>JAVHNR010000001.1:5785705-7211410 GCA_036872735.1 Orbilia javanica | reverse complement strand
AGAGATAACCCTAACCCTAACCCTAACCCTAACCCTAACCCTAACCCTAACCCTAACCCTAACCCTAACCTAACCCTAACCCTAAACCCTAACCCTAACCCTAACCCTAACCCTAACCCTAACCCTAACCCTAACCCTAAACCCTAAAAAAACTAACCCTATAATATTATCTAAATATTTTTTATAATTATTCTAAAAGTTTGTCTAGTTAATTAAATTTTTATTTAAAATTTATTATATTAGGAAAATTTTATTATATAATTTTTTTTTTTAATATTAATATTTTATTAATATTTTAATTTAATATCTAGAATAATAGTAGATTTTTTATTATAATAATATTATTTATTAATTTTAAATAATATAAATCTTTAATAATTACTTTTATAAAAAATTCTTTTAAATAGTTATATTTATAAATTTTTAATTTTTTTTAAATTTTTAAATTCTAAAATTTAATTTATTAATTCTTTTAAATTTACTAATTTTTAATTTTAATTTTATAAAATTAATTTTTTATATTTTTTTTTAAAAGTTTTTTTTTATTATAATATTTATTTTTTATTTAAGAATTATTAATTAAAATTATAATTTTATTAAAAAATTAATTTATTATATAAATAAACTTTTTATTTTTAATATATTTAAATTATTTTTTATTTTAAATTATAAAAGAAGTTTTTTATTTAATTTTAATTAATTTAAATTATAATCATATAATTTTATAATATAAATTAATATATTTAAATTCTAATATTTATATATTAAAAAAATTTAATATTAAAAAAATATTTTAATTTAAATTAAAATATTAAAAAATATTAATTAATTTATTTAATTCTTTAAATTAATATAAAAATAAAAATATAAAGTTTATTATATCAAATAAAAAAACTAAATTAATTAAAATAAAATTAATAAAATTTATTAAGTAATTTTTAAGTATAGGTGATATTAAATATAAATTATTAAATAAATTTATTTCAATTTTTTTATTAAATAAAATATTAAAATTTATAATAATAAATTTATAAATTTAAAATTTTTTTAACCTTATATTTTTTTTTATTATTAATAATAATTAATAAAAGCTTTTTTTTATAATTCTAATTAAAAAATATATTTTCTAATATTAAATAAAACAAATTAATATAAAATACCAAATAAATTTTTATAAAAAAAAAAAATTTTAACTTATATATTTATTTTTTAATAAACTTAAAAATTTAAAATAAATTTTTTATCTTATTAAATAATTTAAAATAAAAATATATTATTTTAATATTTTATATATCTAATTAAATATAATTTTTTTTTTTATATATAAATATAAATTATCTTTATTTATTTACTTATTTCTGTTAAATTTATATAATATAATTAAGTTTTATTTAAAAATTTTTTTATAATTCTAATATTTACTAAACAAATTCTATAATTTTTTAATTTTTAGTAAATTTATTAAATTTTTAAAATTTAAATATAATTAAATTTTATTTATAATTTATAATAAATAAAAAAATTCTAATAATATTTAATATTTTATTATTATATAAATATTTAGTTAAAAATAATTATTTAATTTAATTATTTTATTAATAATTAATATAAATTCTAAAATATTATTCTATAATAAAATTAATATATTTCATTTATCCATTAATTTAAAAATAATATATAATATTAAATTAATAATAAATTTTTAATTAATTATTAATTTCATTCCAAAATTTATTTAAAAAATTCTTTTTTTTATCTAATATAACTTTTTTAGATAATTTATAAAATTTTTATATATTTTTTAAAAATATTTTAATAAATTTTTTTATATTAAATTTTTTAAAAGTTAAAATTAAATATATTATTTTAAAAAATTTATTTATAATAACCAAAATTATATTATATTTTTTAAATTTTAATAATTTAATAATTAAATTAAAAAAAATACTTTATTAATTTTTTTTTATAATTTAAAGTAATTATAATAATTTTTAAAATATATTTCTAAAAATTTTAATATATTTATAAATATAATAATTATTTATATAATAATTAATATCTTTTTATATATTAACTTATATATAATATTTTTAAATTAACTTTAATATTTTTATTTTTTTTAAATATTTTATTATAAAATAATTATAATATTATTTTAAGATTTTTTTATAAATTTTTTTATTATTGGGTATTATTTTTTTTTTATTATAGTATAATTTCTTTTATTATTCTTTTATTTTTAATATTTCAACTTTGAAATATTATTTATTTTTTTTTTGAAAATTTTTATAATATTTTGTATATAAAAGTCTTTTAAAATAATTACCTTCCACTCCTTTTATATTATTATAATATTAATTTATTAAATTTTTTTAAATAATAAGAATATTTAAATTTAATTTTTAATATATTTATTCTTTTTTTTTTAAAAGAAGTTTTTTAATTGTTTGGTTAAAACATTAGTTTTAATATTAATTTTTTTTAAAATAAAATATATTTTAAAATTATATTAAAATAAATATTTTATCTATTTTATTTATTTTTATTTTAAATATTATTTAATTATGAAATATTTTAAATTTTTATAATTAGTTAAAATATAAATTTAAATATATATATTTATAAGATATTAATTTTATTTTTTAAATATTTAAATAATAAATAAAAATTCTTTATTATAAATATTATAATTATATTTTATTAAAATCATTTTTTTTAATCTATAAATAATAAAATATTATAATTTATTTTTATATTTTTAAAAAAATATTATAATATATATATAATTTAAAATATTTATTTTTATTTTTATTTTTAAAATTAAATTTTAATACTTAAAAATTAATTTTATTATAAAAATTTATTAAAAAATCTAAAAAAATTTATATTTTAATTTTTTTTAATAAAATATTTTATTTTTTTTAGTTAGATTATAAAGTAATTTGGTTATTTTTATATAATCTTTAATAAATTATTTATAAAAATTTATAAATTTTAAAAAAAATTGAATATTTTTAATTATTTTTAATTCTTTTTAATTAAATATATTTTAAATTTTAATAAAATTTATTCTAATATTATTGTTATTTATAATATATTTTAGAAATTTAATTTTTTTAATAAAAAATTTATATTTAAAAAGTTTAATATATAATTTTATTTTTTATAAAGTTTTAATAATTTTTTTAATATATTAAATATGTTTTTTTTTTAAATTATTATATATATAAATATTATTTAAATAAATTATATAAAATTTATTTAAGAAAAGTTATAATATTTTATTAATATATACTTAAAAGGTGGTTAAAACATTAATTAATCTAAAATATATTATTTAAAATTTAAAATATTTATATTTTATTTGGAATATTATTTTTTTTTTATTTTTTTTTATTATTTTAATATAATTATAAATTTTATAAATATTTAAATAAATAAAATATTTAATTTTTTTTAATTAATTTAAAATTTTATTAATTTTTAATAATAAATATTAATTCTTAATAATAATAATATTAAATTTTTTTTAATTAATATAAAATTATAATTTTTTATTTTTTTTAAAAATAAAAAAAATAAATACTTTTTATAGGTTATTAGATTTTTAAATAAATCTTTTAATTATATTTTTATTTATTTATATTTTAAATATTTTAAAATATTCTTTATTTATTAGTTTTATTAATTTTTATATTAATTAAGTATTAAATAATATAAAAATTTTTATATTTTTTTTTTATTATAATAATAAAATATTTTTTTTTTTTTAAAAGTATTTCTATAAAATTTTAAAATTTATTAAAGAATTTTATTAACTTAGTTATTTTAATTTTATTATCTATAAAAGTAATTTATTTTTATTTTTTTCCTAAATTATAAATAATAAAAACTAGTCCTTATTTTATAATTTTTTTAAATATTTTTATATTAATAATTATAATTTTAAATATATAATTTAAATAAATTTAGTTAATTTCCTAATTAATTTAAATATTATATTTTTTGTATTATAATTTTCCAAAATTTAATAATTTAGTAGTATTAATAATATTAGTTTTAACAATTTCTTTATGATCTTAAATTTTTATTTTAAATTAAGTTATTTTTTTAATTAATTTTTTATTTCCATTAAAATATTTTATAATTTTAAAAATTTTTTTAAAATAAAATAAAAAATTATTTTTAATTATAAATTTATAACTTATATATACTTTAATATCATCATTATTCAAACATACTAACATAGTAATAATTTTTTAAAAATGAAAATATAAAATAATAAAAATTTTAATATATAATTTAAACAAAATATTAATTTCTTTAAAATTTAAATAAAAAAAAAATTATAATATATAAAGAAAATTTAAAAAAATTTTTAAAACTATAAATTTTTTAAAATAATAAATATTTTCTTACTTTTCTATATATTATAATTTATAATTAAATTTATTTTTTTCCTAAAATTTTATTAAAAGCTTTTTAATATTAATAACTTAAAATAAAATTAATTTTATTTTATAATTTTTTATATATAAAACCTTAAATATTTTAATTCTTAATTAAATATAAATTATAAAATATTTATTTATTTTATCTTCTTAAATTTTTTTTATTTAAGTAATTATTTATAAAATATTTTTTTTTATTATAATATAAATAAAACTTTTAAATTTTTCATTTATCTTTTTTTTTTTAGATTAATTTTTTTCTAATATTTCTAATAAATTAATTTATAAATTTTGGTTTAAAATAATTATTTTTTTAAATTTATTAATTATTAAACTTAATTAATCCTCTTAATACTAAAATAAAAATATTCTTTTTAAATATTTTATTATTTATTAGGTTGTAGGACTTTTTTTTAACATTTAAAATTTATTAATTATTATTAAGTTTTTAATAGAATAAAATAAAATTATTAAATTCTAATAATAAAATATCTTTAATAATTAAAAATTTTTTAATTTTAATATATAGCTTATTATATAAATATATTATTTAAATAATATTATTATAATTAAATTTTTTTATTAAATATTTAAATTTAATTAAATATATAAAAAAAAATTTATTAATTTATTTAAAATTTTTAAATTCTTTTTTAATAATATTAACTAGATTAAAATTTTTAAAAACTTTTTTTAACCATATAATAAAATTAGTATAAATTATTTATAACTATTATTTTTTATTAGAATTATATTTATTAAATATTAGTTTAATAAGATTATTTTTTAGTAAATTAATAACATAAATAATTCTTATTGTAAATATATTAAATCTAATTATTTTTTCTTTATATTTATTATTAAATTATACTAAGAAGTTTTATAATTTATAAAATTTTATTTTATTAAATAAATCAAAATCTAGAAATTTTATATTTAAATTATTAAATATTAATATAAATATAATCATATTATTTTTAAATTATTTAAATATAATTATAATAACTTTAATTTATTTTTTAATAAATCCTAAAAAAATTATAAAATTAGTTAATATTTTAAATATTAAATTAATAAAATTACAAAGTAATAAAATATAAAAAATCATATGTACTAATTAAAATATTAAAGTAATATATAAATATCACAAAGTAAAAAAATATTAGTATATATATAAATTAATATTTAAATTATTACTTAATTTCTAAATATATAATAATAAATATAATAATTTAAATAGACAAATAATAAAAAAAATAATAAAATAAATTAAATAAAAAATAAAATAATAAAATAAATATATAAAAATTTAATATTAAATTAGACAAAAAATAAGTTTAAATTGAATATTTGAATATATAAAATATTAAACTAGATAGGAGATAAATTTAAATTAGATATTTAAATATATAAAATATTAAATTAAACAAAAGATAAATCTAAATTAAATATTTAAATATATAAAATATTAAATTAAATAAGAATTATTTTTTAATAATTTAAAAATCTATATAAAGTAATAATCTAAATAAACTTTTTACCATATATATTAAAATAATATTATTAATTTAATTCTATAAGTATTAATATTTGAATTTAGATATTTTTTTATTTTAAATTTATAGCTTATATTATATTATATAATTTTTCTTTTAATTATAGTATTACTTAAATATTTTCTATAGTTATTCTAAGGGCTTTTCTGGTTGACTGGATTTTTGTTTGGAGTTCGTTATGCTGGGAGAACTTTGTTACAATATTTTATTTAATAAAAAAACTAGAATAAATTTATTTAATAATTTATATTTAATATTATTTATATTTAAGAATTGCTTAATAAATTTTATTAATTTTATTTTAATTAATTTAATTTTTTTATTTAATATAATAAATTTTATATTTTTATTTTTATATTAATTTAAAAAATTAAACAAATTAATTAATATTTTTTAATATTTTGATTTAAATTAAAATATCTTTTTAATATTAGATTTTTTTAATATATAAATACTAAAATTTAGATATATTAATTTATATTATAAAATTATATAATTATAGTTTAAATTAATTAAAGTTAAATAAAAAACTTTTTTTATAATCTAAAATAAAGAATAGTTTAAATATATTAAAAATGAGGAGTTTATTTATATGATAGATTAATTTTTTAATAAGATTATAATTTTAATTTATATTTTTTAAATAAAAAATAAATATTATAATAAAAAAAAAACTTTTAAAAAAGAATATAAGAAATTAGTTTTATGAAACTAAAATCAAAAATTATTAGATTTAAAAAAATTAGAAAATTAAATTTTAAAATTTAGAAGTTTAAAAGAAATTAAAAATTTATAAATATAGTTATTTAAAGGAATTTTTTATAAAAGTAGTTATTAAAGATTTATATTATTTAAAATTAATAAATAATACTACTATAGTAAAAGATTTACCACTATTTTAAATATTAGATTTAAATATTAATAAAATATTAATACTAAAAGAGAAGATTATATAATAAAGCTTTTTTAATATAATAAATTTTAAATAAAAATCTAATTAATTGAAAGAGCTTTTAAAATAACTATAAGAAATATTTAAATAATATTATAATTAAAAGAAAAATTATATAATATAATATAAATTATAAATTTAAAATAAAAAAATATCTAAATTTAAATATTAGTATTTATAGAATTAAATTAATAATATTATTTTAGTATATATGGTAAAAGATTTATTTAAGCTTTTATCTTATATAAACTTTTAAACTATTAAAAAATAATTTTTATTTAATTTAATACTTTATATATCTGAATATTTAATTTAGATTTATTTTTTATTTAATTTAATACTTTATATATTTAAATATCTAATTTAAATTTATTTTTTGTTTAATTTAATATTAAATTTTTATATATTTATTTTATTATTTTATTTTTTATCTAATTTATTTTATTATTTTTTTTATTATTTGTTTATTTAAATTATTGTATTTGTTGTTATATATTTAGAAATTAAGCAATAATTTAAGTATTAATCTATATATACACTAGTGCTTCCTTGCCTTGTGACATTTGTGTATTACCTTGATATCTCGACTAATACATACGATTTCTTACAGTTAAAATCATATCTACACTCAGTACTAAGCGTATAATTGGGATAGATTTTAATAATTCCAAAAAATTGCGCTTTGTATATTAAATACAGAAAACTGGAGAGCATTAAGCAAATTTGGTCTTTGTATTGATCTAGCAAAAATTCAATTATATATTTGGCTATAGTGATGTTATATGGAATCACAATTTTTACAAGATTTAGGAAATGCTTTTATACTTCATTAAGATGGATTGGAATTCTTCCAATTACTGTGAACCATCTTTTTAATTCTATTTCGAAAACTTGTTCTTTAATATTTTTTTGGATTACTTTCATATTCTCAAACCCCAATATTAAATCTTTAATGTTAGGTCTATGGGAAATGATGTAACTTATGATTAACTTCGCTAATCTGTTGCTGAAGAGATGTAAGCTGGTGTTTGTAAAGATTTGGCAAATTAAAGAATTATTTTTGAGAAAGTCTTTAAAAAGAATTGTGCTTATTGCCTTTGATACAATCTTTTCAATGATGTAGATTTTATGAGGCATTTCTAAAATTTGAGAGATAAGATTACGAAAAGTATTGAGTAATGCTGTAATAAATTAGGCAAAAGAAATATATATCTTGAGAACCAAAAAAATGAAGTCATGGTATCCAAAAGAACTAATATCGAAAGTTCCAGGGGCTTCGTTGATGAGGATTAGTACAACGTGCCTTGTAAAAGCATCTGGTATTTGGATGGTTTCTGTAGCAAATCCTGTTGTTCCGGCATATTGAGCATTCCTGTGAAGGGCGATAAACTTTATACTTCTTATAAAATGAGAAAGTTTCGGTAATATCTTGTCCGGATTGGCGACCAGAGCTGCTCGGAAATAGTGATTCCCCGAGGACCTTTCAAGTAGTGCTTTAATAGGCTCTTCATCATTGATAAGCGTTTCGTACAGGTGCTGAACTTCATCGGCTGTTGGAGGGTCTCTGGACATTACCAAACCGTAGAGTACATGGTTCCTCGAATTGGATAGCTCCCGAACTCCGTAGTCCATGATGGCCGATGAGCTAAAGATTCCGATCTTTTGTAGTCACGTCGTACCCAGTTATCTTGAGCTTTTTGTTAGGATATGCATTTGGATGATGAGCGGGGAATGGGGAGAAGTTAGTACTAAAGAAATACCTGCAACGGTTCGTATAATAGGACCTAGATAGGGTTGGCCATATAGGAAAGGCTATCTTTTTCCTATAAATCGCCTTTGATCGAGTTGGAGGGTCGCTCTTGAATCGTCTGGTAATTTCTTAGTTTTCGAAAGCTATTGCTGTGTTAAGAATTCGAAAGGGATAAAACAAAATGCTCGAACTGTCACCCCGTATCTTATACTAAGTCGGTACGTACCCTTAAACACAGTGTTTGGTCATCTTGGTCCAGCGTGGAAAGGCTTTTTCCGCGGGCTCCTTTTTTTTTCCTTTCTCGTGCGTGAGTAGGATGTAAAGTAATGGCAGTGCACTGATACACCGACAATCATGAAGAGTTTTCAGGCTATGCAATAAATCGCCCACTAGCGGGCTTCATAGGTATGTAATCCGGGATAAAAGCTACATAGGTGTATAGGATTTTACTCTCAAGTATCACTTTATCAACCACAAAATATCAAACCCCATCGAACATCTAACAGAATTCCAAGCATAGTTAATCAAGCCATTCAAAAGATCATTGGATATAATTTCAGACGCACCCTCTGTAGAGGGTGCAGATCAAACGCTGAAAGGCTTATTTGCAACAAAAGGCTTCGGGAATTCGCCGAGCACTTAATACCTCATATTCTACCAAATCCTGCTTAGCTGTAGGACGGCTAGGCTTTGGCAGAAATTTTGAAGCAGCTGGAATGACAGCATACAATTTGTACCTTACGAAGTGGTTCTAGCATGTGATGATTGTGGCGGAATCCGCTACGTCATTCCGAAGCAAATGCCCCTTCCGCTTGAATAAAATATTGCCTGAAAACCAATGTTGCCTGATACCTAATGTCGCCTGAGGCTAGAAGTTACCAGGATGCGCTTGAGAGTGAGAACCTCCAATGCCGCCCTTCGAAAGCTTGAAGGTAGATGGTTCCAGAGTTTACTCGTGTCAATATGCTAATGAATTCTCTGTCAAGGTTTTATGATTTTCTATCGTTGAGGGTGTTGTGTTTGTTACCATTACTACTCCACTCCCAAATCAAGTTTTCAAAACATAAAGCGAAAAAAAAAAAGAAAAAAAAAAAAGAGAATAATGTTAGAGGGTTCTCACTTTCAAATACATTTTGGCAACTTCTAACTGCAGGTGATATTAGGTTCTATCCGCATGTCCAGTTTATCTCTATATTTCCTGTCCAGTTCACTTTGGTATTTCCTTTGTCCGTTGTCTATTTAAATCGTCATGTATTTAGAAACAAGTAGAGTATATAGCTTGTGCGCTCGTGTATGTGCTTGTACATATAAAATTGCTCTTGGTAATATCACAAATGCATGTAGCCCCAAATTAGAACCTGCTGTTGGCAACATGCATTTCCTTTCGGCTCTTCTACAATGGGTTGTGAATACAGCTTCCACACTAAAGGTCTCAGGGAAAGTGTGGAACTGCTGTAAATGTGTCTGATTTGTAACATCTGGAGCTAGTCAATAATTTTGAGTATTGGGTATTTAGCTAAATACAAATTGAGGGAGGTTCTCATCTACCTGATGATCCAGCCCTTTTTCTACGCCATCCATATAAGTTATCTAGGGGATTCGTAAGTATCGTCAAGTGTTTACTCATACCGCCCGGGTGTTTGTGTTGACCCTGTTGGGTATCCAAACCAATCGGGAAGGACGAACAATTTGCTAATGCTTGACAACGCTGGCGGGAGAAAAAGTGTATATATGCACCAAATACCTTACACCAGCATCACTCCCACCCGCATAAAGTACTTTTTTGTGGCACAATTGTATTCCTGTGAATTTTTAGTACCCTTCTACATTTGGCCATGGCTCTATCCATCGGGAGTCCCTCTACGTGCTAGTCCGTATGCAGCCAAATGCTCTAGTTAGCTGGGCAGATCTCTGCGCTACTTGGTCTGTCGCGCTGTTGGTGACAAGAGTAGTTCTGCCTGAATGCATGTGATTGCTTGATTTTAAGGGCACTTGAGCTCTGCATAACTGCATACTAAAAATGAAAGGCTAGTTGGACTTCAGCAGGCATGCTGAATTTTGATTCCTTCTAGTGCTCCCGCTTATCTCATAAACCGGACACTGATTTTCCCCTCACACCCCACAACCCAAACCCAAACTGCGAGGCCGATACCATGGTGAGAGGACATAAGGCGTGATTAGAATTTATTTGGATTGAGTAATATGGCCGAACATAACTGATCTCCTCTATTTGGATAGGTGTCCTAGGTTTTGTCCTTCATCTAACGCCGCTTGAGGTAGTGGATGCGAAGGCAGATATGTAATTGTGCCTAGCACCGTAGGTTTTCTCAAGATTTCGAGAGTAGTGCAATAGCTGCCATACTTGTATGCAAGTCCCTGCGAAAAGCCGCTATAATATATATCCTTGCCCCCAACTTGCCCATATCTGCAATATGAGTGGCATCTATGTCGAAGCGAAGAAAGAGGTCTTTGAATTAATTTAAAAACAGATTAAAACAGAATATGATGCCAAAACTTATAACTGACTTCTTGAATAGTTAGTGCCTACCTGTTAGGTCTGTCTTACTAGAGATACATATTACAGATATCCTATTTCTCTTCTTTTTGATATAAGCAGTATATGCTATCGTATGCCCTTGATTAATTTGATATGATCACTTTTTTTTTGGTAAGAACATGTAGCTTCTTTGTTGTGAGGATAATCGACGGAGGCTGCTGCGGGATTGGAATACTGTGACGAGAAGGCGGTCTACTTGGTTGCGAAGCTTGTTCCAAATATTTGAAAGCATTCAGTTACAATTAATCTAAAACTGAGGGTTTCTTTCTCTATTTTCGGCCGAAGGGGTTTAGTTTATTGATACTCTGTTGGCCCAATCGGAGTATAAAAAAATTGTAAACAATTGGGCTTGATGTATATTTAGTCTGGTATACGATTTTATTTGGGAACTAGAAGTGTGGAGCGCAAGTTGTAACTTCGTAGCCTTTAACTTATTCGAGCTTCTGTGCTACTCATACTACCCGGTTATTATACTGTATCTGATACAATTCTTTAATATGCGATAGAATAGCTAGTAGGTTTCTTCTGACTTAATCCTATGTATTTTTTACATGGTGCCCCCCTAATATATCTAGCCCTGTGGTAGAATCAGGCTGAGCTTTGATCTCTTAATAACCTGGCACGATCGTGTCTAACAAAGCATTGAATTCCTTCAATCATCGCAAGGTAATCTTATAAGCCTTGTAAATTAACACTTACTGGTATGATTAGGCTCATGGAATTTCGTGAAGCATACTAAATCAGATAAGTTCACCATTTTAGCTTTTCTGGCTTGACACCACCCACGCTGCCATTGCAATAACTTGACCGTTGCGGCATGTTTATGCTGTTTGCCATTGCTCCTCTGTTACGAGGAACTTCCTCGCATCCGTCTTTCTCATCTCGTCGTCATTTTCGCCTGCAACGATAAGGCACTGGAACACTTTCCATCGGAATGGCTCCAGCTCCTGGATTTGTATGGTCATGTCCTCGTCCCAATTGTGGACATTAACGACTGTGTTCAGTTTGAATTTGATACCGTAGTTCCTGCACCATATTGCGATTTGGAACAACCGAGCCACATTTTCACCATCGGCCCCTCGTCCTATTTTCTTGCTGGTTTCCGGGTTGAAGGAATCGCAGGAGACAGCAAGAATATCCAACCACTTGGCGTGCCTTTTGAGCCAGCCCTCGCGTATCTTACTACCGTTGCTCACGATGCTGATACTTTCTAAGCCTAGCTCTTCCTGCAGTACTGCAATATTTGGCTGAGAAATTTGGGATTTAAAAATGGTTCTCCACCAGCGATGTTCAGCTTGCGCATACCGGCCTCCTTGAGCAGACGAAGACCGCGTTTCGCCTGGGCTATAGGGAGGATATATGAGGAGGTTTCGGTGTGAAAGCAGAACCCGCAACTGTAGTTGCATTTTCGGGACGGGAAGTAATTTACCGAAACGGGCGCATCAGGGTCTGTCGTGGGCTCGATACGCCATCGTTTGTAGATGTAGTGGACGGTAATATAGATTAAGATGAGCACAGTGCTCAAGACTAGAATGAGGAAAGATGGCGGCATTTTTATACTAGCGTTGGTAGAACGAGCGCCAGCTAGAAGCCATTTAATGTGTGTATGCTAACCATAGAGTTCGTGGCTTGTCAGAAGAAGTTTTATAAGCACACCTTCCAAATCTTAACAGGAACACGAAGTGTAATGATGACTTTACCTTCAGATTTCATTCGCCCCAGCTATCCTAAAAGATGATCCGGAGGCTGAAATGGTGGTTGAAGACGAGATTTAAGAGTTGTCCCACATTCCTCGTGAAGGGGGCACCTCTTTTGTTTGTCATTATTGAATATACGGAATTGGTGCCACATTTACGTAAGGCAACCCCACATTGTTGCGACCGATAAAGACCATTTTAGAAGGCATCCTATCTTGATATTGTGCTAATTTTGGACAAGTATTGCCAAGATGTTTTCGATGGTGCAAGTGTAATATGAAGTCAAGCCCGCTTCCCGATAACCTGCTGACGCCAGCCACACCAGGTTCAAGTTCCTGTTAACGGATCACTCGATGTAAGGACAACCCGATGTCAATTAATTCAGACGCCTTCCTTTTTGGTATCCACTTTTGTGCAGCAAAAACTCGCAAAACTAAGCATGGTAGTTGCTCCGCAGCCGAGCACAGGTTTTTTCTAATGAACGAGTCTCGACACTACCCAAGCGGGCGCACAAGGTTGTAGAAATACGTGAAGGGAGATGATATTAGCTAACAAGACATAGTTAGTGTTGTCCCGACAAGACAGGTTGTTGTTGTGTCCAACGACTTAGGCACACTTCACCCACAAGGAAACGGCAATCAACCAAGAGCTTAAAAACTGCTGTGGAGACCATAAACAGGCCCGGCACGCTCGGCAACTAGTTATGCACCTCGCCCATTTTCATGCATGGTGGCGGCTGAAATATTACAGCCTTGTAGGGCTCCTTAAAAGCTGCGAGACTTTGAAATCGGGTGGACCAGGCTATGGCGACTAAACTCAGAAGGGAAGATTACTTTTTTGGTTATCGGAAATTAATATTTGCGGATTTGAGAATGTAGCTATCCTAAACAAGGCAATCCGATTTTTCTAAGTGGATAATAGGGTACTTAGAATTCGTTTACCGATTCACCTGTTTCTAGTAATGTACGGCATTATGCTTACAGGAGATAGCTAAAGAGTGCCTGAAGTTAAGTTTCATCGTGCGTCAGCCATTGTATTATATCGGATTGTTCCGGCTTACTGATATCCGTCTACTCCGGGGGGTTAGTACAGATCTCATGGTAGTGTTATCGCGTCGGTGGTGTTGTTCCATTGTCCCTGTCGTTGAAAGCAGCTAGTGCCATAAATATTGCTTCAGTGTTAAGGTTAAAGTGGTATACAACCTTCCGTGTATAATTGCGCAAAATTCTCGAAAATTAAGGATCTTCTGGTTACTACCCCAAATACACATCCCGCTGCGCAACCTTAAAAGAACCAACGACACATCCGTTTACGGAGCGAATCAGATGACGCCCGTATAGTCATATTCAACGTATTATTTGATAATTCTATGCAGCATAAGAGTATCATATGCATCTACTACGAACGAGTACCCGCATATTTAGTCTGCAGTTGGGATTCAGACATGATTTATTCGCGACTGCTGCTTCGTCGAGTGGCCGGACGGCCACAGAGCTGCCTGTATTCCGGTAAGTAATTTTGGGGTTTAATTCTGGAGCTAGCAATTATTCAGTGCTTCAATGATTCCTTCAAAAATAGGCAACATACGGGCTTTGAAATCGTCCTTCATCGCTTCAAAAAGCTCTCTGCTCCACCCATCTAAACGTGTGATCCATCAACTTACCCCTAATCCTCCCAACTATTTACCCAACGTCTCAGCCCAGCTTACTGCAATGCCGTCCAACAATGACTCCTCTGTTAGCCCACAGACCCAGGACCAAAATTCCACAAGCACCAATGCTGGCGGCCCGGAAGAAACCTTCCAACAAGAGCTTCAAGAGATGAGCAAGGCCGCATTGAATGGACTCAAAATGGTGAACTATACCCGACGTCAAAGACGTCTCATTAACCGGGAGCGATGTCGCCGAAGCGTCGCTAAGAAAGCAGCAGCAATAAATGATCGAGTTCCTGCATCGGTGCCGAAACCCGAACTAACCAACACTCCTTCGGACACTACCACTTTAATAGTCACAACAACTCAAACTCCATCAACTGTTCAACAGAAAGCAGACAGGGTTAATCAAGCTTCCATTCAAAATATCATTGGATATAATTTCAAAAATATCCACCTCTTGGAAGAAGCATTAGAGGCGGCTGGTCGCGCTGCAGATCATGACGCCGAGGGGAGCGTCGATGGCAATAAGCGATTGGCTCTCGTCGGGGATGCGGTCCTAAGACTGATACTCGTTGATGAGTGGTATTCTTCCAAAGGGAGTAGAGGTAAATATGGTTTCCCCAAAAAGTTAGGTATTACTGACTTGGGTTTCGTAGAAAGCGCGGATAAGACGCTAAAAGAGTGTGCTTCCAACAGGAGGCTCCAAGAGTGCGCTGAAAAAATAAACATAATATTTTATATTCTACCAAATCCTGCTTGGGCGGCTCAGAAAGGGAAAGTTCCCAAAAATACATCAGCATCGACCATAGAGGCTCTACTTGGGGCGGTATGGCTAGACTCAGACAGAAATTTTGAAGTGGCTAAAAAGTCAGCACGCCATATGGGCATACTAAGAAGTGATCCTAGTATGTCATGATATGGCGGCTGAATAAAGATGGCTTGAAACTTTTCGGGATTTTTTTTAGTCCCTAAAAATTGTGTCTCTACCACTCACAGTTGCCTTAAACCATGATCGACTGTTGTAATCCGGGTCTTCTACACATTGAGCGGAGCGACGCGATGTTACGGGTTGCCCATCATATCTACCAACCAGAAGATTTAAAATAGTTGCTGTTGTATCCAATTACATAGAAAAGTCTATCGAGCCCCTCGTTTATCCCTTTCTCCGATAAGTATGCTACAGTGTCGATCAACTAGCCATAGTGTTCCGACGATCGGCGTGTCTAGAGTGTCTTTCGAGAACAAGCCACTGCGGCCAAAAAATTACAACAAAGGACAGTTGGGTGTTGTGTTTGTTACCAACGACTGCTCTACTCCCGAATTCGAATATTCTTCCACCTAGGAGCAATCTCTAGGCGCTGGATACTCTTGTCTCAGGCAGCCGCATTATACCCTAGAGGTAGCTTAGTGTTACTAGGGATGCTAACTATCCCTACGAAGCGTACACCACCTTATCCTCCTCCTCGAACCTCCGGGGTCAGCCGCATAACCGTCCCCACAACCGGATTATCGTTCCGCTCTTTCATTTCTATCCTAAAGCACACATGTATCGTAGTACAGTCGCGCGAGCCGGATACAGATGGCGTCCTCGCGTCTATTTTTCTCTCCAGCGATCACGCACATGCACATTAACGCTCCATACTACGCCAGTAGAGAGCAAACTCTCTCCCCAAGAAATTGAGGGGCGGCTCAACCGTCTTCTAGCCGATGGGAAGGGCTTCCTCACGCAGATTAAAGTTCCTTTACAAAATATAAAAAACAGCAAGTTGCTTAACATACAAAGTGACAATATCTTAAAACAAGTGTTAAAAACTGAACAAGCCGACCTTTCGGTGATAGCTGTCCTAGCTTTCATTGGAGACAGTGGCGTGGGTTTGTAAATCCGAGTAGTCTGCCTCAAGCCCTTAAATTTTCTAAAGCCTTTTTAGGAAAATCAAAGCTGCTGACTGCAGTTCTAGAATTCTCGGGGAGCCTAATCTTCTCCCGACTGTAAGGCCCCCCGCCCTCTTACACGTAGGCACGACTTTGCTAACGAGTTAATCTGATCTTCATGCTTGCACCTCATTCCCAATCAAAATCTGCCAATGAGAAAATGATAAATAAGGGTATCATATTAAAGTAGAGTTTCTCCAGCAAAATGAATTAGAATTAGAGATGTGGGCCATTGTTCATGATGTCGATGGGTCTGGGACAGATCCAAAGTTTTCCTTTCACAAATGTCCTCTCGGCGAAACTGAGAAAATTGCCTTAGCTAAAATCAAATCTCTCTTCCCCGATATCTCCAGTTCTGTAGACGTGCTTCAAAAGATCACCGAACTCTACGAGTCGAGTGAAACCCTTATGAATGGGAGGCAAACCTTTGAGACAGATCTGAAAGCCGATGTTATTAATTATATACAATCTCTAATCCCTTTTACAACTAATAAAAAAAAACCAAAACTCTAACCTTTAATCAAAATTGTAAAGTAAATTACTCAAACCAATATTAAACTTTTACTGTTTTGGGCTAACTTGAAGATTCTATATTAAATCTAAAGCCTTTAAAACCGATGTAATACTTGTAAATCTCTTTAATCTTCAGAATTCTAATACAGCATATACAACAATAACCTAATAATATATAGCACAAACAAATAAAATAATTGTCATTACCAGGCTTATAAGAGCCATCACTAACAAAACAATAGGAGAATTATTTTGAAAAAACTATATAAAACGACTTTAACACAATGGAAGAAGATATCTAACGATTGTTTATATATGCAGTAATGTAAGACGCCATTTACTCTGTGATTTCTCTTGCTAACTGACTTGGCTAGTAATTCGAACCCAGCGACGCAGCAGAAGATTTCAAGGGCGACAGGCAATTCCTGGAGAAATATCACGCCCTGAACCACGAAATTGAGTCCCGATATCTGAGTTTAGAGGCTAAGAGGTTAGGAAACCCGCCTTCTGGCTAATAAAGCTAACAGTATTGTAGCCCGGAACAACAGGATCGAGCCAAGGAGGAGATTTCATCACTTGAAGAGAGGTTAGTTCCACAAGCCGTATGACAGGATTCCGCTAAACAACCAAAGCCTCCAGCAATTATATATCGAGGCACGAGACAAATACGCCATTAAATCAATTGCTAAAACTTATTCAAATTTTCTGAATAAAAAGACTTTAATTGTTTATTATATTATATTTACCTAACACTACCTTCACCATCTATTACTATATAAAATACCTAAGATAATAAATTTGGACCAAACATAGATTCCAATTTTATATAATTATTATATATTAGTTTTATTAAAGTAAAAAATAGTATTAACAGCCTAATTTGTTCAGAACATCTTGAACATCCAAAGCTTAACAAGCCTCTTCGCCAGCAACATTTCAACAGGTATAAGCAAAGCAGGGAAGAATAAAATAAAGGCTGAAATAACCAAGGCATTTATGGTATTATTGAATGTATGATTTTTAACCTCTAAAAACCGTAAAATTACCATTTCCTTCAGTTTAATGTAGTAATAGAGCTTTAGCAATAACTCATTGATTTTCGCGACCAATATTCAAAATGATGTGCAGCTCTTTTTCGGGAGTCTTGGTTAGTAGACTTGAATAGATTGGGCATTTATTCAGCTTTAACTTGAAGTAGCAATCGCGATAGCCCGGGGAGAAGAGTATTGTTTGGAGTCACATGGAAAGATAGCCAAGGTAGGTAGCGACCGACGTTCTACAACCAGGTACTAACATTTTAGCAGGGAAATCGATACCGTAAGTACTACAGTCGACAATCTAGCGGCCGTCCTAACCAAAGAAAAGAAGCTGTTAGATCCGCTTATCTCCACCACGGAAAGACAACCACTGGCAAATTAAAAAATCTTAATGAGCAATTTCTTTCTCCATTAGGCCTCAAGATTGACAGTCTCTAAAAAGTGTTTATTACAAAAACTAAAGGACATTTAAAAACTTGGAATTCCCAAATTCTTTGCACATTGGAGAATTTTAAAATATCCTGGCAGAGTAAGTTGCACCTATGTAACAATAAGAGGGATTCTACAATTCTAATTGGTAGATTGTATTGATGGGAATTTTCAAAATAGTCTGAAAGGGAGAAAGACTTCTATCAAACTACTCAAAGAATTTTTGACTCCACAACTTGAAAATGCCCAGGTTATAGCTACGAAGTTTTGCGAGAAGTTGATTGAGGACCAGAGGTATGGTGTCCAACATATATCCATACCGCTGCGCTAACATTTTAGATTTGTATGTTAATTGTTTCTTCTTCCTGATTGTCTGACTGATCTGCTACGGCCCGGATATGAAAAGGCTGTTAAGGAGAAAGGTTTGTCACCAATAAAATCTCGTTAATTTTGATGCTAATACCTTATAAGGCCGGGCGCTTTGGAGAGAATGACCAAGACCTTCAAGAGCTACATTCATGAGGAGAGCGTATTCAATATTCTTTCTAGGGAGATACAGAAGGAAGTTGAAGGTATCCAGGGCCAATTTAAAGAAATGTGCCAGACATGGGGGCAGACAATCGCAGAAGATATTCAGGGCTATATACATAGTTGGCTTAAAGGAACGGAAGATATTGGGAGAGAGGAAGCTGAATACAAGGCCGAGGTTCTTAGAATAGTGGACAAGTTCCAGAGCCAACTGATGATCTTCATAGAGGAAAATAATACTTTACAAAAACACAAGGTAAGCAGTCAGTCTATAAATGAAATACGGCTCTAAAGCTCCTCTGACGCCCTCGACCGCACCTTTAACATACACGGTAAACAATGTGTTGATTGTTGGTTCCACGACAAAGGAACGAGATCGCCTTCGTGTTGTATTAGCCTCATATCGATCAGAGTTTAGCCGTTCTTTGTCCAGCCGATCCCTATAACTATCTCTTTCCAAGCTACAAATAAGGCTTTAAATAAACACTCTTCTTGTTACTTTGATATCTAATGAAAGTTGCTGCTACGACTGCAGCAGCCTTCCTAAGCGCCAGGTTTTAGGAGATCCGGCTATATTAGTTGGCATTTGCGGCGGCGCGTTTCTTAAGTTTGAAACTGGCTCTAGAAGAAAACGTTGGAATATCTAGAGGTTTTCCAGTCGAGGTTGAGCAATAGGTAATATGTTCAGGGTTGATAAAAGACAGGCAATTTAACATACAAATACAAACACCGCAAAGAACCAGAACACAATTATATTTTAAAGCGTGCTCTTTCTGCTAACTTAGTATCATTTAAACAGAACCAGCATTGGAACGGAGGACAAATGATATAGAAGTTGAGCCCGATACTGGATTACGAATGTACCGAGGCAAAAAGCAACACTGGAAAATGTAATCAATCCGGATGACAGCATTTTATTTGTTAAATGGAAATGTCCATAATACATCCTCTATATACAATCACCTGCTCATGAGTTCTTGATGATGTGCGATGGAAAATTTCGAAAGGAAAGGGGCGCCAATGCCCTCTGTCTACCTTCAGCGACGTATTCCTCTCTGCATAACGCTATTCTTGCCTGTGTCTCTGTTTCTATCAGAGCTTTCCATCGCTGATCCATTTTTTCGAGTTTTTGATTAAAATATTGCCACAGCCAGGGTAATTGTCGTACATCTTGCAAACAGTAATCTAGTATCTCCTTGGGTAAAGGCCTATCGTTGAATACCTCAAAGTTGCCACCTTTCTTAGGGTTCAACAGCTGGGCTCCTCGCTGCTTACTCTGCTCCCATTTTTGGGCCTCTTGGAGTGGTAGATTAGAGTATATCTTTGTTGTTCGAGATAGGCCGTTTAATAGTGTACGAGGCCCGGTTCTTGTTGCTACCTCGTACAATTGCAGATCAACAACATTGGAGATAGAAACAGAGTAGAGATGATATAAAGCATCGTTGTAGCTACGGATGTCATAGCATACGATAGGAATAGAAGGTTCTTCCAGAATGGTTTTAAAGGTAGTCAATGGATCAATCAATGAAGGGGTTGTGAACGCAGATTGTCCCAAGGTGTGAACATCGAGAATATAGGTATGGGGAATGGTAGATATAAAGAGCTGGAGCAGGGAGATGGAACCGTGGCGGCATAGATTGGCCCCCTTCAGATCGATATAGATCGATGGAATTGAAGTGATTTCTTTAGGAGTCAATGAGAGGAGCATGGCGACTGCCTCCGGCGTATCGACAAATGTGTGCTGAGATTGAGCCATCGCCTCTAGATTTGTAGGAGCATAGTTTGAACTGTAGTCTAGCTATAAGACGGGCGTGACCCAGCTAGAAAAAAGACCATGTGTTTGAAGTTTATGACAAGAGATCTAAGAATATTGTTCTTAGTTATATCGCATGGACAGTAAAGTTATAATTCACGGCCTTTGGTCGAACTGCTGGGAGTGATTCTTACTGAATTCTCATTATAATAGATATTGGGAATTGTATATGAAGTCTATGATAGGATTCATGTTCTCTGAAAATTCCGGCCGATCGGAATTTTCCGGATTTATTCATACGTAGGCTTAAAAACAAAACTTCAGGCACGATTTGATTACCCAATGACACAGCCATGCTAAAAACCATAGAAATAGTCACCGATCCCTCCCAACATCTCCCAACAGATTGTTGTAATATACTATCTACTGGCTACTATAATGAAAGCGATTCTCTTATTATTTTCCCGTTATTCAAGCGAATTCATATGGTCCGTTGTTCCACAGTTCTCGATACCTCATGTCTACCGACCACAGTACAAAGGGTTTTTAAGGAGAAGTACTTGCCTCATAACCTAGACAATCAACTTCAATACTGACTAATATCTCTGGAACAGACAAAAGCTTTCGCCAAGGGCTCGCTGGAATGGCCAAACCCCTCTTTCATAGCGCTAATGGCTCTTGGAATTCTGACGGTCCGGGTTTTCGTCCGTCCGGTAGAGCAAAAAAACCACCCCAGACGTGGTATCTGTTTGAGGAGTATCACGACAGGATTGGGGAGGAGGTTCAAGGCGTTGTATTCTCATCAAATATCCAGAAAAGCGACGATGAAAAGGAGAGGTTTTTAACTGGATCTTTTACGTGCTCCAATTCGGGATGCAAGCATGTGTGGTCCAGCGGTAAAATTGCGGCCATTGTTCGAAAATACGACTGGGGCGACAGCCAACTCGGCTACAACGTACAGGTATACAACCAACGGTGTAAAAGCTGCAAGACTCTGGGAGTTATGAAACTAAATGAGGATGCTTACGTTGAGAGAGTAACTCGTCTGCTAAAAATCTGGAAAGGGGAGGATGTACCCGAAATATCGCATGGATTTAAGCAAACCGATCCACACGAAGATGACCTATGTGAAGGATGCAAAGCTGGCCGATGTCAGCGACGTACGTATCGCTAATGGAAGCACTTATAGAAGATGTATCTTAGGCCTTTATTAAATTTTTTGTATATTACGGAGGTTAACGAAGATTGCTGAACTCCGCAGGAGGGCTATCATAAGTAACACGTTCATCGGGCAAGTTCCTCGATAGATACAACGGAGTTCGCTGCTAGTCCGTGCCACTCAAATACCAAAATGAGTTGCGTAGAATCCTTGATTGTTATTTTTTTAAAACTAGAGCCAACAAGGAGCCCTGTTAAACGGCAAGAATATAGCGAGAATTCTTGAGAAGAGGTTACGCAGGTTGCAGTTGTAGTAAAGGGAAGATATTACTCCAGAACCAAAGGATAAAGCGTTGGTATCCGCTGGAATCAATATCAAAGGATTTGGGCGCTTTACCTACGAGAGCTAATATGAAGTGCCTGGCGAAAGAGGCTATGAGTTGTATTGCTCCATTAGCATTGCTAGCTTCTTGCAAACCAAGAGCGCTTGTATTCGAAGTTTTCTCGGAATGTTTTCCGGGTTGGCAAGGAAAGCCTCGCGAAAATGGTGGTTTGCTGGGTATCCGTCAAAAAGAGCCCTGATGGGCGTTTTCTCGCTGGTGATGGTTCTTCATATATTTAGGACATCAACTCTGGTTGGTGGTAGGAATCAATTCGTGAAGTACGCTTTTATTCGATCCGAACTTGCTGGAGCTCTCTGGGCTATGGTCGGTCTATCCGTTATATCATGGGATTATATGCCATCTGTTACCGGCAGGCTCTTGAACCCTAATCTTGAATAGCCTTCTTTAAAAGATCCCTTCCAATACCTCATTGACTATTAAACCTAAGTTGAAATCTAGCGGGTGCGCGATTCTGAGACTCAATGGGGTCCCCAGAAACGACGCTGTAGGATGAATCTATTTTATTGTCTGACATAGACACCCATAGGTATCAAATTGAGCTAAAAAATCAAAACCGTATAGCATCAAGCCCAAGCTAAGAACTATGCGAATATGAGGGTTATACTTCGTGGAGAACGTCTACCTTGTTCTCCAAATCAGTGAACCCGGCGAATTGACAGCTGTCACTATTGTTGAGCCGGAAGAAAGCGTTATCAATTCTTTCTACGAGTTCTTCCGGGGCTGGTGGCAAAACAGTCTCAAGAAGGCTAGGTTAAGAGAATAGGTATCTCCGTAGGATATCTAACAATATTCTTGATCTGGGTGCGGTCTCTAAATATAACAAATCATTTTCAAGGAGTTGTAAGCATATGGTAGGGTATACAACTGGGTGCTTCCTTATTCTGGGTTTGTTCCTTTATGTTGTTGTGTTTTTTATCGAACACTGGCCGCTTGGACCTAATTGCGCTTTTACGTCCTCGTTATGGCCATCCGGGGTCTGAAATTATCGTTCGACAACCTCCTATTGCCATCTTCACCCTATTAGAAAATCTTCGATACAAAATCCAATGCACAAGCACAAGGAACATAGATCGTCGATTAAAAGTTCTGTTGGTTGGTAGCCATGCCTGTGGGGTCTATTTAAATGTTCTTAGATATGAAGTACGAGCTGTTCGACAGGCTCTGGGCCGTGGCACTGACCAATCGCAGTCAGCCCGTGCGGTCGATCCCAGCACTGACCGACTATGGGGTTGGGAATAATGATTAGGTAAGGAAAATAAAGTGATGATGTAATACCGTCTGAACGGAATGTTGCCTGAAAATTTAGGCTGCCTGAAGCTGGAAGCTACCAGGATGCGCCTTCATTCATTGTAGGCGGAAAGTCTTTCGTCTCGAAGAATAGAAGGGATTGGTATCCTAAACTATATCGACACCCATAATGCTCGTATCTGTACCATATTCTAAAATACATGACGTATCTGTTAAATCTTCATTTGCATGAATACTACCCATTATGAGTTGTTGGAATCAAGCACTGATTTCAACTATTTGTATGGGAATGAGTTGTGGTCTTAGCACAAAATCAAGCACTGATTTTAAGTATTAATTCCAATTGTTTAAATTTCTTAATTAAATATATTTTAATTTAAATTTTAAAAATTTTAATTAAAAATATTTTTAATAATATATATAATTAATAAACATCAAAATAATAGTAATAATAAAATTTTAAAATATTTATTTAATAAAATATTTATTAATTAATTTATTAATTAAATTATAATAAAAATAATATTATATTTAATTATATTATTTTATATATAAATTTTATATTATTAGTTTATAAATTTTTTTTATTAATAATTTAATTATTATTACACTTGGGCCCAGTATTTCCTAAATAAGAAATGCTAAAAACAACTTTAGTACTATACTTGTTTCTCAACTTTATTCGCTTAGGTCTTTTAAAGAGGATTTATATATATTATTAAATAAATAAAATTATATATAAAAAATATAACAATAATTAATAATAAATTAAATAATAAATAATATATTATTAAATTATTTTAAAAATTAATTAATAGAATTTAAAAAGAAATTATAAATTATTATTAATTAAAGATTTTTATATATATAAAGTTTTTTTATATAAATTATAAATATCTTAATATAATAAAATACTTATATTATTTATTTATATTTATATTTTAATTATATAAGTGGTATAAATATATAAATATATTATATTAAATTGTATATAAGATAATCTAATATTAATATTTTCTATTATTTAAATAAATATAAATTATATAAAACAAAATATATTACTAAGAATATACATTATATACTTAATTAATATAAAAAAAATATAAAATAAAAAATATAAATATATTTTCTTTTTTTAAATTATTATAATATTAATAATTTTAAAAGTAAGATATTTTTAAGGAATAAAAATATTTAATATATTAAATTATATTATTTAATTTAATTAATATATATAGTAAAATTATAATATTATTTTTTTTTTTTATATAAAAAATTATTAATAAAGAATTTTATATATAAAATTTTTTTATAAATAAATTAAATTTTAAAAAAAATTTTTAATATTATACAAAATTTTTCTTAAAAAATAAAATTATATAAAAAAAATTCTTATAAAAAAAAATCTTATATAATAAAATAAATATGTAACAAAGCTCTCCCAGCATAATGAACTCCAAGCAGAAATCCAGTCGGCTGGAGGAGCCCTCAGAATAACCATAGGAAATATCCAAGCAATACTATAGTTAGAAGAAAAACCACACAACATAATATAAACTATAGATTTAGAATAAAAAAATATTCAAATCTAGACTTCAAAACTCACAAACTTAGATTAATAATATTATTTTAATATATGCAGCAAAGAGCCTATTTAAGCCTTTATTTTACATAAACTTTTAAATTATTAAGAAACAATTTTTGTTTAGTTTAATATCTTATATATTTAAATATCTAATTCAAACTTATTTTTTATTTAATTCAACACTTTATATATCTAAATATCTAATTTAAACTTATTTTTTATTTAATTTAATATTAAATTTTTATATGTTTATTTTGTTATCTTATTTCCTATCTAATTCACTTTATTATTTTTTTTATTATTTATTTATTTAAACTATTATATTTATTATTATATATTTAGAAACTAAGTAATAATTTAAATATTAATTTATATATATACTAGTATTTTCTTATTTTATAATATTTATATATTATTTTAATATCTTAATTAATATATATAATTTCTTATATTTTATTACTTCGTAATTTTATCAACTTAATATATAAATATCTCCAAAATTTAAAACTTCTAGTAGCAATAATATTGAAAAAGAAAAAACTACTATAACCTTTTCTAAATTTACTATTGAATAAATTAAAGTTATAATAATAATTTTTAAATATTTTAAAAATAATATGCTAGTAATATTATCTATAATCATCTTCAATATCAAATTTCCAAATCTAAATCCCTTCGATGGTACAAGACTGTATGAATTCTATAATTTCCTAATTTAACTCAACAATAAATATAAAAGAAAAATAGTCAAATTTACTATTTATAAAAAAAAATTATATATACTATTAGCTTTCTAAAAAACAACTTAGTAGAATTAATATTTAATAAATATAATATAAATAATTAAAAATAAAATTAGAACACTTATGCTAATTTTACTATTTAGCTTAAAAAGGCTTTTAAAAATTTTGATCTTGTTGGAATAGTAAAAAGAAAATTTAAAAATTTTAAATAAATTAATAAACCTTTCTTTTTATATTTTATAAAATTTAAACATTTAATAAGATGTTTAAATTATAATAATATTATTTAAATTACTTATTTATAATATAGATTATATATAGAAATAAAAGAATTTTTAATTATATAAAATACCCTTCTTAAAAACTTCAATAATTTTATAGTTTTATATTAAAAATTAGATAATAATTAATAAATTTTAAATATTAAAAAAAAATCTTGTAATATAATAAATAAAAAAACATTTAAAAAAAACATTTTTATCCTTACACCAAAAACTCCAGCAAAAAATAATTAATAAATTTAAAAAAACAACTACTTTAGATTAAAACTAATAAACTAATCTACTAAAAATATTAAAAGATGATTAATTTAAAAAAAAAAAAATAAACAACAAACCCAAAAACTCTATTTATACTATAAAAAAAAAAAATATTTTATAAATAACTATTTTAATAAAAAGAATTAAAAAAAATAAAGTAAATAAACTATTTATAATCCTTATTTAACTAAAAATTAAAATATTCAGAACCTTACTTATAAAAAATTATAAAATATACTTAATTCTATTTTAGAGCATTATCATTAAGATATTTCTAATAAAACATCAAAAAAAAAATAAACTTAATTATAAATTATAATATATAAAAAAATAAAAAAACACTTATCATTTTAAAAAATTTATAATTTTAAAAAATTTTTTAAATTTTTTTTATATATCATAATCTTTTTTCTTATTTAAATCCTAAAAAAATTAATACTTTATTTAAATTATACACTAAAATCCCTATTATTTTATACCCTCACCCCCAAAAATTTATTAATATATTAACATATTTAGATAATAACAACATTAAAGTACATATAAATTACAAATTTACAATTAAAAATAATTTTTTATTTTATCCTAAAAAAGTCCCTAAATCCATAAAATACTTCAACAAAAATAAAAAATTAATTAAAAAAATAACTTAATTCAAAATAAAAATTTAAGATTACAAAAAAATTATTAATACCAATATTATTAACACTACTAAATTATTAAATTTTAAAAAACCATAATATAAAAAATATAACATCTAAATTAATTAAAAAATTAATTAAATTTATTTAAATTATATATCTAAAATTATAATTATTAATACAAAAATATTTAAAAAAACTATAAAATAAAGATTAATTTTTACTATCTATAATTTAAAGAAAAAATAAAAATAAATTACTTTTATAAATAATAAAATTAAAGTAACCAAATTAGTAAAATTTTTTAATAAATTTTAAGATCTTATAAAAACATTTTTTAAAAAAAAAAAAAATATTTTATTATTATAATAAAAAAAGGATATAAAAATTTTTATATTATTAAATATTTAACTAATATAAAAATTAATAAAATTAATAAATAAAAAATACTTTAAAATATTTAAAATATAAATAAATAAAAATATAACTAAAAAATTTATTTAAAAATTTAATAATTTGTAAAGAGCACCCATTTTCTTTATCCTTAAAAAAAATAAAAGATTACAACTTTATATTAATTAAAAAAAATTTAATGTTATTATTATTAAAGATTAATATTTATTACCAAAAATTAACAAAATTTTAGATTGATTAAAAAAAGCCAAATATTTTATTTATTTAAATATCTACAGTATTTATAATTATATTAGAATAATAAAAAAAGATAAAAAGAAAATAACATTTTAAATAAAATATAGATATTTTAAATTTTAAGTAGTATACTTTAGATTAATTAATATTTTAGTAGTTTTTTAGATATATATTAATAAAGTATTATAATTTTTTTAAATAAATTTTATATAATTTACTTAAATGATATTTATATATATAATAATTTAAAAAAAGAATATATTTAATATATTAAAAAAATTATTAAAGTTTTATAAAAAATAAGATTGTATATTAAATTTTTTAAATATAAATTTTTTATTAAAAAAACTAAATTTTTAGGATATATTGTGGATAATAATGGTATTAAAATAAATTTTGTTAAAGTTTAAAATATATTTAATTAGGAAAAATTAAAGATAATTAAAGATGTTTAATTCTTTTTAAAATTTATGAACTTTTATAAATAATTTATTAAAGATTATATAAAGATAGTTAAATTACTTTATAATTTAATTAGAAAAAAAAGGATATTTTATTGGGGAGAATTAGAAAAAAAATTTTTCTAAACTTTTTAATAAATTTTTATAATAGAGTTAATTTTTAAGTATTAAAACTTAATCTTAGAAATAAAAGTAGAAATAAATATTTTAAATTATATATGTATTATAATATTTTTTTAAAAATATAAAAATAGATTATAGTATTCTATTATTTATAAATTAAAAAAAATAATTTTAATAAAGTATAATTATAATATTTATAATAAAAAATTCTTATTTATTATTTAAGTATTTAAGAAATAAGATTGATATTTTATAAGTGTATATATTTAAATTTATATTTTAATAAATTATAAAAATTTAAAATATTTTATAATTAAATAATATTTAAAATAAAAATAAATAAAATAAATAAAATATTTATTTTAATATAATTTTAAAATATATTTTATTTTAAGAAAAATTAATATTAAAATTAATATATTAATTAAAAAGTCAAAAAACTTTTTTTAAAAAAGGGAAAATAAGTATATTAAAAATTAAATTTAAATATTTTTATTATTTGAAAAAATTTAACAAATTGGTATTATAATAATATAAGAAAAGTAGAAAGTAGTTGTTTTAGAAAATCTTTATATATAAGATATTATAAAAACTTTTAAGAAAGAGGGTAAATAATATTTTAAAATTAAAATATCAGAGATAGAAAAATAATAAAAAAAATTATATTAATTATAATAAAAGAAAGGTAGTATTAAATAATAAGAAGATTTATAAAAAAATTTTAGAATAATATTATGATTATCTTATAATAAAATATTTAAAAAAAGTGAAAATACTAAAATTAATCCAAAAATATTATATATAAATTAGTGTATAAAAAAACATTAACTATTATGTAAATAATTGTTATACATATAAATATATTAAAACTTTTAAAAACATATTCTAAAAATTATTATAATTATTTTAAATTATAAAAAAAAATTAGTAAAACATTTCTTTTAATTTAATTATTAAATTATTAAAATTTAAAAAATATAATATAATTTTAATTATTATAGATAAACTTTTTAAAATAATATATTTAACTTTAACTTCTAAGAAATTTAATGTAAAAAAATTTATTAAAATATTTTTTAAAAATATATAGAAACTTTATAAATTATTTAAAAAAATTATATTAAATAAAAAAAAAAATTTTTTAAATAAATTCTGGAATAAAATTAATAACCAATTAAAAATCTATTATTAATTTAGTATTATATATTATTTTTAAATTAATAAATAGATAAAATATATTAATTTTATTATAAAACAATATTTTAAAGCTTATATTAATTATTAATAAGATAATTAGATTGAATAATTATTTTTAATTAAATATTTATATAATAATAAAATATTAAATATTACTAAAATCTTTTTATTTATTATAAATTATAAATAAAATTTAATTATATTTAAATTTTAAAAATTTAATAAATTTGTTAAAAACCAAAAAGCTATAAAATTTATTTAATAAATATCAAAATTATAAAAAAATTTTTAGGTAGAAATTAACCATACTATATAAATTTAATAAAAACAAATAAATAAATAAAAATAATTTATATTTATATATAAAAAAGAGATTATATTTAGTTAAATATACAAAATATTAAAATGATATATTTTTATCTTAAATTATTTAATAAATTAGAAAATTTATTTCAAATTTTTAAGTTTATTAAAAAATAAGTATATAAATTAAGATTTTTTTTTTTTATAAAAATCTATTTAATATTTTATATTAATTTATTTTATTTAGTATTAAAGAATGTATTTATTAATTAAAATTATAAAAAAAAACTTTTATCAATTATTGTTAATAATAAAAAAAAATATAAAATTAAAAAAATCCTAAATTTATAAATTTATTATTGTAAGCTTTAATATTTTATTTAATAGAAAGGTTAAAATAAATTTATTTAATAACTTATATTTAACATTATTTATATTTAAGAATTGTTTAATAAATTCTATTAATTTTATTTTAATTAATCTAGTTTTTTTGTTTAATATAATAAATTTTATATTTTTGTTTTTATATTAATTTAAAGAATTAAATAAATTAATTAATATTTTCTAATATTTTAACTTAAATTAAAATATCTTTTTAATATTAAATTTTTTTAATATATAAATATTAAAATTTAAATATATTAATTTATATTATAAAATTATATAATTATAATTTAAATTAATTAAAGCCAGATAAAATACTATTTTAAAAATTTTTTCCATATTTTAAAATAAAAAATAATTTAAGCTTATCAAAAATAAAAAATCTATTTATATAAAAATTTAACCTTTTAATAAAATTATAATTTTAATTAATAATACTTAATTAGAAAAAGATAAAATAAAGGAAACTTTTAAAAATAATTATAAAAAATCAATTTTATACAACCAAAATTAAAAACCAATAGATTTAGAAAAATTGAAAATTTAAAATTTAAAACCAAAAAATTTAAAAAAAACTAAAAACTTGTAAATATAGTTACTCAAAAAAATTTTTCATAAAAATAATTATTAAAAATTTATACTATCTAAAATCAGCAAGTAATATTGTTATAATAAAAAACCTACTACTATCTTAAATATTAAATTAAAATATTAACAAAATATTAATACTAAAAAAAAAAATTATATAATAAAACTCTCTTAATATAATAAATTTTAAATAAAAATTTAATCAACTAAAGAAACTTTTAAAATAATTATAAGAAATATTTAAACAATATTATAATTAAAAAAAAAACTATATAATATAATATAAATTATAAATTTAAAATAAAGAAATATCTAAATTTAGATTTTAAAACTTATAAATCTAAATTAATAATATTATTTTAATATATATGGCAAAAAACTTATTTAAACTTTTACCCTACATAAACTTTTGAATTACCAAAAAACAACTCTTATCTAGTTTAACACCCTATATATCCAAATATCCAATTCAAACTTATTTTTTATCTAATTTAATATTTTATATATTTAAATATCCAATTCAAACTTATCTTTTATCTAATTTAATATTAAATTTTTATATATTTATTTCATTATTTTATTTCTTATTTAATTTATTTTATTATTTTTTTTATCATTTATTTATTTAAATTATTATATTTATTATTATATATTTAAAAATTAAATAATAATTTAAATATTAATTTATATACACACTAATGTTTTCTTATTTTATAACATTTGTATATTACCTTGATATCTTGACTAGTATATATGATTTCTTACAAAATATATAAAAATAAATTAATAAAAATTTTATTACATAAAAGAAATATGTTATATAAAAATTAAAATATAAAAAAATTATATCTTATAAAAAGTAGATTATATAAATAAAATAATTATAAAATAATAAAATTTTATTATTAAAATAAAATTAAAATTTAAATTAATAAATATTCTTTTTTTTCTTATAATACACAAATTAAACAACATATTTATAATATAAATTAAAATTAAATTTCAAAATCTTTCAAAAATTTAAGCAGAAGATTATAATTAAAATAATATAAAACAAAATTTATAATAAAAATTAAAAATAAAGAATTAATAATAATTATAACTTATAATTATTATATTTAAAATAATTATTCTTACATTATGCTAGAAGAAGAAATAAAATATTTAATATATATAAAGCAAAAAAAACAAAATTATAATATTATTTTATATAAGTGATATTTAGTATTTTTATTATAAACTATATTAATTTTTTTAATTAAAAGAATTTCTAAAATTAAAGATTAAAAATTTTAAGAATTTAAGAAAATTTCTACTAAATTTAAAAAAATTTAGAAATATATTAAATAAAATTAACAATTAATTATAAAAAATTAATTTAAATTTTTAGATTTATTTAAGAAATTTAAAAAAATTATATTAAAATTAAAATATTATTAAAAAATAATAATAATAATTTCTAAAAAGTATTAAGAGAATCTTATTTATAAAGAATAAAAAGTATATAAAAAAGATTTAACAAAAAGTTTTTGTCACGACCTCACCATATGCGCTAATTAAATTAGGCAATATGGTTTAACATATCAAACATTCTTATTCTCTAAGAATATCTCATTTTTAAAATTATTAATATTATAATATTTTAGATTAAGAAAATATATTTATATTTTTTATTGTATTTACTTCTTATATTAATTAAATATATAGTATATACTTTTAATAATATATTTTATTTTTGTATAATTTATATTTATTTATATAATAAAAAGTATTAATATTAGATTATCTTATATATAATTTAACACAATACATTTATATAATTATTTACAATTATTTTAATTATTTAATTAATTAATAATTATAAATAATCAAAATAATTATTTTCTTGAATTAAGATATTTATAATTTATATAAAAAGACCTTATATATATAAGACCCTTTAATTAATAATAGTTTATAATTTTCTTTTAAACTTTATTAGTTAACTTTTAACACAATTTAATAATATACTATTTATTATTTAATTTATTTCTAATTGTTATTATATTTTTTATATATAATTTTATTTTATTTAATAATATATATAAATTTCCTTTAAAAGATTTAAGTAAATAAAATTAAAAAATAAATATAATGTTAAAGTTATTCTTAGTATTTTTTATTTGGGAAATATTAAGTTTAGGTGTAATACTTTAATTAATCTAACTTTTAAAATAAGTAAATAAAAAGTATATATTAAATAATAGTTTTATTATAAAACTTATAAAAAAAAATTTTTTTATATAACTAATAAATAAATCAATTTAATATCCAGAAATTATAATTACTAGATTATAAATAAAACCAATTTTTTAATTTAAATTAATTTTATACCCTACAAAAGAAATAAAATTCTAAATACAACAAAAATAAAATTTAAAATATATATTAATAACAATTTAAATAAATAAAAAACTAATACAAATAAAAAATCTACACATATAATATATCAGAAACTTTAATAAAAAAATTATTAATATTATAAATAATATAAGTTAAAATAAGATAATTAATATTCCCAAAATCTTAAAAAAAAAAAATAATTTTAAAGATACTGACCTAAAAAATAATAAATCTTCAAAAAACAAAAAAAAAAATTTTCTTTTTTTTTTTTCAACTATCAAATCTTTTTAAGTTAAATTAAAAAGACTTAAAAACCAATAATAATTTATTATTAATTTAATAAAAAAATAATTCAATTTTATAAAAAAATAAATAAGTTTTTAAAAGATATTTTTGTTATACCTGGGCCCGGTATTTCCCAAATAGGAAATGCTAAGAACAGCTTTAGCACTATGCTTATTTCTTAATTTTATTCGCTTAAATTTTTCAAAGAAAATTTATATATATTATTAAACAAATAAAATTATATGTAAAAAATATAATAATAACTAATAATAAATTAAATAATAAATAATATATTATTAAATTACTTTAAAAGTTGACCAATAAAATTTAAAAAAAAACCATAAATTATTATTAATTAAAAAAGATTAAATACATAATTTACAAATATATACAAATAAAAATTCTCATATAAAAGATAATTTTCTAATAACAAACTAACTGTCTATTAGAAAATCATTAAAGTATTTATTAATAAATATATATATAATAAATTTTATATAAAATAATTTAATGCTATAAATTTCTACTATTTGGACAAATATGAGTTACATGGAAACAAGATGTGTTGCTGAGAGTGTACGCCATGCACTCAGTTATATAGAAAGTAAGTGTGGTAGGAAATGCAAGCATATTCTCAAATCAAACGGGAGACAGTAAATTATGACTTAACTTATTCTAAAAGATAAAGGACAGTGGGAAAGACTAGTGTTTAACACACCAAGCCATACTGCCTAATTCAATTAGCGCATATGTTGAGGCCGTGACAATTTTATATTAATAATTTTAATAAATTTAATAGAATATTTAAGAAATTTAATTATTTTTTTTAACAATTCAATATTTATTTTTAATTTTAATTTAATAAGTTTTTTAATAATGAAATTAAAATTTTTTTTATAAAAATATATTTTAATAGTATTATTTTTTAAACTTATTTTATTTATTAAAATTATGTTAATTTTAAGTTTAAAAAAGATTTTAATATATAAATTATTAGAATTTTTACAAATTATAATATATTTATCATTTTCTTTAGATAATAATATAATAAAGATAATAAAGTTATTTATATATAACAATAAATTAGAAATATTAAATAAATTTATTTTATTTATAATTACTTTTAAAAATTTAACTAACTTATAATTTTTATTAAATATATAACGAAGCTCTCCCAGCATAACAAACTCTAAGTAGAAATCCAATTAGCTAGAAAAGTCTTTAAAATAATTATAAGAAATATTTAGGCAATATTATAATTAAAAAAAAAACTATATAATATAATATAAACTATAAATTTAAAATAAGAAAATATTTAAATTTAAATATTAATACTCATAGAATTAAATTAATAATATTATTTTAATATATGTGGTAAAAAACTTATTTAAGTTATTATTCTATATAAATTTTTAAATTATTAAAAAATAATTTTTATTTAATTTAATATTCTATATATTTAAATATCTAGTTTAAATTTATTTTTTATCTAATTTAATATTTTATATATTTAAATATTTAATTCAAACTTATCTTTTATTTAATTTAATATTTTATATATCCAAATATTTAATTTAAACTTATTTTTTATTTAATTTAATATTAAATCTTTATATATTTATTTTATTATCTTATTTTTTATTTAGTTTACTTTATTATTTCCTTTATCATTTATTTATTTAAATTATTATATTTATTATTATATATTTAAAAATTAAATAATAATTTAAATATTAATTTATATATATATTAATACTTCTTTACTTTATAATATTTATATATTACCTTAATATTTTAATTAATATATATAATTTCTTATATTTTATTACTTTATAATTTTATTAATTTAATATTTAAAATATTAATTAATCTTATAATTCTTTTAAAATTTATTAAAAAATAAATTAAAGTTATTATAATTATATTTAAATAATTTAAGAATAATATAATTATACTTATATTAATATTTAATAATTTAAATATAAAATTTTTAAACTTTAATTTATTTAATAAAATAAAATTTTATAAATTATAAAATTTCTTAATATAATTTAATAATAAATATAAAGGAAAAGTAATTAAATTTAATATATTTATAATAAGAATTACTTATACTATTAACTTATTAAAAAGTAATCTTATTAAATTAATATTTAATAAATATAATTCTAATAAAAAATAATAGTTATAAATAATTTATATTAACTTTATTATATAATTAAAAAAGATTTTTAAAAATCTTAATTTAATTAATATTACTAAAAGAAAATTTAAAAATTTTAGATAAATTAATAAATTTTTTTTTATATATTTAATTAAATTTAAACATTTAATAAAAAAATTTAATTATAATAATATTATTTAAATAATATATTTATACAATAAATTATATATTAAAATTAAAAAACTTTTAATTATTAAAAATATTTTACTATTAAAATTCAACAACTTTATTTTATTCTATTAAAAATTTAATAATAATTAATAAACTTTAAATATTAAAAAGAAATTCTATAACTTAATAAATAATAAAATATTTAAAAAGAATATTTCTATTCTAACACCAAGAAAACTAATTAAGTTTAATAATTAATAAATTTAAGAAAATAATTATTTTAAACTAAAATCTATAAATTAATTTATTAAAAATATTAAAAAAAAATTAACTTAAAAAAAAAAAATAAATAAAAAATTTAAAAATTTTACCTATATTATAATAAAAAAAAATATTTTATAAATAATTATTTAAATAAAAAAAACTTAAAAAAATAAAATAAATAAATACTTTATAATTTATATTTAATTAAAGATTAAAATATTTAAAACTTTATATATAAGAAATTATAAAATAAAATTAATTTTACTTTAAATTATTAATATTAAAAAGCTTCTAATAAAATTTTAAAAAAAAAATAAATTTAATTATAAATTATAATATATAAAAAAATAAGAAAATATTTATTATTTTAAAAAATTTATAGTTTTAAAAAACTTTTTAAATTTTCTTTATATATTATAATTTTTTTTTTTATTTAAATTTTAAAAAAATTAATACTTTATTTAAATTATATATTAAAATTTTTATTATTTTATACCCTTACCTTTAGAAATTTATTAATATATTAATATATTTAGATAATAATAATATTAGAATATATATAAGTTATAAATTTATAATTAAAAATAATTTTTTACTTTATTTTAAAAAAATTTTTAAAATTATAAAATATTTTAATAGAAGTAAAAAATTAGTTAAAGAAATAATTTAATTTAAAATAAAAATTTAAAATTATAAAGAAATTATTAAAGTTGATATTATTAATATTATTAAATTATTAAATTTTAAAAAATTATAATATAAAAAATATAATATTTAGATTAATTAAAAAATTATTTAAATTACATATTTAAAATTATAATTATTAGTATAAAAATATTTAAAAGAATTATAAAATAAAGACTAGTCTTTGCTATTTATAATTAAAAAAAAAATAAAAATAAATCATTTTTATAAATAATAAAATTAAAATAATTAAATTAATAAAATTTTCTAATAAATTTTAAGATTTTGTAGAAGTATTTTTAAAAAAAAAAAAAAATATTTTATTACTATAATAAAGAAAAAATATAAAAATCTTTATATTATTTAATATTTAATTAATATAAAAACTAATAAGACCAATAAATAAAAAATATTTTAAAGTATTTAAAACATAAATAAATAAAAATATAATTAAGAAATTTATTTAAAAATTTAATAATTTATAAAAAATATTTATTTTCTTTATTTTTAAAAAAAATAAAAAATTATAATTTTATATTAATTAAAAAAAATTTAATATTATTATTATCAAAGATCAATATTTATTATTAAAAATTAATAAAATTTTAAACCAATTAAAAAAAATTAAATATTTTATTTATCTAAATATTTATAAAACTTATAATTATATTAAAATAATAAAAAAAATAAAAAAAAAATAATATTTTAAATAAAATATAAATATTTTAAATTTTAAATAATATATTTTAAATTAATTAATATTCCAACTACTTTTTAAATATATATTAATAAAATATTATAATTTCTTTTAAATAAATTTTATATAATTTATTTAGATAATATTTACATATATAATAATTTAAAAAAAAAATATATCCAACATATTAGAAAAGTTATTAAAGCTTTATAAAAAGCAAAGTTATATATTAAACTTTTTAAATATAAATTTTTTACCAAAGAAATTAAATTTTTAAAATATATTATAAATAATAATAATATTAAAATAAATTTTATTAAAGTTTAAAATATATTTAATTAAAAAAAATTAAAAATAATTAAAGATATTTAATTTTTTTTAAAATTTACAAATTTTTATAAATAATTTATTAAAAATTATATAAAGATAATTAAATTACTTTATAATTTAATTAAAAAAGATAAAATATTTCATTAAAAAAAATTAAAACATAAATCTTTTTAAATTCTTTAACAAGTTTTTATAATAAAATTAATTTTTAAATATTAAAACCTAGTTTTAAAAACAAAAATAGAAATAAATATTTTAAATTATATATATATTACAATATTTTCTTAAAAATATAAAGATAGATTATAATATTTTATTGCTTATAAATTAAAAAAAATAATTTTAATAAAATATAATTATAATATTTATAATAAAAAACTTTTATCTATTATTTAAGTATTTAAAAAATAAAATTAATATTTTATAAATGTATATATTTAAATTTATATTTTAACTAATTATAAGAATCTAAAATATTTTATAATTAAATAATATTTAAAATAAAAATAAATAAAATAAATAGAATATTTATTTTAATATAATTTTAAAATATATTTTAGTTTAAAAAAAATTAATATTAAAACTAATGTTTTAATTAAAAAATTAAAAAATCTTTTTTAAAGAAAAAAAAATAAATATATTAAAAATTAAATTTAAACACTTTTATTATTTAAAAAAATCTAACAAATTAATGCTATAATAATATAAAAAGAATAAAAAATAATTATTTTAAAAAACTCCTACATATAAAACATTATAAAAATTTTTAAAAAAAAAAATAAATAATACCCTAAAATTAAAATATTAAAAATAAAAAAATAATAAAGGGAATTATACTATAACAAAAGAAAAGTAATATTTAATAATAAGAAAATTTATAAAAAAATTTTAAAATAATATTATAATTATTTTATAATAAAATATCTAAGAAAAGTAAAAATATTAAAATTAATTTAAAAATATTATACATAAATTAATATATAAAAAAATATTAATTATTATATAGATAATTATTATATTTATAAATATATTAAAACTCTTAAAAATATATTTTAAGGATTATTATAATTATTTTAAATTATAAAAGGAAATTAATAAAGTATTTCTTTTAATTTAATTATTAGATTATTAAAATTTAAAAGATATAATATAATTTTAATTATTATAAATAGATTTTTTAAAATAATATACTTAATCTTAACTTTTAAAAAACTTAATATAAAAGAATTTATTAGAATATTTCTAAGAGATATATAGAAACTTTATAAATTATTTAAAAAAGTTATATTAAATAAAAGAAAGAATTTTCTAAATAAATTTTAAAATAAAGTCAATAATTAATTAAAAATTTATCACCAATTTAATATTATATATTATTTCTAAATTAATAAATAAATAAAATATATTAATTTTATTATAAAATAATATTTTAAAATTTATATTAATTATTAATAAAATAATTAAGTCGAATAATTACCTTTAATTAAATATTTATATAATAATAAAATATTAGATATTATTAGAATTTCTTTATTTATTATAAATTATAAATAAAATTTAATTATATTTAAATTTTAAGGATTTAATAAATCTACTAAGAACCAAAAAGCTATAAAATTTATTTAATAAATATTAAAATTATAAGAAAATTTTTAAATAAAAATTAATTATATTATATAAATTTAATAAAAATAAATAAATAAACAAAAATAATTTATACTTATATATAAAAAGGGAGATTATGTTTGGCTAAATATATAAAACATTAAAATAATATACTTTTATTCTAAATTATTTAATAAAATAAAAAGTCTATTTTAGATTTTTAAGTTTATTAAAAAATAAATATATAAATTAAAGTTTTTTTTTTTTATAAAAATTTATTTAATATTCTATATTAATTTATTTTATTTAATATTAAAAAATATATTTTTTAGTTAGAATTATAAAAAAAAGCCTTTATTAATTATTATTAATAACAAAGAAGAATATAAAATTAAAAAAATTTTAAATTTATAAATTTATTATTATAAATTTTAGTATTTTATTTAATAAAAAGATTAGAATAAATTTATTTAATAATTTATATTTAATATTATTTATACTTAAAAATTATTTAATAAATTTTATCAATTTTATTTTAATTAATCTAATTTTCTTACTTAATATAATAGACTTTATACTTTTATTTCTATATTAATTTAAAAAATTAAGTAAATTAATTAGTATCTTTTAATATTTTAATTTAAATTAAAATATTTTTTTAATATTAAATTTTTTTAATATATAAATATTAAAATTTAGATATATTAATTTATATTATAAAATTATATAACTATAATTTAAATTAGTTAAAATTAGACAAAAAATTTTTTTTATAACTTAAGATAAAAAATAGCTTGAATATATTAAAAATAAAAAGTCTATTTATATAATAAATTAATTTTTTAATAAAATTATAATTTTAATTAATAATTCTTAAGTAAAGAATAAATATTATAATAAAAAAGAAACTTTTAGAAAAGAATATAAAAAATTAATTTTATAAAACTAAAATTAAAAATTAATAAATTTAAAAAAATTAGTAAATTAAATTTTAGAATTTAAAAATCTAAAAGGAATTAGAAATTTATAAATATAATTATTTAAAAAAACTTTTTATAAAAATAATTATTAAAAATTTATATTATTTAAAATTAATAAATAATATTATTATAGTAAGAAATTTATCATTATTTTAGATATTAAATTAAGGTATTAATAGAATGTTAATATTACGGAAGGAGATTATATAACAAAATTCTTTTAATATAATAAATTTTAAATAAAAATTTAGTTAATTGGAGAAATTTTTAGAATAATTATAAGAAATATCTAAGTAATATTGTAATTAAAAGAAAAATTATATAATATAATATAAACTACAAATTTAAAATAAGAAAATATCTAGATCTAGATATTAGTACTTATAGAATTAAATTAATAATGTTATTTTAATATATATAATAAAAGGTTTATTTAAGTTATTATTTTATATAGACTTTTAAACTATTAAAAAACAATTTCTGTTTAGTTTAATATTTTGTATATTTAAATATTCAATTTAGACTTATTTTTTATTTAGTTTAATATTTTATATATCTGAATGTTTAGTTTAAACTTATTTTTTATTTAGTTTAATATCCTGTATATTTGAATGTCTAATTCAAATTTATCTTTTGTTTAGTTTAATATTAAATCTTTATATGTTTATTTTATTATCTTATTTTTTGTTTAGTTTACTTTATTATTTTTTTTATTATTTATTTATTTAAATTGCTGTGTTTATTGTTATGTATTTAAAAATTAAATAATAATTTAAGTATTAATTTATATATATATTAGTGTTTCTTTATCTTGTGATATTTGTGTATTACTTTGATATCTTGATTAGTATATATGATTTCTTATAAATATTAAAATTTGTGATAATAAATTTATCAGTTTAAAATTTTTTTAATTTTATATTTTTTTTTATTATTAATAGTAATTAATAAAAACTTTTTTTTATAATTTTAATTAAAAAATATATTCTTTAATATTAAATAAAACAAATTAATATAAAATACTAAATAAATTTTTATAAAAAAAAATTTTTTTAATTTATATATTCATTTTCTAATAAACTTAAAAATCTAAAATAAACCTTCTATTTTATTAAATAATTTAAAATAAAGGTATATTATTTTAATATTTCATATATCTAACTAAATATAATCTTCTTTTTTATATATAAATATAAATTATTTTTATTTATTTACTTATTTTTATTAAATTTATATAATATAATTAATTTTTATTTAAAAATTTTTTTATAATTTTAATATTTACTAAACAAATTTTATAACTTTCTAATTTTTAATAAACTTATTAAATTTTTAAAATTTAAATATAATTAAATTCTATTTATAATTTATAATAAATAAAAAGATTTTAATAATATTTAATATTTTAATATTATATAAATATTTAATTAAAAATAATTATTTAATTTAATTATCTTATTAATAATTAATATAAGTTTTAAAATATTATTTTATAATAAAATTAATATATTTTATTTATTTATTAATTTAAAAATAATATATAATATTAAATTAATAATAAATTTTCAATTAACTATTAATTTTATTTTAAAATTTATTTAAAAAATTCTTTCCTTTATTTAATATAACTTTTTTAAATAATTTATAAAATTTTCATATATTTTTTAAAAATATTTTAGCAAATTTCCTTATATTAAATTTTTTAAAAATTAAAATTAAATATATTATTTTAAAAAATTTATTTATAATAACTAAAATTATATTATATCTTTTAAATTCTAATAATTTAATAATTAAATTAAAAAAAATACTTTATTAATTTCCTTTTATAATTTAAAATAATTATAACAATTTTTAGAATATATTTTTAAAAATTTTAGTATATTTATAAATATAGTAATTATTTATATAGTAATTAATATTTTTTTATATATTAATTTATATATAATATCTTTGAATTAATTTTAATATTTTTATTTTTTTTAGATATCTTATTATAAAATAATTATAATATTATTTTAAAATTTCTTTATAAATTTTCTTATTATTAAGTATTATTTTTTTTTTATTATAGTATAATTTTCTTTATTATTTTTTTATTTTTAATATTTTAATCTTAAAGTATTATTTATCTTTTTCTTTAAAAATTTTTATAATATTTTATATATAAAAATTTTTTAAAATAATTATTTTTTATTTTTCTTATATTATTATAATACTAATTTATTAAATTTTCTTAAATAATAAAAATATTTAAATTTAATTTTTAATATATTTATTTTTTTTTTTCTAAAAAAAATTTTTTAATCTTCTAATTAAAATATTAACTTTAATATTAATCTTTTTTAAAATAAAATATATTTTAAAATTATATTAAAATAAATATTCTATTTATTTTACTTATTTTTATTTTAAATATTATTTAATTATAAAATATTTTAAATTTTTATAATTAATTAAAATATAAATTTAAATATATATATTTATAAAATATTAATCTTATTTCTTAAATATTTAAATAACAAATAAAAGTTCTTTATTATAAATATTATAATTATATTTTATTAAGATCATCTTCTTTAATTTATAAATAATAAAATACTATAATTTATTTTTATATTTTTAAAAAAGTATTATAATATATATATAATTCAAAACATCTATTTCTACTTTTATTTTTAAAATTAAGTTTTAATATTTAAAAATTAACTTTATTATAAAAATTTATTAAAAAGTTTAGAAAAATTTATATTCTAGTTTTTTCTAATAAAATATTTTATCTTTTTTAATTAGATTATAAAGTAATTTAACTATTTTTATATAATTTTTAATAAATCATTTATAAAAATTTATAAATTTTAAAAAAGATTAGATATTTTTAACTATTTTTAATTCTTTTTAATTAAATATATTTTAAATTTTGATAAAATTTATTCTAATATTATTATTATTTATAATATATTTTAAAAATTTAATTTTTTTAATAAAAAATTTATATTTAAAGAATTTAATATATAATTTTATTTTTTATAAGGTTTTAATAATTTTTCTAATATATTAAATATATTTTTTTTTTAAATTATTATATATATAGATATTATTTAAATAAATTATATAAAATTTATTTAAAAAAAATCATAATATTTCATTAATATATATTTGAAAAACAACTAAGATATTAATTAATTTAAAATATATTATTTAAAATTTAAAATATTTATATTTTATTTAAAACATTATTTTTTCTTTATTTTCTTTTACTATTTTGATACAATTATAAGCTTTATAAATATTTAAATAAATAAAATATTTAATTTTTCTTAATTAATCTAAGATTTTATTAATTCTTAATAATAAATATTAATTTTTAATAATAATAATATTAAATTTTTTTTAATTAATATAAAATCATAGTTTTTTGTTTTTTTTAAAAATAAAAAAAATAAATACCTCCCACAAATTATTAAATTTTTAAATAAACTTCTTGATTATATTCTTATTTATTTATACTTTAAATATTTTAAAATATTTTTTATTTATTAACCTTATTAATTCCTATATTAGTTAAATATTAAATAATATAAAAATTTTTATATCTTCCCTTTATCATAATAATAAAATATCTTTTTTTTTTTTTAAAAATACCTCCACAAAATCCTAAAATTTATTAGGAAATTTTATTAATTTAATTATTTTATGTTACACCTGGGCCCGGTATTTCCTAAATAGGAAATGCCAAGAACAGCTCTAGTACTATGCTTGTTTCTCAATTCTATTCGTTTAGGTTTTTTAAAGGGGATCTATGTATATTATTAAATAAAATAGAATTATATATAAAAAGTGTAATAATAATTAAAAATAGATTGGATAATGAATAATATATTATTAAATTATATTAAAAATTGATTAATAAAATTTAAAAAGAAATTATAAATTATTATTAATTAAAAAAAATTAAATATATAATTTATAAATATATATAAATAAAAGTTTTTATATAAAAAATAATTTTTTAATAATGAACTAACTATTTATTAGAAAATTAATAAAGTATTTATTAATAATTTAATATTTATTTATTAATAAATATATATATAATAAATTTTATATAAAATAATTTAGTATTATAGATTTTTATTGTTTAGATAAATATAAGTTATATAGAAATAAAATATATTATTAAAAATATATGCCATATATTTAATTAATATAAAAAGTAAATATAGTAAGAAATGTAAATATATTCTTAAATTAAATGGGAAATAATAAATTATAATTTAATTTATTTTAAAAAATAAAAAATAATAAGAAAAACTAATGTTTAATATATTAAGTTATACTACTTAATTTAGTTAATATATATAATAAAGCTGTAATACTATTTCTTTTTTTTATACAAAAAATTATTAATAGGGAATTTTATATATAAAATTCTTTTATAAATAAATTAAATTTTAAAAAGGATTTTTTATTTTACATAAGATTTTTTTTAAAAAATAAATTTATATAAGAAAATTTTTATAAGAAAAAATTTTATATAATAAAATAAATATATAGAAATAAATTAGTAAGAATTTTATTATATAAGGGAAATATATTATATAAAAAATAAAATATAAGGAAATTATATTTTATAAAAAGTAAATTATATAAATAAAATAATTATAAAATAATAAAATTTTATTATTAAAATAAAATTAAAATTTAAATTAATAAATATTCTTCTTATATTTATAATATAAAAATAATTTAATATATCTTATTATTATAAACTCTAATTATATTTAAAAATTAAAATTAAAAAAATTAAAAAAAAAATTAAAAAAAAAAATATAATATTTTCTTATTAAGAAAATATAGGATTTTTTTATAAAATTTAAAAATTATTTTAAAATTATAATAATTATATATAATCATTATATTAATAAGAAATTTATATATTATATTATAATATCTTCTTTTAAATATACTATTAAATATTAAATTTATATCATAAATAAAAAAAAAAATTATAATATAATTCTATATAAGTTATTTTTTATAATTTTTTTAAAATATTTGTTTTAATATATTTATAATAAAATATATTAATATATTATATTATTAAAAAATTAAAAAATTTATTAAAATAAAAAATCATTTTATATAATTGTTTAAAAATTTTATTTAATTATAATCTAAAATTATTTAAAAAGAAAAAGAATTAAAAATTATTAAAAAAAAATATAAAGAAAACATAACTTATATAAATTAAGAATTAATTATGGAAATTTAAGCTAATAAAGCTTTAAAAAAAAAAAAAAATTTTATAAATATAATTATTAAATTAATAAATTATTATTTTAATAATAATTTAATTTAATTATTAGTAAATAAAGTAGTCATTCCAGAAAATCAAAAAATTTTAGTTATAAAAGAAATTATTTATTAAAAAGATTTACTTATTTAATTTTTTTTTCTTATATTTTTAATATTAATTTAATATAAAATAAATATATTTTATTAAATTAATTTTCTTATATTTATAAAGTCTCTAATTCTTAATATTTATTAATTAAAGAAATGAATTTGTATTTTATAATTGAATATATATAATATATAATTAGTATATAAAAATATTTTAAAAAAAATATTATAAATTTTAAAAATAAAGAAAAAATATTAAAATAAAGTATATTACTAATATTTAATAGTATATGTATATAATAAAAAATATTTATAAAAATAAATATAAATAAAAGATATTATAAATTATTCTTTTAATTTTAATTTTTTTTAAAATATTTATATTTTTTTTTTAATTTTAAGATTTTTTATTATATAAGAGTTTAAGCTTGTTTAAAATAGGTTTATATAAGTTAAAGTAAAATATTTTTTTTTAATTATTAAAAATTATCTTCTGGGTTGTAGAATAAAAACTATTATATTAAATATTTATTATTTTTATTTAAATTGTTTAAAATTTTATTAACTTTGTATTTACTATAATCTTTAAATTTAATTTTATTAATATTAAAATCTTTTTATAGACTAAAAAGTATTAATTTTAAAATTAAAATATAAAAAATTTAATAAATTTTTAAAAATTTAAATATATTTAATTTGTATTAATATTTTTTTAATTTTTTTTTGATTATATATAAACTAAATTTTTAATATCTAAGTTTTTTATAAAAACATTTTGTTTTTAAATTTTAAATAAATAAATATATTTTATTTTTTTCTTTTAAAATAAAAATATTCATATAATTATAATTATAATAATAAATTATTTTTTTTTAAAAAAATTATAAATCTTTCTTAAAAATATTATAAAAATTTTATATATTTTTCATATATTTTTTTATTTAAAGTATAAATTTTTTAAATATAATTAGAAATAAAAAAACTTTTAGTATTTAACCATATAAAATTTTATAAAGTACTATTTTAATTATTGAGTATTAAAAGATATTATATATAAATTTAATAAAGAATAATAAAGATATTTAGTTATTTTATATATAATTTAAAAAATTTCTAAAATAAATTTCTAAAATTTAAATTAACTATTTAAAGGTTTTATTTATTTATGGATAAGCTTTAATAATAATATTAAATTTAATTCTTATTTAATTTATTAGAGATTATTAATATTTATTAATGAAAAATATATCATAGTTATAAATATATTTTTATTAAATTTTATATTTAAAAAAAACATATTAATAATAAATTCATTAAAATTTTATACTTTTTTATTAATTATTTTAAAATATAAAAATAATTATTTTAGAAAATTTATAGGTTATAATTAATATTTTATTATATAGGAAATTTATTAATAAATTTTAAACTTATAATATTTTTTAAATAAAATTATAAAAGACTTTTTTAAAAGGTGTATTAAAAATATTATAAAATTTAAATATTTTATAAAATTTATATTGATTAAATTTATTTTTATAATATATATTGTATATTTTAATATAATCTTTAATATATTTATATATTTTAAATTAATAATAGGTTTTAATAATAAGATTTTAAATTTTATTAATATTTAGGTATTTATATATTAATAAATTATAATGTTGGAAAATAATTTCTTTTTATAAGTCTTTTAAAAAAATATAAAAAATATTTTAAAAAAAAATAATTTTATTTTTTAATTTAAAATATTAAAAAAAATTTAAAAATTTTTTAAAAATTTAATGTATTATAATATTTTATTAATAATTTTTAATAAATTTTTTTTTAAAAATATCTTTTATAGTATAAATAATAAAATTAAAAAATTTATTAATAATAATATAAAAATCTTATTTTTTAAGAATAATTTTTTTATTTAATTCTACTTTTTTTATAAAATTAATATAATAATTAATAATATTAATAAAAACGTTTTCTTTTTTTTTAAAATAAATAATTTTTATATTAAATTTATAAAATAGTTCTTATTATTGAACTTATTATCTACTAAATTTTTTTATAATTAAAAAGTAAATAAAATTTTTATAATTAAAAAAAATAATAAAAAATTCTTTAATTTTAAAATAAAATTATTATTTATAATATATTTTTATTATAATTATAAATTCTTTATTATAAATAATATATTATAGTTAAGTAATATTAAATTTATAAAAAATATAAATAATAAAATATTATATTTTATTAAGATATAATTATAAAAAATATATTTTAAAAATTATAATTAAAATGTTAATTTTAATTTTAATAAATAAAATTAAATTATAAATTTTAAAAATTAAAGTAGAAATAAATATAGTTTTAAAAATATTAAAAGTTTTAATTCTTTTAAATATTATTTTGAATTTAATTTATTTTTTAATAAGTTTAATAAAAATGAATAATATAAAATTATATTTTTAAATAAAATATTAATAATAATTATATAATTTTAAAAATAATTATACTTCTTTAACTTTATTTAAAAAAGATTATTTTTAAATAATTTAAACCTTTTTTAAATTTATTTTAATTTTATTAAATATAATTATAATTTTAAAAAATTTATATTTTGTAATAATAAATTTAAATTTTTTTAATATATAATATAAATTATATTATTAAAGAATAAAGAGTATAAAGTTAATATATTATTTATGTTCTTTTAACATTTTATTAAAAATAAAGATATTATTAAAATAAATTATATAAATAATATTTATATATTTTTATAAAATATAATTTATAAAAATTTAGAAAAATATAGAAATATTAGTTAGTTTAAATAGTATAATTATATATTTAAAAAATTTATATTAATATTTAAAAGTTATTTTTCATTTTTTTTTAAAATTAATTTAAATGTTGTAGTAAATATTAATAATATTAAATTTTATAAATATCTTAATTTTTATGAGTTGGTTAAAAAATTTATTAATAAAAAATAAGAGTTCTATATCTTTAATAATAATATTATTAAAATTTCAATAATTTATATAAATCTAAAATTTTCCATTAAATTTTAAAATAAAAAAAATAAAATATTTTATTAAAAAATTTAAAAATTAAATATAATTATTATAAAAGTTTTTATTAATATATTTTTATAATATATTAATCTCTTCTTAAATATATATATAAATAAGTAAAAATTTAAATTAAATACTTTTTTTGAAAAAAATATAATATATAAATTAATTAACTTTAAATAAAAATATATTTTTGGGAGGTATGTTAAAGATTATATAATTTTTAGAATTAATTTAAAACAATATTTTAAATTAAATAATTTATTATAATTTTTTAATTTTAAAAAAAAAATATTTAATAAATTAAAATTTATTTTTTATTTTATTTCTAATTTTTTTATTAGATATATGTTAAATAAGATAAAGATAAATTTTTTTTTTGAATTTAAAAAGGGTGTTAATAAGTTTTTATTTTTTATATTATATATAAAAATATTAAGAGAATTTAAATATTTTAATTTATTAGTTAATTGAAAAATTATAATTATAAAACTATAAATACTTTAAGATTAAATTATAAGAGATATTAAAGATATTAATTATAATTTATTTAAAATATTTATTAATAAAGAATAAGAAAATAATTTATTTAGTAATAATTTTAAAAAAGTTTTTTTTAAATATAATAATAAAAATAAATATAGATTGTTTTATAATAAAGAAATTAAAATGTTTTACTATTTTTAAATTAATAAAAAAATTTTTAATATTATTATTAAATAATATATTAATTAAAGTTTTATTAATATAAGCAAGTAAAATAAAATATTATTTAATAAAGTGGAATTAAATATATTTTAATTTAAATATTAATTTTAATTTTATTTTTATAATATTTAAATTAAATTGTTTAGATTATATTATATTTTAAAATTGATTTAATTTAAATTTTTATAAAATTTTTTTAAAATTTTACTTTTATAATAAAGATTATTATAATTAAAATTAAAATTATAAATATAATAATTTTCTTATAAAAAATTATATTTAGAAGTATAATTTGTGAAAAATTTATTAAAATTAAAATATTTTATTAAGTATTATATTATATAATAAGATTTTAATTTTTTTTAAAAGTATATAATATATTTATAAATAATATAGTAAATATTAATTTTTTTTTTTTTTTTTATTTTTTAATAAATTTTTATATAATAAGGATATTTTTGTCACGACCTTACCATATACGCTAACCGGATTAGGCAATATAGCTTGACATGTCAAACACTATTCTTTCTTGGCATATTTTATCTCACAGAATTATTTAAGGTATAATAATTCAAAAAAAAAGAATATGTTTGCATTTCCTACCTCATATTCTTTTTATATTGACTAAATGTATGGTGTACACTCTCAGCAACACATCCTATTTTGCATAAACTTATGTTTATCTGTTTAACAAAAAGTGATAGTATTGGATTATTTTATGCAAGGTTTGTTATATATGTATTTTTTGATAATTTGATAATTAGTTATTAAGTTATTAATAAATGCTTTGATGATTTTCTGATAATTAGAAATTCAGCTATCAAGAAATCACCCTTTGTATGAGGAATTCTTATTTGTATGTATTCGCAAATTATATATTTAATCCCCTCTGATTGATGGTAGTTTATGGTTTTTTTTTGAATTTTATCGGTTAACTTTTAAAGCAATTTTAATAGTATACTGTTTATTACCTAATTTATTACCAATTACTGTTATACTTTTTATATATAATTTTATTTATTCAAACGATATACATAAATCCCTTTTAAAAAACCCAAGCAAATAAAGTTAAAAAACAAGCATAGTGCTAGAACTGTTCTTGGTATTTTTTATTTGGGAAATACTGGGCCTAGGTGTAATACTTTGATTGATCTAACTTTCAAAGTAAGTGGATAAGAAGTGTATGTTGAATGATAGTCTTACTATAAGACTTATAAGAGAGAATCTCTTTGTATAACTAATAGATAAGTCAATTTAATACCCCGAAACTATAGTTACTGGATTACAGGTAAGACTAACTTTCTAGTTTGAACTAATTTTATACTTTATAGAAGGAATAGAATTTTAAGTATGATGAGGACAAGATTTAGAATACGCATTGATAGTAACTTAAGTAAACAAAAGACCAATACGAACAGAAAATCTATGCATACGATATATTAGAAACTTTAGTAAAGAAATTATTGATATTATAGATAATATGAGTTAAGTCAAGATGATTGATATTCTTGAAACCTTAAAAAGATAAAACAGTTTTAAAAATGTTGATTTAGGAAAAGGTGGATTTTTGGAAAAAAAAGGAAAAGTTCTTCCTCCTTTTCTTTTTTTAATTATTGAATTTCTTTAAACCGAATTGAAAGAATTTAAGGATTAATAATAAATTATTATTGATTAGGTAAAAAAATAGTTTAATTATGTGGAAAAACAAATAGGCTTTTGAAAGGTACTTTGTGTTAGTGATTTTAATAAATTTAATGGAGTACCTGGAAAATTTGATTATTTTCTCTAACAGTTTAATACTTATTTTTAATTCTAATCCAACAGGTTTTCTGATGATAAAACTAAAATCTTTTTTGTAGGAATGTACCTTAATGGTACTATCCTCCAAACTTACCTCACCTACTGAAACCATGTTAATACTAGATCCAAAGACAACTTTGATGTACAAATTGTTAGGATCCTTACGAACTACAACGTATTTGTTATTTTCCTTCAATAACAATGTGGCAAAAACAACAAAATCACTCGCGCATAACAACAAATTAAAAATATCAAATAGACCTACTTTGTTTGTAATTATTTCTAAGAATTTAACTAACTCATAGTTTTTACCAAATGGGATGAAAACAATCTATATTACTGAGCACGCAAAGGATTTAAGCCTAAGCTTTAACGCTACATCTACACCCAAGAAAAAGAATAATGAGATTGAGGACTTGAATTTATGACTTGCATACAAATGCAGTAGTATGTTATTAAAATTGACGATATTAATTTTAAAACTTAAACCTTTTAAAACAATAATAAAAAATCCAAAAGTTAGAACAACAATAACGATAAAGGGAAGTTATAAAATAAAAACAATAGTAATTAGAATAAAAGTAATGGAAACTGGAAGAAGGTTAAAGACAATAGCTAAATTCCTAAACACACTTTTGGACTAGTATCCATAAACCTTAACACCACCCAATATAAATATTCTTATAATTGACTTTTTAAAGGATTAAAATCCAACACCTTAATTTACTGGAAGTGCAACAAGAAGGGACATACCCAAAACAAGTATCCCAAAATGCAACAACAACAACACCACTACCAACCTCAATTCCAGCAAAACCAAAATTTTTGAAATACCTCACAACAGTAGTAATTTTTATGATAACAAAATTCAAAAAAATTTCCTAAAAGCGTCAACGTCAACATAACCCAACATATCCCTCCTAAAAAACAAATAAAAGAAGTACAACAACGACTTTTAGAAGTTTTTTACAAAACCCTTTTTTAAGCATCTAAAAACACTCACATGAACACTCCTAAATCCTCAACTCAAAGAAAAGCCACTGAATTATGAACTAAACCAAAACAACCCCTCTCTAATCTACCTACCAAAGAAAAATATCACTAAATCTAGCAAAATCCAATACATAAAACAAAACATATCTCTTACCATAAAACCTCCTCAAGACAACTCATCCAAACTTTCCAATACCGCGAAATCTACTTCACACAAAACGTTTAAAGCAACTCTACTCCACAAAATCCAAAAATCCATCTTAAAACTACAACCAAACACCAATCTCCACATACTATCCCCAGCAAACTTTTTCAAACAATTAATCTCTCAAAAACCTATAATCACGTCTTCATCACCTCTGAAAAAAAAGTTATTAAACCTCCTTCCAACTCCAAATCCAAAAACTCTTCCATTTTTACATGGGAAAACTTTAAAAATTAGAAGTATAAGCCCCTACCTTCTACTAATAACCCCCTTTCACCAGGGCAAGTTTGCTGCTTAGACTGCAAGAAACTAACCTTTACCTAGAAAAAATATTATAATAAAGTATACAAATATATAAACACTAAATATCTCAACTATTACCATACATTCACTACAAGATATACAGGATATAAACTTGCACACCATTATCAATAAACAGAACAAAAAGAATGACAAAAAACCCTCCAATATGCAAACACCAACCTATATAAAGAAATATACGCTAAACATTTCAACCTCTATCATCAATCTATCACTTATCCCAACGCCGCCGAAATTCATAACATAAATAATTTTAAACCATTCCTAATCCATAAGGAACTCAGCAACAAAACCAACAACCATTATCAATTATACTTTAAACATAAAGCCCAGAAAATTATCTACAAACACCTCAAAATATGCAATGATTACAAATACTAGTGACAAGCCTACACAGGATATGGCACCTTCATCCAGATAATCCATGAATTACAATTCCTCACCAAATATAGGTATCAATACTGCTTTCAACACCCTACCTTTAAAACCTAAATCTAACTTAAAATACATCAAAACCATTGTTTCAACATTAACATCTCACCAGAACAATACTACCGATTATACCATTTTCAAAAAAACGCAAATCAATTTATTGTCAAAAAGGATTACCCTCACATTCATAGAAATATCACATATCATAAACCAAAGAAATGTGCACATTATTAGCAAAATACCAAGCTCATATTCTTCGACAGACTTCCATTTTGTGGAAATTATGCCCGCATCTAAATCAATCAAACTGCATATCCCCACTACCTAGAAATATACACGAACATCACTCTCAAAAAACCCATTACTACGATATACTACTCCCAATACAACAATACCGTGAACTCCTAGAGAAACCTCAAATCTTATTACAAAGCACAACACCCAAATCAATTTCATAATTCTAACAAACCACTGGCTACTTGAGTTCCTAAGAATACCCTTCCACAAAAAGAATTTTATGAGTACAACTCCAACTCTAACCATAGCAACTTTTATTATGAAGCCAAAACCCCAGACAAGTTCTATAAAAATTTAAACTAAATCAGCCTTAAAATACAATGTAACCTGAACAGTCCAGCTTAAACATCATAAAAATAGGACCCAAACAACTACCTGAACTTGAACACATTTAACTTTGTTTTACAAAATAACATCTCATTTTACTCACCCACATCAACAGAACCCCAATCAATACACTACTTAATAGTAGTGTTGAAGACTCTTTCATCAACTCAAAAACAGTAAAACACCTTAACCTCCCTATTACAAAACGATCTGTACCCATCTTCGTCACTACATTCGAAAGAGACCCCCTTAGAACTGTTACTAAACAAGCTATCTTCTCACTCCTCATTGACAGATATTTTGAATAAACTACAATCAATATTTTTGATACCCCTTACGACCTAGTCTTAAGATACCCATAGTTTTACAACTATAACCCTTCGATTAACTAGCAAGCTAGAATACTCAAATTCTCCCAATGTTCTTGCACACAATATGGAAAACAAAAACCTGTTAGTACCCCTCTAAAATTTGGAAAAAAAGTTCATTTCCGCTTTACTTAACATATGTCTGATAAAGAAATTAGAAATCATATGAAAAACAAACCTCAATCTATTAAATACCTCCTTCTCAGAGCTAAAGAACTACAACAAATTACCTAATCCAAAATACCATTCTGGATCAATTAAAAAAACCACATAGTTTTTAACATACCACCTAAAAACGCACCTTTACCAAAAGTTAACCAATTCACACATTACATCCCTCTCAAAGAAAGCACCTAACCTAAATCCTTACTAATCTATGTATGCACTCAAAAAAAAACTAATGCATTACGCGAATATATTAACAAAAACCTTTGCAATAATTACATCCAACCCTTAAACTCTTCAGCAAAACACCCCATTCTTTTTATCCCAAAACCTAATGGAAAGTTTCGGATCTATATAGATTACCAAAATCTTAACAACATTACCATTAAGGATACAAGACCTTTACCTCTCATTAGTAAATCTTTCAACCAACTCGTAAGAGCTAAGATATTTATGAAACTTAACATCATCAACACCTACTACAATATTTGAATCAACCCAAAAGAAGAATAGAAAATAACTTTTAAATACTGATACAAACTTTTTAAATATATAGTTATACCTTTTAGGTTAACCAACGCTCCCGCATCTTTCTAAGCTTTCATAAACCATATCTTACGAAAACACATAGACATCATCTATATAGTTTACCTTAATAACATCCTCATCTTCAGCAAGACGCTAAAAAAACACAAACAACACGTTAATCTCATACTCTCTACCCTCCAACAATACAACTTACATTATGCACTAAAAAAATCCGAATTTACTATTACAGAATACAAATTCCTCAGAGCTGTAATCACACCTAATAGAATAAAGATGGATCCAAAGAAAGTTCAAGCCATTCAAAAATAACCTCTCCCGAGTAAAATCAAAGAAATACAGTTATTTTTAGAATTATACAATTACTACCAACAATTCATTCAAAAATATAGTTTCATATCATCCATTTTTACTGAATTTATTAAAAAACAAATCAAGTTCGAAATAACACCTAAAAGAATTCAAGCTTTTGATACCCTCAAAACTACATTTATCTCTACTCCAATCCTCAAAATTTACAACCTAACCTTACCTATCAAAGTTAAGACTAACGCTTTAGTCGCAGTTCTTAAAGCATGCCTGTTACAATTACACCCTGATAAAATATAGCACTTAGTTGCCTACATCTCTCATAAATTTGATGTTATTTAATTACAATATGCCATTCATGATAAAAAATTTATAGCTATAATAGAAGTATACCACAAATAACAACCTTACCTCAAAATTAAAGAATTTTTTACCATTTTTTCTAACCACAAGAACCTTACCTACTTCCTAACCACAAAAGAATTTAGCAGACAACAAGTTCGATAATAAAAACTACTCTATAAATTCAATATAAAGATTATCCACTTCAAAGGAAAAAAAAACGTTTTTGTCGACGCTATCAACCGTTGCACCGACCTTATAAAAGAAATAGAACCAGATAAAAAAGTTATCCTCAAAACTCAAGACTCCCACATTATGATCAACAAATCTCTTAACCTCACCGTACATACTGTAGAAGATATTTTCAAAGAAAAATTTATTAAAAGTTATTAATAGGATGTTGTAATGTGTTGAATCCTTGAAAAATCTCTAAATTCTTTTTAATATTTTGAATTAGAAGATGGAATTATTTTCTTTCGAGATACTTTCTATATTCCCTTAAAAGACTTACAAAAAGAAATTATTTCCCAACATCACAATTCACCAATACATGGATATTTAAATATTAACAGAATTTAAGATCTTATTGTTAAAATTTACTACTAGCCTAAAATGTGCAAATATATCGAAGATTATATCAAGACATATAATATATGTTGTAGAAATAAATTTAACTGATATAAGCCCTATAAAACGCTTGAACCTTATAATGTTTCTAGTGCACCTTTTAAAGAAGTCTTTTATGATTTTGTTTAAGGAATGTTGTAAGTTCGAGATTTGTTGATGAATTTTCTATATAATGAAATATTGGTTATAACTTGTAAGTTTTCTAAAGTAGTTATTTTTGTATCTTGGAATGATTAATGGGGAAGCGTAGAATTCCAATAAGTTTACTATTAACATATTTTTTCTAAATATAAAATCTAATGGAAATATATTTGTGACTGTGATATGTTTTTTGCTAGCAAATATTGGTAATTTTTGATGAATTAAATAGGAATTAAATTTAATATTGCTACTAAGGCTTACTTATAAATTGATGGAGTTTTTGAATGATTAATCTAAACCTTAGAAATTTACTTTAGAAGTTTTTTGAATTATGTATAGAATAATTGGATATCTCTGTTATTTTTTGTTGAATTTATATACAACACCTCTCAGTACTTGATAATTAAAATGGTATTTTATGAAGTCCTACGTGGTTAGATATTAAAAGCCTTTTTACTTCTAATTATGCCTAAGGAACTTGTGCCCCAAGCAGAAGAATATATGAAAAATATGCAAAATCTTTATAGTATCTTTAGGAAAGACCTGTAATTCTTCCAGGAAAAAATAGTTTATTATTATGATTGCAACCATATAAATACTCCTATTTTAAAAGAAGGAGATAAAGTATATTTACTTGCCCGAAATCTAAAAACAAAATGCTTCTATAAAAAATTTGGATATTAGAAATTTGGCTTATATACGATTAAGAAGAAATTGGGAAAATACTAATATGAATTAGATATATCTGGATCTTTAAAGATTTATTGAATTTTTTATGTTTTAGTCTTAGAATTAGTACTTCTTGGTCTACGAGAAGACTCTGATATTGATGAAATTAAATTTAAAGACTATATTGAATATGAAGTTGATAGGATTTTGGATGGTCTGAATAAAAATAATGAGTACTTGGTACGATGGTTTTTATTCTACGGATTAGAAGATGATTTTTGGCAACTAGAGGAGAACATTTCACTTCAATTTATATAGGCTTATCTTGGATAAGCTTAGATTTCCGTATAATAAGAAGTTTTAAAGCCAAGATGAAAGCGTGGACGCCTTAGAAAGAATTAAAATTAAAAAAACAGTCTACAATATTTCTTGCTTATACTTATTTTTATAAATACTCCTTGCTATATATATATGCTGTTAGGTATTAGCGGTGTACCTTATCTTAATATTCCTCCTTTGCCTTTAAACTTTGCAATATCTTCTTTAAGACATTCTTATGCGCTGGCTGCATGTTATGCATGCTTAGTTGCAAGGCATGAATCCACTCTCCCAACCGACGAATATTAGGAGTCAAAAACTCCGCGAATATAAGAAGATTAGCTCGATAAGGCATATTTGTTTTATATTGAGTTGATGTTAAGGATATAAGAAAAAGAAATTAAATAAGTAAATCCTTTTAATGAATAATCTCTTCCACAACTGGAATCTCCTAATTTCTTGGAACAATTATCTTATTTGCTAATAATCAAGTTAGATTATTATTGAAAAAATGATCTACTGGTTCAATAATTGTATCCGCAAGATTTTTTCCTCTTCTTGAAGCTTCACTAGCTTAAATTTCTATGATTAATTCCTGGTTTATATGAGCTATGCTTTCTTTATGTTTCTTTTTGATGATTTCTAGTTTTTTTTTTTTTTAAATGATTTTGGATTGTAGTTGAATAGAATCTTTAAGCAACTGCATGAGATGATTTTTTGCTTTAATAAGTTCTTTAGTTTTTTGACGATGTAGCGTATTAATGCGCTTTACTGTAAGAATATTAGGATAAATACTTTAAGGAAAAATTATGAAGAATAACTTACATGGGATTGTATTATAATTCCCCTTTTTTTTTATGATATAGACTTGGTATCTGGTGGTGCGATTGGAAGAAGATATTGTGATATAGTACATAAGTTTCTTTTTGATACAACGATTACACGTAATTGTTGCGATTTCGGAATAGTCTTCAAATTTCGCAAGAAGACTTTGTACCCTCTCGACAGGAGAATGCTGTGTTTTTCTTTTTGGCCTTTTTTTTAATTTCTTTGATTTTGATTTTTGAACACGATTAGAGTTTATAGTAGTAAGATGTGTTGAATCGATTTTGTACTGCAAGTATAAAAAAAATGTTTATTGGTTTAAGTTTTAATTTTACTTTGATGATGAAATTTTGTTGTTTTATAATTATTCTACTTATGTAATTTATTTTCTGTAAGGTACAATTTTCATATGTTTTATTTCTTATATAATATACTTTTTTTATGTAATAGAATCTTTATTAGTTTATTTTTATATGTTTGTTTTATTGCATGAGATTTTTCTTCATAGGAATTTCCCTTTACACAAATTTGTTTTCTAGGGAAAATCTCGTACAGAATAAGGAATCCTTTTTGGGATCTAATTTGTTTATGAGAGAATCTTATATACGAAATCTTTTATTAGAAATTTCTTGCATAAAAGAAGGAGATAATGTCACAACCTTACTATATATGCTAATTGGATTAGGTAATATGGTTTGGTGTGTTAAATATTATTTTTTCTTGGTATATTTTATTTTATAGAATTATTTAAGGTATAATAATTTGGAAGAAGAGAATATGCTTGTATTTTTTATTTTATGTTTTTTTTGTGTTGATTGAGTGTGTGGCATATGTTTTTAGTAATATATTTTGTTTTGTATAAATTTATGTTTGTTTGTTCGACGGAAAGTGATAGTATTGGATTATTTTATGTGAGGTTTGTTATATATGTATTTTTTGATAGTTTGATAGCTAGTTATTAAGTTATCAATAAATGCTTTGATGATTTTCTGATAGTCAGAAATTTAGTTATTAAGAAATTATCTTTTGTATGAGGAACTCTTATTTGTATGTATTTGTGAATTATGTATTTAATTTTTTCTGATTGATGGTAGTTTATGGTTTTTTTTTGAACTTTATTGGTTAACTTTTAAAGCAATTTTAATAGTATATTGTTTACTATTTAATTTATTACCAGTTACTGTTATACTTTCTATATACAATTCTATTTATTTAAATGATATATATAAATCTTTTTTAAAAGACCTGAGCGAATAGAGTTGAGAAATAAGCATAGTGCTAGAGCTGTTCTTGGCATTTCCTATTTGGGAAATACCGGGCCTAGGTGTAACAATTTTATTTTTTAAATTTATTTAGGAGTATGATTTATATAAATTAAAAGTTTATTAAAAAATAATATATTTTTTAATTTTTTATAAAATTTATAGAAAATATATTATTTGGTAATTTTATTTTTATATATTATAAATTAATTATAATTGGTGATATATTAATAAAAATTTTTTTAAATTTAGTATAATTAGTAATATCAATTAAAAAAAATATTATTATTAAAATAGTGGTTTTAATATATTTTAAGTTAAATCTAAATTTTAAAAGTAGAATGTTTATAATAATATTAGTATTTATATGACGTTAAATATTGGTTATAATAAATTATTTAAATGAAAGTGTTATATTTAATATAAATTTATTATTAATATTTGTAATTATTGTATATTTTAAAGTATTTATAAATTATTTTTTAAATATTATATTTAAAATATAATTAATAGTAGTTGTTAATCTTATTATTAAATTTCTTATAAATTATAAATAATTTAAAATTATTTATATTATAAATTTCAACAATATTAAAATAATTAATAAATTAATAATAAAAATTAAAATATTTAGTATATATTTTTTTATATAAATTGGTATTTATGTATTGAAGAATTTTTTATTGTTTTTTTTATTTTGTTTATTAATAATAATATATAAGTTTATATTTTACATATTTTATAATAAATACATAGTAATAATTAAAATATTTGATATTTATATATTTATATATTTTATTATAGTATTTTTTTTAGATAGAGATAGGTTTCTTATAATTTAGGTAATAAATTTATTTTTATAGAAGAAGTTTATTATTAAAAGGTAGGGATTTATATTCCTAATTCTTAAGGTTTTCTTATATAAGAATAGAGAAATTTTTAAATTTAAAATTAAAAGAAAGTTCAACAACTTTTTTTTTAAATTTAAAAAAAATAAAGAAATATTTATATATATTTAAAATATTAATTATTTAAAAAAGTTTATTAAAATTAATATATAAATATTCAATAATAATTTATAAATAAATTCTAGAATTTTATAAAATAAAATTAACTTGAACGTTTTATATAAAATAAATTCTATAATATTAATAAATTTAAATAAATTATTTTAAAAAAATTTGATAATAAAAAATATATTTTATTTTATATATTAGATTTTATTAAATTTAATAGTATTCTTTTTTAATAAATAGATTAAAAAAAAATTATTTTGGTTTAATTTATAACTTAATAGCTTTTTTTTGAGTTAAAAACTTAGGAGTATTTATATAAGTGTCTTTAAATACTTGAAAAAGAATTTCATAAGAGGTTTTTAAAAGTTGTTGTTATACTTCCTTTATTTGTTCTTTAGGAGGAATATGTTGGGTTATATTAACGCTGATGTTTTTAGGAGGTTTTTCTGAATTTTATTGTGAAAGCTGTTGCTGTTGTAAAGTATTTCAGAAATTTCGGTTTTATTAGAATTAGGGTTAATAATTATATTATTATTATTATATTTTAAAATATTTGTTTTGGGTATATTTTTTTTTATTATATTTTTAATAAATTAAGGTGTTGGATTTTGGTTCTTTAAAAAATCAATTATAAAAATATTTGTGTTGGGTGGTGTTGAGGTTTATAGGTGTAAATTTAAAAGTGTGTTTGGAAATTTAATTACTATTTTTAACTTTTTTTTAATTTTTATTTTTATTTTGGTTATTATTATTTTTATTTTATAATTTTTTTTTATCATTATTATTATTTTAATTTTTAGATTTTTTATTATTGTTTTGGAAGGTATAAGTTTTAAAATTAATATTATTAATTTTAATAGTATATTACTATATTTATATATGAATTATAAATTTAAGTTTTCAATTTTATTATTCTTTTTTTTAAATATAGATATAATGTTGGAGTTTAGGCTTAAGTTTTTTATATACTTAATAATATAAATTGTTTTTATTTTATTTAATGAAAATTATAAGTTAGTTAAATTTTTAAAAGTAATTGTAAATAAAATAAATTTATTTAATATTTCCAATTTATTATTGTGTGTAAATAATTTTATTATCTTTATTATATTATTATTTAAAAAAAATAATAAATGCATTATAATTTATAAAAATTTTAATAATTTATATATTAAAATTTTCCTTAAATTTAAAATTAATATAATTTTAATAAATAAAATAAATTTAAAAAATAATACTATTAAAGTACATTTTTGTGAAAAAGATTTTAATTTTATTATTAAAAAATTTATTAAATTAAAATTAAAAGTAAGTATTAAATTATTAAAAAAAATAATTAAATTTTTTAAGTATTTTATTAAATTTATTAGAATTATTAATATAAAGTATTTTTCAAAAATTTATTTATTTTTTTATAAAATTAAACTATTCTTTTACTAAATTAATAATAAATTATTATTAATCCTTAAGTTTCTTTAATTCAACTTAAAAAAATTTAATAATTAAAAAAAAAAAGAAAAAAGTTTTTCCTTTATCTCCTGAAAATCTATTATTTTTTAAGTTGGTATCTTTAAAACCATTTTCTTTTTTTAAAATCTTAAAGATATTAGTTATTTTATTTTAATTTATATTATTTATAATATTAATAATTTTTTTATTAAAATTTCTAATATATTATATATATAAATTTTTTATTTATATTAATTTTTTATTTATTTAAATTATTATTGATACATATTCTAAATCTTATCCTTGTTATATTTAGAATTCTATTCCTTTTATAAAGTATAAAATTAATTTAAACTAGAAAATTAACTTTATTTATAATCTAATAACTATAATTTCTAGGTATTAAATCAATTTATTTATTAATTATATAGAAAAATTCTTTTTTATAAATTTTATAGTAAAATTATTATTTAATATATATTTTTTATTTATTTACTTTAAAAATCAAATTGGTTAAAGTATTATATTTGGGCTTAGTATTTTTTAAATAAAAAATGCTAAAAATAGTTTTAGTATTATACTTATTTTTTAACTTTATTTATTCAAATTTTTTAAAAGAAATCTATATATGTTATTAAACAAAATAAAATTATATATAGAAAATATAATAATAATTGGAAATAGATTAAATAATAAATAATATACTATTAAATTATATTAAAAGTTAACTAATAAAGTTTAAAAAAAAATTATAAACTACTATTAATTAAAAAGAATTAAATATATAATTTATAAATATATATAAATAGGAATTTTTATATAAAAAATAATTTTTTGATAATAAATTAACTATTTATTAGAAAATCAGCAAAATATTTATTAATAATTTGATATCTATCTATTAATAAATATATATATAATAAATTTTATATAAAATGGTTTAATGCTATAAATTTCCATTATTTAAATAAATATAAGTTATATAAAAATAAAATATATTATTAAAAGTATATATTATGTACTTAGTTAATATAGAAAATAAGTGTAGTAGGGAATATAAATATATTCTTAAATCAAACAAAAAATAATAAATTATGATTTAACTTATTCTGAAAGATAAAGGACAATAGGAAAAACTAGTATTTAACATACTAAGCTATACTACCTAATTCGGTTAGCACATATGGTGAGGCCGTGACATTTTAATCTTATTATTTATAAAAATAACTTATTTCTATTTTTTTTTTAAACTATGGATAGTAAAGACCAATCCTTATTTTATAATTCTTTTAAATATTTCTATACTAATAATTATAATCTTAAATATATAATTTAAATAAATTTAATTAATTTCCTAATTAACTTAGATATTATATTTTTTATATTATGGTTTTCTAAAATTTAATAATTTAATAATATTAATAATGTTAATATTAATGATTTTTTTATAATCTTAGATTTTCATTTTAAATTAAGTTATTTCCTTAATTAATTTTCTATTTCTATTAAAGTATTTTATAAATTTAGAGATTTTTTTAAGATAAAGTAAAAAATTATTCTTAATTATAAATTTATAATTTATATATATTTTAATATTACTATTATTTAAATATACTAATATATTAATAAATTTCTAAAAATAAAAATACAGAATAATAAAAATTTCAGTATATAATTTAAATAAGATGTTAATTTTTTTTTAAAATTTAAATAAAAAAAAAAATTATAACATATAAAAAAAATTTAAAAAATTCTTTAAAATTATAAATTTTTTAAAATAATAAATATTTTCCTATTTTTCTATATATTATAATTTATAATTAAATTTATTTTTTTCTTAAAGTTTTATTAAAAATTTCTTAATATTAGTAATCTAAAGTAAAATTAATTTTATTTTATAATTCTTTATATATAAAGCCCTAAATATTCTAATCTTTAATTAAATATAAACTATAAAATACTTATTTACCTTATTTTTTTAAACTTCTTTTATTTAGGTAATTATTTATAAAATATTTTTCTTCACCATAATATAAACAAAACTTTTAAATTTTTTATTTATTTTTTTCTTCTTAAATTAATCTTTCTTTAATATTTTTAATAGATTGATCTATAGGTTCTAGTTTAAAATAATTATTTCCCCAAATTTATTAATTATTATGTTTAGCCAGTTTTTTCAATATTAAAACAAAAATATTCTTTTTAAATATTTTATTATTCATTAAATTATAAGATTTTTTTTTAATATCTAAGGTTTACTAATTATTATCAAGTTTTTAATAAAATAAAACAAAGTTGTCAAATCTTAATAGTAAAATATTTTTAATAATTAAAAATTCTTTAATTTTAATATATAGCTTATTGTATAAATATATTATTTAAATAGTATTATTATAATTAAATTTTTTTATTAAGTATTTAAATTTAGTTAAATATATAAAAAAAAGCTTATTAATTTATTTAAAATTTCTAAATTTTCTTTTGGTAGTATTAGTTAAATTAAGATCTTTAAAAGCTTTTTCCAGTTATATAATAAAATTGATATAAATTATTTATAACCATCATTTTTCATCAAAATTATATTTATTAAATACTAGTTTAATAAAATTATTTTTTAACAAATTAATAATATAGACAATTTTTATTATAAGCATATTAAATTTAATTACTTTTTTTTTATATTTATTATTAAATTATACCAAAAAATTTTGTAGTTTATAAAATTTTATTCTATTAAATAAGTTAGGGTCTAAAAATTTAATACCCAAATTACTAAATATTAATATAAGCATAATCATATTATTTTTAAATTATTTGAATACAACTATAACAACTTTAGTTTATTCTTCAATAAAGCCCAGAAAGATTATAAGATTAATTAATATTTTAAATATTAGATTAATAAAATTATAAAATAATAAAATATAAGAAATTATAAATATTAATTAAGATATCAAGATAATATACAAATATTACAAAACAAGAAAATATTAATGTATATATAAATTAATATTTAAATTATTATTTAATTTCTAAATATATAATAATGAATATAGTAGTTTAAATAAATAAATAATAAAAAAAACAATAAAATAAATTAAATAAAAAATAAAATAATAAAATAAATATATGAAAATTTAATATTAAATTAAATAAGAAATAAATCTAAACTAAATATTCAAATATACAAAGTATTAAACTAAATAAAAAATAAATCTAAATTAAATATTCAAATATATAAGGTATTAAATTAAATAAAAGTTATTTCTTAATAATTCAAAAGTTTATATAAAGTAAAGACTTAAATAAACCCTTTGTTGTATATATTAAAATAATATTATTAATTTAATTTTATAAGTATTAATATCTGGATTTGGATATTTCCTTATTTTGGATCTATAGTTTATATTATGTTGTATAGTTTTTCTTCTAATTATAGTATTGTCTGGATATTTCCTATGGTTATTCTGAGGGCTCCTCCAGCTGACTGGATTTCTGCTTGGAGTTCATTATGCTGGGAGAGCTTCGTTACATTAACTATTATTATTTTTGAATGTTTTTTATATTCTTATATCAGAAGATATTATGAAAATTAGTAATAATTGCTGAAACATAGGTAATAATCAATAAACTTAAAAAATAACTTACAATATATTTTCTGATTGTCCTCTAGTATAGTTTTATATACTAGTGAATTGTATTTATAAAATAATATATTAAAATATTATATAGATATATTAAAAATAGTTTATATATAAGAATGTATATAATATAGTTTGAATCTAGGGTTTATATATAAAGTTGTATGTGGTACTTTTATAAAGGTAAGTTATGCTAATAATGTGTAAAGGTTATAAACTACTATATTAAAAGGTAGTAATTCATAACTAGGTGTATACTGAGAATACCGTATATATAGCACTGATTTTGTGCACTTACAATATTTAAAGGCTTTAGGAAATATTTCATCCAAACTAAAATAAATTAAGTTGCTTATATATATAACAAAATGTGACTTTTTAAAGTGGAATAGTTATATTCTGGTGCCTTCTGTAGTTGTATTAAACACTAATTGATATCTTACATATATTAGTATGGTTAGACACCTATTTTTTAATTCATTTTATTATTATGATTTATTTATGTTATTGTATTTTTAACATGGTGTTCCAGGCCGGCCAAGTAACCGCGTTTCTAACGGTATCTGTATACTTTACGGATAATCTAACCTATATCTCTATGAATATATGAGGCAGAACGCTTTGGCTTGTGGATTTTTGACGTTATCGGACCCATCTCAACATATCAACTATACGACTTAAGTTAAAGATTATATAGCCGACGATATAAGTTAGGTTTGATCAAAAAAGAAAACTTGAAATGATTATGTACTATAACTTTGAGCTTCATAACAATCGAGATTCAAAAGACGACCCTAGCGCACCAATCCGTTCCCTGTGACCCCTTTCCCTAGTCACTTATTCGCAGACGGGAGTTGGGTAACCGTAAGATTGTTTTTAGGGACCAACCACGACAGGACCTGCGCGCAAGGCAATGATGCGAAGTCGGAGACAGCCCACAGGAAGCCATTCCTCGATCTCTTCTGTGTCCATTCCTCTGCGAATAGTCCTCTTAGTCCTTTGGTTTATCGAACCCGGGCCCAAAACAATGCCGACTAAGTCCCACTCTTTGTGATCGTCGATGGTCAATTTGAGTACATATGCCGCGTGGTCAAGTGCCTTATTAATATAAGTGTCGTAAATCCCACCGAGAGGGACTCCATTGAAGCGCATCGAGAAACCATATTGATTTCCGTCAAAGTCCCATCCGGCGCGGTTATAAACACCAGAGAGATGAACTGCATCCCCAGGTTTAGCAGAAGAGGGGTCAAAGTAGGAGACGATAGATGGAATGGCCGCGACTATTGAAGGCCATTTTTGGATTGCCTCGAGGGAAAGTCTCTCGCCAAGGCTCTCCCGAGCCCGGTGAGTAGCCTCCAATTCATCCTTCCAGCGTTGGTCAAGGGCCCGGATACGTTGAACGACGGGCTCGCAGAATTTGGTGTTCTGGAAGGTCCCTTCAGCGCTGGTTATGAGGTAACCCGGCTTGTCTCGGAGCCATCTATCTTGGATTGGTGCCTCCATCTTCTCCGCTGCTTCCATAAGGTGGTGAAACGCTGAGGCCATCTTAGTTCCAGCAGCTTCAAGGAGTTGTTCCGCCTCGTAGTCGACAGCAGCTATCACAGAATCTCCAGGATTCTCGTCTCGGGTTCGCTGGACGGAGCTGTCGCTATGAAGATAATAGTTCACGCGATGGATAGCAAGACGGGTCTGGGGCATGTCAGGCTCTTCGAGAGCTCGGTTATCAGGATGAAGAAATTCTTGCTCCCATCCTTGGACCTCATTACGGATCATCTGCCATTCTCTTTTGACCGAATCGTGGGTACCTGTGGTAACAATGAGCCTCCAATAAAGTCAGTAGAATGAATCAAACGTACCAGCCTTTGCCCACTCATTAGAGTACGCCTCAAACTTTGCGTCAGTGTTTTTGAGCTCTTGGTAGATCCTCAGCCGGTCCACGTCGTCGTCTGGCAACTGGTTTAACTCCTTCTCGACCTGCCACTTCATGCTTCGTAGCTCGCCATCCATGCGATTTGCTTCGTATTGCTCGAGACCCGTGAATGGATTCACGGCAAGTTTGTCGTAAAGTCGCTGCAACGCCGAATTGGCACGATCTAGCTTCTCGGCCTTAACGCGCGCGGCGCCAGAAGCCAGCAAATTTTCGAGCCGAGTTTCGTAGTCACGATAAATTTTAGGGGTCAAGATTCGGCGGACGTCGTCTCGCTCGAATCGCTGCTTGAACGAGATGACGCTATATTGTAGTCTACTAGGGGTCTCAATGTCCATTTCAATGCTTTGAAGCTTGCGATCGAGGTCGCCAGTGATGACTCGAGTACTCTCCTCCAACCGAGTGGCTTCTAGCTCTTTGCGGAGCTGTTCAATCTCTGCGAGAAGGTTATCTTTATGTGCAGCGCTGACCGGTGCCATTAAATTTGTTGCCTCAAAAAACAGGTTTTCGACTCCTTCTGTTCGGCGAGATTCAATATTGTTGCGAGCCTGCCCAATGCTCCTCTTCGCACGGTTCAGACGGTCCTGATCATCGAAGGATGGAACGCTCGCATTGATATGGAGTGAATCACCCTGGGGTTGGGATCTGGCTTGGGACCAAACCGGCTCTGGCGACGGCTGCGAAGTTGGCGTGAGAGTGACGATATTTAGTTCCGAGCGGATGAGGGCAATCTCGGCTAAGATAGGAGCCTTTAGCTGATCAGCTTTACGCGGGTGCTTGATCCTACTAAGACCTTCATCGATGATCCTCTGCAATTGACGGTCAAGTTCTTGTTTAGTGTCACCCCTGTCTAGGTATTCTCGCTGCCGGCCAATATAATCTCGGACACTCTGAACGTCCCGTTGGGCGGCGCGGACATAACCCTCTTCTGATGGCATAACTATATCAGCTAGTTTGTCGCGAAGTTCCGCAATTTCGGCGCGAAGGGCGTCGGCCTCGTCAGATGCATCACCCTCGAGCAGTTCTTCAGCCTGGGCCAGCTCAGGCTCCGTCTGTCCGATGCGGCCAGGCGTATTGAAGTACTCTTTAGCCCAAAACACCTTGCTCTTAGCACGGGGGAAGTTTTGAGACGGAACAGGTTTTGGAGCAGGCGGAGGAGGGGGAGGAGGGATGGGGGCAGTGGCGCCGGTTGTCCCGTACTGGGTGCGAATCCCATCGATCTCAGCAAGAACTGGAGCTTTCAACTGTTCCGCTTTGCGCGCGTCCGTAATCTGTTCAAGGTGCTCAACGGCTCTTTGGAAAAGTTCCTCGACATGATCTTTACCAGATTGGGTGAGATCGCCATGATTCGTTTCGATGAAGTCGCGGGCCTGGCGGACTTTGCCTTGAGCTGCAGTAATCTGGCGTGCGTCTGCAGGTCTGACAATGTTCTCCAACTTAGTACGGATGTCAGCAATTTGCGCGATGAGCGGGCCCGCATCCGACGGCGAGAGATTGGGAAGGCGTTGCTCGGCCTGTATCAAATCGGGTTCGACCTCGTCGACGCGATATGGCGAATCGAGGTTTTCGAGAGCCCTGTTAATGTATATTTTGACCGATGAGATACTCATAGTGGGTACTAATTATACGAAGATGCTAAAAAGATGGGTGTGTGTATTGGTTGACTAATTTCAAGCGGGATAGCTGTTACTGGCTTTATAATCTTTACACCAGCTTCTCCATAACGTTATAACATGTTAACAGAATCTGAAGACCTCTACGTACTCGTATGTATTTGGAATAATAGTTGCGGTCCTGACCTGAGCAGTAATTGCAAAAATTGCGTTTTAGCGCGTATTGCACTTTTGCTTGCACAGAACACCCGGTGAAATCCGTAGAAACTGTACAAAAAGTCGATTCTTCAATAACAAAATCGACTTTTTGTACAAATCTGATTTGTCATAACTGCTGTTGAATACTATTTTGTCTTCGGTTGGAGGCACGGTGACAACTTTTATGCCACCTCCAACATGAAGTTCATGAAAATCCGAGGCTAGTATACATCAGTCGTTAACTTCCAGTCCCGGGAATACCACCGTATGCCAAAGATTAAACCTTTCCAAATTATATCCACGTCCTCCTGTGGACATCGTATCTTTGGCACGATCCTGTTATTGAGAAAACAGGTCTGAAATGTTCCAGATCAGTCTGGATCCCTGATAAACAACCGCAGATATCTATGTACCATTCAGCCACATGTCACAAAATATCAATAGCTCTTAGCTTCACGGAATTTGTGATACATGCACATGATACTTGTCCATAGAGCGGATATTGTAAAACTATCTTCAAGAGGGTGATACGGCTTCAGCGAGATATCACCGCTATATATGTCCGTGCCCTCCCCTGAAGTTGTACTGCCTCGTACATATCGGCACGTCTAGGTAGCTCTGAAATCGGCAGCAAAGTGTTAACCGTTTTTAGAAATCTGCTTGCTGAACCCCTGTTAACCCAGCTGTCAAGGTGCTGATGTATATCATCTTTTCCCCATGTGTTCCATTTCGGGTTATTATAGTCCTAAGTGATACGCATCTTGAAGAGGCTTTCAGACAGCCAACTACATATATGCATAAAGATGAGGAAGCAACACTTAACTGTTCCCAAATTCTCATAGCGTTTCGGGCGGCTGATGTGGATATAGGCTTCAAGGGTTATTTTGTAACCCAGCGTCGAAAAATCGCTGAGGGGCTATTACTAGAATCGGAACAATGACGAACATCATTCCAACTCGGCTCGATATGCTTCAGCAATCTCATTTTATCGTGGGTAATAGATGGAGAAGGCCTGAATTGGATAACACGTGCTGCACCGTTAGAGACAAATTAACTTAGTTGATTGGCCCCAGGATTTTCGAAGCAAATGAGATTTATATTCATCGGATATTTCAATGAATCTCACACTGTGGGGGCTTGGAAGAGGCTCGAGCGTATCTCCAGCACTTAATTACCTTCTACCAAATTCTATCGGCACACTGTTAGAATATTTGGGGTCAGCATCTAAGAACGAATTTAGAAGAGAGATTTCAGGGCAAAGAATAGTATCTGGTACATAGTATCCTGTGTTCGGCTACGGAATTTCCTTGCGGAGATATTTGATCAGCCATCACTGTTCTATAAACGAAAAAAAGAGATGATGGGCTTACACCACTCCACGTCGCTCGCATGCGAGGAGATCAAGAGCAAGTCTACTTGCTATTACTTCAAGATACAGACGCTTCCATTAATAATGGAAACAATATATCGCATCTCCAGAGAGAGATCTATAATTCTTTAGTAAGCCATTCTCTCAGGGGCTATCCCTGTTATCGGGAATTTGACATTTACCCATCGCGGACCCCTGTCCGTATCTCAACCTAGCCCTGTTCGATCACCACATCCCTTCATCCAACATTTTAAAACAACCGGCAACCGTTTAAGTTTTCCATCCCAGGGTAAAATCTGTAACCACAACCGACCTGCTCAGTCGTCTCAGCATTCTTGTAACCGAGGGGCTCGAACCATGGAATCACTGCCTGATGGGGTAGGTTATCGAGTCTGCCTTGCGAGCTTTTTGGGGGCGATATCTCCACATCTGGCGGGTCCTGACATGGGCGCGTTCCGTGGGACTAGTCTGCGGTCCTAGGTACCATTACAGAGTTATACGGGCAAACAAGCATTTACCTTGTCTAGCCCCGACCGAAAAGAGAGTCGGGAATAGGGTTTAGAACATAATGAACTCGGGTCATCGCCTAGGAGGTTCCGAACCATGTTGGAGCATACATGCATAAATATAATTAAATCAGTAAAGGGCTTTCCAACCCCGCCGATATACGCCCATAACCATCACATCTTTCGATTTTTATTAAGATGCTTGAGAACAGTTAATATATATCCAAAACACCCTATTGACGGAAAATATTTTGGTTTTTGAGATAATATCGGGATGGTACTCCGAGACTTCGAGAACAATTCGCGCGGAAATTATTATGAATAACGAATCAACATAATTATTCAACACTAAGTCCCACGATAACTACCTATACATATAAAGGGCGCCAGAGAGAAAATGTTAAACAACGAAATCACGATAGAATCTCAGCAGATATTCTATCTTGGAACGTCAAGTACAGGGAATATACAATATTGTCGGATTACTGTTGTCACTGTTCAAAATGAAAGTAAGCGTCCTTCTCGTGATATCCGCACCGGTACTGGTGGCCGGACAGCAATCCCTTTGGGGACAATGTAAGTACCCTCCTTATAACCCCTCCCATTGTGCCATAAATATACTAATATTGAATTACAGGTGGCGGTATCGGTTACACCGGCCCCACAAGTTGCGTCGCTGGCGCCGTATGCACCACCCAAAACGCCTACTACGCCCAGTGCGTTTCCGGCGGCGGACAAGCAACCACTGCAGCGACCACCCGCGCGACCACCGTCGCCACCACTGCGGCCACAACTACTCGCACAACCGCCCAACCCGCTGGAACAGGACTCGACGCCCTCATCAAATCAAAGGGCAAAAAATACGTTGGGTTCGCCGCCGACGGCTCAGCCCAATTCAACGACGCTACCCAATCCAATATCTTCCGTACAGAAGCCGGGTCGCTCACCCCTGAAAACTCGATGAAATGGGACGCTATCGAACCTAGCCAAAATTCCTTTAACTGGGGTACTGCCGACACGCTCGTAAACTTTGCCCAAGCAAATGGAAAGCAAGTTAGAGGCCATACTCTGCTATGGCACTCGCAATTACCACAGTGGGTCAAGAACATTAACAATAAGGCTACGCTCACGAGCGTGATTCAGGCCCACGCCGCTGCTGTGGCCGGAAGATATAAGGGAAAGATTTATGCTTGGGATGTTGCGAATGAGGTTGTTGCTGATGGCGGCGGAATGAGAAGCTCGGTTTTCTCACAGGTGTTCGGAGATTGGACATTTTTAGATGTTGCTTTTAAGGCCGCAAAGGCCGCCGACCCTAATGCTAAGCTATGTTTGAATGAGTAGGCAATTTTCCTTTCTTTCTTTTATACCTTTCTAGGTTTTTGGGTTATTAATACATAAGCAGTTATAATATCAACTTCACCGGTGCCAAGCTCAATACCTTCATTCAAGTCGTCAAGGACCTCAAGGCCCGTGGTGTTCCAATTGACTGTGTCGGAACCCAAACCCACACTGGTGTCGGCGACAGCAGCATTGCCAATTACAAGAATACCCTCACCATGTTAGCCGGTACTGGTTGTGAAGTTCAGATCACCGAATTAGACATTGCCTTCCCATCGACCGCTTCCACCTCCGCCTTGTTGACCCAACAAAGCAATGATTATAAGACCATTGTTTCAGCTTGCATGGGCACCAGCGCTTGCACCGGTATTACGGTTTGTAAGTGTTAATTTTACCCTAATTTTCGCGTGGGAGCAGCCACAGTGCTAACGAAATGGCTTAGGGGGTGTTTCGGATAAGAACACTTGGATTACTGGACGTCATCCATTGCTTTGGGATGAGAACTTCCAGAAGAAAGCTGCTTATAATGGTTTTGTCGCTGGGATAAACTCTTAGATGTCGCGCATGTCGAGGGGGCTCAATGACCCGTACTCGACTTAGACCGTCAGCGATAGTTGTTCCAATACTAGAGAGCGATTATCCAAGAGTATGGGCTAATCGCATCTTTTTGCGGTTCATTATTTCGATAAAATTTTTGGAATTATAGTGTGTAAAACTTTTATTGTAAGATGCGTATGTTGACTTTTGTAGATACTTTTTGTGTTAGTATTCTCCGAGACTATTTAGAAATATCTATTCAAAATCGGGTTTGCAATATACATCCGGATGCGCCCAACCCTGCTAGCTTTCTCAATAATCGCTCTCCCAGATAGGTCTATAGGTTCAACTAAGTTTATGGAGACTAGTTCTAGGACCGCTTTCTGAAAATAATACGCGGTTGCAAGCTCCCCATAGAATACTTGACCCGGCCTCGAGACCAATACGTGACTGAGGTTAACTAGGGATGTGTTGAAGTCGTTGTGTTTTATACTTAAAGATTTTACGTGTCCTAACACAAAGAAAAGGGTACTTGTTGATGTTTGTATCTGCTGATGCGAATGATGAGCGGTACTAAATTATCAATCCAAAAATGTAGCAGGTACCGGCTCGCTCCACACAGCTAAGCTTTCATCCCCAGCCGGCTGCCTCCCTACTGGCGTATCCTCGTTCACTAAGTCTCCATCAATGTAGTGTTCCACCATGAATCCGTTTGGGTCCCACCAATAATCAAAGATCTGACTCCCTAGTTTATGTCTACCCAAGCCCCATACTCGCCGGTAACCCTTTTGCTTCAACCAGTAATGCCCCATGTTTTGGCTGTCGTAATCGTGAACTTCGAAAGAAGAGTGATGCACATGTTGAGTTTTAGCTACTGAGAAGAAAAAGGCTGGTAGTGTAGCCGAGGGCGATTAGAAAAACAGTTTGACCAGCAGCTACAACGGGAGAAAGGGTTGTTTACAATGATGATCGACGTAATCCTTGCCCCTGTCAATATGGAGGAAAGCTGCGACGTCTGACTTTACTCCAGAATCATCTTGAGCATACAGTATATCCGAGGGAACGAGGTTGAAATGGCGTGTATACCAGTCGAACTGAAGCTCGAAGTCATGAATCGTAAGGCCGAAATGGCCGAGCTACATACAATACATATTAACTACAAGCCGCTCCTGTTGACTTGAGAAGGGAAGTTTGCGATTATACTTTATGAACTGCAGCAGGTCCAGGTTGGAACCGCTGGAAGGCGCCCTTTCTTGGCTTCAAGAATTCGTCGTTAACTTGAAGGGGTTCGGCTTGTTGTTTTGTAGGGTGTAGCCTAGGCGTGACGTCATATATAAAATTCACTGGAAAGCCTTCTGGGTCTTGAATAGATGTCATATACCCTGCGATAGATATCAATATTGCTCTATCCTGTTAAGTTGTAGTAACTAGAAACTGAAATCAACATACCTCCTCCCGGCGCATCTGTTAGCTCAACTATAGGACTACCGCCCAAACTAGACGCCCTACTCAGTAGCCCAGATGTCAAATTTAGGCTGTATATACTCTTGAAATCTTGATTGAAGCACACCTCTTTAAATCTTCCCAGCTCTCAACCTCCCAAGAACCTCCTAAAAACATCTTCTCATTGCCGATCTCTGCGTAGTAAACGTATTGGTCTATGCCATATCCTCCGAACCATATCGCATTGTCGGTCCGTTTAACGACTTCCATTCCGAAATCTAACATGAAAGAAACCAATGCTTCCATCCCAGACGACGGGTGGCAATAGCGCATATGCGAGAGTTTTGTGATTTTTATTTTTTGAATTGCAGCACTAGAAGAGTTCCAACGAGTTGGCGAAACCTTCTCAACATCCTTCATAGCAATTGACGCTTGAACGGTACAGCCAGAATTTGGGACTACATGGCGCCCAGCAGGCTGGGTAATATTGTCGGTTAGAGCCCTTGCTCTTCGGTTGTCGCTGTCCATCCCAAATTTAAGTTACTAATCCGTTCTTCCTTTATCGACCTGATGATGGTGACTGTTAACAAGACAAATTTGAGCGGAATATACTTGAAGCATATCCTGGGTTTTAGTCACGAAATGTTTCCACCAAAGATTCTAGTTAAACGATGTTATGGAGACCATTACGTTATCATCATGATCATGGGGCAGGCATAAGCTGCAAAGACCGAAGTCCGGGGCCGATGCTCGCTAAAAGCTATTTCGGCCCGAAACCGCGGGCACCATAAGCACACCCTGGCGCGCAAGCTTCGACATTGACCTATTACAGTACGTTTTGACAAGAAAAAAAAAGAAACCAACAGTTTCCCGGTTTAAAATCCCATTATCATTGCAACAGTATGATGGACCCCTAGGTACCATAGGTCTAGGTATCTATTTGGACTTCAGACTTAATCTACGGCTCCGGAAGTTTTTCATACGCTGGAGACAACTTAGCATAGCCGAACCCCGAGAACTCAACGCCACCGAACACTGAAGCCCCAATCATGAAGAAAAGCCTAGTTCGAATGGTATCAAAATATCAAGGCTAGGCAACAGAAAGTGATTACTCCACAAACAGGCTATGGTCAGGACCTTTTCTAACGGCACATTAGAGAACTAGATTTGGTTATGGTCCATATGGCAAAAACACACCGTCTGCTTCAGCCACCTCCTTACACGCTACGCAACTGTACAGGCTTACCTGCCGCTCGAAGATGCTGGTCGGTGGCCATCCACTCTTGATAATGCTTCGTTGACCTCCTTATGATATTTACGGTCGTCGTCATAACGATCTCTGAGTCCTTTGGGTGCGGGCCCTTTTGCTCACTATAGACCCAACCCCCATTGTATACTGTAGCTCCGGAGAGTACAATTTCTTGATAAGTTCCCGGTGGTAGGCCCTCGCCTTCCATGTAACCCTCCAAGTTGATATTGCCCCCAGTACTAGCGTCAATGAAGTCTCGGACTGTTGTGCTTCCTAAGCATTCGAAGAATTGAGGGTAACTCCAGCTAAGTGGCGAGATCGTTGATATTTCGACCTTCCAGAGAGGCTTACTGTCAAATCCGGGAGCTGGTTTCATAAGGGGTTCATCAAGGAAGCGGCAGGTCGATATATCCCAAGTATCTTGGAAGTTTGGGTTTTCCCACCAGCTTCCTTTCAGAAATCGCAGTCTGTAGCTTTCGACGTTCCCATTGCTGACCACACAACTGACTTGGCTGGAGAGCTCCCGGACTATCTTATGGATGAGCGGTGAGCTTCGCCTATTGGGATTATCGCAATAGTATCTAGTGGCTTGTAGCGATTTGGTTTGGAGCAGACTGCTCCAAAGCGGAAAGGCAGCGGCCGAGGCAATTTGATCAACAAGTTCGTCGAGATGCAAAAGAATTTCGTGATGGATTTCCTTGGGGAGGTTGCTGAGAGACATACTGTTTTTGCATTGAGTCAATTAGTTCTAGGGGAGCTAATGATCTTGTGCACAAGCAAATGGAACCCGCTTGTCCTTCGTCCGCTCTAAATTTGCTCCAGTCATGTGCGGGCGCTGCTCTCAAGACACCGCATTCATGGGCTCGACCCCGCTTTTCCGAAGATTTTGGCGACGCCAAGATGCCCAGATTTACGATTGGCACCAAGAAAGGCACAACCCATATCTTTTATCGTTCATCCTGCGATATCGATGCAACCAACAGTTAAGGGAATTTAAGTTTTGAATTTGTAAAATATGAAAAAAAAAAAAAAACACAAGTATCGAGATCAAGTCCTAGGGCCACACTCAGCCCAGTTTCCACCATCCCGTGCCCACTGTAGACTGTCAACAAAAGCGGCAACGGTACACCTGCCTTTTTGGTCCCTGTTGCAAGCTTTCAGTTCCATGGTTCTATCGTTAATAATAACTCTTACGAACTCCTCTTTCGGATTGTCTTCGCACTGTAACTTCTCAACATACATTCTACTAGCAAATGGAACTAATTCCGCGGCATCAAATTTGTTGTCTTGTTCCATTTCACTCGTCGACAGGTTTCGGATACCCTTGAAGAGATTCAAGGCCGAAAAGATAGAGGTCATTGTATTATCGTGCGAGAAGTCAGCGTATAGTTTTCTTCGAAGTGGGAAAGTTATGGGGTCGCGGTCCAAAGTGCTATTAGTCGTCGTAGAGTCGTTGACGGGGGTACCTGTTAGCCGGGAGATGAGTTCGTTGGTGTAGCCGATGCCTTGGGCCGGCCCCAATGGGTTCCCCGGCCCGTACCCATAAAACTTCCCCAGAGAGAGGTAGTAGTTATAAAACTCGAACTCCCGCTTGCTGAAAAGTTGGCAGAACTCGGGAAGCGGATCGCCAGTTGTTTCTGCAACAGTATAGAATGGGCACAGCGACATTAGGTTGATGACATCCTGGGGGTCTATCTCGATGCCGCTTATATCTTGCTTCAACCATGCGACGATCGGCCCCGTAAATGTAGCAGCATATTTGGCTTGGGCTTCTGATGAAACCTGGGAAAACTTCCCCGTCTCAAATTCGCTGCAGGTACCGTGGTCCAGTGTATTATTGAAAGGGTACTTTTCGGGGATTAAAACGGGGGGCGGGAATGGGCGCACTGTGGTGCCAGTTTGTTTCGTCTTCTCATCAATGAAACCCAGTGTGAATTTTTCACCTGACTCAATAACTCGCTGTTGAGCTGAGAATCGAAAGAAAGGGTCATTGTCGATGGCTAGTGATTTGTAACGCCGGTAGAACCTGATCCCAGAGTTGTACATTTCACGCTCCCCGAACCTAGTCAGGGCATCATAGCCGAGTGTGTATTTGAAGTCTTTGATAAAGGAGGTCCTACGAGAATAAGAGGTCGCTTGGGACTGAATCTTGCCAAGAGTAGCCTTAATGCCATTGCCAGCGCCTTCCGTTGGATACCGAGCACCGTGTCGGGAGAGGACTATATTCGCGGTTAGCGGCTGCTATGCAGCAGTATTTATAGTGAGTCTCGGTCGCGAATACCGTTTGCGAAAGTGATTTTGCAATCCTCGTAGCCGTCTAGCCCTACATCGTCGGGAGATTCGACAGAGAAGTAAGGCGAATATGGGCCCCAGGAGCGACTTATGTCCTTATGGCAGCGGTATCCATAGTCAGGTGAATCGCAGAGCCGATGTCTGAAGATGGGTTTCCCCACAACCCTGCACGAGCGACGTTAGCATCAACCCGATAGCACGATCGGCCCTTCTTTTCGGGCAAACTTACACTTCGGCCAACAGCACTACAGGTGTTACTAAGCCCCAAATGAACATATTGGCGGTGAAAACAAACAGAGAGACACAGTCCTCGCGGCTGTAGAGGATTTTGTTCTCTTCATCTGTATAACTGTAGCTCGATATACAGCTTCGCCTCCAGTTCACGGTTATGGCTAAGAGAGCCAGGAGCAGAATGGCTGTTTTATACCATCGAGCCCGCAGCTTGCCCAGCAGGGGCCTGTTCTCGAGGAGAATACCCATTTGTTTGGTGTCGCGAGATCCAATTTTGCGTGGGATTGTGTGTGTTGGCGTGGTGATCTTTCATGCCACGGCCATTGAAATCAAGCCCAGCAGGAAACGAAGCACAGACTCGAGTCTGGTGGTCCGCTGGAGGTGTCGGTCAACCTCTCAAAGCAGTCAATCGGGGATGTCTTGAGTCCAAGAAGTGGTGTCTATCCGCGCTTAGTCCCCCAGCGGGCGGTAGGTCGGAGACGCGACGGAGGTCGCCAGAATAGACGCGGGTCAGATAAAACGGGTTCTCCGTAGAACCGAAATCGCGAGACATCAATGGAAGTTCCAGAAAACAGGCAGCCGTTGCTGCCAGGGCCGTTTTGTGCCTGCACGCTTGGCACAGTTGTGGGCGTGACGGGCCAGCGCCCGCTCATTGGATGAAGCAATCCATGCATCACAAAACCAAACGATTGCATTGCATTGACGTGGAAGTGCAATCGCAATTGTTCTGTAGTGAGCCTGTTCTCAGAACCAGATATAAAACAAAACCTAGCTAGCTACAAACTGGCTGCGCGTGCACACGTTGGCGGATCTCTCGCGTCCAGGGCCCTCCAGACTTTCTTGCATCAAAGTACGAGCTAATGTCCCAGGTTTTCAGCTCGATGGCTGCCTCTCGACGAACTCGTTATTATTCACAGTTATTACACCATGGATTGCTGCGGAGAACCACGGGCATTGAACTACAGGCCAGAATGCGATTTCGAAGTCGCCTCTGGCTGCACGTGCATGCACTCTGGCAGCGGGGCAGTCTAGGCTGCCATCTAAGACAGGCCTCCCCACGCCATCGACCCAGAAAAAGCTTGACTCTCCCGTCCACGCCAAGCGACCCACTCGCTTCCACGACGACAGCCTTGAGGGAAACTCGCCAGTTCGCTATTTGAACCCGTCAAATTTCGATTTATAACCGATCCGATTCCCATTGTGATGCCAGGGGAATAGCCAATCGAAACTCAGACTCAAGGAACGTTGCATCGTACAGGTGCCAACTACAACGCCGTACACTTGACTCTTCCTCATTTTGGAGCTATACACTAGAGTCGATGCTTCGGCAGACGAGACCAATGCTTTGCAGGCTCCGAATCAGGGTTTAACTTTACTCAGATCCCCGGAGAATCTTGGAGAGATCAATCGATCAATGGTGATCCTATTTCACAACTATGCGGCCGCAGATATCGTCTCAAGGCGATGTAGACTGCGAGGTCCCAGACATCTACTACGCTCCCCCTGGTGTGTCCAGACATAACCTGCTGGCCGTATAACGACCCAGGAAGGGAGCGACATTGAGAATTTGGATTACCACCTGCTACTGTCCAATATAGCAAACGAACCAATATTATATTAAAACCAAACACCGAATATTCGACAAGGCTGGCATGCATGTACCTCATGCAAGGAACCCCATTCGGTTTGTCTCACTTTTCAGTATGTCCCAACTGACCGACGTACGAAATAGAGGCTATGCAGGCTGCTGCTGCCCCTCGCCGCCCACCTCCCCAAGTTGGCCGTGCAGCCTGGTGCCAATTCCCTTGATTTCCGGTTCAGCTAATCCCTGGTAACTCAGCGACAAACGATCCACGACAGCATGGGTAAATGGCGACTTAACGACCTCTATAAAACGACACGCTGACCCAAGTGTTACTCACATTCCTTTCCGCTTCCTTGACACCCTCAAGCTCCCTCCTTCACCCCAGCTGCTGCTGCAATCCCCGCGTTTTGGTCCAGCACAATGGTTACCTATAGAACTTTCTCATATGCCATTCTAGTGGCTAGCCAAGTAGCTGCTATTCCCCTCAACAGGCGAGCGGAGCCTACCTCTGGATTCGTCAACCAAACGACCTGCAATGGCAAGACCTACACCTACCGTGCCTTAAATGGTTACGGCTTCGTACCGAGCAACGGCAGAGACAAGTTTGGTGACACCGTCAGCATCGGCAGCAGTATCAAAATTTCCGGTTGGTCGTACGATAAAGCCACTGGAGTTTATACTGGGACGCTCTGGGGTTTACCGGACCGCGGATGGTATGTTTTCATCCACACCATAGTCCTAACCGCAACCTAGTTAACCAAAAGTCCCAGGAATGTGGAAGGAACAACCAATTTCCAGCCAAGAGTCCACAAGTACACTTTCCAGTTTACGCCAAAGAGCTCATCCGCTACCCCCAATCTCCAGTTTAGCTACCTCGACACAATCCTTCTCACTGACCCTAACGGGCAGCCGCTGACCGGCCTTGACCCTAACACTATTTATAAGATCCCGGGTTACCCAGATCTCCCTGCAAGTTCCTACACCGGCGATGGTTGGGGCGGCGAAGGGCCTGGTGGGATCCGTGTCGTTCTAGACGCCGAGGCCCTCGTTCTCTCTAGGGATGGTGGATTCTGGATATCCGACGAGTACGGCCCCTATATCTACTCCTTTTCCCCAGAGGGTAGGGTCCGAAAAGTCATCAGCCCACCAAACGCTGTCCTACCCCTTCGCAATGGCCAAATCAATTTCTCCTCAAATAACCCCCCCATATATGACCCAAGCCTTGCCCCGAACCCCATAAACCCAACGCAGGGACGCTCGAACAACCAGGGCCTCGAGGGTATGACTGGTTCATTTGATGGCCGTAACCTCTACGCACTCTTACAATCCGGTATGACTCAAGAAGGCGGCCTGGAAAAGACCACAAACCGCAACGCCCGTCTTTTCAAATATGATATCAGCGGCGCTGAGCCAAGATTTGCTGGGGAATGGGTCGTACCACTTCCACAATATTATGACGTATGTGTCTCTTCATTATATGCCAATGAAATTTGCTTGTGACCTGAATATTTCTAACGGGGATTTCCTTAATAGCCCAACAAGTCTGCCAAGAACAATCCACGCACTGCGGCTCAGTCCGAGATACAATGGGTTGGTGATAACCAATTCTTGGTGGTTGCTCGTGATGGTAGCTACGGCGGTGGCGGCGCAGATGGCACAACTTCCTACTACCGCCAGGTGGATCTATTCGATATATCCGATGCTACTAACATCAAAGGAAAATACGATAATTTCAACGATAGCATAACTGTGACTTCTAGCTCGAAGGTCCTCAAGGATGGCATCACACCAGCTCAATACTGCCCATTCATCGACATCAACTTGGGCTCCGAACTTGCTAAATTTGGGCTTCACAATGGTGGCGCTCGAGATTATGGCCTTTTGAATGAAAAGTGGGAAGGGTTGGCACTTGTCCCCGCCGATGCTGATGTTGGAGACGATGATGAGTGGTACTTATTTGTATCAAGCGACAACGATTTTATTACTCAGGATGGATTTGCAAATGGCGGTGCCATAGCTTTCAGTGATTCGAATGGTTGGGATTTGAACAACCAAGTTCTAGTATTCAAGGTGAAGCTTCCAGATCATTCGAGGCCGTTTGCTAGAACCGGAGCTGGAAAGGGCGGATTGGCCGTTCCATAGGTTACGATAGTCCGGCCCATTTACGTACCCAAGTTTTTAAAGCCCTAATATCACTATAGTATCATGCGATTGCAAATTAATCTTCTAGTTAACGGAGTGCCGAGAGATCTTAGCAGAATAAAGGTTGTTTTTGGTATATCTAAACATAAATATGTCTGAATAGAAGATTGCGGTAAAAACGTGTCCGTCGACCCAATCCTCCCTTGGTTCGTAAGCAGGCCTCTGTAGGTAGAAACCTCCGCTCAATAAATTATCTAGATATCCGCGTACCATTGAGGATGAGCAAGAATCTATTGTATAGATAAAATTTAAAAGGCAGGTAAGTCTTCACCCAATACGTATATTTGAAATTTCTTGAGAAGTGCATTGAAAAACATACCCACGAGTTGGTCGCTTTAACACTTCCAGAAAACTGTTGCAATAATGGTGGAACTTCATCATAGGGATTTTGTTGGGAGGCATCATCCTGGATAGCTGATGTAATGAACAAATTTCCTACTCTAAAAGTCTGGCCCATATCATCACAAATCTGTTGTTGATCCAAGGCCGTGCTATTAAAATCGTGGATGATAATTGCCTGCTTGTAACGTGGACAGTTTGTATATGGCGATTTGATAAACGATGCTTTAGAAAGATTCGAGTAATAATCTTCAAAGCTAACTATACTGTCCACATTACTGTAGAAACTGCACTCGATTGGCTGCCCAGGGTTCATCATTATGTATGGGGACGGCCGGGAAGGGAGAGAAGACCACACTGATTTTATGTTGTTCGCAAAGCTCGTATAGTAGGGTTTTGAGGAAGCGCTGTAGGCCATGTCATCAACAAATATGCCATCGACATGGATATCTCTACCAGTAAAGTTGGCCCAATTTTTGTAAGTCTGTACTTGCGGTTTGTAGACTGAGACTGGTATATTCGTAGGGTTACTATCTACGTAACCGAGTAAATTGGTGTTGTTGAGATTATTTGCATAGCTAAGGACAGATTTCCAATCATCGTTTGGATAAGTGTAGAAGTCGCCAGGCCCGCTGTTCGGGTTCACAATGATGTTGAAGATGACGGACGGATTGGCGGTTATAGACTGAAAAAAGGGGTACCAGGCACAAGCAGGAGCTGCGGCAGAAGAGGAGCAGCTAGCAGGGTAGATATATAGTGGAAATACAACAGATAGTATGTTCACCATCTTGGCGGCGGATGACAGTATAGTAGACTTATGGACTACGCATGAAGAGGGTTAGCTATGATATTAGGAGTTAAAGTATGAGATATTTCTTTGTTGGAGAGCAGCTCACCTCTATATCAAATGCGGACCGAAAGGACTCTAATCGATATAATCGAAAAAGAGTAGATTAGGATTGTAGCGCTATGGCTATGTAGCTATCGGCGTGCCCAGCTCGCGCGAGGTCTAACCAAAGGTTGAGAGAGTTATGTGTTGACAATGTTGGAGTCTCCCGCGCCTCTTTTTCGCTCGCGCTCGTGTGAGAATACCATGCATAAAATGAATACCCTCTATACACCTAGAAGAAATCACCCCTATTTATATGTTTGAGGTAACTTAAGAAACTTGCAGATTGTTTTAAGGTGATTCTAGATTGATAAGCTCGGCAGTTGCGAAAGAGCTACAAAGAGAAGAAATTTTTTATCTAGGATTTTAATTTTAGTGAGCCAGGATCAGTGTAACATGTGTAACCAGCATCAGGCTAGCTGCAGGGCGCAACGTTGAAATGGAACCATGATAGGTAGTATAGCGGCGCTCAATTAATGCAAGGAGCTACAGAATAGATGCTTAAGCTCAGCTGCCATGGTCTCGTACCCAGAGCTCAGCCATAATCTCAAAATCCCATTGAAGTACGAGTTCCGTGTCAGGGACTGCGACGAGACCCTTCTCCAGGTCGCAGCAAGGACACGACTTAGGCTTCCAACAACCAAATACCCCAATCTCGAAGCCCAGGGCCACACAATGTGCGATATATTCCTTTTCGAGGCCTTTATTGTCTATAAATGTTAGAAAACCGGCAATCAAGAACTAGATTCAAACTTGCGACAATATTATTGGTTTGACTCAAAGACAAACACCTAAGTGCGATAATTCCTCCGAGGTTCCGCATTTGTAGGCTACCCGTACTCGTGGTAATCATCCAGTCCGTCTACTAGGCTAATTTAACTTTCTCGCGAGCTCGGCGCGGCCGCGGCACTCTATTTGCCTCAGATACTACAAGGATTGCTATATTTATTCAGTGCTTAAACTCAGCTCTCTATCAACTATCCAGATGAAGCTCCGCACCTAACTTGGCCTTTCGGAACGGGTTCCTGACGAATAGGAAGCCTCCACGGATATTCTAGCTTTGAATTATCTGGCATGGGCATAACTCATATAATCATGTCAATCTTCCAGCTAACTAGCTAGCTGGCAAGGCCGCTGGGTTGTAAATTGGCATATACTCATACCAAACCGATAACATAGCTAGCAGCTTGGGCCCAAGATGAGAACGTCTCAGCTTAAAGTCACGTCGATTCTTTCAGTCCCAAGATCTTCTTGTTCACGACCACAAAAATACTGACAGGTATCAATCGTTACCTAGTTTGAGCGTGTTATTCCCCTAATCGGATTAACACATATATACGTGCAATGTATGCGTGTAGCCTAGTAAGTGTAAATCCAGCGCTATCAGGGGTCTGTGCAAAACGAATCGTTTTGTGGACGACCAATAAGGCAGTTTAGATTTACAGATCTTTCGTGTCTGCCTTTTTGGGAAGTTAATTACACTGAATATATGTATGCGTCGAACAAAACGTATAACTACAAACTCATTAAAATTTGCCATAAATAAATACTTTCAAATACCCCTGCGGGCACTGGAATGTGAATCCAGGTGCTCTAGTTCGTGAATTCAATCATGTCATCAGGTAGCGGGCGGGTGATAATTATTGCACCTTTAATGTTGCTTTTGCGTTCCACCAGATACTAGACTCGCCTTTCTCAGAGCGGCTATTTTTTGATTCCAAATTGTAGGGCATTGGCTAGATTTTCACAGTTCTCCCATCCCAGGCTCCTCAATAATTCCCCCCTCCCCTTCCTCATCGTTTCGTCGTACTCTTCGTCCCCTAAAACTTTGGTCTGTCCATTTGGCCCCCAGACCACCACTTTGCCTCCAGCGGCTTCCTCAACCTCTGAAATAAACCCTCGACCATACGCAAATCTGAAAACCCGGGATGCCATATCCTTTCCCAGTGCTAATTCTTCCTCGCTCAATACGTTAGTATGATTTTGAAGTAACAACGTAATGTCAAAGAGATGCGCGGCCAAGCCTTTCCATTGGGAATCGAAGCCGTTTGGCTGATGGAAATGATATCGCGAAACTTTGGTCGGACGTTCGGGATCGTCATATATTGTATGCAAAATGGGAAGATACCAGCGAAGATCGGTAAGCAGTTCCATGCAACTCACTAGTGACGTTTCAACGGGGTGGGAAGACGAAAGATTGTATGCTTTGATTACTAGGGGCGCTATATTAGGTGCCAGTGTCGACTCTATACAATTTATGAAGTATTCTGCATTGTTTTGGTGATTAAGGACCCGGGTTTTGAAGCAGCTAGCCTGTAGTATATATTTAGTTAGGCTATGTGAGCAAAGAACGACAGAGTTGTAGATGGCCAACGAACAACTTCGTCCAAGGGAAAACTTACGTCATGAAAACAATCACCGATGGCAAGCTCCTCGCACCAAGAGGGCTGTGTTTTCAAAGATATTGTGTTCAAGGTAACAACGTCCTCAAGAAATCCGGGCTCTATGCTTGGACCAACGTGAACGAGAGGCGGTAATTTTGAGATGATACCATCTGGAGGCAACCCATACAACCCTTTTTGCCTATCTTCCCCTGACCCATTCTCGAGATCCAAAGCCTGTACAATGTCGTTGTACAATGCCTCCTGTTGGCTTTCGGCCTTGGAAGGGCGTAAAGTTGCACTACCAGACATAACCAAAGCTCTGTTAAAGAGGGGTTTCGAAAGCTGGAGCAAAGTGGAGAGTAGCACTAAGGTTTTTTCAAAAAATCATAGCCTGTAAATATCTGAATCCCTTATATATATCTGGAGGCATATTGCTTACTAGCGCCGGCTGACTCGCCGAATGCCGTTATATTACTCGGGTCACCACCAAACCCTTCAATATGCATTTTGAGCCATTGGAAACCAAGAACCTGATCCTTCAGCCCGTAGTTTCCAGTGGTATTTAGTTCTTTGCTTGCAAGGAGACCGAGAACTCCAAGCCGATAACTAGATGAATATTCTCCATGGTTAGTTTATGGTATTTGAGCTAGAAATAACCACGAGAAATGGTTCTGGCGTACTTGAATGCAACACCTATAACCGGCAGCCCCTGGGTGACCGATTGTTCAACGAAATTCCGGAGGTCTAGAATTTAATATATTTCAGATCACCTGCAAATCAACCGCAAATCTAATAGTATTAGAAGGGAAATACCGTATTGTGGCCAGGAGTTTCCTCCGACTACCCAGTAACCGCTAAGATTGGAATTAATTAGTCTTCTTGTATACTCCCAGATTATATTAAGAGGCTGGTTGAGGTTTTTTTTTGATAAAAAAAAAAAGACCTACCCGTGAATCCTGCTCGCCATCTCACAGAATTAGCACTTCATCAATTAATACTACTGAATTCTGCAGCAACCTACCAAACTACAACTGGTACCCTCTGACCGGGTTTCAGACTCTTTGGAACAGTAATGACAACATTCAGCCCTTCGCTTTCACTCTGCTCATATTCGACTTGATGAGGGAGTTCGATCCCAGAAAGCGCGAAATCAAATTTGATACCGTTCGGGATCTGTGGGCAGAGTGGGCCCCACTTTGTTGCATCATGCGGGCTCAATGTTGAGGATATTGGGCCGCAGTGCAATGACGCCTCTTTGAAGCGTCCGTTGAAGTGAGCATATGGCAATCCCCTATATTGGACGCTCAATGGGAATGAAAGCCCTTGTAAGGTTCCGAGTGTGGGATGGTTAAGCGCCGATGACATATCTTCGAAGTACCAGTATACGCGTCTGTGTGTAGGGGTAGCCTGGTAGAAGCTGCCGCACTCGTGAAATGGCACAGTTCTCTGTTGATATTAAAATTATTCAGAAGGCAGTGGAAGTCTGAAAAAGAAGTTCAAAAGACGTCCAGATCTCGAAAGCTGGCAAAGTGACTTCAGTCATGTGAACCATGCAACACAGTGATTCGATTGGAAAGTATTTGGTGCGGCGCGAAATTCGAAACCTCGATTGGTCGCTGGCAAAGATTCCTGGTAATTCACACGAAGACAACTATAGTATGGAATTAAGCCTACGGCTTCGGACTCATGCGCCCGGGGTACCTTATGGAGAATGTCCGTGTCACCAACGGTGCACGTCGCGTTGATAACCAGCCTACTTTCCCAATCCAACACAATTTACCCCGCAAAATGCAACAAGCTGGGTATTCTCCGGCTTCCGAACAGCTAGCCGAAACCAAACGGTCAATCCGGCCCCACAAGTGGCAATTGACGAAACCATATATTCTTTCGGATCGACAAATTGAACGTGAACTTTCGGTATTTGACGACCTTGATGGTCAGAAGGCTTCACAGACGGCAGGTATTATCAAGAACTTGCTCAGCATGGGCGGGGCTCTCAGCTGCGAAAGGGACGAGAGTCATGTCATCTTTTGTCTCAAAGCATGGAACATTCGGGGGGCGTGGATATTATATAAGTTTCCAGCGACGTCGAACCTGCACATCTTGTAAACTATCGTTTTTACCCCAGACTTGCTCGCTTCTTTGATATACCCCAGCGTTAAAGTCGGATCTCCGGCCATCTATAGATATAAAGCAAAAAGTTCACGCTTAGAATAGGCATAACAAACATGGGTAAAGAAGAGAAGCTAGATTACCAAAACATCTTCCACTGGGCGGAGACCCAAAAGAACGGCGATATCCCCTCCTTCGCTGTTCGCAAAAACGACCCCTACAAGGTTAGTAACAGCGATTATGATTCTTCGTCCAGACCAAAACACTACGCGATGCTAATCAATTTTCATACAGTATCAAGCAGGATTTAATAATCATTTTGAGTCGGAAGCAATACCTGGGACCATTCCTCATGGGCAAAATTCCCCACGAACAGTTCGATGGGGCCTCTATGCCGAACAAATGACTGCTAGTGCATTCGTTGCCCCTCGGCATTTGAATAAGAAATCCTGGTTATACCGTGTAAAGCCAGCGATCGCACACGACGGATTCGTGAGTCTAGTTTGTCTTTGCCCTAGTGTTAACTTCCAAAGAATCCCGCCTAGCTGACAAAAATCTCAATTTCAGAGTGACCTCCCAGATAACCCCGATACAGAGTCCTGCTTCCTCCCAATCAACCCTAAAGTACACGTTTGCGCTACCCAGCTCGCTTGGCTTCCACTCGAAATCCCTAAAGACGGAAAGGTTGATTTCGTTGACGGACTCAAAACACTCGCTGGAAGCGGAGAACCCACACTCCGAGAAGGCATTGCGATTCACATGTATATGTCGAACAGTTCTATGACGAACAGAGCATTCGTCAACTCCGACGGCGACTTTTTAATTTGCCCACAACAAGGCTCCTTAGATATTACAACAGAGTTTGGAAAACTGTTTGTACAGCCTGGTGAAATCTGTATTATCCAGAGAGGTCAGAAGTTTTCGGTGGATTTGCCTGATGGGCCATCTAGAGGTTATATTCAAGAAATCTGGGGAGCCAACTACGAGCTCCCGGAATTAGGCCCTCTAGGTGCTAACGGTTTAGCTAATGCACGAGATTTCCTGCACCCTGTCGCGGATTTTGTCGTCAAGGATGAGCAGTGGAAGATCGTCTATAAACTCGGTGGGAAGTTTTTCGAATGCGCACAAGACCATAATCCATACAATGTTGTGGCATGGCATGGAAACTATGTGGTAGGTCCATAGTCCCGCTTCTAGGTGGCGATATATTGTTAACAGGACCTTTTAGCCATACAAATACGATTTGACGAAATTTGTCAACGTCGGCAGCATCTCGGTTGATCACATCGACCCCTCAATCTTCTGTGTCTTGACAGCTAGGTCGCGTGACCCTGCTGCACCCCTCGCAGACTTCTTAATTTTCTCACCCCGGTGGGATGTTGCCTCGCACACATACAGGCCACCGTACTTTCACCGAAATGTTGCTTCGGAGTTCATGGGATTATTATACGGCGAATACGGTGGCAGGTCCGATGCTTTCCAACCAGGCGGCTGTTCTTTCGAGTGCGGAATGGTACGTTTTGCGCGACCGACTTCTACTTTCTTGGAGGCCCCAATATTAACAAGTATCTGCACTAGGTCCCGCACGGCGTCGCATACGAAGAATACCACGCCGCATCATCGCAACCACCACCAGAGATGAGGATTTCACCTGGATCAATTGCTTTCATGTTTGAATCCTCAAGGGCATTCACAATCACAGATTTCGCCTGGAAGAGTGACAAACTCCACAAACATGATCCAACAATGTGGAAGTTTGAAGACAACTTGAGCAAGCACAAGGCAGAAATTGAGAAGATTCTGCAAGCGAAAAAGAATGCGGAGGGCGCAAACGGTGTAAATGGGCATTAAGCCCATTGATGTATATATCCACTATTTTTTTTTTTTTTGTTCTACTGATGATATCTTTGCTTTGGTATATGACGAATTGATTTCTTTATACCTCCATTTCGGAATCCAGTTTCCACTCGATATGGCGTTGACTTTGTTGCATTCCGAAATAATTCCTCGCGTCTGCGGATATCGCGAAATTCAGTGGGAAAGAACTGGTGTGCTGACCGACCAAACTCTAGCCTCGCGTCGCGTCGAAGCTTCATACAAATATTCAATGGGTTTATGCTCTCTAGTTGGATATCCGTCCCGTCGCAACGGATGGTGGTTTGTGTAACTCCATCGACGTCAAGCTCGTATTCGGCACACGGCCTCAATTGATCAAATTTTGATCACTCTTCGAGTATCTCATGTGGGTAAGAGCCTCGCGTAGGCACCAAGCCGGCAGAAGTGGGTCCACGTCCAGCTCAACAACCGTTTCTCAGAGTTTTAAGGTTCTATACAGAGTAGGTTAAGAGTTTCTTCTCGCAATTTTTGAAGGAAAAAATGGCCGACGGCCGTCCTAGGCGCCTATCGCTTTTGTGCTACATACTCCGGGTGAATTCGTGAGAACCTGGTATCGAGAAGGAGCACGGATGCTAATTAATCGGGAAGGTCTTCCAGAGCCATGCAGCCAGCACAGTGTCCTGACGTACATACCTACATCTTCTCGGCATCGCGTAGCTTTATATACAATTACCGTCATAGACTCCGTAAGGCCCGGGGGCCAAGCCAAAGCGCTTTTTCGAAGAAATTTCCCCGTCTCATCTAGGCCAAGATGTCGATGCCATCATCTACCAGCGATTTCGACAGCATCCAGCAAACACAAGCTCCTCCCCGATCACATTTTGGGTTCCTCCGACCGAGGATAACCCATGTTGATAAGTCATTTTCCTCAATCAATCTCCCTTTTCTCTCACAACCAACCTCATATCAGCATGTGAATGTGGGAAACCAACGGTACAATGGCAGCCAAAGCCCTGACGGAGATGGTCGAAGCTCCCGGACAAAGACCTCAATATTCAAGTCAGACGAGCATCGTTTGAAGCACTCGATTCTACGCGGGAGCAAACAAAAGAGGCGAGGAGAAATCGTTTTCCATTTCATAGTCTCACTGATTGCGGTTATTTTTCTGGTGTTGCCGATTCTGTCCTACAACTTGGATGGAAAGGAAGTGGATGAGACTGGCGACTATGGAAAAAGAATTCTAAACCTCATCCAATACGTAGGAACCAGCCCCAAATGACCAAAAAAAAAGAAGAGCGGAAACAGCTAACTAAGAGTCTGAAGGGTCCTACGATTTTTCCAATTATCTTCGCTGCTATCACAGGACACTTTCTCCGATCGATAGCGCTTCGCTTGGCCGAACGCGGAACCACATTAGAAATGTTGGAACAGCTCACTCGGAGCATCACAATAGCGAGCACAGTTACAACGCCATACTTACTCAACTCTTATAACTTTCTAAGCGTGGTTCTTCTCTGTCTTTGGGCCATTTCGCCGCTTGGAGGACAAGCATCTCTCAGAATTCTCAAGACAGAATATGTAGAAGTTCGCACTGATATCACCGCCAATTATCTTGATCCATTCAACCAATCAAGCTTTTTAGAGATCGGTGCGGATGTTGGTCTCAGCCTAACAGAATCGAACAACATATATGTTTCTAGCCTTCTTAGTTCTGCAGAGGTTAAAAACAGCCCTATAGACTCTTGGAGAAATGTCAAGATTCCTTTGCTTGAAAGTTTTGAAAGAAACTCGACTGCTGTCCAAGGCCAACGAGGATGGTATGACGTTCCGTTGGGAAATGTCACTTATTCATCCCTCCTAGGAACTCCTATCACCAATCGCACTGCCAATTTTACTACCATTATCCAATCAGGCTACGCTACGATTGAGTGTTCTTCATTGGAAATCATCGACCCAGATCTCTGCAACGAAGGTCGCTCCACCCGTTGCTTCAACACCTCGCATCCCCGTGTCGCCGACTGGGTTTTTCCTGCTCACCCAATCGAGGGCGACGAAGGAGCGAATGCACTATACATTATCACTGGATTTAATCAGACGCAGACTCTTTTGGGCACAACCTACGACAGAACCACGGCTATGGATGTTATCATCCAGTCTCGAGGTGACAGTGGAACCTCAGTCGGACATTGTGTTTTATCGCAAACATTCGTCGAGACCCAGGTCGATTGTCTTAGCTCCAACTGCCGAGCATCTAAAATAAGACGTCTCGAAACAGGCCCGAGACGACCGCCAGTGTTTGTTGACGCCCCCAACTTTGTTTTATATAACTTCTTCCTGTGGTTCGCCAGAGTTACACCATCGGGACATGTTGGTTTTAGCAACCCGAGCCAGCTGTACATCCTATTTCCGGACAATCCTTTGTCAATGCAAACTGAGTGGCTCGATTTAGCAAATGCTGGCACAGAGACTTTTGGGATGCGTATGACGCAGCTCATGAATACCTTTTTATCATCAACATTTGGTGGCGGGTTATACCTTGGTTCCATCTCAATTGGGTTCAATGCAACGAAACAGTTTGCACACCAACAGGTCAACTACCAAACCTCTAAAGCGACAAAAACAGAGCTTAAACACATATACGTGGTACAGAAAAAATGGGCGAACATAACGCTCCTTGCAAGCCTATTGCTATTATCCATGGGGATTGCAGCAGCCGCTATTGGATTTTATACGTTGGCACCTGATATCTTGACAAGTTTGTCGGCTCTTGCAAACGAAAGCCCTTGGTTTGATACTTATAAAGAAGGCACGACTTTGGACGGTGACGATAAAGCCGTTGCTCTGAAGCGACGGCTTGTTAGACTTGGTGATGTGAAGAGATTTGAAGAAGTTGGATACATTGCTTTAGGAACTGTGGATACAGAGGTTGTGAACGTAGGAAGACTAAGCACGGATAGAACATACAGGTAGATAAAGAGGCGATGGCTTACTATACTGCCAGGATAGATATTTTGCAGAGACTTTTTCACATCTAGTTGATTGATTTCGAGTGTTTAGGGATTCAGTCTACTATTTAAATATCAAAGAGTTTTCATCAATGATCATCTACGAACTTTACATGCATAAACACGTTTGTTCTTCCTTAACCAGAAACACAAAAACCAAAGGGGAGTTTAGCAAAGCCTTCTGCAGGGTCTAGGAGCTGAGAGGCAAGGAAAAAACGAAAAAAAATTTAAAACAGCAGATAAAAAAATCGTAGCTCCGCCGGATCACAAACCCCCTAACTAAAGCAATGTTCTACCTTCCCAAATACAAGTAGGCCCCATGTTATCTGGTGAAATAAGAACTATAGGTGCGGTTGCGAGAGCTGCCCCAGTATCCAGCTTTTCCTCTCCGAAACTAGAAGTCTCTATTGAAGATATGGATTTTCTACTGGACGCATCTGAGACGCTAGAGGCCCTTGATACGGTTGATAACTCAGAATCCGAGTGCTCATGTTCGTTACCAGTGTTCTCTGCCACTCTAGCTAACTCTTGCATCACTAAATCCCGACCTTTCCTTTCCACGGCCAACGCTCTAACTTTCTTTACTCCATCATGTCTTTGGTCCCTCCACGCTACCAACGCATTTACTATATTTCCTGTAGTACAAAGTTGACCAAGCGTTGCTGTATACAACCTTAACAAGTCGATATCATATGGTGTCATCTTTTTTAAAGCCTTGGGGTCGTTCAATTTAGCATCTAACCGTCTATGAATGCAAAGAACTTCTTGCCGCAAAAGGGCCAAGGACTGGCACGCAAGAGCTTGCTGGTCGTTTCCTGCCTGGAGGCACCTTTGAATGTAGGCTTGGGCCTTTTCGCTATCGTCCTTAGAGTCATATACGTCCGCGCCCGTGAGATATAGTGGACTTTCTTGCCACAGGCGCCTGTGCGCCACCTTGAGATAGATCATCGCGAGCGACCACTCTTTTGCAGTTCGAGCCCAGCTCTCGATGGTTTCGTCAAGCTCCTCATCGCTAGTTTCTATGAGATCGTGGAAAATACTCCACAAACTCAAAAGAGAAGGCTTCATACATTCTCCCCAAGGGTTCTTTGCAGCCAGCATTTCGGGGCGCTTCCCCAGAGATACTGTCATCATAAAAGTGGCCACTGCCGCTTGGTTATCAGGCTCCCTTAACATCTCACAGAGGTTGTAATAGTAAGAGCCGCCGATTTTCTTTTTGTTACGCAGCATTTTAGGGGCGTGGACTTCGAAGATTTCGAGCATACAGGCGACAATATTGCCGTATAGAACCTGCTCATAAGAGTAGCAGGATGACTGGATCGCTAGTGTACTAAGGACGTTGTTCGTATGGCAGCTGATAACCGACTCAGGGCAGATAAGACGGTCTTGCTCCCATTGATTCAACACACCCATCATTGGAATAGTATCAAAACGGCCTAGGCCGTCATTAATGGAGACTAATTCAAACTCGTCTCCTTGAGGGGCGTGTCGTATGTGGTTCGGATGCGTGCATTTTGATGGCGGATGATTCGTTACCGTAGGAGGGAGGACGCGCGAGGTACCGCACATATCGTTGGAATTTTCTAGTGTGGGACTATGTTTCATAGACTTTCCGAGGTGCTTGTATTCTGAGGCGCCCTTTCCCACTGTTGTTACTCTCGCCGCTAAGAGCGATTTCTTTAGCACTGACGGTAGTGATGATAACAGGACTTCAGCTTCAATTTGGGATATCGATGTCGATATCGGTCCCGGCTCTTCCAGCCCCGGTCCTATTGTCGAAAGAGCCAACAAACACTCTAATGACGGCCCCTGGTGATTTTGACACCGTACATTAATTTCCTGACGTTTTCCTGATAGTAACAGAGTAGCTGTAGAGAGCCTCCGGAGGAACTGGCGGATGATTAAGGGGATGATGATACATAGGAGTAATACGAACAAAGGGGTTGTGGATGGAGTCGACATAAAAGCCCTTCCCAAAATTATATCAAAAAGGCTTCTTTGTCCTTTGAACTATGGTTCAAACCTCATGTTGGCAACGGCGTGGGATAATTCTTGTCGTGTCCGGAATTGGAGGGGGGGGGGGGGGGGGGGGTGTTTGTTAATATAAGCAACCACAATTAAAACCTTAGGCCAAATGTTTGGTGGCCTACTCCGCCATTGTGATGAATTCTAATCTTGGAGAGGCGATGTTCTTTGTCAATTTAGACAGCGGTTGCGAATGATACAGTTTGGTAGCCTTTACACTAACGCCGCGGATACCCATAGTACACGTTGGCAGTACCCTATAGGTGCTAGACCCTTTACTATCCGGTATGGTGAAACAAAATGACAACACCCACAGCTACAGCATTAACATTGCAAACACTCATAAGCACAAAACGCTTTGAGGTGCCATGAATAATGCTTCAGCAACTTCAGCGTGGTCTGGTCGTGGGTTTTGACATCATTATCAAGACGCATAGACATGATATATGCTATCCATATGTGTCAAAATTGTAACAGTTAAACTAGACATTGCATAGCCTCGAATCCTCTGTCTGGTCAATTGGCTGATGTGCGGCTTCGCCAGGCAGTAGAGTTGCTGAGCATGCATGCCCGATTTTCCGAGCTCAAAGTAGTGATTGATATTTTTCAACTTGTCCACAAGTCAAATTAGTCGTGTGAAATAGGCTGTAACAAATTTGAACCTCGCTGCGAGCAAACGGGGCTGCTGGCCATGGCGTCCAACTAGCTTTGGTCTTCCAACTTCTCAATATCAACTGTTGGTGGCATTGTGAAACCATCGTTTGCAAACTAAGATGCGTATATATGTATAAGCTATGTGGAAGCACAATGAACACGCACGGCCCCAACATAATAATGTATAATGCAACAGTCCGGCGGATTTGCCCTGTGCCACATTTAGTCTATGTTGTGTATATACTGTATACACTAGCTAGGCTAATATGTACGGAGTATATAAGCTATATAAGGAATTCGCCGGGGTTTAGGCAACCGGCCAAACCAGATTGAACCGGAAGTTTTGGGGGGTTAAGCATGCAAAATCTGCTGCTAGTTGTATTAAGGCATTAATTGAATAATTTGAAGCGAGGGAATTCTGGGGAGGTTGGTGGACTAAGGTCAGCATGTTCTAGAGAGCATATATATTGATGATACATGCCAGCACTAGCTTATATTTACGCAGGGTGCCTCTAAGGTCGAGAACATTTAGAAAGGTTGGGAAATCAGACTGCCATGAGGGATTGGGAGATATTACTTCGCCGTGAGTGCTGTCGAGAGCTAGCTGTCGACGCGATCAATAGTAAACTACGACTAGACGCTTTCAGATCGCTATGCAAGGCTATATATATGTCGACATGACATTGGTCAGATACGTCGCAGGCGTGGAATGTTGAGATATGACCTCTCTAGCTCTCACAGTTGCATAAGTGTTAATGAGCCAACTTGCACACAAATTTTGCAAAGCTACAAAAATGATTGATTGTCCGATATAATAGTATACTTTAGTCAAGACTATGAAGCTCTGGCAGTTGGCTCGAGCGCTAGCGCGCTCTTCTGGCTTCTATACAATCGTGGGTAGAGGTCTACAGGATGTGTACATATACGACGATATCGGCGCAGCGATATTCGGGTGTTTTAAGGCACTTAAGCATATACGTACTTGAAACCAGACTGATTCTAATATACAATTATCGTAAAACAGTGCATCTTTGACTCATAACATTTTGCATCAGATCCCACCAATTAAACTAGCTTTGACCAAAAGCTAAAGCTCAAAGTGTATCTGACACACAATGACCCAACATACATCAACCACAAGCTCCAGCACGCCTCAACATATTTGTCAGCCATGTGCCTGTATGGATCTGTTCTCGTTGGTACCAGCTAGCCGCACACAAGTTCACGATGGATTCTTTGATGCATTATAGCCCGTTGATGCCCCCGAAATAGGAATTATTGTGCCTCGGCGTTCGCTCTAGTAAATCGGTTCTTCTATTTTTATATAGAGGGGGAAGAAAGATTGACTTGGTGTATTACAATTATATTCTATCGCACTATGTAGTGTACAAACCAAAGCCGCGAATTGAAAAGATCGAAAAAATCGACTCGAATTCAATTTCACCACTAGACCCCATATTATGCTATGCTACCTTGGAGGCAGATCCGAACTCCAAAACTTTTACACTTTGAAGGAGAACCCTTATACACTATTGACAGTTCCGGCAGTGGTGTCGAATTCAAGGGTCAAGCCAGCGGCGACATTGTTACCATTGCGAGACCAGACGATAGCATCATTACCTAAGCATATCGTTAATAAAACACGTTATATAAAGAAGGAGGCGTGAAGAAAGGACTTACTTGACTTCTTCTGAATAGCAACAGTGCCATCCTCGCTGTTCAGGACGTTGTAATACGTCACAGTAACCTTGTTATTATTCGACAAAGCCACAGTAAAATGGTAGTCGTTGCTTGTGCTGCCGTATGCGCTGACGATGTACTCCAAAGTAATTGTATTTCCTGAGATCTCATAGTAGATTCCCTGGACTTTTCCGCCATTGATAAAGAGGTCTGACCAGAATGGAAGGATGGCAACATCAGGGAGATCATCATGTCCGAGAGGGAGGTTAGCACCATTGGTATCACCGTCAGTGTGGTAGTACCAGTAGTTTCCTCGAGAGAACTCGTCGAGCCAGATTAGGCCATTGACGCTAGCAAAGACGTAATTGGATTTGAGACCGTAGACCTCGGCCTCAAATGGAATCTCAATGCGGTAGAAATTATCATCATCGTTAAATTCAGCTGGTGAGTTTATATCAAGCCCCCAAACAGAAGTAGGGCTAGCAAGAACTAGGCTAGGGGCGGTGATCGTCGCAGTTTCTGTTTTAAGGACCCATCTGGTCACGGTCTCGGTTTCGGTTACGCTCAGGCTAGTGGTCAAAGTTCCAGGTAGGTCGGTTGCCGTGACGGTTCGGGTCAATAGAGGGATTGTCAAGCAGCTGCAAGCGCTTGAAAGGCGTGAAGGATCAATTGAGGTAGAGAGGATATATCCTGGCGTCGAGATGGACTTGGTGGTAGTCGTGGTAGTGCTACTACACCGCTTCTTGAGGCGTTTCTCGAACTCGACATCGGTTTTCGTGACCACGAATGTTTCGGTGACCGTTGTGAATCGGAATTCAGTGAGCGTCACCACAGCTGTTGCTGTCGGTTTGGGAGGCACAGTTGTAGTGATAGCTGGGAGGTCTAAGTACTGACTGCAGAACGCAATCGAGTCGTCAACGCGCTGGGTCGCCCTCAAAAGACGAAGGACGTTATCGGCATTGCAGCCATCGCCAGTTCTCTCCTCCAAAAGAGGATGCGCCAATGCGGAGGCACCAAGAGCGAGAAGAGATACTAATGACACTAACATCTTTCGAGATTGGCCTGAGCTATATATATATATTGGCTGTCGAGGAAAGGGTCCGATCGAACGAAAGGGCAGAGGGATTGTATGGATTTATAAATATTTGAAATGATCGTGCGTGCTAAACAAGTGACTAAAAGTATATGCCCAGGAAAGCGGCCAAAAGGAATGCAAACGACGCCCCAACCTAAAGCAGGTCAACCTTCGAGACGATAGAGTGATAAGGAACAACTTCAGGTTAGATCGCGCATCCGCAAAAAGGAAAATGGAAGTAAAGAAAGAAAGGCAAATCCAGACGCGGTGGATGAGCTCTCATTTGTACCCTTCAGCCAGGTTTCGCCTAACGTCTGCAGCCAATGCACATACTGCATCAAAGACAAGGAACCGTTGTTCAAGATGCCGAAGCCTCATCTCACTATCCCACCTTTAGCCTGCGCGAATGTTATGTACTCCAGACTCGTACTTCACACTCTTTCTTTTATGCTCAAATTCCAGTTGGCTGGTTTCTCGTTCATCTTCAGCATCCCGACAGTGGCGTCTTAAGCAAGTGGGCTGCCAGGGTGGGTCCCCTTAATCTGATGCGCCAAGTTGCACAAACTAGTCCTCATTTCGCCAGAACCCCTGCCTTAACCCAACCGGAGCCGGTTACCCGGTGCCCTACTAGCCAAATTTTGAGCAGAGCTTGAGCTTTGAGCATGGTCTAGTGCATCCTGGGTGGGGCCAAAAGACGACGAACAGCGACAGCCCTGAAAACGTGGTAATTTACAGGTAGCAGGGTTCCACCAAATGCGCAGGCTCCATTCTCAAAGAACGTAAAAAGGGGCAAAGAGAATTCTTCCGGTCTTCGATACCGAGCAATTGGACCGAGATTTGAGTAATATGTGCCCTATATGATCGAAGATCTTCAAGTTGACAGCGAAGATCACAGGTGCCACAAGGCTCAAAACTCTTATCGATACTGCGCACCGCGAGATCTAGTCCTACCCAAGACCTTTGCAGCGGACTAGCGAATTTATATGGCACCTGAGCTCGCCGCTCGAGACCTTCGCCCGCCCACGCACGAAGTGTCGCCTTGGTTTTTTTTTTTTTTTTTTTTACTACTCTATAATATATCGTAACGGTTAGAGGATGCCAGATGTGGGCTTTAGTCTTTCGCGGAAAATACTCAGCAGATAGTTGGTTGATGGCAAGACTACCTCCTCAGACACTTCGCGCCAGGTCGCGCCCAGACTATTTGTGCTTTGGCTTGCAGCTAACCCCAAGCCGCACTCAATTGATACAAAGTTTTGTTTGTAAAAATGATCAACGAATCCCATCGGCCGTGCGGTAAGAATGCGGCCTTCCCCGAATCGCGCCAAAGTAGTGGGCCTTGGCGCTACGTACGAAGAAGGTCGGTTGGAAGCCTTTAACTCGTCTCGAATGTGCCGTCGACTGCAGCGCTTTTCCACGCGATGCCAATATTTTCAGATGTAATCGAGGTCTCTAACCAATGCAATGCGGATGTAACTCGACCATCCCTGCAAAAATGCCTTTTTGCAAGCACAAGTACTGAAATCCCTCACAAGGCTTGGTTTCTGTCGGAAGTGCGAATACTATATGCCCCGTCAGCTATTACACCACTTAGGTGATAGAACCGGTAGTTATTGTGATTTAATTTCGGGTTTTTCCCAACCCGACTGCCGCGCACAATCATCAATAGATGACACCACGATCGAATGGATATAGATATTCTTTCGAGTTTGGCTCGAGGTTTTTTTAGAAAAGCCATGTCAACCGCATGGCTGCCCCGCTGTCATACCGTTGGAATAGGTTAAAAAAAAAAAAAAAAAAAAAAAAAAAAAAAAAACTGGGACCAGCGGCTACTCGGCACCTAAGTGGACCCAATATATTAGTATACTCAATACCAGAACACGTATTTCCAGAATGTCTCCTTATCATTCCGAATTCCCATACGAAGAACGACCAACCTTTCAAAATAAATAGGGTTTACACGTTTTTTTTTGCCATGGTTCATGAAAGGATCTTGGCTAAATATAAGATATTTGTAAGTTTAGACTAAGCCTATTTCCTGGAACATTACTGCCTAGCTACAAGTAAGTTGATATTGCCGTCCACCACTTGGACCAACCTACATCCTCAAGCAAGTCAAACAACTCTGGGAAACGTTGGGCTTCCGTTAAAGCCGTGGCGATTTTTGCCTTCCCGTCCCCGAAAACCTTTGTTGGGCCCATTGCGATCTCTTGAAATGGTGGCCAGGGCTCTTCGCCGTTGGCGAAACTGATGAATGCCTCCTGCATCTCCCCACTTGTGTTTGCTCCATGTTCATCCAACCCATTTGAATTGTAGTTTCCCAGCATGACAGCAACGTCCAGAATGTGGCTGACTTTCCCACCCCACATCCCATCCCACGGATTACGATAGTTGAAATGATAGACATATGACTTCCCCGGAAATCCTGCGGCAAGGTAGTGTGTTGGAGCTAGAAATCCAATATCAGAGCACATTTGGAGAAGCGTGTCGAAAGCTTGCTCTGGTGTAGTATTTGCATCTATCGGGTAGTGCTGCTTGATGGCTGCAAGATCCTCTGGGTCTGACAAGAATGATTTTCCAAAATGCGTGGGAAACGTTGCCGGGATTGATTCCACACGACCAGCTGCTAAAATCCCTAAACCCATAACCAGACCCTTGTCGAATTTAAATTCAAAGTCAGCTCTAAACGTGGCTGCAGGGGCCCTCACACCTAACTTACGTCGTCCTTGCTATCTCCCAAAACCATTGCCTTGCACCACGTTTTTCCCGGAATCGAAAGATCTTCGGGGTCCGATAGACAAAAAATTCCATGGGCTTTCGGCAAGAAAATTCTATCGATAGCAGGAAGTGCAGGAACAACCTGGAAGGTTTTCCCCACAAGTTCTTCGAAGGGCATCGTACGAAGCGCCTCCTGCTGTTTTTCAAACGGCTCTTCGAGAAGGCCAAGAAGACCCATCGCCTTTCTATACACCGGTTAGCTATCTCTATCGCTCAACACATGAATGACCTGGAACGTTCAATACTCATAGATTGAATCATGGGCTTCTAGAGGAGCAGGGGGTATTAAACAACAGGAACCCCCCATAGCAATTAGTTTGTTGAATAGTGGCTCCTCTTGCCACAAGAGAGTTGTTATTGCAGCAGCGCCGGCGCTCTCCCCAAGCGCTGTGATATTATCAGGATTGCCTCCAAAACCATGAATATACCGTTGAATCCACCCAAAGGCAGCTACAAGATCTTTGAACCCGTAGTTTCCCCCGTGGCCCGTCTCTGCCATCTCAGTGGACGTCAAAAAACCAAGGACGCCGAGCCGATAGCTAGACTATCTCGTTAGCACAGTACATTTTCCTTTATTAATATCAGGATCTTTGTTATTATTGGTAATTTTCGACATGTTTACATACTTCACACTAACACCCACAATCGGTTTCCCTAATTTTGCTGAAGAGTTCACAATATGAGCTAAATCATACTGCGGCCAAGAGCTTGCACCAAGTTGGAAATTTCCTCCATGGACCCAAACTAAGACAGGGAGATCCGAGTATTTGACGTCTGTAGAAGACGGTACTGTGATGTTGAGTGTCAAGCAATCTGATTCCGACATCGAGTTCACGACATCATCAATCGGGAGGACTTGGCCAATGAGACCAAATTCTCCTGCACAAGTGTCGCCACCCTGAGGTGCTTGTGGCCCATAGTGAGTCGCATTCGCGTCCTTTGGGATATGAAGAACCGGTTCGGAGAAACGTCCAGGGATTTCTGCGTACTTAAGGCCGAGATACTGGTGGACTGTCGACGATTTTTGAATTCCCGTGATGCTGCCCAAGTATGGATGCTCAAGTATTATTGTATCCATGATTAATAGAATGACGCACTATCCGGCGGCGCCCTTTCAATGTTGCTATTGTACTCGTACTCTGCCAATGTAAGAAATGCGGGCACAATTACATGTATTTGCTTGAGTTTTTTTTTTGCGTGTATTTCACCCTGGACATCCAAAAAGCTATAGCTGTAGGGCAGTATGCAGAAGGCGGTGTTGGTTGAGCTCTAGTCGCGCATGCCAACTTGGACCCTCGTAATATCGCCGTGGTAATTCTAAGTGACGTCCTTATCACAGTCCCCATTTGCGGGGTTGTGGGGTTCGGCCGTTTGTGGCTAGCCCACTAACTGGCTTCCGATGATGTCGGTCCGAGAAAAGTAGGTTATGTTTCCAAGTAATCAACCACAAATTTGCCACTAGTAGCCATATGCTGACCGGTGCGCAGCCAGAGTAGCTCCAACTTGTACCGGAGTCGACCGTTAGTGCGTTGGGACTACCAGGATAAACTTGCGAAGGGTACATACAGGCCTTCAGAAGTCAATATATATACTTAAGTAGTTTTCTATGCCAGTGCCCCACCGCGAACCCGATTTCGTTGAACCCATATGTGGATAAACTTTACGCTAACATGTTGATATTGTTGGAAATTTAGAAACTACATGAATACCTGAAATTTGAAGACAACACAAAACCAAACGAGACCAACAAAAACCCAAAATCCAGACATAAAATTTAAACTTGAGCTCGAGGCTGCTGTGCGCCCGACTGAACCAAATGTATGTGGCATAATTGGTTGTATCGACATTTTAGATAACATCCCGCCATTTTTGCTGTGGGTAGGTGCCGTGGACACAGGGGAGTTCTTAGTAACCCTCCCTTTCGTCTGGCAATGAGCTCATCACAATTGCAAGGACAGTCGACTAGTCCAACTTGTCTCGTAAGCAATTAGAAAATATATATATCTTTGTCGTATTCTGAAGCGGCTTTACCGGCCTAGGTAAACAAATGACGAGATACCGCTAGCCGCAGTTGGTACCATGGAACGCAAAGACATGACACGGTTACGCATGATTTGGTGTTGGATTTGTTGCATTATCCACTCGCTGAGGTAGACATCCCACGATACCGCATGGAACGATCTACGATCTCAAATCATAAATGATCCAATGTTTACTGCCGATTAAGCAGGTTAAATAGAGTACCTTGAATTACTTTTGGTACTTATTTACTTGAGTATTTTTTAAAAAACAAAAAACAAAATTGTAGTAATCGATCTCTCGCTAAGGAAAAGACTATCATTGTCGATTTGCCTCTATTTATCTCATTGGAACGTTGTTGAAGAGACACATGATCGATAGAAATGACTTGGTGGAAATCCACAAAAATCCTCGGTTGAAACGGGTCTGATTTATTTGCCATCGGTGATCGACTTTGAAGATATCGATCGATCAATGTTTGGAGAAGGTTGGGCGGGGTTTTTAGGCGACGAGCGAGCTGGGAGAACATTTGTTCTAAAGTTGGATGCGGGAAGAACATTACCTGGCGGATAGTATTCACAAAACAGCATATTTGGGAGTCTGTAGGCACTCTCACATTTAGAATTAATCTTCTTTCCGCTTTTTAGGGTTCGCAATATTGCTCTAGATAGATATACTCACCCGCCGGCACAGTTTTTTACGTACGCACAACCGATCTGTTTAGTATTCTTCCAAACGACTGCCGTGAAATGGCCCGTTTCGCTTGAGAATCCAGGGTTATTAAAATTATACTTCGATACCTCGTTATACCATCTAATTTTGAGTTAGCGGTTATACAACTGTACTAGAGCAATGATGAGAGTGTGATACTGACAAAGAAGCATAGTAAGCTGGATTAGTGTACGTCCCGGCTGCTATGTTCTCACCATATTTATTGCTTTTTGTATGGGCAAAAACACACTTGCGGGCTGATTTGAGAGCAGCCAGAGCCAAAGTGGTATTCCACTTCAATGCTGCAGCACTATGATGGGCTCTCCACGCGTTATGGTACTTTAGCATCTCGACTCGAAGCGCTGTACCAATGGTGCTAACGATAAACTTTGTGGCCCGTTCCTCGATTTCTGCCGTAGCTTCGAGGCTTTGATTGCCATCATCGAGGTCATGATTTGTACCAATGTCGGTGTCGAAGTTTTTGCCATGCACATGATCTAGTGCTTCGAGGTCAAATCCTACATTTTGTGTAGCTACCGCGTCCAAAGCGATAGCAATGTTTTCGTTCTTTCTCCCACTAGTGACAGGGGATCCTGAAACAGTGGACAGCAGTATTAATAAAGCCAAAAAGGCCGTATGAAATATAGTCATATTGCTTAGTACTCCTTCTGGCGATACCCTGCAGCACGTGCCTCAGTATTTTGTTCCTGGCGTCTCTTTGCAAGTGTGATGTTTCGATAAGCCAAATGTTTGCGTTATGAATGATGGGACGGAGGCCGAGGCGGCGTGGGGACGGACTTATTTATATGCGCCCCGTGGAAGGCAAGGTTGGCACGCATCAAAGGAAAGGATAGAGGACACCGCAATAGAATTTGGTAGCTTGAGACTGGACCCAGGGCCAATGGGGGGCGAAAGGGCCTCAAAAACCTTTTAATTTGAAGCACCATATGGTGCACATAACTGGATTTTTTCTTTGTTCCTGAGATTATCTCGCATTATACAGATCGGTTAAAAAAAAAAAACTTCCTCTAATCGATCTCATTTGAGAGAGGAAAATCATTTCCAAGAGCGCTAGCCAACAACCTACAAGATCCAGCTCCATGGCCTCCCTTCTGCCGTTTCTCATGTCTGAAAATTGGTTGGAATTCCGGAAGGTTATTAGTTATTACCTATCTAGGAAGTATTCTAGTTTTATATATGCATATATGATGTACTCTGTAGGAAGTTTAAGTTAGAAATACGCCATGGTGCCAAGGTTCACGAAAACGGCTTTCGAACCTACCACAACCAATTTGAAGAACCAAACTCTACAGGTCCGCGTTGGAGCATTTGGCGCTGAACTCAGCCGAGTATGGATCCATGGGCCATCCTATCCTGTGCGTCATGTGTTATGGCCCCGTATTAAAGTTTGTATTTGTGTCGAAGTTTCGGGATCTAGCGAACTGGGTCACTAGGCTTCTGAAGTTAAACTGGAAATGGTTGATGTCTTTGCACTTCGCCCCTTAGGTCTAACGCTTGTATCACATGGGTGATGCAAATTACATCCAAAAGTTTCAATATCATCCAGGTGGCCAAGCCTTGGGATATATGTAAGAAGATATGGATTCTCAAAATATAGCGACCAAAAAAGGACCTGTGAAGAGGTTTTTTATTCTACTCTCGGCTATACTATTTGTCGGGTGGACAAACTCATGCTCAGTGCACTCTTATATAGATTCACTATGCATATATATGTGAGGCATCTCAGGGAAATTGAAAGGAAATCATGGTTACTATATATTACAAGATGTCAAAATTCTGAGAAACAAACATTAGATAACAGTGGTAAATAATAAAGTACGAAGAACCGCTCTTCGCGTCCGACAGAGGATTGGATAGGCCGACACCTTATGGTTTCGATGATTAGTACCAACCTCTGTCTAAAACTCTTGAATCGTTGCCAGTTTGTCCTGTGGCACTCCTTCATCACCGGTACCGGGTGACTGTAGGGTGTTTTGCTCACGGGTGGGTTTTGGTAACCGGAAACGCTCGCGTTTTGCTTTTGAGACGATCTCCGCTGGAGACCTTGGCTGATTTGGGGCTCCCCCTTGGGCGTTCCCAAGGGCCAAACGATTGACGCGCGCATTTTTTAGATAATGCTTGAGTTTCGTTCCTGGCGAGTACCGACCTTTAGTCCTTGGAACTGCCGTAGGATCTGAATATGCAAGGTTTAGACTAAAGGACCGCTCAAGAAAGGGCCGAGGGATCTCATATGCGTCACAGTGCTCGAAATTATCGGCCCCAGGTGAGGCATCACCGTGTATATCGGTGAGTGTGAGATCAGCCCCATCGACCTGACTCAAAACGTCACTTGCTGAAGATTGAGGTGTCGGTGATCGGGCATGAGGTGGTATATTTGATTCGGGTTCTAAACTCTCAAGCGCTCCTGACGGTTTGACAGTTGTTGATTGTAAAGATTGAGTTCGTGTGGGACAGCTTTCATGAGGGACGGCGAGTAAGCTAGGGTCCATGGCCTCTGTCTCGTGTCGCCCACCGCTGACTCGTTGACTACAGGCCTCCACATTGGATGCTTGAGTAGGTTTGGCATTCATAGACATTTCTTTAGAGATCTCCCAGCTTTCAATTTTTCCGTCTTTGGTAGCGCTTGTGCTAGCTGACGCCCTTATGATGTCATCTTCAACGGTTCTTTTGTGATCATGGAAGTGATCTTGATCTTGAACCGCAACCGTTGGCTCCGAAAAGGGATCTCGGCGATCTGACTTCAGGGAGATCTCATTTGTAAGTCCCGTTAATCTTTCTATTGACCGCACTTTTCGAATAGCCCATGGTTCGTTCTCGGGAGAACCAGGCTCTATAGATGTGATTTCAGTATGGTACAATGCAGGTCTGGTAAATTCCAGAGTGTTCATGGAATAAATCGAGTTCTGCGAAGTCGACGAGCTCGCATATTGATCTCTTTGTTGCTCTAGATCGTCTTTGGTGGTCATGTGTAAGATCGCCGATTTCCGTTGCTCGTGGATTCGTTGATAGAGAGCTGAGGCGGTGTTGGATTCTTGAAGGAGTTCTCTGTATTGTTGATGGATCTTTCGTAATTGTAGGTAAAGATAGGACACCAATGCTAGTAGGCCGACGACAAGGACGGATAGAACGGTGACTAGGACCCCAAGTAGGGTGTCGCTAGTGTCGCCCTTCGGGTCGTTAGGCATATCGACGGCTCGGCCACATAAGAAAAAATTCTGCTAGTCTTTTAGGCACTCCATCGATGAAAACAAGATGAAGGCGGGTTGTTCACTAGTATGAGGGGGTAGAGTGGAGCATTTATGGGTCGAGGCAGTTCATTGATATCATGAATACCAATTGCTTGATTCCTTGGTTCCGAACAATTGGGAGAATGCAGTTCATGTTATCGGGAATGTAAAGTCTGCTGCACACGTCATGATATCAGTGTTGTTTTTGTTGTATGTTTCTCGAACAACAGCTGGGAGCAGCCCCTGGAATGTTATCGCGAATTAGAAACATGGCAAATTTATTAATTGTGTCCGGAAACAACGGTCCTATTTCGATATAAACTTCAAATTCTGATTGATTCACATGGCTGGAATTATTGGAAAACAATCTAGGAATATCGTTGGGCAATTGAGATGCACTGATGGAATAAGAAACCGGCGCGCGGGTAAATTTACGTAAACGGGTGTATGATATAGAATTATGAAAAGATCTGAAGAAAAAAATTGTTTGATGTTCATGATAGGACCAATATATCATTCAAGATCTTCAGTATGGTGGGTGAGATACGGCATGAAGATACACCTGCGTGCATCCTTCTTTCGCTCCTTCATACGTGATCTTTTAATTGGCCCTATGTTAGCTTGGATTTTTCTCTTTACACTATTTCTATTATTTAGGGGACTTGGCTTACAACAAACTCGCCGAAATCGCCAGGGCAGGTGAACCAGCGATTAATGATTCCATGGTAACCTACAAGGCCATTCCGAATAGTCAATGGTCCTCTGGATGTGTTGGGCGAAGGATTGAATTTAAGTTCGGTGTCGTCTGTTGGCCGCTTAGTGGTAAACGTTGCTTCTGGACCGCCATGTGGTAGGCTGGCAATAGTAACAAGATTTCCCCGTTTGAGATTGAAAATTGGTAGGCTATTATAGCCAGGGCCAATCGTCCGAAGAAGGTAATCCTCCTGATAGTATGGATCAAAGGTGGATATTGCCGAGGCGTTTGGTAACTTCGAGGAATTTGGACACGGCTTCGAGCTCGAACTTGTGACAAGGTAGAAGTCTTTCGGTGTGTTTGTTGCAGAGGCCACAGCCGTGAGACCCAGCAGGGATAGGGTCGGCAGACGGAACAACATGTTTGCTGGAAATTGAGAAGAAACGATGGAATGGATCGTGATGATAAAAAATAAATGTGCAGAGTTTGATCAACCTAATTTTATTATTTTACCAATCTATAGATCTAAAGGATTGGGAATGGTTGGCTGGTCTTAGGGCGATGTCATAAGGGCATAGCTTGGTATTCTTAAACCGGCGAGGGCAATTGATTGTGCATTTATAGATTTCGAGAATTCAATCAAGATCTAGCTGATATCATGACTACCTTCAGGTTCAAGGATGCTTTCAGACTTCAACATAACTTCAGCCCACATGCAAGGTTGAGTAACATATTTTTAGGGTTCCAGGATGGCGTTAATTCAGCTGTCGCGCTGCTAACTTGATTGGGTGTTGCAGCTGAGCTTCGAGGCTTCCTATTTGTGTCACCGACTGGGTTTCGCGTTACATTCGGCTGAAGAGGCTATAAAATCTACGAGGGATGATGCCGACGTAGCTACATACATGTACATGTACTGCAGCCGCAATGCAACGAAAAACCCGGCCCAAGGATGAAATAGCATCGACTGGAGTTCATTTATCAATTCGAAAGGCAGTTTCTGATTTCAGACCCGCCTTATGGAAACCTTTATTGATGCTTGGACCCTCGTGATCCACGAAGGATGTGGGACCAAGCCATCGACCAGCCCATCGGTAATTATCTTTGATGCCCAAGATTCCAACGAAGGCTCTTTGTAAAACAAGCGGATATAATGACAGAGCAATATTTTTGGCTACTAGATGGAGCTAGCAGAGGTATCGAAGCGCTATTGAATAATGCGCCTGCGCTGGTTTCAGCGGTATCGGCGGATGCATATATACATGTACAAGACTTCGCTCAGCTGATGCGGATGTAGTCTCAAGTCGGAATTCCTCAACATAAGCACGGTAGATGCATGGTTAGATAGTTGGTACACGTCCCTGGCCCCGACGGAAGCTGTGAGCCAGTTTGCAAGTAGACGACATAGCTGTCCGTCCCCACAGGCCCGCACATCACATAGTTCAGCTGCCTTCCAAATTGCGATGATTGGGTAGTAATAATTGTGTCTCCTTCAAGCCCCCAGCTGCTGAAGGTGGGGGTTGTCCCAAATGACAGGGCTTTGTACGACGTGGTAGCCGTAGTGTCGATATTCAGGTAAAGTCCTGTTCCGCTCATTTGAATGGTTCCTCCAGAAATTATGAATTTTGCCTGGCTTGCTTCCGGGCCGAGGACAGCCTGCCCGTCCAAACTTTGGAGATATTTATGGTAAACGGGGGCAGTAACTCCCCTAATCGCAGTTCCACTAGGCGCCGGTCCGGTTGACGTTGTACTGGCCCTTGTTGTTGTCGATAAGGTGGTCTGAGTGGTTGTTCGAGAGCTAGACGGAGTCCATGTGGTTGTTGTAGTCTTGGGCATCGTCATTGTCTGGATGGGCGTGGTTGTGGTTGAACTGGACGGCGCATTTCCTGGCAAACATTGGGAATAGTCTGTCCAGCCCATTTAGCCCGAAGGTTGGCAGATGTATAAGATATGTGTGCACTTACATGGGTTTAGCACGGAGCAGAAATACCCAGAAATGCAACTTGTCGCGCCAGTCCATCCTGAGGGAATCCAAAGTCAGCTTCGAAGGCCTCGTACAATATCATCACCAATATGCATGAGATGTCTGTCTAACCGATCCCACCGCACTGGCCCCAAGCTCCGCTCTGGGCCGCGACAAGCGAACACAGGGACAACGCAACGACGGAGAGCCGCATCTTCGAAACTTATATATGCCTCGCCAGCAGGAACGATATGCGCCAAATTGTTGTGTAGCAGTGCAGCGCTTGCTCACAGAAGTTGAAACCTGTGTAGTCCTAAATATTTGCTCTTAACGATTTTAGTATTAATGTTGACGATGCGGTGTCCAGCTGGCTTCCTTTTAAGGCCCTTCTGGGCCTGGTCGCCTGGGATCAGTACAAAGTCGGATCTTCAACGACTCTGCCGGTAGATTTGGTGGACGGTCCGCCAACCCGCCCAGGCCATGCTAAGCTCAAGCAGTGCATTTTACCTGCTACCGATCCCAACCACCAGGCAAATTGGCCCGATTGATTCAATTTTCTGAGGTTGAAACGTTTGTAGATTCAATTCTCGGCAGGTCGACCGACCACATTTATATCTCAGCGAGCTCACGCATAGATCTAGCGCCATATATTGTGTCGATGGACCCTAGCAGCTTTCCAAAATTGAATTTATGAGAGAATTCCAGAACCCTGACCCCCGGGGGGCTTACACCATGTACACCGTCGCCGGCAAAAGATACTCAAGATATATTGACAGGAAAAAAAGAGAGGGAAGAAAAAGGAGAGGAACAAAAACACTGCAAAATTCATGGTTGATGTGATGTATCTACAAGAAGATGTGTATGGAGATTCTTAAGGTCTTTTTTAATTTATCAGCAGTTATTTAGATACTATATATTAAGCTGGCACAGGCCGAACAATTAGTATACGCGGCCAAGCCAACTTAATAGTCCGCAGCTAGTTAATTCCTACAAACTTCAATTAAGAGTAAACAATGCCTCCTGGAAAGTTTGAAGATCTTGAGTCAGGTCAATCCGTTCCTGAGTAGTTGTCGGTGGTTCCCCAGCTAAACCATTTATTTCCTCATCGGACACCTCCAACACCCATTTCGAATCATAAAGGTCGAGAAGTTGGCGTAGGACTTTACGCTCGAAGACCTGAACTATAATCCCGTCCACTATCCTCCGCCTAGATATCCGATAAAACGCACGGAGGTCGTCATGAACCGTGATTATTTTACTACTTGGCAGATTGGTGTTTATCGAAGCGCGGACATTGCGGAGAACTTGATTGCGGATCTCGGTGGGAGGGGGCGGGCTTTTATTCCTTGGCTGATCATCTTCTGGCACGGATTCGAGGGTTGAAATAAGTCTCCCATCTCGGAAGGATAGAACTGTCTGAAGAAAATCCGGGTTCTCTGTCAATAGGATCGATGTCCTTTCAGCGTCGATCATGGCCTTAAGCTCCGCTGAAGCATTATCCATTATTTCGGTGATACGTCTATAATGCCGACTAGAAAGTCTCTGGCGGACTTGGTCGTCTAAGCATGTCGTATCCATAATGGTTTCATGAAACCTTGTGACTATAGCCCGGAGTTGCTTAAAATGATATTCGGCAATTGGTTCCCAGTTTTTTGTGATTTCATGGAAGAGCCTTGAGTGGATATAGGCGCTTGTGAGACTAGGTAGCTCATAACCCCGAGATCCTGCTTCCATTTCCTCGATCCATTGGAGGATCTCGTGGTCGTCGCGGGGTGTTGGAATAAAACGACCAGTTGAATCGTACTCGCCTCCATCCCCCTCCTCGTTGGCCCGTGAATTGAGGGTAGAAGAGAAAGCCCGATTATTTCCGTACTTGATGAAAGCCCCAGCAAGTTCTTTATTTAACGCTCGAGCATGCTGGCGGAGCTTAAGGTTTTCATACCGCGTGAATACTTCTTTTTCATAACGGCCATGAAATGCCTCGTCAGTTATTTCTCTTGCTTTAACCTCAACATCTGAGACAAATAACTTCTGCTCCAGAGTAGAGGTACGAGGGTTTCCGATTTTTTTAAGGTCGACCCTTATTTTTTTTATGTGCCCCTCTATCTCCGATTGGAGTTGAGGAAGGTCGTTGCGGATTTGTTCATATATCAACTTGCCCAAGAATTCTTTCAGGGATTGAATTCCAACTCTATCCTTAGGGAGAGTATTCCACGGTACCTCCTGAGCGAAAAAACTACGTTCTAAGCTGTCGCGGTCTTCACCCGACAGCTCCATTTCAGAAGAGCCCCGGTTTCGCACAACAAAATAACCAAGACCGAGTCTGTACGTCTGATTTCTAGCGGTCCTGATAACCTATATTCTTCCTGTTAGAAAAGGAATACCGTATTGTGGTAGTAGTAGAGCTCAGTAGCTAATTTACCTCGGATTCACTACCAACTTCAACCCTATCAGGCTTTGTAAGAATGCCGAGCGTCTTTCTCCCTTTGTCTTCGATGTCTTTAGCGAGCTGCAAAACTTCTTGATTTGCGGCATCTACATTAGCGCTCAAGACGGCGCTGGACTTTGTGTCAGATATAGTACAGGAAACTCCCAGTGACATACTTACAGAACTATACTCCTTTTATCCTCGATGTATTTCAGATTCATTTTTTTGATTAACTCGATATCATCACGGCGCTTTTGATTAGCCACTGATCTGAAGCAGAAGGTTGGGAGGGTTAGATTCTAGGACACTAGTAGACTTCGCAGCCATGAGGAAATTTTGTTTTGTGATACCAACCTTATAAGGCCAGGCAGGTCTATCACCGAAAATTGAGCATGCTGAGGCCCAGAAAGCTCAAGAGACAATAAGTGATCTGAAAAGGCTCTTTGGCTTGGAGCAGGCCTTTCGGGTCGCTGGCCTGGCCGTGGGACACCCATTACGTCGCTTGCTTGGTTTAAAATTTCCAGAAACCTCTCTGCTGTTAGTTCCTCTTCCGGTATAACTTTACGAAAAGCATCTATTTGTGCCTGTTCCTCCGAACTTATAGAGCGACGACCAGCGGCTGGTTTAATCTTTACAATAACGGGTTTACGGTAAGGGGACCGACGAAGGCAAATTTCAGTTGCAAAACGCGTACACAGTCCGGAGGAGCGAGGGAGTGGTAGTCCAGTGAGAGCTTCCAAAACGGATGATTTCCCCGAACTCTGATCACCAGTAACTACGAGCTATAGAATGCCCCATTAGTTGTTTCCTTTTAGAGTGTAATTCTACGGAAGATCTTACTTGAGGTAAAGCTAAAATTTTGTTTACGCCCAGCGCCCTTAACTTGTCGATTTTGTCAAGCAGTCTTCTGTGTTCCTCCGTTCCAATAGCTCCGTCTAAACGAATCATTTTCGACTCCGTATCGCGATTGACCGATACCTATACCATCATTGCGTCAGACATCACAACCTCATATATCTATGTGTCAAATTATAAACTAAAAAAAAGGGAGATGGTACCTTTTGCGGAGTATGGGACACAAATTCCTCGGACTCTAATTGGGGTGTCGATACCGAACTTGAAGACTCGTGAAAGCCTTGCTCCTCATCGTTGCTTTCATCGTCGTCACCTTGAGTTTCGCTGGCGTCTGACGAACTCCTTGGTTTGGTATTCGGGTGACTCCGTTCTTTTGTCGCAGAAGAACGTGGGCCGTCAGGGGCCTTGCGCCGTGGGGACATGCCGAAAACGCTTGCCCCAGAAACTGACTTTTTGCTGGTAGACATAATATATTAATATAATATATAACTATGGATTGCCTCTTGTTGCCCTAGTTTATATATTGTCGAATATGAAGGCAAAAGGGTATGTTGGGCAGTAAATAGCTGAGTTATATTGACGGCTATGTAAGAGTATCGCGGATATCGATGCCTTAAAGCGACCGGGCGTTGAGATAAGAAGCTTGATAAAGAAGAGTAGTTTTGTTGCAATTACGTACTATATATGATGTTCAAGGAAGTAATGGGATACGTACGTAAACTGCTAGTTCAAGAATTTGGACTGATGATGGTCGACTCTTTAAATAAAAGTTGTTCAAGAAGGTAAACAATAGTCCGCATGCATGGGTCAAAAAATATCAATTAACCACAGAAGCTACTCCATTGTCTAACTTCCGTGCCGCCCCATAGGCCGGGCTCAAGCCATCAATAGGCTATGGATGCGAGGCCGGGATTTCGACATTTTTTTTTTCTAGTAAGATTGAATAAAGGGATTGTAGCGGTGCCAGAAGCCGCGCGCTGGTGGCGATCGACCAATTGCATGGCAGAAGTTCTGTAGGAATGTGGCACGGGTACTCAGAATAGGAACTTCTAAATGGTAGCCTTGCATCTAGGCGTCTTTGAGACCCTCGAGCCCTCCAGCGTCCCGTCTTTCACCCAAACCAATGAGAATTTACTAACCCGTATTTACCAAGGACTCTCCACATGCACATGAATAGGAGATTCATCCTAACTCTAACCGCCCCTATGTTGAAGGAGCTTAATAGGAGCCATTTCATACCTATGTAGTTACAAGACCCATCGCCGCCGACTTAAGGGTCACGTCGGCGACGCTACGCCAACAGTATATACTTATATAGATGCACTCATCAGCGCGTTCGATTTGAAGCACCCTAAAAAGAATTTACGAATCATTGTAGATATCCTTGACAATTCTATCATATAAGGGCTTCATTATTCATTCGAGCTACGGTGATCTTGGAACCAGTTGTCGATTGTGATGTCAATCGATCGACCGACACGTAAACGTCGACATGTACATATGCATACTGTATACTCCCTGTACCTCATATCGAACAATCCACCATATCGCATCACCATACACAGCCACCAATTCCACTCTAAACCATATACATAGAGAGACAAACCGAAGGTTCATTTTAGTTGCGCGCTTGAATGATTAACCATCAACAGCGCTGGACTCTTGAGGGAATATCATTGGGTTTAAAGACTCCGGCTGTTGCAACACAAAATTGCCTAACTTGTGGGACCGAGACTACTAACTTCTGTGGGAATGAAAATATCAAACCGAGGTCAACCAAAATAAGAATTCATGGACCCACATTCTGCTCGAGATTCGGCACGATCTGGCCGCCGCATTTCGTTTTCGGAGTAATCAATCCATAGGTTCGGGCTAACATATTCCACCCAAACAGGGATCGATTAGTTGATTGGGGGACTTTTGAGTTGAGGTTGTTGTGTTTCCCAAAGCATCTTGCCCCAATGTTACAACCTAACAACCTACCAGCCTCGATCGAGATGTCGATTGCGCAAGCTATATTTTAATTATCAACATTAACACAGTTGCAGAAGAGCTTAAGTTCGAAGTAAGTACTGCATTTTTTATTTTTTTTTGGAAACAATAATATCCATTCTTCTGGCGCGATAAATACACCATATCCACAATGCAATTGAACACACAAACTCCGAACAAACCCGCAGATATAACGCCTCTACAAAATTGCAAAAATTCTAGAAACCAAAGAACTCTAAACCAACCAGCAGGACCGCCCTAGAGTCAAAGCAAAAGAACGACTAACACGGGACGCGAATATTAACAAGAAGATAAATGAGTACCGGATTCGAACAACCCGCTGGATCAAGGTATCATGGCCTTTTAAGAGGTTATCTCAGACAATTAAAGCTCCCACTTGCTTTTACTAGGGAAATACTTTTCAAAGAAGCCTACGGAGCCAATATTGTTAGCCGTACGATCGCGAAGAATTTCGAGGATTTGTATTCTCTTTTGCACACGCACCTTTAGCCCCTTCAGCGAATTTCTGTACTTCGCTAGGTTCTTCGGAGAAAAAATGGTCGTTGAAGCACACTTCGGCGGGGCGTTGGGCGACCCACTCCTCAGTTAGGCTTTTCACTACATCTGGATTTTCCATCATCCCGTAACGGGCATCGACCCTCGAAAAAGTATGTGAATATCGATATATAGATTGCAAAGAAATACTCCTTCTCCGAGGATTCGTCGAGAGAAAGGCGCTGAATCCCAGCGGGCCTGATTTCCGCAACAGCGCATTGATCATACAATCGCCGCACGCACGATCCGTTCTCCTCCATTTGTCGAAGATGAGCTCCGTTGGGATATCGTCGGAATTGACACCAGGAAACTCGAAACACTCCGGCTTTAGCTCGCAAGGAGCTAGTTTCCGAGTTTCGTCGAAAGTTCGATTATGAAGGAGGGAATCATCGACTCTTTTAGCGAGATCCCTCTCGTCCTCTGCCGAAAGCCACACCGGGCCATCCGCGCTGCTCCACAAGAATTGAGATGCGATATTTGGTTCGATATTCGCGGCTCCATAGGCTGACTTGACTTTCTCTGGCACTAACGAATCCCGAGGGAACTCGTTGGAGGTATCGATTTCTGATAATCTTTCGCGAAGATCTTTGATGCTTAGTTTGGTGGACCCATCATCTTGAAGCTTTCCGAAGAGATAGCTCCAAATTAGGGCCTCGCGATGTCTTTCGATCACATACCAATCGAAAAGGAACCAAAGATGTATTGAAGGGCTTTCTCCTCTGAACCGTTGTGCACTGCTAAGTTCGAATGCGGATGGGAATGTTGATCTAAGCTCCCGCATGATCGTTCTAGAGAGTGAGTGAACGGTGTGTTTGTTGTAAGATCGATACTCCCAACCAAATCTGACGTGTAGGAGGTATGCGCAAAAGTAGAGATATGGGTGTTCGCCAAACCTAAACTCGAGCGATCCAAAGGCGGGTGGGTAATCGAGAGTATAGTGAGGCCAATCATACTCGAAAACGAAGGGTAAGCCGTATAAAGGAGAATATATATCTGCAGCTGAATGTTGGTTCGAGAGAAACATGTCGTCGCTCAGAATCATTACTTTATCGTTGTCAGATTCGAGTCTGTCGAGACGGGCCTCGATAGCACAAGAGGAGAATGTCTCAGCTGCACAGGTGCCGGCTAGCATTGGCGACACTAGTGCCTCTTGTGGAATGATTTCTGGCGCCTCCGGATGACTAAGATTTAACCATAGCGGAGTTTGAACCTCATGTGGCCCATCACTATGCTTGGTAGTTATGATACTAACTTTCCCTAAAACTTTTGGCGTCCTCAATTCTCCGTCTTCCCTTTTCTCAAGAAATTTTTCAATACTTCGCACGCTGTATCGTAATTCGTCCCAATCTCGGTGTCTATTAAGAGTATCGGACCTGTAGTCCGGGATATCCATCAGCCTGCTTCTAGCTTCCACAGCTTGCTTCGCTTCATGGAAAGCAGGCGAGCTTCCGTTGACCCATGTATAAACCACATCAATAGGGTGTGACTTTGCTTTCATGTCGTAGCTGTCCAACCGACCGTCCGTAAGCCACGCGTTCAACCAAGAAATATCCTGTCCTTCCCCATTATACTCAAGAGCCTCCTCAAATGGAACAAAGGTAACTTCTGGCAAAGACTTTGCGAAGTTCTTTGCCGCATCGCAGTTCAACCAATCAGTAGGCGGTTGGACGTATTTTACTGTTGATCCAGCAGGCTCTGGTGGCGGCGCAGGGATTTCTTTGCTCCCAAATTCGAAGGTGCTCCATTCCGACGAGGAGATGACATATCCAACGGGGTACTCCGGCCCAAGCAATTTAGAAACCTCTTTTCGTCCCCAAACCGCTGCGCTAGGTAAAATATCTAGCCCATCATATGCATATATCCCACACATTCCGACAACAAGGCCCCATGCTGCCAGGAATATCAAGAAAGCAAATTTTCTGTAATTCGTCGATGGAGACGCCTCGGATGCAATATGTAACGAACGGGGTATTGGGACATAGCCCGATCGAAGCTGGGTATTGATGTCGAAAAAGAAATTAATAGCTTGTCGGGACCGGTAGGTTAGAGACTTGTAGATGAGTCGGAAATATCCTTTCACCCTGGAAGAAGGCGGTGGCCAGCTCGACGACTCGTTATCGATTTTGCCGAGCCCTACCTCTGGGTCCATCATCACTAGGTAGCGAAGATCGTCGTCTGAGAAGTACTCTTATGTCCTATTTGCTTAAGCAAAGCTCAATTTTGGGAGGGTTGGTATGCTTCGAGAGCGCTCCATAAGAAGTCGAAAGAGCTGTGGGGTATCCGAGGCCCAGCGAAAGCTACGGCGGAATGAACTGGCCAGCTACCGGTCGGTGGATCGTAGATAAGGGAATGGTTAAAGATGTAAAATGAAAGAATATATAAGAGATAACCGTTGAAGAAAATGGAGATGTCCACATATGGAGGGATTCTAAAGGCCCACCAAAAGTTAGTACATAGACATATAAACGGTATTGATTTGTAAAAAAAACTTACTATGCGAGGCCCCCACCAGATATAAAGAAGAACCTATCAGGAACGCTAATGTACGCACCGTTGACAATCGGAAAGAACGAAAAGATCGCATTTTTCAGTTGCCGGTTTGGCGCTTCTACTTAAAGGATAACTGCTGCGTCTGCACTTTAAGGCGCCGTAAAGGAGAACTAGCGATTGGACACTGTGCACCCATCTTCCTCGAACCACCAGCCTTGCTCTGTCCAAGACTCTTGGATACTGCTGAAACGGCATTGCGATTGTAGGCGTCGCGTGCCCCTTGGTCTTGAAAAGGAAATGATACTCCTGTAGGATGCCGCCAAGATGTCATCCGCATGGATCTCTTGCCGGCCGAAGTGGAGAGCTAGAAGTGGATTTTATGAGCCCCATCCTATACCTTACACCTTCTACCTGGGACACTCAACTGAGAGAGGGATAGAGAGTGTGATTTGATTGAATAAGAGATATTCATTTCACAAACGCGAACAGAGATGTTGATTTGCGGCACCAAGCTCAGAATTTCGATATTTTTGGTCGGAAACAGAGCATCCGCACCCCTTAGAGTTGAAGCTCGAATTCGACGTCTACTCCGTATGCATGTACTTTGTAATTTCCCGTTTTTTGCTCGGTTCTCAGCTTCCGGCTTGGCTGTTGTTCTGTGCCTCCTTGGCTTACCTCTTTTTGCCTATCGCAAACAAGATGTGTTATGTGGGGGGCAGGGATTCCAAATTGAATTGCGTGTCGCACGACTCGTCCAAATCCTGACATTGCCGGGAACCGGTTGTGAACTGCCGTATCCTTCCCAAGATATTGCGCATGCGCGATAATAAGTCTGCAAATTATCGAAACGGCAGCTACTCTAGGGATTTACAACTGGATACAAATCACTAATATAATTCACATCAACTCATTTGAGGGGATTGCATACCTTTTTGGCTTGGCTCCACAACGAGACCTACTCAGCCGACAACAGATTTAAATGCCTAATTTAATAGGCTTTCAACAGTCCTTGCGTGCCATCGACCAGAAATATCCAGCACAGCAGAACTCAGGCGACCGAGCAAGCAGGTACCGATCTTCGATCTGGCCTGGAATAACAAAGACCCCAACCGGCCTGGCCAAGGGCCATTCGATTCGGTCAGGCGTATTCTGCACTTTCAAGGGGTATGTGTTGTAGATGTTGTATTTCTCGAACCGGTCACAACGGATTCAGATTCGTGTCCGCTTGGCAAGAGGGTGGCTTCGGTAGCACCGAGCGTCAACGGCAGATGGTCCTCTCGGCGAGGGTGGGGAGCGGAGCTTTTCAATCTCCTCTTCGAAAGATGGAGGATTACTATTTTTCAACCCGCCTATCCGACCTCTCGACTTAGCTCGGGAAGTAGCTAGCTCTGCTTCAAAACCCGTCTCCGTGCCTACGCGATCCTGAGGTTCTTTTGAGCCCTTGTTACGTACACCCCTCAATTGAATTCTGGACTTGACGCCAAAAACCAAACATGGAAGTAGCGGCTCCTTCGTTCTCGTCCCTAGGCTTTGAGACCCTAACGCCCCTTCTCTACTATTCTGCTGGGGGTTCGAAGACTTCGACCGGGTCGCCAGCGGGTGCAGAAGCAGATACCCCTCAAGCCTCGCCGGATGGAGCACGATACGACCTCGTGATGATCTGGGGATGGATGAACGCAGCACCTCGCCATCTGATCAAGTTCGTTCAGTTACACCGATCTCTGCAGCCAGGTGTCCCCATCGTCTTCGTAGGGTCTACAACCGCTTCCTTCCTTGGTTACACAAACTCCCTTCGAATCTCGCACCCCCTCGTCTTTGATATCGTAAAGGCGCTTCCAGAAAATCCCAAAATCTTCGCTCATACATTTTCTAATGGTGGGACCGGCGGCTTTTCGGATTTCCTTGCACATTACCGATACGAAGTTGGCAGTGCGATGCCCGTTTCCGCCATGATTATCGACTCTGCACCGGGCGGAACCAAGTTCCCTTCAGCTTTGACGAAAGGAGTGAACGCCTTCATGGAAGCCGTTAGGAACCAGGTTGTAAAAACAATACTATATCCGGTGGTTTACCTGCTCGTCACTATCGTCTACCTTCCTCCAATGATCATTGGCATGGAGGATCCAATCTCTAGGATGCGCCGGACGCTGAATGACGAGACTTTGGTGTCAGAGGGTGGCGCACGGGGCTACACCTACTGTAAAGGAGATACCATGGTGGGATGGGAAGATGTTCTTGAGCATGCCAATGAGGCCGAGGAGAGAGGGTGGAAAGTTTCAAGGCTAGGGTTCGAGGGCGGTAGCCACGTGGGGTGTTACCGCCACCATCCTCGCGAGTATGAGGAGTTTGTTCGACAGATCAGGGCTTCCTCTGCCAATTCATCCTGAGATGGATGCAGTTTCAAGCTTTGGTTTCCTCCAGTTCCTCGACGAGTATTGCATTAGATTAAATTAATTAGAATCGTGTGCTAGATATCTAGAAATCATAACTATAATACAGTTGGAGAATGACCCTGTGCTCTAAAATAAATTCACCAAAAACGGCGCCTTTTTATAATGCATATTCATATGGTCGTAACACTATCGTTCTTTAGCATGGCAATGTGAATTTGAGCTTGCGGTTGGAATAAGCGACCCCAAAATGTCTCTCAACGTCGGGGTTTGCCTTAGGAGCGTCGAAGGCTGTGAACCAGAAGGCACTGACATCTGGCTTGGGCCACAACCAACAAGCAACGCTGGCGTAGTAGCTCCTCAATTTGGTGGTTCCCGTTGCTGCATTTCCAAAGCTGGCACCCCCGGTCGGCCAGCCTGTTTCTCCAACCCAGACCATGGCCTTAGGATTGATCTGTTCCACGCGACGTTTAGTATCCCAGTATGACCACTGGAACGTTTTGAGCCTGATGGTATCATCGATATTAACGCCCTGCCAGTAAGGGAATCCGTTGGTAATGACGACGTCGGAGGCTCTGGTAACTACATCGTTTGCGCCGTCGACCCATGCTGTCCAGGTGTCCGTGTGGCCGATCTAAATCCAACCGGGTGTTAGACGTCTACTGGCCTCTACCAAAACCTAACGAGAAAAATACGCCTCTCGGCCTGTGCTGGGACAAAATATATATATAAAAAATAAAATAATAAAATAAAAAAGCTTACCGGAATATTAGCATTTTTAGTAAGAGAGCGGACCATTCCCCGAACGTCATATATTTGATTGGCGAGCTTTTGGGCCGAAATGTCCTTGCGGTAAAGGTCTTCGGAACCAACACTAACGGCAGCGATCCAATCCCAGCCATGCGTCTTGATCGCAGCCTCGAGAGCAGCCTTCTCAGCTCCGAAATGCCAATCATCGGTAGCCCAAATTCCAACGAGAACCTTGAATTTCTGGTCTTTCGCCGCCGCCGCAACCCTCATGGCCGCTATTATGAGAAATTCCCGTTAGCGCCAGGCCAAATTGTGTTCAAACCCGATACTGTCTCAAGCTCAGGATTTAGGCAAAACACTTACTGTTGCAATCGCTGCTGGCATAAACCCGTACGGCGTTAAACCCTTTGCCCCAGCTCTTGATGGTCTGGAAATCTATTCTCCAGTCCGTCTGCGTTTTGCAGTTGCCGTCGGCTTTGTTGGCTCCCATGCTGAAGCCCTTGTATTGGCCAGCGAGTGTCTGTGTCGGGAGAAGCATCATGGCCGTAGCCAGAGCACCAATTGCGTTGAAAAGTTTCATGGCGAATTCGCGGAAGTTATTACTACTGTTGTTTATATATTTGAACGAGTGACAGGACAGCTAAAGAGCTACAGAACCGAAACTGGGACCCGAAGGGTGCGGGTGCGGCGACCTACTTATACATAATTAATTCTGGGCGCTCCACCATGCAAAGAGCTGGTGACGCAAGATCCTCCCGTTGTTGGAATAGAATCCGATGGGCACAGGACCTTCGGTTTGCCACCATCCGCCATGCAAGGGTTTTCTCCTTGGGGGAACAATCCAGGTCGCATTCTCGATGGGTCCCGCACAATGCTAAATTTGGGATCGGTTGCGTTACATCGTGGGAAGGACCTCCCGACCACCACGTGAAAACTCGCAAATTAAACGATGGTATGCCCGAAAATTTCTGCAGGTTGGATTCCTGCGCTGGCATGACCTACCAGCTGCAGGCGGTGCAGCCAGCATGCCACGCTAACATCGGCCAACCGCTCAATTCCTGCTTCGTTCGGATGAATAATTTAATAACTGTGTACGAGACCTGCCGTTTACCAGAACCTAACCTTACTGAGTAATTCAATTGGCCAGCGACCGCCGAGATTACTGATATCAGGGTACTCCATGCAAACTTCGTCATCGACGAGCCCATAATGTAATGGAATGCACGCATCCCAGCTTCAGGCCTCGCTTACTGTATTACATCCTCACCATTGCCTCTCCGGTGTTCAAAACAATATCAGAGGGTGTAAGTCCTGCATATGGCGATAACAATGAAGGTTATGTGTCGTCATGAAAATCGCAAAAACCTTGCCTCCATCATAAATTGGAACTCGTATTTAACACCGTCCCGGATTATAGAATTATGCTATATAGTAGCGTATACAATACACACAATGTGCCCTCGACAACCCCTCCATTTAACCAACCGCCTAACTATAACTTGGCTTTAGGCTCCTCGTCCTCCCCAAAAATATCACCAACAAGATGCCCGCCACCATCAAGTGGGATTACAACGCCATTGACGTGCCCACTAGCCTTCGCCGATAAAAAGACCACAAGGCCGGCGAAATCGTCTTCGATTCCGACCCTTCCATTCAAGTTCTTCTTCGCTAGATGATCCAAACCACCATAAATATCAATCAATGCATTCGCCATCTTGGAAGGGAAAAATCCTGGCGCGATAGAGTTGCAAAGGATGTGCTGGGGTCCTAGGGCTACGGCAAGATGTTTTGTGAGGTGCATGACCGCAGCCTTGGAAGCAGAGTAGGAGAATGTGGCGTTTGCGCCTGTTGAGTAGCCCTTGATCCCTGCGACCGAAGAGGTGGTGATGACACGAGATGGGTCTGCGATTGTGGCGTTTTTGGCTAGGAGGGGTGTCATTCTAGAACAACTCTTGTTAGTCCCTATCTTTATTCGGCAACCAATATAACAAGAACATAAAGTAGAACGAAGAGGGGACCTACTCCTGAACCAGCAAGAAGACACTAGTAACGTTCAAAGTCATGACTTTATCCCAGAATTCCTTCTTCCAAGTACCATAGGGGGCACCCCAGGTAGCACCCGCATTTGCGACTAGAATATCAACATGATCGGTATCTTTGGCTAGTTCTTTGACAAAACGCGTGATCTCCTCTGGTTTGGCGATATCAGCGGGGATGGAGATTGCCTTGCCCTGAATGCCCTTGATAGCATTAAGCGCCTTGACAGCTTCCTCGCAAGCCGATGCTTTACGAGAGGTAATATAGACCTTCGAGCACCCGGATAGAAGAAGGCCAGTGGCAGCGTGGAGACCTAGACCACGGGAGCCGCCAGTGACGACCGCGACTTTGCCAGGCGTAGAGAACAGAGCAGGGATTGGAGATATGGCGGACATGGTGGGCGGTGAAGTTGTGATTGATAAATTAAGGAGGTATGAACGAGGGAAGGAGGAGGAGAACGAGCACGAACGAGGGGGTGTTAATGTTATATCCCGCCATCGTTGCGCGGTAGTTGACTGAGCAGGATGCTGCCTCGGCTGGAGCTCGAGTTTAATAGCCAAGAATGGAGACGGTGTTTCTGTCTTCAATTGAGCCGAGGCGTCGGCCCTGCCGACCAACTGGGAAGTTGTTGCATTTTTTCACCCCAACCCAAAGTTCGGTGTTGTTTACGGTCCTATTAACCGTTAAAGTCATAACATGTGCGGCATTGTATCGTGACATTTTTCGGCACAGGAGCAGATACAGGAGTTCAGCGTGCCGACACCTCGATGTGCTTATATATATACGAGTATACTCAAAATATATACGTATGTCTAGCGCGTGATTGGCTTGTCCCCCAGATGACATGGTTAAATCATTAAAATATACTGGTTAAACACCGGATCCAATATGCATACATGACCCTGATTGAAAACTTGAAAATTAATCGATCCGTACACTATCCCGCCAGTCTTGATAGCCTGCCTTGCCGCTACTAGTTGGCCTGGGTGTTAGGGACGCAGGATGGTGGTCGTGATCGCCATCTAAAGTATCCCAATGGCTTAAATCCAGCGAGTTCGTTGAGGAATTAACTCCGCTACCAGCGGTGATTTCAAAACTAGGGGTATTCGTCGACAGATCTCGTCGACCTTCCGAAACCCCCACCGTGCGCCTAGACATAGATCTCGGCGGGGTAGCTGGTTGCACTTGTGTTCCGAACTGCATTTCGGAGCTAGAAGGACTTGCTGTCGGACTAAACCTCGAGACTTGGTGATTGAATTTCAACCGCGATTTCGATAAGTGTCGGCTCCACTGTCTATGCGCCTTCCCTTCTTCGCTTTTGTCGTCTTTCCCAGATCCGCCTTCTATCACGGATGGACCGGCCTCAATATCTCTCTCCTCTTCCAATACTCCCTTTGAATTTAACCCTCCATTCTTCCCATCCACCGGGCTCCCAACCATCTCCACATCTTCATCCGTTCCAATGATACGGCCATAATGCGACTGCAATAACTGACTATCCCTTTCTCCAAGCCCTCTACCAGTTTGAGACCTGGCTTGGCTACTACTGCTAAGCATAACAGAAGAACGTTTAGACGGTGAAGTAGAGCTAGCTATTGAGCGAAAGGACGATACAACCTTCCCGGTTATTCTGACAACCTGAGGTTCGCTTGAGAGTCCACCGAAAAACTGCCGAGCAGCTGGGATACAAGCAGCTACAATAGCTACCATACCCTCGAGTAGACAACATATTGTGAGATTAACAGACGCATCTAATATAATATCGCATTAGCTCTTCGTGAATCATGCTTGATTGGGTAGGCGGCTTTGGCCGGCGGTTGCTTACTGGATTGATCTAGACTTTCCACAACTGGTGCCAAATAAACACACCGGGCTATTGAAATAACACAAGCACTAAAGATAACCACAGTTCAGTCATACGTTCCATCATTTTGCCATGCATGGCAAGTACAACAAATGAAGGGGAGAGAATGATAATACTAACCTTAAACCCAAAGAAAACATCGCTAACACCTCTATCTTCTTCCTGACAGACAACCCCCTCAAAGCCCTCACCAACCTAATTGGCACAATCACCGATGCAAAATCCAAAGCCAACTGAAATGCACTAATAACATAATAAATATACACCGGCTTACACCCCGACCTAAATTTCTCATAAACATCCCAAGCCGGTCTAATATCCCCCCCACACTGGAATGTATACGCGAAAATTGATGCAACCCCAAAGATGATATTACACACTATCAACGCGTTATTGAGATAGATGAAGGACTTCGATGCTTCCCTGAATAACCTTCCCAGGAAAAACAATAACGACAATCGTATCATAACGAGAGTGGAAGTGAACAGCATTTCGAAAATGTAGACGAACTTGTAGTTGAGTAATAGCGAGGAAATTTTCATGTCGTAGGTATGGCTCCCCCATTGGAACCTGTTAACCCCAACAAGGACGATTATCACCTGTGTAGCCAGCATTAAATACCCAATAGCCAGACAATAATCGTCCGTACTATATCTACCCCGACACTGTTTCGTCCGAACATAAAGTCGTATTGAGACCATCACTGTTGCAAGAATGGCAGTAGCCGTCGAAAAGCCGTTGAGTAAGTCTCGGCTATACCTCGGTGGGACATAATTTGGATCTGTGAGCACTGGTGGAACTGGGAATTGATCCAAAGATGCACCAGATAAAATGGCAAGGTCGAAAAGAGCTGTGATATCTTCGGGCGTTTGCCCGGTAGAGTAGACCGTCTGGGACGGTCCAGGTGCCGCAACTGTTGTCATTGTGACAGGTTATCGTATGTGTGGTGTAAAGTCATAATATAGCCGCCATAATATTCCAATATTGCCGTTCTGACGAAAAAATAATTTCGTGTCTAGACGAAGATCTAACGTTCGACTGTTCGCTGCCCTAGCTTGGATTAAATGGGGTGTTATCAGAGATTCGTAATGAGGGCTGGTCGATAGAATGGCTACCGTTCCACGGCAGGCCGACGATGAATTGAGTAAAACTATCAAAAACCATACCAGGAGAGTTTTGTGACAGGAAAAGACCAAGTTAAATTCATGGAGAGACCATTTCGCACACCCAAATTTGTGCTTCCCAGGAACTAACCATCCGAGATTTGACTCGAGTTTAAACCAGCCCAGCCCTGGTCGTTGCGCTTTGACATCACAATTGTGATAGAGATTCCCCATCAACACTGAATTCGGATAAGAAAGAAGCACACAACCAAGGATTTGGGCGTATTTTGGGTTGTCCTTTAAAACGCCAAGGGTTTTGTGCTTTTTTTTTTTTTTTTTTTTTTTTTTTTTTTTTTTTTTTTTTTTTTTTTTTCGTTTAATATGTAAGTAGGTACAGTAATAGAAAAGATCTTGGGCAGCCGTCTACCAGACTAGCCCGATGCCAACCCTACCGAGTATCCTGTGTAGCGAGTATACTCTATAGCTTGCATGGTGTATGCAGTATCTTCATATTTTGCGCCACGTTCCTGCAAGAGTCCTCATCTTGCCCTACTGTGGTTAGAAAAGCCATGGATCGATGGGTCACCCACATTGGTGGTAGTTCACGGTGAAGGCTTGACACTTTGATGGAATTTATATTTATGCATATTATCCTAAAGTAAGTAGTATGAGCACTTGTATTTCCTGGAATCTTAGCGATCCCTTCTTCCTCTTCTTCTTCTTCTTCTTCTTCTTCTTTTTTTTTTTTGAGATGAATATCTGCAACCAGGGTTGAAGAACGAAGCATGGATGGAGCATGCAGGGCCATACTCGACCATGGTGGTGGGTCTTGGACCTGGAATTCTTGTGGTCCTCCTTGCATTTCTGGTGGATCGCACCCAACCCGGCAGTTGATTTTCCTCTCTGATCATCATACGACTTGCTCTAGACTTACAGACTAGTTAGCTTTAGTACATATTATTGAGAGTTTTGTCTGGGAGACACCAATTCTATAGGTCAAAGGCTAAGCCACGACGCAGCCCAAGGCCGTGGCGACTGCACAAATCCGAACGTGCTGGCATATAGTAGGGATCAACTACCTCAGCTCCAGTTTGTTATGCAGCTGGCACCTTAATACTCCGTACAAGTTCGGCGCTATTTCCTTTGCAAAATAGAGTTCGGATCGGTTAGCGAGTGCTAGGTACGTACCACAGCGCTGGCACCGATAGGCTTCGTTTTAGACTTTCGAGAGTTGCAAACCAAACCCCTCACATAACCACTCCTGTGTAAGTATGTAGATATTTGTTGAATCTGGTGCCTAAGGATGACTTCCATCGCGTCCGGTCAAGGCAAGTCGCCGTGGGAAACAAAGTGGGCATGTTACTCCCATTGCCACCCACCAATTCCTTTCATGCAAGCCCAAACTTAGTTGCTGCTGGCCCCGTGATCCCCCCACCACGACCAAGGAATATCCATTGACACAATACCTCGTTAACCCCTTTCCTTCTTTAACACCGACCCACTTCTCACCGCGAAAGAGTCCCAGACGTCCGTTACAGACGACTTCTTCCCTGAACTTGGGCCCAAGCGAGCCTGAAAATTACCCACCTCCTTCCTTCAATCTCCAGTCCGTCTTTGTCTTAGTTGCCCCAGGGATGGCTGATGAGAATGATGGCCAACCGCTTTCCGATACGAATCTCGTGTCGAACGGGAATAACGAAGCCAGGTAGTTTGTACATGCATATGATCGTGATATATGGCCGCTGGCACTAGGGGCTGGCGCATGTTGGAATCGTGGCAAGGTCAAGAGCGGAAGGGTAAAAGAGAATGGGGCTTCTGTCTGACGCAGAATAAGAGAATGGTATTGAGCGATTTTAAGATGGAGTATGGCTCCGGCGCCGGGTTTGAAGCCTCTTACGAATCAGTATCGCGTGTAAGATAGAACTGTGGTCTTGGTTGACTAGTCTCAGGTTTAGCATGGTTCTGAGCTGAGGCTGAACTTGGGTGCCACGAGGCCAGCTGAGACTGAGTTCGCGCCCAAGACTTTACAACGAACAACACAAGCTGGTCTCGTAACACAGAAGCCCGTCTGATCCGAAATCACTGTAACGTAACACACGCAGTAACTCCATTTAGGAACGCACATGCATGGGTCGCTAACCAAAACGACAAAGTACACACATTTTATCGGAATACTGTCATATATCCCTGCCTCAGGAGCCTCGCCTGGATTCGAGGCTGCTCGTATATTATATTATATACCTTCGAATTCACGGACCATGTAAGTACTTACCTAGTATCTAATGCATCTACGTCCACGCCCTCGTCCACGTCTCGGCCAATATGGTATAGGTAGCTATTATGTAAATATGGGCCCCTGGAATCGTGACTATAGCACTAAGGTGAATATTTCAAGGTTCGAGGACGATTGTTACAACAAGCATGTAAATCCATTAAGACCAGACGAAATTCCACTATCCGGAGATCTTAAGAAAAAAGTTCTCAACCTTCCTACACAAGTATATACCACAGCGATCACAGGCTACGAATTTCAAGCTCGGAATTTCTTTCCATTTTGGGGAGATTTGTGTGATATCACCTATGCCCAAGGGCAACTGAGTGATTAACTGTAAAAGAAGACCTAATGTTACTGTGGCACGGAAGCGATAGGAGATATATTGCTAGGTATATCCCAATAAATCGAAATTTACCCTGTAGTCACTTTTTTCACCTCGCGAGCTCTTGCATGATCATATGAGGTACCTCGGGAATATATGAGGCCCCGAAATGAAAGTCTTATCCTTTTTCGCACACCATGAACTATCAAAGCTTGAGCCTTGTTCATGTTGCCCTTCTATCCTTTCGCGGCGTATATTGTGATCATGTCGGCCATGTTTCTCGGTATCGGTGACCTTCACCTTCTGATAGCGCTTACCAAAGGAAAATCATCACCACAAGGCAATGTACCGGTTTATATTCTGGGGTTTCTTACCCTCTCCAAAAAGATAGGATTAATTCTTTCGAGTTTTTATATCCTTACCCTTTTGCGAAGTCTCCAACAACTAATATTGTTTTAATATCTGCATACTTGGTCACATATACGCATGTAAATGGGGTTTCACTTTTGAGTTACCGCCTTCCGGACCTTGACGTTCATATGTATATATTCGTAAGCAATAAGATTGTTGCATCAGCCTTATTTCTGAGCCAATCAGCATCATCAGCTTCGCATTCTGTTTGATGGGATCATGCGCATTGACATATAAAGTAAATATTTATATGAGAATCTTTATAAAACTTGCACCAATGACTGGTACCCTTATTTACAATGGCGTGGCCTACATCTATAGGCGGTAGTTATAGAAATTGGAAGAGGAAGATTGTTCCCCACGTCCACCGAAGCGTTACTTGTTACATGTTGATGAAATCAAATGATTACATGAGATCCCAGACTCGCCACCGGCACCTAGACCTAACCTGGTCTCGTTCCCAGACTTCACATAGGGGTGGACCCAACCTAATATCGCCGCCGAGACCGCGGGATGAATATGGCTTTCCGGCCCATAGTCCTGAAATGTCGGAGTACATTAAATTGAGATAAAATATAGACTGAAAAATTGTCTCATAGGCTAGATTTTGTTGAACATTTGGTGTATGAAATTCGGCATGCAGCTCGCAGGTTTGCCCTCCATGGATCCATATGCATGGCGCGTAACAAACATCGGGTCTCATCGATTAACAGCCCAGAAAAATAAGCGGAGATAGGGACAAAAAAAAAAAAAGAAGAAGGTATATATAGGTATCATTCAGGAAGTTGTACGGCATATATTCTTGGGGCGGGCAGCTTTAACAATTACTGCCCACTCTTGCTTCGGGCCAGGCCCCGCTCATCCCACTGCAAGTCGCCCCCGGATCAATTATCAGTTTAAAGCTTATCTCATATCAAAGCATATATAATAGTCTCAGTCTCCCCCGTGATCATTCTAAAGTATGGAAGTTTTATTCTGAACCAGTCTGCGCAATCGCCCCTAAGGAGGGGAAACCGACATCGCACGCCGAAGGGTTTCAGCTAGCTGGTGTATCTACACTATCTTCTGCAATAGATATATACCACGGAAGGGGTTAGGGCCAATAAATCACTTATTCCTCAACCTTAGGGTCTTGCCTCTACTTCACATGGCAATATAATACATGGCCATCCGGCGCAACAGTTAGAAACTTCCGTTTGACGTTTCTCGAAGGGTATGAATGTTCTTGGTCTGTAGAAATCTGCCGTATTTTTCAACCTAATATTATAATTACGTAAAGCTCCGTGAAATAATGAGAGATGAAGGGTTCAAGGCGGTATAATTATCAAAGTGGAAGGTCCTGCATCGATGCATCGTTGCCGCTGCAGATGCATACTTATGTTTTGAATAATCTTTCTCAGAGGAAGGAGGTTTTTGATTGGATTGCCTGGAAATAAGGTGGTATAAGTACTTAGTTGTATTATGCATTTAACCTACGTAGTATATGCTAAAACTTAATTATGGTTCTGTATTCTCGACTTTGCGATCCGTGGTCTTGAGGAGTGATTGCGCGCATGCATGCATAGACTAGGAAAGCCAAGCCAGAAACGAGAAAGCTTATCCTTGGAGCCAAGAGAACCTCCCAAGGTGTTCGGCAAACGATCGAACGGTGATCCTGAACAGTGCCCCTGAAGCAAGGTGCTGGTGCAAACGCTCTTCCCCTCGACCTAATTAAGCGTATACTCTGTGTATTTTTTTTTTTTTTTTTTTTGCTAATTGTTTTCCTTCTGCCATTTTTATCTAAGTCTAGAGAGGCGAGAAACTAACCACAGGCAACTGGTGAAAAAAAAAAAAAAAAGTCTATATTTAGGCGCGGCAATAACTCCCTCTCGAATCGTGGCAAGCAAAAAATAAAAGAAAGAAAAGGGAAAGCTTGAGAAAAAAGAAAGTAAAAGGAAGAAATAAGGCGGGTGTTATGTATATAGGAATCGTGCACAAAATTGATATCCAATACCTTTAGGACTTTACCTATCGTGGCCTGGGGCGTGGGCTATTCGTCCACATGGAATTGGCCGGGGCGTGTGTGCGTGCGTATTGCATCGATCGATCGTGGGACAATGAACCACGGAGTGCGCGATGAAAAATACGAGATTCTCAATCTTAGGCCGAGGGCCTTACATAAAGGCGAAAAAAAAAAGGGAAGAAGAAACTACCTGCTGCCTTCTTATCACTCCCCCCTTTTTTAAAACATTGCTCCTTACGACTTGATCGTTTGTAATTTTTGTGACTGGCTTTGGCTAAACATCTCCTGATGCTCACCTGAGAGTAATCACGATACGCTGCTCTCCAGCCTTGCGAGGCATTTATATCGACCGAATTACTATGCATTGCCCTCTTGCCTCCTTCTTGAAACAAAACCCATCCAAATCCCTCAGTATGCAATATTTTTTTCGGAAGTAATATCTTGAAACAGTTCACTCTTAACTGTTTCGATAACACTCTAGGTTTTTTTCGCTTTCTGATGACCGAATCCCATAAGCTCCCGTGTTACCCGGATTGGTTACTAGGCCGAACTCAAACATGGGGGTTTGCCAGAAAAAAATATGGATGTGGGATGCTAGTGGGAGTACCCCGCCGACGTCATTCACTTTTAGGAAATGTTTGTGTGGGTGGTCCGCCCGCCGCCCGCCGGTCCCGCTCCCAAGCGAACTTTGGCTGGGAAAGGCCTGGCGAAAGTCAAGTACGTAAACGTTACTTCGTGGGAAGGAAGACAAAAAGCAGGAAGGAGGGGGTGTGCGTGGACAAGCCAACCTGAGCTTCGACTTTAAGAAATGTCCTGTGTTCATTACATTACCCTCCAGCAGCCCCCCGCCCACTTTCTTGTCGTGTATAAAAGTTCGTTCCTGTGCAGCGAAGATCAGAGCGAGTTCTATTGCACTCTATTATCCTTTATACCATTGGTCAATAGTCCTTGACAAGAACAAAAAAAGAGAGAGAAAGAAGGAAAGAAGTAAGGAAAGAATTCCAAACCGCTATCTCCTGAGTTCTGTAAGCCCAGAATGCTCATATATTCTGAGATCCGGGGGTCTGGAAGCTGAGAAGTTCGATACTGACAACCAACTTAGCCCAAAGTGTATACCTAGGCATAGTAACCACAATGGTCCACCTAAGCACTATCCGGAACGATGCAGAAACGGACACTCCCATGGCAAAGCTCATGCGGATGTCCCTCGCTGACGATGACACTCCTGGCGATACATTCTGCTCCTCCGTTTACGGTAGCCGATATGCGCTCGAAGCTCTTCCTACAATTGAGATGCCGGAGGAAGAGATGCCTAAGGACATCGCATATCGCCTGATCAAGTATGTCGCCTTTCTAGTTGTCGCTAAGCATTGGAATCTGGTAGGATTCCGGGCAATGGGTGCACGTATGCTAAGTTTTGGGTTTGAATGATAAAGGGATGATCTCTCACTGGATGGAAATCCAATGCTCAAGTAAGCGCAACACAACTGACGGTCTTGGCCCATGCGAATGAATCGACAAGGCTGACGAGATTCGGTATACAGCTTAGCCAGTTTTGTCACGACCTACATGGAAGACGAGGCCGAGAAGCTTATGCATGATGGCCTTAGTAAAAACTTGTATGGATAAATTCCTATTTCATTTATTTTCGTTTATTTTATTTTTATTTTTTAAAAAAGAAAAAGACTAACTTGGGGCTGCAATCAGCATCGACTATGAGGAATACCCTCAAAGTGCCGAAATAGTATGTATATCTCCATGGACCGAGATGTGCTACAACAAGCATGTAGATAGAGGCTAACCTGCATAAAGCAAAACCGCTGCGTCAATATGGTAGGGAGACCCGGTCCATTATGGGCTCTAGGAGAAGTATTCGAATACGATTCAGTTTCTAATTCTCTATGGTGAACCTATATCAACAGATCGGAAAACTATTCCACGCCCCCACACATGAAGAGGAAGAACATTCTATCGGGACAAGTACTGTGGGCAGTTCAGAGGTACAATATTCCCTTGTATATTTTCTCATCGACCGATATCTAACTATTCACCTATTTAGGCGATTATGCTTGCGACCTTGGCGATGAAAAAGGTATGATTTTATTGCTAAACATGCCGATGGCTGCCAGTATACCAGGCTTCCCTGCGCTGGAGATGTTTAAACTAACTCCCGTCATAGAAATGGGCAAATGAGAGGAAAGCTGCTGGAAAACCTTTTGACAAGCCAAACCTTGTAATGAATGCTGCCGTCCAGGGTTAGTCTCCTATCGCTCTAAATATTCACAAACGACGCTAGTATAACTAACTCAGGTTCTAACATATAAATAGTCTGCTGGGAGAAGGGTATTTTCTCTACCCCCTTTTTCGAGAAGCTATATACTAATAATGTTCCTGGTCAGCCGCCCGTTACTTCGATGTCGAGGAGCGATTTGTCTACTGTACTCAAGACAGATATGTCATTGACCCAGTCCAGGCTGTCGACCTTGTCGATGAGAATACCATCGGCATCTGTGCTATTCTGGGCACTACATACACGGGCGAATATGAAGACGTCAAAGCTATTAATGACCTCCTTGTTGAGAAAGGGCTCGAGACCCCAATCCACGTTGACGCTGCCAGCGGAGGATTCGTAGCCCCTTTCGTCAAGTACGCGATTTATCATTTCCATACCACATTGGCATACTAGGAGGGGTAGAAAAAAACTAATTTTATCCCGACAGACCCGAGTTAGAATGGGACTTCCGTCTCCCGCGTGTCGTCAGTATCAACGTGTCAGGCCACAAATACGGCCTCGTCTACCCAGGTGTCGGTTGGATTGTCTGGCGTTCGCCTGAATACCTTCCCAAAGAACTCGTCTTTAACATTAACTACTTGGGAGCCGACCAAGCATCATTCACCCTCAACTTTTCTAAGGGAGCTAGTCAAGTAATTGGGCAGTATTATCAAATGATTAGACTGGGTAAAAGGGGTTATAGAAACATCATGACAAATTTAACAAGAATTGCGGATTACTTCTCCACTGTTCTGTCTAAACGGCTGGGATTCATCATTATGTCCCAAGGAGGCGGTAAGTGCCCCCCCGCGTATCTATACTCCCACGACTTATTTCCTCACGGAGTCTCAATAAATTATAAACACACCTGGATAAAAACTGTATAATGGAGAATTGACGCAAATAAATTAAATTTCATAGGTGACGGTCTACCACTTGTTGCCTTCCGTCTCGACGCTTCCAAGAAAAAGCATTACGATGAAGTATTATTTACCCATATCTTCCCTTTTAGAGGGTGTTGACTGAATCAAAATTTGGGGTAGTTTGCAATCGCCCATCACCTCCGCGAGCGTGGTTGGATTATCCCTGCCTACACTATGGCGCCACATAGCGAAAAGCTTAAGCTTATGCGTGTCGTTATCCGTGAAGATTTCACCAAACCAAGATGCGACCAACTGTAAGCCTCCTTTTAAAATAACCACAAAAAAAAAAAAACAAGGAAACCAAGAATATACTAACACTATCTTTAACAAAAGTCTCCTTGACATCAAACATGCACTTGATGCTCTCGACTCTATGGCGCCCAAGGAAATCGAAAAACATGCAGAGCTAGTAAAGAGAACCGTGACACATACCGGACGTAAGAAGAGCCATAGTAGACACTATAAGGGCGAAAAGCACTCTTTGGCGAAACATGGGAAGTCACAGGCTATTTGTTAAGGCGCATGATTTCTTCGAATGTTGATACTGAGGTATTTGACAGGAATTTGGGGATGTCCGAATCTTTTTGCCCATGCATGGACTGGTGTATTTGTCTCTTGTGGTTAGCTATTTCTTACTAGTCTTAATTTCTTTTTCTCTTTTTTTCGTTCTTACCGTATCAAAGTTGTGTAACGATTATCAGGTTCGAAATATAGACTATTGGTCTGATTTTTAGCTACTAATGATGGCACACAAATGATGTACACAAAAACAAATACCTGAACACCGCAATGAAGAATGCCTTAGGGCTAGCTGCATGTCTAGCTTGTACAATTATGCAACAAAGCTATGTATGCTTCAAAAAATGCCTTTTCCATTTCAATATCATAATTTGGGTATATAACTAGAACTTTCCGACAAAAATATTTATACAACCACTTGCCATCGAGCAAGCAGATAAGCTAACAGTAAGCTTAACGAAAGCAAATTGGTATCTTATAATCATAACGCAATACATATACAAACCTTCCATAAACCTCCCTATCGTTAATACCACTTTAAACCACCGCCCGTCCCCTATACTCGGTCTCAACAATCTTAGTAATAGACTCCCTATCCCTTGCCAATTTCATAAAAATTTCAAGAATATGCCCACCGCACTCCAAAGTTCCATGCTGAGTTCGAGGTCCACGATGTAAATACTCGTCAACAGCATCCAGGGCCTCACCGGAGTCAATCGATGGCACCATGTAATCTTCAAAGGTACCTCTCTTCTTTAAGGAAGTAATCTTTGGTTTATAGCAAGTAAGCTCGGCGCTGGACGCCCTCATTTGGCAAATCTCTTTTCGCTTGCAATCAGCATCGCAATTCTCTGCTGTTCTAAAGTCTGCGATTTTTCGATCGAACCAAGCTTGGAAAGCATTGTCGTTCTTCTCGAACGCAATGGTAAGGTTGTGCCAGAAAGCTGGGGTCAGTGGGGCATCTGCGGCCAGTGGTGGAGAGACTAGCGACCCTAATGCGGCTTTGGCGTTATAGAGTTTCTTCCACTCTGGCTTTTTGGTGGAACCATAGGGAATATCAGCTACGGAGGTGTAGTAGTGGTCGTAGTCCATGACCTGGTAGGTTGAAGGATCGATGGTGTAGACTCTGAATACGGGGTTTGCATTTCGAGGGGTGACACATGAGGTAACGTAGGAAGTGATGGCAGCGCTGCTGTGGGAGCGGGCAGCTTTGTTATTATAGGTAATTTCGAACTCGGCCTGTCATATTTTGTTAGTAAGTTTATGGATATGTGGTCTGGGGAGCCCCGTAGCCAGAATTTTAACATACGCTATGTGTATGCCCCCAGAACATTCCCTTGATAGTACTGCTGTATCTTGTGACGACCTGGTTGAAGTAGTTTGAGTAGTCTGGTAAGGCATCGACAACACCCTAGATTGAGTCGTGCCGTTAGCATTCTCCTTTGGTATACTAGGATTATGAGATCTAGGTCACGGGTCTACTCACAGGTGGCATGTGGCCAATAATGAAGACGGACAAACCAGCAGTTTCTGCAGCTTGAAGTTCCCCAGTGAGCCACTTGAGAACATTCCCTGGATCCCGAGCGCGATCCATGCCATTATTGTCATAAACCCAAACATTCAAGCTGTACCAGAAATTGGTGCTGATGCTAATGACCTTTAGGTTTGTTCCCGGATGGACGACCGAGTAACATCCATAGTTCTCTTTGATAGACTTGGCGGCGGCGGCACCAATCCACTTTTGCAACTCGACGCTGTTTTGTGTGTAGTATGGCATGGCGCTGTCATAGCTCGACTCTGGTTCGACGACGGGGAATAGATTGACTGGTGCGGTATCATGGTTCCCAATGACGCCATAGACTTTTGCGGAAATGCCACTTTTGGAAATATCACCATACATGCCCTTAATACCATTAACAGTGTATTCCTGGTTTTGTAGCCACAGGGCAGCATCAATGATGTCGCCGGTGAAAATCATAAATTCCGCATCGCCCGCCAAGTCTTTGATGGCTTGGAACATACTCTGCTCAAGAGAAACAGGTGTGTCGCAGCCAGAGCTTCCAAATGGCCCAGCCGGATTCGACGTCTTGCCAACATCGTCACCAGGCGTATAGGGTCTACAACATATTGGTTTGTTGCATTTTGTGTTTGTTCCGTTCTTGTAGAGCCTGTCAACGTGAGTGTCGCTGATGTGAACGAACTTGAGCGGCTTAGTAGTGGAGACTTTGGGGGCGGTTTGGCGGTTTGGAGCTGGTGGTGGAATCGTGCCGGGGTACGGAAGAAGCTCTGGAGCTTCGCAGAGGCCAAACAAGGTCGAGCAGAGGACTTTGTTGGTTCGGCCCCCGATAGTCAGGCTACGAAGCGTTTTTGCAATAACTGGACCTTCACTTGCGACGACGCCGGTGCAAACGTCCTTGTCTTGTATCTATCCCAGGGGCGGATTTCTTCGTTAGTTGTAACCTATGCTATGGCCAAGAGATCTCGAGATAATGAGAATGGTACAAAAGACATATTGACAACTACTAACCTTCAACCCAGAACAGATGCTAGTAACAACCTTGATAAAAACGGTATCCCCGAGGTGCGCGACACCCTTGAGGGCAGTTGTCAATGCCTGTCCCCACCCGTATTCTTCGGATTAGCTTTCTGGCCTAAGACATCCTATAAACCTTGGTTTTAATTAGTCTTGGGTTTTGGAAATACCGACCTCACATCCAAGGCAGGTAACAGTGCTTTGAATTTTATCGATTATCCCGTTGACTATATTGTCAATGATTCCTCTCCTCTCAAGCTCCTCCCAATCCGGATCTGGAAAAGCTTTCCTGGGTGTAATAGGAGCGGCAGCAGTGCCAGCCACAGGAGCTTCCACCGGCACAGCAGCGGCGGCCGTCGAGGCTAGCAATGAAGCCGCGAGTAAAATTGAAGAGTTGAACTTCATCTTGAGAGGTCTAAGTTGAAAGATAAAGATAGAATTCCGAAGGGACCTTGTGTATATCCTATCTCAAGATGTCAAAGAATCCCCACAAGACGTTTCGGGCGGTCTGAGGCTATCTAAGAGAGAGGAACCTTAGGTACCAAACTATAGCGGGGCGACGGAGACGGGAATATATATACATACATCATTAGTATCGACGGGGTGTATGGCCTCCTTCTCTGTTAGCTCTCGCGCCAAGCGGCGCGCATATGGCTAGTCATCGTCACGATGCCTTTGAGGGAAATCTCGGTACCCCAATGGCAATTGAAAACTGTTCGTAAAAATATTATAAATTGTATGCCCGTTTTTTTTAAAAGAAAATAAAATGTATCCCGGGTTGAAGCGCAATTCTCCCGAACGCTACTTCGGGTTATTGACTTCCCCACGGTGGGCCGATATCATGTCTAACCGTACGTCCTATCAAAGTCACCTAAGAGAATCGACTGGGGAGGGTATGAACTTCTGCTGCACGTCATGTCATCTCCCGGAAAAGGTAGCACTGAAGGCACTAACTCATCGATGTAGTTGTCACTTCCAGGAAAAGCCAGCCACGAACCCTTGTGGAAGCCTGCTATTGGTCCTAGTGCTGTCAAAACCGTATTTCTTTTTATTTTTGTTTTTTTTAGCCTTCTGCTCCCTCCGATCAGAGACATATTAGCGAGATTCTAATGTAGGGTTATACGGCTCTGGGAAGTTGATATTAGAGCTTCATGTTATCCTAAGACGTACCCCGCCTGGTGGCGACCTGATCTGCTGGAAACATGGCAACTTTCGGTCGCAACGATTGAGACAGCGGGTAACAGGGGAGAGTGTCAGGCAGCCAGTCCGTCGTTTGCCTGGGGTTGGCTTCGCTTGCAGTCTTGTATGCTTGGCTGTTTATATTACTGGCAAATATGTCGAACGATTATCTACAGCTCGAATGGCCCTCGGGAAGCGCAGCAACGACTAAAGGAAAGCAACCATGTGTATTATGATCCCCAGTTTCGAAATGTTCCTGAAAAGAGAGACATGCATTGCATGAAATGTTCATGTCAGAGGGGACTGGAAAGGCGTGGTCATGTTTCGATGACCAACCGGTGCATAAAAAAGCTGCATGCAGACGAAAGATCTAGCTTCGAATGTGGGCCAACACTTGCATTGGCGAGGAGGTGTGAGTAAGACATGAAAATGGCAATTCCATGTGCGTCTTGACTTACCAGCAGAGCTTCAACAGAAACTCACCAAACGCACTCCGGACGAAACGGTGAACGAGATACATTCCTTGTCGGCAGCCTCCATTCGATCATATTATAATATTAAAGTAGCTAATATTGGAAGAACAACAGTCGTATCAACCGTTTGGACCAGACACACGTGCAACTCGGAGCAGGGAACCACCCTGGCTGATATCAACACTCTTACCTATTTGGGAAGTTGTGAATCTGATAGGAAGACGCCTCAGCGGGACTGCCTACGGAATGATAAAACTGTCCCAGTCAATCGACTGACGGGAGCCCTTCGAGCATGCCCTAGTGTTGGCCGAATTGATTCGTTCACGAACGGTGTTAGCGAGCGCCCACCAAAGATCTGAAATCAAGTGCCTTGGTTGAGCGCTCGACGGTTGTTGACTCCAGCTCCCACCTTCCAAGTTCGCATGCGGATTTGGGCTCAGATCAACATTCTCCAGGGGTCCCTGGTATAGATATACACATATCTGAGCTAGTACGATGGCTAGATATCGAAGTGATAACCTTCTTTCCTGATCACACCTAGCCACGGGTCGTCACTCTGGAGAGACGATCTTACAAAGCAGGCACTTTGTCATGTATCTAAAAGGAAACCGATGAGTTCCTAATTAATCTAGATTTAATCCAAGATTTCATCTTGTTGGCAAAGTCATGTCAGGCAATGAGCAGGCTATTGAAGGAGATATCTAGATAGAAAGATAACTAAAAACTATCATGCCAATAACTCCCGTGCGATATACTATCCGCTCTAGAGCGGTTCGGAAGCTGTTAGAACTCGTCTTGCTTATGCAATGCAATTCCGCAAATACGGTATACGTAGAGAATTTCAAATAGAGCGTATAGATTTCAATTTAATCAATTGATTAGGTTAGCTACAGAGCCAACGCCATCCGGGGGTCTGGGTAAGAGGCAATACAGAGCTGAAGGTTGAAAAGATAAACAAATAAACCTGCCAAGCTGCTCGAAGCTTTGAAGCCCCTTTCTACCATTTTTATAAAAGGAAGCTGCAACGAACGAAGGCAGACACGTCATGAACCCATTCAACTCAAATCTATCGCAAATATTCCAGGTAGATCGGTTCTATCTAGACGAGCTTCCAACTGAACCGGGGACAAAAGAACACAATGCCATAGTCAAAAGGGCCGAAATTGTCCTGCTGATCTCTCATAAGAAAAAAAATTACGTTAAAGTTGGTGATAGAACGGCAACCCTGGTCCTCTGGTGGGTGAGCTAAATCCGCGAGAAGTAAAGGCGTGCAGTTGCATTTCGAGGTAGTTTGTCTTGTTCTGAACATGTGGTACTGATGTTTGGCACATATCCTAGTCGATAATGCCAAGGACATGAGCCCCCATATGTTCGAGGGCTATATGCGCGGTATCATGAGTTTAATATCAGCAATTACTACATAGACGAAAAGCCTAGATCACGCTACGGCTTTGTTCCGCCGCATTGGTCCGGATACAGCACCGAATATGGTCTGCCCCGCACCCAGCAAGGCAGAAGTCGAATAGTGAGACACTGTCGAGGGTTGGAAAACGTCGGGATGGTTTTACACCCCGATTCACATACATGTCATGGATCAATCGTGGCTCTCCGGCCCAGGTAAAACCGTGATGCCGTCGAAAACTTCCCCGGCTTATGAAAAATATGCGTCTTTTTCGTCGATACGAACCAGTTTTCGGCTGAATCGCAAAGCTACGACTGACAGCTGTTGAATCCTGGCCGCCGTGGCGCACATAAATATCCAAGCCGCAGTTTTACCTTCCTGAACATCTACGAGCTGAGTTCATTTTCATGTTTACCCCTCCCCCTTTACTCATGGAGCCGTATCGGCAGATGTAACATCTGATGAAAATGCTTGCACGGAGAATGAATATCAAACGATCGTGATCGATCCTCTGAGACAATGCACATGGTACAATCAACAGAATAATAAAGTCCCCACGTGGCTATGGAGGTATCAGACATGGATTTCGGTATTTTGCTTCTGATCCTAGGGCTTTGTATCCATACAAACATGAACCGTACCCGTATGTCTTTTCGTGGTTTACCTCTGGGTCCAAATATGTTGCTTTACTTCTGGCTTGTTTTGCAAAATCCCTTCAACCTCCTCCATTATCTCATCCGTAATTTTTGGAATAATTTCCAAGGCTTTACAGTTCTCTACTATCTGCTCAACCTTCGTCGCGCCCAAGATAACCGTGGTGACATTTTTGTTTTTAGCACACCAGGCGAGAGCTAAGGCTGCAGTTGTGGTCTCCAGTCTTTCTGCAATGGCTGTTAGCTTTTTGACTTTTTCAATTTTTTCTTGTCCCTCGGGAGTTCGGAGGCGGTTGATCGTGTCCTTGAAGAACTCTCCTTCTTTTGCGAAACGAGAGTCTTTGGGGATACCGTCGTTGTATTTCCCAGTGAGGATTCCATAATTAAGAGGGGACCATATGGTCGTGCCATAAGAAAGGCTTGAGTAAAGAGGTGCATATTCGTTTTCAAACCGCTCTCGAGCGAACATGCTGTATTGAGGCCTAGATTAAGAATGTACTTAGCTGAATATTTCCTTGGTAGATACGAATTTGTTGCACAACTTACTGTTCGACAACCGGAGCGATCAGGTTATATTTCTCTGCAATAGCAGTAGCCTCTTGGATTTGGGCAGCCGTCCATTCAGACTAAACATCCAAGATTAGCGCGGCTCGAGAAGAGGAGAAGCTGGGGTATACATACTGTACCCCAATAGTATGCCAAGTTCAAATTTCGAATAACCTGAGTGAAGCCTTCAACGATTTCTTTCATTGGAACATTCGGGTCCATTCGGTGAGCGAAAACGACATCAACATAGTCCAATTGCAGCCGCTTCAGAGATTGCTTGAGACCTTCGACGATATGCTTCTTCGAGAGACCACGGCAATTCGGCTCCTTTCGTCCTGTCCCAAAGAAAATCTTCAAACTCGTGGTTAGAGGAACGAATCCATAAGTCAACAATGATCATCGTAAGTCCCAAACCTTTGTCGAGATAACGTATCTACAAAACTGTTAGCCACACATCCACATCCTGCTGCCTAAATTATATTCATAATAGACGGGTGGCACCAGCTTACTCCTCTCGGGGCCAATCGAGCTCTTTCAAGGCTTGGCCCTATATACCAGCCGTTAATTAATCAGATCCCGAACAAATGTATACTGTATCAACTTTTTGGTATACAATACCATCGAGATCTCTGATTCTCCATTTGCATAGGCCTCGGCAGTGTCGAAAAAGTTGATGCCGTGGTCCCAGGCAGTCTGGAGACAATCCTTAACAGTATTTCCAGTCACATGCTTGCCATATGTCATCCATCCACCTATTTTGAATTTTCCAAATCCATCGGTTAGTAACGTCATGTTATGAAGACGGTATTGTAGTTTGTCGTGTTCGAATTCTCTTTTGCAACGAGCTAGGTTGATACCGCTAGCTGATACATACCCAATGAGAAGACCGAAACCTTTAGCCCTGTGGGGCCAAGGTACCGGAACTCCATGTTCTTGGGATCGAATTTTGAAACCGAGGATAGTGAGGAAGCCATTGTAATTCTTTGTATATTTACTGATGGGAGGGTCCGGCTTGTGAGCTGTTGTCGAACTCGAGGTGGTGATAGGTGGAAAGATGTCTTAAGAATCGGCTGTCGGGCTCTGACGAATGAATTCATAAAATCAATTCACGACCATGTGGAATAAATTTTGAATTTGGACAACTTGTCATAAAATTTATATTCATAGATCCCTCGGGGCTTCCGGCTATCGGCTTTGCAAAGACGCGGTTTAATTTAGTCAGCAAGAAAATCATTTGGTGATGTTAACTGGCAGCTGGCCATAGTCTCGGAAACCCTTGCTTGTTCTTGTTGCTTTACCCAATGATATGTACAGAAGCTACGATGTTATCGGCAAACAAGCCAAAGGCCATTATATTGACGTCACGGGAACGTGCTGAACACAGAAATGGTGAATTATTTCCCCGCCATGGCTTCTATCAATTGGTTATGATTAATAAGCTGGAGATAGTTCTTATATCCGAGTCCGAGCCGGATTTGTGCCCAACACGAAACCCATTTTCGCCTTGGCATGTCGACTCACACTCAAGATCTCCACTACTATAGTGCCGGCTGGTTAAGCTAGGTAGTTGTCAGTTCTCTCCGTTCTCGAAGGGAGTCTCATTACTAAGAGGTTCTTCTTGACAGGTTATTTGTGGGGAAAAAGAACTACTGCAGGGTGCCGCGTTCCTGTTTGTCTAGACTCTACGTGCTAGCTAAGAGGGCTGAGCGGACTACCCAGCTATGGTTGAATTAAACACCGGCTTATAGCCCATCATGGCAAACGACCGATTACAAAACCTATCTTTGGTAGATTTCAGAAATTTAGGCCTAGACCATTGAGCCAAGGTGCCCAGGCCTCGGCAGTACCTGTCCCACCGAACAAGAGGTAAACACTGATGCAATGGCAACCATCAAAAAATTTTTGACTTGCAGCTGAGGTTACATGATTTTTGAGTGTTGCACTAATTGGACCGCAGTTGACCAAATACTTTTTTTTTTTTTTTTTTGGGGGGGGGATGTTCGCTCCAATGTTTAACATCAGCGCTTTGCTGACGGAATGAGGGCGGCTGCTCCTGGTCACATTTGGTTGGGCACCTTCCCAACATCTTCTATGTCCCTGTACATTGCGGCGCTATAAAAATCTTTGAATTCATGAATATGCTCGTAGTCTAGCCAGTTGAACATTACGGGGATTTGATTTGCATGTACCGATGCCAGCCTATATCGATATCTACGCAATTGATATCCGATATGCCTGAGTTGTCCGACAATATATAACCGGATTTCCTTGGCGTGTGCCAGTGACTAGCGTGCTTCTAAGAATTTCGGCTTGTGGGTCGGGTTTGCTTGGTTATATTCTGGAGCCGTCAATCAAGACTTGGAAGAAGCTTCTCTCTCTGGAACAATGTTGGCGCGTTTGGAACAACGTTCAACTATAATAAAAATTTTATATTCTTTTATTTGGTCGCAGCTGCTGATCGGGCCAAGGCGTTCTGTCTCAAAGTATTCGGGGTAGGTTGATTTCGACAGGGTCTTAGACGCTGGTTACCTTTTTATATGCACTGTGATAAATTCTTAGCTGAGGCTGATATACAGGTTCGGCCAGCGGGTTGGGCCTAGAATACGCAGTAGGCTCCAAGATCGGGTGCGCCTGATTTTTTTTTTTTTTTTTTTAAAAAAAAAAAAAAAAAAAAAAAAAAAAACGCTGGTAAAAGTAGCCTGTGATGTTTGTCATGCACTCCCTTGTTTGGCAGCGAATGTCAGGTCCCGACCATCGGGATCCACATGGCAGATGGGATGGAAGGGTATGAAATTTTGGGTCGGACTTCGTCCGCGGACCCATGCCCCGATTCAAAATTCAAAATAAAGAAAGTTAGTCAGCGAACTCGCACAAAGGAATTCACTGATAGCCATTGATAGTCATCGCTGTTCCGTTATTACGGCTATGAAGTGCCCGTAGCCATAAACTCCAATCCGAAGAACCAATTGTCCAACTGGCAGCGTCAACCTTGATAGCAGTTGGGCGTGGGGGGTTGTTTGCACTTTGACCGGGTCCAATCTCTGGGATGCACGATATATGACTGCTTGAGGCTGAGCTTGCATAATCAACGACCAAACATCTGATGTTCACAGTAACAGTATGTATAACTGGCGGGTATCTGCAAAATTATCAGTTTTCTGCAGGACGGAGCACTGTCACCGTTATCATATCACATTGCGTGTTAAGCTAGCCCTTTCGATGTGTCTTGATCATATTTCCCGCAGATGGATACTAATTCCTCTCATGAGCTCATATGTGCATAGGGCTTGACTTCGAGATCTGAATATGACAGCTTTATTTATATATGTCTTCTGCAAGTGTGTCGATAATATCCCATCCCTTGCTTTTCCACACCGCGTGCTTGGTGGGGAAATCCTGCCAAGGGCACGACACGGAATTGAGTATTTCCACTGCAGCGGCTGATTTATATCGACGAGCTTGGCTGTGAGACATCAAAACATTGTGCGCACCTTCCATCCCTTGGCGAGCGCTTTGGACTACTGGGGTAGTGCCAGTAGATATCCAGGAATTTCCCATTACACAATTGCAACTAACAGCCAGACCTTGGGATATCACCACCACCTCATAATCTGAGACTTGGGCCTACGTTGAGCTCTTTGTATATACGTATCCACATTGACAGTGGCGCTATGCATGTTCAAGCTCAGAGCTGATAAGGAATTGGAGCCCGGTACGTTGACACCCTTATGCACATATGTGCGATATTTATGGATTGTACAATGTAGAACGAGTGGGAAAACGCAGGAACTTTGTACTCGGTTGCCTCTAGATCTGGCCTGGAAGCCATCCCGCTGGATCCACAACAAAATTTCGAACATTTCGCAGGAAAGCGCCAGATTTGGGCAGAAAGACACGATATTTTTGGGTACCTTGATATCAGTTTGCGCTTCTTCGTCCAGGCGAGTAATTTTCCACGGCTGATATAGCTGCTCTTCCTTTGGCTCGGCATCTTGGACAAGGTTACTCTTTGGTCCCCCTAATGAATGCATGGATGTGCTGGTCCAGGACAGGATCCTGGACTACAGGTCGGCCCATATGCAGCCCCATCAACACACCTCTCGCACTTTTCTTCCCTGTATCGTGTCTCTTTCATTGACAGTCGCGCTTTAATTTGATTTGGACTTTGTTTGCGAAGTGGTAGACTTGCCAAGCACATTCATGCACCTAAATTCCGCCCTTTCCCACGAGTTTCGTCAGCCCTTTTGGTGACATATTCCGCTACTCAATCACTGCTCAATTGATCAAAAGTGGGTTTTCTATCAGTGGAGGACAAGAACTGCCAGTTGCCAATTGGTTGTTCAAGAGTCGAACTTTTTTTTTTTCTTGTCTGCGGCTGAAGTTTCTGTATAAACCTTCACTCGCCGCCTTATTTCCCTCCTTCCTTTTCTTTCTTTCATATGCCTTCTTTTCCGGCTTCCAGGTTTTTTTTTTGTTCAGGGCATTGATCGGGCTGCAGGCGGAAGCACACTGTCTTGCCTGACAATCAATTCCATATATATCTCCAAGGTTGCAGTCACACAAACATATTTTGAGATATAGACTTATATCAAACACGATCGTTGACGACTTCGGTCACTCGTTTCTTATCTTCCGCCCTTTGGCGTCGACACCCAGTCAAGATGTTCTCGTTCAAGAGACTAGCCTTACTGGCAACGTTCCTTCTACCTTCTCTCATTGATGCGGGCGGTGCGCCGACTGATACATATCGAGATGCCGACGAGATGCAATCGAGCTATTTGGACAACCACAATATGGATCCCGCGATCGTCGGCAGCTCGGCATTCGGCATGTTATGGTCGAAAACATACAAACCTGGAGAAAAATTCTTTGCAAAGCCCCTTATCTTTACTTCGAGTAAAGGACTCAACGCTAATAAACCCGTTGTCATTTTGTGTTCCGCGTTAAACAACATTTATGTTGAGGATGCAAAGAACGGCGGGAACATCGCCACTTTGAAACAGCGAAATGTGGGTGCAGCATTCACACAAGCAGACGCCGACAACTGCCCCGATCTTGGAGGCCCCGCTGGTATTATTGGAACGCCAATCTTGGAACCAAACTCAGAGATCATGTATTTTTTCAGCAAATCATACGACGATATTAGTGGTGCGACTCAGGGCACGGCAAACGGAAAATATCGATTCCACGCCGTCGACATCAACAGTGCCACGCTAGAGGATCTGCCAGGCTACCCGATTATGATTGATGGAGCAACTGCTGACAACGACCCGGGGATCCACTTTGTTGGTGGAGTGCAGCTGCAAAGGCCCTCTCTCCTTATGAAAAATGGTGTAGTTTATGGTGGCTTCGGATCGGTAGGTGACATATTATTGCTTAGTCTGGGGTTTGGTTCTGGAAAGAGGAATAAGGTGTTCCTGCGCCGTCAAATTGTCTGATTTCGGATTTGATATGCCGAAAAATTGCCCATCGCTAGTGCGTAATGCAGGGGCCGAAATTCGACGCCGCAAGGACTTTCAAGTCATTTAGGCTGAAGTTTGGAACCCAGGCCTTGGTGCAATCGTGCCAGAGGGTTTCGCGTCTTGGCCCCACTCCCATAGATGTCATGATACATCCTCCTACCCAGTTGGGAAAGACCATTTCGGCAACACAATTAGCATCAATGTTGGAGGCTGGCTAACTGTTTTGTCTATAGCACTGCGACAAATGGAACTTCACAGGGGCTGTCATCGGCATTAATGTGGCAGAAAAGCGTATCGTAACGTATTTCTCCACTGAAATCAGGCCATGGCTGCAGGAGGGCGGCCTCAACGATTGGAGGCAAAGTTCCGGGCAGGGTGGTATCTGGATGGGTGGCTGTGGCTTGTCTTCAGACAGCGGCAGCAGATTCTTCTTCACCACTGGTAACGGAAAGGGAAAGCAGGCTCAAAAGGGACAGAGTCTCAACGGCAAATCGGTCAAACTTGCTACTCTTGGAGAAGCTGTCGTCAATCTTAGAATCGGTAGCGACGGGAAAGTCGAGCTTCAGGATTGGTTTCAACCGTATGATTACGCGCTATTCGATAACAATGACGAGGATTTGGGCTCTGCGGGCCTTATGCTGCTTGATACCAATACCTTCAAGGGCACCGGTGTCAGCAAGATGGCCATCACCTACGGCAAAAATGCATATGTGAGCATCACCTAAGAGGGTTTTACAGGGATATCTATTAATCTGTTTGGCTGTATAGATGTATGTTCTAAACGCCGACAATTTGGGTGGTTATGGTAATGGGCCCGGCGGCGGAGACGGTGTCATCCAGACCATTAACACTGGCGCTTCAACCTTCGGGGGCTCCGGGTCGTACCCTCTCGATGGTGGCTATATCTATTTCGTCCCATCGACAACTCCGATTCAAGCTTATAAACTTGGCTTCAAGGCCGATGGCACCCCTCAATTCGCCTTTGCTGGAGCTAGCGCCGATAAAATTAGTGGACGTATTGGACCCCCAACCATTACTTCCTACAAAGGCCAGCCAGGTACCGGTATTGTCTGGGTGGCCGATAACAATGCGGGTTTAGTCGCTTTCAAGGCTGTACCAGAAAATGGCGTCTTAGTAAAACTCAATATCCCGGCGACAGGTGGTTTGAACAAGTTCCAGCGTCCGGCCTTTGGAGATGGAACTGTCTATGTCTCTACATCAGGTGGCAAGCTTATGTGTCTAGGAAGTCCAGTTAACCTGCCCTTGAACTGCACAGGGATCGATTTTGGAGACGTTCCGTTCGGAAACGCGAAAGTTGGAACTGTTACTTGTCAGACGACAACCAGTTTGAAAGTTAACTACATTGTGCTTGGAGACGGTCCGTACACAGCTAACAACAGTACTTTACCAACGGCTCAGCTTGCCTCCGGGGCATCATTCTCCTTCCAAGTTACCTGGAATGCCCCAGCAGACACGCCTGGAATCAGGACGTCAACTGTTACCATCAACGTCACCCCTTCCGTTGCAAACCAATTTACAAACAATGTCCCCGTTGGCCTTAAGGGCAACGTCGTGAGTGAAGGCGCATTTATCACAATCTCACCAGTTCATTATTCCTTCAACCCTATCATTGTTGGAACACCCTCTGAACCAGAGGGCCAAGCTGGTACATTCCAGCTCGGAAATGCTGGTCTCCAGACGCTCCAAATCCTTGGGTATTACTACTCGGAAGACGGAGAAACATATCACAACATTACTACCAACGGCACCAATCCAGATTATAAGATTGTTGGTACCGGGTTTAACGTCGAAACATCCTCGTTACCGGCAATTGGAAGTACCCTATCCCCAGGCTCTCAGACTACTGTTGCCATGCATTTCTACGCGGTAAATGGGCAGTCGTCCGATTATGGAACAGCCTTTTACATTTCTACAAATGGCGGGATCGGTCGCATTACACTCTCGGGAACGGCCTCTGCCTCGCCCAAGGCTGAGGTTGCAGTAGCAACCCCTGAAGGTTTCTGGAATTTGAACTGGAGAGATACACACGACTTCCACGAGTTAGAGGCTATTCCAGGCAATGTTGCAATTCGTACTATGAGGGTATGCAACAGAGGCGGTAGTCCTCTATCGGTTACTAAATCCAAGCCAGTTTCCACCACTTACCTCTACGCAGATATCGAGACAGTGTTCCCAGAGGGTCTACAAATCGCACCCAATGATTGCGCATATGGAAATGTCAGCTTCACGCCTGGTATCGCTTACATTAACACTCCGCCAAGGACCGTCAACGGCCCCTTCGTCCTAAACTTTAATGATGAAACTTGGGGAGGGGAGAATTTTGTCAACTTCCAAGGAACCATCATGCCGCGGCAGCTTGGGCCCCTCAATGGTCTCTTAGCCCTTTACCAGTTTGCTGGTTGTTATAAAGACTCTACATGTGGTGTTTCCGGCACATCCCGTTGTTTCCAACAGGCCGGTAGTTCAGACACGAACGACGCTGCTGAGTGTATTGCAAAATGCCAGGCTCTCGGAAAACCTATTGCCGCTACTCAGTATACGAGGGAGTGTTGGTGTGGAACTGCTATGCCACCACGGTCTGCCCCAAGCTTCATTGATGACTTTGGTTTCCAATCAAAATGCAACTATGTTTGCCCTGGAGATAGGAGTAGCCCGCTTCAGTTCTGTGGTGGCACTGGAACACTTATGAATGTCTATTATGACATGAACAGGGTTTCCATAACTTCCTCAAGTACTACCACTACCATGAGCTCGACAACATCGTCTTCACAAGCTACGACTTCTTCAATCACCGCCACTACTACTACTACGTCGTCAGTTGTTACAACCACAACCTCATCCACGACCACAACCACGACTACGACCACGACCACGACAAGCCCACCACCACCTGCCGCAACTGTTCATAACCCTGGAAATGAAAACTATACCTGGATTGGCTGTGTCTCCGAGCCAGCCACTGGGCGTGCTATGACCGGTGGTCAAGTCCTTGGGAGCGAATCTTCCACCATGACTGTCCAGCGCTGTCTTGGGTACTGCTGGCCCAAGGTCTGGGTGGGTTTACAATATGGTGGTGAATGTTGGTGTTCCTCGGGCCCAGTTAACTTTGGGGACACACTCGCCGCTTCTCAATGCAACACACTTTGTAAGGGAAATACGACCGAATACTGCGGCGCCGGCAAGAAATTTGACCTTTACCAATTGAGAGCCAATTTGACTTCGAGCTCCACGACTACGACTACGACTCCAGTGCTTAGCACTACCGCATCCACGCTCTCTACTACAATATCCACTACACCATCTACTACACCATCTACCACTCCTTCCACTACACCATCTACTACTCCTTCCACCACTCCTTCCACCACTCCTTCCACCACTCCTTCCACTACTCCTTCCACTACTCCTTCCACTACACCATCAACGACACCATCAACGACACCATCAGCGACACCATCAACGACACCATCAACAACACCATCAACAACACCATCAACGACACCACCCACCACTGCACCCAGTACCACATTCATCTCAACTACAGTTTCTTCAGTTTCCGCTTCCACAACTTATGCTTTTGGTTACTATTCTCTCGGTTGCTACAGCGAATATCCAGCCCCCACCAAGCACGAGCTCCTCAAACTCGTAGCTAATGATACTATGAATGTGGAAGTTTGCCTCCAAGTCGCTAAGGCGAAGAATTACAACTATGCTGGTCTAGAATATGGTCGAGAGTGTTGGGCTACTAGCTTAACGACTGCGCCACTGCTCATTCCTACCAGCGGAACAGCCGCTTGCACTATTAAATGTCTCGGCAATACTACCCAATCCTGTGGTGGTCGAAATATGCTGAATTTATACCACTCTCCCACCTCTACAGCCACTGTGCTAAAGGCGAGGCGCGCACCGAGACAATATGGTGACTATGGATTTGACGATTAGAAGGTTTTTGTGATTGTCGATGTTTTGATTCTTGGAGTTCAGGTTTTGGCGTTTTACCCCTTATCCCCTTGCCCGCCCCGCGAGAAATACTCTTATGCGGTTATTTATCGCATTAATGATTACTTTGCACCTTTATTTATCCTTCATTTCCCAAATTTTCCCAATGATTTTAACGAGTTTAGATGTCGCTAGTAGAGCGATCTCGTGGTCACTTAACAAATGTAATATGATAGAAAACCTTTACTTGGACTTGTGCTATAAGTAAACTTCCAATATAATCTTTATTTTTGCCAATAAAATTAGAAAGGGCTATCGATTGCAATCCTACGGGCTAGCGCCCGCACCGAAGGTCATGAGGGTCCTTCCATCCACCAAGAACACCTGTATGCCGTACCCTCAAGCGAAGCTGCAAAACAAAAGACATACTCTGGAACGAATCGATATCCAAAACTAGGATCGAAAATAGTCCAAAGGCTATCGCCCAAATCCCGGTAAACTCGGAGGGGAGGGAAGCCCACCGCCACCACTTCCCGTCAGAATTCCTCCTATGCCCCCGATAAGTGCTGCGGCAGCGAGCTCGGCAAGTAAGCTAAGACATTGCTGTGCTCCTGTTGTTAGGGATTGAACATCATTTATCTTCCCTAAAGTCACGAACAGCGACCTTGTCTGCCCCAGCTTTTTAAACACATCCTCGGTGGTACCCTGGGCTGGCTCGTCTAGCACTTTTGGAGCAATGCCATTTTCGAGAGTAGAACTGATTTTCTATGAGACCAACGACGACGTCAGTCAGTGGAGTCTTCAATATTTATAGGTATAATAGACCGCATACTATAAAAGAATCTTGTAGGCTCGTAACAGTAATAGGGACACCACGGATCATAGCCGGTGTCATACTGCCACCATATACTGCATCATAGGTTTTGGTATCGGTATCCGCAAGAATCAAACAAGCTTGCTTCTGGATCTCTCTTAATGCAAAAGTTATTGCGTCACCGAGTTTGGAGTAGTTGTCGTTAAAGTCTTTCCAAGAAACCGGTGCTACCCCATTAGGCGGGGTCGCACCAATGCCTTCGCGGAGTCGAGGCAATCGGATAGAAAGTTGCCTAAAACATTCTCGTATAATCTTGACGAGGGTGGTGTCTCTGGCGGGACAGGTAGAGCCGGTTCCTTCCAGCTTATCAGTGATCATAGGAAGGCACTCGGGGCTCGCCGTATAGAGCTGCGCTTGAATTTGATGTCCGATTTCATCATATGCAGCTCGGACTAGAGTTAAGTCCTCGAGGTTCCTGGGATAGAAAGGTGATTTATTGTCCCCACGGCGCAGTATCTGAGGGGAAAACTTAAGAGTTCCTGCAGAAACTAGTTGGAATAGAGTTGCTCCGCTGATGGCGGCATATTGAAAAATAGATTTTAACTTCATGCTGTGCCACGGATACTTACCGGAATATTACTAGGGGATCTGATTTTAAAACTCGCAGGAAGGGAGGCTGTCTGGAACATTGATCTGACAAGTATTGCAAGTCAACACTGGCCGGCGCTATTAGCCTACCTTTATATGTTTCCAAGATAGATCCAATGCTAAAATGATTACACAGACAGGCCTAGCTCACGTATACTTGAGTTATATGATTTATATGTGGTGAAAAGTTGTGGCAAATATAATAAACAGCAAGGGGTGTATACCCACAAACCCGAGTCCTAAGTTCATGAAACTCGGCCAGTACAGGGCGACCTAGTCTCGGAGACTATAGGTAACCAAAATTTGAGTTGAGATAGTCGTTGGGCATAATGTACGCCTGGGCTCGGTAGTACGAAACTCAGGTCTGGCTAGATTGTTAACGAAGTTATTGGAAATTTTTAATTTGGCATTGGTCGTCATGCGGTATTCTCGAAGTCAGATCTAGACTCCTTTGTGGAATTTTTGCATTATTTGGTTAATTAAGTTGCTAGAAGAAGCAGGGTCCAGCAAAAGCGAAATGCATCAATGCAATGTTCGTTGCACGTTGGTGCGCAGTTGTTGGTTATACAGAATACTACGAATGAAATATCGCGATCTAGACCGTACCATGGAGCTAGTTTTTAAATTTTTTAGATCAGCTCTGTATGTTTGTGCTACCTAGATATACGTATGACATTGATACCTAACCTCGAATCCATTGATACCTAGAGTTTGAAAAACAATTTTTTTTTTATAAAAGCGATACATTACATATAGGCCTGGCCATGAGGGGTATATTGTATTGACTATAGCGCTTGCACGGTAGCTGCGCATAAGATTAGGCTAGGTCCGAGGGTAGGATTGCAAGACGTGGTAGGTTGGATTACATCAGCATCATTGTCCAAAAAATGGCAAATTCGCAAATTTGGAAATTGAATCCTTCCCTCAAAATAATTGATCACTTGATTAGGTCCAATTTCTTTTAGAAAAAAAATTGGCCTTTTCTATAGCATGCTAGCAAGGGATCCGGCCGTGTACATACGATATGGATATATATAGGACCGTAGACTACTACCCGGTTATGTATCGATATGTCGCTACTAGTACTCATATCCTACGCCATAGCTATGCATGTCTCGATTCTGTGGGCCGGGAAACCAACTATCAAATAATTGAAGGTTCTTCAGTCGAAGCCCGACAGCAGCAAACCTAGTCCTTTGCATGTCCATTACGATAATAATTAAATCTAATTCACTCTGTAGTGTGGGCTATAGCTCCACCAATGGCAATAGGTTAATTCATGAAAACCGCCCTGGGTGCAGTATGCAGGTACAAACCCCGTTCGGACTCGTATGATCTAGATATCTATATCTCTATGCCAGGGCCACAATGCAATGGTTTTGCACGCAAGCTAAGAAGGCTGAGGGAAGAAATGGAAACCAGTCTGGGGACCGGACTGTAGTTGTGCAAGGGAAGTTTTGGCCTAGACAACTAGAAACCCCCAGGCTATAGGTTTAAACTACAATGCAACGGCTTTATATGTAACTAGCGATCTCCATCAGGTTTCTTGCAATGTGTGCTGGGTTAATTACGTTAACGTTAGCCAGTGCCCGACTGCTGTTAAGCAGAAGGGTCTTATAACGTCGGCGGGTGCGAGGCGTTGTGGCGGTGTTCCCTACCAAAAACCGCTTACGAGAGACTCGTTCCCAATTTGGACATCCCAAATAGGAACTAATTTACGCTTTTTGGTTAGATTCGCACGTTAGTAATCTCGTGATCAAATCTTCGTTTGTACGATGAAATCAAACTACTTAGTACAGAGTACTTAGTAGTTATTATACACAGCAGTCGGTTCTCAGGGGCTTGGGCCGGGCACACCCTCAGGTGTGGGCGATGAGAACCGCCCACGCCGTGCAGAGAATTCAGATTCAGAGAAAGGACCACAGCGCAGTCGGGTGGATGTGTGGCGTCAGACACAATCTCTAGTTAAGGAGAAACATGTCCAATTTGTGTAACCAAGCTCCCAGCTGAGACATCCGGCGACGCTACAACACATGGTGTTGCCGATTTTCCAACACACAGCGGAGCGACCAAACGAAACCGCTCTTGTGCACATACGCGCCACACGCTATTCTTTCTTTCGATTCGTGATGGGGGTCTCGGAAAATAGATGTATGGACAGACGGCTAGCTCACGCCCAGGAGGCTTTGCAAAGATGTGCTCCCGGAATTTGGTATGTTTTCCTCCTTCCAATATAAAGCTATGACGACATACCTACTAGTCTTTTGTCGGAACAGTGACTTTGGACGAACTTGAAACGGCCCTTAGGAACACCGGCCCGTATTCAACACCCAGGTATACCCTTGGCTGGGTCGGGATATTTTCTGGTTTTCGATCGAACAATTTCATCTGGCATATCTCCAACTTAATTATACCGCAATATTAGCCGTTTTAATATCATGCAAGCCTTCCTATTTGTATCTGGGTTTCTAATAGCTAGGCGAATAATCACAAGACCGGCTCCCCCACCCGGTCCGTTCTCCGATTAGATATTAACTGCGTCTAGGGCCAAGGCTCCTGGCAGAATCACGACCAAAGCACATGATTTCCCCGTTCTATAGTGCCACCGAGCTGATCAAAAACATGCTTCCCAAACGGAGCAGCAGGCCGGCCCGATAGTAGTATAATTAGGGTACAGGATATGGGGATTGAGGGAGTTTTTGATACTTGCCAACTATCTTGGATCGAGCTTGGGAGAAACCGAGATTCAGATACCTGGGCTAGGCGGACAGAGTGGCCAGGGAGTTGTATCGAGCCCTTAGTCATGGCACATTTGAAACGTGGAGTCCAGATGGAAAGACAATTGTTTAAATAAGCTGTCGTCGCTTTGGGGAAGAGAAGCTCGAGAGCAGTGCTATAGTGCTCAGCACAAGGAACCACATACGACTATACCCACAGGTTCATTGTCGTTGATACGGAAAATGCTGTCTTCGACTTTATTCCTGACGGCGATGGCCATGCCAGTGGCCTTCGCGCAGTCTAACCTCGACTGGGATACGGCCTACACGAAAGCTACGACAATGGTTGGAAGACTGACATTGCAACAAAAGATCAACATGGTCACTGGTGTTGGTTGGCAGAAAGGCCCTTGTGTCGGAAATATTGCGGCTATTAGTAGCGTGGGCTTTCCCGGTAGGCGATATACACCGTGGAGCCATAGAGCAATGCAACGCAGAAAGAACCTACTAATGACGTTCTTTTTAACGCACCAGGGCTTTGCTTGCAAGATGGACCCGTCGGGGTTAGATATGCGAGTGGCATCACTGCCTTCCCTGCCGCTATCCATTTGGTCAGTCAAAATTATCTCAGCCTTACCCGATCAACGCTGACAGAACGAAATACCACAGGGCGCCACTTGGGATAAAGATCTTATGAGAGCGCAAGGTGTTGCTATGGGTGAGGAATTCCGAGGAAAGGGAGTTAACATTGCACTTGCACCAGTATCTGGTGCCTTGGGGAAAATCCCACAGGTATGTATCCTCGTATAAAGTTAGTTTAGAGGTCCATTCTGATGTGTAGACCAGGCTGGAAGAAACTGGGAAGGTTATAGCAATGACCCTTACCATGCAGGTGTCGGTATGACCGAAGTTATCACGGGTATACAGAGCGTCGGCGTTCAAGCTTGCGCCAAGCACTACATTGGAAACGAACAAGAAAGGAACCGAGAAACCATGAGTAGCAATATTGACGATCGAACAATGCACGAGCTATATCTATGGCCTTTTGCAGATGCTGCCAAGGCAAATGTTGCGACTTTCATGTGCAGTTACAATAGATTAAACAGCACCTGGGCGTGCGAGAACGACTATGTCTTGAATACGCTTCTTAAGGGAGAGCTTGGTAAGTCCGTTTATTCGGTTATTCATATCACATACTACACTATTATTTCAAATATTATTTATCCTAACTCAAATCGAAATTAGGTTTCAAGGGACAGGTTCTTTCTGATTGGAATGCTAAGACTAGCACCAGCGGTGCCACTCGTGGCCTTGACATGACTATGCCAGGTGATAACTTTGGAGACAATAATTTCGTTTGGGGACAAAACCTTCTCAATGCTGTCAACCAAGGCAGCGTATCCACTTCCCGCCTCGACGACATGGTAAAGCGTATCTTTGCTAGTTGGTATCTCGTCGGCCAGGACCAAAACTTCCCGGCTGTTAGTTTCAACTCGTGGAATAACAATGGAGGTGGCGATGTTTCTGGAAACCACAAAGAGCTCGCCCGAACAGTTGCGGGCGACGGTATAATTTTGCTGAAGAACGTTAATAACGCACTTCCATTGCGAAAGCCAGCGTCACTAGCTATCATCGGAAGAGACGCAATTAACAACCCCGCCGGCATTAACTCTTGCACTGATAGAGCATGCAATGACGGTACTCTTGCAATGGTAGGCCACTATTAACCTTTTTGACAGGATTGGTTACTAAGAATTCATAGGGATGGGGATCCGGAACTACGAACTTCCCCTATTTGATTGACCCACTTACTGCTATCCGCGCCCAAGCCCAAGCTGACGGCACCACTGTTGTGACTTCTACCACGGACAATGCATCCCAAGGTGCATCGGCCGCTCAATCGGCCTCTACGGCCATTGTATTTATCAACGCCAATTCTGGGGAAGGTTATCTCACAGTGCAAGGGAATAATGGAGACAGGAATAATCTGGATCCCTGGAACGGTGGAAATGACCTGGTAAAGGCAGTTGCCGCAGTCAACTCCAAAACAATCGTCGTGATCCACTCCGTTGGACCAATCATTTTAGAACAGTTTGTCGACCTTCCAAACGTCATCGCTGTTGTCTGGGCTGGACTTCCCGGACAAGAGAGCGGAAATGGTCTCGTCGATGTTCTTTATGGTAGTAAAGCCCCCGGCGGGAAACTCCCATTTACCATTGCAAAATCTCCGTCCGACTACGGTACCAGCGTTGTCAACGGTGATGATAGTTTCCCAGAAGGTCTTTTCATCGACTACCGCCGATTTGATGCCCAAGGAATCACTCCACGATACGAATTTGGGTTTGGCCTATGTAAGTGCACTACCCCATATAAGAGCCACTATTCCATGGAATATACAACTGATAAGATACAGCCTACACTACATTTTCTTTCAGCAATCTAGTGATTTCCTATACCAGCACTACAACCGGACCAATATCGTCAACTCAGAACGCTCCTGGAGGTTACCCAGCCCTCTATGAGCCTGTTGCGACAATAACAGCCCGTATCACCAACACCGGTAGTGTCGCCGGTTCCGAAGTGGCCCAGCTCTATATTGGCCTTCCAGCAGGTTCTCCATCCACGCCACCGAAACAACTTCGTGGCTTCCAGAAACTCAAATTGGCTGCTGGCGCTTCCGGCACTGCCACTTTTGTACTTAAGAGGAAAGACCTTGCCTACTGGAATACCGCTTCACAACGTTGGGTTGTACCCACCGGAAACTTCAACATTTTTATTGGCGCTAGCTCCCGAGATATCAGACTCCAAGGTACTATGGGGCCTAGCGGTAGCACGACAACTACTATTGGGGGCTCTACTTCTACCACCACAACTGCTCAGTCGACTACCTCATCGACGACTACTACTCGTGTTACTACGACACCCTCAACCACAGTCACAACAACTCGCACAACGACAGCACCTACCACCACAAGCACCACAGTAGCTACGACGACACGCACTACAACAGCAGTCACTACAACTGCCGTTATTACCACAACTGCGGCACCGACTGGTGGCCCACTGCAGAGCAAGTGGGGACAGTGTGGTGGAATAGGCTATACCGTAAGTCTTAGGATCTAGAAACTAATAAATCGCTCCGAACAAGTACTGACTATAAGCTTGAATAGGGTGCAAGCGTGTGCTCCCCAACAGCTACTTGCTCAACTTTGAACCCATATTACGCACAGTGCTTGTAGTATTTTAACATCTAGGTACTTTTTTGTATATACTTTCTACCACGATGTGATGTACATATATATTTGAGATTATTTTTCTTTTTGACTTCACTGATTGGTTTTGGTTCCTTGAACACCGGATCGATTATCCACGATTGTACGAATCCCTACAGTGTGATATTTTGAGGCATTTCACTTATTCTGCTTTCCGTCCTCAGTTGCGCAAAACCGGGGATGGTTATCATGGCTTTTAACACATATATATTAATAAGGATCTGCGCTCAAAAATGAGCCCATTGATCATGCAGTGGCAGCCGGTTTACAATTTAAAGACATGGAATATCGCTAGATCTGCGACAGAACTCCGGGCGATATTCTATAGATTCATCTTGAGACAAAGCAAACAAGAGACCAAAATGCCGCTATATACCGTAGACGTTTTGGGACTTTTGGGATTTTAAAAAGGAACACCGCCGTCTTATTTTCTTTCAAATCGCTATTCATACTGTTTTAAGTTCCTAGACCGTCTTGATCAATTGAGAAACCAGCCAAAACCCCGTATGGACCTAAGCATCTCTTCGAGCCCAATAATATAATTGCATAGCACTCACTCCTAGATCTATAGACAGCATAAACAACAGAAAAAATGGATTGTGGATCGCAGAACTCGGTACCATTCGAATTCCCTTTCAGCCCAGCCACTCTTACAAACCCTTCGATTCCGATATCTTTCGTAGGGGCTGCCCCAGCGGCTGGTCTACTCTCTGAAACAAGCCCGGGCTTGAAGAGCCTCCAGAACACGGATAATCTCCTCCAAAGAGACTATCTCGAGACCTTAGCTAATCAAGAATGGGTAATAAGCACACTGCTTCTCTGAAATCGACTCTTGCCATGCTAATATGTTCTCCTATGCCCTTCTAGTCTCAGAGGGTCGATGGAGAATTCCAGAAACTTGACGATCTGGTCGTCGGGCTCTTCAAAGATGGTAAGTTCAACTAGACTGGCATCTTTGCCAAGATATATATGAATTCGTGGATTTGGGCTAACTCAAGAGCACCCCTTACAAAATACTTAGTCAACAATAGCGCCAGAATGATCTTCCACCTCAGACAACAAGGTAAAAACAGCCAACCCCCTGAATTCTTCGCTGGCCTCTATAAGTAACGGTCTTTTATATATATATAGCTCTAAGAGACAGACAAATCATGGAAAACCTCTTAGCCGAGAAGAGGGCCTTGGAAATCAAAAACCACCAGCTCCAGAAAGAACTACAATTTCAGCTGGCGCGAACAGCAGTCCAGCCCCCCCGATCAACTTTGGGTTAAAACAGGCTAGGTTATCAATAACCATTCGCTCGCCACCTACTATGGCGCCCATAGCTTGGAGTAGTAGCGGGCTGAAACAGCTAACTTTGGATTCGGTGTACTAATATTGTGTCATGACTTATTACCCGTAACTTCTGTACTGCACATAACTTTTGTATCACACGTAACTTCTGTATCATTATACTCACACATATATATGGAATCAAGATGCCCAGCCGGAGCTCGCTACCGGGTTGGCCATCGCAAGAATAACCTAAAGGTATATACGCGTAATTTACAGTTCAATAAAGGCCGTTGCAACTGCCTAACATACCTGCTACTACAACTGCTCGACATGCTAAATCACTTAGTAGGGCTGTTCTTATTTTACATTTCAAAGGCAAAGGGAAAAATATTAAAACAGCACACACGTCTTATTAAATCTGAGTGCCGGTGGGTTAGCATCTAGCTCTGAGTGGATAGCTGAGCACTATCTACCTAGCTAGTTAATATTAACTTAGTACGCAGGCTCGGAATTTGCTGCTTGATAGCTTGCATACACAAAAATGCAACATTCTTGTCACTTTTTGTGTTCTGACGAGCATATCAGGGATCGTTGGGATGAACTTTAGAAAAAAGAAGAAAGAGAAGAATAAAAGAGCTAAAACGAGCAATAAGGGCCCGGGTACCCCAGGCAATTAAGACAGGAGGCGAATATTCAAGGAAATTAAGAATGAATCTAAAGTAAAGAAATATTGTAAGTGGAAGACAACCTCTGATTCGATTCCAGATACTGGAGAGGCTCATGGGACAGGCCAGTTGGGCTGTGTTGGTTCCCTACTAATTATCGCCGCCTCCGCCTCCAGCTCTCTTTCCGGCTATTTTCCAACCTTCTTTCCAACCCTATTACCTTGGTAGAAAGCCCTCTTCCCCCATTTATCGCTGCTGCCAGCACGACCACTCTGACCTAGAATCGGGCAGCCCTGTTCTTCAAGAACCTCATCTAGCGCGTTTTCTGCGGCCTCTCTGATGGCTCCTTCAAAGATCATATCCAACTTTTCATCATCGGAATCATCTGTGACGCCACAGACCCCTCCTTTGAGGAGAGCACCGATCGAAGTCCCCATGTTGAGGACTCTGCTGTTTTCGTTGGTAGTACAGTCCATTCGAACCCTGAGCTTCTGAATGGCAAGGGCCAACAAGTCCTCTTCCCCCATTAGAAGAGATGCAACGGCAACCTTTTTGTCCAAGCGGTTGCTCTTTATATTAACTGCTTTGTCAGGACCATAGGGTGTGCTATCAAAGTCTCCGGTATAGGCCCATTGGACAACGAGGTCGAAGATATCCGGCGAGAGATTCCCTTTGCTGCTGGGGACAATTTCGAATCTTTTGATTCGCCCGGCTGCAATAGGCTCGCCCGTCCTATTTTCCAGCTGAAAGGTGCCCCCGCCGATGGTCGCAGTCTTAATGGTATCCGCGTTGGCAATAAAGATGGGAAACTTCTCATGATGGAGAAGATACGTCACCTTTGGGAGGTCTGGCTTGGTGACTGGGCCAAGGACGACTGAGAGGGGTCCGTTACCCAGGACTTCGCGAGATGTGGCAGGGCTAGCCGAGGTATCCCCGAGTTCGAACCATTTGTGATAGACGATGACCTTGAGATCAGCTGTCTTAACATCGTATGAGGCATAGTTAGGGATGATGAGCCCGGAATAACCCTTTTTAAGAACCCATCTAGATTGGCTCTGTATCTCGGTCAGGCGAGGGCCTCTCTCCTTGATATACATGACGGAGAGATAGTCGTAGTGCTAGAAGGAGAGAAGGAGAGAAGTAAGGAGTCTGCGGGGCGAGTGCGGTAATGAGGTAGGAGCGGCTCGGTGAATAGGGAAGAGTAGCGACGAGTAATAGATGGGTAGAGGAGAATAAGAATATAGGCTTTGGTCTGCTATTCAAGATCCGAGGTGCAGGGAGGGGAGTGTCTTTCTGGAGGTTGATGATTGCTGTTGGTATTGGCATTGGTATATACAAGTGGAAAGGTTGATGAAGGCGTGAGGAGCATCACATATGAGGAGCTTGGGCAACGGAAGGATAGCAAAAGGTTCAGCGACGTTGAACGGATTCAGGAAGCGACGTCAAAGGGTACGACGCACTATCAGCCGCTGTCCCTCCCAAGTTTTATGGCCATACAGAGATATCAACATTCGGCTTCAACATCAATCTCCTCAACGAGCACGAAGGGCCCGAGTTTCAGTTTATTGAAATCCTCCAAGTCTCTCGCTTGAACACAAGGCCCACAATCCCTTTCCTCGGGTATTTCGATCTCTTCCTGGTATTCGGCGCAAAAGCTTTCGACCAAATCATCCGGCGCCGATGCATTGTTGCTTTCGGCCTGCGTTTTGCAAGGCGTACGGCTGTAGACCACCTTATGACCACAGGCATATACCAAATGAGTTCGTTCGCACATACTGCCGGTCTTTAGACTTAAAATGGTATGCAAGTGGTTAAACGAGGGATAAGATAGAAGGCGGCCCGGCGTCTAACTCGAATTCGAATGTCTTAGACCCTTGTATGAAGTCTAGGGAACTAGGCCGTATTGTACTCCGTCGGCTAGATACTATGCAAGGAACAAGAATGCTCCGAGATAACCTTGATCCTTGTGTCTAGATGACTACAAAGGAGGGTTTAGTAGCGGCCTGAGACAGAGCGAGGTTGAAATTAAATTTCCCTATGGTAGACACTCTGCATTAGTCAGTTCCCCCGGTCATCCGAATGAACCCACGCTATACTAGATCTATAGGGTCTCGGTCCGTTCTGGAATTTGAAGTGGCCTATCAAAAGACACGCTGGCTGGGCCTTTCTAACGATATTCACACCACGTTTGTGACGTAACTACCTAGTAGTTGATGGAATTAGCCCCAGAGTCTGGACGAATCAGTGGCACAGTTAATCTAGGCCTCATTCCACTCTTTTAATTCATGCAAAACAAACAAGTAATGACTCGCCTAACCCAATACCCAATTTTGTAGCTATTGTAATCATGAACGTCGAATGGAGGTACTACGTCCAAATATCCGTGACTAGCGCAACCGGCGGCCTGCGACCTTGAGGAAGGCCGCTATAACATATTAGTTTCTTCATCCCCAAAGTAACTGCCAAATATGCTTAAAAGCCTTCAAAACTTAAAACTAACCCCACAAATCTCTCAGGAATGAACCGAAGTCGTAGTTCTATAACTACCCCGCTTGCCACTCGCCACCAGTCCATGACGTCTTCGCAACACAAAAAATGCCACACGTCTACCAAAGTACCGTGAAGGTACCAGTACTTCGACCTCTACGGCTTTGGGAACCACCAGCCTCTGTTTTATTTTGGGCACCAGGGCTACTCGCACGCATCAATTTTCGCACCCGGTCTCGAGGTTACATCAAGAGTGAAGTGATAAAGACATCATTACGTTATTTTATTTCAGTACCAAGGCACCCAAAGGGGCTTAAAGCGCTATACACATGAATATTGCGGTTTTCTTTTTGTTTCCCAAATATCATTATTCCTCCAATTTGTTCCCATTTTGTTCCCATTTCCATGAAAAAATGGCTAAATACGCTAGCAATAAAAAAAAAAAAAGCAAATAGTGCGCCAGAAGGAGTGACTATGGGAAAAGCCTTTCCAAGCCCAGGAAAAAAAATACAACAGGGGTATAAGAGAGTGTGGTCGTGTCTCGTAGCCGTTATTCGACTATGCTAAAAAAAAAAAAAAAAAAGATAAATCCAGCCAAATCAATGGCTCAAATGATACTTGTGAATTAGATTATTAATTATCCCTCGCCAAAAACGAGGTAAGGGAAGAAAAGGGAAGAAAAGAATAGACGATCAAGGATATCATCGACTCGATCAGAAGAGAGCAGCCAAGGCGATGGCAACTGCAGCGAAGGCTCCCGGAGCACTGGAAAGCTTGTTCGCGGCACCAGTGTAGGCTGGTGGAGGGGTGTAAGTAACAGATGGCGCGACATATGTAGGGGTTGTTGTGGGAGTGGTCTCTTGTGGAACTGGATATGGGGAAGGCTCAGTGACAGTGTATGGCTTCTCCTCAATGACGGTCTTGACGGCAGTCTCGATGCTGGTGACAGTATATCCACGGACATCAGTATAGGTGACTGGCTTCTCCTCAGTAACAGTCTTGTAGATCTTCTCATAGACTGGGTATGGGGATGGCTGGACAACAGTGTGGACTTTAGTCTCGTAGACTGGGTATGGAGACTGTTCAACAACGGTATGAACCTTGGTTTCATAGACTGGGTAGGCAGACGACTCGGTGATAGTGTGAACCTTGGTCTCGACGTCGGTGACAGTATATCCACGAATGTCAGTGTAGGTGACAGGGGTGACCTCGGTGATAGTCTTGCAGATAGTCTGATAATTGGTGATAGTGTCGACTTCGGTGATGGTCTTGTAGATTTTCTTGTAGTCGGTGACAGTGGCAGTGTACACTTCCTCAACAGTGATGTACGCTGGGCTGTGGGTTAGCACGTGTCAAATATGCTTTGTGGACAAGAATATAGCTTACCAGTCTTATGGATGTATTTGGTCTCGCCTTGAACCTCGGTGATGTAGTGGGTTGTTCCTGGAAGGGTGATGGTCTGGACCTCGTACTTCTTCTTCCAAATAGTGGTTGGAACGTATTCAGTCTGGACACCATAAACGTTGGAGTAGATGGTGGTTCTAATATATGTCAGCGTCCATTCAGGAATCTGCAGATAAATACGGAAAGGAGAAGCTTACGGGACTGGGATTTCAGTAGTGATAGTCTTGACGACGTTGTTGTAGTCAGTGGTGGTGATTGTCTTGGTTTCGTAGCAGGTGGTAGTGACGGGCTGGTAGAGAGTAGTTGTCCTGTACTTCTTGATGTAGACGGTAGTAGGAACAATCTGGGTCTCAGTACAAGTAACAGTAGCACCACCCTCGGTAACAGTAGCACCACCTTCGGTAACAGTTTGGGCTTCGGTGACAGTCTTGACTTCGCCATTTTCAGTGATAGTCTTGGTCTTCTTCTTGTAGATTGTCTGGGTCGGGCCCTCAATCGAGATTGTCTCGGTTTCTCCTGGAAGAGTGACAGTCTCCCCTGGAAGCTTGACTGTCTCGGTCTCTCCTGGAATGGTGACAGTTTCTCCTGGAAGTTTAACAGTCTCTGTCTCTCCTGGAAGGCTGATAGTCTCAGTCTCCCCTGGGAGCTTGACAGTCTCGGTCTCTCCAGGGAGTGTGATGGTCTCTGCAATTGTCTCTGTGTTTACGACAGTTTCGGTGTTAACAATAGTTTCAGTTGGCCCAACGACAGTCTCCGTGGGTCCGACGATAGTTTCTGTTGGTCCAGCGATAGTCTCGGTATTGACGATAGTTTCAGTATACTTGTTGACGACGGTTTCGGTATTGACGATAGTCTCAGTATTAACGAGAGTTTCAGTGTTAACCAAGGTTTCAGTATACTTGTCGACAATGGTCTCGGTGTTGACGATAGTCTCGGTATTGACGAGAGTCTCTGTAGGCCCAGGAATTTGGACAGTTTCCGTGGATCCAGGGAGGGTCTCGGTAGCAGTCTCGGTGACAGTGCCTTCAAGGATCTTGTTAGAATGGATGATAAATCACTATTCAAAAAGATCATTCGACTTACAATAGGAAACCTCAACTTTAGTTGACACATAAGTCTCAGTAATTGTTGTCGGCTGTCCCTGTACGGTCTTAGTATAACAGCTTGTTGTAGTAATTGTCACGGTTTGATAGACCTATGGTTTATATATATGTTAGGTTCTGACACTTCAATTAAAAAACAAGGGAGTGTTTTTGACGAACCGGCTTGATGACAGTGGTAGTTACGGTCTTAGGGTAAGTGGCAGACACATAACCAGCAAGCACCGGTAGGACCCAGAGGGACCGGGTAAGAGAGGAAATGGAAACCATATTCGCAAATATGTCGAGTGGACAGAAGTCTCTATAACGAATCTAGAGTCTTCAAGATGGGATTGAGCGAACGATGGACGTTTCTAAACGAGGCGAAACGTGCTTTGTTTGATGAAGAGCGAATGATATATGAGAGATATCAAAATGCGTTCTTCTTCCTCTCAGAAACCTGACTAGCACAAACGAATGGCAAGTCAATTGAGTGTGGGAATGGAGTGGGAGGTGAAGGGTGAGGGAGGAAGAGTTCCATCAAGATGTCGCAAGATGTACCATATTATATATCAAATACAACCTCTTGGGAAAACTATTCCTGAAAGACCAAAGAGGTTGTGAGCTCTACAGAGCACGCATAAAGCATAGCATTACAGTCCTCCTCCCTCCCTTGTTCCCTTACCTTATCCCTCCCGCCATTTTTTTCGTTTGTCGACAGTGCGGTCATTGGGACCAAAGTGGTGTTCCGTGGGACCACCAATTGCCCTTGCAAGCCATGAGCTCGCTCCACAAGGCCACAGCTAAAGCTGGAGACCATAGCAGAGCATAGCATATCTGGACTAGGGGGGAGAACCATCCTCGTGGACATGGGTGTATGGACTGGTATGGCTACCTCCGTGTGACGACAACAGTAAGGTCAGGACTGCAAGACTCCCATAAAAATCACGAAATCGACACACCCAAAAATGCGAGAGGTTGTATCCCGTTGGTGATATTTGGGGGTGCGGGAGAGCCAGCCAAAGGTTTGTGACAAAAGATCGGCTACACAACATCGCTGGAAAAGCAATTGTTGCATGCACGTGCAGGGGACAAGGGTCTTGAACCCCACTTCGATGTCTTTCTTAAACCTCATTCAGCCCTTGAGGCCTCACTTTTCTTCTTTCGCCTTTAGTCTTTGCAAATTTGAGGGCTTTGACTTGTCGATACCGGGTGCCAGTGACAGCGCCGTCGCCGCGCCGCCATGTCGCGGTAATGGGAAAATGTCGGTCAAAGAACGTCAAAGGGAATGAACTGCGATCTCGATGCATGACGCAGACACTAACAGGCAAAAGCAATCCAAGCACCTGTCCCGCGTCGTATCCCCTCAAACGACACCGCGGCGATTGGCAGATAGGTTACAACGAACCCAGGCCGTGGACCGTATATACATACCTATGTATTCTGTGTGCGGAAGACTGTTGATGTATGTACCATTCTACCAGTCCCGCCACTTTGCTTCTTTGTCTCGATGCATCGGTGATGTGGTAGTCGTGCATACAACAACATGGGTTCGTTTGCCAATTGAGAAACTCTGTACCTGGTGTGACTATAATTGGCATTGGTTCTCTTGGTACAGACATAGACGGTTGATGCAAAAAACGCACTAAAACCGGGTGGTTGACAAGGGTGCAATATTGAATGGCCAAAGCTATATGATATCTTTCTTTGTAAGGTATGGGGACACAACAGCCACTCAAACCGCAGACCGCCACGAAGTCAATTGCAGGGAAAAAACTGCACCAGCCTATCTTTTACCCTCTTTGAACGAACTTTTTTCTTCTCCTACATGGTCTACAGATCGGAAGAATCGCCGGTCTGAGACCTCAACCAGCGACCCAGAACGTGGAACTAGAACCAGTCGCCGGAGTTGATCATAAGCTAAAAAAAAAAAAAGAAGAAGAAGGAAGAAGGGAAATGTTGGTGTCTCTCCGGGTCTCCGTGTTGAGAGAACACTACCATGGCATTATGATATGATCATGAGCGTCTTTGATACTGTTGAGTCGCTAGCATCGTCGTCCAAGGACATGGCACCACCCTCCTTCTAATTTCCCATGCACGTACGATGTGTTGATATATTGCCGGGTTTATTCCATGACATCGATCAAACGATCGGTACCGTCTTTCCGAGCCCGAAGGAAGTGCCGCTTTCAAAGGAGCGTCGGGATCAATCATGTTTCTTTCAAAACTCTTGACAGGTCGCTGCATGGCGCAGAAGGATAAAGAAAATTATGCCGACCGCCAGTTCGCATTGAACAGAATCAGAAACACATCTTGCATTTGCCGTCCACTTGCAGAAAACTGATTGATTTCCTTGAAGCTAATCAGGATCTCGCAGAACGCTTGTAAAGCGCCACGACCAATTGTTAACGGTTTCTAACGTTTGCCAGCACAAAAAGACTCCACTGAGGCTTTCTCCCGTCCGGATTTTACAATACGGGTTTCGATTCGAAAGCCGCCCTAAACTATATTAGGATCTCGGCTAGATGTCATTCGCATTGGCGGGTTGCTTCAGAAAGCGAATTCGCCGTGGGGCGCGGACACTTTGGGACTGAACCAAAAAGCATCATTTGTTTTTGCTGCGTGATGCAATGGCTGCAATGACACTTCGATTTCTCGAACATCGCCCTATCAGAACACACGGATCTCAGAGCATGAGCAGGAACACGGGTAGGGGAATGCATGCTTGGCGAGGTAACCTTAGACTCTAGGCATGCATGGAAGACCGGCTTTGTTTCTGGGGTCATGCAAAAATGCAGAGACACTTATCTCCATCAGTCTATCGACGAGGAGCCCAGACAACGATAACTCTACTACGTAGTCTAACAAAATGCATGGTTGTCTGACTTTTTTTTTTTTTTTAGGCTGGACTTTTGTAATCAAATCAAATCAAGATTTCCCCACTACTCATAGACTGTGATCAGGTTTTGTTTTTGATTCCCTTAGTTGAGACTTCTCGCTAAGTCTCTAGCCCTCGAGCTCTGGAATACTTTATTTTTGGTTCTTGCTCCTAAACTAGTAGTATTTACCAACGTGGTCCCTATTGTTAGCTTCTACCTTGTACTCCGAAGATTTTTCAACAAAAAAAAAAAGGTTTTCCAACATCGCCACCGATGCTTTGAACCTGAAAAGAAGGTGAAGGTCACCCGAGATGGTAAACACCCTCACCCTTGTCCTATGCTTCTAAGCGAAGGCTGAAAACGATATCATTATTGGCTGCCAGCCTGAGGGAGTTATGCGGAAGGGCATCACACATATTCTACTTCTAAGCGAGGTCTGTGAGCCTCTGAACAAGAATTCACTTACGTAGCTTACATCATTATAAAGAGACCGCATTTGAAGGGACGGGAAGTTCGGCCTAAGGCGTGCGCCGATGGGAACTGCGGGCATTTGGGATCTGTAGTTTTTAATTAAACATTCCACTTGGCATCCCTTGAAGTAACAACGGCAGTTCTTTCTTGAAACTTCTAGTCGTGGATGAAGGTGTGCTTTGGTACATACATAGCCTCTAGCACAAACCTTCGGCTGGCGATCTCAGCTATTCCAAGGCCCAGCCCTAGCTCGGGGCAGCTAGATGTGAAGTTGGGTTGTACCATGTATACTCCGTAGTGTTAGACCAATATAGGCGTGGATCACCCAGACGGATACATTCGGCTTGACATTGGTCGAAATACACAGTGCGACAACGGAATATTATTTTTTGCGGCCTACTAACGTTATAAGCCATGAGGTGCGCCCCACAACGATATCTTCGCAATTGAATACAAGGTCCTCACATCAAGCAAGGGTTTGAGGAAAGGTTGGCACGATCGCAAAGGTAGCCATATGGCGCCATTAGGATCGCGCACCGACCACGCGAACACAAAAATCCAACACGTTGGGAGTTAGTCTGCCTAGGACCTCATAGATACTACCGCGCTATCGATTGAGCAAGGCACTGCCATCCGAGATACGACCCTGACATGAAAAGCTGGCCCGTCAACAGGAGCACCAACATTCCTATGCATGCAATAGATGCAGCGTCGTTTTTTCGTGGCTGTCAGCTTCATTATACTACGTACTGTCCTTGCTTTCGTTTTTCCCCAACCTTGCTAACACGTTACAAAGGCTCATTTTCGAGTTTCTAACATGAATCTCCAGATCTGGGTAGATATAAATCCAGCTAATCAACATCATATAACTTTGAATCCCCATTGATAAATTAATTGGATAGCGGATTCTATTATTAACAAACGAGGGCTAACTCTCGTAGGTTCTCGATGTGTCCTCATACGATTCGATCCATGTTGTTAGTATATTCTGTATATAATCCACCCGAATACCTTGGAGGAGAGCTCCCGATGAGAGCTGTGCACGTGTGTCGATACCCACGCGACAGCTCCAGTGGTGGCCTGCATATGAAAAGTGAAAAATTCAACAGGAAAAAAAAAAAAAAAAGTGGAACACCTCCCGTTCATTGGTCCATTTGTGTAGATCTTGTATAGGCATGGTGCACCGAATTGCAAGAATTTCAAAGGCCCCTTACAGGTGAACCCCCGCTGTCTGCACTTGATCTTTCTACATCAACTTTTACAAGCGGCTAGCCATTTAGCCCTGGCCTTGCGCTCACGCCTCTGCAGATACATATGAATCACAATTCGTATTCTCAATAACAAGTACCAACCCGCGACGGCCGCTATAAACATTTCGATTGGGTTCACCTCAACGTAAAAGATGTTGAGGTCTAGCCCTGTGCCCGGTCTCGTGCCTAGACCACAAAGCGACCCGTACCTAGACATCGCAACTAGGTGGATCCTGTAAATCTGAACTTGATCTCGTGTGAACTACAGGACTCAAGTGCTTTGGTAACCATAGCGGCATCCGGGTATCCTATTCCCTCGAATCGGTCTAATCCTGGGCTTTCAGCCTTAGGATTGATGCTTCAATCGCTGTGGTAACGAGGGGTAGCTAAACCTCGCGGTATCCCGGACTCAGTGATGGGACTAAATTCCAAGGCTACGTCATATCTGTGCGTATAATTTGAACTTCATAGATGATCTTGCGCAGGCAACAAAAGTCAGTTTCTAAAGTTCGCTGTAGTCGCGCAACGTCGCTGTACGTGTAGCATGCGCATGTGGGTATTGATTTTCAATACCGATATACCACACGTTGCTACCGAAGCGCCGTATACCACGAGGTTACAGCACCATGTCGTAGACGCTACCCTATAGATGTAGCATGTAGGACATGTCGACATGGTACTAATAGTCTTATTCGCACATACGCGTACCCACGTGTTGCAAAAATCTCCAGATCAAATATATCAAAGACCGCGTCACTTTCAGGAGTTACTACGTATACATCAATACCCCCCTTTGTAACATTTTGGAACGAGACCACATCAATATCACTTTTAGGCAACGAAGATAGCTTTCGAAACGCAGGTGTATATCAATACAACCTCCTAGATTCGTAAAATAACGAAGTAAGGAAGGCTGTCCCACTTCAATTCCCCACATCCACATCCAAAATACCACATCCATAACCCAGAAAGCTCCCGCCTATGGCCTATCCACCGGAAGTTTGGTTCTCAATCCTCGAATGTCTACCAACATCTGATATCAAGGCATTTTCACTATGCTCCAAATACCACCGTGAATTCGCTCTCCCGCTCATATTTCGGAATCTCCGACTATCTCTTACCTCTATCGATGGTCTTGAGGATTGATATATCACACATTTAATATCCAATGTTCGATTCGTAAATTTATGTTATGGCCTTATTTTGCGGATACTCCCTTTCGAATTTCTCAAGAACCAGAATTTCAGAGGAGTCTTCACTCACGCATACAACATGTGGATATCATGATCATCTATTTGCCATTGATCATTAAATTCAAATGGATCGATTTATGGGCCCAGGCACCGGCATTAGCTTGGTCTATGCACATGAGCATATTAATTTATAAATGTTTCCAATTCATCGCACCAGATATCCAGAAATTTCCAAATTATGCTATTGATAGCGCGTAAGGCGTTAACGCGTTAGAACTTAGTACTAGGTAGTTCCGCATCATCTCGGGCAACCCTAGGCCTATGTTCCTATACACTTATACTAAACTAGTTCAACGTTACAAAACGGGCGAAAATTTTTATACTCAATCCGCAACATGAATTAATTTATAAACTTAGGGCAGCAAACTAACGTTTAAAATTGGCACATCAATATCATATAGCCATGTAACCTTTGCCGACCTTTCCGCCACGGCTTTAACCTCCATGGTTGACATCGTCCGTGTCTACTGCGAAGTTCTCTCTGTCTTCTCTTCGCTCAATAGCCTCACCCTATCCTTCCCTTGTTCCGAAGAAATACGTAGCCACGTCCTCGCCGGAATCCTCCACAAAATCTCGACCTGCTCGTGGTATCCCAATTTAAAATCCCTAACAATAATCTTAAGCTACATGTCACATCACCGCGAGGATTCCAATATCAGTACATTCAACCAATTATATACATTTATGTTCAAAATCATCCCAGGATTTCTTTTCGCAAACTGCAGGCCTCAAACTCAGAGAGAGTCATACATATTCACTTCCTGACGGGGCTATAAATCTCTCACCTCCACCATCCCTCCAAAAAGTTGCTATCATAGTGGAGGACGGCGAAAGCAGTTATGCTGACCTTATCGGCCGCGGGTTATATGGCCGAATCATCCGTTCTTCAATTTCGACTCTGGGAACTTTACGTAGCTGCCCAATCACTCTTCATTTCCTACGCTGACCCATCCTCTTAACTCGCTCCAACTACCCAACTGCAAATCTACCCGGCGGTAAAAGATTTGTGGATTACGTTTGACGGGTCAACCGGTGTACCTGCAGCAGCATACTGTGAATCGCCCGACGGTTCCCAAATGTTCAATATCTCAGGGTTGATGAAACAACTACCGATCAAGGCCGGGGATCGCCATCTCCACATCATATCTATGACTGCTTAAAAAAATTAAGTTATATAAAAGGACTCGAGTGCCATGGCCAAGAGATGGCGGGGGGCGTGACTTTACGGCGTATCAGAATATAGACAGTATACATTCTACAATCAAGGGCTGTGTCCAAGGCTGGGATGGTTTTGCACCTTTCCATGGGTGGCCCAACCTCGAATACATGGGTTTTACAAGTAACCAATCGCGAAGGTGGAACCGGTATGGATCGAAACGCGGGTGGCAGAAGAAAATTTTCAGACTAGAAAAAGATGAATTGACAACTATTAAACGCACTATGATATCATGATTTGGGAGGAGTTAGACAACAGCAGGACTTCGCGTATGCGTCGATAGTTAAAGGAATGTATATAGATTGTTAGGTTAGGACAAGTTGGTCTCGTTTAATTATATTCTATAGCTACAATAAAAATTGCACTTGCAGTCGCACTACGTAATTTTTGAGGCAGCTATAGAAGTTGCAAATGCCCAAAATAGTGAAGGTCCTGCTCTATGCAGACTCAATTCCGCCAATTGGTTTAAAATTACACTTCGCGCTTAGCATAGATCTAGCCGTATCTTACATCACCATTCCCTTCACGAAACCAATCGTCCGCCCTCATTTCTTCCGTTGATGCATAATTGACAATCGTGCTTTTTGTCTTTGAATACGCATAGTACGCATCAATTCCATTCTCGCTCCCCACACCACTTGGGCCTTTCGTACCTCCCCACGGGCTACTGGGATCATTCCTATGGTGTGTATTGATCCACACGATCCCCGAATCGATCTCTTCCGAAACCCTAAAAGCTTGGCTCAAATCTTGCGTCCAGATGGCAGCGCCGAGTCCAAAATCACTGTCATTTGCCAGTTTGATAGCTTCTTGTTCATCCTTGAAACCCACCACTACTATTACAGGGCCGAATGCTTCCTTCATCCAGATCTGACTGGATAGAATAGCGGAGGGATTGGTATCGGGACCGGGAGGGGCGGATGTGCCGGTGGAGGCAAGGATTGTGGGTGGGTAGAAATATCCGCCATCGTAAGAGAACTTGTCGAGTGAGCTCTCGCCCTGCATTCTTGTACCCCCAATTACCGCTTCCGCCCTTCCACTGCTGACAGCCTCATGAACAAGTCTCGAGACGTTCGACAATTGGGTAGAGGAGATCAACGGGCCCATCATTGACTCTGGATTTTTGGGGTCTCCCATGCGTTTCATTATCGATGCCGCCTTCTCCACAAGAGAAGCTTTGAACTTATCTAGGATGCTATTTTCTACGATAATCCTAGTCGCCGCCACGCAAGTTTGCCCACTTGCAACAAAGGCCCCGAAGGCAACCCCATTGACCGCTGCTGTGATATCCGCTTTTTCAAACACGACAACGGGTGCTTTCCCTCCGAGCTCTGCGGTGTACTTTGCTAAATTTCCTCCCACGATCTCGCCGATTTTTCTCCCAGCCTCTGTTCCACCGGTAACATCGACTTTGCGAACCAATGGGCTGGAGACGAGAGCCTTTCCAGTAATGGGACCATACCCTGGAAGAACAGAAAAGACTCCATCTGGAAGACCCGCCTCCTTCAAGATCCTACCGAGGAGCAAGGAAGTCAATGGCGTAAGCTCACTCGGTTTCAGAATTACAGAGTTACCAGCTGCCAGAGCTGGTGCTAGTTTCTTGACAGCGATAAGAAGTGGGTGGTTGAATGGTGTGATCTGGACTACTACCCCCAACGGTTTTCTATCAATCCAATTATGTAGTTTCCCTGATGTTGGAAGAACAGACCGTTCCTCCGTACGAAGAAGGGCGGCATAATATTTGAACCAACGAACAAGGGATGGAACCTGAGCATTCATTTCGCGGATCGCACGACCGGTTTGGCGGACTTCAATCGGGATAAGTTCCGGCAAGTTTTTCGTAAGAAGCTCCGCCGCGGTTTCAAGCACATCGGCACGTTCGTGGCGAGACTTGCGGGACCAAACACCAGACCGGAAGGCATCGTGGGCGACCTGGATTGTATTGGCGACGTCTTCGAGAGAAGCTGAGTGGCATCTATTGTCCTCCTAGGTTAATATCTAAAGAGAGGAAATTTCCCAAGTATGATAGGAGGCCGCCTGGACCCGCAGGCTAAGTGGAATGTAACTGACTGTGCAAATATTTCACCTGTGGAAGGGTCTTCAATTGGAATACTATACTCCAAGTTATTGGCAAAATTCAACTTTCACGATATTTGAAGTAACCTACATGTCCCCCCTCCCGTCCACCGTCTCACCACCGACCCATAATTTGTATGTTGATTCGGACGCCATTATAGTTGCACTTACGATAGTGAAGGGGATACTTATTTGTGCGGTAGCAGCGACGCAGGTGATAAAAGGTTTACCCAGAGCCAAACTCGAAATATATAAAACAGGCCGAGATAAGAATTCAACTTCGACTGCTGTCAAACGGCCGACTCCGCGCTCCGATGCGTCGCCATGGGCACTTAGTGCCAGCTGCTCTAGACTAGTTGCTAGGCTGGTTTTTCACGTGCCCGTTGTGGTCGGGTTTGATCTTGGTGGATCTAGAAGGTCGCTGTCTAGGTGACAGGGAACCCACAGTAGTGGGGCGTGGAGGTTGGCGTGGGGCTCTCCGTTGTTGCCGCGCCGCCTCGCTACACGGTATAACACCAACCTTATCTCGGTTTCTCGTGCAACCTGAACTTCACATTCGATTGTCAAACCCCCCACCTCCTCCTTCTCTTCCTCCTCCTCATCCTCCTCCTCCTCCTCCTCCTCCTTATCCCCCCCCTACACCGCTCCTTCAAGCACGCAAACAGGCACGTATGCACATACGCTCGTCCGGCACCGCTAATTATTAGAAATGCCTTGCAAATCCCACGCTTTCTGGCCAAACAATTCAAAATTCTCCAGGATCTTTGATAGACCCTGTGGTGCGCCTAGTCACAGGAATTTCACCCTTGCAGGGGCTCGCTGGAATCGACTGGTGAGGCTCCAACGAAAAGTCGAACGGCGATACCTTGCTTTAGCTGTGGTGTTCGAAGCCCGGGCAGCCCCCGGAGCAAGCTTGACCAAGAGAATATCGATAGCCCAGAAAACTAGAAAGTCTTCCTCCATCGAAGCATCAACAAACTGTCAAAATAGCCCAGATCAGGAGCACCAAGAAGAGCCTGTCAGACGCAGGTGCAACTAGCAATTCGTCGACACCTTTTGTGCCTGCAAACACACTTACCCATTTCCACATTGGATTTGGCAACCTAAGCCATATGTTCTCGAGCATTAGTGATCTTGGCGGGTCAGCCATTTGCGGCCTCTTCCAAATTCCATGGTGTTCGGCCTTCTGAGGCGCATGAGAAACCAGAGTATTGTTCGGCCCGAGATACGCAAAGCTCGGAGGAAAACTTCCATATGCATCCGACCTGATCAACGAGCTCGGAAGCAGAACAATATCAGTAGCCTAGCTTTCAAAACAGACTTTACCTAGTACGGTTGAATTCTTTTGTATTTATATGCTTCATCACGGCACCGTATGTCAGGGCGATCTAGTATACATGCATACACAGTATTGAGCGGGAGACTATCAATATTGTGAGCACTTGGCACTCAATATTCCGATAACATCATTAGCCCCGAAATCGCGCGAGGCAGCGAATTATTTCCGAGGACAAATCAGACTCCAAACTCTGGGTATATAAAATGCTCTGCTGCGACTCTCGGCGCATCATATCATGTGCTTCATTGAACGAAGACTCCATAGACCCTACGATTGCAGCATCCTGCCCAACCATATCTCAAGGACCGGGGCATCAGTCCTAGACCAGCCACGCCCGCTGCCAGGACGCACGTCGTACCCACTATCGCATTATAATTCTTAAAAAGCCCATCTCACGTTATCACACCGCTCGAAAGCCTCGCGATGCCCTGTAAAGCCGCACAAGTGGCCAGCGTAATGGCATGGTTGGCCAATAACCCTGGCTATGAGGGAGAACCCAAGAAGATGGCTTGGTTCTGGGACACCGTTCAACAGATGGCAGCGAATGGCTTCCTGCAGCGATCTTCAGGGCCACCGCTACTGGACCAGGCATCGGACCAGCAAGCAGCTACGGGACCGGGGCTTGCGGCGCCACTAATCAGCAGAATCCACGATCTCAACAAAAAACGCGATCCAACGTCTTTATAAAATACCTTCCCCGATCGATCGCATGTGCACGCTTCGGCGATGCCACAACAAGCCAAATTCCGGGCACACGAGTCAAACACCTGTCAGGGAGGCCATTTCGGCGTCATACGGGCTGCATTCGATAATATTATTCACAATGGCTACACCGTGAACACCTAATTTGAGCCGCATCAGCACGCGTCCCGCTTCTCCCGACCGATATATACACCACATCACAGTCGGCCAACTAGTGGCGCTTGCTATCCGAAGAGAATGCCATGTGTGCTACTAGAATAATTGACCTCATGCATCTTATATGCGACGAATACATGTATCTTATCTTAGGCCCAACACGCTGGCGGGCATCCACCAACAGGAAGCTAACATGCGGCGGCCTGTAAACACCCTCCCAGCTTTAATGGGAGCTGGAGTACTCAATTCATAAATCGGGTTTGGGTACGATCCAGAACTCTAGAGTTCCTCTAAAACAGAAGTTCTACAGAGTAGTTCCCGCTACCACGCTGATAAACCGTCGCTTCCATTTTGAATCTATAATATCCACATATCCTTGGAAACCTTAGAGTATGCCTTGTAAAGGGGGCTACAGAGTCAACATCATCCTCTATTTCATGGAAACAGAAATTTCCCCCGAACTTTCCGAGCTCACGCCGCCCCAGGTCTCGAATCGCTGGAATAAGATATTCTATGCCTACTACGTTCGACCGAACATCCCTCTCGCGCTCGCAGGCTACTTGTCTGAACGGACCCCACATTCTATTATTGAGAGGATTCAACATCAAAACCTATAAAAATCAGCGCTCGGGAATAAGAGATGGCCTGCGTGAACACATACCACGTTAGAGAAGGTCGGCATGCTGTGTTCGTCCTTATTTTCTCCGAGACTGTACCGGCTAGGAAAATATCTAGGGCCTGGAACTTACACCATTGGTTTCATGGTCTCCATATCAAAGCTACAAGGGTCCCTCTAGCACGGCCGGCGGCAGCAGGAAGTGAGGTATCTTTGATAATGAAAATTCATAACCTCAACCAAACCACCTGCTAGTTAAGCTAGGGAAGCCCAAAACCTGATATGATTTTTCGTCCATAGTCCTGTCTTTTTGGGACATGTATCCGCGTAGTTTAAGGGTATCCACGGAGCGTTTCATACTGTATCAATTCCAGCCTATCAAGCTATTGTTATCTTGTTTTCCTTGTCACCCCAACCACGAAAGCGGGCAGCAGCAGGAGATCTCGAGGGCTAGGGATTCCTGCCGCAAAAACCAAACTTCGGGATCCACTGAAACCCTTCCGAAAATTAGTTCTATCCATGCCGAGAATATATGTAGCTGGCCCTTATCATGTAGCAATAAATACAAATCCTATTTCTGTAAGGATATAATAGTTCAGGTTATAACTGTCACTCCATAGAGGCACCACCCCTTTTTAGACCACAAACGTATGATTGAAGACTACAACACCCTCAGCACAACATTTGAAGATTACTTCGACTCTAACTCTATCACCACTACTAGCAGGCAATTATCCCCCAATGCTTCCGGCTTTCGAATCAACAAGACGACATGTAATCGACAGTTCACCACAGTTCGCCATTTGATATTCCAGGTGATTTTCGAAGAGCCTGAAATCGAACCTTTTGACTAGAACATTTTTTTTACACCCCGACGCAAATCTTTGGAGTCAAGCCGTATTGGTTATATTTATTCTTTGAATAAAAAGTCTCGCACGAATACTCCTGTCTGTGCCGCTGGTCCACAGTACTAGCTAGTGGGCGAGGGACCCTCGACCATTGCCAGTACAGATATCATATCAAGAAGGATTTTCGAACACGACCACCAACATCTTTCTCGGCGCGACCACGACTACAATAGCTGGACAGATGCTACATAGGCATCTTTGCACCGTAGTACCCCCCCAAAAAACGCGTGCTCCAGTGCTTCACTAGTTGGAAAGATCTGGGCGCTCGTACTAACGGTCCGACGCCTTGGTCCGGCCTGATTGTCTAATATATATATGCATAAGCAGATACAGATCGATAGCCAGAGTGTCTGCGTATACCAGATAACCACAAGTTTACATCGAGAGCAGTCAAATCCCCTCCAGAATTACCTTGGATCGAAACCCCTCGAATGTCGCATCTCAACCTAAACAAATACTCAGACCTAACCTCAAACAGCAACACCTCGACGGGATCCAGCTAGGAAGCTCCAAAGCAGAGCTGCATTATGCTTCTGCATCATATACGTGGCATTACATAATTCGGATCGATATCTCAAAAACGGAATATCTCTTCAAACAGACTAGGGCTATCAAACCAGGAGTTCCCCGGTTAAAAACTCTCTCCAATGCTGAGGTACTGGATGGATCGATATATCCCGAGTCGCATATCCTGTAGGCATAAGAAACAAAAATGCCTTATGGAGGAGAGTTTCATCGTCAGATTCTTGGAGATGTCTTCAAATAGGGGAAGATAAGACTACAATATTTATCCATCACTTTAGATAGGGTTGGCCGTAGATATCTCCAGTCGCTCGACCGGCTAGGCTGCGACTTGAGAAGTCCAGTGTCGAAGAATCGGGGCCCACGAGGCCCGTATTTCGTCACTAAGCTGACCCAGATCGCAAACAGTAACCCTAGGCCACAACCAAGTGGCCTTGTAGACATCGAGCCGCCTTATCCTGGTTAATCTGTGGATGGACATGGAAGAATATACAACCTCGTCCGAAGTTAATCTCGGCCGGTGCCCCACAGATCCAAACGGTCGTCAACGGTTGTAGCACCACAAAACACCGCAAACAAGGGATCTCAAAAGCAAGACTTGACAAATTTCTCTTTTTCACCCAGCCCTTTTACCCTTGGAACTTTCGTTTTCTGTCTCTTGCTGGAACTCACATGCGATATTCCCGTCTGGCAGAGTACAACACCTCTGAATTCATCCGAAAGGGGCATGCAAACTTGCAAGCCTTTGTTGCAAGAAAAATTTTTCTCAGAAACGCCAGAACCGATGGGCGTGGAGTCCATAACAAGACGGTATTTTATACCGGACAGGATTCCCCACCGACCATGGTTTTGCGGCAGGATGGGACTGTTTTGTAGACAAAAAACACCTCAAGATGGCTTGAATCGCACAAGTGTGAAGCCCAGGAAATAACGGTTTACAAGGGACGAGTGAAATACCCTTGATGGAAAATGTTCCAGCACAGACCGTCGACCTAAAAGATGACCATACAAGGAAAGTTAAAAACTTCTTGAACAACAGTAGTGGCGTGACACATTTAGAATGCTTTACATATTTAAGTATCTAAAAATTCACAAAATGTCAATTTTTTTCTCTCTCTTCATAAAATATCCCCCAAAGGCCCTAAAGAAACCCTCTAGAGAAAGGCGTTCCCTGTGAATTTTTTGCATTTCCACTTTCTTTTTAATCCCTCCCGTTTGCCTCCCAAAAAGCCGACGTTGAACGTCAAACACCACTCGAAGAAAGTCCGGCCGGAAAAATGACATGTGCTAAAGCCTACCATAACATTGCAATGAATTGCATGACTAGCATATACACAAACGCCGATGCAAAGGTTCCGCCCAAGGAACTTGCCGAAACATGGAACTGCTTCGTCAAAGAGCACCGCTGCGCCGTTTCAAGGCGAGATTGGAAAGCCTTTGTCGATCTTCGAGCCCGAGAATCACACGCATACGGCATCCCGTTACATGAACGGATCCAGGCCAGCCAGAGGCATTAAATAAAAAGGGGAGGGTTTCTTTCGAAGTCATGGCGAAGATCGAGTCTCGGTTCTAAGCTATGGGGGCCTTTTTCAAGTTCAATTTGTTTTGTATTTTTTTCTTTGTATATAGACCGATTCCTCGGGCATCATCCGCCATTCATCCTTCAGGGATATCCATATACCCGACAGATATCCTGATTATTGGGCCGAAGGCACCAGAACAACAACAAGAACTGCCAGAAAAAAATGTATATAGCATAGCACCGGCGTACCTTTTTTTATTAGAAGGATTCGGGTGCATTTGGGAGTTATTACTGGTGTATTGGTTTTACTACAAATAATATTTCTTTGTTTCGGTTTCCAAAATTTCCTTGATAATTACCAGTTATATTATCTTTCGGAATACAACTCATTATACGGAGTATTGCCACGCAAGATCTTTTAATTAAGCCACGGCCACATGGCTAAGTACCCACCGGCATTCAACTGCTGACGAAGAACAATACCTACCGCTTTCCGACGCTGCACTTGATGCAAGATAGCTCGCGTGCTCCATAACCCAAGCTGGTTGCCATGCCATGCTGCAGCCCAGGCAATTTTGACATCGAGAAATTGTATTGTGGCACTCGCAACGTTTAAATTATATTAGGTGCGCACATATATTCCGCAGTTTTAAATTTCTGAGGTACGTACCTTTGATGGGAATTCAACGGCGAACAACTTTCTCCGCCTGTTATTCTTTTTCCGCTGGTGTCCCCAAAGCCTCTCACTCTAGCTAACTATTACAGGGGGGTTTTGTTAATTCCTCTCCGGCTGCTTTTCCATTTAGATCTATCTGCCAGCTCGGAAATCGCAGCGACCAACGGAGAACAATCCAAGACAACCCACATCCAATCGGGATGACTTGTAACGGCCTTCGCGACGCCGTTATCATGGAAAAATCCATTCTTTGGTACGGTTCCAGCTTTGTCCATGAACCTGACAGTAGGGCCATTGGAGATATCTGGCACCATATGACACGTTGGGAGCGCCGTGTGGCGGCAAGAAAAGCAGAGCTAGAAGCATTTCACAAACAACGGGACAGCCTCCAACCTCCCGATTTTGAACAAACTGGAGTTCCGCTGATCGCCAGAATCGTGAGAGCAAATTCAATTTGTGGGCTTCACGCGCATAACCTCAATATCCGTACCGTCTAGTCAGACAATAAATGGGATACGAGGCTAGCTTACATTATCTTAATTTCGTCGTCCATTTCCACCAAAGCAATGTTTATATGCCTCACCCTCCTACAATCAATGGTATAATATCTATTAGCATACCAATCCCAAAAGCAACCACTATGACAGATTAAATTTCTGAAATGAGCTTCTGGCGATATCACGACAGCTTTGAGGGCGGATACGGCGCCGCGAACCAAGACGGGCACACCACGATTCAACCCGTGGCCTCACATGTGCATACGCATGTCTAGGAACCCGGAGTTTTCTTCGAGACCACTCTCGTCCAAACTTCGGATAGCTGTTCTCAGGTCTTATCTCCCACCAATATTTTGGTATTTCCCAATTGATCAGCGAAGCTGTGCATAAACACCAGGATATTTTCATTGGATCATGCAGCCGCTTTTCTCTAAATTGGAACTAGCGGCCGCTTTTGCGTCCCAATTACCTTCTTAAACCAGAACGATGGCTTCCGGGGCCAGAGCTATATGGGAACGTGAACCAAACGTCGGCCGGCCGTCCCTCTACAAGATGAACCAACATCAAAGAAAGATAAATATATTAACATAGTAAAAAAATAAAAACAAACTCGAAGGTAGCAATAGACATATCAATTTCGATATAGAGCCGCAGCCGCCAGTATGGAAGCTGGGAGAGGAGAACTTCAATAGGCTTATTTGCTCGGCTACTTGCCTCACTATACCCCCCATTCAAACACGGCTAACGGGGCGGTGGCGTTCTCATTTTTGGTAATCTCAGCACCAGGATCTCACAACCTTAACGGGTTTCGTTATAGAACTAAACCATCATGATAGGCTTGCATAGTAGCTTCAGTCCCTTGTGACCTCCGGCCGCGGAATCCTTATGCCTCGTTTGTGTCTTAAAGGCTTGCTTGAGCAATCTTGGGTCGAGCCTTTTTCCAACGGACCTACGTAAAAGAAAAACCTCCTCTCGGTTCCCCTCTTTCAAAGATTCGTTTCAAATAGCTGTATTTGAAAAACAACTGCTCCATTCCGTCACAGTTTTCGGCTTAGTTTGCTCTGCTCAGGGCGCCATTTTGGCCGGATTCAAACTTTATGGGATGTCTGGCCTCTGCTGCGCATGATATAAGGAATGCATAGTCCTCATACTGGCGTCATTATTACCATTGCGCTGCATACCGTCTCCTCTTTTCATCCAAAGCTCTCCCATATATAACCAATTGATCGACTTCGAACCATGGTATCGACCTGATCACGTTTCTCTCAGCCAAATTCCTCCCCAATTTTCTAAGTCATCTTGAGTTCCAACATGGATCGAATTCAAAGCCGTCCAGGCTGGGCAGTTCCCAGCCGCCCAGATTCTCGGGCTTCAATTAAAGCAAAGGTCAAACCAAAAGCCAACGCACAACACCGATACTCAGCACACCACCAGCATGCACGTTCCGTTTCCAGTGAGTCCCACTGGCTGCGGTTTGGCACTCTGGAAGACGTGGAGGCAGAGAAAGCAATGATTGCACAACCGCGGAAGAAACCGCCGAGGTTCACACGGTCGGGTGGATGTTTGAGATTATTTGACGTGGTTGGGTGGAAGTTGAGAAGAGGGTTTTGGAGGTCAATGAGGCGCCGAAGCCAGGACTCGGGGAGCTCGAAAGGGGAAAAGGCCAACGGAGTTAACCATTGATCGATCAGCTGGGACAAGTGATGCAGGGTTTTCAATCGATCTGCTGCACTGCTGCATTCCTCGTAAATCTATTATCCGGGGCAATAGAAGGCGAGCCGGTCGTACCTGACTGCTGCCGAAGTAAGTATGACCAGCCGTTCGCAGGGTTTGGATCATCCACTAACAAAAAGTCTTCTAGCTCCCCAAGTGTTAGCTCGCGCCGCCTCGGGGTTTTCTTGCATCTCTTTCGAAGTTCTATCTTTTTTTCCTTTCTTCCTCTTCTTATTTTCACACCAACCGATATTCACTTTCGACGATCATTTGGGATTGCATTGGAGTTATCCCGCTTATATAGTTACCCGGGGGGTTTTGACTTGGGGATTTGGGCGCATTTCAATTTCGAATACTACAGGGTAGTTGCACGACGACATGACTAACGACTTTTTCAATATATATGTATATACACTGAGATGATCTCAACGTTACATTTAATGGGGAAACTTTTCAAGATCCTGACACTCCATTTTGGATTTCACATTTATTGCCCGGCGCTTTCTAGCCACTTTTGTGGAACCCATCTTTAGTTCTGGGGCAACCTACCACTCTCCAGTTCTTCGATTTCCCAGCCAATGTTTTGTCTGGCTACCAATTCCATGTTCTCTGTTTTTTCCTTGAATCCCTCCAAGGTACTTGTCAAGAAGACGGTTTCACGGTCTAAAAAGCCCTTCAACACTTTGGTTCTCCCATTTCTATAATCCATGATCGAGTAGTTGTTATACTCGCTCCTGATGCTGTTCGCATAGGCAATATAGACACCTCGCGGAGCAGCTAGGATCGCTAGGTCAAGATCAAGGAAATACGATGCCAAAACGGGTGACAAAAAGCCACCTGGATCCGAAGGCGGAAGAGTATGGGAGATTGTGCAATTGATAAGTGAGGAAACCGGGATTTTATATGATTCCTATTATATGCATTTAGTACGCAAAGGTGTACCCCGATTGCGACAAGCGAATAGGAGGCCATACCAGGACGGATGACGTCCCTGAAACCTGGTCCACAAAATTCTCCCAAGCAACTATGCTTTGCAATTCATTATCTTTGGCCTGAGGGTTGTAGACTTCATCGCATGAATATGTTAATATATTTCTTAAGCCAGTGGCTCTCACACAAGCACCATCAAACTGGACAAACAAAACACCCACCGAAATCATGCCACCATATTGCGAACATGATGCATTTCTGCTCCCGGTCACTCAGCTCGATGTTTCCGCTTCTCATATCCTCGGCAAGTTTATCCAACATGAAGGTTATATGGGTGGTGTTGTGATAGGCCCGGTGCGGTTCACCATAAGCTTCCCCCATAGGCTGGGAGTACTGACCAGGGTCTGGGACACCACAGGATTGGAGGAATTCAAGATAACGGTGCAGGAAGGCATATTCAGCTAAAAGGGACATTGCTGGCTCCACGTGCGCACGGAGAGCACTAGAATGGTGATGCTTTCAAAAATAAAATACCATGAAATTGTAAATGGAGAAGGGTTATTAATATTGCAAGATGTCAACATCAGCTTGGGGCAATTTAATCTTTCAGCCCAGCTCGTCCTGTCCCTTACTGAATCGGCAAAAGGATCCAGGACAGCATCGGCTGAGAGATTGCATACTAAAGAATACGATCCTCGAGCCTACGCACTCTAACTCTTCGCAGAGGGCGAAATTGAATTTACTAGCCACACCCTCAGATGTGGCATCCTCTCCAAGGGTGAGCATCAGCTAAGGTCTCGAGTCCGAGGCTATATGTCGAATGAACATTACGTGACATCGATTGCATTGGTGCTAGTGTTGGATTTTTATCAACAACACAAATCTATCCCCAAATTCAGTCAACTGGTCTCGTCCCCAGATGTCACAAAGGGAGGTCTCGATACTAGACAATCTGGCTTGCCCCAATCTCGGGACCAAACTGCAGTTTTGTAAGGCTCGCTCAATGAAATTAGAGCCGTGGCATAAAACACGCTGGGTATAGGAAGCAAGTTAGCGGTGCCTTACACTCAGCCCAGGCCGAGTTAGGAAACCGTTTCCAATCGCTCTCGGATCTTTCTCTCTCTTGCCTTAGTGAATTGCTAGAGATCTGACCACCGAGCCAACAAAACAAAAAAAGAAAGAAACCCTCGATAGAGCAGTAGCTCTGTAGGCCCTGCAGAGTTAAACCCTCTGAGAGTTCGTTGAAGCAGTTTTGGCTCCCATGCCTTCCCAGAGGTGGCCAACCGAAAAATCACTGATTGATCAGTTGATTACTACCTAGGTATATACATAGGAAGGTGACAGAGTCCGAGCCCATTCCCAAAGAGCAGACAGAAAATTTAAGTTTTTCCGCGAACTTAGCACCAAAATTTACCGTTTAGATGTTTAGCCCGTCTCAATCACGGTATTACACTTGCGAGGTTGCAATGGCTGCTAGTTGTTGAATACCCCAGAGTTTACCCTTTCGCTAAATATTTAGCCTAAATTATCGGCCATTGGTACCGAGCGACACAATATTACTGGGGAAAGCTTGACGACCTCAAGCATTTGGAGTATCCGGTATTCTTAATAAGCCGCTATTTTCTAAAATAAGGTACTAGGACAGTATCATGTCTTATGCTGATTGATGGAAGTCAAGTCCAACCGTTCCGCAAAAGTTTATCGCACAATTATTTTTCCGGTGATATCATAGGTCAAGGTGGAGCTTGAGGTTGAGCTTGCAACCTAAAGAATCAAATCTCTCGATCGCCAAAGACCCCGCCGTAGCCCCAGATTCCCCATATTTTCATCTGTATATTCCGGGATCCCTTTTCATGAGCAATACTTCTACGGCTGCATTTGATGTGCTACCCAAAAGTATATATAACAGCCAAAGAAACCCTACACCATGGATTCGACTAGCCTCAAGAGTCGCGACCTAGGTCCCGAACAAGAATTCATCGCCCACAATGCATCTCCTAGGCTCCCTCCGTATATCTATACTCTCTGTTGCACTTGCCCAGGGGACGAGGGCTCAAAATTTCGAGCCTCCAAACTCTGCATCTCATCCTTTGCGTATATGGACCACCACAGCAGGGAGCTACTTTAATGATTCTTACCTTATCGGCAATGGCCGTATTGGCGCTGCACTTCCTGGTGGTATCGCATCCGAGGTTATTCGTGTTAATGAGGATTCACTCTGGTCTGGTGGGAAACTATCGCGGGTTAACCCCGACGCGAGCGACAAGATGGGTGACATACAATCCCTTCTTACTCAGCAAAGGAATCCCGAAGCCGCCAGATTGGCAGGATTTGCGTATGCTGGGACTCCAGTATCCGCTCGCCATTATGAACCGCTTGGTGATATCCAGTTAGCCATGAACCACTCCAGCAGTGCTACAGGATACGAACGATGGCTCGATCTCTCAGATTCCTCAGCTGGGGTTTACTACACCGTCGGTGGAGTTAGCTATAAGCGAGAATATATCGCAAGCAACCCAGACAATATAATTGCAATCCACATCACAGCTAGCAAGCCAGGTTCCGTATCCTTTAATGTTCACCTGCGCAAAGGGCAAAGCCTTAATAGATGGGAGGACTACACATACAAAGTCGGAAGCGACACTACAGTCATGGGTGGCGAGAGCCAGGGAAAGAATGGAATCGAATTCTCTGCAGGTGCAAGAGTCGTTGCCTCTGGTGGCAAGGTTTATACCCTTGGTGACTATGTTATTTGCGATAATGCAGATGAAGCCACAATATTTTTCACGGCGTGGACAGCCTACCGTCAAAGAGACCCCGTCAACAAAGTTCTCTCAGACCTCTCTAGTATTGGGACCAAAGCATACTCCGATATCAGGGCTGCACATGTTGCAGACTACCAGAAGTACTTTGGGAGAGTATCTTTGAGCCTTGGTAGCTCATCCAACGCCCAAAAAACTTTGTCTACTCCAAAGAGATTAGCTGCAATTGCTACTACCTTCGATCCTGAATTGGTTTCACTATACTTTCAATTCGGTAGATATCTCTTCATTTCGTCCTCAAGAGCTAACACACTTCCTCCAAACCTTCAGGGAATTTGGGACCAAGAAATGGATCCACAATGGGGCTCGAAGTATACTGTCAATATAAACCTTCAAATGAACTATTGGCCCAGCCTTGTTACTAATATGGTCGAACTCACAACCCCCCTTTACGACCTTATTGAGCGTTTGCATTCAAGTGGCAAAAAGACAGCCCAGTCAATGTATGGTGCATCCAAGGGCTGGGTCTGCCACCATAATACCGATATTTGGGCAGATACTGCTCCTCAGGATAATTACGCATCTTCGACTTGGTGGCCAGCGGGCGGTGCGTGGCTCGTTCATCATATCATTGAAGAATATAGATTTACAAGGGACAAAAATTTCCTCCAGAATTATTATAACACCATTAAGGACGCCGCCCTTTTTTTCACGGAGTTCTTAACAGACTACAAAGGCTGGAAAGTCACAAATCCTACGCTCTCACCGGAAAACACTTTTTATTTACTGGGGACAAAAACAACTACCGCGATTACGCTGGGATCAACCCTTGATAATTCTTTAATTTGGGAGCTGTTTGGCTCCCTCCTTGAGATTATGGATATACTTGGGAAGCATGATAACAGCATGAAAAGTACTCTTACCAACCTGAGAGCTAAACTTCCGCCGCTTCGTATCAATAAATGGGGTGGAATTATGGAATGGATCGAAGACTATGATGAGGTGAGGCTCGAGGGAGATCCCGTATGCACGGTTACGAGCGATAACTAATATCATCTAAATTTCGCTCCAAATTAGACTGACCCTGGCCATCGCCATATTTCTCACCTCTTTGGTGTTTATCCTGGCTCTGAAATCACGACCGCCAACATGACAATCTTCAACGCTGCTAGGTCATCCGTAAATCGGCGTCTCGCATATGGCAGTGGTTCGACTGGCTGGTCTCGTGCTTGGTTTATCGCCGTAGGCGGCCGCTTATATCTTCCAGACGAAGTTCATCAGAGCACCGTGACGTTACTATATAACTATACCTACTTTAACTCAATGCTCGACACAGGCCCACCCTCGGCTTTCCAAATCGACGGGAATTTTGGCGGCACAGCTGGTATTGTTGAGGCCCTCTTGCACAGCCATGAAACGGTCTTAGCAACAAGCATAACCGTGGGAAACATGAAAGCAAGTGGGACTGGTGATGCCACCGGAGTCCCCGTCATCAGGCTTTTGCCAACTTTGCCTCAACAATGGGCAAGCAATGGGGGCGGTTTCGTCACGGGTTTGAGGGCACGCGGAGGTGCTGAAGTGGACATCTCTTGGACAGAAAATGGAGAATTGGACACCGCAACGATTACTTCGTCCACTGGAGATCTTCTGTGGGTCACACTGGGAGCCGAGCCTATTGGAACCAATAACGGAACCCAAATATCGATTGATAGTGTTGGGTCTGGAGCCTGGGTCCGGCTTATCCCTACAAAGGGCAAAAAGTATATAGTAAAATTGAAATAGCTTCGCAAGCTACGAAACGATTGAATTCCAGGGGTTGGAAGTGTGTTCTGTACTTAATCCCGCTTTTGGAAATAGTTCCAATTTAGTCAATATATTGCTAGTACTACTATTTAGATATCTCAGGTGTCTAAACCATATTTGTGATAAGCGGGCTTATTTTAGAAAGCTCTAGATCTGGAAATATATAGAAATTTATAACAAATAACTAGAAAAATCCCCTAGTAGACGTTTTAATACAAGTATTTAGTAGAAATGACTGGTTTTCAGGTGATAACCGGCGTAGATAAGCGGGAGCGGTGATCGCCTGCAGTCGGGTCTTAGTGCTGCCACTGGCAGCCGACAAGCACAATATCTTTACGGCTCTACGCATTTCCAGAGTGTTTAGGTACTGCAACACTCCCTCCCAGGGTAAAGTAAAGTCATGTATGAGCAGACCCTGCTTTGCAGCCGGGCATTAATGGGCTTGATCAATTGAGACTTTGGTGATCAGACTTCCTAGTACTGTAGCGAGACCAGTATTGTAGCCGCCTCACGGAGCCGGAATCATTTTTAAGTTGATTCTGTGTAACTGTAATTCTACCTAGTTAGGCTCTAGAAGGATCGTTAATCCAAGTTGGTCTCATTCCCAGACATCACAAAGAGGACCTCTAAGGTCGATGGACAGTCATACATAGCTTGGCTCACATTACATCATCAAGCCCTCCGCCAAGTATGGCCCTGGCATATTCTTTTAGTACCCTGGGAACAAGACCAGTCTCGAAACTAGATTTATAGACAGGCTCGCTATGAGCAGCCTCAACCAACCATCACTGTTCAGTTTGCAACAAGGTTTTTGTGTTGCGACAGATGACTTAGATCAGTAGATCCAATTCAAAGTTGCTGGAGGTCACACAAAGTTTCTGATGGAATGGAAGGTGGGTGTCGAAGGAAGAGAGGGCAGAGGAATTTTCCAATGAATAGATAAAGATCAAACAATGATCTCTAACAGTTTCTGGGTTTCACCAAACTTTAAATCAATTAAAATAACTAGATCTACAGAATTTCGTAGCACGTCAATCGGCAGATGGTCATGATCTTACTCAGTATATTTTTGTCCAAATTTAAATTTTAAAGGTTAATTATGAAAACCTAGTCTCTGGCTACCGAAGCGTCGTATACTACGAGACTAATACAATGAAAACCTAAGTACGTTTTCCAGAGTGTTCTCACAAGGCGGGTACGAGCGGCGACGCTCGATAAGATTCCGAGAAAATAAATACGATCATGTAGAATCACTGGAGATCCATTAAGGAGATGAAATACTGGCGTAAGTCCCGTGGCCCTGAGGTTTGTTTTTTCTCATTTTATGGTAAATTAAGAGTTTTTACTGGAAACTAATTGATAGGCGCATACACGTCTATAGCATGGTGGTGGGGCTCTCTGCGTGCTCGCAATTTTAGTAACCCTAATATAATGACCGTTTCCGGAATTCCCATAAGAATATTGTTATTTGCTGCAACGAAGTTTGGCCAAAAAACGTTCGTTATCATGGGGCTGGCTGATACTGATCTTCATACTCATCGCACTCTCGTTTCCGCCCCTACTCGGCCACGAAATAGTGGTTTTATGCGGAGCGGTATATGACCTGTGATTTGGATTCGGCATCATAGTTGCAGGAACATCTATTAGTGAAAGTGGGCATACCCAGGGAGGGTTACATCGGTTGATATTTCGTTGTTTACTAATATACCTCATCTAATATTGCCTTCCGTACGGTCCTGCGTCAAACAGCTAAAAAGATTGAACGGAAAAATCCTAATTATGCAGCCTTAGCCCGGATCACACGCGAAGGCGGGTTTTGGGTCGTATTTATTGTTCGGCTTTCAGTTATGCCTTTACCATTTTTCCACTGCTGTCTTTAGTTTGCGGTGTGGGATTTTGGGCTTTCGCTTTCGCTAGTCTGATCTGCCAAAACAACTGATAATAGTCTACCTAGGTGTGATTCTTAGGCACGAAAACGACGGGAGGCTAGTTAGCAATATTGTTCTTGAGGTCACACTCTTAGTTACCATAATTGCTAGTGCCTATGTATTGTAGAGGCTGGATGCCCCTCGAAAGCTTAACGGACAAAAGAAAGGGGAAGGAAGAGGGCAAACCCACGAAGTCACCAACCAAAGGGACGAACTTAGGTATAGCCGACGACTCAGACATATAATACTGGTTTATCTATTTGGCCAATTGGTATGCGCAGGTGCCGGGATTTAAGCATAAAAAACTCCAGTAGTGACCCTGCCTTGAGCGCTTGGATCCGAGGCTACAGTAGTGGGGAACCCGGAGCTTGAATTACACAGCTGTCGAAAAAGATGCTCGGGGTGCTTGGAAATGTCATCATACTAGATCAAGGATGTGGCTCGTTATCTACGCAGCTCCAACGCTTAATCACTGCCCCATTTCCATTGTATACTTCGTAGACATGAAAGATAACCCCAAAACCTAGCAATCAGAACCATTCACACGGTGTTATGTCTATTGGATCGTACCATCCCTTGCACTCTCCATTTAATATTAATAATGGCGACCCGCCCCGCAACCTATTGTATTATACAGTAGCTAATGTAACTCGTTTTTCAAATATTGATAAATAGAACCCATCAAAATCAATACCCCGCCTCTAGAAACGCCAGAAGTCCTGATTACAATACATAATTCATATATATTACATGTGCATGTTAGATCATTTTTTGAATTTGGAATCTCTCAAGTAACCTCTTCGATCGCTTGAAAAGGCTGCTTCATCGTGTGCTCTCCAGCTATTTCTTTCTCCATCATCCCTTCTTTGCTGATTAGGATTTAATATCGTGTTCCCGGCAGTAGGGGGGACCAGTGGCTTATGAATTTCTGAGCCATCAATTTCCACTGGAATATTATCAGAAACGAACATTTCCACAGGATGGAAATCCCCAGACACCTCAGTTGGGGGGATATATCCAACGGCCTCGGCCTTGATTTCGTTACTCTTCCCATCAGCTTCGAATATCAAAGCCTCGTTGCTTTCCAGTTCTGGGTTGGCGACTCCGGGGAGTAAGTCCGGTAGCTTTTTAGGCCGTCGGCGGAAAAAGAATATTGCAATCGCAATGCCAACGACAGCCACGACTACACCTGCCGACGCACCGGCTATCATGGGTACACGGCTTGGGGGGCCCGCAGGCGATTCGATTCCGGGCAGATTTTGGCCTGCCGAGTTTCTATCGAATCCAGCTTCAAGAAACTGTGCATCGATCTCACTCTCGCAGGCATAGTCCCCCTTAGCAAATCTTGTCTGTAATTGTCTTTGATTCCATGGCGTACAATTAAACGGGGCGGTGCTTCTAATGGTAAATTTCCCGTCGACATTGCCCAGGCTGGGAAGGCTTAGGCTGTCAAGCAAAAGAAACAAAAAGGATGTGTTAGTCAGAGTAATTGAATACAACAGCAGGAAATAGTAGAGTATAGGTACCTCCATATCGGACCGGCAAAGGTCATGTCCCCGGAAACTGATTTAAGCGCTCCAAAACCGGTAATATCCCTCAAGAGATTATTCCCTGAAAAGGATATATCACCTTGGATAGTTTCTAAGGATGGCATGTCGACTTTAAAGAGCGCTAGCGCATTCTCAAGAACAAAGGAGTCGTTTTTACCACTTCCAATGTTGGTGAGGTCAGGGCACTCAAGCTTCGTGGCCTTTATGTCAACTAGTTGAAAAGAAGCGCTGATAGTTCGAATGCTTGGCAGTTCTATAAAAGAAGCCTGCCTGATATAGACGTCTGAGACCCGTTCTAACTTGGGCATACGTAAACCAGCATATTGAGGGTTGAGTGCCGCAACTTGATCGGCGGTACCGAGCGAACTAGCTTCCACGTATATATTCCCACTCATTTCGACAACATTGAGAAAGGAATAAGACGGTTGCTCGTCCTGCACTGTACGGAGCGTGTTGGCGGAAACCTCGAGATCGTTAAAATCGATAGGGACGACGCCCAACACAGGACTGTAAAGATCGACGTTGTCCAACAAAGTCACTTTTGTGCACTTCCCGATCCAAATGGAAATTAAAGACAAGGTGGTGTCATGGATATAGACATTCCCTCCAACGTTAATCGTATCAATCCAAATACCGGGTTTGATCGCTCCATAAGGCGAATTTGTACCAAGTTTTGAGACCTCGAAATTTCCATCGATAGTGGTAAGGTTGGGAAATGAAACTAAGCGCTTTTCTAGGCCCTCGACTTTTGTCCAGTTAGTGAGGCCCTCTAGCCCATCCTTCACAAATAGGTTCCCACGAATCCGTTCAACGCCAGCGATATTGATCTCGTCATCGGCTATCGATATCGCCAAGTTCCCGTTCAGTTCTGTGCACCCTTTCACTAAATTGTCGAAATCCTTTTGAACTTTGAGGACTATGTTTTCCGCATTGCAGTCTGGCTTCGCTGTTATTGTCCCAACCCAAAAAACCAAGTAATAAACAATAAAGATAGTGAGGCGGAAGTGCTGGAGGTTGAAGTAGTCCAATTGACCCGGCATTGCAGTCGAAACAGGGTACGTGGAGTGGGTGGGTATCATCAGTATCAGCGAAGAACGTCGATATTGTCCATCCGTAGCGGTTGTTGGATGTTTTTTCCCAAGTCTCTGGTGTAGTGGTTGGTACTGAATATAGGTTTCGAGGGTGTAAGAAATCACCCGTGGGCCTGCTGACATTATATATTTGTGGCTGGCAAATACATTACGGCTGCGATGCTAGCCATTATTGAAACGACATTTAGATGAATTGATTGTGGTCTCGTAAACCAGGATGATTGCATGCATGTATTCTCACTGTGTGAAGTTGTGGCACAGCGCATCAACCCAGTGTGTTTCTCTGGCTCGGAATAATACCCAGGCGCTTGGCAATCCCACAGCGTCTTGAGCGCCCCAATAACCGCCATGGCTCCCCCCAAAATTAGATATTCAGCCCTGGAGAGCGCTAACTTGGGAAAGGGTTGACTTCCACAAACCCTCCGCCACTACAATTGCAAATAGAATATAGGTTGATAAGCTCGCAGGAGTGTGAGTGTTTCCAAAGTGCAGTATTATTTTTTTATTAACAATAGAATCCTGTTGCAATTGGAATCATAATACAAATGAAAAAAAAAAGTTGTAAAATATACAAAATCCCGCGGCATAGGGGCTCTCGATACTCAAAACATACAAAAAAGGAACTCGCTCATACTAAGACAAGGGACAAAGGGAAAACGAAATACACAAAGGGAAACGAGATGTTGACCTAGCCGTCTGTTGGAGAGGCATCATCAGAGGCAGTCGATGAGGCTTCGACGGTTGACTCAACAGCGTCGGCAGTGGTTGTGGGGGCTTCAGCGTCTTCAGTAGATGTTGGTGCTTCAGTCGTAGCTGCTTCAGAAGTTGGTTCCTCTGTTGCAGAGGTGACCAAGGTGGATAACTCGGTGCCATACGCAGGTGCCTCAGTTGTACTAGTTGGAGCAGCAGTTGTCGAAGAGCTAGAGACGTCAGGAATCCCGACCTTGTCCGGACCACCATCCTTGCCGATCCTGCGGGCGATCTCGGTGAGGAAGGTCCATTCGCCGTACTGTGTCCATGGAATTTGATCAGTTGGCAGGGTGCAGTGCGAGATAGAAACAGAAACCTTCAATCCCTTGACGTTACGAGGCCTGACTGGGTTTCCAAGGGAGTCAGTCACTCTCCAGCGGAGGTTCCTGATGAGGAATGGAATTGCATCCTGTGGGTTCAAGGATGTAAGGTTTGTGCGGGCGAAGGCCTTGACCATAGCATTCGTAAGTGGAACACTGCCGGTGATTTCAGTACTAACAACTTCGGGGTTGCCATCGACAGTCGGCTCCATAGAATGAGTAAAGACGATGTAGTCACCAACAAATTCCGGCTGAGAGGCCCACTGCTTATAGTCGCGGGCAGGTTTTCCGAGGAAGAAGTGAACGCTGTAAGAACCATTCAAGGCACCTCTATCAGTGGCGACATCGACTCGCCATTCGTAGTACTGATTGTTGTCAACCGAGTTATCAAGTCCCTCGTTTTCTTCAGAGGTGTAAAGATCTCTCTTGCGCTTGCTGGAACTACTGACTGTATTTGGATACAATTTTTGGACCTCTGTCATAGCAAACCGACGGAGTCCAACTGGGTTAGATTGGTACAAATGTTTTGGAACTTCAGGGTAGCCGTAACCGAAGGTTGCAGTGTTCTTGACAGCATTTGAATTGAGTCTTCCGCCGGTGGGGTTAAGCCAAGGTTCCAATGGGGAATTAACAGTATCATTTGTTCCTGGTGCGATACCATATGTTCCTCCACCGTTTTGCTGCCATGTAACATAACTGTCGGGGTTGATAGCCTGCCAGATAGCGAAGAGACGATCGACATTGCAATGATGAAGGAAGAAGACAGGGTCAAAGGAGCTGTAGGGGACGGAGGTCATGTGGCCAAATCTTCCACCGATCAAGACGTGAATGGTATCGTGGATAGATTCGACTGAAGAGCCGCTATTACCAACTCTGTTACTGAAAGCACCCCATCGTGCGGGGTCTTGAGAAGTGTTGATTTTGTGTCTTTCTTCTGATCTAATGCTGCTGTCTGAGTTCATTTTAAGTGAACGAAGAAGAACTTCGTTGACTTGCTGTTGGATAGAAGCGGCGTTGTTTCTGAGGTCGCTGCGGGCTTCACCAATATTATCGCCAACTCCAGGGGTTTGGTCTTTTGGATGCCTCAGGGTACGGGGCAACTGCCTGAAAGCATCGTTACCGAAATTGGTTCCCGCATTATATGTTCCTGACTGGAATCTGAAGGTGTAGAGAGGATTCTCCCACTTTGGCCACAAGTTCTTGTTGGATTCGCCGGGGTAGAACCTGAAAGTATGGGTGTTGCCGGCGATCTGGTCTGGGAAGCTGCCACCATTGGTAGCCCAATCCCAGTATGGAAGACGAAGCTGTTCGAGAGCTTTCTCCCACTGGGCCTTCTCTTTTGCATCCTTTACCTTGGATTGAATTTCCCAGTAGGCACTCATCCAAAGAACTTCCTCAACGTATGCGAGGTAAGGACGATGCCATGTAGGGAACTATGTTCGAAAAAATATATATTAGGAGACTATAGAGAAAATTTGTAAGAGGGAGGACTGATCTAAGCTTACCAGGGTGGAGCCGTGCGTGCAGTAACCAGTGCCTGTGAATTCTGATTTAAGGGCTGAACTAGGGGCTCCTGGAGCTCTGCCGTTCCATGATATGAATGGACGGCCATGAATTCCAGCAAGCTGCCACCAGCTGTTTTTGTCTGTGTAGCTTCGAGCAACCTGTGTTCTCCTCAGGGCAATAATAAACAAGTCGTAAACTCTTCCAGGTTGGCTGTCACCAGAGACTGTGTAAGTGTAGAGCTTCCGGATCTCTCGACGCTCGACCATCTGGTTGCCGTTGTTCCCCGATTGGATCCCGCCGAGACGGCCGTCGGTTGTACCCTTCAGTGTTGCATCTGGAAGGAGCGCTCGCTTCTTGATTAGTTTGTCGTAAAGATGCGCGACACCATGAACATGAACGTCCCCAAAGTTGTCAGGCTCGGGGGCTGCGAACGGAGCAGCGGATACCAGCTGCGTGGTTGTGGCCAATGCCGAAAGCAATACCGAGACCTTCATCTTGTCGAAAATATATACGATAGGAGTTAATTGGATTATAGATTAGGAGTAGAGAATGCCGTCGGAAAGGTTGAATAGAGAAAAGAACAATCGGTCGAATTAAAAATAAAACCCTCCCCGAATTACTACCCGTAGCGAATGTATATTAAACGAATGGCGCTGGAAGGTATGAAGAGAAAAAAGGACGATTTCGTATCAAGCTATGCTGGAAAGCATCGACTATATAATCGAACGAGAGTTAATACTGAACGAATGACCTCAATTAGAAACGAATACAAAAGCAAGCAAATACAGCCATGGGTACGCAGATGTCACTGCATATGCCAAGATGTACTTTGCTTGTCGGAATGCAATAATGTTATATCAAGTGAGAGAAACAAATGATCATCATGGACAGGTGGGAATGATAATAAATAGGATGTCTGTGTGGATGTGATGTATGCAACCCCACCGCCCTCGCCTCGGGTTTAGGGGAGCGCCTGCAGAATCAATCCGCAAGAGCCACAACTGAGAGCGCGCTGCAAGATTGTCTGAGATAACAGGGCTAGGCTGGCGGTACTCACACCCCAGCCCTTGGTCTGTCCTTGGGTAGGATGGTTTTTTTCTGGGTAATTGCCATCGGTCAAACTGATTCGGCAGAGCCAACGAATCAGAGCCTGGGGGGCAAGGGTCGAAGCTGAACATGAGGTTACACTTTACCCACCTTGAATGATCTCGATGTCTTTCGCTTTACCTAATTCTTCAACGTGTCGCCTGATTTATTGTCGATGCAATGCGAACAACTAATCGCCAAAAATAGTACCAGTGTAGTATTTGGCGACCAAGAGCGGAGGGAAAAAGTCTGCGAATGAAAAAAAATTTAAACAGAAAAAGAATACGATAATAGTGATTAAAGAACGAAAGAAAGTAAACAGGTACCGAGAACCAAAATTACGGGAATCGATGCCTTAGAAAGGTAAGCGTCTATGCTGAAGGGACTTGGTAGATGGAGCACCCTCGCACAACAGGTGGCGATGAAATATTTTATATCAAAAGAGTGACTATTAGTGAGCGACAAAAAACAAAAGAGCGAAAGAAAGGAAAGAAAGAACCAAAAAAATCTTCGGATCTCAACTTCCTTCAGAACTCGAATCTATCCGCAGGTAACGGGAGAATGAAAAGGAAAAGATGGAAAAGAAGAGGAAGCATTTGGAGATCTTCCAAGCCTTTTCGTTAAGTACCCCATTCCCACCCCCTCCTACACAAAGAGCCCTCATTTCGCGCAACAGGCAATCGGGTCAGGGAGAGTTCAGCCTACAGAAGGGAAATAGGGGGGCTCCACTCTCGAAAAAGCTTGGTGCCAATTTGTGGAGTCCATCCCTGTCCTGTCAGAGCCACATGTTCTCACCAAATCCTCAGCTTTTTTGCCCACGAAATATGGACTCTTAGACGGATAACTCGGATTCCCTGCAGTTGGAGACCCTTGCCATAGTGCATCAACTCTCTCCAAATTTAAATGTCGTCGTCATCAACATTGTAGAGACCGCAACAGCGAGTACGTAAATTTCATGAACCCAATTGACCGATCAAGAACCATCAAGCGCTCTCTGTGTTGGCCAAAACGCCCACGCTAACATCCTCTATGTCAATATTGCAATGTGTTTCTTCAGCGAAACAAGTTTGATGGGGAGTTAGAGTGCCTAGTTGAATAAATGTCTCTGGGCCTTAGCTTGGCCAGGCAGAGCCGGGGCGGGCTAGATCATGTTTCCAGCGGCATGCGCTTTTGGTAAATGTCATGGATCAGAGGTCAATTCAGGTACATGAAAGTACAAATCCGCACGATATGTAACCTTTGTACGTGTGCGTATGTGCATGTCATGGAAGCCAGCTGGGCGTTTGAGCGAGAAGAAAGGTCTTTGTCCTCAGACTCAAAAAGTCTTTGCTCGGGTTGACAGACTCAACCATCCTGGAAAGGCATGCATGCGCTCCTGCACCATCCATGTTTCTGTAACCTCAACTCTTGACGCTCTCGCTCCAAATTGGCTGTCATCCACCTGCAATCGGCGAGAGGAAAGAAAGCCCATGGTCTGACGATCGACCGATTAGTCCAAAAAAATTAAAAAAACAACACCAGCGGGCCCACAGAGGTGACATGCCGCTGTGCTGGGATGGCAGACCATTTAAGGGGGGCCAAATCACGATGCTTCAAAAGACGAAACAGAACTCACACAGCCTCACTCTCCAATCCGGGTCCAAAGACGTAATCACAAAATTTTGGGCAGGGTGTCAATACCATGGCTCAGAGGCCAATGGTTTGGCGGCAACCTTGGAGTGGAAAGAAATTAACAATGTTGTTAGCTTTTCTGTCCACACGAAACCTTTGGGGAAATATTCTCCTTCCTTATCCCTTTCGCGAAAAACATGAAAAAGGGGAAATTGCATTTTCCATTTTGTCAAGAAAAAAAAAAAAAAAAACTATGCCATGGCCCAGGAATCAATGCAATAGTAACGTGTTTCTGAGCTTAGAGTGTTGCTATCGATATCGGAGGTCCCAACGTTACGTCAAGGGGTTCCTCGATCATAGCCCTGTGGGCATATTGGCGGCGCTATGTTGACCGGCAATCGATCGTGCAGTCGGGTTTATGCTGCGCGTACATGCTAGAGCAGATTCTGTATAGAATATTGCAACCCAAATATACGTAGTACTATGCGCTAGTACTAGGCGGTGAGTGGACCCAGAACATCGTAACAATTTATTTGACATGCGGCGTCGTATTGAAGTCAGAAAGCCCGGAAATACTCTTTATGTTCCAGGAATTTCCTTCACCCGGCCCAACCAATCAAAATACTCGCTGAGACGGTTTGTAATTTTTGAAACATGGACAATGGCCGCCCCATTAGCAATCCTAATCAAACCTTCCGTCTTCCCACCAAAAGCAATACAAAGCCCTACCGAACTGCCAAGGTTGACGGCAGGCTTTTTCCAAGAAAACAAAGGAACTAAAGAGCCAAGGGCGGAAATGTATGCAACGGGATTGAATACAAACAGCTTAAGCTTGTGTCGCTAGTCCGTTCAAAATGGAGCTTGAATTGCTCTATACAGAGTACCCGAGCAACTACTCAGAGCATTGGGTTGCGAGCTGAGCGCGCTACCTGAGTAAATACGGACTGGTATTAAGTCGATGCATTAATAGCTACGTTGAAACCGGCTTGATGTCATACTGTGACTTCGAGATATTGTATTTTGAACCCTTCTCGGAGCTCATACCTATTGCATCAGGTTGTATTTCAGCTCTGAGCTACTAGACCCGTAGATGACCGCGAGTCAGCTACTTCCACCGCTACGACTATGCTCTACCCCTTTCAATCTGAAACTAGCCAAAAGTTAACTCTATTCCACGAGGCTTCGGTTTTGCCGCCCATGGACTAGCTCGGGCCGTTCAGTTCAGACATCGAATACAACAATGTTCCTACATAGTTTCTCCGAACGCTGTTGTTCACACAACGCATTTTAAATTTTGCAATGGTCAAATTTCAGTAGTCGCCTTGGTTGCCGATATGCCGACATGCCGGTGTGCCGATGCATTGACCAGAATGTCCACGGCGAGCTGACAAGAACTTTTTTTTTTTTTTCCCTTCATGCATGCAACATTGCTATTGGAAGACCCGCGAACGTGGTTGATTCGGGCTTGAAGACGGGATTAACCCAGGCCGTCGGCCCTTTTTGTCAGGGGTGGCTACATGATAGTATTCACATACATCTAGATCTACATATTCAGCTAGTCAGATGAATAGCATATGAAAAACTCTGATAACTTGCTGTCCGTTCGCTTTCTGCCCACTAAATAGGGTGTTTCATTTTGCGATATCTAATTACGTCGGCGGCTGTCTTCCCGGCTCTCGGCTCTCCGTCTCTCGTCGCTCACTTGCGTAACCGCCTTTTATAGTAGGATTTCTGAGAAATCGCGTCAGTATCAGCTTCCGTTGCAGTTAGGATGTATAGAGATCTCTGGAGAGCTGTTATGCATATATGTACGCGTATACATACCATGATTTCTTTCTCGTCCACTTCATCCCCTTCGCCGAAGTATATAGTTGGTGCATCATACACGCCGTGCCCCACATTCCCCCAGCCCGAAATAGATATCGCTGTATCGGCAGCTAGGTTAAGTGGCTGGGCGACTACTTGGTTGTTCCCATTAATATCTCCAATAGCCGCCTGCTGATTTAGAGGTTGAATAACGTCTTCTATGATATCTGACTCGATAACAGTTCTAGGGCTTGGAGGGTCGTTTTGAGAGTACTCAATCTTAGCTGGGGCACCACGCCTCCCACGGCCCGTAACTTTGTTAACAATAGAACTGACCCCTTTCTTTGGGATCGAGACGACGAAATCTCCAAATCTTCGGAGAGGCGATTTCGACCTGTCCTTACGAGTATCTGGCTCCGGCTCGACACCGTAAAGCTCCCTCAATCGAGCCTGCACTTGTGCAGCCTCAGGGTCGACTTTCTGCTCTTCTTCCTCTCTTACTCGCCGGCCCTGTTGCCGGCGTGATCTAGATGCTTCCTGTGGGATGTATGTTGGATCGATATTGGTCACCGAAGAAATATTAATCTGCGGCTTAGAAACTGGTCCTCCGTCTTGGGCATCATTCAAGCCGCTGACACCGCCCGCATGCTCCTCAACTTCAACAGCTTCTCGTGCCGGTCCTCCGTCTTGGTTTATAGGTTCACCTTGGTTTTGATCTGTGGCGGCTTGGAGTTCTTCTTGGAGCGTTTCTCTTATAATTCGCTCTTGCTCTTCCGTCGGTGAATTGGCATCGTAAAACTCCTCATCTTCGGATTTTACAGACTGTCTTCCGGTGTTTTCAGGGTCACCTAGAACTATTATCGATTAGTGATTCCGTAGAAATATTGCCGTTAGTCCCTTTCCCTAATTTGAGAATTTCATTACACAAAAAAAAAGAAGAAGAAGAAGAAGAAGAACATAACATAACATAACATAACATAACAGAAAAGGCGCCCTCTGTAAGCCGGTAACAAGAAGTCTTGAACCCGTATCACCACGAAGATAAAGCTGGTTTTTTTTCTTTCTTTTCTCTCTTTTCTTTCACAACTGGTGGCCCAGTCAGTCTAGATGATGCCCCAGTTTGGGGACGTCTCTAGGTTTGCGTCATGGAAGCTCTTTCGTTAAAAGTACAATCCGTATCCTGCTGACCATAATTTACCAGATCTCGAGGATGAAAAAGGGGAATGTATTACGCACTGGTTCCAACGGGAGCCCAGCGTTATTCTAGCCAGGGGTAGAAGGGCATATTCGTATTATGGCTTACCGGAATTAGGCTCCACGTAGAGGTTCGATGACCTCTGTATTTCTTCAAGCTGCTCCGCCCCGGTTTGTTCGATATCCCGCACTTCGGATGCCGCTTCAATTTCGGCATATGGGTCAATAAGATTTGTACCGCTTTCCAAGGGTCCAAGATCAATATTGTCGAGTGCATGGACCAGCCCAACTCCTCTAAAACTTGGAGGTTCGAGAATATCCTGGCTGTTCCCTCCCTCTTCTATATCCTGCTCTTTCTCCTCTTCAAATATATCCTGATCTGGAGCTTGCCCACCCTGTTGACTACCAGTATCCGAGAACCTTGGGGTTTGGGCGCCACCACTTTCTTGATCCCCCCCATCCTCGACCTCTTCGGTTTCCGTTATCCTAATGTTAAAAGTCTGGGGATTCACAATAGGCTTGAGTGCAAACGGGTTGTTCTCCATTTGCCGTTTGAATAGATGGTTTTGACCGTTGTCTTTTACCACCTCGGGAAGATACCGAGCCATGGCGAGGGTTGAGAACCCAACAACCGTGAATATCATAAACTGGGACCGCATGGTTAAAAAAAAGATCTTTTCTTTCCTTTCGATAACACAACTGTCGGTAGGCTTCTGTGATATCGTGTGAAAGCCAAAAGGGTTGTCTCGTGGTCTTTTGGGTGCCACAAAGCGAGGATTTTCCTTAGGAGGAAGGAATCCGCATGGCAGAGCTATTTTGAGCGTACTCTCAGTCCGAAGGCGAATAAATATGATAGATCTCATAATAACGCAATCAAATGGTCCTTAGATGCCCGAAATCTACAATATTCTACCTCTTAATTCCTCAAGCTTCGTGGTATCTAGATATCCGTAACCGCAACGCAGGGCGTGCGAGCACCATGTGGTAATTTTGTGCGTGGAGTTGAGGCAGCATGGCCGCTACGAATATAATAATTAATAACACACCACGACGATATCGATAATGTCGGGCACTAATTTCCAATACCGGTCAATTATAACATTGGTGTTTCTCGTATCGGTTGCAAAATCATGGATACTTAAGCTCACGTTTTCCAGTGACGGGGGGAAGACGACTAGACTCCAGACGTTTGAACAATTATATACCAATGGAACGCAAAAGTATCTCGGAACCCCGACACACACGAACATGTGCATTGACACATGGACACCAGTGAACGTAGGTCATTGCCACACACATATTTAAAGAATAATTTTGTCCCACCTATAGTACATAATCATTAACATTGAAGCTCACGTCGCAATAGAAGCCAGTAAGCATAAATATGACAACTTCGAGGCCGATATCAACCTACTGAATGAACTCCCCTATCCTTAGTACATCGATGCACAACATGAATCGGGTATTCGTCAAGCCGCCGACATGTCTGACGAACTGATAAAATACAGCTTCACTGAGGGTGTCTTCAATCCTACGTCGTTCATGCTGTTCTTCTACAACGATACGAACTGTGAAGGGCTCACCCCACAACCTGGTGCGAGAGGTCATAAAGCCCAATTCAATAGGCGGGTAAATGCACCACATGCAGTCTACGATTTATCGGGGTTATCGGGGACTACATTACAGAAACCAAGGAAAGCTCAAAGTTTCTATGTTGCGACTGATACTCCACGGTACCTGTACAAGGCTGCGAAGGGTAAAAAATTGATGGATATTGCGGATCCAAGTTAAGCTCGTTGAGTGTAATGTAAGAAACTACTCTAGAACAGGCTTTCTATTTAATGTATTATTTCTAAGCGGATAGGATTTAGGCCATCATAGAATCTAAATTTAGCCAAATCAAACAATTTAAACGTGAAAACTACCGGCTCTCTGTCTTTGAGCCCCTCCATGTCGTTCTTTATAATCTCTTGCGCTTTCAACCCTCGCAAGACCCGCCCCTGTAGACATGCCCCCATTTCCTTCCGGTCTACCTCCAAAACTTGCCAGTACGACCGGATTATCGGCAGTCAACGCATCCATAGAGCTTAATTCCGCCTCCGAAAACCACCTCTTGAAATACACCCACCTTAGTGGTATTAATACACATATCAAGATAGGGAAACCGACTGCAGCGACTGTTTGTGATATGGCAACGCAAATGGCGACGGATGTTAGTTGGAGGAAGATGTAGAGTGCGATCTTTTTCGAGGGAACTTTGTAGAGCGGATCATCTGGAGGGCGGAATCGGCTCTCGCTTAGGAGGTGGACAACTTTATGGGTTATGCCGTTGCCTTCAATCGAGCCCCACTGGAGGACTTGTTAATATTTTAAGCATCTTAGCAAGATGATGAAAGAAAACCTACCCCAACTGTTAAGAAAACACCGGCGAAGATTGTCCGCGGCATAGTTCCCAAAACCACAAGCAACGGCCTAGACATGGTTCCGAAGAGCAAAAGAGCCATAGCGATATGTGTAACTCTTTGTTCTACTACTTTCAATATCTGCACTTTCGGCCGTCGAATCTCTTCGCCTTCAACATCTTCGGTTTTGATCACCTGTAGGTCTGTTTGATATACACATAAGGAATCGGTGTGAACGGGCGCTTGTGGAACAAGACCATTGGGGAGGGGGATCCCGATGATAGCGGAGACAAAGGACGTGCACCCAAGGAGAAAGAAGTCCCAATGGAAACCACCAGGCTTCTTTAACGGGTATTGCTTGGCCTGAGCTGTCAAGCTACTAACGTTCTGCGTTGAAATAGTTAAATCCTGCGAGCGCTGAGGGCAGGGGCAGGAGTCCTTACATGATCGTAGTAGAATAGCAAAGTTATAAGGAATCCAAATGGCATGGACGCGAATACCCATTTGACATCCAGGTTCCAGAAATCGATCTAGGAAGAATCATTTAGTAGGTAATAGTATGGGGTATGGGGCAGGAGTACCTACCACCCAATTCCGATCAGTGGACGGCCGGAAGGCCTGCGTTATCGGAAGCAGTTGAACATGTGTATCCTTCAAAGTTCCGGGTATATGACAAAACCCAACCCAGAATACTGTAGCTATCTTCAGATATAGTTAGGCAGCAATTCTATCTTCGAATTCGTGTATTTTCTTACTGGGTAGGCATAATCTGCGACGAATCCTCGGACTTTAGGGTTGAAGAAAAGTCCGGACCCGAACTTCTCCAGGGTATAGACAGACCCAAAATAGAGCATAGCGACGACAATGCCCATAAACCCTCCAGATGTGCTTTCATCAAACTCGGCAACTAGTTCCTCGATACCCTTGACTGTAGAGTGTTAGTTCAGTCGATAATAATGGAAGGAGCATTATTAAGTAGCCGTACTAAGATATATGATTCCAACGTACATTCCGAAAGTCTCACTTGAGAAATCCGTCACATATCGCATATAATCGCAAAGGTTGGTGATTGCAGTGAGCCAATGGAAGATGGCGGTCCAGATTCCAGTCCAGGCCATAAACTGCGGGTATATTGTCGCATCGTAAGGGGTAATTATGTTGTAAATTGTGTAATTGAATAGGGAGATCAGACCTAGAGCATGTTAGTTTCTTATGAAGAGCCAAACAGCGTTTTAGAGATCTCAAGAATGAATACCTGTTACTCTAGTGATGAGAAAATATTAGTACCCGAGTCAGATGGACGCTTGATCGAGACGATGGATAATACGAACCCAACGATTGTGAGAGGCTGTGCACTAAATAACCCAAACACGCCGGCCGCAAGCGCCGAGGCCAACAGTCCTTCGTTGATACCGTAGAATTGACCGGTCCTCCGGTACATATCAAGGGTGTACGCCAAAGCAGGTAACAAGCTAGAAAAACGGCCGCGATTTTAGCTTCTCCCCGCACCAAAAAATTGATTTTTAGAAATGGCGACTAACTTGACAAAGTATATTCGGATTGTGCTCGCGACAGCTCGGTATGTGAGAGCATCCGTGAAATCACTCGGGTAGTATGGGAGTCGTCGCTTGATGTCGTGATAAATTCCTCGGAAGGGGCGTAGGGGCCTGTACTTCCTCCATCCCCGTGCGCCGACATAGGTATACGGGTTCCTTGGCTCGTAGACACTCTCGTGAGTTTTCTCGCGGGTTATGATGTTGTCATCTCCGCCGTCGCCATCTTCATTTCCATTTGCCCCTGTTCCATTGGCGAAATGCGCATGTGCATGGGTCTCTGATCTTCTCGAAACAGTTTTCTTGATCTGATCTGGGTCGGCCGCATTGGAAGATCCAACGGAGATAGCATCGGCGTCTGCTACATCCACATTTGAGGAGCCAGCGGCGTGTCTTTGACGGAACTTCTGCAGTTCCTGTTCCATTATGTTTCGTGCGGATTTCCGTCAACGAAAACAACCGATCAACGCACGCGAAGGGAAAAACAAACAAGCCTTGGAAAGGCTTTGAGCTAAAGCATCACAATTAGGTTGAATTGTGGGATACTCGATGTATAGTTTTTTTTTTTTTTTTTTTTTTTTTTTTTTTTTTGCGGTCTTTCGCCGAGGGATGGGAAGAGGAGAGAAAAAAAAAAGTTAGGTGATTCGTGCTGGTATCAATGCAATGGCCCAGCAAGCCAGTCGCGGAATTCTGTTATTGGTCTTGAGCTCTTCGCTTGCGAACATGCAGAAGCTTTGGGTGGCTAACCTGAAGCGGTAAGCGTCGGAGCCAATCAGATATGCAGTCCGGAGGAGTCTCGGGGAAATCAGAATAATCTTCAGCCAGCGCAGTGCAATGCATGGTATATATATGTATTCATGTTAATAATTTGGGCATGTTTTTATTTTATTTCAATGTTTTGGTATTGTGATACAGGATCCCGAAGCCGTCGAATTTGCTTTCTCTTTAGCCCACTTGACATGTACACCTACCGCGGCCTGATCTTGTGGGGCTACCTAGGTAGTTTTACATACATGCCCAAACATTGCAAGAAATTCAATCGTCGGTGACGCTTTCAGTGTAGACGGTCATAATGTCCTCGATCTTGCCCGCAGCAACAGCCTTCAATTCTTTGTGGGCGTTACATTCGGTGTCGTAGAAATTCATTTCTTCCAAGCTTGCAAAAACGGTGATTGCAAAAAGGTTGAAGCCCTTGCTTCGAGGGTCATCCTTTGCGATAGTCTTCCCAGCGCTGACAGAGAGGATATATGGTTTGCCGTCCTAACCAGTATTTATTAGCAATGGGCGGTGCCTGGCCATGGTTGTTCCCACCAGCCCCAATATTAAAATGGGTGTACCTTCAAAGCGTTCTGTTTGACAGTCTTGTATTGCTCCAGAATGGCATCCTGGTCGGCTTCCTTCGGGATTTTGAACAACGTCACTCGCTTGATGGGGCTCATGATTTACGTATGCTAAAGGCCAACTGGTGCGGCAAAAGCTAAAGAATGTAATCAGATTCGCTTGTTCGAGAGGCTGTATGCTAACTTTAGAAGCTGATCGATCGGTTTGCCCCGAAGGATATAATTATAATGCAGTGCGCTCTTGATATCGTAAATTGTACAAGAGACTCCCCGGCCGGATGTTGGATGTCGATGTTGTTCGTGCAGTGAGGAGGACAGGTCTTCTCAAAAACCCAAACCTTTATATAGTCGTTATTAAATCCTCTTTACACATTGGAGCAATCGTATTCCGCTTTCTACCAGATTTAGTTCAATCAATCGAGTGAATCACGGTTACCTTCGGCAGCGATCGTTGACCTAATCCCCAACACAAAATTTGCAACAGAGCCTGCAAACCTGGAATGCAGGAGTTCATGCATGGGCGTCATTTGTATTTATTGCAGTATGTTAACCATTCGGAAGGGGCGATTGGGGTAGAAGTATGATGCACGCCATGGGGTGAAATACAAGCTTTTTTTGTTAAAAAAAAAAAAAAAGAGGGAACGTTGTGATCTGAAACTGTAGTTCTGCGGGGCCCCGGCAGAGCGCAACTTGAAGGTTACTAGTCGACTGTCCAATAGTAAATCCTAGGCGTTTTACATAAATGAAGAGAGTTAAGCAAGCTTGACAGTTTCTAGTTCTGTGGATATTGTGTCATATGGGGCCTGCGTAGCATTTATATATATACCCTTCACCCAAGTGCCCAAGTCCCGGATCGCCATTTGGGTGGAATATTAATTTTTTGGGATGTGTGAGCGAGTGCGTAGATACGTATCGATACGCATACTTGCTTTGTCTCATACCCAGAGCCGACGGCGTTGATATTTGCGCAAGTTTTACGGCTTATTTTGAAATATATTGGTACTAGCCGGCTGGGAAACGTAGCCCTTTGATCCAAAAAAAACAATTGACGTCACGTTGCATGCGGGTATAACTAGATATTAATTCAGAAACTGTAACGGATTAGACTACCTAGGTAGTACGTTAGATTGCGTTCTGGCAAAATACCTACTTTGCCTTTTGTTGTTAGCCAACGTGCTCACCTCAACAATAAATGTAATATAATGTGCATGAATATTGATATTATTGGCATACCAGACGCTAGGCAAAGCTATCTAAGCAAAAGTAATAATGTTGGGACATGGTTACACTTCATAGTTTCCCAATTAGCGTGGAATAATATATTCGAGTATACTACTTCCTTATAGCTTAGGGTTGCGAGCCAGTGCTGTAGCAGCCAAGTGCCAAAGCTTAATAAATACTTACTTACGGCATGCTCGTTTCTGAGTTCTATACCACGTCGCGCTCTTGTTTATCGATTCTTGACTATCTAACCAAGTCTTTGCACTGCTAGGCCCCAGGCCGCAGGAGGACCACAAGGACACTAGGCACGGAGTAAGTACTATCTCTGACGATCGATCAATTACGTATGTATGAGAAGTAGCCAAATGCCCGCGTCGGGAGTTTATTACTATATTGTTACTTTAAATAGTTACTTTAAATAGGTATGGGCTCTGTTCGGCATGCAAAGTCGTCATTTCGAGCTATAATCTTGCAGTGTGTCTGACGGGTGTGGATACGATTCTTTGCGTTGACCGGGCCCAAAGGTGTTATTTCCCGTTTTGTCGCTGCCCCTTTTTCAATTTTACGCATGGAAACAACACCCGCTCGAATTATCTCGAGAATCGAAGGGCATTGATCTCATTGCGGTGTCGAAAGGATAAGTAAATCGGGTAAAAAGATGATATAGAAAATAAAGAAAGGGAATCGGTACCAACGGCCCAAAGGTATAGGGAATTTTGAGTCGGGTCTAGAAACATCCAAACCGTTTACGCTTGGGTTTGCTTGTCATTGATTAGGAGATTATGAGGTTGCATCTGTCCGCTGTCTGCGGTCGCTAAAGCAGACTCGATCTGGCGTGGCCCCGACCGAGACAAAAGTGCATGATTTCACGACAACGACAAACTTATGTCAGCACCCATCGGATGTGTAGATTTAGGAATTTATTGTAATCCATTGGATTTTTTTTATATATATATATACCCTTTCTTCAGAATTCATTTCATTGCCATTACAATTAATATTTCGTATAGACTCCAAGGTCAACAATAAAAAACAACAGAGCCGAGGAGTATGGAACCAAACGGGAGATAAGCCCAAGGGACTGAAAGGGTATATTTATATACATGAAGATTTGAATAAAGTCCTTGACCGAATGTCCCCTTCAGACATGAAGGTATGTATTTTTAGACCAAATCTTGTATCGTGTGATTAAGTGGTATCATGAGGTTATGTAGGGAAGGAAAAGACAAGTTTGTCTGAGGCAGTTGAACGTTGACGCGTTTCAAGGGACGTTGATGTTGGCTTAAGCAACAACGGCCACGATGGCTGCGATGGCACCTGCCAATGCGAATCCAGAGGCAGGAAGCATGGAACCAGCACCGCTGCCTGGTCCGAGGGATTCAGTTGGAGCGGTGGTTGGGTACTCTGGTACGCCACCAGTGGTAGTGGTGGCATTTCCTGGCACACTTGGAGTGTATGTTGGGACAGAGCCACTGTCGGTTGTAGTGGCATTGGTTGGAGGAGTTGGAATAAGAGTGGTTGGGTAGCCAGTTGGTGCACAGTCGGTACCAATGACGGTTTCAGTGACCCAGACGGTCTCTAAACAAAGCGTTAACAATCTGGTCAATTCAATATAGAATATCGTTTATACATACCCTGAGCGGCGGCAAGGGCAGCGAAGGAAAGGATGATGGCAGAGAATCGCATTTTGATTGATTTTGAGTATAAGAATTAAAGATTAACGGTTGTTGATCGGTGGATCTTGGGTAGATCAGGACTGAGAGAATGAATGAGTTTTAGGAAAGAACGATTGTTTTCCTTTAAAAACGAGGTTCAAAGCGATTGACTGGAGGCTAAATGCTCTCTTGGTTGGTTGGGATTCAAAGAGTGAGTATGAGTTGAAGAATGAGAATATCTGATGAACCATGTGCGGGAGGGCGATTTTTAAATACTGTTCTCTGGCATATCGGAGCAAGCGCTGTTTCTTTGTCCAACCGAAGGAAATAGACTTGTCAGTGTGCCAGATAACTGCATATTCGCACTTTTCTTCTTTCTGACCATGACCGCCGCCATAATCAATGGTCTGTGATATAACTCCGTGCTGCGACGTACAACAAACCCTTGTTCAAATTGCTTGTTGTTTTTTTTCGCCAAGGTCCACTCCATTGTCCAGAGCCAATGACATATAGGCGCTATACAGTTTTGGGGGTTGGGAGCCAGGGCCAGCCACAAGAAGGTTCTGTCTATCGAGAATGCTGGGCCTATCAGAGCTTTCTTTGACCTGACTGACGCAGTTGATTCCAAGTTTTGGTCTCGAAGGTGCGCAGCCTCGAAAATAACAGCGATCTAAAAACAAGATTCTTCCAAGTTTTGATTGTGTTTTTATGGCAAGCTGGTCAACGTTCGGAATCATCTTGTTGATCCTCAATTCGGTATCCTGGGCGCAAGGTGGCGAAACTGACGTCGAAGCTACAACATTTTTCATTTTCGTGGCACGGGTGGTAGGCGCTAGCAAGTCTCATGTCGTGCGCGCAGTCGACACGCAGAGACCATTATGCGTATGCTAGCACAGCTGTTTTTTGTGCCATGATCCACAAAATTGCAACCAACCGCTTTTGGCGTGGGCTCGATATGGCGAGGGAGATCTGTGCTCCCTCGTTTGTCTTTATCCCCCGTGTTCGTGCGGTAATTGACGAGCTTGAGAGATCACGACCAAAGAGTCCCGTGTTGAAGAGGAAATTGGTCATCGAGCGTTATTGGGTCTCCTTATTCTTGCGTATCGCTAGATATTTCCATAGCTGCACCCAAGATTCTTCGATAGCCCAGCCTGGAGATAAATTCTTCTCGGGAAAAGCTTGAATGGCTTGTCACGCAACAGCTGCAGTTGCTTGCCAGCTTGCACCATTCGAAATCCACGAAACCATGCAGTCCATCGGCTCGTTTTCCCCTGCAGTGCAATACAAAACGCCGGGGAAGATTGTCCGCTTCCTTCATCTCCGTTTGTATACCTAATACTTATTTACGACCAAAGCATTTAGCCAAAAAAAAAAAGAGTGCCAGACGCGCGTACCGAGAATAGTATTGCAGTATTGGATCGATCGATCCAAAGTCATTTCCACCGACATGACCTAACTTAATAAGCATGACCCTAAGAAGGAATGTTAAATGTCAGAATGAGTGCTTGTGCGCGCCATGCCCGCTAGTTATCGGAGTGGTAGAGGACTTTTGAGCGTGGTACCTGCATTGATCGCGATTCGGTTCATTTGGCTAGGCCCTAGTTGCCATCCCCAGCCGATAAGCTCATTTCAAGCTGTCTGTCAAAGGGGTAGAGAGCAGCGCTAGGCCTCCAGAATAACCATTAATTTTGGGAAACATACGTGTATACTCCGTAGACTAGTTGGTCGTTTGCACACTCTTACACAGCAGGCATTGCTTCGTTTTCTATAGGTAGGTACTTGGTTATCAGCCTTCGGTGGCCAACGGCGCAGGAGTAGTTAAGGTTCGGCTTGGAGGGACTTTGCAACTTCCATTTTTGGGGGATAATATTACCACGCGACAACACAGAGCAGAAAATTCGATGGTTCGGATTCATAATATTTCCAATAGATGGCCACAAGTAGCACTTACGTCGATGCGGCTCAAACGACCTCTACTCCCTCCATAGCCTTTAAATTAAGGATAGCCTCAAATCACCTTATGAGGGTATCCCTATAGCCCATATAAATTCCTTCCGAGGTCAGCCTGATCTGGTTATATATGCTTGGACCCCACCTGCGCAGGCACTATCTGCTCAAACGTCGTGATTCTACTTTTGATGCTGTTGATCAGGGCACGTTATAAAATGGCGGCCCGGCATTATACGAAAGAATGGCTGCGTAGTCTGAGGGGATAGATTGCCATCAGGATAGATTGTCATGAAAAAAAATGTGGGTAGGTTGTTATAGCTGCTATTCCCTCTCGCAAATCCCTTCGATCTTCAAGTATTCCCTATACACGCTACGTCCCACCCATTCGGCCGCCGACAGCCTCTCGCGTTTTTATCATCTCGGGTCTCCCGAAACGGAGTGGATCTGTCTATCATATCCAATTTGAGCTGTGGGTAGTCGCATCGACGACCTGCACGTTTGTATCACACGATGCGCCACCGGGCGTTGAGACATGCATCACTGCTCCTGCTGCTCGTTTCATCCACCTGCGTGTTTTCTTTGCCTCCGGATCGATTCTCGCCTAGAGGTCCAAGGCGGCGACTAGTAAACGAGAGGGCAGTTGCGGAGGCGGCGATTGGCAATTACAGAGAAGGTGATTTCACGACAGAAGCATATAATCGGCTAACAAGTCATGAAATAGATTACGAAGAAGAAATAGAGTCTAAAAAGGCTAAGGGGGATGGTAGGTTCGGACCTGTTGATAAAGGTATCGGGAGGCTTGTAGAGTCTTCATCGGATGGCACAGATTCGGAAGAACGGGATTTATCTTCTTCATCTGACTGGAGCTCCAGAACTTGCAGCGGGTGCATAGACACGCTGATAAAGTGGCTTGACGATAACCGTGCGAGTTTGGGAAACCTATCGCCCTGGTCAAAAGCGAATCTAACAAATTGGGCGAGAGCCTTTACATACTTTGCTGAGATAGCGGATACTGGTGGCTATGATACTGGGACTGAAGTTCTAACAGGGACAAATTTACCATCTTATTATAGTTATATCGCACAGGTAATGTATCCTATCAATGTGAATCGGTTAAGGGCACCTAATCCTAACACCCGAGGTAGGCGAAGGATACGGATTTCTTAGAAGCCTCGGGAGGCGTGTCTTCCAATGCAGGAACTGGGGCCAGCACTGCTGGCTCAACGTCATTTTCCAAGACCGTAGGGACGACAAGTATCGGTGTGCCGTCAAGCCTCGGCAATTCCAACCTCATCGATGGCGGAGGGATAGGGGGAGGAGGGGTAAGTGGGGGTAGCATTGGAGGGGGAGGAATCAGTGGAGGAAGTATTGGTGGTGGAGGTACAGACAGCGGACCGAATGCAAATGGCCAGGGCGACGTCTCAGTGCCGTCCGGGGGGACCCTCACTCTGACTGTTGTTACCGATGGAACCACCCGGACGACTTCCACTGCTCAGGCCGGCGCTGGGACTTCCACAACCGCGGCCGGCCAAGGCGGAACGGATATCACCTATCTCACGAGTGGGATTTTAACCAAGTTGATCAATCCAACTTTGACTTCTACGATACCCGAGGGCGGGACCCATCCGTACAGCATTAGCTACTACTCAACAGATGGAACCCTGACGTTGACAGTAATCTCGACCCTTGACGACAATCTGGATTGGCTTACGGAGACGGCGGGTACTACGAGTACTACGACCGGGGCCAATAATGGCCTGAGCTCTCTGGGCGGGAACACCAAGCTTCTCACAGGTGCTTCGAGTTCGGCATCCGGAACCAGCACCCTTACGACAGTAATCACTGGACCAGGCTCTGGCGGGTCTTCTGTTACTCGGACCGTCACTGTTACTTTCTATCCTCCAACTTCATCTGACGTCGTAAATTTCTCGCTGACGAATACCAATGCCAATCTTGTGACTGGAACGACCGCGACGGGCATCAGCGGCACGAGTCTCACCGGGTCCATAAAGTCTCAAGGCAACCTGGCTTCTACGAACACCGGCACGAGTATCAGCACACCGACCTACACTCAAATTGTGGTACGAAGCAGTGGAACGGTTACGAAAACAGTTACCGAGGAACCCCCTGCTTCTACCACGGGAGTAAACTATCTTAGTTCTATAACGAGTAAAGCGAACCTAGCTGGTTCATCTTCGAGTTCTTCATCTACGGGAGATGTGACCGTTACCAGTGGCACCACCACAATATCGGTAACGAATTCTGAGACTTCTTGGACAACTTTAAGCCCTCCGGTGACCCCCACGCCATCCACACCGACTACCCCGGCCCCTTCTTCTACTCCGACGACCTCGACGACCTCGACGACTTCGACGACTTCGACATCTTCAACATCTTCAACATCTCCGACAACCTCAACTTCGATAACTTCGTCATCTACTGTATCGACGACATCGAGTGCATCGTCTTCAACCTCCACACAGCCGTCGACCATGTCAACCTCAATTACCACAACTTCTAATAATAGCGGCGGGCTTACGGGTTCGATCAATACTCAAGGGAACCTTGTGTCCACGCCAACTAGTACTGGTACTATCACGAAGGAAACCACAATTGTGACATCCGTTGTACAGACGATAACCGATGACTCTACTTACAGCGACCCGCTTACAACTTATGTGATAACAGATGATCTCACGGTTACTAGGCTTACAACTCTAACTCGAAGGCCGAGCGGGACAACCGCTTTTACCACGGAGGATATATTTACCACGGAGGAGAGGGTTACAACAATCACTTTGGGCGATGCTACAATCACTAGCACGATAACAGAAGAAATTACGCTTCATGCTTCTACTACTTCCACTACGAGCCAAGGGACCCCAAGCACCATAGTCGAACTCGTAACTACTGACCTTTACACAACTGCGGTGGAGACAAGGGTTTTGACTGATGACTATACCTTTATTGATGGGTCAACGACTTATACCAAAACCGAAGACATTACGATCTCGATCCTAACGACTCTAACAAGCGAGCATACTATTCACACTACAATTCCGGTCTCCACGACAAACGATTTGTTTTTTATACAAGGGGTGACGAAAGTTGTGACTGAGGATCTCACATACGCCGATGGCTCAACAACATTAACCATCACGGACGATTTTACCATCATAGATTATACCACGTCGACAAGCACCCACTTCCCCACAAAGCTACCAAGCACTCATACCTTACTGGCAACTGAAGATATAACCACCCATATCGGGTCCCTTAAAGTAGTGACCAGCGATCTTACCTATACTGATTCAACTACTACGGAGGTTATTACGCAAGATTACACCATCATTGACTACACTACGTCCACCCAGACTATTCTACCTGGTCGGAGTGGGACAACTGATACAGAATTTGTCACCAAAAATTCGTATACTACACTAGGGGCAACAAAAATCGTCACCACGGAATTGACATATAAGGACCAGACTACCACCCATACATCAACGGCCGTCCTAACAATAGTTGACTATACAACTTCGACATCTACACTATCACATCCAGGGATAACGGCAGTAGCCGAATATGTCACGACTATGCAATCAACAATTACGGTTACTGATGATGTTACTGTTAGCGACCAGTATACTACATACACTCTGACAAATGATTTGACCATTACTCAGGATTACACCTCGACATTCACTTCGGGGGTCACACCGACGGGCGCTGCAACGGTGTTTGCGGGCCAAACAACCACAATTCAGCAGGAAATAGTGGTGACAGAGGATTTCACATACAGCCAGGTCGACAATACAATAACGATTACGAACCCCTTTACTTTAACGCAATATAGGACAGCGACTTTGAGCCGCGGTTCAACTGTTTATCGTCCTGTTACTACCACCGTTCAGCAGCAATTAGTGGTCACGGACGATATCACATATAGCGATGACTATACTACGTTCACGATCGAATCTGGCCTAACAATAACTCAATATCAGACGTCAACATACACAGTAGCCCACTCTGGCACTGGGTTGAAAACCATTACAAACCCTGTTACTTTTACCCAAAACGCGGTGCAATTTGTAACCGATGACATCACAGTGACATTGGATGAGTTAACGTACACTGTAACGCAGGACTTTACAGTCAGCCAGGTAGCAACTTCAACAAAGACTCAGAGCACCTCTATACAGCCCCCCACTGTAACCCACACGAACGATGTCACAACGACGATATCGCAGACATCTATATTCACAGATGACACAACTATCACTGGTAGCCAAACAACATACACTATAACGGCACCCCATACCACAGTAGTAGTCTCTACCTCAACAAACCACCAGTTCGAAACTGTGACTCCGTCTGCTGCAATTATTACACAGGACATCACTCAAACCCTCTCGCAAACCACAGTATTAACTGATGATATCACCATTACTGGAAGTCAAACAACCTACACCTATACTTCAGGGCATACATTGGTTTTGGTGGCAACTTCTACAAGCCATAGAACTGATACAACTGAACCTCCTACATTAACGTTTGAGCAGGATATAACTACCACTATTTCCCAGACCACAGTTTTGACGGATGATACAACAATAGTGGGAAGCCAAACCACCCTTACGCTCACATCAGGTCACAGTTTAGTCGTAATATCGACTTCTACTAGCCATCACACCCAGACGACTCAGCCACCTACAGTAACCGTTGAACAAGATCTTACCACCGTAATCTCTCAAACTACGGTCCTCACCGACGATATTACTGTAACAGGTAGCCAAACTACTTATACTTTAACCTCAGGGCATACCTTGGTTGCTGTGATTACTTCAACCAGTCATGTAACTGATTTCACCCAGATTCCTCCAACCACCGTTGAGAGCGATACAACAACTGTTCTTACACGGACAAGTGTTCTAACGGACGATACTACAATAACTGGTAGCCAAACAACTTATACATTAACATCCGGGCATACCTTAATCGTGACGACGACATCCACAAATCATCAAACCGAATATACTCAGCTTGCCCCAACAACAGTCCAAAGCGACGTTACAACCATTATCACACAAACGAGTGTTATAGCAGATGATACCACAGTAACTGGTATTCAAACAACGTACACCTTAACCTCTGGGCATACCTTGATTATCACAACGACGTCTACAAATCATCAGACTGAGTTTACTCAGCTAGCACCAACAACAATAGAAAGTGATACTACAGCCACTCTAGTGCAAACTACTATTTTGACCGATGATACCACGATAACTGGTAGCCGTACAACATATACATTAACTTCTGGCCATACTATGTTGCTTACGACAACAGCCACTAGCCATCAAACGGAGTTTACGCAACTACAGCCAACAACAATAGAAAGCGACGTGACGACAACCTTAGTGCAAACCAGTATCCTTACGGATGATACAACTATAACCGGTAGTCAGACGACATACACCTTTACCTCTGGTCATACTATGTTGATTACTACGACATCAACTAGCCACCAAACGGAGTTCACGCAGCTAGTCCCAACAACAATAGAAAGTGACGTTACAACAACCCTAGTGCAAACCACTATTCTTACGGACGACACAACAATAACAGGAAGCAGAACTACATACACACTTACTTCTGGTTATACTATGTTGATTACCACAACCTCAACTAGCTATCAGACGGAGTTCACACAGTTAGCACCAATCACCATCGAAAACGATCTAACGACGACTTTAGTCCGAACTACTATTCTTACAGACGACACTACAATAACTGGAAGTGGGACGACATTAACGTTCACCTCCGGCCACACTCTGCTAATAACATCAACTTCAACGAATTACCAAACGGAGACAACCCTACCTACAGCAACTATCACTGATGATCAGACATTCACTATATCGCAGACAACAGTCATCACAGATGACACTACAATAACAGGGATCTCTACTACATATACGTTGACTGACGATCATACGTACATTGCAGTGACAACATCCACAAGTTATTTGTTACATTCGACAGACATAACTGTTCCGCAATCGGGAACTACAATCACTAGCTCACAGGGACCCCAGACCTACATAATCTCAACGGATTCCACTACAACTTATTATGGGACGGAAAGTGGCACGACCTATACTACCGTAATATCAGGCACCACGATTACAGCAACATCAATATCGTCATCGGTACCACGATCTCCCGATACCCCTCTATCTAACTCCGTATCGTCTACAACTACAAGTTCAAATAGTGCTAGTTACACAACGATTTATTCAACCGAGCTTGTGGTATCGACCACAAGGGATATTCTTACAGAAGAAATAACATTGACGACATCAATGACGTTAACAGATGATATTACGACCACCACAATCTCGGTTGTCACCTTGAGCCATACTAGCGTGCTTACTGACGGAATCACGACGACCGTTGATGTTACGATTACAAAGTCCTATGCTACAACAATAACCGATAATGTCACCACTGCGACAACGGTAACGACTGATAGGACAACTACCAGTACTGGAAAAGTAACAGCTACACACTCTGTCGAAGTAACAAGCGAGGTTGATATCACGTCTACGCATGGGATCACTCTGACTTTGACAGATGATGAAACAACATACACAACAGCTATCCAAGTCATTTCACAGACCGATACGGATGAAATTACCCTCACGCTGACCAATGAGGTTTCGACATACACAACAGTTCTCAAGCCGGTTTTGGTCACCGAAACCAACGATATAACTTTAACACTGATGGACGAATATACTACCTACACGACGGCCGTGGAGACAGATGTATTGACGAAAACGGACGATCTCACTTTAACGCTATCGAATTCGAGGACAACATATACAACTGAAGTGGACCTGCCAACCTTCACACTCACTAGCACTCGTGATGAGACTATTTACGTGACATTACATACTCCTTCAGAGATCACATACACAGTTACTGAGGATCTTAGTACCTATACCACTGCAATTACAGATGATGTTACGATTACTCGAACTAAAGATTTTACCCGTATTATTACAGAAGATGTGACAACTTACACTAGTGTTGTCACTGATTTCGACACTGTAACAATTAGCAACGATGTTACAAGCATCATTACGGCGCCGCACACCACGATAACAGATATCTTTACAGATGTGGATACTATCACTTTAACTGAAGATTCTACTGTTACGATTACAGATGACGAATACACGTATACAACAGTTTTCCATGGGACAACACAGACACTTACAGGCCCACATTGGAACATTATCTATTCCACTGACGAGGAGGGTACTTCAACTAGTACTATACGCTATACGTCAGAATCGACATCGTATCGCACAAAACATGTGCCAGGCACCCGTAAGTCTAGTAAGAAACCGACTTCTAAATCAACATCGAAGCCTAAGACTTCTACAACATCTCACAAAACAACACCCACGACCCACCCAACAACACAGTCAATCAGCTGGAGCTACTCGACTTTCAAAACGGGCACTTCTTTTAGCACGATACACACGACAAGTCACTTTACGTCCTTCACTACGGTATACCTCGCGAGGAAACCCACAACGTCTTCCAAAAAGCTATCCTCATCCCATCGGACACGAGGCAATACGCTTCCACAGGAAACCGCTGGGATGAGCAGGGAGACGTTCGAGCTGAACAAAGGCTCTAAATTTGTCAAAGTCAATGATGGCCATAGACCAGTTATGAATGGCGAGAACCTTGAGACAGTCGAAGGAAATAGAAAACACAAGTCTAACGAGGGGAGCGGCTTCTTGAAACCTATCAAGGAAGGCGAGAAGACTCAGAACTTCAAGAATGGTCAAGAGCACAAATCAACTGTTGCTAACCAGGAAAATATATCATCGAAAGGGGGCAAGGGTAACGGACTTGGCAACAAGGATGGGGAGCATCGGCTGAAAAAGGTATCGGATGGCCATCTCCCCGTCATCAACGGGAACCATGGAAACGAAGAAGGAGAGGGGAGAAAGGGTCATACTAACAAAGGGATGGCGAGTGGTAATACAAACGACATCGGCAGGAAGATTTCGATGAAACAACATGGAACCCCCGACTCACAGCTGGAAGATGAATTAATGCATCATGGCAAAGATCTAAAGCAGAACCCTCATCAAAGAAATCGTCGTTATATTCGGACTACTTGGCTTACGGCAACTCATCTAGCAGTCACAACTCTTGACACTGCACCAAAGCCGGAGGCTGGCCCTACGAGAGAAGTGTAAATACCGCTTTTTGATTTCTTGCATTAACCTTCCAAACTCGATTTTCTTAAATACATTTGAGTGTCTAAAGTTTTTGGGTAGCGCCAGCCGGTTTTGCTTTGCATGTTTTGCATTCTGCATACAAGTTAGATTCCGCATTTATAATACATTGCTTCTATCATAGTAATCATAGATCGTATCTTTAATATGTATAATTGTTCTTGTTTGGTATTTGGATCTTCAGCAGAATTCGGCGAGTACCGCGAGACATGATCTCGGCAGCATTCTTGAGGATTTTTCGGGGGGTTTGCATGTACGCCGCGGGGCCGGAGTCTGTGCATAAACTTGTCTAATTTATATTTTCAAGAAATTTAAACAGTTGAGTCCCCTTCAAAGATGAATGGCATGGGCTCTCTTAGCCCAGGCCTTAGGTTTGAATTGCCGTCAGCTAGTAGCATCCAACGATTGCTATCTAACTATTTCCATAGATCGGCGCTGGTTAGGAAAGGCTAAAAAATTGGCCATGTTATACCATCAATGTCAATCGGATACCGCGATCTGATATTTGCTTTCTACCTAGGCTTGTAAATTAATGAGTCTCCGAGCTTCGCGAATTCGAAGTTGTCAATTTGGAGTCTAAAACACAACAAAAACAACACCACACTTAAGTGCAAACAAGCTCATCGGATCCATGCTCCTAAGAGATTAAGCGAGCCTATGGGATGTCATTCCCATGAGCCTTTCCGCTTTGGGGGTGGTACGACAAGGTTGTACAAAGTAGGGGCAAGCAATTGACCCAAAAGCCACCGGTGAAATTCTCAAAGCTTTCCTTCTTTGAAATCAGTGTTAACGTGTTCCTGCCTTGCTCATATCTCTGTGGGTTTGGTTGGGGCTCAGGTTTCAGTCGAACTCTCCGATTACAGCATCGGGATATGTATGCGTTGACGTTGCGTCGCATTGCACCGTCATTTAGTATGAGGGATTTATTGCGACAGTTTCCTGCTGAGAGCTGTTGATATGATCGTGTAAGGTGGGTTCGGTTTAGGCCTTCAACTAGCTTTTTCTACTTTGTATTGGTTGTAGTCGTTGTTTCAAGCACAGCCCCAATGGATACAGGCACGGAACCTGTTGCATCGCGAATCCCCGCTTTCTAACTTTAATTGATCATGATATCTACCATTGAATTGGACACCATCGTTTTCTTGGTTGGCCGTTTTAGAATTATTCTCACTGTGAGTGGACGGCAAATATTTCCCACTTGCTATTGCAGACACGCATGGGGGAAACCTGTTCTGTAGATCTGATTCCCTGCGAGCATTTTAACCCTTGTTCGTTTCCATCACCATGTACATGCGCCGTGGGTATCCGCGTGTATCATGAAGGAAGGGTTGTATTATCCAACGTTCGTTTCCCGCCCTATGCGTTGAATTAACATATGGCGCGCCTGCCATGACACCCTCCTCTTCTCCATAGGGCTTCGGGCAGTTGACAAGTAAGTAACTTAGTGCGTGTCTCGTGTGGGGTGTCTTAACAGCCATGCACCGAGCAAGAGCTATCAGACATTATCGATGTATCAATTATGAAATCCGGATTTCATGTGAAATGTAGCCTCGGGGTCATGGAGGTGGGGGTGTGCTTTTTTTTAATTTCTTGCAAGTTTGAGTTAGTCTGCAAGTTCCTAGGACCTGCCTATAAGTGTCCCGGCTTTCTCTCGAGGAATCTCTCTGGATTTCATAATTTTTACATAATTTTAACGGTCCATATCCATTTACTCGGTAATCGGTCGTGCGATAGCTTTTTCTACTGGAACCTGTTCTATATACACCCTTGAGCACCCCTTCCCTTATATTCGGGAAGCCGTTACTACAGCCACGTTGTTGCTTCTTCTCTTAATCGCAATCCAGGGATGCATACGCAGGGTGGTCATGATGGAGAAGCAATAACGAAGGTAAATACCGGTCGAGATGAAGTGCTTGTCAAGCAATTCTCCGTCGCCGGTGATTACGAGGACGAAAACTTTCATTACTGGGAGGGCGATGTCAAGAAAAAGCAAGTCTTTCACGGGACTATGCTGCTTTGGTAAGTGATCTATTTGTTCCAGAGTTTTGGGAACCTAATCGATGGGGAGCTGACAAGAGTTATAGGGTTGCCTACCAGGCTACTGGGTAATTCCGAAATTTATTTATATATATACCGGGATAGTTGCACAACGCGTCGAAACCATTCGCTAACAGGTTGTGTATCTGTGGGACAGAGTTATCTACGGCGACATTGGCACATCACCCCTCTACGTGTACAGTTCCACCTTCGCCACCGAACCATCCTGGGATGACCTTGTTGGCGCACTTTCGCTGATTATCTGGTCGCTCACCGTCATTGTTACTATCAAATATGTTTTCATTGTTCTTCAAGCCGACGATGAGGGCGAAGGTGGAACATTTGCTCTCTTCTCGCTGCTTAGTAGATACGTATGTGTCGTGTCCGGAATATTCTTTTGACTTCGCGCATCTCGGGACTCATATATAAATTTGTGCACCTTATAGATCCACATTGGCCAAAGAGACCCTATGGATGTGGCCACCCTAAAAATGAACAGGTATTCAACAAAAGAGCTTGCAAGTTCCCAAAAGGTGGTCCGTACGACGGTCGAACGGAGCAGATTCATCAGAATGCTACTATCCGGTCTAAGCATTTTCGGTGTCACATTGGTCATGGCTGGTGAGTCCCTTGTGCCTAGGTACCTTTGGACAATAAGACTTCATTATATTAGGTGCATGGGTGTGATAACGAACGATTCTATTCAATAGATGGCGTATTAACTCCAGCTCAGTCTGTTCTTGGGGCCATACAAGGTATCAGAGTCGTTCACCCAGATTTCAGCACGGGGACCATTGTCGGGGTCAGCTGCGCTATTCTGGTACTATTGTTTGCTATCCAGCCTTTTGGAGTAACAAAATTAACGGTCGCATTCTCTCCAATTGTTATTCTCTGGTTGCTATTCAATGCCGTCTTCGGAATTTATGTGAGTAAAGACAATAGCTAGCGCACCCATTAATACACGTTTATGAGTTTTGCGACTAATTCCGTTGTTTTGATAGAATCTGGTGAAGTTTGACCATACAGTTCTCAAAGCATTCTCTCCCTACTTTGCTGGCGCTTGGTTCACTAAACACGGTTCCGAGGGGTGGAAGTCACTCGCAAATATATTGCTATGCTTCACAGGGTAGGCGCGTGTGGTTACTATTATTCTGGAAAAATTTCAAGTCGCTAGTTAAAAGGTTTGGCTAACATTAGACTTACTTTACAGTTGCGAGTGCCTCTTTGCAGACTTGGGTAGCTTCTCTAAGCGCGCCATCCAGATCAGTTGGGTTTTCTTCGCATACCCTTGCCTGATCCTAGCCTATGCTGGCCAGGCGGCGCATATATCTCGCAATGAAGGCGCATATTCGAATCCATTCTTCAACACTCTGCCGCCAGGCACTTTCTGGCCAAGCTTTATCCTTTCAATACTCGCCGCCATTGTTGCGTCCCAGGCCACCACCACGGCTACGTTTCAGCTGTTGACTCAAATTATGGCCTTGAACTATTTCCCCAAGCTCAAAGTGATACATACAAGCTCAAAGATCCATGGTCAAGTTTATATCCCTTTCGCGAACTGGCTGTTGATGATTGGCTGTGTCGTAGTTACTGCAGTTTACAACAACGTAAGTTCAGTTGCTTGAAATCCGATCTAGATGTTTAGGTTTGGGCTGATAATTAACCGGGTAGACGACAAGCTTAGGTCATGCTTATGGCGTTTGTGTGATACTTGTGACATTTATCACAACTTGCCTGGTTAGCATGGTGGCTATAGTTGTCTGGCGCATCCAAATTCTTCTTGTGATACCTGTTTTCTTTATTTTTGCTTGTTTTGATGGCCTCTTTTTGTCCGCAGCACTCACGAAAATCCCCACCGGTGCCTGGTTCACCCTTTTGGTAGCGGCCATTCTCGCATCGGTTATGTTCCTCTGGCGATTTGGAAAGCATAGACAGTGGTCTGCCGAGAGAGAAATGCAAGTCCATGATAAGGCATTCCATAATGCAGTTGTCACTAAAAAGGATGGGATGTGGCTATCTGGTGGTAAGAAAGCCGTTAGCAAGATGAAAGGTAAGATCAAATCCGCGGGGATCAGCACAAGCCGGCCCGTCTTGTTTAAACTTATGCATAACCACCCGGTTGAAAATCGAATACAGTCGCTATGACTTGAAAAAAATTCTGACACGTGTTTATAAATAGGCATCGGCATTTTTATGGATAAGACCGGGTTTCTCTTCCCAACCGTTTACACCCGGTTCCTCAGGTCCTTCGAGGCCCAGCATGCTATCACAATCTTTTTGAACATCCGATACGTTACTATTCCGAGCGTAAAGTCACCGCAAAATTACTATTTCTAGATATAGACTAATAGCTAACGGCTTTCGAATTTCTACGGAGTAGATCGAAGATGACCAACGTTATGGTATCACAAAAATCGAATCTCTCCACAATACCTATCGCATTGTTACTCGCTATGGCTACAATGAAACTGTCCCGGAAACCCTCTCTGAGATCATCAAGTCGAAGCTAGGTGACTATATTGCCTTGACCGAGAACTCGGTCGCTGAGCCACCAGATGGTGTTTCTGCGAAGCTTGAAACAGTTGCTGAGAGCGCTGATACTCGAGATTCTTCGATTAAACTTACACCAGAAGACGAAATCGTCCCTGTTACCACAGTTCGTCAACGTCATGGCCAATCTGAGACGGTTTCTTTCACGTCTGATAAAACGACGCTTTCCTCTGCGTTCGAAGAACAGGTTGTTTTTCTTCTAGGGAAGCAAAGGCTTGTTGAACGTCGGGATAGGAATGCAATTTCCAAGATTTTTTTGGCTAGTTACACATGGTTGAGAGAACAAACCACGAACAAAGTCAATTTTCTGGGTCTGCCAATTGACCAGGTCGTGGAGATTGGGAGCATCACGGAGATATAGGTTTTGTTAACTGCTGCCTCTAAGGACAAATTGATTTTCAGGATGCAAAGGTGGCAGTTTGGTTAGATCGAGGCAGTATTGACTCCTTTGTTTGATTCTTTCAACTTGACACTTACTAGTTGGATATTTGTCTACCGAATTAGAGTTCCATGAATTTGTAAAGCTTCTAGTTTGTGGAGAGCGCATGGGCCCATGGAATCAACTAGTCAATGTACGTAAGCTCGATAAACAACGGCGCACGGGGTGCCCCGTTTAGGCGGTTCTCTGAGGCTCCCTTGATATTTAGGCATTGGAGATACGGATATTTTCTTCTCTTTTCTTTTTCGGACTTGTTTTTCTGCTTCGATATTGATGGGCTCGCTATGCATATTTGCACAATTGACAATTCTCTGCTACGTGGGCGGATCGAGGGTAAGTTGCAAAGAGCGCTATGGCCATCCGTCGTTGAAGATTATCTTAGCCGGATTCCCTCGATATGGTCGAAATTCTCCCGAGCGAACCTAGGCACGGCTGGTGCCATGAGACTGCTCGAAACTATATCTTGCATAAGTATTCCGTGCCAAGTTAGGGATATATCCAACAGGACAAATCGAATTCCCTTGTAAGCCGAGGCCGTGTTCTATCGCTGGCGCGGCGCCACGACAGCGGGTATGCGTAAGGCTGTACTGGTTAGTACCGTGTTCATGGCGCTCCCAATCTTATCCATAGAACGCACATATGCACATCCCCGTCCTCGATGGCATTCTCGCGAAAAGTAGTCGGAGACGAGCCAAAAGTAGTACGTAGTTTTCGTCGCCCACTCGGACCCACTATTGTGGTGCAACACGTAGAACCTCCATCCATGGATTTCGAGTTTATTCGAGGCAAGCTAACCAGAAATTCGAGAATTCCTAATTTAGACGGCAAGGCAGACTTCAACTTTTGTAGGAGAATATTATTGATCGCGGTGAAATTTTGTCCGAACATTTAGCCATCCGGCCCTTGGCCCCAGAAATGCCACAAGGGGGTTTTATAATTTAGCCTTTGATCCGTGGTTCAAACCTAGCCCTGAGCCATGGAATGTATAGTACCAACGGGAAAGCGAACCGACAAACTTGTTAGCGGGGTATTACTAAGGTCGTTGTAATATCCATGAAGGTTCGTTCAATTGGCGAGTTAAACTTACGTTCCATCCTAGTACTGTCACCTCACCAAGAAAGTTTATAGTCGCCTGTTCGAGATGTTGCTGCGCAGAAAACAAATTGGAGACCCTTTAGCACCATATGTCATCTGGGATCCATGAAGGAGTCCGGAATAGTTTTTTGGTGTTCCGTAGTTTGATAGCGCGTCGTAACTCCTAATTTTGAGCTGGCTGCGCACCGCGTGCAAGTCTATCCTATAGATTGAGGGAACATAAATAACTTGGAGAATCGCTGCAATAGTTCCCTCATTTCTCTGTAGCTAGATCCAACATTATATCAGCATATGAAGAGATTCGAATATTCGATATTTCTCTCACCGCTTGTAAATACCTATCCTTCCTTTAGTCCTCGTACCATTTCCCTTCATCTCAGAAGATCCTAGTCGACGATATGCTTTCGACCGGAATTATATTGCTTGCCTCAATTACAGCCGCTGCGGCGCAATGTCAACTACCATCGACATATAAGTGGTCGTCAACTGGGGCTCTAGCTCAACCGAAAAATGGATGGGCATCTCTAAAGGACTTCACCTACGCCCCCTACAATGGTCAGCATCTCGTCTATGGGACTTATTATGGGTCAGCATACGGATCCATGAATTTTGGCACCTTTTCAAACTGGAACGACATGGGATCCGTAAGCCAGAATGCGATGTCACAGGCTGCTGTTGCACCTACTCTATTCTACTTTGCACCAAAGAGCATTTGGGTTCTCGCGTATCAGTGGGGAGCGACTGCATTCTCTTACAAGACCTCAAGTGATCCGACCAACCCGAACGGATGGTCATCCGCGCAACCTCTATTTAGTGGGACTATATCAGACTCCAGCACTGGCCCTATTGATCAAACCCTCATCGGAGACAGTCAAAACATGTATCTGTTCTTTGCAGGCGACAATGGCAAGATTTACCGCGCTAGCATGCCAATTGGAAACTTCCCCGGCAATTTTGGCACTGCTTCAACCATCATAATGAGCGATACTACGGCCAATTTGTTCGAGGCGGTGCAAGTTTATACGCTTAAGGGACTCAATAAATATCTCATGATTGTCGAGGCGATGGGGGCTAACGGGAGATACTTCCGCTCCTTCACAGCTACCAGCTTATCTGGTACTTGGACGGCGCAAGCTGCTACCGAGAGCAATCCGTTCGCCGGCAAGGCTAATAGCGGTGCCACTTGGACCAATGATATCAGCCACGGGGATTTGGTCCGTACTAATGCTGACCAGACCTTCACGGTCGACCCATGCAACCTCCAGCTTCTCTACCAAGGCCGGAACCCGAACGACAATGCAGGCGGAGATTATAACAAGTTGCCTTATCGCCCAGGCCTGTTGACATTGCTAAACCCGGGAAGCAACACGGGCAGTACAACCACTACAACCACGAGGACGACCACGGCGGCTCAGACGACGACTGGATCCGGAAGTTGCTCACCTCTTTACGGCCAATGCGGTGGAGATGGGTTCACCGGACCTAAGTGCTGCTCTGTAGGAACTTGTGAGTGTACACCCCAAACTGCGACGAGATAGGAGGTTTTAAGAAAAACCGCTAATATCTTCTGTAGGCAAATTTAGCAACCAATGGTATTCGCAGTGTCTCAATTAACAGTGCGGTGCTGCAAAGAGAAGGGGGGTAGAATGGCAAACCGATGTTGAATTGGTGTACGTAGGGTGATGTAAGTTGCAAACGTTTAAACCTATCGATATATATAACGGAGGGTTTGTCGCAAGCCTGAGCACGAGGCGATTGGCCTATCTATCGGCGTCTTGTAAATATATAAAATATATTTTTTTTGATGATTCAAGACTAAATCACCAAAGCTCATATCCTATTTAGCCAGTTGGCTAAATATCTGCCACTGTGTGGACGCTCCACCGCAAAGTTGCCCAGGGCTATAGCAGGTGGCAAGTTCGTCGGAGGGCGTGACGATAGATCCGGAAAGAAAGGATGATCCTTTGGTGAGACTATTGCATACAAGCGAGATTTTATAATCCTATGCATGGGTATCGATGGTATCGATGGCAAGGTTACTAAAATGGGATTCTGGGCCTTGACTTGGTACAAGTTGCATCACAGTTGGACCGGATATATGGGATGCCTAAGCCGCCAAGGGCGTACGAACTGCCACGTTTTACACGAGCACCGCTATGCATATGTGGTACTCGAGATTTACCAAGGCATGCTATGTCGGTATAGTATTAGTCATTAGACCTCCCCGCTTTTCTTTGGGAGTTTTGTTCATTGGCTCGAGCATATGGGAATCTGTACTACCACAGAAGAAATTTATTAGCCTAAATGGCCGGTATTTTAAAAAGAAGGGTTCATCCGCTTTCTATGCCTAAACTAGTCGGAGCTTTTTGTATTCCTAGCCGTTGAAAACCTGGGAATATATATTTTTGTTCCGATGTGGAGAGCATTAGTTCCATTTTATAATACGTGCCGAACTGGATTCCCTAAGAATTCGGAGTCTGCCTTGCCGCTTAGTCAGGATAGACCGGCCAGCAGCAGTCATTAAAAATCATTACTGGATCTATAGAATTTTTGCTCGGGTTAATGGACATCTTATTTCCTCTAAAACGTCTATCAACTAATTCTTCAAAGACTTTGGAAACTCGAAACGCGACTCGACCAATTATGTTACGGGTTGAAGTTACTTCTGTCTCACAAGGCTACATGCTATAGCAGCGATTTAGGTTCGGGCGGAGAGTTCGTATTTCCGACGATAGCATGACACTTCCGTCATGTGCAAGTGGGACTGAAAGGAAACTTTGCAAGATGTGGGCTAGGGAACGCCGAGATCGAAAAGGCCTTAAGGAGGTTTGGAGTATAAAGATGTTGGAAAGAAGCACCCTTATTTGATGCACTGGAGAAACCAAATCGCAAGCAAAATAGCTTTTACTCATAGTTTAAGCTAGCTGACCCTATCTACCTATCTTTTTCTTTTGAAATTGTCGCTCTAAAACGGATACACGCATCATGTTCGGGGTAATTCGAGCTATATTTTTAGCAGCCGGCCTCGTCCGTGGCGCATCTTTACAAAGTGTTACAGGCTGGGGGTCGAATCCATCTAACATCCAAATGAGTATTTATGTTCCCGATCGGTTGGCTAGCAAGCCTCCTGTCGTCGTTGCGGTAAGAGAAATAATAGCAATAAAAAAAAGTGTCATTTGGAGAACTTTTCTAACAATCGCCATAGTTGCACGGCTGCGGAGGGAATGGGCAACAAATGTACTCCAGCTCTCGTTTCCAGACATTCGCCGACCAATACGGATTCATCCTTATATACCCAAGCAGCAATAGTAACCAGGGAATGGCATGCTGGGATAACCATAGCCCACAGAGTCTAACTCACAATGGTGGTGGCGATACGCAAGGAATTGTCCAACAAGTTCAGTATACTTTGAATAAGTACAACGGTGATGCAGACCGGGTTTACGTAGTTGGATTTTCATCGGGGGCCATGATGACGAACAATTTAGCTGCTACATACCCAGATGTATTTGAGGCTGGAGCGCCTTTCGCCGGTGTGCCTGCTGCCTGTTGGGCTGGTGCCGGTGGTTCGAACCCGCTTAACACTAACACCTCCTGCCCGAATGCGGGAGTGACAAAATCGGCTCAAGATTGGGGAAACTACGCCCGAAATGCATATTCTGGATACAATGGTCGCCGAACTCGCATGCAAATATGGCATGGGGCTTCCGACAATTTAGTTCTCCCACAACTTTTTCAAGAGGAGCTGAAACAATGGAGTAATGTTCTTGGAGTTTCTTTGACAAGCACCAACTCCAATAACCCAGAAAGCGGATATACGCAATATCTCTATGGAGATGGGAAGCAATTGGTGGGATACATAGCGGCCGGCCTAGGTCATGGTGCCGTTCCCTATCACGAATCCATGGTTCTTAGCTTCTTTGGTGTCCTTACAACGCCGGCTACCTCAACCATTACTACCACTAGAACCTCAACCATAACGACGACTATGACTCCTACCACTACTCCAAGAACAACTCCAGCGATGACTACCACGACTCCTGGAAACGGTGGTGGCTCTCAAAGTAAATGGGGTCAATGCGGTGGGATAGGCTGGACCGGGTTTACGGCCTGCAGTCCACCTGCAGCATGTTCAACTCTGAACCCTTACTACGCACAATGCTTGTAAAATTAGTTCACGGGACAAGTCCACACTAGTTATTTATTATATTCTTTGGAACTTCTCAAATCTTTAAACGTCGGGCCTGATGGTGTGGATTAGGACTCTTTCCCTCCTCCTTGCGTAGATTTACGTAGATCGGTTGAGTTCGTGTGCCTGGCAGTCAATTTAGCTGGGTTTGCACGACAGGACTAGTATTTCCCCATAATCCGGAGACGATATACCGCTAGCCAAATCTCGGGAATTATCTGGGCCATGTTAGTTCAATTTTCAGTATAAAGAATTGGCTATTTAATTAGAAGCACTGCGCCCAGCCTAGTCCCACACTTCTTTAGCAACACAAATAGGTCATGTTGCAGGACGAAAATGCAACAAAGCCTCGCTTCTAACGTAACAACAAGGCACAAGTTCATGTCTACGGCGGTCCTTAGCTTTTCCGAATGCCCAAGTCCATATGGTACCGTGCTTGCCGACCTACAAGCCACAAAATACATCCAAATTTCGCATCTTCGATTGGAGTCCCTTATTTGCACTAGCACCTTAAAAGTTGGTATTCTAATTCTTTGTCATCCACTCTTATCGTGACAACTCCTCCGTGCCGCACCGGAAATCGGAAATTCATTGACGAGAAAGCCACAGCCTCGGCTCTGCAAATCCGGATCATGCAAAATTCAAGGCCGAATGGATTTACCACCTTGATCTCGACGAGGCGAGGCGTCAATAATCTCTCAGTGCCGGGATTTTTGAAACACCCGCCCTTAGCTAGTCCGTTAGAATAAAAACAAAAGATCGGTAACGGTTGGAGGTTATTGGATCCAGGGCAGGCACATATGCCTGGTCTGACTAAATCATATTTCTGGGATACTGTTTAAATTTCAAAATCTCGATGCCACCAGTCCGGTCATTACTTTTAGTTTATTTAGTATGTACAAATTTTTGGACGATTTCACACTCGACTGCTGTACGAGATGACCGCCCGGGGTGTAATGATATATACAGGAGTATAGTGGATAAAAAAAGGGAAATCCTTTGATTTTTGGTGCTTTAGCAAGCAGCAAGTCAAGAACGCCATTTCCCCGCGCCGTAGTAGAAGTAAATAAAGCGACATAAAATGAAAGAAGTCTAACATGCAGAATGGTATCTAAAACGCTATGCTGCCAGGAAGTTGCAGTTGTAAACCGGGAATCATTACACCAAAAAAAGAAATAATAAAGGAAAAGAAATGAGTAAGGCATTACCGTCACTGGGCTGCGTTAAGCCCCACTAAAATCGGGTAGATGGCTTTGAGGCAATATGAAGGAAAAGAAAGACGAAAGTGGAACTTGCGGGAGTTATGATTACTGGGGCAAGGACTCGTTGCTTTTCTCTCTCCTCAGGTCTTTCTCTTCGTCTCTAGACCTATGTGAGCTTGTAGCACTGGGCCGGCGGAAAGTATCTAGCGGGATGAAATTGCTGAAACTTAGGCGCTTGCCGTTTGCTCCCTTGTCTTTGGACCTGTGGGCCCCCTCAGCCTCGACTTTCTTTCGGATATCCTTGTCGATGGGCGCACTAATATCATCTCGCACATTGTTTCTCCAATAGTTATCCCAATCAACCGGTTCGACTGAAAATCTGTCCCTGTTCGAAGAGTTTACTGAGTCGTAGTTCCAGTCCCGTTTTACCGTACGCGGCGATTCCGGTGTTGAGGGTCTGTCTGTACTGTAAAGATAGCCAGTGTTGGCAATATAGGACTCAGAGCTTGAATTCGAGAATACTCTGTTGGCAGTGGTGAAGGTGCTGTTTTTTGTTGCACTGTCGGTGACCTCTGGCTGATTGTGAGGAAGTTCATTAACAGTGACTAATGATCGGTTGAAAATTCCCCAGAAGGAGAAATGTCGAGCCAAAATTGGTTTTATAGAAGATGCAGAGGCGCACAGTATAGCGACATCCACTTCTATAACAGACCAGATGATAGGTAGAGTCGAAGAATCTATTATTGTAGTTTCACATTAGTCGCTGCAAACTGATCGATGACAACGGCTTTAATTTTGACTTACAAGTGATGTCGAAATGCTTCAATCCGTCGAGGTTCACAAACCGAACAATAGAGGCGATGCAAGCGCTTGGTTTCTAGTTAGCATCCACTTTTCCCATTCAACCATCGTATTTGACACTCACAAAGTAGCGAGAGTAACTAGGCTTGCGATAGCTAGCTTCTCCCTCTTCGACATCTTCAGATTCCATATCATAGGTATCGGTGCCGTTGCCAGAATAACGTCGGTGGTAACGTTGATGCCAGCCATAGTTTGGAGGAATACCATCAAGTTGATACACTTAGCGTTCTTGATGGTCCAGTCCCAGCTAGCCTCTATTGGTTTGCAGTGAAAGACAACGACAAACAGCGTCATGAGAAATGATGCTATGAGGGTGAATCCCACGCCGTAGAGGAAATATCTGAACCATTTTACTGGAAAGACTCTAATGTAAAGTGTTACGACAGAACACTTTACAAGGTTCAAAGAGAAGGAATAGAGCAGCCCGGCTCCGTTATTTAATATCTACACAGGGTTAGAAACTGCAGACATAGCCTAGACAACAAGTCGTGGACCTACTTTTGCGAAGAGTGCAATGTTCTCCTTTAATCCTTCACTATCGGCAAGATTTTGGTTCCAGATATGATGCCCAAGCCCGAGTCGGATAGCTATTCCGGTGTAGAGTAAGCATTAATTCATTCAAGTGTAAGGACGCAGGTGGCATATATTACAGTATATGATCATGCTAGAACAAGCAAGGGATACCAACTATTAAAGAGGTCGTTAGTTTGGCCAAACTGCTAAGGAAACGTCGTGTCTAGATCTAGACATGAAGACGGTCGGGCGCCAAAATTGAACCTACAGTTGCTGCAACCATTAAGGCTTATCAAGAACAGAAAAAGTCAGCAAATCATGCAGGACACGGGCAAATTGCGATCAAGGAGCAGAGCCTACCATCATCCACTTGAAATCTACTCGCTAGACCGACTCTCGCATATATCCTCGCGGCCATGAACAGCACAACCAATCCCATAAGCACCGAGTTGACGATAATTATAAGGTGGACATGATTGCTCTTATCGTCGAAGTTGATCTCTGAAAGATCGGGAAGCTGATATCCAAAACTCTCGGCAGACGTTCCATTGATAACATCGTCCATGTTGTTTCCCTCTCTTCGGGTGAAAATATTTTATATCGATATTGAATCAGAGCGTTGGGTTGTTCGGGTTCCACCAGCCGTTTACCACATTCCCTCCATTGTCGGATTCCGAGGCCGTTCCGTGTACTCGAAACCGATCGATCGCGCAATACTATAATCGCTTCCTCCGCAACGTATTCCAGATATCGAGGCGAAAGAAGGGATCCGGGGCAGTAACACCTTTTACAAAATATCGAAATCCCTCTAAAAAGAAGAAAGCTTAGCAAAAAGATTAGGATGGAGAAGGCATCAGATTATATTAAAAGCGAGGGTAAACGAACAAGTGGATCTCGAATGCTTCGACGTGGGTCCCTTAGAGCTAATAACACCACTCCACGGAACGCTCTTTAGGAAAAGGCAAATAAAACTACAACAGGATTAAATACCTTGCCCTGCATGATTATTATCAATTCAGGTCTGGAGTCGAATTTACCCAGTCCCTTCTGACGCTGTTACACTACTCCATACAAGAGCGGGACATCTGCTAATAGCAAGGCTTTGAAATTAAACAACGCATCTTTCGTCTTTTAGGTTGTCACTTGGGCAAGCCATCCCCATGGCAGAGCGCCATTGTTCCGTGATTGATGTGTGGATAGATACCCTGTTCTCCATGTTAGAGAATCTGCAGAGAGGGGGTGCAGAAGTAGGAGGAAGACCTATAGAACAAGCGCATTATAGCCTGTTCAAGCTCACGAGTTTAACAGGGCCCTTCATATTGGTGTCCACCCTTCTCGACTATTGCATGGGAGCCCTGGAATACTCCGAGTTTTTTGCCAGTTTTAGGAACCTAGTTCGTCATCTTTTGCCTCGTCAAAGCATTGAACCAAAGTTGGTGTGGTCGGTTACACCCCACAGATTCTTGGGACCTCATGTTCAGGAACAGGAAATTGGCCTTGTCGATTTTGGCCGGCCGGCCTTGTGGCTTGAGGGTTGAGGAGTCGTTTTTTGCTGAGGGTCTGTGCTACTGAGGATATGGTTGGGCAAAGACTGTTCACTGGTCTGTGCGATAACACACCCCGGTTCTGATAGACGAACGTGCAGCAAGAACCATGTCGGTTCTTGCTTGTAGCCCACAGGTGGGATTGGGGCAAGATCTTCTGGAAGAATGTCACTTTTGATTCTAGAAGGCACCGAAATATCGGGAGGGACTTTTGTTCGAGATCAATTTGAGATATTCCGAACTCCGAGCGCTCGAGCGGATTTTATTCGAGCTGCATGGGATTTTTGAGCGCCGGCCAAGCAGCTACGATGTTTATTTCGTGCCCATACACCCATTTTTTCTTATCCCCCAAACTGCTCTGACTCTCGAGCTGGAGTACTTGAGGATCTAGCTACAGAGTTGAGATATGGTGCTTGCTGAGCCGTGTCGAAAGAGCTAGGCAAAAAAAAAAAAAAACCTGAAACGAACGGCGGAAGCGAAATGCTTACCGAACGCTCGTAATTAATTGGCGAGACTCTGACGTCGACATCGGATTATTACAGTTTAGTACTTCTGGGCTTCATTGTAGTGATGTCTACAGAGGTTAACGCGCTGCAGCGCCCAGTCCGGGCGTCCGTACCTCGAAAAATCGAGGCTGAGCAAAGCTTTTCAACCAGCCGTGATGATATTTCATTACTCATGAAACAAATTACACGAGGCCAGAAATTAAGATCTTGAAAGAAAGGGGAACCCTGGGAAACGAAAGTCACGAGATGGCGTGGGAACAACATCGCCAAGATATCTCGCTCCTTCAGACGGCTATTTCGGACGAAAATTCCGATTATCCGACAACTCCGTTTCTTGCTGGTCAAAACTTTGGTGCGTAGCCAGTGGACGGTTTAATGGTTGTTACATGGTGCCTCACCTTAATTGCATTCTCCATTTTTTTTTTTTTTTTTTTTTTTTTTTTTAAAAAAAAAAAAAATGGTCCAGGGTTTATTACGGACTATCTGTGCGGTTGGTCTGTGCTGATGCTCGGTCCTTCGTATTTCATAAACTCTAACGCTTAAAGGTCGGAGAAACCCCACACTGTTACTGGTGAAGTTGCATCCATATTTCAACCTCGAATCAAAATAGCCAAAGAATTCGAGGACTTTTTTTTGTTTCCGATCGCTGGAATTCTGCTCACAAGGTACCTAGCTCTACCCGGCTCCAATATCTCATCAGGTTCAGCCCTCAACACTCTACTATCATGGAGGCTGAACGATAAAATGCAACAATTTCCGAGACCTGCATACAGCCGGTGAACCGCCTAAACTAAAAAAAAAAAAAAAAAAATCTCACACGACCAGGGATATATTCACTTTTTAGAAATATCCCGCAAGTTTGCACATATTTTATATCAGTTTGCATACATACATCTCGAGAGTATTTTAAGTTTACAAGCGTTCGACAGTCCACTGCATGCATGGGCTGGAGCCAATCAATCGTGAGCGGTTACCGGAATATCGTCTTTTTTGTAAACATCATGAATTCATCACACACGTGTGAGGTGCAGAGTGGACCAAATTCGGACTGCACCAGTCCGTGCGGCTTTTCGGTATACGGGCTAAAGTATTGTGTAATAAATCCTTCTAGAAAAGCCGGCCGCTTCCGTTGCTCAGAGATTTGATTCCTGGCGCTTCTCCTCACTTCTTGGCATCAACGACGATGCTCGAGCATGCTCCCAGGACGTTCGAAAGGATAAAATCAAAGTTATTCCGAATCTGATATTGCAACACCATCAACCAGGTTTAGTCTTCCCTGGGTTGCAATCCCGCTTCGTGCGATTTCCATTTAGTTCTATTTTTCCGATTCGAAAGCAGCGTTCCAATCAATCATAACCCTTATTGGCGTACTTCTGCAGAACTTGTGCGCCTTTACCTATTCGAAGCAACTTAGGTCATTCCATATTATGCCGTAACAACCCCTCACTCTGCTTTCGCAACAGCAGGACCACAGATTATTCAAGAGAAATAGTCAGCTGAAGTCTTAGGCTACCTATAACCATGGAAAGAGTGGGTGTGTTCTACTACATCTTAGCACATTCTTACGAAATGAATAATAAAATTTTTGCTCGAGTGCTAACCGACTCCTTCAATCTTGGAAGTTGGGATAAATGTATGCCCTTTGAAGGCGAGTGGGCTCTGAGGGGCTATGGCATTGGCCCGCTTTGGTCCATCACTTCCAGGGCCCTGGGACTGAGCCTCTGTAACTTCGCGCTGATGTCGTTTGTTAATACTGGCTAAAATACCATGGTATATACGTACTTCTCCTGTGGCTCGGTCTGAGGTGGTGGCAGGGTTTCCAATGGCCTTTAGGGTGAGAACACCACGGTAACCGCTGGCGAAACCATTGCACGATTGTGACTTGGATAGCCCAGCTTTTCTTGATGCAAGCTATTCAAACTGTTACAAAGCGCACGAGCAATGCATATATGCTTATGCATTGCAAGGCTCAAAAGCCTTCTATAGATCTCGAGCACTGACCTGTAAATTTAAGCTGTTGCAAGATACCTATGTTCTTTTTATAGTGTCTTTTGCAATTTTGGTGGCCATCCTGACTGACTACTGGCCTACCTATTTCCATGTTCGGTTTGCGATAGGAGATACATGTGGGTGGGTTCGTACGCGTGCTGCCCCTCTGTTTTTTAATCCTAAGTAACGAGGGTATAGATTATCATTGAATACGCATACCATTATTCTCTAATCCGAATATTCAGCTGACTTTATCGGGGATTTGAGGATATCGATATGCCAAAATCAATTTAGATATCTTAACTACATAGAGCCCGTATCTCAAGAAAAATCCACCTCCTGACCGGGCAGCGAAAAGTGCCCCGCCAACCCTCTGTGTATAGATACGTTCATCGATATGTAACTCCCCACCCTCCTGGTGGGGAAACTAGCTAGGCCTTCAGCTTGAAGGAAACCGGTTTTGGGACGGCATAGATGCGGGGTTTATAGTGCAGGCCTATGTAGAGTTACTTCCCAGTATGAGGGTTAAAAGCGTTCCGAAGCGTCTCCTGTAGCCAATGTGGCCATCTACAAATCCAGTTAGTTTCGACTCGATTAAGAAATTGTCCCAGAGGGGTTTGCTGAATAAACGAATGAACAAAAGAGGGAAAATGATAGAAGAAGAAGAAAGAAGGGTAATTCCATACCCTCGTATCCCTGTCGCGAAGCCCAAATTGTCCGGGATAACTACAGTGCTCCCATACCCGCTATACAACTGTTCCACTATTGGACCAATTGTTTCATCTAGCTGCACTGTCGGCAATCCTTTGATCTTTAAATCTGGTTCAAAGTCCCTAATCAGAGGAGTATGTGTCCACACAGGGTGCACAAGGCTAGTTCGAACTTTATCTGCTTTATAAATGTGCCTAAGCTCTAACCTCAGAGCTTCATGTAAAGCACACAGGCCGGACTTCGTAGCAGAGTAATCAGCTGCACCGGGTATTGGTATGTAGCTACTGAGGCTCCCAAGCGACATGATATGGCCGTGATTATTCTCAATCATGGACGGTAAGAACTGATGGAGCATTGCAAATTGGCTTGTGAGATTTACATCGATTAGGGATTTAATTTTCGAGAAATCTTTGTTGATGATGGGGATTCTGTGGCATATCCCTGCATTGAGGATAAGAACAGTTGGGTCGCCATGGTCAGCCTTAATTTGGTTGTTTGTGGCGTCTAGAGCCTCCCAATCTGTAACATCGACTTGGTAGTGATGGACGTTTTGATCTATATGGGTTTTTAGTTAGCGGGGATGCTTGCTATAAGCGGTACATATGCGTGATCATATCGAACTAGAACTAGAATACACTTACACGCTTGCAACTGGGGACCCAAGGGACTCTTATCTATCGTCACTACTTTTGTACCCCCAGAAGCCAATTTCGCCGCTATGCCCTCCCCAAAACCACTGCTCGCCCCAGTAATCAATACCAGTTCCTTGCTCCAATCGTATTTATCCTCAACCCAGTTGTTTTCAGACTTTCGTGAAAACCAACCGCTTACCCCGAGGACCGCCTTTGTTGTAGTGGTGATAGCGAATGTAGCAGCACAAAGCAAAAGAAGGTTTGATAGTGCTCCATCTGAAATATGGGGTGAAATAAGGTCCAAAACTGGTTGTCGCAAATGAAGCGGTGCAAACTTCGAAAAAGCGTAGATAGAACCCGTAATGAGAGCTAGAGGCGTTGAGATCTTAGCCATCTTGAGATCGATCTTGAGCAGCTGCGCAGCTATAAACCGTTTTGCAATTGATAAGAGCCTATAGTAAAGGTATCCAATATTTCCCCGCAAGATACCTTTAAATATGGATAGATAAGTAGATACTTCTCGAGACTTTTGCCTTTAGTAAGCAACGTTTACCAATCGATATATCCCTGGCATTCCTCCAACAGTCAGGGGGGGGGGCTGGCCGAGCCGGTATTTATAACCGCCATATTCTGGAGAAATATTTCCAATGCAGTAGTCGTATTCCATAAACGAATGCCTACCACCGATTCTCCCAAAAAGCCCCGCATGCTCTAGTACCGATAGCATCATGCATTATTGGGCTCCCCCACTTTGGGATTTGATACTTAATAGGCGAGGAGATCGGGTGCTTTGCATATACCCCAAGTTGCAACACATCCAACTGATCCCCAATCTTGATCGTGCAATCTCTTGGGAGGGGAAACGTTGACTGGGCTGCATTGATCTTGTCAAACCGATAGTCTAGACCTGCAGTTTACACATGTACCGACGAATTTACCGACTATAGGATTGTACCCACACGCAAATATCAAGACGAAATTAATGCCGATGCCTATACAGGAATGACGTCAACTGCCAGCATTTACATTCCTCACGCTGCACGGACGGGATAAAACATCGGCAAGCCCGGTCATTTCGGAATATGGGTTGAAGGCACAGTTGAGAATCGAGTAGGATTGTCACACCCTCAGGAACCTCACGAGGACTATAATTTCGATGTGGTTTCTCTGCTAGATAAAATCAAAGAACTTCAGTTTCTAAAAAGAATAACCTAATACACAAGAAGCCTCTAGTGCCTGTGCTAGTTGGCAACTAGTCCGCGAAAGTTAACTCTACACAAAAACTATGGTATAACAAAAGCACCTATAGGTAACACTAAGGCACATCGCTCAGTTAGGTAAAAACCATGAGACTCCCGGCTTTTCGTCAAGCGTAGAATCATCCGAAATGTTGAATCCGTAGAGGTATAACCTATTATTGCTAATTGCATACTCACGTTGGGATAGCACAGGCGTAGTGTAGTTATACTTGAACCTCCAGCTTAACCCAAAATACACACCATGAACCCATGTAACCGCGGTAAACTCCCTGGTCATGCGGAGAGCGCCATCCGAGGTCGCATCGAATGATGCGGCTTTGCCAGCGGGGAGGGGCACATCGTAGGCATTGATAGTCTTATACGATTCCTGCCCAAGATCGGAAATGAAAAAACTGAATTCCGAATTTCTGTAATAGTCGGCCATATCTACAGAGGAGCCGACAGATTGTTGGTTGTTTTTATCGTGGAACCACTTGTAGGCGACGCTGAGGCGATATGTGGTTTGGGGGCATGTGAAGAAGTGCCAACCAATCCAAGCCCAACCGGTTTCGTTACGGTACATATCAGCTTGGACCCAAGCTTGAACCGGTGTGTTAGGATCGGGGAAACCGGCAGGTAATAGTCGCCATTCAAGAGAACCGCGGTTCGTATATCTGTTCGCTTGAGATAAACTTAGATCATAAATGATATTCCTGGAAGATGTGAAATTATTCAACGGTGCCCGCCCTCCAGTATATAGCAGCTGCCCACCGATTACGCCGTTCGTCGGCCTATGGATTGGGCGGCAAACGGTTGTCGTGCTTGCTGGATATGTTGTTTGCGTTGTTGTTCCATCCTAGTAAAACAGTAGTTAATAACCATATTCTATTAATATACGGGATATACTTCTTGATAAACAAGGAGAAGAATATGAACATCCGGGTTCTTACTGTTGTCGTTGTCGTAGACAATGTACCGGTCCTGACTAAAAACGTTTGTACACTTGTTGCTGTTGTCGTTGTCTGAATCGTAGTTGTGATGTAGTTCGTATTTACCTTCGAAATTATCGAAATGCTATCGCTCGTAGTGGTGTAGGAATAGTCGGTCACAGTGCCAAGGACATTGTAAGATGTACTAGCAGTGGAAGTGGTCGTAGCGGTATAGGTAGTGAAGGTACCATTTGTATAACTTGTCTCGTCTACCATAAATGTAAGCGGTGTCGCGGATACTCCAAAGTTATTTTGAAGGATTTGGAAATATAAGGTGCATGCAGAAGCAACAATGCGGGCATCGAAGGGTTGGATGTATGTTGGAGTTAAAGTCGCATTTTGAACCCTCTTCCCGATAATGATATCACGTTCACCTAACCCGCGACCTCTTTTGGTGTAGGTTGTGAATAACCCAGATGTAATCGGCGGACTCTTCGTTGCAAAAGCAATGGTTTGAACTGTTGCTAGTGAAGTCGATGTGTACGCAGTCGTCGTGGTTGTGCGGGTAGAGGTGTACGACGTGGTATAGGTTGCTCGAGATGTCCAGGTCACGCTCCGGCTTGTGGAAGTATATGATATATCCAAGGGGGATGTTGTTGTAGTCGTACTTTGACGTATTAACGCAGTTGTGACTGGCTCAATGACGACCGCGCTATAATCAACGACAGAGAGGGTCTCGGTAGCGACGATCTGTTCTGTGGAAATCATAGTGGTTTCGGTTTCGGTAACAGTACTGGTTGCATAGAGGCCTAGTTCCGAGGAACAGAAATCGTAGTAGCCTCCCTCTAGAAGGATGTCTCTCACTTCGTTAACAGCATTTGTCTCGAATATGAGAATTGTAGTGGCGTTCGGCTCGATATAAGTTGACGTCGGAACGGCCTTTTGAGCAAGTACGGCGCCATTGTACAGAGCTTGCTGTCTGGATAAAGAGTCTAACAAAAACAAAGCGGGGTTGACAGAAGTACAACCATCTCTAACAGGGCAGTCCAAATAGGCGATTTCAAGATGGGAATCGTCGTCGCAGGCCAGGAAGGCCCAGTTCAGGAGCAGTAGACCCATATCAGGATCGGTAATAAATGGTCCAATGGTAGCACCTGCTGGATAAGTGCCGTCGAGGCTAAGCTTTAGCGTAATACGATTTCCATAACAAATAGCTCGTTCGTCGACAGAATCCACAGTCCTGACCGAGGTGTTCGCATAAACGGTGAAATTGCCACCGTAGAACACCATTCGGTCGTCTTCGGTCAGCTGAAAACCGTGAAAATCGGTACCGTTTCTATTCCGCATAATAAGTTGAAGATCATCGTTGACATAAATGGCACCTTCGTCGAAGGCAGCCATGGCAAAGACGGGGTACGGATCAGTAGGGCTAGTAAAATCAGCCTCTGCAGCGGTGTCTGTCAAGGTACCCGATGGTACATCCGGAATCAACTCCATCGCTGAGGTTGTACTTGCACCTCCAGTCACAGTGCTTGTAGTACTGATTGACGACGATGTCGCTGAAGCAGTGCTACAAGTAGTTACTCCATTAATTTGACTTCTTTTAGTAAGGCCAGCAGAATAATACTGTGAATAAGAAGCCGTTGGGACACTAGATGCTGTTAGTTCAATGGCACCACAGTCACCGGGTATATCGTCGCTAGCAGTATCATAAACCGCAACATCGTTGGATACGCAATTAGCCCAGCCGTAAGTAGAGCCGTCGCTACTGAGTTGCAGTACACTATTGTTGATAGAGAACTGGCCATACGCCTTGCCATCAGCCCCAGCGGCGCGAGGGAAAATGATAATACGCCCGCCAAGCCTACCTCTGCGGCGGAGAGCGCTTTCCGAAAGACAAAAACCGACATTGTAGGCGGTATTGGTTGCTCGTCTTGCTACCGTGTCTGAGAAGTCGGCAAAGATATTTACGTTGGACCCGTACGAGGTTAACGTGCCATCGGCATTCAGAATAAATGCCGCGGTAAGGCCTGATGATGGGTTAGACAGGATAACACCGCCAGATGAGTCGATATCAAGGTCCTCCGTGTCCGTAGCACGGAAAATATACAGATTTCCCGGGGTTGGAACACCGGTTGATGATGATCGGGTGGTAGTCGTAGTTGTAGTGGTGAAGCTGTGGCTGGTGGTTGGAGACGTTGTTGTTGTTGAAGTACTTGAGTTCGATGAAAAGCTAAAAGGATTCCAAGTCGCTAAAAGATCCGCACATAATGGGAGAGAAGTACTGCTAGTGGTGCCGTTGCATTGATTGCCAATTGTAACAGTTGGGATGAGTGTTGACGTCTCAATTTGAGTAATTGTGACTAGGCTCGTCACTGTGGAGCTTTGGGCTTGGACTAAAGAAAGGCCAAATAAAAATACTAGTCGGGCCGCCATTTTCGTTGAATGGTTCGCCCAGTGATGATAAATTTAAATCAGGAAGCAATAATACGTCCTGGTGGGAGAGTTTAGGAAAAGTGTGAAGTGTGGTTGTAAGGTTGTTTCTTGCAACAAGGTGAACCGGCCGCTGAAAGGGTTTAAAAGGCATATTTGGTACCCATAAACAATCGTCGGCTCCACGTGGGGATCGAACATGCTAAAATAAGCTGTCAAGCGTAAAAATTAACCTTCACTCATGATGCGCCGGCGAGGGTCGGTGATTAACTATGATGGGACTCAATGTTTGGACGTATCTAGATCTTTCGATAGTCATCTCGTGGCGCATAAGTAACAGATGATCATTTGGTATTCGAATTTAACGCTTTGGAGACTTCAAAATGTAACCTAGCTCGGGGCTAATCAAAATAAATAAGCAGAGTTCTTTCTCGAATCAGTTTCCCTGGGCCATACTTCGATATTAATATTATAATGATCGACATCAGGCCCTACCAACTTAGGCGTCCACTTTGAGGGAACATCGATCAAGCTTAGAGGGATAACTAATTGTGTTGGGCATGTGGTATTTTTCGCCTTGGCGCTGCCATCGATCTGCGTCTCCGCGGTTTTGACAGGTCGTAGATCGACCTAGGGCTGCTAGCACCAGAAAAAACTTTTTCGGCAGCTTGCACTTGTCAGAATTTGATTCAGACTCGTACATATAAAGTTCTTGTTACGAGGAACTTGGCCATTCAGTTGGGAGCTTCTAACTGACACTTAAATTTGTATGAATATTATTCATGAAATGGAAGCACATGTTGACGACCTGAATCATATGAGGAACACAGGTAGACAAAGAAAGATCTTTGATTCACCAAAAAAAACACCTAAGATTGAATAATGATACCAGTTTAATCCATCAAAGCGATATCCAAGCATGTTAAAATCAGAACCCGGAAATATTGGTAGCATTTGTCTCGTAAACTAGACCCGACCTTCACTTAAGATTAATATCCCGGTCGGATGAGCACGTCCAGCCTTGCCCCAGATCGCTACCCAATCCGGTCGTATTTCCCCCTTCGCTAACACCGAGCCTCACGAACTAAAAACCCTCCATCCGAGGCACCGCCCGTCGGCCAACATTTTGACCGACTAGTCAAATGCAAGGCCTCGTCATCCAAAGACAGCATGGCCGTGGGCACTTTTCACGGCGTTTTTGTCCCCAGCACCAAAAAAAAAAAAAGACATGTAACAAACGCTAAATTCCCATGTGTTAGCAGGTATCCCATAGAACAGAACAAATGAGAAAAGGCAGCGTCGGCATAACGTTACCGAGTTCTTTGACATCCATTCGGTCGCATGTTAGATTACGTATGTCTGTCTTCACTTCCATTTTCACAGGATACGACTGAGAATAGCCTCTTTGGGGCTTCGTGTGACATAAAGAACAAAAAGGGAGGAAGGATAAATAGATCGGCATCCCCAATCGAGCTTCTGAAATTCGTGATCACCAAGATCTCCCCATAGCTACCCCGTCAGCCCCCAAAATACCACACAACACACCGCACGCATATCCTCGTCGATCAATATTGATCAATCCATCAAATATTTAATTGATATAAATCTACCACGATCCGTCGGCGATAACCCCGAAGGTCCACAAAAATATAGCGATATACAAAAATAAAATAAAAGTTCAAAGAGACCACCAGAAATGTGTGCACGTCGCAACCGGAGCGGACGCCATATCCTAGCCACTGCAGTCCTCACAGGTCTCCAAGAATACAACCAATCCAGGCGACCCTCCCCCTCCTCCCCCTCCTCTTCCTCAAGATCGTTCCAAGAACCAATGGCTCAAGGGATAAGCTACATCCCCCCAAACTACACCGACCCCATCGACCCAAATCCCCCGGCCTACGAAGATATCGACTCCCCAGGTACCAGCAAGAACGCCAACAGTGGCAGGTTGGTCGACGAAAAGCAGCAACTGCACCGTCTAAGCACTAGTGAACGGGTGCCCCCTCATGTTAGCGATAACTATAATCCAAATACTGGGTTGGATGACTCCATTCCACGATTTATTCCGCCACCTACCACGCTTGCAACTACCACTACCACTCCCCATGCGCAACCCCCATTAATAGCCCTTACGCCTGCCACAACTAGATCAACCACATCATCCACATCAACCTTGAATTCCCCGCACTCGCAATCCCTGGATCATTTACTAGCCTCGATAACACACTATTACGATACGCAAATAAAACTTCATTCCTCACGTCCAGCAGTCGTTAAGAAATTGGAGTACAAAAAGGCAAAGAAGCTACTAAAGGCTGAAAAGAAATATAATGATCATTTATTGAAGGGGAAGGAAATGAAGTACGAAATCAAGATGGAGAAAAGAGCCGAGAAAATGGAGAAGTGGGCTGATGTGATGGTGAAGAAGAGTGTGGGCAGACATGAGAAGCACGTCAGGAAACACGGGAGGTGTTGTGATCATGTTGCTGTCAATTAATTGGCTGACAGCGCCGAAGCAACAATCAGTAACTCCATGATCATAGACGGCTTAACGGTGTTAGCGAGTTTCCTTTTTTTGACGGTTTACCGCATGAGTATATTTCACTGGCGTTGGGACTTTCTTCGATTTTGGTTTGATTTTGAGACTGCGGATTGTACTATTGGATTTGGTGAATAGCGAGAGTTCTTTGTGTTCTCATGGATTTGAAGGAAAATTTGGTCTCTTCCCGTTTTGAACAATTGTACATAGACTATACATATATATATTAAATAACCAAGAGTTTTTCAAGCATAATCATATGCTCATATCGATATATCACAAAATTGCAAGCATCTTTAAGATAATAGTAAAAAAAAGAATGAATTATATTATACCACCCCACTTCCATGTCTAAAATATATACCAACTACATTAAATAATCTATACCCGGCTCTCTAGGAAGAATAGTGATAAAGAAAAGGGACCGTTTAAAGTAGGTTATCAATATCCTTATTAGGGTTAACCTTAATCGGTCCCTTGCCAAAGACCTTTCCATCCTCTGTAATGCCCTCCTTTCCTTGATCTGGATTAACCTTAACAGGTCCTTTCTCACCCTTCAAGACAGCTTCAACATCGCACCCTTGAGGAACAACCCAGTTTGTAGGAATGGCGCAATCACAATCACTATCGCATCGTGGGGTGACCGTGGTAGTGGTTGGAGGCTTTGTAAGACAATCGCAGCCGAAGTTCTGGAGCTTCACCATTGCAGCGCAGAAGAGAGGGTCTTCGCAGGCTGGGGCCGTGCAGGATCGGGTGGCGGTGACAGTCACAGAGTATGGGCAGGTTGGAGTTGGGGCTGGAGTGGTTTCCTGACGGGCAAGGTTGTGGTGCCTGACTGGGGTTGGAGCTGGGGTTGGCCTAAGAGGGGTTGCGAGGGCGGCGGCGGCGAAGAAGACGGTGGCGGTCATGAAGTACTTCATTTTTGTGGCTTGGGTTGGAGGGTTTTTACTTGATTGATTTGTTGGAGGATGTACGTATTAGGTGGTTTGGAGAATGAGAGGTCGGTTTATTTAGACTACTTAAAGGCGGTGATAGATATTTTGGAAATGGAAATCGGTTGATCGAATATAATTATGAAGAGAAATCTAGGATCGTCTTTGATAGCTGTGTTTTTGTCGAGAAGCTTAAAGAAAAGGATCAAAGGGAATCGAAGAATAGGGAAGAAAAAAAGAAATTAATCGATCTTAAACGAATGAATCGAAGAGAAAGAAATCCGTCAACGGAAATGGGTAAGAAACGAAAGGAAGAAAGGAAGAAAAGATGATTTCTCTGAAATCGTAGTCGAAAGTGTAATGAACTGATGATGTTAAGAAATAAAAAAAAAGGTACCTACTACCACAGGATTCCATTCCTTATATAATAAAACGGCCCTTATTTTTTTCCCTCTCCCCCTAGGCCCTGGCTGCATGCATGCACAATGATGTCCGTTCGGGTCTGAAATGTTTTGAGGCTCAGAGCAGTTCGACAATGATTCAACTGCCCTCAGGCAGGCCACCTTCGTTTCAGCTTTCTTGCTTTTTCCTACCTCCCGACACCATACAACGGAGGAGCCGTATGGAGTGCAGAGGGCAGCATGTAGCCAAGATCTCAAGATAGGCTGGTGGGGAGCTTGGTTTTCCTGATGGGGTACATCGACCATACCTCTATTGGATCCCGGCCCAAACTTCGCGGAGACAAAAAAAGCGTTCTAGAACTAATCGGAGAGCAGGGCGCAGCCGCAGCTAAAATTCTAACGGACAAGCCCTACGATGATATCACTGCTAAACGCGCTGGGCCATTCTCTTCCTTGACTCTTAAAGGTTTTCTTTTTCCATTTTTTAAGGAAATTATCAAAATATCCCGCTTGAAACCGGACCGCCCGCAGTACCGACACAAACAGAGTAAAAACAATACAAAAGAAGGATAAGAAGCCGGTTAAAGGTCATGTCAGAGTGAGGTTGCATCTGGGGTATTTGCTATACCTATACTAACTGGATTCTTTAGAATTTGCACTTTTTGGAGGCTCTTGTTGAGACCCTCCCCAGCCTTTTTTCTGACTTGTGTGGTGGTGTGTGGTGAGCTGTGTTATTTTGTAACGAGCCTGTTGTCTTGCTTAAACTCCGACCAAACATTATGCGTGCGATCGGGTATCCGATGTCTTGTATCGTATATAATATTATTCGGTCTAGACGAGGGCTGGATAAGACCAATATTACAGCCTCGATTTGGTTATCTCTGTGATTTATTCTTTGTGGGAAGGTTAAATCTTTTGTTCGGGCGTAAAAGTACTAGTAATGCAATGTAAAAGAGACTATTGTACAGTGCAGTAATTAACGAATCCTCATTATCATCGGTCATATCACCTTGACAGAATACCAAAAACGCCAAAACACCTTCTACCCGTCGACACTAGAAACGAAGAAGATAGACCGCAAGGCACATGTCAAAAATCAAAACGTTCTACACCAGCTCCCTCCCTGATACTGGCTTCCCGCCCGCTAGCTCCAATGTGGAATGGTTGTTCCCAATCTCGACAGCATCATTATAGGGCCCTGAGTACCCCTGGTGTTGATCGCCATAGTTGTAACCCTCGTTCCCATACCCCCTATAAGGCTCCGGCCCTCCCTGTACTCTCAATGGTTCAAAACGTTGATCGGTCGTTCCCACACTTTGGTATGGCCCCTGGTACCCGCCATGGTGATACATCAACGGGCTTCCTGCTTCCTCATCCCTGATCGCCCCGCCGTTATTACTATTATTAGCATTACTAGGATCGTTGAGTTCGATGCCGCTTGAGATATCCGCCCCTTCGTAGCTGGTCTGTCCGTTTTTGATGGCCTCGTGTTCGGCAATTAATCTTGGTCGAACCTTTCGCATCTTCCAGTAGATGTATCCTGCAGCTAAGATGGTAATGGCGAAAGTGATTCCTAGGACTATGTTGGAGACTAGGTGGCCGCCGGAGGGGTTATTGATGATGACGCCCAAATAGACGACTGTCGGATCACATTAGCTTATATATTCGCGTACACAAGTTATAATTGAGGAGAGGGAAACGTACCAACTAGCTGTTTAGGTAAACTGAGAAGGGTAGCGATGAAGAAGACCCAGAAATTGATACCGCAAGTTGCGAATACAGCGGTGGTCAAATGGGCAGGGATGGCGGATAGACGGGCGATGAACACAAACTATCGAATCATCCCTAGTTAGTATCTGTATTTCCCAAAACCACATCCACATAAGATGGAAAAGAAAGGGGAGCATACGAGAATACCACCCTCTCTTGTGACGGTAGCCAAGCAAGCATAATTCAAATTTCTCCTTTCCTCCTTCTCTGCCCTGCCCCTCAAAAACCCCTTGAAGGCAAAGTAAGTTCCGATTTCACCAATAAAGGTTCCGGCAGCGACAATAGCAAAGCCTATCCAGAGGCCGTAGACGATACCGCAGAGGATTGCAACGATTTCATGGCCGAACAGTGGAGGGAAGGAAATGATAAATAGGATTATGATGGGGATTATCCAGCCCCAAGATAGAGATCGGATTTTTTGGGAGACCGGAGTCAGCCACTATTTAGTTTTTCGTCGCATGCGATTAGTATACATACTAGGAGTATAGAGGAGTGATATCGGGGTAGAGGAGGAAGTACCTTAACGATTTCTTCGTGGTAGACGCTAATAAGGACGGTGATGACGATGATGAGTATCAGGAGAATCCACCAGGCTGCGACATCGGTTAGCAATCAGAAGCTGGATGTGTTGCATATGCGACAACCTTTCTCTCTCTCCTCGGTTTCGAATTCACACCAGGAGAAGAGGGGAAGATATTGGGAAGTAGAAGCAGCAGAGTGGAGAAGACGTACGGATGTAGCGCTTTTTTGTGAAGAACTTCTTCCACTGGAATGGTTCGTAGGCGGGGACGATTGGAGCCCTGACCTTTTCGGCCTTGGGCGAGTCGGAGCGTGAGAACAATCCCATCCCTCCCCTTTATTGTCGAACAGTCGAGCTCGGATGCTTAGGTTGGCGTATGAAGCAGAAAAATTCAAAAAAAATGGTGATGATGGTGGTGATGGTGATGGTGATGATGGTGATAGATAATTCTCTGAGGAAGGAGTTAGTTAATTATAAGGCGGTGTTTTGGTGGCAATTGATTGCTCTCGATTGGCGACGTAACAGTGCAGCGCTGTTTGTCTGAATCCAGCAGCTGCCACGGAACGAGCCGGACTCTGCTTAATATAGCCTCTGAACCTGGCGGGAGACTTTAAAAATTAAACAGAAAAGGCGCAGAGGGCAGAGAGGGAAAGCGCTATATATATAACAGGTAGGCAGGAGGTATGATATACACTCTGAAGAATGGAAGCTGTCGACTCGAAGAATGGATGCAGAGAAGAGGAAGAAGACCAGCCCCTGTCCAAGGAAGAACAAGCATTTTCTTAGCTCGGTTCCAAGCCTTGGGAGCCACCCTCCCAATCCAGGAGAAAGGTAAGGAGGACATACGTAATCGGACCGGGGTTAATTTTTCTTGTCTGCGTCGGTAGGTTTGCCGACGGGGTTGTATTTTTAGCTCAGCCCCGGGCAAATCGATTACACTGGTAGTAGCTAGTAGGCATGGTACACGATCATGGCGATTATGATGCGGATGACTGGCGGGTTCCGAGCAGAAAGGGGATAGCGGGGCCACCTGGGATCGATAAACGAGTGAACAGCCCCATAAGGTTGAATGCCCGGATTATATTACAAATGTTTCGTTTCTCTCGGTCGGCTCTTGTCCACGACCGCATTAGGTAAAAGTATAATATATTATATACAGTGAATGATATCATATGATATGAGGTAGATGGATGGGTGGATGGGTAGGTGGACGGATAGGTGGACGGACACCCCGAGCCAACCTTGGTCAAACATTAATCATTATACTACTACCGAATGGTAGAAATACATGAAGTATTCTTATCTTCATGAGTACTTGGGTATATGCATATACGCATGCATGAGATTATCTCAGCTATGTCGCCTGAACCCTGATATGCGACCCCGACACGGACCCGGCGGAAGAGGAAGAAGAAGACGAACAGATCAATTCCCCCCCTCTCTCAGCCGCTTCCTTCATAACATCGACCCCCCACATAAACTCCTGCCACCTCAAATCCGCCCATAAATCAGGATTCCCCTTCTTCTCTCCTCCTCGCGCCGCAACGGTGCTCTCCCTAATCCTCCTATCTCTTTCCTCCTGTTCCCTTCCATCCTTCAAGTGCAATATCTTCTGCGTATCCCTCGCCGAAGCCTGGATGGCTTCCCCTCTCTCCTTCCTGATCACTTCGTAAACTTTGAGCGCATCTTCTATCTTTTCAGCCGATTGGATCATCCCTAAGACTATCGTGAGAACTGCCGCATCTTCTATGGCGTTTGCGGCGCCCTGTGCGACATAGGGAAGCATGGGGTGACAGGCGTCCCCGATGAGCACAAATCGACCCTCGTGCCAAGATTTTAAGGGCGCGTGGGAGTTCAATGTCCATTCCATGACTTCTCCATCGTCGGGGACGTAGGAGAGTAATTGTTTGACGGTGGAGTTCCAGCCGGAATAGGTCTTTAACATCTCGGCTTTTGTGCCGGGAGAGGTCCATGATTCTGTGTCGATTTGGTGCGGTCGGATTGGGTGGATTAGCACCATATTGTACAATTTGTGGGAGCGGAGGGGGTAGGCCATTATCTAGTTTTAAAAAGTCATTAGTGAGCCGCACACCATACATATAGCGAGAGAATGTATCTCTAGAGAGAGAAAACATACATGCCCCCCAGGCCCCATCCACCTAACCCCCGTATTACTCTTCAGCAATTCCCTAATCTTAGGATCGCTTCTCATCCTCTCCTCCTCGATAACAACTCTATAAGCCGCATCTCCAGTACTAACGGTCTCATCCTTAACACCCATCTTCTTGGCAATCTGACTTCTTACGAAACTCTTGATACCGTCGGCTGCAATGACCAGGTCTCCCGATACCCATTCTCCGGTTGACAGACGTATTGAAGGCGAAAAGTCTTGTGCTATAGTGCTTATGGGACTGGAGGTGTGGATTTTTACGCCCAGTGATTGGGCACGGTGCAAGAGGATTCTTTGGAGATCCGCACGGTGGACCACTAGCAGTGGAGCGTTATATTTTTTCCCAACCTATGGATTATTAGAACGGCATGATAAATATTATTGCCATCATAGCAAACTCGCTACCCACAAATCGAAAGTAGCAGCAGTCGGGCAAGACAAAGGGAATGAAGGAGGATACGTACACCGGGCATCAATCCAACCCACCCGATCTCACCGTCATCCTCCCACCGTCGAAGACTATTCCTCTCCAGCGCAATTCCATCTCTCAAGACTTCATCCAACACCCCGAACCTTTCCAGGATCCTCGAAGCATTCGGAGCAATCTGTATACCAGCCCCGACTTCCTTTATCGACGAGACTGCCTCGAATATCGTAACGGAGTGGCCTGTCAAGGTAAGTCCGATGGCGGCCGCGAGACCAGCTATCCCACCACCTATTATTATTATTCTAAGAGAGGTGGCGGCCTTGAATGTAGAGAGGTTGGAGAGGTCGATTTGAAGAGGGGGTGGGTGTGGATGGACGGTGTTCACGGGGGTGGTGTTGGACTTGTTGGATTTTGGATGCGTTGCTGCAGTTGCTCGAAGCGGCATTTTGGGCGGTTTGCTGAGTGGCAGTTGGCCATTCACAGGCAGACAGTGACAGCTTTGGCCTTTGTATCGAGAGAATATAATATCGATTGATGTATCAATATAATATATCGATGCCAGTATCAAATAGAATCGTCGTCTGTTTTATAGAACCAGACACCCTTCTCAGAGACTGGAGATCTATATATATACCGTGCACACCCCTTTCCCTTCCGTCCCAAGCCTGTCAAAGAGATTAGACAGACACTAGCCAGAGAGACCAAGCTAAGGCCAACAGACCAGCCTAGACGACTCCGCAGATAAGTACCGTCCGAGGTATGTAACGAAACCGCAATTCCAACAGATCGATTGTCGAGCCCCGCCGGCATTGAATTCCGGCAAACGAAATTCTGGTATCTATACGCCAGTTTATTCGGTCTGGCCTAGTGCGAAGGAAAGAAAAGAAAAGAAAAATCAAAAGAAAAGAAAGAAAGAAAGAAACCGGGCCATTCGTTGTTCAATCAAGCCTTTCGCTTCGGTTCAGTTACAATATAACTCTCGAACATCCAGCTATCTATTCCGACGAGCCTGCAGGAAGAAGGAAACGCCACGACCGACAGAAGAAAAAAAGTAAAAAAAAAAAAAAAAAAAGGAAAGGAAACCTCTCTGGACTTCCGCCATGCACTCGTGCAACCGGGAAGATCATGTCCCGAAGGAGGTGATCAATGGCCTCCCTCCCATCCAGCCCGGTTAACGGTATGACGAGAGGCTACTTGACTAATTGATGAGTTGGTTTGGGCCCAAATCCGAGGCGGCTCTCCCCACGGTTGGACCCGACCCAGACCAAGCGAGACCAAGTCCCCCAACCAATCAGCCCCACAAACTCGACCCAACTTGACCGAGACCAGGTCTGACTTCAACTGAAAATCTACTAAATACTACGGTGTAGCATGGAGCAGAGACCGTCGGCCACGAAACAAATTATGTTTCAATGCCAAAGTCTGAACTCGATAGCTGCTCTAAAAGAGAGGGAGGTGGGGAGCTCTAGCTATCAGGCTGCATAGAGATATCTAAAAAAAAAAAAAAAAAAAAAAAAAAAAAATTATACTCGTAAGTTATCCTCACCCTGCATGCGATATCGCCCACAACTGTCATCATGCATTCCACAAACCAGGGTACCATACCATCTACTACGATAATAAACAGGTCGAAAGGGCCTTGGGCGAGAGGGAGTGGGAGAAACAACGGACGGTAATAAAGCACGGCATATAACCCATAGACGCACATGTATACCCAAAATCCTTCTACAGGGTGTGCTATTAATATCTATGATATACTTTTGTCTCGCAGGATATACTTGTTAATGATCACGGGCCACTAATAGCGCTATGGCTATAGTTAATAGTATTAAGGTTATCATCACCACGAATTCCACCTACTAGCTACATGATGCATGAATCTAATAGTTCTTTTAAAAGGCTTACCTTTCTTATTCTTTTCCGCGCAAATATATTAATATCTCCCGTTGATATTAATTTTCAATTGATCAAGCTAGGTTCAATCTGGATCGCATTTGCAAATAGGCATGCATGCATGCATGGTTGGCGTAAGAAAGAAAAAAAAAAACACCACTAATATTAACACAAAGCAGCATCTTCGTATGATCATGACTATCCCATGGTGTCATTTAATCTCACATTTTCAACCGCACGGCACTGAAAAACGGAACTAGCATGTCGGTCAAAATCTTACCCTTCCACCGAGAGAGGGAAAAAAACAAGGGAGAAAAAAAACCGCCAACGAAGTCCCCAACACCGGCTCATAAATCCGGCATTCTCAACCTAGCGATCAATCATATGAAAAAAATGTCGACGTTGGAAAAAAGCTCGTGGGGGGAAAGTCGGGTGGGGAAGAAAAGGGCTGGAATGGACCCAGCAATACGGTAAGGTTAGGTCAATGCGTCCGCGACCAGCTTCTGTCTAAACCCTTTTCGCACCCTTTCCTGTATCTCGTAGCGGGGCAATGCAGCCGGTCTTATGTACGATTGTGGAGATCTTTGGGATACTAGTCTCGAAATCCCATTGAGATACGAACGGAATTATTCTGCCTTGCCGCAACGACATGCAACAGATAGCTAAGGATTTAGAATGCCGATATAACGAGCCGAAACGAAACAAAGACAACAACCAACTTTGACCAGCCCCAAGTTCTTAATTTCTAACCGAGTTGAACCCTGATCGTTTATCAAATCTCTCAATGCATTTCTTTCCTTCCTTTCTCCTTTTTTTTTTTTTTTTTTTTTTTTTTTTTTTTTTTTTTCACTGAAATATACACGACTAGTTTTGAGGAGAGAGAAAAAGAAACAAAGAGAAACAGAAATCTTAGAACTTCTCATATGCAAGTCGCTGACCCGTCGTTCGCTTGGATGTTCCGCATGATTCAACCCATAAAATTAAAGTTTTTTTTTCCCTTTCCAACGGCTGAAAACATCGGGATTGTGGAATATATGTAACATTGACTGTGGATCTGGCCCGCGGAAGGCGGGACTATTGATAATCCGCGTGCGTACCTAGGTACCTGTGGGGTCCGGTCCTAACGTTATTTTCTTCCCTAACGTCGTTGTACGACAACCAAACTCGAGTGGACGTTCTATTTCCCCGCATCATCTTCCCACGTCTCCCCGACTTTTTCCTGTAAATATTTGCGATCCATATAACTGAACCAACAAGCACATGCAAGAAAAATGGTTTCATAGCTAGTTCGATCGACTAGTCAGGTCGGGGAACAGCAACAACCCTAGTACATCTCAGATAGTTTTGTATTAGCGTCATTTCGGCACAGACTTACCGAAGCATTCGTAACGATATCTCGATTTCCACTTTGAACGTTTGAACTTATGTATGCGCAGCGCACGGTGGCCTTTGAGATGCCTCTAGACGTCAAAAGTGCGAGCAGGTAAGAGAAAAAAGAAATCAATGGTATCACTTATCCGTCGTCAGAGCCAGCTCTGGCCAGGTTTGTTAGTTATGCATATGTAACAGGTCTTGTGACACCGGTTGACGGCAATGTATTCGGACCTTTTTTTTTTGTCTTACATCTCTTTTATCTTCGGCTTTTGAAACGGTAATTGGCTAAGAGTGCCCGTTGACAGTTGACGTCTTGAACCCTGCAAACGGGGTCGAAAGAGACTTTTCTAGACCATTGGCCAGATGGCCCTTTGGAACCCGATCGGTTCTACCGAGGTCCCTCAACAGCATTTGTAATCAATTGCGAGGTTGATATGTGCATGTTAGCCACATAGGAAGGCTCTGTATTTATCGCCGAACCGACTTCCCTTCCCGCCCCCAACTCCGTGATGACACCTCTTCGAGTCTAGTCCAACATCGATGTGCATTTCGACCTATATACAGGACCCCACATCCCCACGATAGCCTACAGATCTAGGCACTACCCCCCACAATAACAATCAACTTCCTCGGCGCTCCGTCATTTACAAACCCACTATGATCTCCGCATCCACTAGCCGCGACATCATCATAGGGATGCGCATATCCCTTCCCATCGATATTAACCTCATGAACTAACCTAGCATAATGATTCGTGACCTCCTTCGTATAAAATCCCGTTCTATCCCTCGCCGGGATCTCGCAATCGCAGTTTAACAAAACCGTTCTGTTGAATGCCGCGTTCAAACGTGGAATTATAGCGTTACGTAGCGGCGAGGGACCCGTTTGGAAAGGTCCAGAGGAGGCGTTGAAGATATCCGCCGTTGTTGGTTTTTTGAACGATTCCGGTTTGGAAGGGTTGAATGTGAAGGTTTGGGCGGTGGGGCAGGTGGTGCCGGAGACAATGCCGAAGGCGCATTGGGTGTCGATTTTTAACTCATGGGAGGAAAAGTGGCTCCAGACTTCATCGATGTATTCTTCGAAGTATCCTTTGAATAGGGATCGGTTTAAAACAATCCCCTGATTGGGGCTAAGTACTCTTAACACTTTGCCTTCCTTATCATTAACAACAAGCTCCTTCCACCCTTGCCCATCTTTCTCACTTTGCTCTCGAAGGCCCTGGGCGATGACTTCCAGTCCATCCTTTGGTAGTCCCAATACCGTCTTTTCATCGCCCGTAGACGTTATGAGTGTCAACGCGATTGGGAAGGCAATAAAATCCACATAGCTAATATTTGCATAAAGTTGATCGCTATTATACGTAAACTCCATAAACCCCCAATTTGTTTCATAGTTTTTGTCGGTTGGGTTAGTCACCGAAGGTTCCACCAATGCAGGGCCCGGGTTTAGTAAAAACACTAGCGGCTTATCGATGGATAGGTATATTCTTCCACCAGCGATACGGGGTATTGTGACGGTAATTGAAGTTCCGGGCTGGCCCAATGGGATGGAACAGTCTTCGGATAATGGTTGCAGGATTTTTGAGGGGGAAGAAGGGTAGTATGGGGTTTTCCCGTCGGATTGGAGGAGGAACCAGGAATTCGAGCGGTCGATTGCAAGGCCACTGATTGTGGCGTAGACAGTGGAGGAGCTGGTATGGTTTGTTAGCTCGATTTCCAGGGTTTCAGGTGTCATTTTGGCTTTTTGGCTTTTTGGCTTGTCTTGGATGGTATTGATCCAAATCTAGCCTAAATGTTTCCTTGAGGGATATTTGTGTTGACTTTGTGGTATTATGAAGTGGCTTTTGGGAGAAGGCGGGGCTACGGGAGGGATATCGGCCGGCTGGAGTCACGATTGAGATTGAGGGTCTTTGATGAAGGGATGGAGTTCAGATGTTATAGATTTCGACTTGGGAGTGCATAATATCGCCTCATTCGATATTATATCTTATCCCCGGGATAGTGCAGCAGCCCCGGTTTCTGATTCGCTACCGCCAGCGCGGGCTGGCGAAGACAAGAGCTTGGAAGCGGGTGATGTCATGTAGAGCTCTGGCAATTGCATTGACGAAAGCAGGGTTAGCCGCATATGCGTACGTATGCAATTTGGTGCTTAGTTACTAAACCCCGAGGAGTCCTGATAGGGCTTAAGCTACCCTTAGGGCTCCGATGTGGTCTAAGGATTTTTCTTTTCATTTCTTTACGTAAATTTACACAGGTATTTACGAGAGGTGAAGAGAATAAGAATTTTGGGACCAATTAGATAGACTATGTACAACTTCGCTCTTGCAATCGCAGACTTCAACTATTTACAAATTTCGTATATACACAGTGACGCTCCTGCAAGAACTCTTTTTGCCTTTTGATTCCAATAGTCCCTGGGCCCGTAAAGCTCCTCCTAAGAAAGAATCGAAAGAATTTGCAAAAAAGAAGTGACTTTTCCAAAATCCTCCCATGCCGATGCTAGCCAAAAAAAAGAGAGAGACAAATTCGTTGAACTTAGACGTTCTAGACGTTCTTGGTAGCCATCTTGGCGGACCATTCAACAACGAACTTCTGCCACTGGGTGGTATCGCTTGGGTAGATAGAATATCCATCATCGTAAGACTTGCCCCAGTTAGGAACGGTAGTTCCGAACTGCCAGAACATATCACCAGCAATGCTGTTAGCAAAGACGGTATCATGGTACTGTTGATGATAAGTATCACGGAGACCAGAATCACGAGTGACACCGTATTCCTCGAAAAGCATTGGCTTGTTGAGTCTGTCAGCAATGGCAGCGTGGTCCTTGATCCACTGGTTACCCCAGTCCCAGGTCTTGCCCCATGGAATTGGATACATGTGGAAGGTACCGAAGTCAATGGAAGCAAGGGCAGTGAGAGCCTCGTTATCGATACCAGGGCCACCGTTATAGACGTAGTCGCTGCTGCCGGGTGTGTTGATGAAACCCTCATCACCGACGGCGACCAAATGGCAGGGATCGAGAGATTTGATGTACTCAGACATTTCCTTAGCCCAGGCGGTGGTGACGGCTGGAGTGCAAGATCCAGCGCCGAGTCTGGGACCAGCGCATCGGATTTCGTTGGACAACTCCCAGGCGAAGATTGCTGGGCTGTTCTTGTAGCGGTTGACGATGGTCTTGACGTAGTTCTTGTAGATGTTCTTGATGGCGGTATTGGTGTAGAAGTCGCCGTGGTTGCCGCTGCTTCCGAGGGTCTTTTCAACGTAGAGGTCACTGGATTATGTTTAGTCTATCTCTTTTTTCGTTAAGGGACGGATTCATGTACTCACATGCCACCATATTCACCCCAGTTGTTGATGAAGGGAAGGATGACCTTGATACCCCTGGACTCAGCTCCAGCGATGACACGGTCAAGACGTGGGAGACCACGTTCCTGGGTCTCAAGAATGGTTGGTGGGACGGAACTCCAGTTCTGGAAGACGGTAACATAGTCTTCTTGTGGGCCTGTATTTTGATAATTTAGTTAACATGCTGCATGGCCCGTTGAAATTCGGCTGAATAGACGTACCAACGAAGTCGGCGAAACCCCAGGTTCGGAGAACCTTCAAGCCGGAGGCGGCGAATGCATCGAGGGAGGTGTCGATGTCGAGGAAGTCGTTTGGCCCGTACACTTTGAATTGTTAGCATATACCCATTCTACGTGGTTACATATTTGTTCAGATATTTCTTACTGGGAATGTAGTAGGCATTGCTACCAGCGAAGTAGAACTTCTTGCCAGCAAGTCTGAACTCCTTGCCGGAGGTCGACACGAAGTTGGTTGAGCAGGACCCATTAGCGGTGGTGGTCCTGGTAGTTGTAGTGCTGGAGGTGGTGGTCCTAGTAGTTGTGGTGCTAGAAGTGGTAGTTCTAGGAGTGGTAGTGGGGGCAGTGGTAGCCGGGGTGGTTGTTCGGGTGGTCGTCACTGGTGTAGTGGTGGCAGCAGTGGTAGTGCGGGTGGTGGTTCCAGCAGTGGTAGTAGCGCCAGGGATACCTAAGATATGTCAGACTATCGTAAACTCAGAACATCCATCGTGATATATCTTACATTGGTAGTAGTAGGCGTTGTAACTAGTGCATGCCGCACCAGCGACACAGCTGCTGGCCCCAGTCCAACCTAGGTGTCTATTAGCGAGGAAACTCTAAAGTTATCGTGTTCCAGGACCTAAGGATACATACCAATACCACCGCATTGTCCCCAGAGACTTTGCTGGGCAGCCGCACCAGCGGCAAGAGCAGAACCGACAGCCAAGATCTTTGCCTTCATATTGAATAGTTGATTGCTAACTGAACTTAGTCCCAATTCAATGAAGTTGCTGAAAGAGAACTTGGTAGAGTTGCGGACTGAAAGAGATCTTTATATATTCTTGGATCGCATCATGGGATATATCTTCGATATAGCAAATAAGCAATTGAGCCCATTAGTATAGAAGTTATCCGGACAGATTGGGTCCGCATATGGGCGCATCAGGTACAAAGTTATCACAGAGACTATCATGATTGCCGACGGACTTGAAGCAACCGGCTGCCGAGTCTCATAGAAGAGATGAAACCATCGGACGAAAATGGAACAATCTTCTGCATAGAATCGCACCCGCCCTGTGGACTTCGCTATTTGTGCCCGTCTGCATGGCTTAGCCGGGTATACTCTTGGCTCCTTTGTGGAGAATGTGGATCCGAAAGGTAAAGTTGAGATATCATGGAACTGGCAGATCCCGGCTATATCAATAAACCATGGAAGGAATCCAATCCAGGTGGATCTGTCGGTGCAATTCTGCCAGGACAAAGCTTTGGTCAAAATCTTAGCTATAGAGCCACGGAGGCAGATAATCCGTCGCTTCGAACCTATACTATGTGTGTAATTAGCTATGCCTTAATATAATCTGATGCGCGCCACGATGCATTGCAACGAGATTTAGCGGACTGACCTTAAACTTTAGAAACGGGGTAGATATACGCGGTGGCCCGCTGGTGACCATGAAACACCACAACTGGGGCACTCGAGGTTGTGGTGAAGCTAAAGCAGGAACACCGGCCCGTTTGCGTGTGTTTCTGCCCAGGATTCTGGGCAGGGGCGGGGCCGACGCTGCCGAACAGGCGATTCCATTTTGGGAGCCCAAATTTGCAACATGCAACACTAACCGGGCTCGAGTCTGTCGCGAATCCACGGTTCGAGCTTGCACATGATGGCACGTATGGTTCGATCGGGCCCTAGTCTAAGTATAATCTATAGAATTCCCTTTAAGGTGATGCTAGGGTACATGTGTAAACCCAGAGTATATTCGGATGTTGCAAATTAGGCATGTCTCAGTCCGTCGAAAACAGGCGTCGGTGTCGAAGTCCCATTCGGCGCATTCCTTGCAGTAGATCCTCAGGCCGAAGATATATTAAGCGTGCTTTGATGGAGACGATAGCATTAGTATGAACAAGACGGGAGTCGGCATTCGAAACTTGGGTCTTGACCCGTGCTGCGGATAATAAATCGTAAGCTTAGCTCAATGGTGTGGTGGGACTAGTTGATTGTATAGCATAATATTGGAATCGTCAGACTTGGAGCTAAAGCTTGATGTGTCTACGGGTAAAGAACAACATAAAAAGGCTGACAAACCTTGAGATTAATATTGTAGTGTACATGTGCATTCGGAAATTAGATACGTCTATAGCCACGGCTCACCATAGAAACTTGAGGGTTTTCCTATTCCTTCCAACTCTATGACGGCCCATCCCCTAAATCTAGAGGCTCTATTTCCTCCGTTCCTAGGTTGTAACATGTACCATACAATTCCCCCTAAATTTTATCAGATACATATAATACGTCTTCGAGAGCTTACCGTCATGATGTTAACAGGTTAAATAAAATCGCGATATTGGCATCCTTGGAATCTGTTCTTAGTGCTAGCTCTAGATCATGGAGCCAAGCCCGAAATACTTGCCCCCATATAGAGACTATGTATCTATGGATCTCGACACTTCCTAGGAAATATATATCCTGAGAACCTTACCAGCTACTGCCAATCAATGAATAGAAGGGATTTCTCCTTGAACAATAATTGCTTCGTGTACAGTGCAGTACCTCATGCAGTACCTCATTTATAGGCTCCCGTATCCTTCTCTGCCTCCGAGTTCTTCAGCCTTAGTCCTCGATGCCTCCAGGCAGCCGCTCTAACGAAATGTCACATTTCCCCGTTATCTCGGGTCCACCCCCTCAAGGGCCCCTTCTTTAGACCGCCACAGAGTCTTCGGGCCTCTTTCCGCCATCTGAGGTGCCGCTGAGAACCTCCTTCAGTTTTGTCTTTTCAAACTCCCATTATGATCAACGCCATCAATGCATCCGCATATATCCAGCGAGTAAATAAAAGGCTTTCAAAAATTTGTTTTGGCAATCCACAGGCATATAACAGTCAACGAAATCGCTTAGAGTACCCTATATTGATTGAAACGGCTTGCATGTTTGCGGGGAGACATTTTCTTCTGTGGCAACCTGAGAGAGCTCGAGAGCCTGAATCGAAGTTGTGATATAGCTATAGTCCGTGGCTGCGTGGGGCCTATGTATATGCGTATTCATGTTAAGCGGTGTATAAAATATTACCATACTTTCGCATCAGAGACATATTGGCTGGAGACTTCTAGCCTCCCTAGATCTAATCCAGGAGACCTGAACCGCTTAAGCAATCATATCTGGGCAGCGCTGGGTCTCGGGGTGCAATGTTGGATTTTTGTCTCAACACAAAGGGTAGATACTTACTTGTAGACAGCCTAATGAGGTGACTCGACTGGTTTCATTCTTAGCAGAAAGAACTTGGATGGCTATGATCATATGACCTCAATGATTTCAATGGATTTCCAATTTAAATTCCTTTAAGTACAACTCCCTAAAACTAATATACATATTTCAGTTATCAAAGAGCTCTACCAAAACCCCCCTACTTGAGCTACTCTTGCGACTTCCTTTCCAAGAACATCGTGCATCACAGTGTTCGGGTGGTAAACATCCGCCCAAAATAGTTGCTGGCTGCTCCCACTGCTCCTCACATCTGAGCTCAGTCCATATGAGGTCGGATTGTTCAAAACCATGGTGAACTGCGCGTTAGCATCGACAAGGAATGTATTCACACCTGAATGGGAGCTCTTGAAGTTCGAAATATAAGTTTGTAGCTTGGAATTCCAAGTGGTGATAACAGCCTTTTCTTGGGTGGCCCAACTGGACTGGCCGGAAATCAATGGGGAGCGTTCCATAGGTGGAATATTATGAAAGAGAAAGTTTCGTCCGCCACTGGTATAGATTCTATCTAGTAGCTTGAATTCTGCTGTAAGAAGAGTATCGATGAAAGTGTTGATATCGCTTCTTGAGTACGAGTTACCAATGTCGTTGATGCCGATGAAGGCGGAAAACATGGTATTATCTGCTTGCCATGGCGCTGTTGCTGGTTTTGTAGAATAACGTGTCATCCATGTGCTGACCTGGTCGGTCATTGATGGCACGTTTAGAGAATTGACAAGTGCATTATCAATGGTCGCCCCTACAATAGTTTGTCAATATTTCGATTTGGTTTAAATCAATATGATATTCACCGGGTCTAGAATGCACGAACCTGATACTGCAAAATTGTAAGTGTATGTCAAAGATCTATTATACTTAACAGTTACTACATCAATCCAGTTTGGCCCGTTTGATGTAGTCTGGCCGGGGTAGGTCGGGTTCCCGAGAGGGTTTTGAGTGGAAGGTTGGTTTCCGGTAGCGGAGAATCCTGTAGCGGTATAAGAGTCGCCACTAATTTACATTTTATTAGTACTTTTGATATTTCCTTAGAATTTTCTAAATTATCAATGACTCACAAACTGAACCAATACTTCAATCCACTAGTTGGAGATGAACTCGGCGACGTCGATGTTTGTGTGGTCGTAGATAAAGTAGTTGAGATGCGGGTAGTGGTGGTAGTGGTAGTGGTAGTACTGGAACTGCCTCCAGGGAGACATTGAGAGTAGTAGGGGTTTAAAACTGTGCATGTGTACCCTGAGATACAATTCGTGACTCCTGTCCAACCAATGCCACCACCTATAGTATCCCAATTACCGGCTTGTCAGGATACAATATGGCTTTGATCTATGAGCACGACTGGGACACCTACATTGAGACCATGCACCGCCCTGCGCTGCAACCCCTCCCAATGCCAGGACGGCAATACTCAAACTAGGGATCAATTTAAACTTCATACTTTCAGTTTCCTCCCAAGATCAAAAAGGTAGGATTTGGAATAATCTTCTATCGTAGGATATAGATTAAGACGAGGGGATCTAGTGCTTCTTTTATAATTCCTTGATCGTAGATGTATACATATACTCCCTGGAAAACTAGGCTTCCTAGGTAGTATTTCCCGTAAATAACAGCTCGTCAGATTTAGGGGATTCATTCGTAAAGGTTTCGGGTTTGGAAGTGCCAAAATTCCGTAAGATTCAATGGAGAAACATCGTATGGAAGGCATCTAAAAGCATGGCGTCCCAGGATATATATTATGATATATTGCAAACAACGAGGATACGCTTGAAAGAATTACTAGGCATGCAGGAACCGGCCTTGAAGTTTAATAGTCGTCCCTTCGGAAGTTAGGAAACGCCTCCAGGATTCCGCGTGGCATTTTCACGTTTTTCGATCCTAGGTTGAACCTGGCTTTCCATTCGCCCGGCTGAAATAAAGATTGTCCGTCCTCAGGGATCCAAATTAGCCAACGAGTTGAGCGAAGTTGAGCTTATTTAGGCGAAGTGGCCCGAAAGCCATGATTACTTGACGGAAAATTAAACAATCTTTTGGAATATAAATGTGAGATTTCGGATGGGAGGATCTAAGAAGAAGATAGAGAGAGAGGGGGAGAGAAGGGAGGCCTAGGGAGAGATCTCGAGAGAGACGTCGAGACCCAGTCAATGCTATATAATATCACACCTATTGCCATGAAACCTCGTGTTGTTCGGTAAACGATCACTATAATCCAGCCTACAAGGCGGTTTTTATCTCCAGGGTGATGAGAGGAACTGACTAGTGTGCACGCATAGTACAAATTCTATAAGTCCTTAGCATGACCGATAGTTGGCTCCAGCTTGGAACCAAGCGACGTCAAGTGAAGAACGACCAAAATAACCTAACTTATACATGCGTGCATGCACATGTTAGTTTCATTGCGTTGTTCGTGATATTGTTGCATAGCCTCCCATTCCTGCCTTAGCTAAGTTAGTTTTAATATTCAACGATCATTGTATGAGCTTTGAGTTTAGATTTATCGCGAAGAAGCTTGAGCAATTTTAGAAATGGGGGCTAATTGATCAGTATGTTTTTGGTGAGAATTGGTTGGCCTCATCGTTTGATGTCTGCATGTTTAGAGATGACCCCTAGCCTCGAGTCCACGGGCGACCGATCTCAGAACCTTCGAATTCATGCAGATACAAAATTACGACGGAAAATGAAAAGGGATTTAACAAAAAGGCTCTGCACACGATCAGACTTCCGTGCTCTTTGTCCTATTCGAGTGTTCTTGCATTTTGCAATTGGTGCTTCCGAGGTTAGTAATGTCGACTAGCTACTTGCAATTGCCATGTCTGCTGTTCGGCTATGTCCACGCGACATCGTGACGTCAAATCATTTGCCACTAACATCAGATCCAGATGCCTAGATAAAAGTTTGGACCAACCGAAGGCCCCACATTTGATCAACTAAAGAATAGAAGGGGAAGGGGGTATACAAGCAAAAACAAGCTTCTCAACATCCTTGGTATTTTCTTGGACAGGAACCCCGAAACAGAAATTAGTTCACAAGCCCAATGCAATGCAAAGATCATGATGTTTGTGCAGCCAAAACATTAGCTGGAGCAACTGATGGAATTCACATTGCATTGCTGGCATCGTAGAAAGTTTCGGTTATGTTCAATTGATGTGTAGACTGGCGAGGCAGAATATAATGCGCCTTTTGTAACACTGGGGATCTTTGAATACTTACGTCGGGCGATCGGGGAACTCCAAAGTCGTGAAGGAGATACATGTAAATGGTTTAGCCTAGTAGTTTTGGTATCTATTGTGAATATGTCTCACAGCCTAGAATTTTTATCTCACGCTAATATTTGCCCGCACACTAGCGTCAGAGATCTACGATACCTTTGGATATTATCACCATGCAGACAGCAAAGTACTGCAAGATTTCGGTTTGTAGTTGCGGATGCTCGATATAGAGCGGTTGCCAGTCTAGGTACTGCATCCAAATTATCGTGACGTCAAGTAGGTACTCCATGGGCCATAAGCTTAAGCTTTACAAGTTTCGCCCTCCTTTTTAAATGATGTTCGAGATCTAGAGATTTCAGGCGACAGTTAAATAGTCGACCCCAGAGTGATTTAGGTTTTGTGATTGTTTCTGAAAATTTTCACAACCTTGTCAGAAGTTAGCCAGTGCGCTAAGATAATATTCTCAATTGAAGTTTCATGATTGGACATATAACTATAAGTATGTATCACGAACCGCCTCCACAGCCTTACATCGTCAGAACAACTAATCGCCTAAAGGGCAGAACAACACAGCTTCGAATTCTTGGGAGGGAATTTTCGGCCTCTTTGAAATATGACTTTCTTTGGGAAACGGAGAGAAAGCGGGGGATCTGATGTCGAAAAGACATCGGCTGACCCATCAGAAGGCCAGGCGCAGATGGACCCAAAAGTTCTAGGTCCTAATGCGGAACAGACAGAGTCCCTCCCGCAGGAGCAAGGGGAAGTTCTACACCGAAAGCTCAAGGGACGCCATATGCAAATGATTGCGATTGGAGGTTCTATCGGGACGGGATTGTTTGTTGGTTCTGGTAGCGCCTTACAATCTGGTGGCCCGGCGTCGTTGATTATCGGTTCGTAATATATATCACATTTCGCGATATCTGGTTTGAGGCGAAGATTCAGCTGACTAAGAACTCCCTAGACTTTATCATCATTGGCGCTATGCTTTTCTTTACGGTTCATGCACTGGGAGAATTGGCAGTTATGTATCCGGTGGCGGGTGCCTTCTATACATATTCTTGCAGGTAAGTTTGCTTTGCGCCTACAACTATAGCACTAGCTACTCTATACATCTAAGTGGAATTATTTACCATGTGTACTGGTGTAATGATTTTCTAACAATTCGCATTTGAGTATTCTAGGTTCATCGACCCCGCGTATGTTTCGCCACAGCAAACCGATTGAATAATATGTACAAAATTTATGTGCTAACTCTAGCCTCATCTAGATGGGGATATGCGATGGGAATGAATTATGCCTTTGTAAGCTGTCAAATACATTTTTAGATGATCTGTACGGCATGACCATGCAAGCTAATGTGATCTATATAGAACTGGCTAGTTGTGCTACCCCTCGAACTTACAGCAGCTGGTACGATTTTCATCCTTCAGTTTCCTGGTTATCACGCAAATTTCTTACACGATACGTTCAATGATAGGCATCACGTTACAATTCTGGGAGGGAGCGAGAAATATACACATATCCGTCTGGATTACGGTTTTCCTCGTTATCGTCACATTAATAAACTTATTCGGGGTTCGGGGATATGGTGAAGTGGAATATATCCTTGGGATTTTGAAAATCATAGCCGTCATTGGTTTTATAATTACGGTATGAACTGATTCCATATAAGGCGCAAGAAGTAATTGACTAACATAATGCAAAAATCTTTTTTGATCAAGGCTATAATAATCAATTGTGGCGGCGTTCCGACCGACACCCGAGGATACATAGGTGGAAGATACTGGCACACACCAGGCGCATTTCGCAATGGATTTAAAGGCTTTTGCTCAGTCTTCGTCACCGCTGGTTTCGCATTTGCCGGAACAGAACTCGTTGGTTTGGCGGCCGCCGAAGCTGATAACCCAAGGAAATCCTTACCCAAAGCCACTAAACAAGTTTTCTGGCGAATAAGTTTATTCTATATCGTCAGTTTGACATTGATTGGCTTAATAGTGCCCTCGGATGACCCCCGCCTACTCAATGCTTCTGGTGGGAATACTGCGGCTTCGCCTTTTGTGATCGCATTTCAATTGGCGAATATCGCTGTGCTTCCATCAATATTTAATGTGGTGATAACGCTTGCCGTTATTTCTGTCGCCAATTCCTGCACTTACGGGTCTACGAGAACACTTCATGGTATGTTATACCCCTTTAAGTCGCCTGGTAAAGGCGATAAGTCGATAAAACTAACAAGCCTTGAATAGCACTGGCGGAACAAAAGATGCTCCCGTCATGGTTCGGGTACGTTGATAGCCAGGGGAGACCTATGTTTTCCCTCATCATCGCCCTGCTGTTTGGGTGCTTGGCTTATATCAACGAAGCGGCAGGTACGTAAATTTTAATGAAGATAGGCTATTCCTCTTCGTTCGTTAACGCGTTCCTAACATGAATTTAATCTCTCTAGCCGGAGACGAAATATTCAATTGGCTCCTCGCTTTGTCTGGCCTCTCGCAATTTTTCACATGGGCTAGTATCAACCTTGCCCACATTAGATTCCGCCATGCTTGGAAACTCCAAGGGAATTCGCTTGACGAAATACCGTTCCTTGCCGCTGGAGGAGTCATGGGATCGTACATGGGATTTGCATTAAACTGCCTTGTTCTTGTCGCTCAGTTTTATATCGCTATCTCGGTAAGTATAAGGACCGCCTTTCTGAACATTTTGATAGTGCTACCGCTAACTTTAGTGACCATCTAGCCCTTAGGGTCTCCGAGGAGCGCTAAATACGTAAGTTTAGGCTTTGGAAGAAAGTATTACGTTTGAAGGTAGATTCTAACAGGGGTTTAGTTCTTTCAAAACTACTTAGCCGCATTCATTATCCTCTTATTCTATCTCGGATACAAAATCTGGAAACGAGACTGGAGTTGGTATATAAAGCTTGAAGATATAGACTTAGTAACTGGACGAAGGGAACTAAATCTCGGAGAAACATTAAAGAAGGAGCGCGAGGAAAGAGCAAAGTTGCCGGCATGGAAGAAGGCATGGAGTTGGTTCTGCTAGGTTTGGAGGTGAAAGGTTCCTGGGGACGGGGACGACGTATTGGGGAGAGTATTTTCTGCTCAATTCAACCTAGTTAGGTTCACCCTCTAGCTTTATTACACTTCAGACGTGTCTATTATAGCTACTTCGGTATCTAGGTACCTATTAGTCTACTTGATAGTCTCGCAGCGTTATAAAAGGTCACATCGTAATTAACGCGTGGGATGGTTTATGAGACGAGCGCGGGGGAACATGATAAATTTTCTTTTTTAAAAAGGCTCATGTGGAGCGCCCAGCAAACAACTAGCTACTAATAAGTTTAAGTTGAGAGCCAAGTGCTTATAACTCACAGGAGTTGACATTGGTGTAAATACCTGCGAAGGTCTGGACCTCACGCTATCAAGCGGAAACCCTTGCACAAGCCGCCTAATTTAGAGCCCGAAGACAGAACCGTGGCCCTGCCCAGCCTCTACTGACATCATCATTTTTCTCATCATGGCTCCGGGTTGACCACCGGGCCCAGTACCATATACCTGTTCCCCAAACATTCTCAATTGCATAGGCATAGTAGACTCGCCGTAATGTTCGATTATATCTCCTTTCTCGGGGGCATTCTTTAGAGAATACCATCCACCGGTGTCTAGACCATACTTGACACACTCCTGCGACTTCTCTGGTGTCCACCAGGCGGGGAGAAGATGTGGCTTCGCTTCGACTAGGCTAAGGAAGCGATGAAATCCTTGAGAACTATCTTTCGCCCCTCCCAGAACATTATCCGCGCTGACATTCCCTTCGAGGTTATAGTTGTCTTCGGCGCGGAGGCGATAGGTGTCTATCAGGAGGCCGAAAGTATCGGTTTCGGAGCGGTTATGCAACCACTTCTCGGCATCGAGCAGATGAAAAGGTTTATCGAGGGAGGCTGTACCGGTGGGCGAAGGGGTCGGATTAGATTTCCCACAGACCTTCTTATGTTGCTTCCAATGAGCCTTTTGGCAGTCCCGCGAACAGTAGTACACCGATTTACATCGAGCACAATTCTTGAGGCCCTCGGGGCCGGCCTTGCAAGTTGCGCAGGATTTTGGGGAGTCCATTGTAGTTTATTCGCTCTGAGGTCTGAGTGGCCTATTGCTACTGTTGCAATAAAGCGGGAATCCTTGAATTCGTCCGTAAGGATGGCGTTATTATATTTGGAGGAGATTGTGGTGATAGAATCGAATCGTGGGTACCAAAACTTGTACTTGAACGCGTCTAGAAGTTATTAGCCCACGTTAGTCCCCAATCCTCTGTGCGCCTTTCAATGCAAATGGTTAGCCCGCCTACCTACACCGAAAACGTCACTAAGTTTCGGAGATTGTGTATTCGCTCGGGTCTCTCAAAGGGGATCTATGTATGTCGCTGAGTAAATAGAATTGTATGTAGAAAGTGTAACAGCCACTGGTGATAGATTGAGTTGCTTTAGAAGTTGACCGATGGAGTTCAAAAGGAAACCATGAACTACCATCGGTCAAAAGGTCTTATATACATGAAGTCCTTCCATACAAACTGTAGATGTCTTGGCATGGTAGAGTGCTCACCTCGCTCGCCTGTGCTCGCACCTTAGTCAGCCGAGCGAGCTGTTCGCATGCGAGCGCATAAATGTGTTGTGTCAAACTGTGCATGAAGTGAGATAGTAGTCTAGGGGCAAGAGTGAGATAGTTCAGACAAACATGAATTGTGTTGCAGCTGCAGGCCATGGCCGGGATGTGTTGAGAATGTGGTATAATAGACCATTGATTATGACGTAGCCACCGGCCACCTCGTTGTACAGTCGGTCTAGTGACGACGTATCCGGTTAAACTGGCATCGTTCGAGCCGGGGTCAGACCGACTGGCGGGTCGGTGACGTTTGCCAGGCGTGCTACCTCGAAATGCAACAAAAGTGGTTGGCTGAGAATGAACGAACTGGGCCTTGAAGCTGTGGCGAATGGACGTTCTGACCGGGTGGTCTATATCAGGGCGGATATAGTCGATATAATGATGCATCACCGCCGTTGGAAAGACGCCATGGCGGTCGTGCCTATGCTCAAGTTTTATGCCTCTCGAGCTGGTATATTATATTACATGGATGTTTACATGGACATGCATTTGAATTGCTGCCTGACGTCAAAACCGGCCGAAGGTTAGATATATTGTGTGAGTCTTGCCATTCTCGAAACAGATGGTTTCTCTCCTGAAATATTTTGGAAGTGCGGATGTTATCATTTGTTCGTTTGGTCTGAAAGTAGCCCGGGCTGTCAAACTAGTAGGTGCCTTTACTTTCTATACTAGCATCCAAGTTGCTATCTGTGGCTAGGTATGTAGTGAGAAGTGTCTACATATTATATTAACATTTACTCGAGCGTGGATAGGGAAATAGATACTATACTTCTTGCTTATATCAACCTCGATATCTACAGATAATACAATTTGCGCGAACCCCTAATCTTCCCGAGCGAAGAAAATATCTATAGATCGAGCCCCCAAAACAAAATTTAAATCGTAATTATCCCGTAGGCGCGCCAGCCTTCGCACTTCGTTCAAAATGCCTATCCGCGAACCACGCTTCAACCAGGAGAAACTCACCATGTCTCCACCGAGCATGAAACCCTGGAAAATGTCACCACCATCGATGTCACCCCTCCATATGACTCCTCCAAATATGTTACTGCCAAACTTTTCACCTCCTCAATTCAAGCTCCCGACTCTCTCGGCATCAATATACTTCCCACCGCAAACATTATTTGAGGAGGACCTTGAGTGTCCACCTTCTATCGCTAGGTTTTCACTCGATGACCCGACCGTTTGTGTCATTGGCGCTTATGCGGAGGATACGAAAGGGGATCCAGTGAATCCACAAAATGCCTTGGGGGAGAAAGGGAGGATTTATTTAGCTAGAGTTATGGATTTGGAAGCGGAGGTTAGAGGGGATGCGGCCTTCCCGCCGGACCCACCACGGAAGAAGATTATTCCTAACATGTAACATTTCCTCCTCCGCTCCAATTTGTCCAAAATGAGGTTTTTTGTTTACCCAAGTTAACATAATTCCAAATTGCAGGATAATAGCGGATGACATCGAAACGCCAGGAGGAATACTGGATTTATGCTGGTCAGCCAGCGATCCAGATTTGCTGATAGCAACGACAACCACAAGCCAAATTCTCATTCTTCAAGTGACGGTTGGAAATCGTCCGCGTTCTTCGCAAATTGATATCCTTTCTTCCCATCATATCTCCGACCCCGGTAACTTGGTCGTCTGTGTCGCTTTCTCACCCGCCAAGAATGATATAATCGCAGCAGGCCTCAGTGACGGTTCGGTATCCGTATTCTCTCTCCCAGATGAATTGGAAGAAGATGATCAAATACAAGTCATTCGTAACTTTCGCCCTCACGGGGAACACCCCATTCTGACGTTGTGTTTCTCTAATGATGGGAAGGAATTATACGTTGGGGATAATAAAGCAAAGGTATCTTGTTGGAAGATCGGGAAGGCGGGAACCAAGAAACCAGAACTTCAATGGTTCGACGATTCGACTTTCAAGGATGGTGACTGCGTTACGAAACTGATTGCATGGCCAACTGAACGGTCGCCCAAGAATACTATACCACGTAGGAGGCCACTCCTCCTTGTTGGCGGGCTTGATGGGAACCTTCGCATCACGGATTTAACCGAAAAGCAAGTTATTCCACCGCCACTGACGCAGGAGAAAAGCATCTTCGATCAGACCGAGAATGAACCTGATGGCGGTATTTGGGACTTAGCCCTTCTCCCACCAATACCTCGGAAGTCACAACTAGAAAAAGTAGATGTGGGTGCGTTTACACCCGAGGATCATCCGGAGATCCCGACGGACCCTGATGAGAATGGTGTTTTGGTTTCCTGCATGGAAGCCGGGGCGAGGGTTTTCGTTCAGCGGGAGGAGTTCATGGAGGTTTTCATCCGCGATCCTGAAAAGACGAAGGATAAGGATGAAGAAGAACTTGACAATGAAAAGGGGGTTGAGAAGGATTGGTTTAACAGGGAGAGGCCGTTCGAATGGTATAATGTGGCTCAATTCAAGGAGCATAAGGGAAAATGCTATGCGGGAACTGCGGTAGCCTTCGTAGACTGGGATCCGATATTTAAAGAGAGCGGGGAGCAGAGGAAAAGAAGGGGGTGGAGACTTATGACGACTAGTTTTGAAGACAGGAAGGTTCACATCTGGCAGGTCTTTGCTGATTAGTTAGTTTCGATTGTATAAAAAAATGTGTATCTTACTTGCGCTTTCCCTCGATTTAGTTGGTTTGGTATGATTTATACATGTCTTCGGTGCATCGAATCGATGGTTACAAAGTTTTTAGTTTTGTCGATATCTATCCGAGTCTTCAGATCCTAATTCAAAGTTTACTTGACTGAACTTCAATATCATCTGTTGAGAGGCCCGCATCTGGACACTATGATATGATACCTATCACATTCAGATTGAAGGTTTGCCGTCAAATCAGCTCTGGCGACAAGGCTGAAGGTTTGCCTTACTGTTAATCTAACACTACTACTACTACTACTCAATAGTAGTATAGAGCAAACAGCCCGATGCTTCATAGCAATCAACTGCAGCGGAGGCGATGCTGTTTTATTAGCAGCAACGTTGTTCATTGTTTGTTTGGGCCCAGAATTGTCGGCCTGCCTCAAACCCGGTCCCACGCCGAGGACACCATCTCTCCAACCATCCAACTTCAACATCCTTCAACCACATTCATTAACAGACCATCGACCATCAACATATCATCCACAACCACAGGCCATCTGAGAGATAGCCTGTCTTAACTGAGTATCAACTTTCCATCTGAGTATCAACTTACCATCTCTCCATGATAGCTCGAGAGCATCCAAAGAATGGAGGGCCCTATCGACATTGATCCTCCATCCGTAGCCATGGATGTTGACGCGGGCTCAAAAGACGATTTAGCGAAAGGGGGTAAGCGGTCCATACGATATTAGCAGCCAGATTTTACACCTCGATCTTTGCATCTTGAATAGTAGCTAATGGATGTTTAACGTATCCCCTTTAGACACATCTACAGATGAATCCATCCACCCGATGCCTGAGGCTGCAACAATCCAAGAGAGTGGGCCATCACAAGGCGCCCACTCAAAAGATGGCTCTTTGATGCCACCACCACCACCGCCCAAGACTCTACCACAATTGAACAGGCCCATTGATAAACCCTCTCCGAAGGTTCTTCGAACAACATCATCCAAGAATACGGAAAAGCCGGGCCGTCCAATGACGATCAGAGAATGGAGAGCAGCTGCCCGATTGAAAGAAGCGGCCGAGGGCGCTGTAAAGGAGAACAGGCCGCCGCAAAAGCTACCCGAACTCATGTCAGAGCCTTCGCCAACCCCGATCCCACCACCCCCTCTACGCTCTCGAGGAGTGCAGAACTCCTCCCAAATTAAGAAAAATCAGAGTAGTCAGGGTATTCAGGGTACCAGAGAACAAAAGAGTAACCAGAGCAACTCCAGTGGTCGAAACGAACCCACAAAGAGTTCTTCAAACCCTTCTGGAAAGGGGTCTATGGACCCATCCCCTCTCGTTCTTACACCTGAAGAGAGGGAGATCATCCTTAAACGACGACGTCCAGAGGAAGGAACGAAGGCCGGAGGGCGGGATGGAAGTACTCAGGCACTAGGGAATCAATCAGGAGATGGCGGCGTCGTAAGGGACGCTGATTCCGATATGAGCGGGATAAGAGTGGTGAGACCTTCCCCAGGTATTTTCATGGTACCCCTCATTACCAAAAAGAACACCAATACCCCAAAGGCGACACAAGGGGTTTCACAGCCCAACCTCGGTACGCGAATGGGAATGCCATATGGAGGTTTGCCGGGCCAATACGGCGGCTCCACCCAGATGGGACCCAATGGAACCTTTCTATTTTCCGGTACTTCACAGGAAAGTATGGGTCAGACGGCTCATGGGGCTCAATTTAACTTCAACCCCCCGACGAAGTCTTCAGACCCATCGAACCCGTTCTTTGCCGATCCAACTGTGACGGGGGGGCCTACCGGGGAACAACAGAGCTCAACAGAATTGGTTATGGATATCGACGCTGACAACAGCCACTCCCAAGATGTTGTCATGAACTCGCCGAGTCTAGTCAGCAAAAATCAAGTCCCCGCCCCCATGCCTACGGAATTGCGTGACACGCCACCATCCCATCAAATCCCCACGGTATCTAATTCAAAGGGCTTTCAATCAACTGCTCTCCCAGACCAATTCTTTCACGATGATTACATTGGAGATGTTCCGCCCGAATTAGAGGAGTTTAGGCCACAGAGAATGTACATACCTTGGACAACCTACACCCGTGATTGCCTTCGGGATTTGAAAATTAGAACTGCTAGGAGGTCGCCGTTGGAAGCTCAGATCCCGTTTCCAGAGCAATGGGAAGACAGGCGCTGGGCTAATGGGGGCGCAAGAGCTGTTAGAGGAAATTTCACGAGAGGAAGGGGTGGTGTCGGGTTGAATCTTCGAGGGGCGCCTGTATCAAGGGGAGGGAGGGGTAGAGGTAACCCTCGTATGGGTCCTAGTGGAGTGGGAGGGCCTGCTGGACGAGGCATGGGAAGAGGTGTCCCCGTAATGGACATGGGAATGGGAGCTAATACTACGGTGAGTATGCCAGTTCGGGGTGGATATGTCCAAGGATTTAGTCCTGGAGGAAATGTTATCAAGGGAATAATAGCTGAAAATGGAACCCGTGATCCGAATACACTACCAAATAAAAGCAATCCACATCATTCAACCAATATTGATATTCAACCGCTACATCAAGGACCTTACCGGCCGAAACTGACACCTCACAGTGTCATAAAGAGTACAATTGATCCGAAATCAATTCCGCTACCCGCCCCAACAGAAGAAGAACGACGTATAATGACAACACCCGATGATTCCGATTCCCCTCCAGGAGACAGTGATGGTGACGAAGGTAATGATTTCGCGATGGATGTAGATGAAGAAGATGGAAAACAGGGAGAGAACAAAAAAACTAATATTAGCTACAATCAAAAAATCAGCAATGATGAGGAAGAAGGCGCAGAAGGTAGAATTTACGACGACGGCGACTACGACGACGATGACGACGATGACGACGACGATAGTGATGGCGATGATTATGGTGACGATGGTGGGTACGACGACGACGACAGCGATGATGGGTATGATGAAAATAGCGATGATGAGGATGAATATGGACCCGAAACTTTTGATGATGATGAACAGAGTAGTAGTTATGAATCGTCGTCAGACGATGAAGATACCTCGAAACCAAAGAAAAAACCCCTTACGGCGCGTGATATAGCAGCTTTTCATATGTTTTTCAAAGACAATGATGTAGGTTTCACACTCAGTGCCCGGTTTCCCATATTTCTGATACGTACCTTAAATATATCCGCTAACTTGTCTCTTAACATATAGAGATACTGGGAAGAATTTGGGTTAGAGCCAGAGTTCGAAAAACAAATGCTTGAACACGTCCGGCCTTTCTGGGAAGAAGAAGAGAGAAGATCTGAGGCCCAAGCCGCCCTCGAAGAAGCTAAAAAGAAGAAAATAGCAGAATTATCCCAACCGCCCAAGTTCATTGGACCAGCACCACAGCTACAGGTCAACGGGCAAAATAAAAGAGTCAGTTTCCTCGATGTGAACGGCGGGAAGCCTCATGAGAGTACTCTACCGCCCACACCAGTAAAGCAAGGGCCTAAAAGAGTCAGTTTTCTTACCCTGAATAAATCTGGTTCCGCATCGCCAGGAAACCCGAATGAAAAGAATACACCTGAAAAACTCCCAGCGGTAACAAAAAGTCCTCTTGCTGGGTTCGTCATGCCTGTAGAACCACAGGTGAAGAAGACTGTAGGAGGACAAAAGAGAGTAAGTTTACGGGTAGCAATGAAACCTGTTACAACCGCCGTCACATCACCAGCCGCCGCCCCTCAACAACTTGCACCTCTCCCAGTAATAGAGGAAGGGGGTGCTTCGTCGGCAGTATCGGAAGCGCAGAAGCAGCAGCAAGACGAGAGCGAAAGAACGGAATTGCCGAGTACACAGAATACATCGCAGTGTCCCTCAATTGCCTTGGAGCAAACACCTTCGTCTGCTCAGCCATCGCCCGTCGCTAGTGAAATTTGAAAGGGGATTACTCTGGAGGCCCGTGCTATTGAGGTCAAACAAGGTGCGATAATGGGTTGGATGCAGAGGCGAAGTTATAGGTTGGAGACTTGTGTAGACTTTCGGGTATTGTACAATATATCATGTACTGCGGGCGAGAAGATGAATTGTTACAGAATATTATGTATGTAATTAAAGAATTCAAGTCCTCAGACGCGGAACGCGGAACCCACCCCTAGCAAAGGCTCTTAATTTATGATCTAGAATTTCGTTGTTAGTATAAAACAACTACATTTATCGTAAGAGTTATCGAGATTGCGGGATTCCTGCGCTCAACAACCTTCTTTTTCACCAAATAAGCACTCCGGATTGATATATAGTTGTACCTTAATTGAGCTTCGTCCCCTTTCCTTCCAGCCATTGAGAGTATCATTTTCAGGACCAATACCCAGGGGCCTGATTTCCAAAACCATCCCTCCAGATACCATCCACCTCACTACCCCGACCACACGATAGGCTATTTTGGTTCGTAGTCAACTGTTCCATCCACTGCCGACATACCTCCTCGCTATCAATTACTATATTGATCTCTTGACTGTGAAACCAACTCTGAGTGTCTTGATTCCCTGAACCCTGGATTCCGATTCTTTCGTCTACAATCATGAGCTTAACTGTGTAGAGGGAGTTACTTGGTTAGTCCTCCCACGGCGGCCAAGTTGCAAAGGAAATATTTGTTGTACAAAGAACCTGGGTGAGAGAACTTACTGTGACAAGTTCTGAAATGCTTCGACGCATGAACCGGCTTTAACATATCCCGTCCAACATACCAGCATATATTCAACCTTCCCTTCTCCTCTTCATTCAGCTGCTTCATCATATGTGCCACAACCCATTCATTGTGACCGCCTTGGGTTGGTAGCATTTCACCTAGGTCGTTATATCCAAGACATAATACCATAGTAACCTCAACCCCACGTCTAATTGCCTCTAGTAGAGCTGCGATTACTGGTGGTGCATTAAGGTCGGGGGTCTGTATGAAAACTTTGGATTTTGAAAAGTGTATTGCTGATAACCAAGCGGCGTTTTGTGGTGTGTTCAAGGAGGTGTTTCCGAAGCCTGTGAAAAATAGGATTAGCGTAAGCCAAAAGACTATGCTCGGGTATAGAAAGGGATAAAATTGTACTAGAGTATGGAGCTCTTGGAGCTAGAACCATAGGAAGATTATTTGCGCTCGATCGAGTATGCGAATGGAATGGGGTATCGAGAATATCGTCGCCAGTGATGTCTGGCAAGGGCGGGTTGCTGATAGACCTGTCTATAGTTTGGATTAGAGACTCTACAAACACAGCTACTGGGCCAAAGGTGATCCTAAATACTCACTTAAGACCTTGGTGACACTATCAATGATTTGCCTCGGGGGTGGATCGCAGAAAGAGGCAAAATCCACCGGAGCTACACTGATAGCATCGGGGTATATTAGGGTGCCATTGCTGCTTCTATTCAACGAAGGGCGTTTAGAATCCATGTTTAACCCCCAAGTCGAAACTGCGTGGTCCCATATTTCATCCACTATCGGACCCTCAAACTGGCACATCATCTCCAGGTTCGAGTTGTCTTGGATATTGCAGCTGTTCAGAACTGCTACCTTTTTGTCGATGACCATGAACTTCGAATGAAATGTCCCAATCGGGAAGTTATGGTAGTTTACCACTTCGAGGTCGATATTTGGAATATCTTGAGAAGATGGTAGGCCAAGGGAGATCCATTCGTCCTCTGTGACTTGAGCCCTGGGTTGAAGTAACTATAGAACCACATTTTTGTTTAGTTAGTTACAAGCAAAGAAGTGTAGGGCCGTATATTTTCGTGAGGAAATGGGAGTCTGTTACAGACGTGTTTTATACTGCCTCGATCGAACATAATTTTGACGATTATAGGAAGTCCGCTTCTTTCTCCCACAGCTTTAGAGAGAATTTTCAGGGCATCTCCTATTCTCTGAGCGGCATATGAATGTTTCCAGAAATTCGAGAATATCATGATTTCCGATCTCGCTTCTATAATCATGTCGTAATAGTGGTCCGCAATGTCTGGGACGCTTAAACCTTTATCAACATCCTATTGGTAGTAGTTAACGTTTCAATGGATAGACTCACGTTGAAATAATAGTTAGCGGAACCCAACCGAGAGCTCCCGCCTTTGGACCGAGATCGCTATTCGACGAACTGTCTTCCTGAGACCTCATGATGTTCACATATATCTGGTACAATGCGCCGAGATATATAGTTAATATAATGCGTTTCTATCACCCCAGATATTTTCGTTTTAGCCAACCTTTAAAAATAGATCAGATGGTCGAACGGACCCAAAAGTGCCATCTTCGGTAATGGCACGGATCTCGCCTTTACTTGGAGTGTGGATTTTCAAAGAAAGAGGTTCTCCGCCCATAAACGACATTATAGAGTCCAAAACGCCTAAGCCGGCTTTCTTTGTTAGGTGCTGCATGATGGCGAGAGTCTGGTCTTAAGGATCCCGGCGATGTCTTCAAATCCCTACACAATTTCAGGCCAGTGTTTATTAAATAGTAGCTTCCGCGACAACTTGTCTATTAGTACATCTCGAAAGGCCATTAAATCGATTTAGATATGTGTACGCACTTTAGAAGACCCAGAATCATGAAACACCGCTTAGTTCGTATCTATATAGGCACATGAAGCCTGAGACAATACATTCAGATGCTACCTCATGACGTAACGTAAGTTGAGAATGCAATGTGTGGTAAATTTGCCCAAACAACGCGAATATCTGTCACTGTCTTCCAGAATTATATTTGCCCAGCCCATAGCCCGTCTGTCCCACTAATACCAACGCTGAACACCACTAGTTCATGATACTAATTAATTGTTTGATTTTACCCTGAAAGGAACAAAATACACTCTCTTGCTGTATTTATGCTGACAAGCTTACGGCTCCTCTCGCAGCTTCGTTAATTATTCGGCTTCAATCCCGCATTGGCAGGTCCAAATACACACGCTCCTGTCGGGGCATCAAACCTACTCCCATGAACTTCCATCCCATAAAGTTAGCAACCGAATTTTTTCAAATTTTTTCAAGGAACATCTTAATGTTCTCAACTTACGCGGACAATCGAACGTCTTTTCTGTTGGGTTCCATACCAGCGCTCCGTAAGCGTGAGTACACAGGCCCGTAAACCTTCTGGTTTTCCCTTCCGAGTCTTTGTATATCGCCAATGGCATTCCATGTTGGGTTCCATCTCTGGATATTATTGCTCCTGTGCACGGCGGTAAATCTTCTATATCGATTGAATAATCTCGAACTTCTCTAGACTTTGCGACGAGTTCTTCCAGGTGGATCTTCTCTATCTCTTGGCCGAATAGTTTAGACTTCGGTTTCCTGGCAGCGTCGTAGATGTTCTCCCAAGGATTTTTGCTACCAATGATTTGATCACTTAAAATCTTGGCGCCTATGATCCCGTAATTTAATGCACACCCAGAATCTCCTGTTATTACGAAGATGTTGGCACCGGGTTTCTCACGGCCAATGAATGCTAGGTGGTCGTTCGAATCAACGACTTGGCTTGACCACGAAAACTCCGACTCCGTGTTGGCGGTCGGGAAGTTTTTGAAGACCCATTTCTCCAGCGTGGCGAAATAAGATTCGTAATTTTCGATATCTATGTGTCCGGTTTTATGTCTACCTCCCGTTACAATAAGGTACATTGAATTCGGGTCCGGGTGAGGTGTAAGGGATGCAGTAAAGCCTGGTATATCTGTCATCCCGGAGATTATATATTCCGGGGCATCGGTTTTTGGGATCGTAGTCGCAATGTGGTATGTTCTGCTTACAGTTATGAGCTCGTAATACTCTCTAAATCAACATAATAATTTCACCCGGCTGGGCCCTCACCGATAGTAAGCATTGGCCATGATATAAGTCCGCGATCCTGTATTATTGGTACTCTCGGTGTCAGCCAATACTTCCAGGATATGCCTAATGTAAATATTTGGACTCACGAATAGGAACATTTGTTGCCATGACGAAGTTCCTAGCCTTGATTGAAACGTTTCTGCCATCTATTTCCACTACAACTCCATCTCCATCACTTTTGTATGTCTTCACCCTAGTGTGCGTATAGCATGAAAACAAATCTGCGTAGCTATCTGAAAGGTAACGTAGTATGCCATGTAGGTACTTGATAGGATTAAAAGTCACAAAGTCAGCCACTTTAAAGGTTCTCAAGTCCGGTACTCCGTCGTCAACAAGGGCTTCTGCTGGCGGTCGATCGATTCCAACAAAGCTACTGTAGGCCTCTGTTTCTTTAGAAAGCTCTTCCTTAGTGTCTAGTGATATATAGCAAGGGAGCTGTAGAAAATCCGACTCGATGTCTAGTTCTTTTCTGATGTCTTGGACTCTTTGAATCGCATATCGGTGGCTTTCATAAACTAGTTTGGCATTTTCGATACCGTGAACTAGATTTAATTAATTCTCATTAGCTCAATCGGCGAATTAAATACGGTTTCGATTGACCAAGTTGCATTGTACAATTGTCATTTCAGGGCACAGACGCTCAATTATATCCTGCCATTTCATCCCAAGCCAATCTCCCAATACCCCATTACTCCTCCCTGATTCACCGGAAGTCACTTCTCTAGCTTCTATAAGAACGACCTTCACTCCTTTCTTGACCAGCTCGTATGCGGTCGATATTCCAGCAACACCTGCTCCGGCGATAACGGTGTGGGTTTCAAGGTCTTCATTAAGCTTCTTGAACCTTGGCCACGAAGCATACGCATTGCTTTGAATCCATACAGGGTCGTTATAGCCGGATGTAAAGCTCAGACCTGAGTTAGTGGGGATCCTGTTCGTTGACATGATATAAAACCGATTACGGATTCGCGGTGGAAGGCCTAGAACTCAGCAAGGGACCGGGAAACTAGAGCGTTCGAACCCAATCGAGACTGAGATTTCTTAATTGGTTAGTTGAGTTTCCCAAAAAGATAGAATCTAGAAGAATTTTCCGCAAGAATCTAATATCGATATATCATATGGAACCAAGATTTTTCGGTCGGGTCTGATCAAGCAAAGGCCGTTGATTTTGACTACAGCCACATGTCTAAGCAAGGGGCTTCAATTGCTCCGAATCCGATTTGGAAAAATGTCATATAACGGTGGTTGGATCAATAGGAATGGATTCCATGACCTACTGCAGGTGCTATTGGCCTGCCAGATGTGTCGATATCCCTACTAGTTAATGCTAGGATAACGGCAGCTTAGCTATCGCGATCCCGTCAGCTTGTGCTACCGAGGCTTTTCCTTGATCAGTTGAGTTCAACGTAACTTATTGCAGATAGTAAGCTATTTCTACATTGTTGAGATACAGAGGCTCGAGGCTTCAATGGTTTACATCATGATCAACCATGATATTTTCAGGGAATGCACCCCGTTCGTTCTGACGTGTCCATGTTCCGAGGCCTAACACATCGTATCGAGTGTTTCGTAATATTCCAATTCTGGTCGACTGCAGACTTAGTCGACTGACATGCTGTGAAACAGTTGTCCTTACAGACCTATGGAAGATAATTAAGGATGGATATCAAGACTTAAGCTAGGACTCCGCCCACAAATACTCCTTGCAATGCATCACAATCGTACAGATCGCCTAGCTATAGCCTAACCATCCGCTCGTACCAAAAAAATTCGCCTCCAGCGCACGCGCAACAATTGTAATGAATCACGAATAGAGTCGTTGTGAAATGGATCCCTGGCACAAATGTGTGACGTTGCAGGGCACGATGGATCCATGGAGGCGAAATCTCGCGCCATGGCGCCAAGCGAGCGAGAATTTAACGAATGTCGATCCTCTCCGGGTTACCAGAATATTTTAATTAGGTACTTTGAGTGTGGAACCGACGCGACGACGTCTGGTGGCCTAGGATAAGATAATGCAATGGCAGCGCACGAGATGTAGATATAGAGCCGAAAGAACCAGATTACTTTATACGCGGTCCAGCGTTCTCCTAGTGGGGAACGTATCTAGTGGCAGAAGATTTCAAATTTCCCATTGCCAATGGTTGAGATTACTGTCTTTTTACTTCGCCATACGTTGTAGAAAGCAACGAAGTTAATGAGGACCCAAGACTGTACCAAGAAACCCAAGCATTCCCCTTCTGTGTTCCTTACATACCCGTAAAACCCCCACCACATTTAATCTCTTGCCTTCGCTGCATATGCATGCCAAGTAAAATATCTCCGAATGGAAGTATTTAACCCTCTCAAGTTAGAAGTGGAGTGGTACTAGAATGCCTTGGTCGATTCGATCCCTCGTCATCCGTTGCTTGGAAACGTCGAAGGGGTCGAAGATAACGCCCTTCCGCGAGCACAGCCAAGCGTTTCACCGGCCGGCTCTTACCATATTTCAAAGTTGCACAAGAAATTTGATGGCCGGCGCGGCAAGAATGAGGACCCCGAAGCAGTAAGTGAGGAAGGGGTGGGAGAAGGGTGAGATGTTCTAAGGCTTCCAACGTCAATTTTAGCTTCCATCTGATGTCCCGAGGCTCGATTCAATTGATCAATTCCAGCCAGCTCACGGGATTTGCACAGCCCTCTGACAATCGTTCTTGGTATTTCCCTGTATTGTAATTTTGTATGGATGAACCGCAAAGAAACTCTAAAACTTCCAAGAATGCATTGAATCGAAAGACGAAACTTTAACTTGACGGCGTTTACTCTCGATCGGCTTCCTCGAGCCTCTCTCAACAAATGTTGCCTAAGCATGGCACTTAATTACTGACTCGACTCAAATATCCGAACCTAAAATCTAGAGATATGGTAAATGGGGATTTCGCTGTTCCCCCGCGCCAAGCTGAATATCGGCGTAACTTTACACTGAATGCAGGCGGCTTCCAAGCCTTTCCCTAGGACCTAGGCCGTCTTGGTAGATATCACAACCGCAAAGAGTTACATATGGATATGATTTCGAAAATGTGAATTCATGACACAGGGTATTGATACACATGGCGATGACTTGGTAAACGCAGCAAATGACCGTCATATCATTTCTTGGATTACACCTGATAGATACAGACATTTCTTGGAAGTTTTTCTTGGACATATTTGGGATGTAGAAGAATATTCATATTGTACCCCTGAAATGCCGCTGGCCGCTGTTCACTTTATGGAGAGGAAGCATATAAGAGCGGCATCGCTGGACACCTCTGAGGCTCTATTTTGTGAATCCGCTGTCTTGCAAGAAATATCCAGTCTCGGTTTCATAAGCCAATATCCATTTAATCAGCAGTTGAGATATATTCCATATCAACTATAGCAGTTATACTCGCATTTATATATCGCAAGTTCCAACACCTCAACGCATCTTCAGTCCACAGCGTCGACAGGACTCTCGCAAAGCTTCCAGGCCATCCTAACAAAAACACTTCATCGCTTGCCGTGTCAAAGATACCTCATATCCACCTCGCCCCAGCTTCTTACCTTTGTAACTCAAAACTGTCATCAAACGAGATGCCTTCCCGTCCATTAAAGGTTGACCGTGCTGCGGACCCAACTGTCCGCTACGACCGATACCGCATTTCAATGGCCACCAAGGGACAAAAGCCAGGGTCTGAGGCCCACAAGTTCCTCACCATCGCTGCTTTGACAGCCATGCTCGCTGGTTAGTGCCTATTCATTGTCCTCCAATATCATTTAAGCTCAACGTAATAAACTCCGAAGCTAACATTCACTCTCGCTAAAAATCATAGATGCTCGTAACAAAAGCCCGACCAAGGGTGGTACCGACAGCAAAGATTGGGATGTCTGTCATATCAAATTCACCCCTGCGAATGGCAAATCCAAGGTCAAGCCGGGCAGCGAGAGTAAGTTTCTCCGTTCCATCCTCTTGAAATCAAACTGTGGGAGTTCGATAGTTCGCCTATCAGTTCGCCTACGCTCCAACCCCTGTAAAGCTTAGCCATGTGGGGCCAAACTCTTGACCTCCACGTCTGCACAATTAAGCATTGTCCAAGAGCTCTGTTATACTATGCATAAGGAGACTTGATTATAACTTGAATATGGACAACTATGGACTAACGTTATCTCGAATCAACAGTTTTCCGCAAGGTTGACAGCAACCTTCTCTGGATCGATAACCCCAAACAGTGCCGCTAGTGTGATCAATCCTCGGATTATCACTATCTCATCACTTGTCGATCTACGGAGGCTCGCCGAGGTCCTCTTACTGCTTACCTTTTTTTCCTTTTTTCCTCTTCCTCTTTTTTCCTCTGTCGTTTTCCTGCATATGCTTCATTTGGCCTTCCTTCTTCATGGCGTCCTGGCAAAAGTCTTCTATCTGTTTTCACATCGGTCGGTTTTGTTTACTCTCTGCATTTAGCTGGCGGTTTTTTGTTTTTCCTTTTCTGTGGTTGTAAATGTGGCTCCAGCGTACATTCTCCACCCTTGCTATAACGTTCAGCACGCTAGCTGGCTACTGAGGCCGCGCAATAGAATTCAGGGCGCTAAGCACTGTGCCCTATATTCGCTTTTGTATTAACTAATATTTCCTTCCCAGTTCCCGGCCCACCTATTTTCTTTTTGTATCACTAATAGGAGAGGTAGCACGGATCCAAGATTTTCATTGTCGCAATGGTAGTAGAAAAGAATTTGACTTCAGATTGGAATCCTCGTTTTACTTCGGCCATAAAGGCTACGTATGCTGATAATTAATATAATTACAATAACTGTAAACTCAAGTAATCAAACAATCTATGGGGTTTTAACTGGGACGGTTTAGGCAGTTTCGCCAGACCTCCCGTCCTTCGACTCACTCGGCCCCGTGGGATCCGCCCCCCTTCCAAGCCTTCTCCTATTCTTCAATAGCCAGAAAAGATACGGCTCATCCACAACCTCCCCGCGTTTCTGCTGTACATCCGCCAAGCTCGCCCCAGTAATCTGTACATTCCCTAAGAAGCACGCCACAATTCCTGCTAATGCAATCAGTGGGATAATAGATACATAACTCCACACGACAGCCTTCTTCGCCACCTCCTCCACCAATTTGAGTATAGGCTCAGGTAGATTATGAAGTTCATCAAGGCTTTGTGCAGATTTACCCGTTTCTTTCCCATCAAGCCCCGTTGTACCGGCTCCAATTCTTCTAAACCCCGCACTAAGCTCGTTGTTGAACACCGATCCCATCATTGTGAGGCCAAGAGTTCCTCCAAGCGGGAGAACGAAGCCCATCAGTGAAACGACTTGTGCGATTCTTTGAGGTTCTATGCCTACGGCGTGGAGAGTTCCAGGCATGAAGCGAATACCGGTCCCGACGCCGGAAAGAGCGAGGAATCCGTTGACCATGGCTACGTTTCTGATTGTCAGGGCGTAGGTGAGGAGTGCCAACCCAACGGGTTCTATCCACGAGCCGAGGAACATGGGCAACCACGTTTGTTTTGGGTAGACGTTGCAAATGAACATTGCCATGTACGATCCCACTCCCAAACCCGGGGTGTAATACAGTAACTGAACACCGGCCTTCCATGGCGGATATCCCTCGACAATAGTGAAGTAAACACTGACAAAGTAAAAGGCGGAGAACAACGCCATCCCCGTTGTGAAATTCAAAAAGCTCAACACGCCAATATCTCGCTTCTTGAGTAGGGTCCAAGGAAGCATCGCGGTTTGGTTGGGGAAGATTTTGGACATGTAGTTCCCGGGTTCCATGAGGTGTTCGTAAAAGAAGAAGAAGCAGACGAGAATGGCACCGACGATGAGAGGTACCAGGACCGCTGCTGAGGCCCATGGGTAATCTGCACCGCCCCAGAGAAGACCGAGGATGAACATGCAAGTCCCGACGATGAAGATCACAAGGCCGCCGTAATCTATAACCGATAGCTTTTCAAGGAAACTATGCCGTTCGATCGAAATGGTGTTCCCGTGTTCGTCGGTTGTGATTTGGGGTTGCGGACCGAGTAACTCCTTTCGTATGAAAAACAAAGCCCCGTGCGAGAACACCGCCATAGGAAGGTTGATCCAGAAGCACCATCGCCAGTCAACATTTGTCAGGTACCCACCGATGACGGGCCCGACGCCGTATGATATACCGTTGAGGATAACAAAAATAGTGTTATTGGTTGAGTTATCCTTAAGAGAGACTTTGTCCGATAGGATGATTCTGGTGAGTGTTGTGATACCTGCGTATCCGAGTCCCTGTATAGCCCGACCGAAGAGGAAGAGGCCATATGCCTTTGCTAGGGCGCATATTAAAGATCCAATTAGGACACAGAATATGGCGAATTGGATCACGGAATGGCGCCCAAAGATGTCGCTGAATTGACCGTACGTCGGGACGAACGCGGTAGAGGTCAAGGTGAAAGCGTTCACGATCCACGAAAGCTGACTTATACGCTCTATTTAACCTCGCCGTTAGCTATATTACACAGAAACGAAAAGATATGAAAGGGGTTCTAGAGAAGGCTTACCAAAATCCGAAGCAATAAGCGGAACGGCCGTCGCAATAATCGTCAAATCCAGCGAATTCATAAAACTCGGGAATAACAGCGTAAGAATAAGTTTCCACCGGTATCTCCTCCTCCTCTTCGTCTCTTCTTTGCATATTTCACACTCAGGCAGGGGCGGGATGGCAGGATCGTCTTCAGCACTCCCGCCTTGCGCTCGAGCTCTATCTTCTTTGGAAGAGAACAAATATGATATCCCCTGTTTTGCGAATGACCGTGAATTGACCCATCGCGCCACCCGTGGCACATCTGCTTGTTTCTCAGATGTGGGGTTCAAAGGTTGCGCATCGCTTTCGCGTGTGGGAGCGAGCAGTTCAATGCTGTCTTGCTGGTGTTCGCAGGGTTCCCTTTGTTTTTTCCCCATGATATGTGTGGTTATTGTTGGATATTGAGGCTCTGGGCCCTTAGCTTGGCGCAGTTGACGGTGAAAAAGAATAAAAATTATTAGAGAAATTTCAGGAAAAAGGTACCACTTAGTAGAAGACAAGTCTCTTGAAAAAAAAAAAAAAAAAAAAATACAATACTTGACGGCTGTAATGTGTGAGGAATATGAAGAAGATGTTTATTGAGAAGAATCGTGTCAGTCTCGCACTGTCCGAAACTTATATATTCACCAACGCAAATGCTATGATGAAATAAAACACCAAAATACGATCCAAAACGGTTTAGTCCTGACCGGACGCGACCTGAATGGTTCAGAGAACGAGGACGTCCCCTGGTGACTATAGGCTGCCCGCTTAGCACTGAGGCGCAATTATAGGTGCTGACATTCGAAAGTTGCAGGTTGAGTTAAAGTTCCTCGGCGGGCGCAGGGTAGAAGGGGCTTGAATTCATTCGCAGGGAGTTCGGAGCTTAATTTCCTGTAAACCTTTTTTTCCTCTGGCAGAAAGGATGCCTACCCGCCTTTTTGTATGAGGACTGCGATGCTGGAGCTTTGATAGGAGCTAGCTGACTAAGTTCCGGAGACCGATTGCCTCGTGGCTTAGAGCGTGGAGTCTCCCATCTTAACGTTATTCTGCTCTCAAAACCCATACGGCTTCGGCACAGCTTGTCCGTTAGTTGGTGGTGCCAAACCTCTTGAGGAGGCCCTAGGCCGCGTTAACTGATCGTTAGCAAACTCATGATATTCGAACTTTATGCAGCCAGAATATTAGAATATCGATATTCACAAATCTAACCCCGGCGCAATGGTGAGTTCCTTTACCTAGCCTGCAGCCGCCATAACGTGATAGGAAATGTGGCAGGGAAAAAAGACAATTAAGATCCATTCATGCGCCTTCCACTTTGGCTAGTCTCGAACGAAAACATTCCGATATGCTCGACGTCTTGGCTCAGTTGTATGGTCAGAAGCCTTGTGAGACGCCGGCTGACGAATTACTTCCTAGCTTACGTTTCGACCGTGATCAATCTTAATCCTTGTAGGTTCGGGTCCACACATGGTCGAAATACGTCATGATACGACCAAACTGAGAAATACAACAATCGCAACAACAGAATGTGCATGAGGGCTGTTTCGAAACTACCCCGTGGCGGGACAAGGTTATGGGGATGAAATTGACCGATACAATGTGCATGTGTCGAAATCAATTGTGATTATCATGTCATTAATTTCTTTCTTTAACATTCGTACAGAATCCCGGAGAGGGTGTCTTGAGGGTTCTCGATGGGGGTCTTGACTTGAGTGTACTATTAATCACGAACTAGAGAGAATCTTAATCTTTAAGGAACTGTTTTCGTTCAGCGAGCATTTCACCTTGCTCAAAATCCTTCTAGTTAAATGCCTAGCCCTTTTATAGGAACATTGTTTTTTTGTTTTTTTTTACGAATTCCTCCATTTCCTCCTCTTCTTCCCCTTTCCTCGCGGGTCTAGTCCTGCTAAGCTAGGGCGTCGAGCTTCTTCCCACTATATAGGAAAGACCGCCTCCCGGGGGCGCTATAAAACATATTTTGATACCAATTGGAACACCTTCGTATGCCTTTAATTGTCGCATTCTCTCAGCGGGCCAGCATTTACCGGTGGGTTCTTGACGCTCCAGGCCGATCCACGCTGCACCTGCACAGTCGAAAAATAACTGGCGGGCCCTTTCTCGGACCTCAAATATTTCTGTCACGAGGGTATTTTCGAAGGGCCCATGCCCTTGTTGGTCCTTTCAATATTTCTGCTATTTGGCAATCCCGAGTAAAAAAAACAGGGAACCGTAGAGGTCGCTTTCTAGCATCTGGTTCAGCAGACATATCTGGGTCATAAGAGTCTTCCAGTCTAGTGAGCAAACTGGACGACATTGCTATTGGAAGTATCTGAGCAAATTGCAAAGAGACTTCTCTGTCAATTGATCGAGTGCAACCGTCAATTGTTAATTCTAAGCTTCGGATCATCCCAATGGCACTCCAGCATTCTCTAGTGCTATCCCACAATGCGATACTCGCAATGAGGTTGTCGGAGTATTTTCTTCACCTACTGATTCTGCTGATGTCCTTCTAGAGCCTTAGCACTCTGGAATGTGTTTGCGAATGTTCTTCTGGTGAGGAAGACACACAACACAACACGCAAAAACAGGAAATATCCGCGGGCAAACCAATCAAGGTGAGACAACACCCCAACACACCGCCCAGCTGCCTAATCCGTCGGTGCCGGAAACCTCGCCTTCCCTGTCGTCTCGTAGCCTGCGACCCGGCAGGGATCTTTGAGACTGCTTCAAGCTTGGAGGACGGGGCAGCCAGCCAGCGGGCTTCCACAAATGTGCAAACATCGGCATGTAAGAGATATTGCCGGTTTCAAAATTTGGATCAAAATCCGGACCTACCTCAAAGTTATAGCTATATCGTATCGATATCTCGATATCTCCTTCTGGCTTACTGTTCTCGTACCACCGAAAACACCACCTCGAGTTTGGACAAGTTTGATAAAGATAAACTTTTGGGTAGTTATATATATTTACCTTATGTCCATTGAAACGGCCGCATTGCAGTGGCCCTCGTTGACGGGTTAGGAACTTACCTCGAGGACTTCTTGAAAGCTTGACGTATTTAACGAGTCCTTGATCAGCAGCATCTTCTTGGTAGCTCACAATCAGTTGCATCGATAATTCAATATCGCCGGATAGATTTCGCCTTCGGCTTTGTCAAAGCCCCCCTAAACAAGAAGAAAACCCTGGAGGTACCTTGCGCGGGCTATATACTTTCTCTTTTTCCCTTTGTGTATTGCTTTTCAACATGCATCTTAAATTTCATACAGCTGTATCTTTCCTCTCTATATCATTCTATAACATTCCCAATGTAGTCGGCCACGTAGAGCAGGCCGCTACTATTAAAGAAAATCCCGTCACGGGCAAGCACTTCCAGAGAGACTCAGTAGTCCCATTGAGAGACCCCAGAATCTTTAGCCGACCCACAAGGCCAGAGGTTGATAAACCCAGACGAGTAGTTCAATTAGATGGAAGCAAATTTCCCATAAAACCGGCATTACCAGGCTTTGACCCGCTCAAAAGCGACTTCATCCGTGGCGGTCTCATAAGAGTAGCATCACCGCCTCCGGAACAAAGGATGACAGTCGCTCCAATTGTCGGACCGCTACAAGCATCCGTACCAACAGGAACCTTCCAAGTTAGTGTCAAACCAATTGAACCGGATATCGTTCGTCGCCAGAAAGAGTTGGAACCCAGAGATGTAACCCCGCCGCCAGAGCTACCAACTACCTTTCCGACCCAAGAGTTTCCTACTTCATGGACCTCGTGGACAATAACGACGTTCGTCATGGGACATACTGGCCCGGTTGAGTTCGTGATCATTGATGTTACCCGGCCCCAGGAGCCTGCATCAAGAATTGAGTATGAATATCCTGTGCCAGGCCGTGAAAGACCTGGGCACAGTTACGGTGGCCCGCCGATAGTAGTGGAAGCATCGCCAACATCTGAACCATTGCCAGCTAAAACGGCGGAGAGCTCTAGCGGTGGCTCAGAAACTGCAATTCCGGAGTCTTCACAGCCATCAACCTTAGATAACGGCCTTCAAGAAGACCAGGACTTGGGTACGCAGCGAGACTCGGAAGGGGTATCTAAAAATTCTCAGAACACAACGGAAGGGTCACATATTCCTGAAATGGAGTCGGAACCCTTTAGGCACAGGGAAAGAACGCGGAAGAGAATCCGTAGGCACCAAGCTAGAAAGAACTAGAGTCCTGTACGTATTTCTACGTTAATTTACTACTCATTCGAGTTCGTGAAGACCGAGCCTACGAGTGGACGTATATTATACTTGCAATTGACTCTAGTTAGCCATCGAATTAGTCGATATTCTGTAGTATTATTTAGCTACAAATTTGATAGACTCAAGACCATGTTAAAACAAGATCCTTCTGAACTAACAAAACCCTCTGAACTGCGAACCCCAAGCAAAGAATCCCCAACCAGTACGACATACAATTGAAAAAAGACTAAGCCGCAAGCAAAGCCTGTAACTTCGACTTTAATTGCGGAGGGTTCAAATCCTCATGTCCCTCAACAACCTTCCCATTCTTAAACACCATAATCGTAGGAACCGCTGTAATTTCGTACTCCCGTCCGACGTCAACAGCCTTTTCAATATCGACTTTGACGAAATTGACATCGGTGAATTCACCAGTGAGCCTGGTGAACACTGGAGCGAAGGCTTTGCACGGGGGGCACCAAGTGGTGAAGAAATCAACGGCGGTATATTTGTCTTGGCCGATGATTTCGTTGAATTCTTCGAGGTTTGCGACCTCGGAAGGATGGACTTCGGTGTCTGCCATTTTAGGGAGGAGGGGTATGAATATTTTTAAAAATTTGGTTTATGGATAGATATATAGAGGTTTTAAAGAAAATTTGCCTCGAAAGGTAGATGTTTGTGCGTATATGCGTATTGATCAATTCAGATCCGCGTGTATATGTGTACTTGGCTGGGAAGATAGTGTAGATGAGATGATTGGGGTCGGAGGCCTCAGCGAGGGTATTTTATAGCCGCATAGCGGGGTAAAATGACTCCAAGCAGGTGTACTCGCTGAGACGCTGAGTGAATCCTTTCTGGCATGCAGGAAGTAGTATGCTCGACGTACTATACGGAAAGGGATATAGCAGCTTTGTACGACAGTAGGCAGTGTTCGTCAGCGCGGGATATAACCTCGCAGATATGCGGGATCCATGCACTTACTATGAGCTCATAACTGCAAATAATGCAACCAAGACGAGGACCCCTGTCAAAACTCCAACAATTTTTGGATCAATTAGGAGTTGCGAACACATCCGTGCAGTAGGCCTTGGATGTCTGTAGGAATGGGTCTGCTCTCATGTGACTACGTGTGTTTTACCGCGTGGAATGACTAATTGGAGGTTTGGTTGGAAACTTTTCCGGGGAAATGTGGAGCAATCTGTGACGTTCCGATGAGTCTGCCAGAAGACTCGCCGTCACAGGTAGCCTGAGTAATATAAACATCGCGAGAAATTTCGAAAAAAAAAAAGATTGATTCGACTTTTTGCCAATCTCAGAGACTCCACCAGCATTCTATCTTACACTTTTCTACAATACAAGACCAGACAGGGAACATCGCCCTCATCACCACGCGAATCTCGTCGTCAGGTTTCAGCTCCCTGACAAATTGCCCGTTTGCAACATGGCCATTCTCCCAAAACCTTACTATTCCATTCCATTTTGCCTCGTCTCTGTATATCAAGCTCCTCTCCGGCAATGGAACTTTATCAACGCTCGGTGGATCCACCCTGGAGTCCCAGACAATCTCATGGTTTGTGAATTCGGGTTTGGCATGAATATTCCTCTGTAAGATCCACGTGCCAACTTTGTATTTGTCTTCGTCTTCTTCTCTGCGCTGACTGTATCCGTGGTAGTAATGCCAACAATGGAAACAATTGGGGTCCTGGCTCTCGTCGCTATAGTCATCATAAACCTGGTCGATAGTCTTTCCGCTATACGATCTCTCCCTGATTTCAAGCCTCCCCGCTAGTGCTGCTAGCATAGAGTCTGACATTCGCTCATCCGATTTGTCCCTCCATAGCTCAACCTGGATCCAGCTCCATCCGGCCTTATACGTGCCATGGCTTTCGGGATAGCTGCTGCCTCCTTGGTCCCTGCTCTTGATGTTAAAAACTAGCTTTCTAACTCCCTTCTCACTCTTCGTCTTTGGAATTATGGCGGCTAGGTACACCTGAGACTCGAAGCTTCCTGCTATTGCTATCTCTTCCCGCAGACCAATTGTGGCGTGGTGGACATATAACGCCATCTCCATTATTTCGAGGGCCAACTCGGCTGGAAGCTTCTTGATAAGAATCGAAATGACTTCTTGGACCTCATCTTCTCTCATCGCTTCAGTTTCGCAATCGGGGTGCCCTAGTGCTCGATCGACGTTGTTTAGACACCGAGCGATTTCGGTCGAAATGGTGTCCCTGGGGAAAATTCGGTTTCTGAGGACGGCATACACATGCGCGATGTGGTATAGAGCGAAAGCGCAATCGTTTGGAGGAGTTTATAAGGGTGGCGAATTTCCGGGCCCGAGAGAGATCATAGGTATCGACGGGTGTCAAAGGCGCGCTGGCCGATTCGTGCAAAAATCCCGGACACCTCAGCTCAGCTCAGCCCAATTGTCGATTCTGGCGCTTGCAGTCAGTGAACGAAGTCACGCCGGGGGCTAAGACAAAAGTTTAAATGGGAATTTCCTATAACATTATCCAATGTCTTATATAGATAAAAATTCTCGACACCAACCGGCCGGGTCTCTGCATGCTTCCGTTCACCAACGGACGGTTTGGCGGAACAGTATGCACCCTGTACGTCTTTTGATTCACCGCCACGACACACACAAAAGGCGCCAGGCGGGTTTTCTGAAATGAAACATCAACTGCGGAAGGAGTCACAAAAATCATCGGCTTGCATAGACCCAATTTGTGATCTTCCTCGAAGGCAACTTCCGGTCTCAGACCTGTGTCGTTTTCCTGACCTTTTCAGCTATCGATTGAGTTATCGAGCTTCCAAAAATTAGGTTGCGTTATGCGCCATGTTGCAGATTGCATATGTATACTCTGCGTTGTTGAAATTTAACTGGCAAATTATTATCGTCGGCAAACTGTTCCAAGATTAAAAAGAATAATGATGATGAAAGAAGTAGGTATTTGATTAAATATAGTATAGTGTAGTAGCGCGGTATCGTAGATACGGAGCTCTTTGTAGTTAAGTAGCTACTAACGTAATTAACTGGTTAAGGTCCCAGTCTGAACTTAGAATTCGAATGTGTGTTCAAATTTCACAAGGCCCCAGAACTCCAATTGCAATTGTAGCCAACATGTCCTGACCAGAAGACATTTGGATATATCCCGTGCGTGCTGCGTATAGAAAACCTTAAAAAACGAATCCGTGCATGCGGATGCCATATTGCGCCATTAACACCAGTCCCCGTCAGCGACTACGGTTTCGAAGGTCAATTCCTTATCTTGCTTCCAGAGCCTATCTCTCTCGCTTGAGAACCTATCCGCCATACCCTCTGGGATATTCTTCGTTGGCTCCCACGTGGGATACCATATAACTTTCTGCGCTCCCTGCCACTCATTCGATCTTCCAGAATATCTTGGTTTATATCTATGGGTCTCCTGCAAAACGCTCTGTTCTCTATAACTCATGCACGTGGGCTCCCAGATGACAAGACATAGATCTATTGTTCCTTCACCTTCTCGTATCCGGCGGAATCTACTCACGACCTGTTTTATCGACGAAGCTCCCCCATGCTCTGATGCAAATGGGGGTTTTGCATAATCGTCGTCAAATACTGTTAATGATAGAAGAAGCGAATTGCGTAATTGGTTCATGACCGCGTACGGTCTGTCCGGCCATTGGTCTCTGAAGATGTTGAAAAGGTCTAGGAGGAGCTCACTCTCACGGCACATCCGTCCCCTGGAGTTTTGTTTGATATCGAGGGACGGCAGGGTAATAGAGCTGACCCTCTGGACCGGGCGGGTACCTTGTGCCCCCGCAGGGGTTGTTGGTCGCCGCTGAAGTCCCTTGAACAAAGGCTTTGGGGGCGGTGGAGGTCCATTACGTAGCGTGGTAGAACGGCGGAGTACTGGTGGGGGGCTTAAGGACCCATCGCGAACACTCGGCATACTAAATAATCTATTGGACCGGGGTTGGGGCTGGGGCGATTGCAGTGGCGATTGCGCTGGAGATTTCAATTGGGGCGCCTCAGTTGTCGAATGCGAAAAAATACTGGTACTCGCCCTTCGAATGCGTCTGTGCCGAATTGGGGGAGTTAGGGTCGCCTTTACATCACCAATTGCTTCTACACTAAGATTTCTGGCGCTTACGGTGGCATCCTGTCCTTCAGAGACAATTTCCCATCCATCGCGGGGTCCTTCGGTGGGACACCAATCTTTACTTTTTTGACCGGGTCTGCGGCTGCTTGCAATTGTGTTTCCCCAGCTGCTGGCTTGTTGGAATTCTCTGGCTTGTCGACATCCACTGCCGAATGAGATTCCGATTCAGCTATTGGAACAGCATCGTTCTCTTCTGAACTCACGCCGTTCTCGTCCTTCCTTTTGTCCAATGGGTCAACTGCGGAGCTCGGCCGTGAAATATTCGCTGGTTTTGCCTCAGCCTCGGACGACTCTGGCTCTGTAAAATCCGATTCGACCTCTTCGTCGATAAACACCAATTCTGGCGCTAGAAGTATCGGTTTTTTCTCGAATTTCGTTTTAAACGGGTTAACGAAAACATGAGCTGCGGCCATAGCGAGGGGGTTAAAACTGCGGATTTCCTAGAACTCCTTTTTTTTTTTTTTTTTGCGACTTTTCAACGATATCGAGATGCAACTTTTCTCCGCAGTAAGCCCTGAAAAGCCTTTTGCCCGCTTCCTTATATATCTGACAGCTCGGTTGACAACTTGAGGTTGACATTTCAACGAGAAGGAGAAAAAGTGGGCAAAAGGGAAAACTAGTGCACAATATTCCGATTTCCCGCAAACTTCTTTAGCTCCATCGACTTGCATACATGCACGGGGCCAGCATTTCCAGCATCGCAGTGCGTCGACTGTGCTGTTGTATTAGACGTTACGCCGAATGGCGCTGCAGCTAGCAAGGTGAGTTGGGCAATGTGCGTTGTCTCGTTTGCACGCAGACACGTGGCGGCGGAGGGAGCACAAAAATGTGGACTCTTTCGTTTCCCATTGCGTGGGCCCTTTTGCCCCTGCGAGAACAAGGTGGGAGACGGTGTGTCGGATGGCCTCGAGGTGTTTGGGTTTGGTGTAGATAGTCTGCATATGCAAGGCTATCACATCGCTGCCGGGACAGGTGTAGGATTGGTTGTTGGCAGTCTCGGTTGGCAGCCGGCGGGGTATGCACGGGGTTCGGTCAGGCCAAACTGTTCCCGAATGGTTGGGAGGGTTCCTGCACCCGAATCGAAGGCGTCAGTTTGGAGCGGGCGGAAACACGCGATGCGAAGTTTTAGAGATCTAACGGTGGAACAAGCGATATAACGGCATAGCTGAGTGATATGTGTTCTTGTTCCTGCATTCGATATCGTCTAACGTGATATGTCCACTGATGATATATTGAGCAAATCAGAAAAATTCAGATGACATTATGGAAAAGATATGGAAAATGAAAATAAGAAGCGGAAATAATAAACTTATGAAGGAAAGCAAGAAAACTTGCATGCAAGCTGATCTAGTCGAAATCGAGTGAATCGCATCGGTAGGATACTTAAGAGTGACCTGAAATACAATTCCATAAAATTGATAGGTAAGGGCCTTAAATACTGAAGGACCAACCAAATTCCAAGCGGTCTAAAGTTTGAAAATATAATCTTTCGCTGGATTGGGTACTCGCGAGTACTCGAGTCCACTTGACTCTATCAGTCGAACGGATGGAGGTTACAGCAACATGGCCGGCCCTGCCCAATATCAATCCAAAGTTGGGGTATCCCCACCAATAGCCTCAGTGCCCTTGACATGGGCGGAAAGCTCATCTAGTCCTTGAAGATGCATTGGAAGGATTTTCGCGGGTTCCCAATATGCACGCCACTTGGTCCTCGAAATATCCAGTTTCTCGCCAGGCCTGCATATATGCATATTTCCTTGATTTCGTATCGATGGGTGTCGCGAGCGTGGGTTTTCTCTCATTCAATGCGGATGTAAATAAATCTCCCTCTAAAGAGCAAGGCAAAGATTTGTCTGTTTTTTATTAGATTTGTGGCGGATATGAGGTGTCCCGTTCATGTTGACGGAATACATCAAAGTAATCTAGTAAAAGGCCACACCCAGACTTTCTCTGTGTGCATCGTTCAATTTCGACACAGTGGAGTTAAATGACCTTCCGCCCGTTAATTAGTGGATGGGTGTGGTCTTTATCTTTAATTGTTTGTGTGCTTAAACTGTCAGGCAGGTGAAAGAAGTGAACCGCAAAGCGATAGTCCTAGTCTGGTTCAAAAAGTTAGGCTCTGGAGAAAAAAAAGAAAGAGCGACCCAAAATGTCGTGATCAAATTTAGGGTTGTTAGCGCGTTCTTCCGGAGTCTTTGGTATAAGTCCTCTCATATATGCGATGGGGATTATATTACAGACAAATATACCTTTCACTCGTTGTGTCTATAACACGTAGGGTTTGGGATTTTGAGGCCCGGGGGGGCCGTGATCCTCAGAACTCGAGGCTAAGGGACCACAAGCCTAGTCGGCTGGTGCTCCTGGTGGCTTAGCCACCAGGCGCGTACATATAGATACGCTCGTAGCGATATAGAGGCTAACTGCCAGTCTTACTCTAAAACAGAAGTATCAAAATATCACAAAATATGGTAACTACATGATTATTTGTTCCAAGACCCAGAAGGCCCGCTGGTTTTATTGTTCGTTCCCTTGGGTCGCATGCTCCTGCTTCGCCATGCACCTATAGGTCAACACTTTTACTGGGATTTTGTTGGTCGTTTCTCCCAAAACGACGGATATGACCACGACTGTCCGACCCCGTGAAAACGATAAGCTCTAGGGTAATGAGACTAAATTTAAATCGACTTGCATGTTGCTACGGCCAGCTGGATGGATAGCCTTTAGTTGTCGATTTGCTGGGGATCTGCGTAGATCGATGTTCAGTTTGGGAAAATGCTCGAAACGGACTAGCTTAAAATTGGTGGGCAATGGTCTCAGCAGGCCGGGGAGACGAACGAAGTCGAAGAAACTCGTTTTCGTATTTAGAGAAGAGTACGCCCCAAACTAAATATGCTTGGTTTCCTGTACTGTTGAATCATTTCATTCATTGCCTACTGGGCGGGTATTACCTGGCTGTTTTAGAAGGCAGCACAGCAGCTGCGAAAGCCGTTGTGTCAGGGCTTTTACTAGCGGCACCAGCCTAATACCATGGAACGAGCCGCCCCCGGCCGATATAAGGCGTGACACAATTTGGATCCTTTCCACAACCTGATCTAGGGGTTTCATGTCTATCACGACAAAGATTTTGGCATGGAGAATTTACCTGAGAGCTCGTATGCGCACTAGCTATTGGGCCCAAGCGCGACCCTAGCACGCTCTATAGACGGGGTAGGTATGGATTGGTTGGGTTGTAAACTGTTGAGGGAGCAATCTTTGTCGCAGCTTGTTGTACTTTTTGCGTTGCCGCCAAGGCTTTCTGTCATAGATTCCGAAGGTTCCTGGAAAACTTCAATCTCTCCTTTTCAGTTTCCTTCAACCTCACATTTGATAAAAGGACAGGCCAGAAAAATGCCACTTCCAGCTTCCCATAAACCGATTTAATGGCAGTAGGCTACAATTCAAAGTGACTCCCTCTAGAGCAAACGATATACTGACAAACAATTCTCTCACATTAGGACAAACCAGCAAAATTGCGAATCCGCGACAACCAACGTCGCTCTCGCGCAAACAAGAAAGAGTATATAGCCTCCTTGGAGCAAAAGATCACAGAGTACAATGCAAGGGGCGTACAAGCAACTATAGCGATGCAAACTGCCGCAAGGGCTGTCGCGCTTGAAAATGCGCGCCTACGCAAACTTTTAGGCGAAGTGGGCGTATCACCAGAGAGAGTAAATTCCTATTTACAATCTTTTAGTGCGTCGCCGGAGCCTCAAAACGAGCTTCAAGAGATAATTCAGCCTCAAGTTTGTGGAAATGGGCCTGGGGCCACAGGATCTTGCTCGGGCCCATGCGGCAGCTCAAAGAAATCTTCGGGCGACACGGCGTTGCCGTTGCCCCGAGTGGTTGAGCCTGAGGTACTAAAAGTCGAACCTCAGGAGCCATCCGAAACTGAGCAAAGTTTATGTACAGAATCTGGTGGGGATCCGACGCTTGAAACCCCGTGTGAAGCGGCTGCTAGTATAATTTTACAAATGAAAGGCCACGGGGACAAGGACGCGCTCTATACGAAATTTGGCTGCCGAAAAACATCTCTTGGGAGTTGTACGATCAAAAATACAGATCTTTTTCGAATTATGGATGAGGAGGAGTAACAAAGGCGTTCGCCGAGGCTACCCGAATCTGGTTGCGTATGGGGCGTATTGGCATGCAGGAAAATACAGGTACCCTCCACCAACGAGTTGGACCTGCCAATGATTCATTTTTTGGACAATATGGTTTCAGTTCAGAAGCTATTTCGGTTAACATAAAGAAACCTCACTTAAACCCCCTAATAATTACTAATAAGGAAAATAAGGATAATAATAATGGAAGGAAAGAAGAAGAAACAGAATGGCCCCAAAATTTTAAAAATTAGACTTGATTTCTTGAAAGTGGCCACTGTCAAATCTAACCGGCTAGGCCCTAGAATTCGCCACTGCAAGCACAACGCGCTTGCCCAATGCGACGCTGCATCCAACGCTATTTTGAGACCACCTGTCACAGCCGACGTTGAAAATTCTAAACTATAGAAACCGACCTCTTATTAGTGATCATATCTCACAATAACCAACGTCCCACTGGGCCCCCCACTATCCTCGGTTGGTACAGGTGAAACATTTGTGACATAAGCAATGTAGTTTCCACTATCTCCGACTTTGACATGATGAATATTCCCTTTAGGCAGAACCTCTAGTTCCGGTGTCCTAGTTATAGATTTCTCGGATAAAGGCTGCAGATTTCCCCCTTTACCTAAAAACATACTCATGAGACCGCTTCGTCTTTTGCCAAATCGAACAGTCCGAGGGTATGGTCGTTCACATTGTAGTTTGCCGTTACGAGGTACTATGAAAAGTACCCTTTCCTGTCTTTTTGAAAGTTTGAGCAAGTCGACCCGTTTCTCAGGCTTCCATCTTCCTTTCTCTACCGGCCCAACTATTTCTCGGTACTCATCACCTTCAACCATGATCTCGTTGATATCGATCCCTAACCATCTTGACTTTGTCTTATGTGTATCCCGCTTTGCAAAAATCATTTGCGGCATTTGTACCGCCAGTACAAGGTGCGCTTCAAAACAACGTAGAACCCCAGCGAGGTTTGTCGTCAGGGCTGTCTGTAGGTGCATAATCTTGTTTGGGTATATCCCCTCAGGGTTTTCAATGACTGAAAAATTCCCATTTTTGTCGACTTCGAAAGGTGGTTTATCATCGTCCAAATCTGGGAATCCGGCTCTTCGATTCAATGTCTGAAAGGTATATTTTTCGACGCCTTTCCTAGTTAGAGGAAGTTCCCATGCAATTAGGAATTCGGGTCTCTGCCATGCTGGCACTTGCGAGTAAGCGTGTTCGGGGGCTACCTCCCCCTCACCCACTCGAACGACATAGCTGTATCCTCTGACAATCGTGAACATCTCATCATCACCTTCCCCACCGCCATACACTTTACCAGGAACAAAGCTCTTCCAGATCCTTGGTATCGAGGGGGCAATTAATTTCATTCCCCAATCAGACTTTTCCGCAGTGCGAGCCCACATTCCTTCTCGCCAATATCCTACACTCTTTGACTCCTCTCCGTCTAAGTCCTCGTTTGGATTTATATATATTCTGATGCCATTTTTGTACCTCCACCAGAAAGTCTTGAGAGCAGTTAACCCCCCGTACTGACTTGTTCTTGTGATATCAAATGCCGTTACACCCGCGCCCGTGGCTATGAATACCAATTCGCCTGCTTTATCTGGTTGGACGTGAATGTCCGTGTTGTTGACGAACATCAATCCGCGGTCGACATTGAACTCTGATAATCCCATTTTCCCTAAATCTAGCAGCAAGACCGAAGGGAAGTATTCTTGTAGCCCCCAAAATAGCTGCGACCCATGGCCCTCCTTTTCCACGCCCTTAATTGAACAAACGGTTTCTGTGTCGTCTCTGGCATATCGTATAAATGCAAACTGGTGGGTGGTTGGTACGATCCCTGCGATGTAGGATGAATTCAAACAATATTCCGCATACGGGAACTGGCTCGGAGGGAGTGAGAAAAAAGCGATAGGATGACCGAAGTTTTCGGGCTTTAGTGAAATAACCATGCCGAGGCTCTTTGTTCGCGCAATAATCGGGTGCCATGTTCTTTCTGATTCTATTGGTAGTGGTGTATGTGCAGCAGATAACAGTGCAAGTCTAACGTAATCAGCTAGTGGCTCCTAGGATAATTTCATATACACAAACGAGGAAGAGAAATTCTAAAAACTTACACGTCATAGGGCGCTGTTTCCCTCGCCTCTTTTATCCATGAAAGTTCAACGAATAACACCTCTCCGCCAAAGTCGTTGTGAACGTTGACCTCAAATTTCTTCAGACCAATTCCTTTATCCTTGAATGACTCGGCTGTCCACCAACCCGTCGAAATCCTCTCTTTGATACTCCCCATGACAGCGACACCTCTACCATTCCTATTGTACTCAGCAAGCGATTGTGTCGTAAACTCCCAGGTCTCCGTCATCAACAAAACAGAAGAATTAGAAGGATTCGAAAGATCAAGGAGTGCCAAATCCCCAGCGTTGGTCCGATAGGCTACCACGCCGTCGTGATTCACGCTATCGCCATTTTGATACGCATGGCTTGTAGTGAAATATGGCGCGTCGAGATTGGTCATTCTCAGACCGTCTACAATTGTTGCCCTTGTTGGTTTCCCTTTCCTAATCCTGTCGCGAGGGAAGAAAAAGCGATCGAATTCCGCCTTGGCGTTATCCCTTGGACCTAAGAAGATGCCGTATAGAGAAAGGTAGTGGGAGCATAAAGCTGACGAACTGAATACCTCATAGGATGCATGAGATAGAGTGCGAAGCTTTGAAATGTCGGAAGGGGAAAGCAGATCTAGCAGAATAGTATGGATATCGAGTGGCAGAGATAATAAAGAGGACCGAGGATCGCTAAGCTGAGACTGGGCAGACATTGTAAAGGTCTCTTCAATATCTATATTCTCTACCTTTTTTCTTTACCCTCACACTCCTCGGATATATTTATAGATGCCCTACATGAAGCGATAGTAGCCGTAAGGATTGTTGTATTTTGTGCGTTCCTCGCGTCGAGAGCGAAGGTGCACGAAACAAAAATCGAGTTGAATCGAGCGGACCGAACCGGTGATACGCAGCTATTAAAACAATGCAAGCGCACAATGGATCTCTTTCAGTCTTTATAGACTAGTCGCAAGTCCACATATCGCTTTGTGGTTTACCTATGGGTTTTGGTATTGTGTTCGAACCGAATGTTGAAGCCTTTCGACTCTCAGCTGCTCAGCCGTGGCGTACTAATTGCAGAGGTCGCAAAAGGATCTGGAAACAGGGGCTATTTTTAGACCGAAAATTGGAAGTTACCGAACACCAATCGAAAAACGTCAACCCGTGGAAGGCCCTGTGTAAGTTTTCTACCGAACATAGACTCATAGTCATATTTCCGAATTGGAGATTATTCTTGCTTGAGAACTAAATATATACTCTAGATTTTCTTTAAGTCCGATTTCGTCGGCCCTAGCTAGGTATGCATATCCATGCCGGTTCAAAGTCAATTGTAACCTCCATGTGGAGATATCTATTCAATGCATACGCAATGCAATACAATTGCATGTATGTACGAACCATAGAATTGAATCCACTCGTTTCTAAAATCTCTAAAGCGATAGTATATCGCTACAAACAAATAAAAGGCCCAGGAACAAGAGCTATGGAGAGTCTTCTCGATCTTCTCTCGATCGGGGCGTGGGGAAGCATCTAATCATCTTCTTCTGGGGGTATGAGTCGAACGGGTCTGTGACAACCAGCTTTCCTTCTTCTATCGCCCAACTGTGCATTTCGCTTAGATTCTTTTCTTTGAAACCTTCCTCTTCCTCCTTGCTAAAAACAACTTCGCCATTATCGCATTCTGCTAGCGCTTCCTTTTTAATGCCTTCGAATATCCTTGCCGCCGGGTGATCCATTATCAGTCTAGAGCGGCCCGCAAACGTCGTCAAAGGCCAGGCTGTATAAGCCAACTCTTTCAAGTACTTAACATCCAACGCATCCACCTCTGCTTCTGTAAGTTCCTTGGAAAGTGCCTGTGCATGGCTTGTGGGATGTATGAAAGCTGCTTGGATTTCTATATCCAAATACGCATTCTCCGGGTTCGAAATAATACCATCAAGTCTTCCCCGCACGAATGGCATTAATATGGCCATCACCAATTTTCGCCAGTTTGCATCTCGGGCTACAAGTTTCTCAGGTTCGAGGGGTCTCCCCCCACTGCTAGGGCCGAGCTGTCGAAATGCTATGACTCGAAGATCATACAAGCCTATTTTGGCGCGCCGGATGAGATGTTGATATCGTGGTGATGGGATTGGGACGATTTCATCTTTTGTGATTCTCGTGAAAGGATAGTCGCCACGCGCTACTTCACTCCAATATTCAACGCTAGGACTAATGATGGTTAAGTTTTCGAATTTCATCAGTAAGTTTATAGTAGTGATTATAAAAATGAATTAGTCAATGCGCAGTAGTATCTTACTCTTGCCCAATTGCCTGGCCATAATATAGGTCCTCCCAAAATGTTTGATAAGTAACCGCGAAATAGGGGTTCCGAGTCGGACCGGTTTTGCAGAAGTCGTCACCAGTGATTCGAAGCCGAATCGGGAAGATATTCTCGGAATATAAAACTTTCGCGGCTTCGTCGTGAATCTGTTGGTTCACGCGGAGGATTGATACGTCGAGAGCCGGTTTTTGGAATCTAGCATAGTAGTTCCCTTCTTTCGGACGCTTCGGGATGGGGCTTATGTTGAAAATAACCAAATATCTGTATATTTGGTTGCGGATTTCGAGGGGGACGTTTAGGAATGGGCTGTTCATGTTTGAAAACCTCGAGATCTTTTGCGACGTGACGACTACTTGAAGAATTGGGTGCCCTCAAGCCTCAAAGTCGAGATATGATGCTATAAATGTGGGCTGGCTAATAGCTATTTTGTAGCTTATAAGTTAAGGTTTAACAATCTTATATGATATATACCTAATTAATGTATTGCCTCGAACATGCACAAAGTGACGATAGAATGCTTTGACGTCGCACTCGGGACGGGGTAAACATGCACAGTCCCTTCTTTATGTGGGGTGGTTTGGCGGAAGCGGGCGAGTCCACCATTCTAGAAAGGATCTTTTGGACTGTGGTGAGGCTACCGCTTGGCACTTCTGCACGCCAGAATCCTGCCAAGGCCGATACAAATGTGTAATATTCCATAGAAACATTCCGCATCGAAGTACCCTTTAACTCTGTACCTTTAAATTATTTCCGAGGTTTTTTTTTGCTCTAAGTCGAACCTCCTTGGTTGTTTTTTAGTATGAATATAACCGCGATATCATAAAGGCTATTCTAAAGCTGGAATCACGTTTCACGCAGCCGCACAATGTTACTCGGAGTAGTTGAACCCCAGGGCATATTAACTCAAAAGAATGGATATCGATGTATCTTAGTTCTATGCATTTGCAAGATGACAGACTTGAAAAGAAATTCGTTCAAATTTGGCATAATTTTCCTGCTTATCTGCTATGACCCCGATTGTCCATAGCCGTCTAATATCCCTCTGTCTCCTCCTGTACTTCCTCCTGTTCCTCCTGTACGGGCTCTTCCTTTGTCTCTCCGTCCTCCTTCTCCCCACCCTTCCCACCAGGTTCGCCTCCGTCAGTGGGGGCAGTAGCACAAGGACCCTTAGCAGTCCATGTAATCGTAGGAGTACAACCGCAATCGCCCTTGCATTTAGTATTGTACACAGTGGTGGTAACCTGCTTCGCCGCCCCAACGCAAGCACAATCATATGTCAACTGGAAATTCATACTGCTACACCGACTTTCCGACGGACATGGAGGCGCATTCGATAGGCAAGTACGGAATACGCGGGCGGTCGTCGAAGGGGGGCATGTTGGAAGTTCTGGAGTTTTGGGGCCTCCTTTGGTAGTAGTGGGTGGTATGTTTGTTGCATCATCGACTTCTTCTTGTTCGACGCCTGGGTCGATTATCCTGGTCACCGTGGTAGTTTTGGTTACGGTTTTCGTGACAGGGCCCCTGTGACATTTGGAGAAGATGGTTTTTGTGGTAGTTATTGGGCTACAGCGGGCGAATTTGGAAACTGTAGATGTTATAGTGGTGGTTTCTTGTCGAGGGCAGGTGCGTGCCGCGGTACTGTGAATACAAGTATTAGTTTTAGATTTTACAACCGATTCTTATTTACGAATAGATGTCTGGATATGGTTCTTATTGTACCTAGCGACCAAAGCCGAGAAGATGATGACCTTGATTTGCATGTTTATGGATCTATAGATAGCAACTAATTCCCTAGGTTCAGTCGCAAACGAATGTGTGCATAAATCTTTAGTAAAAGAGGGGTAAAAATGAATGAATGAATGAAAATAAACTTTAATGAAGGTAATGAAGATATAATCTTCTGGTGAACTGATGAGGATTAGCTATCAAGATGCCGTAATGTTGCGCTCAAAACCAATACATAGTCAACCGGGCCGGACCTCTACCGTCTTTATATAGAATTTCTTACAGCCGCGTTCACCGAAGTTGCGATCGCTATACCACATCGATCAATACCCATCTATCATGCTTAAACGTCAAAAAGCCATATGCCTATTCGAGCAAGTCTTATACGGATACCTCCATAAAGTCTCTGCACGCGAATTTACCCCCGTACCGCTGTCACACAGAGACATTTTATAAAGAAACAATAGAAGGAAACTACCGCAATGTAACCATAAACAAAGCTGCACAGATATTCCAATTCTTCTCCACCGCGCCTATATACCCCATCTTGAGCCTGGGATTCACGGGCTTGTGTGAACTTTCAGCCTCTGTTGGATTATTCCGTGTTGTCCTAACCGACCCGACCCGTCTGTACTTCGCATTGAGATGCTGGTTCGTATTCTTTGGTTCTGGTTTAAGCTTGTTTCCTTCGAAAACCGGGCGGGGGGCGAAAGGCGAGTTGACTGGATCTGTATGACAGGACAAAAGCAGGGGTACTGTCGAAAACTTGCATATTTTCAGGTCGAGTCGCCTATTTTTCCAGAAAAAAGAAGGAAGAGAAGAAATGCCTTTCAGAAATACGATATTGTTCGCATTGCTAACATGAATAATAATGGGAAATGGACAAGTGAATGGTTGTTAACGCCGTCGTAAATGTTAGGAATAGTCTTTCAATCTTAAATGTGCCCTGAAATAACAAAATGAGACAGATTCATACAATAAACATAGAACATGAGGGTGAGAAATATATGAACAGAGAATGTTAAGAGGTCTTGCTAACTACAAGTCTAAGTTCTATGCTAACCTAAGCCACCATCGCTGTCATGAATGTCATAATACATTAAATCCGTAGTTTCTATCGTGGCTTTTAGTATACCGCGCCTCTATCTCCTTTCAATAGTACCTCCATGCTCCTCTTGCCTGGTGGTACCTTACCGAATTCTGCTTCCTCAATGATTCTTTCCTCATCATTAGGTCCTACAGTCAACCAATACCACCCGCCGCCTTCTTTCTTCTTCAACTCCATTCCCATAAGTGCGCCACACCTTTTTCTATATTCCTCGTCATTTAGGTAGCGCTCTCTAACGCTTGAATGCATAAACTCTCTTGTAAGTCCCGGTACCAAGTATCTTCCTGGGGTTCTATCCTTCGCAGGCAAAAACTGCCACCATCCGTTTCTGCTATCGTAAATAGTACCCATGCCCCAACCTCTCTTCCTCCTGAAACTTTGGGGTGTGATAGAAGCTGTTTCATCACCGTCTAAAACATTCCCGTATTCGTCATAGATCATAGTTGGATTTTCTGTGTTTGCACAGATGGGCTCAATATAAGACCAATCGAACCTCAACCACGGAGATGTCTTATCAACCATCCACGCCAGCGAGATATCTGCCAATTCGTGGTCGGAGTACCCACCACCGACCGAAGAATGTGCGCCTGGCATCCAGACTTGTTGGAGATTGATGTCAATATCTGGAGCTCTCCGGTCTGGGAGTGTATTCGTGCGCGGCAGCTTCATCTTACAGCTTGTCTCGCCCAGCTTTGGAGGATCTAGGAACCACAGTGTCGGTGAGAAGTTGGATCTTCGTTCATCAAGGGCGAGGACTTGGAAGGCGTTTTCAACGGCCGGTGAGAGCTTGGTATCATAGAAACCGAAGGCGGCATTAAGACCTAACTGCCTTGTGATCCAAGAATCTGGGAAACCGACAGAACCGACAGTATCAAATACGCCAACGACTTTGATGATGATGTTACGTTGTGTCTCCCAGGGAATCCCATCAACATTAGCCTCAATTCGTCTTTGCGTGAAGGCAGTGAAGGACTCTGGTCCTTTTTTGTATTCTTGATAGATGAGTGCAAAATCGTCCATCCCTCTTTTGGTGAGAAGGCCGATTTCTGAGACAAATGCAGCGAGAGCACGGACTGTGTATGCGCCACGAGAGAAACCGAACAAGTAGATCTCATCAGCGGGCTGATCCTCGTAGGAATCTTGGTAATTCGCAGCTAAGAAGGCATACGCTTCGCGAACTGCACTATCGAGACCGAATCCGATACTACCAGCGGCAAGCCATTGAAGCTTTGTAAGCTCTCCAGACCCAAGGCCGGACTGGTAGAATACTATTTGCTGGATTTCGATACCCGGAGTCGTATATCTATCAACACAGTCCAGAGAACGGGCAAACCGTGTGACATTGGAAGGGATCGAGGGAGGGCCCTGATCAGAGGATTTCCAAGTACCATCACAACAACAGATCAAACGTTTAATCGTCTTGTCCGGGTGAGGTACAGATCGCGGATTTGGGGTTCTGGGATCCTGGGCGAGCGGATAATGACCGCTTGGAGGCCATGTTGTATGATGCGAAGGACGTTTGACATCAGGCGAGACCTCGGGACTAACATTATGGGCCGTTCTGACGTCCGGCCAGGTCGTCGACTGTGACGGTCCCCGCAGAAGAGGTGTCGACTCTGTCGTTTTAAGGTGAGGACGGCTCCTCGACATGGCTACTGAATTTGGTGAAGTGAAGTTTTATATCAGATCAAGAGTAGTGGTTCGCGAACCTGCGTGGAGTTGGTGATGGTTGTGTTGCAGCGGCGCTGAGGGGTATATGGATATCGATCAGTGTGATTCGACGCAAAACTTCAATCGAAGCCGTCGAACTCGTTCAAAATCTCACTTTCAAGTGGATTCTATGCTTTATCGGGTAATCTATTCTTGCTAACCGACAAACTTTCAGATAGATGCGGGGATGCCCAACCTCCCTTTTATATACACCAGCTGCGTGTCCCGTCCGAGCTGACGTTTGGCAGGACCCAGCGCCGGAGTCCGGCAACCACTTGAAACGCAAGCTGATGCGCCCAAATGCAAGGCCTCGTTGGCGCAGTTGGCTCCAATTCGTGCGGTCAAGGGCCAGGATCCAGTCCATCTTGGCCCCAAGTGACTGTGCCGCTTTTTCTCGTTCTGATGCCTGACCATACATACGACCAGATCGAGGGTTAGTCAGTGGATTCTCCATTATCGTGTCCTATTTTCAAAAATCTTCTAAGGATCGAGCTTACATTAATTGGTCAGACAGGCCTATTTCAATATCCCTTCGAAATGATCATGGAAGATCCAGAATCGATCGGGTGAAGGCCTATCGCTACGCTACGCTATCGCAGCGGCCTACGAAAGGAACCGGTCAGTGTGGTCACACAGATCAAAAGTTGTGTGTGTGCCTGTTGGTCATAATTAGGCCGTCCAAGAGCCTCAGGTGTGAGACCTTCCAAATAGATCTACCATAGCATAGCGGCACCGCCCTGTTGGGTACACATATTCCTGGGGGAAGCGAGCATGGCTTAGAAGTATCGATACCGCACTTCCCAGATATAGTAAGTAACATAGCCATCTTTGACAAGATGACTATGCGGGGAAAACGTAACCGTCGACTATGGAGATATTAGTTAAGACGACCGTGCTTGCCTCTTCTCGCCGACCGATTCTTAAATTTGCCTACACATGGTTTGATTGTAATTTTTTTTTCACTCGTTTGTCGAAGCCCAAACCAAGACTTCAGGGTTCGCTGCATGTCTCGGATTTACTAACCCTAGGTGGTCAGGCGCGGGCAAACAAAACTATTTTCTCACCTCAGCAACTTCTAGTCAACTACGGTGTCCCCTTTGGGTCGGAATCCATACATCAGATGAATCACGGGTACGAGACTTAAGCGTCATACCCAAGTGAAATCCCTTTCCCAATCGCTCGAAAACGTGGGCTATCAGAGGCGTAGATCGAATGTACTTGTAAATCCGAAACCTTCTAAAGAAAAAAAGAAAGGAGGAATATTATGAAGTCTAGGGCAGCACCCGAAAACTTGAGCTGCATTTAGTGTAATATTCATCAGCATCCTGATCCAAGACAAATCCTGTTCTAAAATATTTAAACTCCATTACTGCTAAATAATGGCCAATCTTAAAAGTTGACGAGTATTAGGACTTAGTCAAATGAGCCAGTGGTTTCCAATCCGTAGCGAATCCTTAACAATCAAAGCCTATTTTTTTTTTTTTTTTTTTTTTTTTTTTCTAGTTTGAAAGAAACAGTCCCTACTTGAGGTATTGGCTGTGGAGATCGCAGGGCCGAATGTGCTAACGACATGCTAACGACATACCCCGGCCATTTCGGCTAACTACGGCAGGCTTGACTAAGGCCTCGTCACCCTCGCAAAACACATTATATATATCGCGGACGTCATTAGACCGCGTCAAAATTATATGTAAAGCAGCAATAACAACGTCTGAGACACTAGAAGAAGAAGCTTTTCTTTATTTTTCCTTGACAAAATGCTACATAGCTGCTACGGCTCTATAGATATCGTAAGAAATAAGTAGGTTAATCAACAGGTGCTATGCGCGTCACCACTGATGCTCGTGACTGGGACCAGAGGGCATAGGTCTCAACCGTTTAAGCTAGAGTTTAAAACTTGGGCACTGGGGATTGTGAAGGATCAGCACGTGTAGTACTTCTAGCGGCCTAAATACTTAATTATTTTTTTGTCAACCTCAAACTTTTGAGTCATTAAGGATTTAGACGTGCTATCGTCTGAAGGGGTCTAAAAGCCAGCGCCGGTGTTGGGGGGTGACGCTCTGGAATGCTCTATGGATCTATGAATTCGAAGCCTCCTCCGGCGGGCTTCTTTGATCCTTCAGCTGGCGCTTCTTATCTAGGATAATATTATAGTTCGATGTAGCCCCAGTCTAGAAGCGAGTGCGAGTGTAGACGTCACTTGATATAATATACGTTTAGATGTCGAGATCTAGATCTGGATTGTCCCCTGCTGACATATAATATATATATAGTGCCTATGTCAAGCCATATTAGTCCGAGAAAAAGGTCCACATTCGTGTGTGACGTGACATGGAGTAGAGCAAGGAACACCCGGACTCGGCCCTGTAATGCGGATGGATCCCACGTCCACCGGCCCGCGAGCCCGTGGGGCATCACGCTTCCAGACAACCTGGCCATCTCCAAATATGGTAATTAAGATGTTTAAATTTACACTCTCCGAGACCAATTTACAGCAACAACAACGCAAGTAACATGTTGTATTATTTCCCGGCGCCCGTCCGCCGAGTTCTTAGCTCGGCTTCATTTTTCTCGGCCGTAGAGGTCGAGGTCTGTGGCATCCACAGTTGTATCCCGCACAATGTATCTCTTGTTTGTCGGATACACGGCTGCACTATAGTCTTATCTAACACTTTTGATTGGTGCTTCGAGCATTGTCCAAATGCGCTCTGCTATGTCAGCAAGCCGACAAGACACCTAACGGCAATTGGGAATAGCGCTGACCCAGACCCCTGCTTCGTAGTTGGCAGCACCGCGAATATTAAGATAGTGCTATGGCACAAGTCCAACATCAACCTGAACCTTCGTCTGACCTTCGTAGTTAGCTGTCCCTCACTTCCATTGCCATACTACACAGGCGCATCAAGTATCATCGATTAGACAACTGTATAATCGCGGGATACGAGGCACCCGCTGACTACGCCGAAATGGCACCTCCCGGTGGCACGACCTTCGTAAACTGGAGGTTTTGTACTCCTTCTATTTTTCTCTTCGTTCCAATTTATTTCCTCACTCTTCTCGTAATATCCACCCTTTTAATATCGACTCCGAAGGGCTCACTTACCCGATACGCCTCTGTGCCCATAATTGGGTATCTCTGCCTTCGGGTTTTTAATTACGGCGCAGCAGCTTTCCCGGACAATGTGGTCGGGTTAATCGACTGGGCCGGTAGCGCTTATAATCTTTTTTTGATATCCAACACCCTCCTCAACCTCGAAGGGATCGATGGGACGGATCCTGTCATTTCAAAGCCAGTTAATGGTCGCCCGCCGGGGTACTTCACCCGCCTGTGGAGGGGACTTTCCTATTGCGTTAACGTCCGCGGGATCAATACTCCATACCAAATTAAGAACGTTCCGGCATTTGATGCTAAACGACCAGGATGGGTTCCATCGCGACGAAGGTTTCTAGCGACTAATACAGCCTGGCTTGTACTCCTATTTCTCGCACAGGACTTCTTCTATTCTCAAGACCTCCCAAAGGAAGACGAGGTTAAATTCCTTGGCATCGATCGCGAGAATCTACTCTGGAGACACCCAACGGACGGGCCTATTACCGGTGACGAAATGGGATACAGAATCGTAGTCACCAGTTTAATGTGGTCGATACTCATCCCACTCTCCGTCAACCTACAATACACCTTCCTTGCGGTTGTAGCCGTAGGAACTGGAATTTCCGAACCAAAAAACTGGCCGCCACCATTTGGGAGCCCAAAGGATAGCTATACGCTCCGCCTATTTTGGGGGAAATTCTGGCATCAAACCCTCCGTTGGCATTTCAGCAAACCGGCGCAGTTTATAACACACAAAGTACTCCAATTACCCAAAACGGGTTTGCTACAGCGATATGTAAACACCTACGGGGTTTTTCTCATCAGTGGTATTTGGCATGCAGGCCAATCATGGTTAATGCTTTGCGTGCAAGGTCCGGAAGTTCAAGCAAAGGCTTGGAACCGGGAGTTGTTCTTTTTCATGGTCATGGCCACAGGGATCATGATAGAAGATGGAATTCAATGGTTATTCCAAGGTAAAAAGGTTAGAAATAAAGAAGAGAAAGAAGGACTCGTGGTTTGGAAACGGGCTGTGGGATATGTGTGGGTATGGGGTCTGTTGGTACTTGTCGCCCCGTTTATAGATTACCCAAAGTTTAGAGTTAGGTTGCCAACGTACCTACCAGCTCATCCACTGATCGTTTTTGATCCGGAGTGGAGAAATTCGAGATAAAAAGGTCTTGAATTAGGTCCGCATCTTACACTGGAAGTTGTGCGTTCGTTATAGCCGGGTGGAGAATTTAGTTTCGAACATATAGAAATAAACTTGATGAACTAACTCCCAAGTAATACTCCGAGGCGATTTAATTAAGATTTTGATTTTCGGTGATACTTTGGCGCTGCAAGACAAGGCGACGCCTACGTAAGATTTCTATCATAGTTCGAACTTTCTTCCATGGATCTAGATATCTACTATGTTCAAATCTTTTCTACGACTCACACATCTGCTATAAAAATCAAATATTTGTGGATGTAGAGTCTTTTTGGACTTGGAAGGGCGTGGTTTTAGGGCCATGGCTACTTGGCAATTGGGCGTGGGGTGAGATAAGACTAAATAACAGCCGCTATTTGTGCGCCCCACAGTTATATCGTTCATGTTTCTCTATTTTTTGCCATGGGTATGTGGATGGTCCCTGTAAAGTAGATCTGCCAATCGTAACTTTGTGTTTCAGCTTTTGACTATATCTAGATCTGGTTGTCAGTCAGGCAATGGTTCGAGTATATCTATGTAGACATAGAGATCTATATAGGTGAATTGGCCTTAGGCCTACCTATCATTGGGGATTCACTTGTGGCTTTAAGGACTTGGAACATATGTCCATAAAGTACATCTAAAACCCACCCCACCTACTCTACTGGGATGCGCATAGTCTCAAGAGGATGTCGGGTCTGGTTTATGAGACAACATAACACGACTAGGGCTATAAGAATGGAATCGCTTTTTACAAATTTTGGGGATGAGTTTTCTGAATACTTCGGCTACTGGCTAAACTCAAACAGCACGTTCATAAAAAAACCGTTGAAGCCTTTCAATTTCTACTGTAGCTAGATAAGTTAGGTTGTTGGCCGCACCTATCCCGGATCCCTCACTCCTTCTAAGCGTCCTGTATGGTGACTACGCTCGGCCTTCCGTGAAAACTATTGAAGTGCCTCCTATACAGAATTCGCTTCTGAACCAGGATCTCTGCACGCTGCGTATGAAGATAGAGACGTTGCGAAAGCAAAGCATAAGATTCCTGAATGGCTCCCTAAAACAATCTTATTGCCATCTACAGCTAAACATAATGGCCTGTAATCAGGTGGCAGCCAGATAAGCCTTTGTCCATTCCGAACCAACCATTCACCTACCACGAGAATTGTCTTGTAGGGGTCTGCTTCACGTTGGTAGGCACCTTTAAACTTCTTAAGGGAAAGAATTGCCTGATATAAAGAGTGGGCATCGGTATCGAGGGGTAGGACTTTTTCGTTGTTGGGCGAGAGGATGAAATCATCGATCCAGTCATTGTCCAATTCGCGTGAAGGTCCCTCGGAACACCACAATTCAATACTTCCGTCCACTTGTAATATCGTCGCGAGGGTTTTATTATCAGATAGGACTACAATATTCTGCATCCAAGATGCATTTGCTCGCGACTTTTGTGAAAATACCCTTGCGGGCGTTTCTGTAAGATCCCATAGCTTGATTTCCTTATTTGTAATTGCCGCGAGGAATTTTCCGTTGGGTGAAAACGCAAAGCTCGAGTATTGATGCTCGTCTTCCTCTAGTGTTTGTAATAATGTTCCTTTAAGATCCCATAGCTCGATCGCCCCATATTTCGACCTTGATGCCAGGACCTTTCCGTCAGGCGAAAATCGAACACGCACAACTTGTCTGTGGTTTCCTCCTAGTACCTGCAATAATGTTCCCGTAGAATCCCACAATTTGATCGTCTTATCTCCCGTCGCCGATGCGAGGAACTTCCCGTTGGGCGAAAATGCGACATCATTAAACCAGCGGGCGTAACCGCCCTGCAGTATCCGCGACAACATCCCTGTGAAATCCCATAGTTTGAAAGTACGATTGAATGATCCAGATACCACTAGTTTTCCGTTGGGGGAGAATGAGAGAACGGAACTGGTATCATAACGCCACTCCAGCGCCCGTAGTGACTCTGCTCCGCTGCCTTCGCGGTATGTAGCATCCCATAATGTTATTGTATTAGAACTAAAAGGTGGTACGGATGCGAAGGTCTTGCTGTCGGGCGAGAACACAATCTTTTCAACCCCCCCTTGGTATCCTTTCAGTGTTCTTAACAGCCTTATGTCGCCTCCATATCTTTTCCTGGGGTCGGTGGTGTTCCAAATTTCAATATCGGCTCTAGTTCTCTCACGGCTGGTCAGTGCCAACGCAAGTACCTTGCCATCAGGTGAAAATGCGGCGCATCCAGGCACGGCGCTTCCATACTCTTCTCGAATATGCAGCCGCAGGCCAGTAGCAGCATCCCACCATACGACCTTATCGAAGTGCACTGACGTGAGTACTTGACCATCGGGTGAGAACGCTATATCCCTGGCGTTATAATCATCTTCTCCAAGCATTCGTAGTAATACCCCCGTAGTGATATCCCATAGCCCGGTTCCTCGCCCTGACGCCGACGCAAGGACGTTGCCATTGCTAGGTGAGAACATGAGGCCAATGTATGGGGACTGTGGCGCTTTCAGCTTCCGTAACAGTATTCCCGTCATGGGATCCCATAGCACGATTTTATTAGACAATGCCAACGCGAGCACCTTACCATCGGGTGAGAATGCGATTTTAAGATGGCCACAACGACCCAGCCTCCCATGACTAAGTACTCGCAGCAGCTCCCCCGTAGTGATATCCCATATTTTGACTCTTTCGCCGCTTGACGCTGACGCGAGGATGTTGTCATCGCTGGGCGAGAACGCCACACTGACGACTGAATCTGTGTCTGTGTCCCCATGGCTTTCGATTGTCTGGAGTAACGACCCCGTAGTGGCGTCCCATAGCATGATAGTCCCGGCACCCGACCCCGACGCGAGGACGTTGGCGTCGTGGGGTGAGAATGCAAAGCTAGAAACGCCCTTAGGCTCCTCCAGCACCTGCAGCACTGGGCCCCACTCGTCCCGAATGTCGGGCAAGTGTTTTACGTAAGGGGCCATCTGCTTAGGATCAAAGATTGTCCTGACTATACTTCGCTTTGGAGCAAAAATGAGGGCTGATGCGTAGACCTGCAAGGGTGCTCTGCAAATGATATCTTGATTCTGAATCACAAATCGCTTTATGTCGTGAATTAGTGCGCTGACATTCGTACTATTCTCGGTCTGATTGCTGTCAGCTTCCCCCAGTCTATAATATATAATGCTATCGATAAAATGATATATAGACTCACATTTAATGAGGAATTCAGGTCTTCCACGGCTTGTAGTACCTCGGATCTTATATTTATTAGACTACCTGCCTCCAGCCAATGGAGCAGATGCTTGAAAAGGAACTTATGGGTTTTTCCGCCATCGATTAAGCGATAGCCGCTTCTTACTACGTGGTATGCCCAGTAACGGCAAGCATACTGAAGCTCTGGTGGTATACACTTCTTTATCATCCTCCTGTTAACGTCTTTTTTCAAAGTTCCGTGAGAAGGCAGGTTGCATATGTTCCTTCTCAACCCGGTCCCGGGCCCGGCGGAACCTGACATCAATTCAATGCACCTGATGGCAATTAATCCATGCGATTCGCATTCATCGACCCAAAACGGATTCTCTTCCTGTATGGAAGGATCAAGAAGAAAATCGCGAAAAGATAAATGAAAAGTCCTGATCGGTTTATTAGGATTTTGAGGTATGTTAAGAATCGACTGTAGGGGCCTTATCCTACAATTAACTGTTTCTATCGGAAGTGACAGCAGGCTGGCTAGGGATGATGCAGACATTGGGCTTGCAATGTTGATAATGGTCCCCACTATTTGCTGAAATTCTTCTATTAGTTTTTGTTTTTGAGCTGGAGGTTGTCCAACTATCAACTGGTTTAACACCGGGAGATAGGTCATATGTATCTGTGAAGTCTGCCAATCGGCTCTATAGCTTAGGATTGTTTGGACCCGCTCTTCAGGGTCCCACTGCTCATCTCCTATATACCTGCAGAGGGTCGCAGCGTATATGAACAATGGCACAGCCCTTTCGACAAGTTTTTGGAAAGTCTTCTTGCCTGGCCATGTTTCTGGAAGTGAAAACCCTTCACGTATCTCGTTGAGTTTATGTTGTAGAAAAAGTGAGATATCGTCTTCCACTTTCGGCACGTCATGCAAGGCGATGTCTTGATATATATCGCCTGGCAGTTTCCTGAACGCAGGAAGAATAGGCAAATCAGGTCTACTCGTCAAGAATACTCGGACATCGACGGGTTTTATATCTTTCAGTCGGCTGAGTAGATAGATGATAACTTTTATGCTTCCTTTGTCTTCGCACTCATCGAGGGCATCGATCACCAAAACTAACCTTGTCCTGTCGCTAGCGGGCCGAGTACTCAAAAGAGGTTGGAAAATTAATTTCTCGAACTGTTCCCCCAGGGCTTTTGTGGCGATATCTGGATCATCTCGGATTGCCGCCTGAATTTTCGGTGCTATGCCCGGATAGTGTTTTGCTAGCTCGGTAGCAATTGTGGTAAAGAACCGGGCGCCAGTTCGGCGATCGCCTTCTTCCTTGTTGAAGAAGAAACTAGCCGCGAGCTGATTGTTCCTGCGCAAGTTGTGGGCTACTGTCCTAGAGATTGTCGACTTTCCTGTTCCCGCCCTACCGGCTAACCAGAATATACTTTTCCCATTTGGGTCTTCCGTCCAACTGGTAATGAGATTAAGGAGGTCCACTCGGGTCCCAAGGAGGCACTCCGGCTTGTGCTGATCCGCGTAGCTTCCGTAGGTAGCTCCTTCAGCGACAGGTAGGCCTAAATCAATCCTCTCGGGTTTCTCTTTCCCGTCCGTCGTTTTTCCTGTTAACATGACCATATGATCAAACGTCAGCGAATTGAATTTGAAACACTAGATCCACTAACAAATAAAGCAGCGAGTCTTCAATCACATTTTGCCATAAATCCCCTATAACTCGTCTCCGATCGCCACACAAGTAGTGCATTATGCGAGTTCGTTTTGCAAATTCGGACCTCGAACTGGATTTGAATCGATGGAATCGCACTAACCTCTAAGGGGCAACCGAAGTAAGAGTTCTTTTGCGAAAGCAGCAGCAGCTAAAGCTGAATACGATTGCCAGGCTTTGTTTTTGTGACTATCAGAATAATCACAAATTCCTCGGATTACCAATGAAGGCAACTCATCCATTATCCCCGCAGCCTCCATTTCGAAGCACAAAACATTCTTCTCCTGAGCTAAGCGGTCTCTAGTGATGCCGTGTTTCATCACTTGGTTACCTGACGCTATCAACCCGTAGTGTATATAGGGCTCGTCATGTGGGCGAGGGGTCCTTTCGACGACCATGAAAGAATCGCATTGGTCGCAAGATTTGTTATCAGAGGGGTGATCATAATATGCTTGGAACAGTCGATCACTATCGTTTGGCGGGCGGGCGTATTGCTGGGGAAGAGTTCCACTTTCCAGGGACTGTGCAATGATTTCACTGATCTGAGGATTCGCTCTTGGCTGGCTGCCTTGCTGGAGAGTGTAGTCCGACTTCAATTTCGATAGTGCTGCGAGTAGAATCTTTGGTGGTTTATTCAGGACCCCGGTCTGCACGAACCGGCCCTCCTCCACCGTTTTCCCGAAATCGTACTGTAAGACCCCCCCGAATCCAACCGTCGGCTCGCTCACTACCACATCTCCCAGCCTAATGTCGCGTTGCGGTACTGATGGGACAGGCGCCCCGCCAGCGATGCCTACCATTAAGCCGGCTACTAAATCTGGGAAGCTCCGACGCATCTGAGTAGCCACAATCGCCGCAGATGTCACGCCGTAGACCCCGGATGGGAGACACGCAATGACGATATTATAAGACCCGATACGACCAAACTCGTATGCATTATCATCAAAATCTTCTTGGGGTGGTGGTAAGTGCCGTGCTTCTAGCATAGCAACGACCGCTGTGAGCTCCAAGGGCAAGGCGCAAATGCAGCCTATCGTGTAGCTCTCGCGGCTGAGCTGGCGACTCATCTTGACTGATAGCGGTAGAATCCACAAGCTGTACAGGTTCTATGACGAGGTATACGCATACGATACCAGCCAAAACGTAGTTGCACCATGCAGTGCGATGGAGAAGAGGGTAGTAGTTAGAAGTGGGTTCTGCGAGGGAACGCGATAAAATGTATTATTTGGTCGATCCTCTATAACTAGATCTAAATGGAAATTGTTTTTTTTCGCGAAGGAGAATAGTTGGATGTTCAAGGGCAGCAGTGGATCCTGCTTGTTATCGATATATACCTAGGTAATTTGTATAAATTGGCAGCGCCGTGCGGGGTATTTCTTGTAAGGCTCAAACATTGCATTGCGTTCTCATCCAATTGTATTTATAGTTATTGCAACTCTGCTTGCATTGCATGCATTGTTCACCTTGCACTTCTAATTCTGAAGACTTATCTGCTTGCCAACAGTTCAATGTCTAAATGCTGGAGTATTTACATCGAGGGTACCTGGTAATTAACATATATGTGACCATAATTAGTCGTGAGTTTGCAATATTTACTTTACCTCGCGATCGTGCACTTAGATTTGAAGGAAAATGAGGTTGTAGCGCTAGATATATATGCAACATGCAACACGACTCGCTTCATGTTCAGCTTTTGGTTGTGTCGGTCCTTTAGTTAGTGGGTCTTAGCCTATGCATTAGCGTGTACAGGGGCCTGATATACTTTTACTCATAGATCAGTGTGACATCGTATAAGCCTAGGCCTGACTAAAACTTTTTGGCTTTCACCTAGCTATGGACGAGAATTCTCAGTCTGTTTAGAGGAATAGGTTGCATACGTATACGTATATCAACTAAGGTAATGTATTTCAAGTTCCCTCATTCAAAAATCGATATGGATCTCAAGCAATAAATATAGTTATGGGTAATTCAAAAAGGCTACTTCGTATAGATTGACTTGATGCTACACAAACCTTTCTGTCTAAACTAGCAATATACTTTTCCATGCACCATTATATTTTTCTACACGAATATCCTGGACTAAACCCTGAATTGATTCTTCTTCCTGAATGTCCCCAACATGACCTGCAAATGCACAGTTCCTTGCTTCCCCGTCTCTAATTCCTCCACTTCACCCCAGTTCTTTTTTAGCTGATCGATTGCACCCCACATTTGGAAACGATAGAAGAATTTATGCAGAGCAGCATAAGCGCTGTCAAGTGCTCCAACAATCCAAGCATGATGTGCACTGGATGCTTCGCCCACAATGTGGAATTTACTATCAGCAGCCGGCCTCGTGAGGTATGGATACAAGTTGCTGAACTGGCCTGGAGCAAATAGAGCGAAGGCACCGGCAGTTGCTGGGTCTTCGGACCATGAGTACGCATGGTGAGTTATGAAAGCGTCTTTGATAGTCTCGTATGTCATGTGCTCTGCGTGTAACAGAGCGAGGTCGCGTATGATCAAATCCACTAGTTCGTCCTCGTCGGCAGGCGATTTTCTGTTGACGAGCGAACCCATGCGGGCAGCGTCCTGTGCCCAAGTGTAGGAGGCCAGTAGCACGGCAGGTTGGTCAAGAGGGGTATCAAGGTTGTAGGATGGGTATACACAAGTACGTAGAGGAATATCTGTGGAAGCGACTCCTCCTTTGGTGATACCGCAATCCTTAATCCACCAAGGGTATTTAAACTTGAGGGCTACCTTAACCGAGTGGTCATAATGTAAACTGCGGATGGCGTCTTTTTGAGAGGGGTGTAACTCAAGGCCACTTAGGTCCATACGGCCTAAACAACCCAGAGCTGCTGTATTGAAAACGGTGCTATACCCTGTGCGCCACTCGTTTTCGTCGGCACATTTGACTAGCATGTTGCCGTCCTCGCCTGACTTGCGGTCAATGGAAATGGCCTCTACTCTTTTATTGGTTTGAATGTCGGTGTTCAACTTCCTCACCATAGCTTCGGTAAGGAGTGTAGTGCCCCCGTCAATGCAGTACCAGGGCACTTCGCCGTTGAAATCGAAAGAGTCGATGACACTCTCAGAGAAGGCTTGGTCAAAGAGATTCGTCGATGTATCTTGAGTTTCCATCCACTGGATGGAGAAGAAGTCATACTTCCTCTGGTCGCCGTCTGGGCCACCACGTTTTAGGAACTCCCTAGTACTGAAATCGTCCACTGTTAGAAGTTTCTCGAAGCCCTTATCGAAGTTCTCCTCTAACGCCGTCTTATATGGGCCGAAAGCTTCCTCGAGGATGTTATCGACATTGTCGACAACGTCGTCAGGGACCGAACCACCATTTGAGACGCTGACATTGTAAGGGTCAGTGCCACCGGTGAAGAAGTGGCCATTGAACAAACTGGGGGTCTCCGGGCCACTCAGGTAGTAGGGAATCAGTGGCAATTTGGTTCGATCGAATAGATCGAAAGTGCGATCCATTGACTTGATCTTAGGATAACGCATAGCGCCGATGTCGTAATAGTCGTGCTTTGTATCGCTGAAGTGATAGGTGTATAGGCGGCCACCAACCCTGTCGCTAGCCTCCAAAATGTCATAAGTGAGACCAGGGATTTGTAAATCCTCGAGCATCATTGCGATATAGAGTCCTGCAACACCGGCTCCGACAATGCACACCTTGTGAGGAGTCGGTGGGTCGCCACCGTCGACCAATTTTTTGCCTTCCTTGAAGTTTACATCGTGAGGTAGCCGGTCGTGGGTGAAATATTCACCACCCCCAAGGGGCAGGTGGCCCAGAACTAGATCGCCTCTGTTCTCTCGGATACGATTGAGTTCGGCAGCGAGCTTCTCACGAACCAATCTTTGGGCCCAGAGGGCTCTGATAGATCGACTATCAGTCGCGCTGCTCATTATAACGAATCACAAAGTGTGTAATATATAAATATAGCGATAAAAAAAAGAGGCTATACTCGAGATCTGAAGCGAGTATAGAGGAAATTTTGGGCTTGTATTTTGGGATTGATACCGATACCTAGTGTATAGAATTCTTTCTCTTTATATAATTATATGCCATTGACATGGCATACCACCAACCGTGACGGATATCCAAGGGCCGTTCCATCGCCCCGCGGCCGATAATGCGGCAGGGAACCCCACAGTCCAACAATGGAGCTGAATTCAACCTATGCAGGCTGAGTGTTCCGACTGCGACCGTTGCCGACTGCGACTGCGGACAGCACATGCACAGATATGCACTCAGGTAACTAGCTGCATTTAAAATTGCCAGCAAAGCTTAGAAACCGACAAAACTAGGTTAGTTCGGCCTTCCCACTGCAAAAACAGCATTATTTTTAGGGTCTCATGAGCTTCAGGCTTCGGCAATGGTAGTCCGATAGATGTATTGATGTTGTGTTAAGAAGGTTTAGCGTTGGTTTTCCAGCCAGCCACGGAGTCGAGCTAACCCACGACGTTGGCGATTGCGAGTTTCTGCATGATTGATTCAAGGATCATATACAAGCCCGCCTTTCAGAACCCATGCATGAGAGCTGATTTTACTGCCTTCATGGGCCGTGTCCAAGTTGGTCATAGAACGGCTGAAGTCGGCATGGCATATGGGAAAGCAATCTACTACTTAAACGCCTGCAAAGTTTTAGCCATTGCGGTGTGTGAACGAACATTTCTTCAAGAGAAACATATCCTCACGACTTATTTTATCTTATCTAAAAAAAAATTGTTAAAATTATAAACTTTCAAAATATGAAAGACCAAGTTTATGATGTTATTGTTATCGGTGGCGGCCCTATTGGGCTTGCAGCTGCTTATGAGGTAGCGAAGGCCGGCTCTCGAGTCATCGTCCTCGAGCAGAATAACCTCTTCAATCAAGCGGGAAGTTCTGGTGATTTGGCTCGCATGTTTCGAACAATGTTAGTTCTTATCGTATCTAAGATTAGTCCTCGATAAACCCATGGCCACTAATAGATAATATTTGATAGGTACACGGAGCATTTTATGGCCGACCTCGCCAAGGAAGCCATGGGATTATGGGACGATCTTGAGAGAGATTCGGGAACATCTCTTCGCTGGATGAGCGGCCTTCTCAACTTCGGTGATAAGGACTATGGTGGCAATACGCCGGAAGGTTGCTTCCCCTGACACTATGGCGATTTATACTTTATCCGCGATAATATTACTTACATCTAGTTAATAGGGACTTTATTGGGACCGATCGATAATCTTAATAGGCTGGGAATGCCGTTCAAGACATGTAAGCTATAAGCCAGACTATAAAAAAATCTCGATATAAATTACAACGGGTGCGTACTAACTGACCCGTCTCAGTGAACGCAGAGGAAATCCAGCAGCGATATCCCTTCAAGAACCTGCCACCAGACTGGATGGGTCTATTTTCACCCGATAACGGTGTCATTAATGTCCAACTCATGTTACGGACCCTTCTCAGCCTGGCGAAAGACTACGGTGCCGAAGCTAAACAGCATACGCGTGTTGAAAAAATAAGCCCCTCCAAGACTGACAATGATATCTGGGAAGTTGAAACAATTCGTCACGATACACACCCCGTCACTTATAAAACGAAAAAGATTGTTATAACGTCCGGCGCTTATGTAAACCATGTGCTGAAACCCAGCTTTGGGATCTCCCTGGATCTTGATATTTGGGAGATGGTTGCCAGCTACTATAACTGCAACGCCGGGCCAAGCGGCACGATTTTCCCTAGTACGTCCGCTCCCCTGAAATATTGTAGCCATCACAGCTACTGATACTAACTTGGGTTGGGATAGGCATGTGGTTCCAATTTGCGCCTGATAGGGATGGCAGGTCACAACTCTTTTATGGATTCCCCACCTTACCTTGGGGTCCTCCTAACGTCACTCGCATCGCATGCGACGCCGCTAGCCGTCGAATTAAGGATCCAAACGAGCGGTTAACCAATGTTGTCAATCCGGATGACATCAGTGATACACAAGATTTTATCAAGAGAAACGTAATCGGTGTTGACGCTACTGTCCCAGCGTCTACACTGACGTGTTTACAGACCAACGTCTTCGGTATGTCCTTTGACGGACTAGGATTATTAAGTCAATTAGTAGGCTAACGGACTGCGATTTAGATAACATGTTCGTCCTTGATTTCGTTCCGGAAGAATACCTTCGTGGTGGCCCGAAAGATAGTGTTATGCTCTTCACAGCCGGCTGGGCAATGAAATTTGTGCCTTTGCTTGGTAAGGCCTTGGCGGAGATGGCTCTTCAAGGGAAGTCAAGTTACATGCTCGAACAATTTTCAATCACTCGCAAGGGACCTGACGGCAAGGGCATGATCATTGAGAACAATGAGTCGGATGAGGCTGCGGTTGCAGAAGCTTCGGTATTTTCCTTTGCACAGCAAGCCTCGGGATCCTCCTTTAGAGGGAAACACAACGTCGGTTTGTAAATACTTAAGTTAGGACGGTGCTGTGATTAGATGTATTTTAAAAGTTTTTCAAGTATGACGAGTCTATCTTTTGGTGGTGCTTAAAATATTTTTGATCCCCAATATTCTCTACTCCAAGACCGATGTGTATGTGTAATTTTATAAGTTAATGTCTGCTGTACAGGCCTTGATGGATCCATAGATACTTGTCTTCCAATATATTTATTCCTATCTTCTCGTCCAATCCATTTAACCCTACTCTTTAATGCCCCATCCGATTCTAGTTTTACCCGTCCGCATGTACTAACTTCATAGTATTGCCTTCGTGTTGATTACAACTTGCAACAAAAGGCCTTAGCCATATTTGGTCTAGCGGGAGCTTTAGCCTAGCCCAAGTCGATTATCTTTAACCATATTGGGTTCAAACACCAAAAGTGGCAGTTTCGTGATCCCTACTTTTTTCCGAGTTGGGGAATCCGGTCTGGGGGATGCCAGAAGACGAATCTTGAGCTCGAATTCGTTTCGGATGGACCCGTGGTGAATACATGACGTTGGACTTGTAATTTGGGCGCTGGCTCCGGTCCCATAAAATCGATTACCAGTGCTGGTGAGGGATGGACAATATCTCCAGCAAGGTCCCATAACTCGACCTGTAAATTGTCGTCTTCCAATACGCAATCGAGTGGATGCTGACGGTCGTGACACTCACAATGTTCGTGACCGAGCCTCGATCTGAAAATGAGCTAGAGGTCAAGGCGTTCAAGGGCCTGGCTGGCCATGAATAGTCACGAAATCCAAGCTGGGTCAGACAGCTGTACAGCCGCAAACATACATCGCACATCGGGACCGGCATTTTCGATATATTCCACGACAATACTATTTCAGTTTGGCCTTGTTAGTCTGATAACATATATGGCACTTCGCGGTTGTTACTCGGTCGCAGCGTGTCGTAATTCCAGCCCAATTTGTGTTGCAACCAAAACCCGGCCGAGACGTCGACAACCAAATTACTCAGCTTCAACTGTCACGTGGCCACTAAAAGCCAAAGTTAATTGCGTTAATGGGGCCTGTAATTAGCTATTTACTCCACTAGTGGTTGACTTCGCATATGCAATACCTGAAGAGATAGCAGTAGTGTCATCTTGTCGGGCCCATTGGAGGCATTATAGACCCCGAATCCCGACCAAATCGGTGGGTTCGGCTTCCTTTTGCCGACATTCCATTGGTGTACAGAGTACTGGTGCCAACTGAGCACTATCGATAAAGTGTAACCGACGAACGAGCCCATGTAATGCGCTGCATAGCTCATTTCTGAGCCTCATGTCGTCAGCGGTTCAGTTACGTATTTCCCGGCCGAAATAAATCAAACCCATAACATCCGATTTCTAATTGATATTTCACTCGCTCGAGACGAGCGTGCACATGATCTCGTCTCTGTTTTTTTTTTGTTCAAAAGCCCGCTTAAATTCCGAGCTCTCTGTGCTTGGAATGTGATTGTATCATACCACTGTCTCAAGATCCCAGGAAATTTCGGAAAACAGGTAACACAAGGAAAAGGAACTGATAACGGGGATCTATTTAACTAACAGCTTCCCCGCGCGCGCAGCACGTCACCCCGCTATTTCCAGTAAATTTATTATTAATATCTACAGTCACTGAATCTCTCAGAAACTATCACTGAGCGACAAACAAAAAACAACATACGCAACCCTCATCAAGAAAACTAAACAATCCTAATACCAAACAATCACAATGAAAGTAATCGTCACCGGCGGCACCGGCTTTCTTGGTACTGAAATCCTGCGCCAGTGCGTTGCAAACCCTAAAATAACGTCGATAATCGCCCTCTCCCGTCGGGATCTCAAACCGGAATGGCAGGCCGAGAAGAAAATCACCACGTTGAAGGTAACAGACTTCGGCACCTATTCGCCTGAAGACCTTAAGGTTTTAGAAGGGGCTGAGGGGTGTTTCTGGTATACTATACTTATCTACCCTGACAATTTTTATCATTTGAATGGTGTAGAAACTGACTTTGGCAACGTTTGCTGTCAGGACCCTGGGAACCACACCGGATAAAGGGAGACATATGACCAACGAAGAGCTCAAAACCGTAAACGAGGATTGGCCGACCAATGCTGCCAAAGCGTGGAGTCAATGGCCACTCCCCGATGGTAAAGTCTTCCGGTTCGTTTTCACAAGCGGCTCCTTGGTCCCCGACCCCGAACATCTCGACCAAAAACTATGGTTCGGAGAGTATATGAGAAAAGGAAGAGTAGGTTATACATTGGATCGTTAATCATTGTACTCAAATCTAAGGCTAATTCGATAAAACCTATAGGCTTACACAGAACAAAACCTTTTCGAGATCGCAAAAACTGGCAAACTGGATGCTTATGTCGCAAAGCCAGGGTTCATCACAAACGGCGAGCCACTTTGGTTGAAGTTGGCATTTGGTAAAGGAGTTGTGAGTAAGGAAGCTGTGACCGCTTCCTACCTGGACATCCTGTTCAATGGGAACGAGAAGAAAGTTTTGTGGAACCATGATTTGAGAGTTGTTGGAGCGGAGGCCTTGAAGAAGTTGGCAGAAGAGAAATGATCGGTTCTCGAGATCTATCGGTTGGGGAGGTTGGACGTTTAATCGCGTGGGGTTGTACGAAAGCATTTTTTTCGACGTACTTTTTTTTTTTTTTTTAGAGGGTTTTCTTTTTAGTTCCTCTTATTTTCTTACTGTCCTTCGAGAAATCGGCTAATAATTCTGGGGGGCTTTTAATATTAATTTGGGGAGGCCAGATTGATTTGTGAGGCGGCCATATCTATGCTACGGAATGATCATGAAGCTCAGGCTTATGGCTGTTTCGATTTACGAAGTTTCTCGAAGTTGCTTGACCTTTCTTTTTTTTTATGCAAATGCTATTTTCATTAATGCCAGTATGCTACAAAAAAAAAGACACAAACGAGGTATACCGAGACTGCTAAAATAAAAAAACGCAGGAAGGACTGTGATATTGAAATCGAAAGTATCGAGGGTATCATGAACATATATCAAGGAAATTGAAAGAAGAAACCAACCGGAACTTAAAGCTAGAAACCTAAAACTCCAACCCTTTTGTGTTAAAAGTAACCAATCAAAAGACTGTATATTGTCTTCGCCTTACCAAAAACGAGTGACAGTAAAACTTAGAGGTAAATAAACTCCAAAATCAATCTACCAAACGAATGTGTAGCTCAACCAGTAGAAAGAAAAGAATAACGAACGACAAAAAAATTATGTGTAAGAATGCGGTGCAAATCCAAACCTCGTCTTGCCGTAGTCAAAAACTGCAAAGTTTTGCTTGAAAAAAACATCTCCGAGAATATACTGGTTCCCACTAATTGGCTGTATGGCTCCAAAGCAATAGGAAACATCGCCAATAGTACCCAGGCTACTGCCATAGATAATGTTAGCACCGCTAACGCTGGCCATATTTGATCCTACGCTAATGTAGAATGCTGGTAGCGAGGCGCTATTGTCGCATGGAAGAATATAGCCCCCAACCTAGCTGTTGGCTTGGGCTCCGGAAATAGTCTTGTAGTAGGCCTTTGCTGCTCCGGAACTGACCAAAAGGAGGCTAGTACCGGTGTCTGCAATACCAGTAGCGGTGGATGGGTTTGAGTATGTTGTGCGCCCAACTTTGTAGTTCCTGCTGGGGAATTCCCACCACCCGTTTTTGGTCAAGATAGGAGTATACTTGACAGTCCCGGTATACTTTTTGCTATCAATGTACCCAAAATCGTAGGTACCATTTTTGTTGTGGTAGAGGGTGGCTGTGAATAGTTTATTAGATAGCGAGGACATAACGTTCTCAAACCACGTTTTTGCTTTTACTGGGCTGACGGTATTGAGTTTGCTATAGCCGAGCCCGACGATCCCATCATTACCCCCATTAACAAAAGCAGAAGTCACGATATTTGCAATCTCAACAACCTGAGTGCCAACGGTTGTAGTACCGATAGTCACTTTATCGGTTCCAACGTCACCGGAAGCGCCGGAACCGTCGGCGTATTGAATGGACCAAGAGAACCCTGCTAATTTTTTCCAGGTGGAAGAAGTTGAAGGGGTGTAGATGTCATGGCCCGTGGTCTGTGAAATTGCTTGACTGCTTGAAAAAACCCACAGATCTGAGCTCCCGGTGTCGAGATTGAGGTTGAGGGTTTGGGCTGGTGTTCCGATTTTAACTGGGACTGTATATTCAACATCGCTGGATCCGGGTGCAGCCACGGCACTGCTGTCGGCGTAACGCTTTGCGACTTCTTTATGCATGACTAGGTCCGACTTGAGGTGCTCGCCTGTGGGAAGGTCCTTCTCAATACCCCATTTGTTGATAGCATCGTTGAAAGATTTGGGGCCGTTGTGGTTGACTTCAAGGAAGTTGTGGGTTACTGGAACGGCAAAGCCCAAGGAAGGGTCTTCGACCGGTGCTGCAGTCACGCTCTTCGCGGCCCAAAGGGCGGTAACAATTGCGGTGGCGGAAGAGTAGCGCATCTTGGATAATATAAGATAAGATAAGATATAACGAATGTGGATGGTTGTCTCGGTATAATGCAATATGCAATATGCGATATGCGATATGCGATATGCGATATGCAATAGATGCAATAGATGCAATAGATGCAAGGTACCTAGGTATGCAAGGTATGCAAGTATATGCAAGTATATGCCGATGTGAGTCTCGAGCCTCAATGCAGGGAATATGCCAAGGGTATATATAATATGCAAGCGTATGCAAGATATGCAAAGATGACTTGAACTATAACGCTGATATGAAACTGGATCCAGATGCAAATGAACTGAAGAACGAATCAATGCCGATGAATAGAGACAAGGTGGTGGGGAAGAGTGGTTCAGACTCGTCCTTTATATACGTCTCCTTTACGATCGCGAGGACACGATGGGTGGGCGCACTGATCGGAATATGCGCCCAACGAAGAAGATATTCCAGTAGAGTTTTGAAGCTCGCAGCGACCCAGCACCGACAGACTGAACCTTGGATCGTCAGGGACGAGTTTGGGTGGTTAGGGCGACTCAGGTGGTGAAAGCTTATCATGGGCAGACTTTTACTTTTTTTTTTTACCACGGGCTCGGGATACGTACCATTTCGCTCATGTCCGAATAGATGATTGGCTCTGGAGAACTACATGAGGGAAAAACTTTATGTCCAAGTTCTGAAAAGTATCGTCGCCATGACCAGGTATCGTAATGTCTACGTATGGAGGGGGCGAGAGTATACTAGTACGCTTCACTCGCCTCATCGTGAACACGGGATATCCCACGAACTCGGCTTTCTGACGTCTAGCCACTAGATCTACATTAGACGAGAGTCATGAAACTTAAGAACTACGTGTGTGCGCCCTTCTTCGGTCGCAAGCAGTTGAAACATATACGAAGGACCGCGCAATATTGACATCGTCCTCGGGCTGGTCTGTCCTTAACCTTCTAGAGATTGGTTTTCCTGCACATAGGCTTCCAGTTTTCAGTTCAGGTTTTAATTTGGATGTTATGCGACCCGGAAAAAAAACGTAGGACCAAGATGGGAGAAAACGTGGGAATTAGGGAGTATCCGACAGCTGATGGGCAAGGGAAACTTCCCTTCATGGATTTCCCCTATCCAAAATGGAATCCATAAGAAAAGTATCCCGGCCAAAATTCACAATTGGATTGGGGGAAATATAATATGCCGTCCGAGTTTTCCAAATTCATGCGCTAAGGTAAAGGTTCCTGAAAAGTCAGAGCCTCGTGGTAGAGTATAGATTCCCGGATGGGTAACTTGACACTTCCAACATGGCCTCCACGATGTACTAACCTTTCTTTCATCCGTCTAGAAGATTACCAATTCCGGAATATAAAAAGTCTAAAGTTGAAGATACTCGGACAGAAGGCAAGAGTTACGTGATAAACTAAACTCTATCTCGTGTTGTCGGGCCTCGAAGTGGACTTGCCCCGAAAAATAAAAGTTTCCCGGAATTTTGCCAGACCATTAACTTTTGCCGCTGATTGGTCGCCCCAAGATGTAATTTTGTCAGTTCTGGGTATTGTGAGCCCTTTAATATACCGTCGATAATCTTATCTATTATAATCAATTCATCATCTAAAACAAAAGCGACGCTGCTTGCGGGTATGATGTTCGTTATAGCTTGACAACCATCGTCAAGACTTCAAGAAAGACATTGTCTTAAATTCTGGAACATTCGTCAACTAGAACCTCGTGCATTGACGTTTGCAAGAGAATTTCGCCTCATGAGCTGGTAAAAATCGTGTTTAACGCCTCGATGTCGATGCCTTCGTCGGGTCCGGGTACGATACTTCGAAGAAATTATAACGCTTGGACTACATAGGCGCACGGGATCCCCACGATCCGTGCTCCCCACTTTTGGTTCCAAAGTTTATAATTTATAGGACTAGCTTTGATCATGACGATGTTGCCAGGTACTCGCGCAGCCGGGCCACGCGTAGCAGAGAGTCGTGGATCGATCGGCCGAGTCTGCCATTCCAGGTTCTCCGAATATCTAATAGCCCGTAATCTTGTAATGCTCGATTTTGGCGGACCACGGTTCCATGGAATAGGCCGGTACCAAAATGAAGAAGCTAGTACCCTTAACTTTGCATGCAATTAGTAGGCAGCTCCTAGGATCCTAGACAATTATGAACCAGTTTGTAGACTTGCATGCTTACGACGATGGAGGTTGTTAAAAGTAATTTAATTTATCAATTAGCTAAAAAGAATTTGCAACTCCAGACGCCTGCAATATATACAATGTGAATCGTGAAGGTAAATAAGAAAGAAGAAAAGTAAAAGGTTGGAACGCCAAATCAAGATTTCTGTGCAATACCGAACCTCTTGTTTCCATAATCGAAAACCGAATAAACGCCCTTAAAAAATACATCACCATAAATCCAAGGTAGTGTAGAGGTGTCTCCTAAGCTCTGAAGTCCACCGAAGCACATGGTACCTGCAGAGTTTGCGTACGCATATGTCATGTATTTTCCTGGAACATCGATCCAATTATTGCCGACTGGAACAGAAATAGTTGGCATGCTAGATGAGCTGTCGGATGTACAAGGGTATACCCAAGCACCCATGTCTGATCGGTATGATGCTCCTGAGACTTGTGAGTAGTAGACTTTGGCGGCAGAGCTGGACACTAAAAGGAGCGTGGAACCAGTGTCTAATATTTTCTCATTAGCGGCTTGCAGTTGAGTATGACCCAGAGGTAGCTAGTAACTTACCAGGAACAGCACCCTTCGAGTTAGAGGTGCCGCTAGTGTAAAGCTTCCCATTGATCTTGATGCCCTTAGCCGCGGCCACGTGCCACCAACCGGACGTCAGGTTTTTAGCCCATTTTATTTTTTTGGAATACTTCTGGCTCATAAACCCCCAAGTGTAAGTCCCAATTGCTGACTTCTTCAAGTCCACAGCAAAGAGCTTGGCTTTGAGTTGAGGCAGTGCGTTCTCAAACCATGTCTTCTGTTGAGTAGGTGACACTTGATTTAGAGAACCAAACGCAAGTCCGAGCAAACCGTCGCCCTCGAAGTCTTCGAATTGAGTGGATATCGTAGTAGCAAGCTCCACGGACTGTTTAGCAACGGTAATGCCTCCGATCTTAACACTGTCAGTGACTACAGTGCCAGAGGCGCCGCTGCCATCGGCGTATGTTATCGACCATGTCAGCCCGCTAGCGACCTTGGCTGATGTGCTGGGAGTGTAAATATTGCCACCAAGTTGCTTGTGCTTTGTTTGTAACGTAGATGATAGCTGGTTTGAAAATACCCAAAGGTCTGCGCTACCGGTATCAAAATCGATGTTCATTGTTTGCCCGCCTATTGTGACCGGTGAGAGATACATTGTATCGAATGTGACAGGCTTGGCTATGACAGTGCCGGTCCGAGTACCTCTTCGCTTAAGTTTGGACGGTTTGGTGTAGTTCATTAGGCCAGGTGGGATGACTAAATCTGAGAAATGGCGCTTGTACTTCATATATGATTTTCGGAGTTCGTGGAAGCCATCTCGTTCAAAGTCTGGATTTGGCACTACCGGGACGGAGAATCTGGAGGCTAGCTCTGGGTCCTGAGGAAGGTCGCTCTCAGCACTAGCTATTGCTGCATCTACGTCTGCTTCGACATCTACTTCTAGCGGTGCTGCGAAAACTGCAGACGCAGATAGAAGTAGTGTTAATGCTTTATAGTGCATATCGACAAGTGGGATGTGCGTAGCCTCGGGGGGGACCTTCTTGCGTTGGGATGTGAAAAACAACTAAACGAGTATGTTTATGCGTGGTCTGGTATCTTTGATTTTAGAAAAGAAAACGAGAAGGCCGATTTAGAGATTAAAGGCCGAATAGGAAGATTTCTTGAAGAGAAGGAGGGGAGAGACATGGTGGACCGAGCTGAGATGTTATATAGATGTAGCTGTATAACGAGCGACATAGACCTCGACCCGATGTGCGCACCTAGTCAGGAAAGGAACTTCTAGCGAAGGGGCTGTGTCTCCAAAACGGCATGCTTCTGGAACCACGAGCGAAAGAATTATCTAGGAACGGTTTTCTCATCTTAACCTTGATATTCAGGGACCTCGGCCAACGGCTGGCGGAACGGGTGATTTCTGCAGCGGTTTGTGTGGGTATTGTGGTATTTTGTGCGTTGTAGACCAGGTGCTTTGCCCGGAAACGGTTTCGAGTAAAGTCAATGTACCGTGGCGAACCTTGAAACGGGCTGTTTGTGGAAGTATAAGAGGATCGGCTAGGTTTATTACTAGGGGAGTTAATTAAGCTAACGAAGGCCTACGCATTTCGAGACACCGTTCTGTTGGGTTCCAGACATTCTTTCTTGGCCTTCTTTCGTTAACGCTGGTCGAGTCATTACTAGAATCGAATTTATATCGATTCTAGGCTTCAATGACTTTTGGGAAGATCTGCTTTTTCCGAACCTTCGCCTTTTCATATTATAATTGTAACGGAATTAAATCCCCGACTCCAATTGTGCAATTGTGCAATTATACAAATGCAGTTCTGCGAGAATCAGACCAGCCACTGAATTCATGAAGAAAGATATCCAACTATTTGCCGTGGCGTCAACTAGGTCGCTAGAAAGTGGCTTCAGCAGTTCCTTTGGCCTTGCCCTTAATTCTAACCGAATTACACGTATCGAATATTGTCCAAACTCAAAATATGAAATGTCTTATGGATGACATCACCAACGCACTAGGGAGACGCCAAATGTTGGATGTTGACTAGATCATGAAGCCTTCCAGCCAATCAGTAACATGGTCGGCTTGATTATTCATCCGTTCCGGCGCCCCCTCATGTGACCACGCGGGCTGCTTTGGCCAAATCTAGTGTTTGAGTCGCGGGGTAGGAAATCTTGGGGTGTCTGAGCACCCTCAGCTCTGGGCATGCATGCCGTGCTGCTATAACGTTGACTGAAGTAGTTGAGGGCCCCGACCGGGGGAATTAATGTTCCTGGCCGAGATGGTTCACATGCTATAGCTCTATTTAGCATTGGGCTGAAGCATTTGGGATTTTGTATAAAGCAGGCCTTGGATCCGCCAACTCTCTGCAGCTCTGTAGATCTGCATTCTCCTCCGATCCGGCATTCAGTCCTACCGCTAAGCTTTCGCGATCGAAGCTTTCTAATATCAATAACCAGTGACTATTAGCTCTTCGAAGATAACATTATTTTTTAGTCTACCTCATCCCCGATCCTACAGTTTAGTCTTTAACCTAACCAAGCCAGCGAATATGTCTGATACTATCTTCCCAGCTGATGATAAAAAGTCGGATCTACCAACACCCGTAAGAAACTTAAACCACAAACCTTAATCGGGACGCCTTTCCGTCACCGCAAACTAACTTTCTGCCCACTGTTTGTAGCTCGGATTCTGTTGGGTCGAAATCCCCGTCAAAGATATGGAGCGGGCTTTGAAGTTCTACAGCGATGCGTTTGGGTGGACGGGCAAATCACATGGCATGGAATCGTATCAAATTGTTGAGAATGAGTTCAAGAATCTCAACGGCGCCCTTCGTCTGGTTACTGAGGAAGAACACGTCGCTGGGACCGCGGCCCGCCATACTATGAAGCCGTTCATTGGCCTTCGTAGTGTCAAGGAACCCTTAGCTAAGGTCAAGGAGGCTGGAGGAGAGATTATCAAGTGAGTTCTAATACCCCAAGACAAACTTTAGCCTTAGTCCGGCCTTGCTGACCACGATAATCCTCTCATTTTTAGTGATGGAGAGGAGATTCCTGGTGATATGGGGTTCTTCGGCGAGTTTTACGATTCTGAGCGTAACGTTGTTGGAATATGGGCGAAAAAGATGTCGTTGGAAGAGAAGAAGGACGACTAAGGGACTTAGGAAGATGCGCTTGTCTGCTAAGTGTAATAGTATTTCAGAGACCCATTGCATGCACGCCCTACTTCATTAGGTTGTTAGTTTTACACTCTCTGTGAGACCTCACGCTCTCTAGCTAGCTAGGGTAATGATGCCAGAGTTGGATTTAGAAGTTAATTAGGTATTATCGCACGCACTTTGGGCCTTCAATCCTACGCCGTTCAATTGATCAAAAGCGTTAACCAGAATGCTATTATTTCCGCTGTCTAGTCTTGCGTCTGAGGGGGATTTAGTATACAATAGGTATTTTTTCTATTAAAGATTCAAGTGACTACTCGCTCAAGTAACTGCAACGGAGATTAATGCATCGGGGTTTTCCTGCCGTGCTGTTATTAAGTGGCGTAGAAGGCTTTTGACGGAATCGAAAATGGATACATCTTCTCCAGTTATATGCACCAATAGCCAGCGTTTTTTATGTTCCTTATTCACAAATACTCTTATGTTAGTTATTGATCGACCAGATGGACTGTTTACCCCAAAGTTTCACCGGTTTTGACCAGAACCACGGAATACGTACACGAAGGGCCCTTAACAATGCGACAGAGGCGTTTCTTAGGAAGCCTGCTATCCCATGTGCAATTTACTGCTCGAACCGATAAGACTTCCTCCCTGAGATTTCAGAGCCTAAATTCTTCACGGACGGTTAACGAAGACCTGATCTATTTTCGTGTTGCGGAACGATCGATGGCCGATCAAGTTTCTTAATTTATAGCCAATTTCCAAGGTTTTTAACCTTTGGAGCAATCCTTCTTTCCTCTCTTTCTTTCCTCTCTCTCTTTCTTTCTCTTCTTTCTTTCCTCATCATCATCATCATCACTACCATCATCGTCGCGACCACAAGCGACAGCTACAACTACATGTGCCACGACGATGGCTACTAGACGCCTCGTCCCAAGCAGAGGGCCTCCTTTTGTGACGTCTGGGAACGGGGCCAGCCTCGTCCCATCTCGCCTGCTCCCTTCCCCATCTCTCTCTCACACTCTCACTGTCCCCCCCAGTTAGTCACTCCTATCAAGGTATATAGGCAACTGCTTCTATCCTTGGACAAAGCCGCTAATTTTCCTCTTAGGGCCCACCAAAGGATCCCCGACAGGATTGGATTGAAATTCTTTCACGAATGAAAGTAATGTCTGCCCAAATAGACACCCTTTCGGCTGAAATGAAGTCGATGGCGGTGGAGACAAAGGTTGAGTTGAAGTCTCTATCAAGTCAAAAGAACTGAACTTAACAAGGTAACGTTGTTCCAACATGCTGAAGCATCTAAGAATGCAACGATTACTAAAATGAAAATTTTGATAGTCAGTTATCAAGATCAAGGCTCAAAGAGACTTTCTACTCACATACCATCGGAACAGTCTGCCGAACGACTTACACTAGTGCAACATGACATCATTCGTCCACTGGCAAATTTATGCGTCTCATTAACCTCATCATTATTCCCCTCACAATGCCGAGATGCTCTTCAAATAATAAACTCTCTAAAATTGGAAATTTCTTTCAATTTTAAATCAATTGAAGACATCATCAAGAAACTTTATCCTGAAGTTTGGAATTTACTCTTTAATTCAAAAGAGCACATGATTCAGGATAAAGATGAGGATAATGAACAAATGAATGAGCGAACGAGAACCACGGATTCGGAGGTAGTAAGAATTTATCTATACATAGTCTGCACGTTATTGTTGTAACGGAATTTATTTTGAAGCACATTAACTGATGCTATTCTCTTGGTTCTAGCTTTTCGTTTGGTACATGGAAGGTTCGATTCGTTAATTGATAAATCTCTCAACTTATCGTATATTAGTATTTTTAAGTTATTAAATACTAAGTATTTGTTTTAAATTTATAAATTATAAATTATCTTTGGTATTTAATAACCGTAAGATGAAACTTCTTTGGAGAAGAAAAATAACGAGAAGTTACGATGCCCGAAGTAGATGACATGTCGACAGCCTCATCGGCCCGCATATCAAAGATAACGAAGGGATGTATGTTGTCGAACGATAATTCTGTGTGCTTCTCAGTTTTGGAACGCAGTGGCTACCTTTTGCACGAACGCGCCGCTAGTTCCCAACAAGGATTCGGATCGATCCCAGTGCAATTCCGTGCAATTTCTTTCTATAAAAATCTCCTGATCTTTTGCGCATGCGTTCATCGATATAGTAATACTAGTGCTCATGTAATGTTTTTCCCATGTAATGTTTATTCTATATCAAGCAAGCGCAAGCGCACGTTCCGACTTCGTCAGATAGCTAATTTGGACGAATTCAGGCAAAAACAAATCCTCGAGCGGTATCCACCGTATGTGCCGGTCTTGGTTTTTTGCGTAGTATGGGCCCGCAAAAATGGATTCGCTACCCATGGGCGGCCCCGTATCGTCATAATACTATAAATCAATAGTGCTGCCCCGCTCGAGCGCTCTTTGCTCATAGGGCTTAGGAAAATGAACTACCGTCCCGTTTCGATGTCCCGATAGAGATATTAACTCTCTTTACTTTGAAACCTTTTCTTCCACAGGTGGCGAGGCTGGCGCCGCGAGACAACCTTTCTTCAGTTAAATTTAAACCTCGGAGAGGAAATATATATATATAAATCCATTTATAATACTTGGCTAGATTAAGATTAGCTTGATTGAGACGCAAAACGAGTTTCGATTTTTTGGCCTCTGCACGTGGCTGGATGATGGTAACAAAGGAAATTCCAGGCCTGAGTTGAAGAGAGACAGAAGTCCAGGAGTCTTAGTAACTTCATTCTGTAGCCTGAGGGCATTCACTTCGATACTAGTAGCTAGTTTGTCCCCATTTTATACGATTTTAGGGTTCGTTAGTTTACAAATTTACAAGCATCAAGCTAAGTAAGAATATTAATCCTTAGCTTTAGTGGCTCCCAGGTATCGACACAAATAGATACATTGAAGCCAAATTAGTGGTCGCGGTACCGCACGTCACCAGCGGGATGATTGTAATTCCTACATGACCCACCCAGATATTCTAACTTTTGAATCCATCGTATACACCAGTTATCGCCGTGAGTATATACGCATACGATCGACGTTGCATTCTCCAAAATAGAAGGGGAAAAATGCAAAAAAAGAGAAGATCAGCTCCTGTCATGGGAACTGTTGCTGTGGAAGCCCGATGCGGGGGTCGAACCCGCAGCCTTAAGATCCCAGTTTCCATGGCAACTGTTGCCAGGATTGTAAGAGTCTTACGCTCTACCGATTGAGCTAACCGGGCTGCTATTGGATGAAGATGTCGACTGCCAAATTCCTCTATCAATCCTTGGGCACCACGGATCTCGAGGTTGGTTTGGGCTTCAAATCCAGCTGGATGAAAATTTTTAGCATAGAGATTTTGGTTGTGTTATGCCAAGCAAAGTTGGCTTGCTCTCCAAGAAAATGGAGGCTAAATGGACAATAAATGCCAAGCCCACCTGAATGTGTACGTATTACCTGGGATATATACCGAGCCGAGCTGAATTGCAGTTGGGTGCCGTTCAGTCCTCGATAACTCGAACAATTAGCAGCCGTACTATCTAAATGTAATTAAATACTTGCTACATACCTACTAGTTGTACTACATGCCGTGTGGATGGCAAGTTCCGTCCATCGCTTGGGCGTCGCATATATTAGGCAAAATCTGACACAGAACAGAATACCCATTCGATAACACAAAAATGCCTCTCCAGAAATGTTGTAAAAAAAAAAATAACTGCAGAGTGCTTCTAGATCGTGACACAGGACCACTGCGCAGCTGCCCTTCGCTAAAGATTTCTCCATTGGACCTTTCGGCTAACACTCTGCAGGATCATAATCTTCCACGGGGAGCTAGGTTAAATCTATGGTACCTTTTCTCTTGGTCGATAAGACCGACTTTGTAGTAGGGGTGTCAATTCGATTCGCTAAGGTTCCTGAAGCTTGGTTCTTTCCTAAAGTCGTCCAGAACGGGAATTGCGTTATCACCTTGGACTATTTGCCCCGGAAATATATGCGCGCAGCTGCCGGGCCCCTGCATCATTTTTTTTCAGCTCTGCAGTTCAGGCAGTATGCATATCGAAAAAGAAGATTGCACAAACAGAGATAAGTTTCGTCTCATTTTTTTGTTACGCTAATAAATCGGCAGGACAATTTCGTGATAGCGATATACATACAGATATGCAATCCTTTCAGCTGGCGATACCCTAGAACTTTAAGCCCAGGGCCTTTCTCTGCTACCAGGTACCTTACTCGTTGGCGAGCAGGCGCGGCGGATGCCTCACCCGTCCCAAGCCGCCACCGAAAGCGCCACCTGCAAAGATTATTGGCTTACTCCCAAGGGGGTTTTCGGGTTTTAATAGTACATACTCTTAAGAGACATCGCTTTAAGCTAGCTTGAAGTTTAACTCCCTGCAGGCTGTATGCATAGAGCCAATATCATGTTGCACAAACAATAATCCGTGCAGCTGTTTAGTATCCCGCTTATTATGATATGTAGCACAACAATTCGCAGTCTAGCTAAGCGGACGGGTATACTTACAGACGTTCTGTGCAGTCAATCGTCCGCTAGCCCGAAGATTTCAATTTTGTTTCCAAACTGCGTGTGGAAGTATTCCATTAAATTGAGGTGATCTATAATGCTGAGAACTAGTGACAGTGGTCGACCAAGCTGCTTTTGCCTGTTGTCCAACTGTCCAGCGATTATTGCATCATTGTTTCGAAGAAAATATTCTACTATATTATACGAATATTACCTGCATTATTAGAGAACAGACACCGAATCAATCCCGATTCAGAGCTGATATTTGCCCCTACATAGGCACATATCCCGCAACTACGTTTCGATATTAGCCTTGAAAAGCAGCTTATTGGTTCCTATAATCTCCTGTTTCGTAGGCTAGCTGCATAAACTAGCTCCATAAAGTACCTCTTTCTACCAAGACCTTAAGATTGCGTATTTCACTTCGAATAGCTAAGGGTATTTCCGCACGCGTGACAACTTACCACATCTGGATTGTCTCCTCAAGATAGGGATCCTTCTGGCCTCGATCAAATCACATCTGCAATCACTATGATATCCACGGGCCGCATCACCGTCTGCCATAATACTCCTCTTATGTCGCCATCTTCCAGTAGATTTCATCGACGTAGGTATCGAATTCACGGACTGTAGACTTTTCTACCCGAAGCAATGAGATGGGGCTTCTCGCTCCGAAAGAAAAAATTTCTTCTCTGGCTTCCTTTACATCAATCTCCCAAGAAATGTCGTGATACAAAGCCTTAGCGCCTCTCAGCTGCCATCTGATAATTTGGAATTCATCCATTGATTACTGGGGTAGTTACACAGCCGATGGTTAGAGCGAATATGTTACACCCTTACATTTACCTATAGGAGCCTCCTAGGCTCAATACCCCGACATTACGGTTGTGTAGTACCGAGTTCGGCTGAGGTCTGCATTAACGGATTCGCTTTCGTTAGCTGAGACTATCCCCGTGGCTATACCTAATTGATCAGAGCCGTCTTTGAGAATATTGACTGACGAAGACTCGCAAATGGAGGGCTCGTGGCTGTACGACCGTCTATAAATATCGAGGCAGGATCCCTCTTCTCTCGCTCTTTTCATCAAAGGCAACGATCAGCAAAAGATTCCAGGCAATCCTGCCAGGGAGAACACACAAGATGAAGTTGATTCGCGCTTTGCTCGCAGCCCTGGCTGCTGGTATGTCTCTTTCTTAGCAGTTCTCAAAATCCTCTAGTGTTAAGATACTGACCCAAGGCCTTCGACATGAACAGGCAATGCTCTCGCAGCCGTCGCTACCACTCTCGCCACTGAAACATCTGTCACCCGCACCTCCGCGGTTTCAAGTGCAGCAACCACCTCCGCGTCTTCAACAGAGACCATCGTGCCTCCAACAGAGCCATCTTATCCACCAGCAACTGGTACTCCGGGACCAGTTGACCAACAAATCGATGCCGTTGTTTCTGAATTGAGGACCAACGTTGTCAGCATCAACGCTAAGTACAGTACGTTCAGAATACATCACCAAATATTTTCCAAGTAATGCATTATTTATGCGTGCCGCTTTCTAACGACTATGCTAGATGCTACTTGCGCCAGCTCCTGTAACGCTGGACATATCCAGGCTTGGGGTGATGAGCACGCCAAAGTTGCCGATGTTGCTTTGGTCAAGCTTAGGGCTATCCCCGTTGGATACGTCTACTGGTGGTACCCAAGACTGTATGTTGCACCCATGCCGGAATGCTGCTCTTTCTTGGAGAATGAATCTAACCTCTGGCAATAACCTAGGGTCTGGAACCTTGGCTGGATCTGGATCGAGATCTACTATACTCTTTACTTCATCTGGTTCCGTGCCGGACTCAGTAAGTTCCCTCCCCAAATACCCCCAAATATAAAAATACTAACTGAGTGGCAGTCTGGGAATTGATCTACTTCAACCGTTATCTCTGGAATTTCTACATCTCGTGGAGGGCTCTCTTCTGGTACTTCGGCCGATTCGGTGGATAGTAAGTTGCCTCCTTTGTATAGGCCCTCCAAAGTCTCTATAACTTGGTGCTAACGTCGCAATCGTGTAGCTGCTTCTGGCCATACTGGTACGGATGGTTCTACCGCTACTACTGGGGATGGGGATGGATTTGGTGGAGTTGGTGGAGAATCTTCTGGTGGTGGTAAACGCACCACCTCGTTTGGGAGGCTTAGTTGCAAAGGGCTTTGGACGAAGCTGCTTCAGATATCAACGATTATTAGCTAGGTTTCCTAAGCGCAGATGCATAGTACCCGTCATGTAGTTGTTAGAAGGGGATCCAAATCAAAATATATACCTACTTCCATAAAATCTTCTTGATAAAGTATCCTAGCTTCAGCCAGGAAGCGTGTGAGACTATTTTCCGCTATCCAGACCAGCTAGACTTAGCTTAGACCGCCAAACGGACGGCCATCGCTCCGTTGCTATCGCGCAGTTTTAACACATGTTACACAAATCGATCATCCAGCCCGAATTGATCGGCCAGTTTCGTACCACGAGCAAGCCGTGAAGAGCCAGCCAGTGTAGTAACCTGGATCCAACACAATCTGCTGTTGTATTTTTTCTGAGCAGCTCCAAATTGGCCCTGTGAAGCATGCAGGCAGAGCTTTCTGATATATTGGTGTCAAAGACTGTCATGATATAACTTATTTTTGTTCCTGAATGTAGATTTATTCTAGGAGCCCAGCAAAATAGAATGTGACATGCTTAACAATCCAACTATCGTTGACCTCATTCAGGTTATGCTTCTGTTGAGTTAAGTGTACCAACCGCCGCTATCTTCAAGATCGTAGCTCAGTAGTAGCATGCTTAAGGTCTGAATATAACAACGTGTGATGTCGTGAATTTCTCATAGATGTTTGAAACAGATAGACCTTCGGGTGTGTGATTTGAATCCTTAAATGAACAATTAGTTACGGTATGGTCGACATATCGATCGATATAAGGTGTTGGGGTCAGCTTCTATCCCACAATGAAGAGTCAGCTGCTGAAGCGGTGCTGATTGTCACACGCCTCTATCTCAAGAGAGAAGTATTTGCCCTCAAGATAGAACCTTCGCACTCCCACTACATTCATCAGCAATCACCACCCGTATCGCCAGCCTCACGCTGCAGCAAAGTCACTAATCTGCTCCTCGTGGGCCCCCAGTATTTTTCTACTTAGGTTCAGCTCGTCGAAATCTAGATGCCTCAATCTCTTCTTCCTTCTCCCGTTTCATCTCCGGAAGCTAGCCTTCCATCTAGCGGACATCCACCCCCACGACCCCCGAAGCGGCAATCATCTGTCGTTCTAGATGCTTCTGTCCCTCTCACATCTCTCACATCCCTTTCTGACTCCGAGCCCCCCCGGAAGGAAGTTAAGCAAACTTCGATATCAGCTTGTGTTCCTGAGGATCTCAATTGCTTCTGGGATATCGTTTCTGATGGGCTCAAATGGGGCCCGTCCGAAATCACCATGCCCTCAAACATCCAAACCCAATATCTCGACCTCATTCAATCCAATCGAATGTTCCAAGGCTACGTCATCACCGACAAATGGGTCCGAAGTCTTCTCAATGAGCACTTTGCTGATATCGACGAGCATTGTGATGAGATCGTGTCCGGAAGGATCACGAAACCGATGGGCAACGACTACATTTTATCGCTGACTGAACCAACCACACTTGGGTTCCGACGATTCTGGGTTTCTTGTGCCATTGGCAACCAAGAAAAACACAAGCTCGCTCGCCGGTCTGTCAATGAGTTTATGAACATAGTCGCTCCACGCCCCCAGAGTTCCAAAGAGGTTGATAACTCGCCAACCTCTAACGCTCCAACTACCGGCTTGCCCGTGTATAGGAAGGTTGCCGAAAAGATTAGCGGGAAGCTAGATGAGCTCGTCCGTTTGGGTCGATATATGGCTGGGATGGTCAAGGATATCGAAACCACCAGCCTTCCGTTCGGTATGAAGTATAAACCGCTCACTAGGGGCGAGCACGAGATTGTCGAAGAGGTCATCTGGTGGGCGGAAACCATCGCCAATTTTTATACCCTCGAGCCCGACAGCCGGATAAAGGCCAAAGACTTTATAGGGTCTGCTAAGTTGATGCTCTCTGGGGACCGGCTTGCTCCCCTTGAAGTTCGCTTCGAGGAGTGGGGCATCTCCGAAGACGATCAAGTTCGGGCAGCTGTCAAACCCCGCCCTTCCACCCTCTCCCCTTCTTCACCCCCTTCTCCCTCAAGTTCTGGGCCCGCCGAAGGGCAACAGAAGGCACTTCTGGTCAGGCATATATACCTAGTCGAGCGTCACGTGAGTGCCATCTGGCGCGAGCTCTTCTTGGGCATCGAGCTTTGTCTCGATGTCCAGTTGGCTTGCTACCAGTGGTACCATGTGATGCAAGACAAGTATCGCCAAGCTGTCCAGAAGATCAAGGACACCAGAAGCAAGCCGGATATGCGCTTGTATATCGGGTTGAAGGAGCGGAGAGCTGGGAAGAGGTCACATAAATGGGACTAAGGGGGTCGGAAACAATACGATGGAAAGGAGGAAGGGAAGGAGCTAGATGGGCGAGTGGGTTTTTCTTGTGTTTTAATAGCGTTCTAGGGGAAGGGATTTATGCTAGAATTTTAACATGTCGTTTTTAATGCAACTGCAAGTCCCCGAAAAGACGGTGCGTAGTTCTATAGATTTATTTGTTTAATGGCCAAAAAGATTATCGGCGCTGGGGCATCATAATTTCTATCTCGTCGAAAAAATACATCTTCATACAAAACGAGCTATAGCGCTAGTGAACATGCTAGAGCACCGCCTTAAGTTCCCTAAACTCGCCTTCCGCCTGACCCGTAAACCTCCCCTCAGCGTATCGCCAGTTTATTATATTCCAAATATTTTCGACGTATGCAGCTTTACCGTTTAGGTACTGAAGATAGTAAGCATGCTCCCACATATCCACTCCAAAGATTGCTGTAGTGCCCTCAGGGACAGTATCTTGATCTTTCGTCGTCACAATATCCAACTTCCCATCCTTAACGATGAGCCAGCCCCATCCACTACCTTGAATACCCAAGAGAGCGGCATTGAACTTGGTCTTAAAATCAGCAAAGGAGCCGTATTCCTTTTCGATGGCTTGAATTAATGATGGGGCGGCGGATTGCTTTGCGTCTTCGGAAGCCGCCGGCGTGAGGTTATTCCAGAATATAGAATGATTGATGTGTCCTCCACCATTGAAGTGGATTAGAGATTGGGTATTAGCGGCTTTCGGGGAAGAAATCGCCTTGTTCAGGTTCGCAATGTATGTTGCGTGATGCTTGGAATGGTGGAGTTCCATAATCTGGGAAGATATGTATGGCTCCAGTGCCTGTATAAATATCACAACGGGATTCGTCAGCAGGGTCTCGAACGACTTTGACGACCATAAAAATGATTGAGCCAGACTTCGAGACTCGGAATTTGACCTACATTATAAGCATAGGGTAGAGGAGGGAGGGTGTATGTCTCTGCCATTCTGAACTTTGATCCCGTTTGAAGCGTTGATCCCCGCGACGATGTTACACGTAGTATGGAGCCCCGGAAAAATGAAGAAAATCGTATGATGTTGAAGCAGAATAAAGGTGTGAAAGAGGGGTATCCGAATATGAGGAGAAAGAATTTAGAGGAAAGCTAAGCTAAGGGAAAGACAGTCGAGGGATGTCGGTCACAGAATATACCAGCTATCAAGCAGTGGATATTTGTCATTCCTCACCCTCATTAGACTAGTTTAATCACGTCACATTTGAGCATTTTATTACCAATCATCGTGCTGCTTTCTATCCCTTTGCTACTCTAGGTTGCAGTTGTAGATAGCGTCTGATCCCCAAATTTAACCCGCGGGGGGACCTCTCTGCGAAAGTCTGCAAAGGAGTCGGAACAAGCTGACTGCACAACGCTTTGCAAATGCAACTTGTGTTAGCGTGGGACATGCCCCTGTCGAATTCTCGAAAGCTGATTCGCAGCTAACTAAAACCTGAGCAAGTTTGCGCTCTTAGGTGTGGGGCTTGGGTGGAACCAGTTACCGAACATGCATTAGCGGCAGCAGTTCGGAAGTTGGAGGAGGCATTCTTGTGGGTGGATGTGAGCGAGTTTTTCTTGCTAACTGGACAAGTGCATACGAGGCAGCACATGCATGGCCTTGTGAGATGCCACACGGGATTGCAATTAGGAGTTGGCCATGGAAAGGCAGAGGGAATCGGAATCAGGGGAAAGGCCTTCGAGGACTGAGCTGACATGAGTGATGTTAAATAGAAGGGATGGGACGGGTCCTGCGAATCCTGATACTATTCTTTTATCCATCCCATTCGATTCCTCAAATTATAACCCTCAGGGTAGCTGTGAGCTTCTGAAAATCGACTTCAGTGTTTTATAGATCCCAAAAGAAAACCAAACAAAAGAACCGAATATTATATTTTGTGATTCTGAAATCCACCCTAGTCGATCCAAAGATGTGTCACGGCCATTCCTCCAGGAAGAGCGAAGGTGGAGCTATCGCGATCCTTCGAGGTGAAGGAAGACAGAGCGGTTCCCTTTTCAACGCCAAAATTACATTAAAAAATCACGATGAGGCCATCCCGACACAAGCGATCTTCTCGTTCGAAAGGACAAACAGGGTACCCTCGTTAGGGGCTTGCACTCTCATAATCCAGTAAGCACCCGTACCAAATTTTTAAAAAGGCTTTCCGTTGACATCAAATATAGCCAGGATGGAAATTTGAATTATGAGGAAACCAGCCGAGAGCCATTACACCACATCCCTGTCGATGTGTACGGGGACCAGGCGTGTGAGATATCGCTGCCCTCCCGGCTAGATCTTGGAGTTGGTGGCCAAGGTGTTATCGGTCGGAAGATGTCCCTGATGAACAGCAGGCAGGTGATTGCAGAAGGTATCATTGGTTGGAATTAAACAGAAACTTTAGATCTATCTCTGGTTGTTCCGGTAGGCGTTCTTTTGGTTCAACGATGGGTCTGGTGGTTGAGGAGTTTTTCGGTCTCTGTCATTTTAGCTTTAGCCTCGATTCGGTGGAGTTTCGGTTTGTGGCGTCCCTTTGTTTCTTTCAATCATCTTGTTTCAGCTGCTGGTTCCGATGTCAAATAAATATAAATTGATCAGTTCGTATAAACCGGACCTAAAGATTGATAAGAGCCAGAGCACCGAGGTTTCGAAAGGTCGATAGCATCTAACAGAGCACTATGTCTGGGGTAAAGCTAGATGCTTGGTCACTGGATACCTCCCTACCCTCATCTCGCAAGTCGCTCCAAAATTTGGAGCATTCTCTTAACTCATCATCAATTAGACTCTCCCATTTCTTCATAAACCACGGTTGTGCCTCCCAACTCCTCGGGTTCCAGGGCTCACCGCCGTGTTTCCCTTGCCCATGGCCCCAGCACATAAGCGCGGACTTCCCTAGATCGGCGCAAAACTCAATCTCATTGAGAAGACCTTTACTTCCCTCCTCGATAACCCTTTCTCTAAAGGCGGGGAACGGAAATACGTCGATATAAGCCTTATGAGGCGTGCGACATTGTAGCGCAGAGGGCTGTAAACCCTCCGAAATACCAGCAAACTTCTCTTTGACTTTTTCTACCGATTGATCGTTCATAAAGTAGGCCTGTACAAATGGCGATTTGTAAGGGTCCTTAAAGTCCTCTGGCATGGGGTTCCAGAGGCCAATCATTTTAGCATTAATAACGACTGCTTTGAAGGTTGTGATTTCGTCGAGGTTTATATGCGTTCGGCAAGGTGGTGGAGTATAGATCAGTAGCTCATGCAGAGCCTTAGTGCTGATATCTTCAATAGCCTCTTCCCATTGTTCTCTCTCTCGTACCCTTTGGCTTCGTGATAACCGAATGTCAAGTTGACGGTCCTTAGACGCCAAGGCCTCTAAACCTGCTTCAAGAATATCTTTCAGGCTGTATCCTCCACTAGCTTGTTCAACTGGGGTTGGTGCGAAAAATCCAGCCGGGTGGGAGACCGATAGAGGTCTGTGTATTTCGATGACGTCATCGCCAGTATCAGGAGGAGGGTCAAAGGGTGCCTCGGTGATCTCCACGAATGATGCGCTTCCCTGTCGGCTGGGCCCGTCTAAAATCTCGGTATCCAGGGGGATTTGTGCTGTGCCCCCCATGACATTAGTATTTAGTGGGTTTAAGTCAGTTGAAGTAGCCAAATCATCAGAGATACTAGCAACAGCGTCGGGTTTTGGTGTAGGATCGTTGGGGTCGTTCAGCAACCAGTGGAGACTAACCAAGCGGGGCGCAGACGTATTACGACCCGCCCGCTTTTCCCTGGCGTAGTCGACATCGTAATCGTAGAGTTGCTTAGCAGCTTCATTTATATTTAATGCTTGCTCATCGCTGACTTTTGTGGGTAGTTCAAGCCTCACACCTGTAGCAGGAGTAGTTGAGTTAACTTCGGCTGAGACCCCTACTGAAGTAGTAATTGGATCGGAATCGTCCACAGACAAATCTAGTCGATTCGTCCAGTATTCTGGATCCGTGGATTGTTGAAGGGTTTCAAAGAGCTTCTTTCTTTTGCGCTCACCTGCACATCCGCTGAGTCAGCCAACTTGTCACAGCATTGGGACAAGAACAAATATTGGCACTATCGCACTTGGGAAGAACAGGATTCTACATACGAAATAGTCTTTGAGCCTCGCGATTCTGAGCTCTTCTTTTCTCGGTCAGTTTCCTTCTCTTCCGAGGTTTTGAAGTTGTGACAGTTGCAGTCGCGGGAATCTCGCCAGCCAGGTTCGACATCGCGAGTGGAAGGGACCCGAGCTTATGGCCTCGGGGTAGTGCACGCGTCTTGCTTCGATACAAGCCGACTTGGATACTTTGTGATAGGGATGTGGATTACAACCTAGGGAACTTCAAAGCACTCTACGCAAGTTTCGTTCGATGTGGAGGAGATTAATATCAGGCAACTTCATGAATTCGCCCGGCCTGGCATTGGGTCAATTATTGGGATGGGCGGCAGGGATGTAAGCCACCTGCACCCAAAACGGGGCTGACAAGGGCCGAAAGACTAACTAAATTAGGTATCGTTTCTCCTGTTTCGAATTCCAACATTACAACGCATATACAAATATACACTAGCTACTAGAGTCCCCCTCTTCTCGCACGCATATGGCCATGGAATGGAGTTTCGGGTACACTTCTGCTTGAGGGATGTTTAACTCAAAATATGCTATTGGTTTTTCCCGGCATCGTTAATAACATCCGAAAACCGTGAACCCGTGCCTGAAAATATCGAGCGTCGGGGAGGGGAATGATTTCGTTGGCTTGGGCTGTAGCCGGGATGAAGTAAACTGCGAGCAGATGGACTTACATCCGTTGAGAGTAATTTCAAGTGTTCCCCGTTAAAGGGGTCAGAACCCTCCCGCATCAGCTGCACCTGCTGTTGGGACTCTGAATCGACTTCAGAATCCCTCAAGTCGAGGGAAATCGATACGGGTATGGCACTGATCAGGTCCTCGAACGCTCGATCTGTACGGTCGGTTTTTTGGGGCACCGGCCCAGTCAACCCTTCCCTAAACGTAGCTTCTTGAACATTTTGCATTTGCAGCGGCTGGGAAGGCCCTCCAGGCTCAGTGTTTTGGCTTATCGGGCTTTCCATTGTTTCGATATTCGACAGCCTCATATAGTTTGGTGTTTCGACAGGGTTGAAAGTAAGATCTTTAAGCATTTTGATAGATTCTTCGGTATCTGGTAGCTGAGGGACTTCCATAACCCTTAAGACTTCTGCCATTGCATCAAGGTCCTTGATCAAATACTCAGGCATGTAGCTTAGGTCAACAATAAGATCCTTAATAACTTGCCATTTACTAAAGAGAGGAGTTGGCTTTTTCTTCGGGAGGATGTTGACGCTTTGTCCTTCTCCAGCTCCACTTTCTTGGCCTAGGTTGAAGCCAACTTTTGCAAAGTCCTTGGCCCTCTTCTTCGCTTCAGCTGCTTTGGCCCTTTCTTCCGCCACTTGCTCCCTTTCTTCCATAGTTCTATTTACCCCGGCGATCTTGGAGTCCAAGAACCCCATTTCCGTTCGAATATCCCAAGCTTGTCTCAACCCCTCCGTCATGATGCGGAATAGCCTGTCCCTCAATTTCAGTAATGTCTCTCTCATCCGGGTTGTTTTATTCGGATCCACGAAAACGGTAACAAGATCACGCCCAAGCGAGACATCAATATCGCTGACTACAAACTGGAATTCATGAGTCTGCATATTTTCCCCAGCTCTCCCGGAAATCTCTACGCCATTGAGCAAATATCTCCCAACCTGTTCGGATCTCGGTTTGACACGGGAACCAGGCTTGACGTTCGGATCTCCTCGGCCTCTAAATAGAGGTGTGAAGAATAGGTGGAGATGGTCGGCCGTCATTCGGGATACAGGGAAGTCTTCGAATTTAAGGGCATCCCTAAAGTCCTCGGGGAAATCTCTGTTGAACATAGCAACCTTGTACGAAAACTGCTCAGGGACATCTTCAGCAGCCACGACGCCGACATCATAGAACGGGTTTTCTCTTGTACTCATAACAACCTCGAACAATGTATTCGCCCAGGTCACGATCATGTTCCGGAACCACATCGGTGGATTGCTTCCGTTATGAGCCTCCATGTAAGTATCAAGTATCGACTCCATCAACTTGTCAACCTTTTCCGTAAAACACGAAGAGCGGTCATTGTAATTATAAGAGTCATATCCAGGCCGACCATAGAATATTCTTTCCCATTCTTTTTCTCCCTTCCTATAGAACTTGAGGAAAGCGTCAATGAGCCCATTATAATCCATCACCCGTTCCCACGCCCCAAATTTCTGTCCATCAATCGGGATACGGTACTCGCTAGTGTCCCCGGTGGCCAAAGTCGGCTCGTTGGCAAGGTCACGGATGCTGGTAAAGTAGTCCATGCCCAGCGCCCTCTGTAAGAGGCAGAGAGTGGTAAGATATCGAAGCCGCATGGTTGCCACGCCTGAGCTTCCCCAGAGTCAGTGCCACAGCTGTTTCGTGCAAGCTTGAGTGTGGAATTAGTTGTTACATCCACACTAGTTCTCAAGTCACCACCACCACGCAACTTGAAACTTGCTCAAAAAGGAAAATTCTCTCTCTGGTAACCACTCCACGGGCTCCACATTCTGAAATCATACTTTCAGAGTTCGGAGTGTTTAAACAGCTTAGTATAACCCATGGTCCTCAGTTGCACAGCTACAGATTGGTTCCGAGACCTCAGTTGCATTGTGAGAGGGCTAATTGCAACACAGCCAACACATCCCAGGACCTTAGCACGCAGGTTGGGGGCATATTCCTCAGATAGGCGCTACAGTGCTCTTCAGTTTACCATTTCTTATAAAACTAGAAGTATAGAAGAAAACGGAAAGGGATTTCTAGGTCGGGAGGATATTCTAGAGCCATTGCTCTCCGGACCTACGGGCAATGGAGCTCCTAGAAACAGACACCCGCCGGTCCCGGAGCCCGGCCCAGCTCAATTGATCAACTCCCATCGGGCCCTTCGATTTCAAGAGGGGCCGAGAGATAAACTTATCGCTATGGAGACTCGCCCCAAATAAACTTTTTAGGTTTCTCCATATCGTTAGTTGGGCCAATTGATTCACCTGCTGTAGGTTGCTGTGTGTATGCGGATTTAAAATTGATTAACCCCGCTGATTTAAGTCCACCAACGGCACGTCTCGGCATTCCGGCACCGACAAATGTCGATGTCAAGTAAATGCACGACCGTTTTTATCCATGAAATCAGCTTGATATGATCTCATCCCTAGATGCCGTATGTTCTTGCAGTCCCAAGAGCCGACCATAAATTAAACTCATACCGACATCCTATTCGAATGAAAAAAAATTTTTGGTGCACACCGGATCACCTTCGCTTTACCCACAATATCAACCATATTAATATATTCGCTTTTAAGTTCGAATAAATATGGCAACCATACCTTCTCAAGCATGCCTATGCACTCCGTCAATTCTATTAGAAGGATATGCCGTCAAGGGGGCGTTTCATGAGAACATCGGCGAGCTGAGGTTATGTAAGTGTCATCGAACTATATCCATTGTCCAAGATTTGACGAAATTTTAGACAAGTAGACTGACTTTAATAAATCAACTAAAAAGATGTCACTGGCCCTTCAACCGCAAAATCTGCTATCGTATTCATATATGATGCCTATGGATACTCGGACCAAATTCTTCTCGCAGCCGACTTCCTTTCAGAGCTCTCCGGGGCCCTTATAATAGTCCCAGACGTCTTGAGCGACGCTGCTATACCGCCTAAATACGAGTCTGTTGACAAAGTCCCTGAGGAGGAAAAGCAAGCTCTTCTTGGAAAGTTCATGGGAAAAATCAACGGGTTTCAAGACTTCCCAGGCCAAATACTCAGCTCTACAGAAGAATGGAGGGCATCGTGGCCGTCAATTGAGAAATGGGGCATATTTGGACTATGCTTTGGCGGAAAGGTGGTGGCGTTGATGTCGCGGAAAGACACCCCGTATTTAGTGTCCGGGCAAGCGCATCCTTCGTAAGTGTTATAGCTACTCCGGCGACCGGGACCGAATTAATGACAAGTCGTAGATTTATCGCAGACGAAGATCCGAAACTCATTACCATTCCACATATCTGTCTCGCGTCAAAAGACGAAGACCCAGAAAAAATAGCAAATTATAAGACTGCTCTAGGAGAGAGAGGTTATGTTGATACATTTCCTGAGAATATACACGGTTGGATGGGTACTAAAGCCGACCTAGTTGACTCGCAGAAAAGGGAATCTTTCGACAAAGGGTAGCTTATCCATTCTTTTTTTTTCTTTTTTTTTTTTTTTTTTTTGTTTTTGGTACTGGCAAAACTCTCATTCCGGAGACTAACTCTAGGTTGCGAATGATAGGTACCACCAAGTCTCGGACTTCTTTAGGAAATATCTTTAGACCTATTGCAATTGTATAATCTAGAGAATAATACCTCCCCCTTGTCTCGTACCCAGACCCCCCCGACTGTGACCTCCCCCGAGATCTCTACATAGAGGAATGGTGTCCGTATTTTTCACAGTTGAATTTTAGTCTTGTAACTCTAGCTAGCTTCCATTGGATCTAGATGAAATAGACTATGTTAGGTGGGAGCCGGCGGCCGATATTGCGAATCCTGAAGCTTCGGCCTGTCAAGCCCGCAATTTTTTCGATTAGTAAAGCTAAACTGTTTTCAGGGTGGTTATGGTATAGACCGAGAGGCTTCGAGTCCGACGGCTTGAAAATTCGTTCATTTGACAGTTCGTAGTGGTAGATATACCGACTGGTTGTAACCCCAATTAAATCGAGCACAGCTTCTAGTTAAAATGCACAACTGCGTTAAATTAACAAACTTGTGCAGAACCTAAACGCACCGACAGTCCAAATTGTACAGGATGAAATATCTCGGTCATGCCGACTGTTACTTGATTCAGGCAGTAAAAATGTCAAAATATTGCTCAACGTAGACTTGCTCAATGAATTCCGTAGTAGCCTCCGACGTCGACTCAGCTGATTGATCAATTCAATCCGCAACATCCGTTGGCCAGCTGGTTGTGTTGCACTGGCGTTCTAGTTCCCCACAGCTGTGTGGCACCGAATGTGGACTTAAGCAGGTGAAATTCACCCGCCAAAGTCAACGTGAAGCAGGCCGATAGGTATCTTACCTAGGCACATAAACCTCGTTTTTCACAACTGATAAAACGTCAATTATTGAAACAACTATATTTAACCCTTTTCTATCATTCTAGGCGCCATACGCTCTTAAGATCCTATCGGCCTACAACGACCTTGCCCAGTAGAAATATACTAAATACCTAGTAGGTAGGTTTTCCGAGACTAGTTACCAGCAGGTATTAATAAAGTGCGTGTATTAATATTCAACGCAAAGCAGCCAGGTGATTAGGCCGCACGTGGGCCGGGTTTCTAAGTATCTACTAGGAAGTGCAATATATTTTGACACAAATCCGGAACTTTGGTAATATTATGTATGTACATTTTTTGGCAGTTTATATATTTACATATGAAGAAACTCCGCGCGCATCTCAAGCAGGAATACACTGAGAATAGTATGCGTTTTGAGCAGAGCATTTGTAGCCGCTAACGCAGGCTGTAGGACCAGTCCAACCGACACCACCGCACTGCGACCATGCGGCGCCTGTTCCACCTCCTGACGATGCGCTTGTAGTAGTGGTGGTAGTTGTTGTGGTCGTCGTCGCCTTCGTCGTCGCAGCAGCTGTGGTAGTAGTGGTAGTAGCGGCTTTGCTTGTGGTAGTAGTGACTGTTGTGAGGGTAGTTCTCGGGGTCGTTGTAGCTGCCGTAGTAGTTGGGTTGGTTCCTCCACAGGTAAATGGTCGAGGACCGGGAATGACGTAGCTAGCAAGAGGTGGGTAGTAACTATGGTAAAAACTTAGCATAAGGGGACTCTAAGAAAAGGTCATAGCCTCGGTCAGCGTCACTTACATGTTAACCAAAACACCGGGGTCATTTTGTGCATATGCACCAGGGAAGGAAACAGTCGGGGGGCTGGCGGTGCCACCACCAACAATGTTGATCTGAGCACACTCCATGTAGAACTGCGCGCCAAGGTTCGAACCGGCACCGTGGAGAGCGATCAACTCTCCTCGAAGGAAGTAATTGCCGGGTGGGATACAATCCGGTAGCTTGAAGCTTACTAAGCCCTTAGCAGCATAGAGCTTGTCGACAGCCCAGACGTTGGTAGCAGGGTCCCAGCCATCCTCGTAGACTTTGAACCACTTGAGGCCGGTAACAGACGTTTGGGTGGCACTGGGAACAGCGGCTAAGTAGGCCATGATAGGCCCCTTGTGGCCCGGGTCCACAGGGTCTGCAGTATCACTGGCATCTCGGCCAGCCAAAGTATGATGCCACTCAAGGCCAATTGTGGCACCTGACGGGACTTGAATTATTGTTGTTGGATAGGGTGTGTTCAATGGGTTGGGGCTAGAATATTGCTGTCAGTATAATCTATTATATAGTAGAGTTATCTCGAAAGGAATTCTTACCCTCCGTTGCAAATGATATCGTTGCTTGTGACATCATTGATAGGGCCATCGTACGACGGCACTCTGATACCGACGGTATGCCCTTGCGCGACACCGTTAACCCACAGTTCTTGGAAGATAGTGTGAGCGGATGCAGCTCCCACTGCCAGGGCAGCTGATGCCAATTTGCTGAACGCAACCATTTTGATATTCCTTGTTCCTTACGGTAGGGTTCAGAAGAAGTCTTAAACCTGAGAACTACTCAGAAAGCTTATCCTTTCTTCCACAAGTGATACTCGAATTCCAGCAGCCATACCGAGGATATTGATCCCCTTTATATACTCGTTCCTGTAAGCGCTCCAAACTATGGAACAATCAATTTTCAGGTCTTATATCCATGGACCCGGCTCCCTTTGGATCATCGACTAGGATCCCGATAGATTGGAATTCCTTAATGACGACGACAAATTCAACAACTTGCTATGTTTTGATTCAACTTCCTGCGCATAGGCTGACTGAGCTGTCTCATCAGCGCAACCTATGGCAGGGTTATTCCTGCAACGGATGAACGGATATTAAAAATACCATGTATAAGCTCGAGCCAACAGGTGCCTCATGAACGCCAACCGCGGAGCGCCTGGGTCCGAGACCAATGTTCAGACAAGCTTTGTTATAATGCAAACCAAGCCATCTTGTCCCGTTCTCGTGATCAATCCCTAAAGCTTGTTTTGAAGATGTCGACACAATTTGGGACCAGTTTCGGGATCCTGGGAACCGTGGGATAGATTCCAACGCAGGGGTGTGTTGCAGGATGGACGGTTAAATAGTCCGAACATCGAAATTGTGACACGCCAACGGCCCGGGATCCGGATTATATTTGAGATGTAGATATTGGTGCCGGGTGTATCATTAATACCTTCCTTCGAAAACAGAAAAGAAAGAAAGAAAAAGAAAAGGATGTCGCAATTAATCGCGATTTTGAACGACTGAAGGAATGTGTAGATGCCCCACGCACAAATTTTTTGTGAATTCTAGAAATTAATTCCAAGCTTCGAATGCCTGCACAACTTTAGCATCTATACATTAAAACAATTTAGGTACCATCACTAAAAAAAGAATTTACTACTGTGTACATCAATTGATCCATGCACCTGCTTAGATACTCTGTCTTAGACTTCTCACATTTTTAAGCCTAGGAATATTTATTATATGCTTCATTATGCCCTCAATTAGGTACGTGGCCCCCAAGCCAGGTTATTCACCAATAACTATAACCGAGTGGCTTCGTCGAACTAAATTCGAAAATGCCTAAGAGAAACGCCAACGCAATTAAAAGAATATATATACAATGAAAGATGACCTCTTGTGCCACAAATTAGTGAGGCTCGGATCTGGTTTATAATACAACCACAAATTAAAAGACAGGCCCAACAGTTAAAGATGTAAAAAACTTTTTGGCGGTTTATCCGGCCAGGGTCCTATTCCAGAAACATCTTTCGAACTCGAGCTAGTACTTGGAGCTTCCTCTCGACTAACTCTTAGTGACTCAATATCAACACTAACCTCATGTTTAACTACCACAGCTATTGGTTCTAAGGTCTGCATCGCGCCGATATCATAGTCCTCAGAATCTGGATTCCTTCTGGTTATCCGACCTACTCGGCTGGCGCCAACTTTGCTTGCCATATCGGAAGTACTTTCTTCGGGCTGCCCATGGAAGGCTCGAATGGCTCGTCTCCTTTTATGTCCAGTTGCCCAGAGTATCAGCCATTTTATGCTCGGGGCGCAAACAACTATTAGTCCGCAAGTTATTTCGCCAGAGTCCCAAGTGAGAAGATCGTGGTATGTGAATGATTTGGCGGAGAGTACGATGGCAGTTCGAGCGACGGTGCAACATATCGTAAGAAGCCCTAGGGCGAACATCAACGCTAAACCCCATTTTTCTGCCGTAGGAAGCATGATATGGGGAAGGATGAAGAAAGGGATGACGAAAACTATGGAGCGTGATTAATATCCACTTATTACTTGTAGGGAATGGTCAACTGAACGAAGGGTTTGACTTACTGATGATATCGGTGAGAAGATGGAGGGTGGTGAGGTATACGACACCTGCCTTACGGCTGAATGAAAAGCAAAACTCTTCGGGATCGGTGCTCCAGTTCGCAGAAACACTCCCACAAGAGAAGACATTTGTAACGAGAAACCCGATATAACTCAGGAAGACAAGTATACTCGTTGCATGGATCGACCATCTTAGACCTTTGAGCCATGGCGGTACGAGGTATGTGTATAAGGCCATGAACGCTGCTTTGATTACCCAAAAGATCGTAAACGTCACAAAGGACGAGAAGAAAAGTAGCTATAAGGAGTTTAGCTCAAGAGGTCGATACTAGGCTAAGGTTTTGGTAAGTCTCACCCTCAGCATTATTAATAGTTTATCCTTATCCTCTGTATTTTTCAATAAATCGGGATATCCATTCACACTAAAGTTTGCAACCGGCATATTGAAAAAGTCCAGCCTATGCAGCTCAACAGCGATGATCTCCTCAGCCAGGTAGAGGGCTAGGCATAATGTAATGAAGATATCCGTCCATCCGAACTTCGTCTGAAGCCACCATCTTACTGCTTGCTTTAGAACGACTACAACAACGGCTAGGATGAAGAGAAATAGCTTCAGTCCCTAGAAAACCAAGGGGGGTTAGCCTGGTGCACTAGCGTTCGAGCGCCAACTAAAACGCAGCTCACTGGGATAGAGTATGAGCTTATGGAAGTTTTAGCGAATACTTACTATTGCCTGTGCAGCCGTGAGCATTTTGAGCGTTAGTCAACCGTGATCACAGCGATACAGATGCTTCGGACCGCCAGAGTGAAATGTTGTAAGACGTCAAAACAAATCCTGATGCTTCACTTCAATCATAAATTTAGAAGTGATGCCCCAGGTTACCAGCGAAATCGGTGCGAGAATCCTGTCCTTCCATTCCCAGAAAGTGGTATCCCGCATGCAGAGGCAGGGCTCATACTTTATAGCTTCCAGAATTCCATGCCCTCGCCATGTGGCTCGGGACTGTCTATCATTAAGCGAGATGATATTTCGATTAAAGCAGCAAGACCAAGCAGGTAAGACAGTAGCTACATATTTCAGACATTTGGATAACGATCCTTTGCGAAAGAAGTTTCAGAGAGTGCATCGTCGAGGTGGGTACTGAGCAGATGTGGCGTCGGCACGAAGCCCACAAAAACTAGGCTCCTAGCTATATCTCAAATTCGAGGACGTCACAAAAAGGGAGTGTTCCATGCAGCCTCGAAATCTTCTGTGCCACAGGAAATCAATTCTTGCGATACAAGTGGAGCAGCCTCTCCTGAAAGTCAAGAGCTGGGCAAACAAAAATCACGTAAACGAAAAAGTCCCCGAGTGCAATGAATCGTGAGGAGGGGTCTGTGTTGCCACTGTTGGAACGCCGAAAATTTGGCCTTTCACGAATGGAGAACTCCCACGCGAAATCGACGTTCAGCCACCTGCCTAGTTGAGGAAGAACCCGAACTATAAAGAGCGTGAAACAAGGGCTCGGGTTGAGATGTGGGACCACTTTGTGGGTAGGTTGCGCCATATTAATGAAAACTCACTGACCTGCATGGCCGCGCATATGCCCGTGGCTGACGGTTCCGATGTCAACTTAGATCGGTATATCTCGGTCGGCTTGAGCCTCAGTTAGTTTACTTACCCTTCGCAGCTCGCTCACATGTGAATTCGATCGGAAGGCGCATTGTGTGCTAGATTTTATCCTTAGAATCCAGCTACAGGTACGTAACTGTCTTCGGCATCCCCCTTTGATTTATTAACACCCTTATTGATTGATTTAAGCAACCTTATAAGTTCAGCTGGACACCCATGATCTCGGAATCCGCTAACGTAACTAGGGTGTCGAATTCGATGGTGTAATTCCGGGGACTATCGCTAGTTAGCTGCAATCAAACTTAAATACATAAACTTCTCGTGGCGTTTTTCGAAATTTTCTAGAACCAGACCAGGAACTCATATGCTCATATGATCATGCAAGGAAATATTTCAAGGGGTTTGCGTTGACGGCATTGCATTGGGGAGACGATGATGTTCTAGCCTTCGCCATGCTCGGATCTAATATATCAATATCTTCATTCGGCATGAGCTAAACAGAGCCCAGATATCTCGACGCCCGTTATTGGCTTTGGTTACTAATTTTTTGATTGCATCATTATATCAACATACCAGTACCGTGGCTGTGTGGATCTGATGGACTACGAAAGGCGGGATTTGTGCGCCGCCGCTAATACATAGGGCCGTAACGGCACTAAAGTTGGTGGTTGTTGCACAGCGAGTGGTTTGTGCGGAGTCTTGGCTTAGTCAATAAGCACTCGAGCATCCATGCATTCGAGTACTCGCGGGGAGGTTCTAGAAGAATCGTCTACGAACGGGAGATCTAATATCAGATTTCCACTAATCGGTTCCATATTTGTATATTTTAGCAGAATTAGTAGAAGAAAAGAAGTCTGGTAATAGCTAAGGTATGTTCGGATCTAAGCGACTTGGTTCGTTGTCTTGAAAGTTATTTTCAAACTGTCCCATAGCTGAGTTTTCGACAAAAGCGTCCATCAAAGCTGATAGTTCTAAAGATAGCTGGTCTTCTTGCATGAATCCTGCATAAGGTGGTTGGATGTCGGGGTAAGCTCCTGAGGGCGATTCCCACTCAGTACCTTCGACTGCGATAGCAGTTGATGGCATCGTGGGGCTTTTCGTTGCAAGTGTCGGATCCCAACCATTCAAACCGTTAAGAGCTTCCGTGTGCTCAATGCTCCCGACTCCACAATGCCCTGGTTCCCTAGGTGTACTACTGTCGCTGCAGGACCGAGACTGTAATGGGGTCTGAACCATGGTAGAGTCTCCCTGGGAAGAACCCGGCGATTGCAATAGCACATCGGTTCCAACAAGATTTGACTGTGGCCCTGATACTTTACTAGTCGTTGTTTGGCCTTTTTTGTAAGCACATGTGCAAGCCTCACCTTCCATGCACCTGCATTTACATCGCTTTCCTAAATATGGACATGAGACTGGGTTCTATCACTATCCTCGGATTTCAAAATTTACTTACCATTTGCCTCCGAGGCACCATTTCGGGCCATGAGCTCACACTTACATCTTGTGTGCAGAGAACGCGAATGGCGTAGAGAGCGGCAGTGGTGGCATTGTGATACCGGTCTGCCCTTCCTACCGAGCGGCTGAAGCGGACGTTCTATACGTATATACACAAGCATTAGCGAACAGTAGCTAGTAGGCGACAGTCTTCCCCTGGTAGCTACAGCTTTGGGGGTAATATACCAATATGCTGACAGTTTGCAGCACGATGGCCGCGGATGCAGGTCTCGCAAGCCCATGTTATCCCGTCTATGAGCATAACTAATCTGATATATTCACAGTCGTGTTGTGTAGCGCGTGAGGATCAGAAGACTGATTTTTTATCGGACGCATGCGCATTTGTGGCCATGTGGCTAATCCTCCTATCTCCCGGCTCAAAAGGCTCAGTTAACTTAAACTGCAGGCTTGCGCAAGGGGGATATTCGAGTTCTCTTTGCGGTCTTGGGGGCTTCCACGTCGAGACGACTCAATGCAACAACGAGGACCTTGAGGGGGGTTGGCGTCAACCGTGTACGTCAGTACCCGGTTACAAAGCCGGTGGAACTTTCACTACCGGTAATCTGAGTACAGATAAGCGGCGTAAAAGGCGCAGAGACTGGGACCTGCTGGTTAAGGTTGCGAAGCCTGGATCCCGCCTCCGGTCGTCCCAGGTCCCGACTTTGTTGGATTTTGACAGCAGCAACGCACAAACCGCGCAATGTCTCAGTTTACAGGGGCCGCGCTATTTGTGCGCTTTCTCGCACAAATATCTCGGGTTCTAGTCATAGAGAGCTTTCTAGCTTCATATTTGTCATCAGATAGCCATGTGGACCTTATAAGGTGTATGCCCGCCATGTTCAACAGCCCTCTTCGCCTAACAAATCAGATAAATATTAAATACCGACTCTGAATTGATTTTACAGCTTGTCCCCTTACACCAGATCTTAAATACTTAATTCTATAATATCGCCCAAACGCAACATCATAGTTCGACGGGAGGGAATCCGAATTTCTCGGAATTCACACGCCACAATGTCGACTCCAATACTACCTATAACTTCGCCGAATCTCTTGAAAACAACCTTTCTAATCCCCAGCATACACTGTCCGACATGTGCATCCTTCATCGAAAATCTTATACATTCGCTGTATCCCAGCGCTTCGGTGGAGACGTCGATTGTATCTCACAGCGTTACAATACACCACAACCGCGATGCTAGTATTCCAAAAATGATGAAAATACTCGCACATTCGGGCTACGAAGTGCATACGGTTGTAGCAGACCCCAATGCTAAACTCCCTCAACAAGAACGGCCCGCCACATCATCCGACGACGATTTTATCTTCGGTTGGTTCGGTAACTTCTTCCAGAAGTTAAATCCGGTCGCCCACTTCAAAAGTGGCAGGGCCGAAAAGCGGCACCTGGACAACTGTAGTGAATGCCGCTCGAAACACCACTCATCACCCGAACCGGAGCCGGGGAAGGCTTCAGACCTTAATATTGGCGAACCCCTCGTCGTCGTTGAGTCTAGCTCTTCAGGCATACCGCAGCAGTTTCAGGCTACTGTTACTGTAGATGGAATGACCTGCAGCTCCTGCGTCGGAAGGATTACAGAAGTCCTGAACTCACAACAGTGGATTGAAACTGCAGACGTTTCACTTCTAACTCGAACAGCCTTGGTGCGATTCTATGGAAAAGAAAACGCAGAGCAAATTGTCGATCTTATTGAAAGCGCCGGATACGAAGGAAAGATCGAGAATACCGAACCTTTCAACAAAGCAACCAAACCCGGCGGACCGATAGGCAGCCCCATTTGGCGTGCGGAATTTTCCATAGCTGGAATGAGCTGTAGCTCTTGCGTCGGAAAAATCACACATGCAGTTGACACCCAACCTTGGGTAAAGTCCGTCGACGTAAACCTTCTCACCAATAGTGCCACTATCGTCTTCGAGGACAGAAGTCACTTGAACGAGGTTATATCCATTATCGAGGGCACTGGCTACGAGGCGAAGCTTACCAACTTCGTCTCTGTCGGCGCGGCTGAAGACCACGATCCACAAAGAACCGTTTCGATTCGAGTAGACAATATGTATTGTGAGCACTGTCCTAGTCGGATTGATGCAGCTCTAAAATCTATCGAACAACCTATCAACATTGAACAACTTCCAACTCTCGCCAACCCCATCATGACGATCCGATACACCCCCCTCGCACCAAAATTTACGATTCGAAACATCATATCCTCTATCTCCGCCGTAGACTCAGCCTTCCAGCCAAGCATCTATCATCCCCCTTCCATCGAAGAACGCTCACGTGAAATGCATGCTCGAAGCCGACGCCGTATCCTTTATCGTCTCCTCTTATCAGTTGCTGCGGCTATCCCTGGTCTCATCATTGGGATCATTTATATGACCCTTGTTTCTGAACATAACCCAACCCGAATGTATCTCATGGAGCGACTAAGTGGTGTCTCTCGTGCTGAATGGTCGTTATTGATAACTTCGACTCCAGTCTATTTCTTCGCTGCGGACATTTTCCATCGACGTACAATCAGGGAGATCCATGCAATGTGGAAGCCCGGCAGTCCCGTTCCATTTCTACGACGCTTTTACCGGTTTGGCAGTATGGATATGCTCGTCTCTTTTGCAACAAGTATTGCGTACTTCGCCTCTATCGCCGAGCTAATCATTGCGGCAACGAGAAAACACGATATGGATATGCCTGAAAAGATGCCATACTTTGATTCTGTCATCTTTCTCACTATGTTCCTTCTCGCAGGGCGGCTTATCGAAGCGTATAGTAAGGCTAAAACTGGGGAGGCTGTGAGCAAGCTGGCTGATCTACGACCGAAAACTGCCCTCCTCATTGTATCATCTGAGGAAGATTCAGGCAATCGAACCGAACAGGTCTCCGTGGACATGCTTGAGTCAGGGGATACAGTAGTCGTTATCCACGGAGCATCGCCCCCCTGGGATGGGATCCTCCTCGACAAAGAAGCCGAATTTGCGGAAGCTAGCTTGACTGGCGAATCAAGACCGGTTAAGAAATCGACTGGGGACGAGATTTACTCCGGCACAGTGAATAAAGCTGGGCCAGTTACTATGAAGATTAATGGTGCCGCTGGAGAGTCTCTACTTGACAATATCATCCGCGTCGTCCGGGAAGGACAGTCTAAACGAGCACCCATTGAACGATTTGCCGACATACTCACTGGTTATTTCGTCCCCTTTGTAACTCTATTCAGCATCACAACTTGGCTAATCTGGCTAGGCCTCGGGGTTTCGGGACGACTTCCAGAAGACTACCTCGACGTTCAAGTTGGCGGGTGGCCATTTTGGTCCCTTCAATTTGCAATCGCTATCTTCGTGATAGCATGTCCTTGTGGTATTGGTCTCGCTGCACCCACCGCGTTATTCGTTGGTGGCGGTTTAGCTGCCCAACACGGAATTCTTGCAAAGGGTGGTGGAGAAGCCTTTCAAGAGGCCAGCAGCATCGACATAGTAGTGTTTGATAAGACCGGTACACTCACAGAGGGAGGCGACCTGAAAGTTACGGACCATCTGTTCATACCAGAACCCAACAATGAACAGTGGGATCAAAAGACCATTTTAACCCATCTCGCTGAGATCGAGCGGAATAGTAGTCATCCACTAGGAAAGGCTATTGTGGCATTTTGTGAGGAGAAGGCTCCGAGGGGAACGGCTCCAGAAGAAGTCCAAGAGATACCCGGAAAGGGAATGAGGGCTTCCTTCAATAGCACCCTATCCATGGAGTTCTTAGTCGGAAATGAGGCGCTTATGGAGGACTATGGCGTTCTCGTCGACGAAAATGCAGTATCTACTCTCGACGGTTGGAAAGAACAGGCCAAATCAGTCGTACTCGTTGGGGCTAGATCTTCGAAGGGTAATGGCACTTGGGCATTGACTTGTCTATTCGCTTTTTCGGACCCCATCCGCGGAGAATCTCGTTCAGTTATTGAGACACTTCATTCTATCGGTATCGACGTCTGGATGATTTCCGGGGACAATCCCAAGACAGCACACGCCGTTGGTGCCATGGTTTCAATACCTCCCGAAAGAATAATTGCCGGTGTGCTCCCAGAACAGAAGGCGGAGAAAGTTAAGTACCTCCAAAGCAGCCAAACCAAACGACAAAACAAAGGGCTTCTGTCCAGCCGTAAAGCATCACAGAGGGCGATTGTAGCTATGGTCGGCGACGGCGTAAACGACTCGCCCGCCTTGACTGCTGCAGACGTGGGTATCGCTATTGGTGCCGGTTCTGATGTCGCTATCTCTGCTGCTGAATTCGTTCTTATAAAATCCGACCTTAACGCCCTCCTTACTCTAGTTACGCTCAGCCGTGCCGTATTCAGGCGTGTCAAATTCAATTTTGCCTGGGCCAGCATTTACAACTTGATCGCACTACCCATAGCAGCTGGAGTCCTCTACCCTGTTAAAACGAACGGGTCGTATACTCGCCTTGACCCTGTGTGGGCTAGTTTAGCTATGGCCCTAAGCAGCGTCAGTGTCATTTGCAGTAGCCTCCTTCTCAGAACGAAACTCCCTCTTGTTGGTTTTCGGACTCGCACACCTAAGAAAGTCGTCAAGGGTTAGAATGCGGTACCAAGGGTAGGAATTCTTGATTAGAGTGTTAATTCATTGCGAGTGATTTCAGTTTTGTAGTTAACGTTCTGCGTGCTATATTCGTGTTTCGAGATTTCTTTTTACTTCTTCTTCTGCTTGTTAGTATATCTTCAACGAGAGCACCGCGATTTCGTTATTTTAATATGCATATGTACCTTCCAAAGATATTTTATTTTAGATTTGCCTCGCAATGTATCCTGAATCATCATTCCAAACACGTAACATACCATGTGCAAAATCCTGAAACCGATTACTTGTATAGTCGGAATCAGTCTCAATCCTAGACGCCAATTGGTTCCTGCGATAGTGAGATTAGAAAGAATGAAGTAGAGAGGGTGGAAAAGAACAGTAACTGGGCTACAGTCCTCTTCCCCCCGCTCTACTTCATCATCCCTAACCTCACCAGCCGCAGTAAAACCCCTAGACCGGGCGCATAGAGTATAAGTAATGCGATCTCCTCGTAAGTATGACCTTGTCCACAGGCTACCCAGTCGATTAAACCAAAGCAATTAAAGGGACAGTTTCCAAGTATAAATTACAAAAGTCTATAATGCACCAACCGAGAATTTGGAAGACACTGACGCAGGCGCAAGGTGATAGCTAGAGTAAAAAGAGGACTACGCAGGTAAGACGTTTTAGATAATATTATATTAGTATTTTTAGCAGCCATGCATCGGCATTTTTATATTATATATACGGCGAACAACTCAAGCCCGCAATTTCTCCTTGCTGGGTATCGCGAGCTTGGAAATACGCGGGGCTCCTGGTTCTGAGAAATCCATACTAGGCTAAGCCTAATCGCCCAGACGCCCAGAATCCTTGTCGCTGCAGAGACTCGTTTATGTGGATGCTTGGTCTCACTGTCCAAGCTTTTACACGGGCATAGTGACGTCTGGGCTAATTAGCTATAGGTACACACGAGGTGGGCTCTTTGGCAACTGTTGCTTGTGCAAGCCGGTTGCAAAGCCGGAGGTACCTATTCCAGGGAAGTTTGGATTGGAACATTTGTAGATTGGCGAGCCTTGTTAGATTGTCTTAGCCCTCAACTAGTGTCTTGTATATGCTCCAAAAGTGCTATCAAGTGATATAACTTTGCTTTAAACACCAAAGCCTACCCCATTCTTGTTCTACTAGCGACTAAGACCACTGGAGGACACATGATCATCTAAATTAATGGGGTGGCAGGTGAGCGCTTGCAGCTTCGCACTGTTGCAGAGGTTGTGTTACTCTGGAGGCCGCCCCACAAGAGGGACTCGCAATTCATGCTTGGACAAGTTCTGTGGATTTAAGTATTACGATATCAGTGTGCCAGCAATATTATTATATCAATCACGAAATCAAAGGTGGAGACTCGTATGCACTTTTATACATGCTCTACATGCACATGCACGCTGAACATCCCGGTCTAGTCATGCCCCTTCGACAAATCGGAAGCGGTCTTTGCAGGCGAACGGGCAGGGGCCTACCATGTTCTCCCTCCCGAAGCACCAACAACATTGGCACCATCTCGTATTCGCAACCATCTTCCTCGGTTCTTACAGCGAAAAGCCAAAGGGACACCGAGTACATGTACGGAGCATTGTTCGCTACTACATAGTGACAATGCGGCTGAGGAATGGCGATTCCACAACTGGTTGGCGAAAGGATTACAACGATCCCGCCGAGAACCTGGAATCTCGAAAGAGACTATTCCGTAACGTGTCCAAAAACTGTTGAAAGATAGCCAGAGATAAGGTTGGTTCCGAAACCCATTTTGGAGTGTCAGCAAACCAAGAAGCTGGGATTCTGACTGCCGAAGCACCCTTTATTTCCCAGCCTTCTGGTAGCGTGGGTAAAAACGGCCTTGGTTTCGTCTACATTCTCATGTGCTCAATGCAAGAAAATGGAGACACAAGCCGAGCAGCCATAGCACGTATACCAGATGCTTGTGGATTGGACCGTGAGGTCAGCCTCCAGCCTTAAAATTCGGAGTGGGTCCACCCGCCCCTGAAACGGACTAAGCAGATATTATCTTGGGAACTCGGCTGTTCGACGTTAGATAATGAGTTCACAGAGCCTTGACCTGTGGAGCTCAAGTTCCCACGCGTCTCCAACAATCGGCACTTCTCTTCTCATTCTACGGATTTCTCATCAATGCGAAAACGAGGACTACAGCCACCGAAGCCAAGACACGGGTCAAGATGCCCAACTTTCAAGCAACAGAAAAGAACCCAGATGCAGTGACATTGTCAGCCCACAGCTTGGCTGTACTGTGAAGCTTGGCGGATATGGGCAACTTAAAATCTTGTCCTAAATCCAAGAGTCTTGTCAAGCGCAAACCAACCTGGGACTGTCCCAAAACGGACACCTCTACCCAATCAGAATTCAACAACCGTTTTAAATTTCTCCAGGATTTATGGAGAAGTCACTTCAATTGAAAAATCGAAGGATGCGGAGGAATGCTTCGATCAAAATCAAAAGCAAAAAAGAGTACTGGAAGCACGAGCGGTGGACTAACTCAATGAGTAGAACACCACATGGTGTGCTTGGCCCACCAGAACAATGGGCGGCGTGGAGCTAGGATGAAGCCCGTCAGCTCGCTCAGGGTATAAAAGACCGCTGGGGAGGAAGCTCTGAGGCAGTTTCTCGTCTTTTCCCTGTTCAAGCCTTCTGTCACGGCCGCCGGAGAGGGAAAAAATCTTCAGTATCAAACCCGCTGTTTTGACTGGCAGGCAGACAACGGATTGATCGATCATGTCGTCGACAATTACATCGGCCGTCGCTGCGGCGACGTCTAACGCCCCAAAGGTCGCAGACCAGACCGGTATCATCGGTGGGGCGAACCCGCAGCATTATAACAAAAACGACCCAATCGTCGTATTCATCGTCCAGGTAAGATATATAACAGAATCCAAAACCACGCGCGACAGAGCGGTCTTGTCATGTGGCATGCCACAGCTGCGACGTGTAGTATACTGACGGGATTTGTATAGGTCTTCATCATCGTCACATTATGTCGACTACTTCACCTGCCATTATCCAAGATTCGCCAACCGCGTGTTATAGCAGAAGTAATCGGTGGGATCATTCTCGGCCCTACTGTGATGGGCCGAGTTCCGAACTTTACCACTACAATTTTCCCACAAGATGCCATGCCAAACCTAAATCTTGTCGCCAATCTTGGCCTCGTGCTTTTCTTGTTTTTGATTGGCCTGGAAGTCGACTTCCGCATTATGGTGGAAAACTGGAGAATCGCATTAGGTGTCGGCTCCATGGGTATCGCGCTACCATTCGGCTTAGGTGGGTCAATCACTTCGATATTTCACACATGCACACCGATTCCACGTGGATCTGGTGTCATCCCCTGCCCACTTTTCCGTTACTAACTCTAGTGCTTGAAGGCGCCGCTATTTCCTATGGGCTGTATAACGAATTCGGTCACGATCCTGGTGTCAATGATCAAGTAAACTATGGCGTTTTCTTGCTCTTCGTCGGTGTCGCATTCAGTATTACGGTATGCCCACTGAGCTAGTTTCTACTCCCAAAATCCTAGTTGCAGTTGTAACTTCAGACCTACACTGCAGCTATTGTACTGATGGGTCCTAACAAATCTTTATATAGGCCTTCCCAGTCCTCTGTCGTATTCTTACTGAGCTGAGGCTTTTGGGAACCAATGTCGGTGTAATTGTCTTGGCAGCAGGCAGTGGAGATGATGTCGTGGGCTGGATTCTTCTGGCCTTGACGGTCGCTCTTGTCAATGCCGGTACCGGAATTACAGCACTTTATGTTCTTCTCGTTGCCATCGGATACATTTCGTTCCTCTTCCTCGCTGTTAAGCCCGCGTTCCACTGGTACCTCAGGAGAACAGGAAACTTAAAAGATCCTAGTCAAGGCGCTCTTACTGTCACTCTTCTGTTGTGCTTAGCTTCGGCTTGGTTCGCAAACGTGATCGGTATCCACGCAATCTTTGGTGGCTTCGTTGTTGGTCTCGTAAGTACTTTGTCCCCTTGTGCTTTAATAAACCCATCGGCAAGCTAGGCCCCCATGCGAAAACAATGGCTTGGTCGTCATCAACATAAAGAGTGTAGTACTAATATGCGGTGCTACTTTAGATCTGCCCACGTGATGGCGGTTTCGCACCTGCAGTTGCAGAAAAGATTGAAGATTTGGTAACCGTATTGTTCTTGCCACTATACTTTACCTTGTCCGGTCTTCGAACGAACATTGGACTTTTGAATAGTGGTATTGTCTGGGGCTATGTCTTCGGCGTCTTGTTCGTTGCCTTCTTTGCCAAACTTACCGGAGCCGCTTTGGCAGCTAGATTCTTCAAACTCCAATGGAGAGAGTCTTTGGCGGTCGGCGCCCTCATGCAATGTAAGGGATTAGTCGAGTTGATTGTCCTCAATATCGGGTTGACTGCCGGTATTATCTCTCAACGGGTTTTCACGATTTTCGTTGTGATGGCACTGGTTACAACCTTTGCGACCACACCGCTCGTTAGCTTCCTATATCCAGAATGGTACCAGAAGAAGTGTATCGCATGGAGAGCTGGGAAAATTAACTGGGACGGTACACCAACAGGTGCATCGGATGACGATGTCCAAGAACCCAAAGTTAAGACCAATGTCAACAAACTCACAGCCCTGCTTCGTCTTGAGAGTTTGCCAAGTTTGATGGCATTGATATTGCTCCTGAAAGGTGAAAAAGAAGCACCCACGGCTGCTGTTCACAGGTCCAAAGCTTCCAAGAACGGAAAGGACGCAACTGAGACCTCTCAGAAAGAGGATGAATCGGCTATCAGAACCCGCCCTCTTGCTCCACGGTTTGAAGTCCACGGTCTTCGTCTTCGAGAGCTAGACGAACGTACCTCCGCCGTCATGCGTGTGACCGAGGATAGCGAACCCGCACGAGACCCCGTCATCAACTTCTTTAAGGCTTTCGGAAGAATGAACAGCATGGCTTGCGTCACAAATCTCTCTGTCATTCCCGGTGATTCATTCTCAAGTGCTTTGTCTGACCGCGCCAAAGATGCTTCGTCTGATCTTGTCGTTGTCCCATGGAGCGAGACCGGAAACCTCAGCGACGACTACAGCTACGAAGAAACCCCGGATAGCAGGAACCAACGTTTTGAATCCGGCCCATACGTCAATTTTGTCTCCTCTCTTCTCCAAAATACCACATCTGGCGTCGCTATTTTCATCAACCGCGGGTTCGGCGGTGTTGGAGCCATAGATACCAGTGAGAAACGCCCTAAGCGCCGCGGTAGTATCATTTCTGGAGCTATCTCCCGTGTCAAATCCGGTATCGAGGAGCCCACATTGCCAATCCTCGATCTCAGCCACCACGTCTTCTTCCCCTTTATTGGCGGTGCGGACGATCGTGCTGCTCTCCGCTTCGTTCTCCAGCTCATCAACAACAATATCAACGTCACCGCTACCATTGTCCAAATTGTCCACACTCCATCTGAGGAATCTAAGGCTGCCGCTACCACCCAGACTGCCGCGTCTTCTAGTACAGGCACCCAAGATGACGGTGCTTTCTATCTCCAAATCGCTGCCTCGCTCCCAGATGAAATTGCCGCTCGCGTCGTTTTCGAAACTCTTGAGACTGACCAGCCAATTCAGACCATCGTTACGCGTGCTAAGCAAGAGGTCGGTGTCGTTCCAGACGCAGGAGACTTGGTTGTTGTTGGCCAAAGCCACGCTGATAACTACGACTCCGAACTCGCGGGCGTCACGGTCGAAAACGCACCCACAGTATCCACCGATGCCAGAAGAACAGTTGGCTCTGTTGCATCTAGCATTATTGTTTCGCAAGTTAAGGCATCGGTTTTGGTTTATCGTTCTTCTCAAGCAAGTGCTGCCATTTAATTGTTTTTATAGTTTTCTGGGTCAGATCCGATGATGTGCACGGATTTGTGTTTTTTTCCTTAATGGGTTTAATGTCTGGTTGGGCATATCGGGATCAGGATGTGAAATGACATTCTTTGGCGCTTTTGAACTACTTCAGATTACATGATCAATGCTGCTTCTTAAAAGCCTTTGGTACCTCAATGATTAATCAATATGCGTAACTCGGAATCTACATCACTTATTTCTACTATCATAAAACCGGCCCTCGATTGTGATCAGTAACACACTGAATTCTCGCTCAAATTTGCCCAGACACTCTCACAAGCATGGCCTCAAAATCTGAAAAATCGAGTTACATCTTGAACATAGATGGAGGCCTCTCTCACAAATCAATTTTTTAAGAAATGGATTGTTCCATACTTCAATTATTACTTCAGTTGATAGTACGGCCGGCCTTGAAGCCAGATCTAGTAGGATCGATTGCATTCAGGTCTCCTGCCATTTTACAAGCGAATAACCATTACATAAGATAATATTAAGTTTCGGGATCATCCTCGACTCTACAGCAATATTGCATATACTATAAGCAGTAGCCACGGTAGCGGTAAGGATAGCCTGCCGACGCACCGTCAGATTTAAACCCGACGATCCGAACTCAGGGCTTGAGCGCTAGCGAGCTGGGTTCGTGACGTCACTTCCAGTCTGCAGGCTGACACACTGATACCTTGAACTAGATGGCAGGGCTAGTAATTGTGGGAAAAAGCACCGAGAAAATTATTTGGATCAGCGCCCCGCATTACGAAGTTAACTGCCATCTAGAATTTGGACTGCTACTCTTTTTTTTTTTTTTTTTTTTTCGGTCTTGCGATTAGGAGGCAGTAACCTATCACGAATTAGCGTATGCAGTCTTAACGGCTCATGGCTGATCAGGGTTCAATCATACATAGCAGCCTCCCATGGGTAGCGGGGCTTATCTAGCCCGGGCCTCCTGCTGGAAACGTCTGAGATTAGATATACAGTCACCTAGTTCACGGGGCTGTCAGATGTAGGCACGCGCATGCAGTCGACTAGCCTTTACGTTATGTTACTAGCTGCATACGGCTTTATAGGACGTTGGTAGCTTGATAAGTCAATCGTAGGGCAGCAGCACTCGATCTTCACGCAATGCATAACACCAGCGGGCGAGCCTTGGGATGTGTAGTCTTCCCTAACCGTTGGCAGATGTTGCCTGCAGCTGCAGTGTGGTGGGGTTTTGTCCCGTTGCAGTCAGCCACAGCTCGGTACCGTGGGTTTGGAGCCCCACAGCTGTACAGGCGGGCGTTGTGGACAATATACCTAGGCATGTATAATATAATCCAACAAGACCAGTCAGTCCATTGCACCAGCAGTATTTTTCTGTGGTATGTATACTGGCAGTTATCAAATTATACAGGTGGCTGTAGGTCCCGGTTCCGAAGTAAATTTAAGAGCTTAAGATGAAAGCTGGCCAATATTTAGATTCTATCGGCATCTCCAGCGAATATTTCGCCGGTCGCTAGTTTTTGGATCGATGTGAAATGTTAAGAAAGACTCAAAAATATAAAGAATGGCGGTGAACTAGCCATATCAAGCGGTCTGTGATTTTCCTGCCATTACTTGCGCGAGAATTTGGAGACAGGGTGCTAGTATTTGTGGCCAGACCACACTGTTGCAACTAATACCTGATCCCATCGGCTTAAGGTACAACCGAAGGTACCTAGGTTTAGAGTCGGTTCGGATAATAGACTTCGAAAAAGAAAAATACCAAGAACCAGTAGATACCTAGGCAATTACAAGTTAGAATTATAATTATAAAGTCAAAGATGTATGAGAGGCCATCTAGTCTTGCCGAAAGGAGTGGTGTCAATTTGGTCCAAACTATTCATGCAAAATACCATATGCCCGTTCATCCTAGCTTACAATAATATTACCAATTTTGACACGATTCTGAAATAAAGTTAGTTATTAGAGGTCATAAGCTTGATAGACCCACGCGTGATATACATATTTGCAGGTGAATATAAGTAGCTGACCAAATGAGGAGAGATTCTGAGACCAAGGACGACGACTCGTATTCACCATTATGTCGTATCGAACTATATCTTCACTTTAGGTTTGGTATCCCAGGGCCATGCAAGAATAAAAATTTTTCATTGGCCCGATCTTGAGAGATCATACCAATTCTGTGATGTTTTAGGTCCGCGAAGAGAGTCGGAGAATACTCCGGACCCAAACAGGCAAGCTCATGCGCCCCCTGAGCTCCAATGGGTCACCAGTCTCTCTGAGTTAGGAAAGAGGCTTTAAACTCAGTCCATTTTCGAAAGTCTAAGCCAGTTGAATTTCCGCTAGCCCATTCAAATCAGGGCTCTCCGCGGCCGGATTACCCCCCAGTTCTAGCCCACCTGTGGTTTTACTTATATGCATGTTGGAGGGTGCGTTGTGGTTGTTGGATGGCCCTTTTGGCAGGGGTCCCTTGCCAGCCTGCATCAATCAAGCGACGGCTCGCTTGGACGCGAGCATTTTGAACCCCAGCCAGCGTCCTAAGATGGAGGGTACCGAACGATATCGTGCATTAATGTTTCAAGCTAGTTAAAAGCATCTATCAGTCTTTGTTTCTGAATTGAATGGTACTATCACTAATCGATATCCCGCTATAACGGTGCCATGATAGAAAGTTAGTAGCCAAGGTCCTGAACCCGAAACATACAGGTACGATTGCACTTGGGCATACGTACTCCTCAGGAACGGCCGGGGTAATTGTCAAGGCTCTTGATTATAACCAAGATACATCTATCTCTTCGGGTCTCAGTCTGTGACTCTAGTTGGCTACTCCCCTCGGTATGTCTGCTGTTGTATCGATGTGTCAGTATTACTCCGTTCACATGTCAGTCCCTTGGTCTGGACAGACCGGTTCTTGCCATTGATCCAAACCCACATGGTGAATTGTAATTATGTCAGTTAACTAGGTAATTAATTATCAAAGAGAAGACACTTTTTAGCCAATTCTAGCCCGAAAAGCAACTGATTTTGGAGTCCATGCACGGTGAGTTTCAATCAGATAGTTTGTGAAGTGGTGAAGTGGATGGGGCTAGACCTACGATCGTAATCCGGTATTCAGCGTCTACAGACTGCACCTACGTTTACTGTCGGAGGCAGGTTTCCGATGTGTGGGTCCCAAGCGGTGAAATATTGACGCTCCGCCCCCACTAAACGCCATCTGCGGTGGCTTGGTATGTCGATTTTTCAGTAATGAAACTCGCCACGATATCCTAGCCTTAAACTTTTGGCTAGTGGCCGCTCTAAATGATAGTGGCAAGTGCACTAAAGAAGACCAAGAGAAAGATAGCCACAATATGTCATGCATTTAGTTTTTTGATTTCCTGAAGTAGTAGAGGCTTATAACATGCATCCCCTCATTTTTTCCCTTTTCTGGATAGGCTTTATATCGTCTTGCATCTGAGGCTGGTGAGAATCGGGACGCTACTAGCAACCACACTCGTTCCTGCATGCAAGAGGAAAAACACTACATAATTTTGTCGCACCTCGAGAAGCCAGAGTTGAAAAAAAAAAAAAAATTTAATTATCATAAGACACATTGGCTATCGATTGAACGAGCCAAGCCTCCGAGACATCAGGAATCAGATCATGGCGCTACCCACTATAGCGTTAGCGAATGCATAGGCTTATGCGGCACGAAGGCAGCTTGGACCAAAACCGCCAGATAGACATGGAGTACCGCGCATCTCTATCGACGGAGCCATCAGAGCATGCTACTATCGTAATATCTCTTCCTGGATTCAGCGTCTATAAATGATGGGCCACCTCCCTCCGATCTACTACTCTTTTTTATCATCATCAGCAGCAGCAGGATCAATCCTCTCTACAGCTTCTAGCTTAGACATCGAATTCGATCTTCTCCTGAGAATCATCCTTGTAGCTTGTAGCTTAACAGCCTCTTTAAAGCTACCGACGATTTACATATATATATATATATATATATATATTCTCTCGAATAAATATAAATATTCAAGATGTTGAACCTTATCCCAACCCTTCTTACTGTCGCGAGCATCGCCACCAGCGCTCTCGCAGCCCCAGCAGCTCTCAAGGTTCTCAACTCGGATGTCGCCGGAGCGATCCCCGATCAATACATCGTCGTCTTTAAAACTGGGATCACGGACTCTGCCACTGATGCCCACACCCGTCGAATCAGCTCTTTCCACTCTTCAATCGAAGCAAGAGATCCCAAGGGGAGAAAGGGCAGGAGGACCCGTGGCGTTCAGAAAAAAATCAATGTCTCTGGAAAATCAAAGTTCAGAGGTTATACCGGAGAATTCGACAAAGAAACACTTCAGGAGATTCTCAAGTCCCCGGAAGTTGACTTTGTTGAGCAGGATGCTGTTGTCAAACTCGACTTCGGCCGCGCCCATACCCCCAAGATCGAAGCCGATGAGCCTGAACTTCAGAAGCGTGTTTACAGATCCAAATCTACTTGGGGCCTCGACCGTATCTCCCACGTAAATTTTAAAAAGGATAAGCGTCCGGATGAATTTCGGTATTACTACAACGATGCTTGGTCTGGTGAGGGCGCTACTGTCTATGTCATCGACACGGGAGTCTATTGGGACCATGATGTGAGTGTCCCAAACCCGATTAGGAAAAAAACACACTTAGCTAATGAGTTTCTTAGGAACTTCGCGACATGAAAGCTGTCGATTATAGTAGAGTCCGATGGGGAACCAACACTATCAGCAAGGACCTCATTGATGGCAATGGACATGGGACACACTGCGCCGGCACCATTGGGGGCCTGACTTACGGTGTTGCCAGAAGAGTCAACCTCGTTGCAGTCAAGGTTCTTGATAACGATGGATCTGGAACCTGGTCGAGTGTTCTTGCTGGAATGAATTGGGTCGCAGCTGATGCCAAGGCCAACACTAGCGTTGTCAGCATGTCCCTTGGTGGTGGAAAATTGGAGTCTGTCAATCAAGCTGTCAAAGCCCTCTACGATCGCGGTGTCACAGTCATTGTTGCTGCCGGCAACGAGGCCGATGATGCTTCCAAGTACTCCCCAGCTTCTGCCGATAATGCCATCACTGTTGGTGCCCTCGACGTAGACGGAACAGTTCCAGACTTCTCCAACTACGGATCCGCTGTCGATATCCTTGCCCCTGGCGTTAACGTTCTCAGCTCAGTCATCGGCTCTGACACCGCTACTGATTATTATTCCGGTACCTCCATGGCTACTCCTCACGTTGCTGGTCTCGCAGCATACTTCATTAGCAAGTCGCTCAAGGAAACCGGTAAAGGAATTGCTCCAGGCGACATGAAAAAAATCCTCCTCGATAACGCCTGGACAGTCACAAGGTCTTCCCTTGGCCAGCCGACCAAACGCACGCTTCCTACTAAGATTGCTGGAAATAACTACTGCAACACTGATTACACTGGTTGCGACGTTAACGCGATTAAGCAATGAAAATCAAAATGATTCGTCATACTCGGCGATAAACGGCATGGCTAGAGAATGAATTTCTTTTCTTTCTTCTTCTGGTTTTTTGTTCTTTCTTCTCTAGTTTTTGGTGGATATTCATTTTGCTGGAGTTCAATCGGGGTCCGTACTGTCTTTGATCTCAGGGATGATTCATATTTTCTTAATTTTAACTGATACCCTCATTTACCACATGGATTCTATATAATTTAATCCATCACGAATGGCCAACTCGAAGGCCCGGTGGCAGATATACCACTGATGTCATGAAGAGATAGTTTATCTCTTATATTTGTATTTTTAATGTCTTGCGTTTGTATGGAAAGGCGGAGGATAGTTAGTCTAGTTACCTGATTCGGGTTTCTACATGTTTGCAAGCTTTAATCTTTACGATTTCCTACTTGTTATTTATATGTGTAGTATACTCAGAAATAATGAAACAAGCATTTCAAAAAAAGATTTTGATATTCCGATATATATCTAACATTTGTCTCGTAAACCAGACTGGGCACGAAATTGGATCTACGGATATTATCCTACCATCGGCGGATTGATTGAAAGTTTCCGTTTCAGTCGGGTTCAGATCAGGTGTCTAACACCAACAGGCAAAAGTCCAAGTTGACCAAAATGTGTTGCAATGTGTCATTCTGAAAACAGCGTTGAAGCGATTCCGATATCCGGAAATTAAATTCGAACTAGCCAGCTTCACCCATTTCGAAGGCCTCGAAGGTGTATCTTGTAAAAAAAAACAAAGCAACTTAGAAAAGAAAAAAAAAAACCTAATGGACAGCCTGAAAAGTGTCAAAGTGCATTTTATTTGTCAGCAATTCCCCCCGCAACCCTATGGACAAAGTAAACCGAGATCTAACCGAGATCTCGATATATTTCCAGCCAACCCTTGCAATTTAGGATCCTAAGTTGTCAAAATGGCAAGGATAACAAGCCGTCTATATACGAGGTTACCTAAAAACATTCACCCTGATTACTAATGGAACCGGAAACCAATGTGTACACGTAAACGCCTACATAGACGTACGCTTCTACGAATCACCAATCGATCAATCAATCCGGATAGCGGGAATTGCATGTGTACGTCTAGTTTGAATTCCGTCCCGCTCCTACTTGATATCTTATACGACTAACGTTATATTAACCCAACACTAAGCGCACTACGTCACCTACAACTAGCTCAGTTGACATACATATAAAGACGATTGAACAGACCGCAGAGACTTAGAAAAACACCACATGCACAGCGCGCGCCATCATCTAAAATTCTAGAAAACCCTATACTACCAATCATCTGAGAACAGAATGTCCTCCAAACCCTCTGACCTACCGAGAATGAAGTACCGCTACCTCGGCCGTAGCGGACTTCAAGTCTCCGCCATCTCCCTCGGAGGTTGGTTGACGTATGGAGGGTATGCTGAGAATGAGAGAACGTTCGCCTGTATGAAGGCCGCGTACGACTGTGGTATTAATTTTTTCGACTGTGCGGAAGGTTATGCAGGCGGCGAAAGCGAAAGGGTAATGGGAGAGGCGATCAAAAAGTTTGGATGGAAGAGGAATGATTTAGTTATCTCGACGAAGATTTATTGGGGTGAAGCGAATGGGGAGGTGCCAGTCAATAATGCGGGCCTAAGCAGGAAGCACATTATCGAGGGCATCGACCTGAGCTTGAAGAGATTACAATTGGACTACGGTATTTACATTTTAAATGGGATTGGGTTCATGCCACGGGGTTTACTAATTAACGACTTTGTTAGTCGACCTTATCTACGCCCATCGACCGGACAGGAATACTCCAATCGAGGAGACTGTCCGTGCTTTCAACCATGTTATCAACACTGGAAAAGCATTCTACTGGGGTACCAGCGAGTGGAATGCGGATGAAATAGCTAGCGCACACCGGGTTGCCGACAAGCTAGGCCTCATCGGGCCAGTCATGGAACAACCAGAGTACAATCTGTTAAAGAGAAATCGTGTGGAGGGAGATTACGCCCTTCTATACGAACACTACGGTCTCGGTTTGACGACTTTCAGCCCGTTAGCTGGGGGTGTCCTAACAGGAAAGTACCTTGATGGGATCCCCGAGGGCTCAAGAATTGCAACAAGCGATGATCCTTATATTTTATACCTTAAATCTGGTGTTGAAGCCGACGAATGGCAGGAGAAAATGCAAAAAGTCAGGAAGCTCAAGGTATGAAGTCCTACAATTGCTTAGGGTGCAACTTAATCATGCTAAGCTAGGGCGGTGCCCAACAGGAAATCGCGGACCAACTCAGCTGTAACTTAGCACAGCTAGCTCTGGCTTGGGTTCTCAAGAATGAGCATGTTAGTTCTGCAATAACTGGTGCTTCTCGGCCAGAACAGATATACGATAGCGTCAGGGCTTTGGCTATTGTGCCAAAGCTTACCGATGCACTTCTCGGCCAAATTGATGAGATTTGGCAAAACCGCCCCCCTGTTTTGGAAAGAGTATTTTACTAGAGTAGAGGAACGGCGTTCCTTGTGGTGTCTTGGTACGAGACCAGGAGCAGCAGAGTATATATATGTACATACATGGATTTTGTAAGTACGGTGATCGAAGCAAATGGTTTGAAAAAGGGCATTAGGGCGGTATATCACAACTCCCAAGAGAGTCCTGACGTGAGGATCTAAAACTCTGCTGAGGAAGCTGATGGGTATGCCGCGCGTTAGCACAATAATCATTATTTGTCATATCCATGCTCCAGTCTTTATTCCGCCAGAAACCAACATTTGGGCCAGCACTTCCCGCACTGCTTGCTGTAGTACCGACTTATTGCCCGGTAATACTCTTTTTCCGTTGGAAAAACCCAAATATTCTCCTCCACCCAGACCTTTCACCAGGAGGCATCTGCGGCGCCAAACCAAACTCGTTAAGTCTTCCTCCAGGTATAAATACTGAGAGTTTTCGAAACTTCCCTGAGGCTCTAGGGCTTATCGGCGGAGTTGGCTTAGACGCCGTACACACCGAATCTCCATTTTCTATATCCGATGGGTCTTTTATGTTGGCTGTACCAAGTGTTCCACCCATTCTATTTCCCTGAGACCGATAGTGGCCACTTCGTTGCGTCAACTTCGACAGAAGGCCTGGGGACCACCTGCCGAACAACGGTTTGAGGGCAGGGCAGCAAGCAGCCATCACAGAGAAATTCCATTCCACGACCGATGTGACGCTCACGTTGAATTGGTCCCCTAGATCGACGCAGACACTGATTAATAAGGCACGTCCACACACCGACACAGGGGACCAGAATACGAGTTCCCACTCACATAGCGGATCTGGCGATTCCCCTAGAATTTTAAACGCTGGGATCCGAGCAATAGAAGCTGCACATGCCCTAGGGTAATAAAATGTTAGGTCTAGGTCAAGCCTATATAACGGCGGCATGAGGGGCGCGAGGGTCAACGACCTACATGAACCCGATTCCAAAGATTAAAATGATAATAGCTCTTTCTTTCGAAGAAATTCTAAGAGCTAAGTTAGATATTAGCCATCTAACCCGGTATAAATGAGTATGCGAAGTGCTTGCCGCAATCTCAGGCAGTAGATATGCTACAACGTACCGATAAGCATTTTCAGCGGCAAAACGAGGACCCAGCAATCGCATAAAATTGCAAAAATAGACCAAACCCAACCAACAGCCCATCTGTTCAAGCAATACTTATCATATAAATCGTTGTATATCACCATTAGATCCCACGCTTTCCAAGGCGGCATGCACTCAAGTTCGAAAACTAGCAAAAGGACTATGAAGATCAACCACGTTATCCCCATTGACCAGTACACGACCTTCCTGAAAACTGGGTCTGCACTCAAGCGCAGATAGAACGTCAACATTGACATTCGGATTGCCTGTAAAGCAAGGGAGTAGATTGGGTCTGTGATATATTTCAACTGTTCACATGCGGGTGATAGTAGTTATAACGTTAGTGTAATAGCCCCCCGTAGATACATTCACCTATTGTGAAAAATCCAAAGCATAGAGGTCCAGGTATCTGATACTACATACCTTTAGAGTCGTTGCAAGGACTGTAGGTTTAATACACGCTACATGTACTCCGCCTGCGCCGACAAAAATATCTATCAGGCACAGCCAAACGGAGGGACGGAGAAAGAGCCAAGAATTAGCAAGCGGATTATAACTATACGAGTTATGGCTCTCTTCAAGACTGTATCCACGAAGAACGTCGCGGTCGTCTAATAATTTAGGAACTCGTACACGAAAGATCGAAACCGACGATTACCAATGCTATGGCCTATCAATAAGTTGTATGAGATACGGGTAGTCAGTAAAAATCAACCACGTCCTCTTAAATTTAGCAGGCGAGATTTCAGTAGCTGATATTCGAGGAATCTCCCAAAACATGTGTTCAGTTGACCCGCATCAACGTGCAAGCACATTGTGACAGGGGATAATAATACTGACAGCAGACACCAAAATCCAAACGTCATCCTGGCCAAAGTATTTGACCACGAAAACCCTTGTATATATTCGCAACCCTAGGAATATGAGCGAAAAGAAATGGCAAACGCCGTATAGTATAAAGTATTGCACTCTTTGGGTCTCATTCTATGAAAACAAGTTGTTAGAAGCCTAACTATATATCAAGGCAGCGACCAAATGCCTTTCTCGGATGCATTGACTTACGCAGTTCTCTACATGACCATCAGGTATAACGATACCATTAAAATCACTGGCTTGATAATTGTCCGATGACACACGACTTAAGTTTGTCAAAGTAAGGTTACTGCCGGCCATTTTGTGCGATTTTCCGAGATAGAGCGAACAGATCGATATTACGATCGATCTTTTGGCTCGGCTTGAGCATTGACGTGAATATAGAGTGGGCAGATCTAAAAAGTTGGTGTGTTTCAGACAGTAACATGACTGCCATTAGATCGATTCTTAGCGGATGGGATAGCGGAAGCTAAATCCTTCCATGCTTGCAGATTAAGAGAGCAATGATTTTCAGCTTACGAGCATAACGCCTCTGGTTCATGGCGGGGACATATTGTATTTCGTTTGCGGGGACTCTCTTCGTGGGATTCCCACTTAGGATTCCCCAATGCGGACTAGAGTTACAGGTATGGAAAGAGAGTTATATTATCTTCGTCAACTAAACCTAGGCCGCTAAGCGAACACCAATACCAATAGGTTCGACATCGTTTAACACTGCTTCACAAACTTAAGAAACTGCCTGGTCCCGCCACCCTTGCTAACTGGCCACGACTTTTCGGAGTCCCCATCTTCAACATACTGAAACCCGCACTTTTCTAGTACCTTCTGGCTGCCTAGATTCCCAACTTCGGCTTCAGCTTCGAATAATGCCCCAGGGAACTTCCTCAGCACTTCGGTAACAACAGCAGGCATGATGCCTTTGCCTCTGAACTCTGGAGCGAGGAAATACCCGAGTCTAAAGTGCTGTTCTGATTTCCCAGGGTGCGGATGTGTTCCGCAGATACCGACCAAAATCCCGCTATGCGATTTGGAACGGATTACCCAGGCCTCCTGGGTCCCTGGATAGCTTGGGAATCGGTTATGGGCACAATTGTCATTGAACCACTGAGCATCGCTGAGCGTGTAGGGGTATGGGGGACTGAATAAAATGAAGGCAAGATCGGAATTATAAAGTTCGACAAGGCGAGGAAAGTCCGAAGATGCAAGTGATGATAGAAAATATTCGTCAAACGGGGAAGGGAGGGTGGTTTCTTGGATGGGCTCAGGCGGGCCGAGTGATCCGTCTATTTGTGTGTTTTCTAGAGTCGATGGATTCGTCATGGTGTTGAATGTTGTAGTTTCGGTCTACTTTGATTGTTATGCTTCTTCGGCTGCTGTCGCAATTAAATTTTGACACGCGAAATGGGTCGAATTGCTTTCTATTTTAATTGATCAATGAGTTTGTAGATTGCGGACTGTGTGACCGTATTCTAATTTCCAATGGCGGTAGCAATTCTAGCTGTGATTATGAGTCAAGAATGATACCTATTCGTATACGTATACTTCGTAGCCAAGGGCTCGCTTGTGAGCTTGTTGGTTGACATCGACACTACACGCATCTGGAAGGTAGGTAAGAAACACGTGATGCTTCGCATTTTGGCTTTTGCGGGAGATATCGATGTTGATATCGAGACATCGATCAGTAAGACCAAGATCTCATAAATTTAGATGCATCGTTAGTGACACCAGCCTCGCCGGGAATACTGTTCCTAACCTGGGGATCGATAGAATGGATAAATAAAAACATTTTATTTGCTCAGAGGAGCTCGTTCCGCTGTATTCGTAGTCTATAGGATCATGAGGTCACTGTGAAAAATGGAATTTCGGGGTTTGAAGACTAAGGGATTGGTTGGTTATATGCGGCTTCAGCCCTTGCAGGGAATTTTTTGCGAAAAATTATCGCCAATGGGCTGGAGAGCGTTAAAAGGGAGCAGCCGAAATCATGGGACCGAAGCCGGTGGCGATGTGACTGCACTTGTTGCCGGAGTCCGAGGGCTCCAGGCCGAATATCGTTATAAGTTCCATCCCTGGCCTGGTTTCAAGGCTGGGCTGTTGTGCAAAAGCCAGGGCAGCACATCAAACCACCCGTAGTTTCCCGATGCATTTTTTAGATGCGGAAAGCATTTGCTGGCCGAGAAGAGCTAAAAAAAAAAAAATGGAGTATAGTTACGAGTAATTACTTATCTAATGGCGCAGAATAAGCAGTGAAGAATTCGTATCAATGGGATAAATGAACAGAAAAAATGAGGGACAAAAGTCTCCGAAAACTTGAATACGTCGTCTATCAGACACCAATCGCGGCAGTTACGGGGTTAGATCACCGCGAACGCAAACATCAATGGTCGTAAAGCCAACGGAGCATCTCATTATGATTCACTTCCGATGTGGGTTGACTTTAGAATAAGGTTGAGTGGTGTTAGCGGACTTAGTAATCTGGCATCTCTATTTGGTGATTTCCAGATTAGAGTTCGGCAGATATCCTTAAGTCCTGCCGTCATCACGGAGGTATCGCTTCTCGGAGCGAAAGTGACCTCCGCACCGCCGAAGCACGGCGCTTGGCGTCAACATTATATCCTTACTTGGGAGTAGCTTGCTGACATCGCAAACAAGGGACACGGTCGTCAGCTCCCACGCATTTGATCATAACCCACTTTTTGATCCACGTTGCCGTTTCGATCATGCCTATCAACCGAGTGATACCACGGAGAGCTAATGGCGCATACCTCATGGAAGTGACAACGTTATCTCTCCGGTCATGCAGAACATGTGGATCGACCACTAACACTTCGAGTGTACTAATAGTATCGAGCAAACGTCAGCATCTTGTAATGAATTCGTATAGAGAATAAATTTCACCGTCCTGCCGGGCAACAACGCTACCAAAGCGCCCGGGAAAGTTTTCCAAAGAAGTTTTTATTGCAACGTTATGCAAACAAGCCTTGTTAGTAAGCCTGTGATACACTGGGATGAAGAAGCATTTTTCCTTGTTGGCCAAGAAGCCCTTGTCACCCTGAGTCATCAAATCCCAAGCCAAAGGAACCCCTTAAAAGTGGTATATTTTTTCAAGAGCATTTGGGGGCAAGCTGGTCGGATCGGAAAATGTCGCCCAGACCGAGATTTTTTACCCCTTTAGGCAATCTCGGCGTATCCAACATGAAAGGTGCCACCTCTCGGAGCAATTTGACCTCCAGACCAGACAAAAGAGCTGATATGATTGGCCGATAAAAAATAATTTGGCTTTTCTTGTTGGTGGGACCGGTGGAAGGGCAAAGCGATGTGGAAGAAGCAATATGCGGCGCCATTTCCGTCTGTATCAAAGTAATTTTTGGAAGAACAGAGGATCGGACTGTCCTGCATGGCGCACCGGGCCCGAAAGTTGGAAGAAAATATATAATACGGCATCGACTCGGGTTTTCTTTGTCGTTATTCCACGTTCTCATCCCCAGCATCTTGTAACACCATTGCAGCTGCAAAGCGCGAGGTTTTTGAAGGCGTTTTTAAGGCTATCTTTGGCTTCGAGGCTTCTTAAAACTAATACCCTCCAACGTATTCGAAATCTCCCTATTCATAGTATACCCCCCTCAACAATGGGCACTCAGGAACTAGCTGTTCCCCAACAAGACGACATGAATCCCGGGACAGAGACATCGACTTTGGCGGCTCCGTCTGTCAATGCATCCGTTGTCGATGACGAAAAGATCGATCGAGGCTCGACAACGAGCCACTCGAACAAGTTGAAGGCTGTCGATGAGACTCCCATCGACGAGGATAGAAATGAGCTGGAAAAGACACAGACCATGGAATCCCTGCACGAATATCCGACAGCATGGAAGCTCGCTGTCATCTCGATTGCCCTCTGTCTTTCCGTCTTTTGTATGGCGTTGGGTAAGTTAATTTAATATTTCCAGTTTTCGTTCGATGCACGGGCAATTATCGTGGTCTCGACAACACAGAACACCGTCTTTTACCACGTCTTGGCTCTGCGATGTATCGATACGTGTAATATATTCTAAACCGATGCTAATACGACAACTGCTCGTCTGTAGATAATACTATCATTGCCACCGCTATTCCAAAGATCACTGACCACTTCAAGTCCCTGAACGATGTCGGTTGGTACGGTAGTGCCTACATGTTGACAACATGTGCCTTCCAGTTGCTATTCGGAAAGTTCTATACATTCTACTCCGTCAAATGGGTTTACCTCATTGCGCTCTTGATCTTCGAAGTCGGCTCTGTCATTTGCGCTGCCGCTCCCACATCTGAGGCTCTTATCATTGGACGTGCTATTGCCGGTGTCGGATCTGCCGGTATCTTCGCTGGTGCCTTGCTTATCGTCGCTCAGACCGTTCCACTTGAGAAGAGGCCATCGTACACTGGACTGATTGGTTCCATGTACGGTCTTGCATCCGTCGCTGGTCCCCTTCTTGGTGGTGTCTTCACCGACAGCGAGAAACTCGTAAGTCGTCGCGTCTTATGAACTTATTTCTTTAAATCATACATGCTAACACCCAAAAAAATAGACTTGGAGATGGTGTTTCTGGATTAACTTGCCATTCGGTGCCGTCACCGCCTTGTTCATTGTTTTCTTCTACACCGACATCCGCAAGGTCAAGGCCACCAACCTTACCTGGAAGGATCGACTTGAGCAATTCGATATCCACGGAACGGTCATCTTTATGCCAGCTATCATCTGTCTATTGCTTGCTCTTCAATGGGGTGGGTCGAAATACGCATGGGGTAACGGTCGTATCATTGCTCTCCTCGTGCTTGCAGGCGTCCTTCTCTCCCTTTTCGTCGCCATTCAAATCTGGAAGCAGGATAAGGCTACCGTCCCTCCAAGAATCCTCAAACAACGCTCCGTCGCCAGCGCCGCTTGGTTCGCTGCCATGCTTGGTTCCGCCTTCTTCGTCTTGGTTTACTTCGTGCCAATCTGGTTCCAGGCTATCAAATCCGTATCCGCTACGAAATCTGGTATCATGAACTTGCCCATGATTCTCACCCTTGTCATCATGTCCCTCGTCGCTGGTGGATCTGTCACCGCTACCGGTTACTACAACCCATTCGTCATCGCTTCCAGCATTCTCGGAACAGTTGGCGCAGGTCTCATAACTACCTGGGAGGTCGATACCCGCCATCCACAATGGATTGGTTATCAAGCTATTTTCGGTCTCGGTATTGGTATGGGTATGCAACAGCCACTCATCGCGGTCCAGGCCGTTTTGAAGCATCGCGATATTGCTACCGGCACTGCTATCATCATCTTTTCTCAAACTCTCGGTGGTGCTCTTTCCATCTCAATTGCTCAGAACGTCTTCAACAACCAGCTCATCAAAAACTTGGGCAGTGAGGTCCCAAATCTCGACCCATCCATCGTCTTGACCACTGGTGCCACCAGTTTGAAGGAAGTTCTCCCTTCGGAATTCCTTGGCGGTGTTTTGACAGCGTACAATCTCAGTTTGACCCAGACGTACTATATTGCTGTTGCATTCATGGGATTGAGTATCATTGGTGCTCTAGGTCTCGAATGGAAGAGCATCAAGGGCAAGAAGATCGAAATGGGCGGTGGTGCATAACTGCAACCCACGTGAACATTCTCCAAATTTCCATTTCCCTTTTTCTTCCTTTTTTTGAGTCCTTTCCGCTAGATAACAATCTCCACATACCCTTTTATTTCTGTACCAAAATTCTCCGATAGACACTTACGTCACACCGATCGATAGAACTTATTAATATAATTCGGCCTTGCATATGCGCATGAGGATTAGCTGGAGTTTTGGCGTTTTTTTTTTTTTTTTTTTTTTTTTCCTGTTATTACGACTTAAAACTCAATAGTCATGTTGATACGTCGAAAGCATTAGTATAGCAATTATAATTTAGTTTTTTATAGACTTACTCATCCTACCATGCTCAATCATGCGAAAAAAATTATTAGCCTCGTGAACATGATCGATTACATATCGGATATACGAGCTAAGACACCTTGATACCACACGAATACACCTGGGCCACACGTCAACGTCAAGCAATGTTGCCGAAACTTTAATCGATCGACACGGAACCATAGGCCCGGTATCTCTATATAGACGAAATTGTGGGGAATTACAACTGTCATGTTGCAGCCTAAACACCCTCGTATGCTGAGAATTTAGTGACCTACCTCGTCTTATATTGGCTTAGGCCTGAAGTTCTGCTTACTCAAATATACCGTTGACTTATAATTCATCCGGACTCAAGAATATGAGACATATCTTAGATCCTGTCGATTGACAATTTGATTGTCCTAATTGTGAAGTCATTCAATTTATGAAGATGAAATAGTACTGTTTTTGATAGCGGCAAGGGCCATTTGGTGGATCCATATAACTGCCGAGTTCTGACAAGGTAAAGAATGTTCATTAAGATCCTACCGCCTGTTCTCATCAGTCTCGGGACAATAACTATAATTGGTCTTCCTCCGTGGTGTTATTTGGCACGTTGCCCGAAGTAATTACATCGCTGACCCTCTAAACCTACTCATATGATCATACCCAGGATGTAGAAAAGAAATTGCCGCGTAAGTGTAACCTGAATCTCGCTGGTAGTATGCTCAATATCCATAGTCCCATCACGAACCGGATCGAAAACCTGCCCTAAATTTTAATTTTTTGCTTTCCGATGTTTATATCCACAGTCGGGGGGGTCTGGGTACGAGACAGGTTTATATCATCAAAACACATATATATGAAGTCTTAGGGTTATATGCATATACTTAGTATTTAAAAACTTACTTTTCGGCGATACGGGACCTTAGGAAATTTTACAAGGGATTTAAGTTCCTTTTATAGTAGAGTCAAATCAAGTTTCTCAAAGAAGAAGAAGAAGAAGAGCCTAAGCACTGCACTAGAATAGCGGGCACCTGGCCAGTAGCAGCGAAACTAGTAGGCACGGGAAGTGCGGCAACCCCGCCACCGAGCGGTATATGCACGGAGATATTATCCCGTCCTGGTATGCCGCTATATGCATGCCGCAAGCTGATCAAGTTCAGGTTTCGCACCGCGGGCCTCCTAAAATATGCAAATTACGTGTTTGAATTGCATATTGTCGATCCAACAGCACATGCACGGGGAGATGCATTATCTTCAACAATGTTGCAACCCCTCTTATTATAACGAGACCACTTATTATCGATTATCGCATTGCATTGACTTGACGGCATATGTGATCCCGCCTTGGTAATATGTGAATTTTTAGAGTACTAAAACAGATACAACATACTATGACATTACGAACAGAAATTCAGGCTCTTTAGCTTCAGTGCTAGCTTTAGCTGATCGATGATGAACATACTAGTACTTTCTATAGTAATATCAGTCATGCAGTGTGTATGCATGCAATCTTTTAATGGACTAGTCCAACCGGCGCCGGCCAAAACACGGAACAGAACTATACTAATCAAGCATTGGTTATATCCCAGATTCCGCCAGGTCAAATTAGCTCATCGTATCGGTATCGGTATCGGTTTCTTTGGAAGCAAACAAAAAGTGTAGAGTATTTGCGATGTAATTAAACATAGCTATCATTAATTAACATATTGCAAAATGCAGTAAAACTTGATCCTCAGGCTGACACTCCGAGGACCCCTAGAGAGCTCTATGTCTATATGAAGTCCATGTTCACTTGAGATGACGCGACAAGCGGTACAGTGGAACCCGAGGTTAGATTAGCTTATTGCTAGATAATGCTGCTCTAGCTCTCAAGTTTGAATATTTCATCTCGTAATTGATTGAGTAACACTTAGTCGCCGTCAATAGCGCCAATACCCGGGAACCTCACAATCGCGAGAACTAGCAAGAACTCCTGCGGTGTCCAGATCCGTTTTTTGGGAACAGGCTACTATAGGGCGACACCGCCCAATATGCTCGAATATATTTCCGGGTCTACGACCCCAAGCCTCCATCTTGCTGGCTTCTGATTAAGCCGTTGGCAATTAGAACCCAAAGACCAAGTTCACGAAGGAGAGAAGGGAAGACGGGGAACATGGAATTGAAAATAAAGAGAGAAGGAAAGAAGGCGAGTAAAGATAAAAAGAATAATAAGCTGAACGAACAATTCAAGTACCACACCTAGAGGCGGGCTAAGGGCATGGCATATATTGCGCATGACACACCAAAAATCCCCCTATAAGCTTTTTTTTGTTTTTTTAATTTTTTAAGCTACTATTTTTTCTTCGAGGTGCAGTCTGATGAGAAGCAGCATATTAGATATGCGTTGGTTTAGTCTCGTAGTATAGTTGGTTAGGCCCGATCGGTGCCTTACTTAACACCCCTTAGAGGGGGCCTATGGAAACCAAAATGGTTCGGCTGGTCTCACAAATTAAAGTCCTCACTGCAGGGTTAAAATAAGGTTCGGCGCTGGGTGCATTTAAAAGATGGCCCTTGCTCCTCGATTTGTTGATTGCAAACCACAACCGCATATGCACATGCAGTCGGAGCTTGGTATATATCATGATGCATGATGTGATACATGCACATGTGCATATTTTGATTGTGTTTGCGACTTGGTAGCCGCCAGGCTAATCCCAGGGCTCCGTCGAAAACGAATCATATCGTGGGAGCTCTACCACATTCAACTATAGACTACTTTAGATCTTAGGGTTTGTAGTCGATAGCTCGAAGACAAAGTGTAGTTAGTAACTACGTCCTTCGGTGAGGTGTTGGCCTGCGAGACAAAATTATGTCCCTATACCTGGGTGCGTTCTGAAAATTTGTCAATCAAAAAAAAAAAAAAAAAAAAAGATCGTAAGGCATGGGCTCGACCTCGCTCTGATTTCCCTCGTGGAAAGGGTTAAGATCAATTCTGGGAGTCAACCAACTGCAGGTTTGCGTGTTGAATCCTGGGCAGACTAGGACTTCTTCGGACCTTTTTACATGGCGAGAAAAGATTTGTTGGCTAGCGCTATAGCTCCTAAGGGGCCGTAGTCAATCTTTCGATCATGCCATCTGCGAGCTCTAGGTCTTAAAACGCATCGCAGAGGAGCCTATTTGGCTAATGCACGCATGGTGTATCCCAAAATTGCAAAAGCGCATGACCCCTACAAGATATCGGTGGAATGTGTACTTTTTGCTAGCTTGGATTCGAGGACAACTTTTTGCTTGTTTATTCAGAAAACTGTGTGGGTTTCGTGTATTTTATTGGATAAAGCCACGGGAGTCAGGGCGTATGTGCTGTGATGGTGCGGGTGCGGTAGACAAGGAATCGCAATCGGATCCGTTAAGTCCAAACCAGCCGCGATCTCTATGGAGCTGTTCGAATTTAATATAATTATATGGGAAACTATACATAAAAGATATTCTTGAGTAGTTTACATAGGCTGTTCATGTTTTTTATGGATTGTTAACATTGTTCACAATTGTTTAGATCGCATTTAATATCGAGCCCCCACACCAAGCCAAACAAACCACGAAGTCGATAGAGTGCATTATAATAGGCCCATACGCCAGTAGCAGAGCTCATAAGAGACATGCAGTGAAAGTCGAACTAAGGACGCATGTGAGCCCAAGAATGTGGAGTTTAAGTCTAGGCGATCGATCGTTTCCGCACTTCGGGCCGTGTCCCTTTCAAATTTTCTCCGTACACGAGACTGCGACCCTGGCTATACTTCTAGCTAATTTTACACCCATTACCAGGATGATGTCCGCTGATCGATTGATCGAGATTTTAAGATTCAGGGGAAATATCCGATGCCTAGTTAAATAGTACATACGATGGGTATCTATCGGGTAGAACTCCTGGTTTGTCTTCAGTGAGTCGGGCGCGCTAGCTGCTTTGGCAAAAGAGCCCTACCCAAAAAAAGCCACCCACAGCCAACCGACCGGCCACCCGCTCTTCCCGACATGTCCAAATTTGTTCGAGACTACTCGTGCCGGATCTTTTTGCTACGTAAATTGCATAAGATCGGCAAGGTTTGGTCAATGGACAGTCCTGTTTTGGACCTAATCCCCTTAAGTAGGCAAAGTGGGGCTCCTATTTAGGACACCGACAGAAATCTTAGGAATGCGATTTCTAGACAGGGTCTGAAATTATACTCTATGCAGGATATATTCTTGTTGGGATATGGTCGTAAGTTGGATGTTGCCTTCAGAGGACCTATCCCTAGGTCACCCTCTGAGCTCGGATTTTTCCTCAATAGGTCGGGGGTATAGCTCCTCCTTCTATGGCTAGACCTTTGGATTGGAGGGATTTATCTGCAGGTCAGCTAATTTCCGCTTCATCGATCGATCGATCGATCGATATCGGAAGGCTCATGAGCTCAAAGTCAGGGCCTAGAGTAAGTTGTGAGTAGTGAAAGATGCTCAACCAACAGGATAGATGCATGATGGAAATTGAGGGTACGGTGCTTTCCACATCAACCTACATTGTAATTAGATTTGGGAATAGGCACTGGTTAGAGAACTTGGTGAAATATAAAAAGAAGACAATCCGCTGTCGATGAACCAACTTTTCACTCCACTCAGTACAGCAGTCTCTCTAGCTTCCAAGCCTTCGCCCTCACTATTAGTATACTTTTACTACCAACAGCCCCTCCAGTAGCTGAATTTTTGTGACAATTCTCATAATCAGAAACCTCAAAATGCTCTTCTTCAAGAAAGCCATTACCTGCGCACTTGCGCTCCTCGCCGCTCCATCCATTGCTGCTCTCACGCCGGCGCAAATGGTCGGAAACATTCAAATGTTGACACAGAAATCCATGGCACTCCAAACGCCAGCCAAGTCTATTACTATCCTCAATGGCCCCCTCATCGTTGTTGGCTTGGGACCTTTCCCACAAATCATCGCTGGTTTCACCGAAATCGTCACAATTACGACTACGGCGATTGCTCAGATGCAGGGGAGCGCCGTCATTACCAACCCCACCGATGCTAAGAATATTGCTGACGCCTTCCGAAATGTAAGTAAACTGCTGCTAGCTTCTGGATCAACCCTATTCTTATATTATTATACTAATAATACTGGCGAATGTATAGTTCGTCAAAGTTCACCAGGCACTCTTGAACATCCTGATCGGAAAAGCTGGACTCTTCAATACTGTTCCAATTATTGGTGCCCCTGTTGCTGCTGTACTCCGGCAGCTTGAGAATATTGTTGATGTAAGTTGCTGGGTTTCTAACAAACCCTTCAAAAAGAAGTTGATCCGCTAAACTAAGTGTCTATCTAGACCGTTGCTTTCGGGCTGATCGACCTTGTTGAGGTTGCTGTTCACAAAGCTGCAATGCAATCCGATGCAACCTCCCTCAGCGGGTCGATTACTATTACCATTAACGCTTACCAAGGCCTTATCCCCCTAAAGAAGCGCCACGCTCGTGACTTCATGGCGATTGGTGCTTAAAGGGGCTTTCATTAACTATAATATTAATATGTTGCGAAGAAGGCTTTTCGGGAAGACTGGCCGGTCGCAATGTGGATTTACGGGGTCGTGATGGCGAGTATGATGTGGACACGGGGAACGTGGAGGAATGAGGCCTTTGAGGGCTATGGAAATCCAAAGCTAGAGTACCGCTTTGATCAAATTTGCCCTGTTTTCGAAATTTCTTGGAAGGCACACTGTGCCGAAGTCCAAAATATCTTACAGTAATTAGGGTCGAGTAGTGTAGTGCAGTGTGAATTTAAAATCTTTTTCAGAGAATCAGTCTTTTTATACAAAGATATTTTTTGTTCAGTATAATTTAAGCTTGCAAGATCCATCGTTTTGGATTTCCACCCTCGAAGATTAGAGGAACGATATGGAAAGATAGGCAAGTGTAATTTCGAAATACAGGCCCCGGAGCAGGCCTGCACTCAATAATCAATTAGCTATGGCAATCTTCATTTTAGAATGAGCTCATGAGGTGAAATCGTTATTTATATAGGGTATAGTATTCTGGGAATCATGAAAATTCTAAAAATAGACATTCGGGTATGTTCACCTATAATTAACTACAGGACATTTACTCAATAATTTTGGTGTAGACTTTCTTCCTTTCGATTTTTTGTCTAATATTGAAATTGCAGTGTGAACTTACTAGTCTATTCTCAGTTTAAATCCTAGGCAACTTGAACCTTTCACCTTAATATAGTCATCTCGGTTTGCTTTGTAAGTCGATATGATTACCATCATAGGTTGTGGATACATATTTAGCAAGGCGCTTCCAGAATTCTACAATCCGGAAAAAAAATAAAAGAAAATTTGCCTTGATCTACTTGAGATCCTAATTGAGGGCTCCTCCGGCATATTTCAAGGACCAGAGGGTGTGTGAAACAAACCTTCAATGCGTATACACCCTTCCAATATTAAGGTCTTTCGGCCCACTTTAACGAGATATTGCGTGGTTACTCATTCTAATATTCTGCGAGGGGGTTTCACTGCATTCACAGTGTTCCGAAGATATGTTTGTGGGTGTTCCAAGAGATGTATTTCTACAGATTGTTTAAACTGAGAGTGATCCTCTATGGACATAAATTGACCTTAGTCTCGGAGAACCTTCTTGTGTTGAAATTGACTTCGTATATAGGCATCGATGCCGTAATTGCACAACTACAGTTTGGTTCCGAGACTGGCCGTAATATATGATATGTTGCGTTGCTGCTGTTGTAAGTTTTGCAGCATAAACTGAGACACTGCGCTGTCGGCTGGAAATTAGGGTCTTGGGAGCCGATAGTACTGAGAGCTTCGGCTGCGCAGTGAGCAATAGGAACTCTGCGACAAAGATATCTAGGGTCCCTTCCAAGACTTCATTGTAGAGACCTTAAAATGTGACGTTGGCCAGTGTTGAACCTCATGCTCGGGGCTGCTTCCTGCGCCGTAGATGTAGGGGTGTCTGTTAGCGAAACCTCATGCATTATGCTAATGTCCCTTCCCCGCGTTCTGAGGTTGGCGAACCGGAACTTCAAAGCATGATGAGGTTGCTCTTAGCGAAACAGAACAAAATCGGTTCTCGTTAATTAGACATCTTGAAGTTCAATGCAACAGTGTAACAGCATCACGTCGAGGATCAAGCAGCCACAGATTCAAGTTTCTAAGCCACCGGTCCCGAGCGGAGTGAATTCCCCGACGTTCCAGAAGCTGCAGGGCACCGGCGCTAGTCCCTCGCTACGGTTCTAACCGTTGAAAACCTTCTTCTTTCGTGCACCCTAAGCTCTAGACGTTCAGCCCAGCCGACCGAGCAGCTGTCTGGGAAAAGTTCTTTGCAGGATTCAAGTGGTTTAGTGGCAATCACCTGTATATGGGTACTATGGCAGACAGCGCGCATGATTTGAGGCTGGCAAGAGAGTGCAACATGATGGCAAAACTTATTCCGTGGAAAATTAGGTACCGTAGATTGGGCTTGGTAGCACAGACTATTGCTGAATGAAGCAAGAGCAAGTCCTTTGTCAAAGCACCTCAAACTTGTCGGCTGTAACCGATGGGATATCCCTGGTTTCGCAATCGGATTGAAGAATAATTTTGCAGATTTGCGATATAGAGTTGATTATCATACGGAAATTTCTTCCCGGAAGCCTTGTAGACCGGTTATAAAAGGATCACTGAGTCCCAGCTATCGAGTCTTTTTTTTTTCATCATCAACAGCATCACTTTCCAAAGCAATCTTCCGTTCTTACAATCTTACAAACAGTTCAAACCACTCCTTTCAGAAACCACTTTTTTAAAACAAAACTTTAATTTTTATTTTTCTTTCAACCAAATCCCTATCAATCATTCAAAATGAAGGCCACTTTCATCATCGCTCTTTTCGTTGCCGCCGCCGCCGCCGCCCCAGCTGGTGATATCTCTGGAGCCACAGAGGTAAATACATCCTATCTAGTTATCGATACTTCTACAACATGTCCAAAGCTAACAAATCGCTTCAATAACAGCCTCCTGCTGGATTCAAGGCATGCGGTGGACAGACCGGTAAAACCTGCTCTGCTGGCGAGATCTGTGTCGGCGAGAAAGAAATCAAGGGAGGAGCCGGTATCTGCGTCGCCGGCGACTTCAAGAACCAGTGCGCCAACGCTCTTGGAAGCATCTGCCCATTCCCTACCGACTACTGCATCGAAGATCCTCGCAATGCCGACTGCCCAAAGGGAGTTATGGACTGCGGTAACGGCCTCTGCATTCGCGGACCTTGGGCCAACTTCGTTGGATTGAAGAGGAACTAAGTTAATTGTTTCTGTCTGATCCCTGGTGGACGATAGAAACTTTCGGGTATATAATCTATGGCAACGAGGAGGAGTTTATTAATTCTTAGGAGGGCTATGTACGATAGAGATTAGTTTATAGATAAAATCAAGAAAATTTCCCCGAAACCTAAGGTCCTAAATTCACGCTCGGAGTATCCACTGCAGGGCGACAAAGTCGTAATCAACATAGTTACAATTCGAGACACGTGATGGAAAATATGAACTAGGCGGTGTGGGAAGGACGTCCAGGAACTTTCGAACATGAGACATGAATTTCATATATTCTCTTAATTACAGGCTAAAACAGCTGTGGTGATTCGAATTGCGATATCGATATCGCCCACTGAGTATTGAGAGTGTTAGAAATTTAACACATTAATTGAGATATTCACAATTGCGTTGCATTTTTCCAACTCGTTTTGAAATGAGTTCTCAAGCAGATCCTTCGTAGCTTCCTTCCTTAAACTCTTCCTTCAAAATATCTAACCAGCAAGCGGGCCCAGAGGCTGGTTTCTTCTTTCCGTCCTCTACGTTCAGTGGAAGCATTTGCTCGGCAAGAATATTGACCCAGGACGTTCGGTCAAACTTCTGAGCACCGATGAATTCATCCTCAAAGTCAATCAAACGTCCAGAGGTTGAAGCCTTTGCCTCGGAGATAGAGGTGGTCGACAACGGAGCTAGGGCTGGGCAGCCAAGGGGCATAGTATGAACGTCGTCGAGTATGTGGAGCCCGGGAGCTGGGGTCTTAGAACAAGGTTCCATTCCCTGTCCTTTAGGATTGGAGTTCTCCGTCAGAGAGGTTTCCACCCCTCCTCCAGGCGGTTCTCTTTGAACAGGTTGCTCCGGAACACTCTCTGGAGCTAACGCAGGGGGGTGGGTGGCATTTTTCTTTCGCTTCCTGTTCGGGTCCCTCAACATCGTGACAAGGACTTCCGAGTCGAATCTAGCTAGAAACTATGGATGAAGCTATTCTTAGCCTAACACATCCAAATACTGGACTTACTTGCCCATGGCGTGGTTATTTCGTGTTACTTACATCGTTTGCGATGATTCCTTCTCTCAAAGCCCCCGTCGGGTCAAAACTATCCCGGACTTGCATGCCTGGAGCAAGATCAGAGCATATAAGGTACCCCATCTGGCACTTGGCGAAAAAGTTTGGGTCGATTCGGATACCCTGTGAGCATCTCATGTAAAGACAGTCACGCCTCCCAGGAGCGTTAGCCTCTGGGCAAGGTCGAACACCCGACCAGAGAGACCCCCCATTCCTAACTTTCACGGAAAGCTAATTTCATAAAATCGGAATCAGCCTTTTTCTTATTGTGATAAGCCAGCAATACTCCCCCGGTAGGAAAAAAGGTTCAAGGGATGTGCGTCTATATATATGCATATTTATACTTAAGTGCGTAGGTATACATACCTGTGGTAACTCAGTGGAGAGCAACCAAACCGAAGCACATTCCTCCCCATCACCAAGTCGATAGTAGGCAATACACTTCTTAAGCTCTGTGTATTTCAAACAGCCAACGAAGACATCGTTTGCAGGGAACGTAATTGAAAGACTGGGTCTTTCCTTTCCTCTCCGTGTTTCATCTTGTCCGGGAACCTCAATCTCCAAAAAGATGGTGTCATCTATGACACCAGTGGTATTGTCGCCCGCGACTGCTGATTGGATGCTTGCTAGGGATTTCATGGGATCGTAAGGCATCATGAGAATTTCGAATCCTAGAGCGACTCCCTGAACGGTCGAAGGCGGTAGAGCCATGTTGAATGAATGCTATGCGTTTGGTAGCTGGGCCGGGAGATCTGGTTGAAGGGTGGTGCTTGAGGTTGCACGGAATGAGAGCTGTTGGTTGAGGTGACGCGAAGAGATGAGGGAGGACGTGGGTCTGAGATCTCGCGATGCTTTTTGAGGAAGCGTCGGTGAGCTGTTGCAACGGTTTTTGGAGGCTGTAGAAGGTCCTGTTGTTTTGATACCCTGCGTTGCTACAGAGCAGGTTCACTTCGACAAGGTCAGCTGCTCAGCTCACACCAGATTCAAGTATGAGGCCTCCAGCTTGTAGAAAATCCACTTATCAAGAATTACTCAAGCTGCTGCTTCCAGGTTTGAATGAATCGAAATGGATCTATTGAATCTAAATTCTAATAAAAACTATTATTCGACCACAGAAAACTCTGTGCACGCCAATATAAAAACAATATGGACAAGAAAGAACAATAGAAACCCCAAAATATGTAAAAGAAACCCAGAGCTATGCATTACCCATAAATGAAATAAACATATAACTAAAAAGAATTCATGAAAGGCGAGGATATATGCGCCCCATAGGTGGCGAGATACCGACCTGGCTTAGCAGCACCAGTCATAAGCCTTCTTAGCTGTTGACCACTGTGCCTTTTCCTCATTCTCTTGCCTGATAATCTCAGCAATATCAAGATCTCTTCGGCCCGCATCGAGATCAACTTCCATGAGATTGACTCCGAACTTCCATTTACCAGTAAAAGCCTTATAACCAATGAACATAGTGAGAACGACTGGAGCGGCGAGGTAGCTTTGGAAGAAGGCTTTAGCGTCCGGCTTGCCACCGATAGGCTATAAAAATATTGTTAGAACTTCCGAATATAGTATATCTTTGATTTGTTCTAGTAGCAGGTAGGTACTTACGAAGAGAGCAACGTAGAACTGCGCGATCAGGCAGAGGATATTAAGACTGAGACCGATGTATGAGCCCCAGACTCCGAAACCAGCCTTGAATGGGAGTTCGTCCAGGGAGCGGCCTTGCATTTTCCATGCGCGACGGAATTGTATGTGAGCAAGATTGATGGAGCCCCAGGAGAAGAAGTTGGACAATCCGGACAAAGCGAGAAGCCAGTAGAATATAGTTTCTCCATCTGGTGCAAGCACAATGAAGCCAAGGAAACCGAAAGCTATCCCCCCTTTGTATTAGATAAAGTAGATTGAGTTTATGACATGGGGAGGGGACTTACTGAGAGCGAGCAAAAGAGCATAGATTGGTCGACCCTTTGAATCAATCTTAGCGAATATCTTGGGGGCGTGTCCCCTCATAGCTAGAGCTTGAAGGGTACGAGTGGATCCGTAGGAGCAAGTGTTTGCAACAGAGATGACGGAAATCAAAATGACCGCGTTGAAGATACTGGGCAAAACTGGAATACTGGCGAGGGTCATTGCACGAACGAAAGGAGAAAACTTAGTTTGGGCACCGCTGGCGCTGGCGAGTAAAGGATCATCTGATGGAACGACGAGGCCGAGCAAGAATAGCGAAATGACGTAGAAGATCATGATACGCCACAGGACCTGCTTAGTGGCCTTAGGAAGGGTTTTGCGAGGGTTCTCGGTCTCAGCCGCCGACAAACCGACGAGCTCAGTTCCACCGAATGCAAAAGAGGCAGTAACGAACACACTGCAGAAACCCTTAAATCCGTTACGGAAGGCTCCAGGGTCACTAGTGTATTTGGTTAGTTATGATCCACGCTACTCTCTGTCAAAGAATAAAACTTACCTCCAATACTTGGCTCCAATATAGCCGCGGTTGTCGGTGGGGACACCACCAACATTGATAACAATAGCGAGGATGATGAATCCCAGGATAGCAATAACTTTAACAGTTCCAAGAATGAATTCAACTTCGCCGTAGCCCTTCACGCCGAAAATATTGATAATAATAACACCGACAAGGAATATCGCGATAAATATACCCTGATTTGGTAATTTGTCACTCCAAAACTGCAGCGTAATCGAGGAAGCGACTAATTCGAATGGTAAGACGATAAGCCAGTTGAATGCGTAGTTCCAGCCCATGGCGAAACCCCACGCAGGGTCGATGAAACGGACGGAGTATGTATAGAAGGCGCCATTGATAGGATAGAGAACTGCCAGTTCGCCGAGAGCGTGGACCGTGAAGAGTAACATAAGACCGATAATCATGAAATCGATAACGAGAGAAGCCGGGCCACCAGCGTTGAGAGAGCTACCAGACCCAACGAAAAGACCAGCGCCAATCGAACCACCGATAGCAATCATTTGCATGTGCCGGTTTTTCAAACTCCTCTTGAGCTCGTTCGCTCCGGCCACTGTGCCCAGCTCTGTATCACTGGCAGCGGCATCTCCAACAGGGGGTTTCGACTCCAGGAAATGCATTCCGGGCTATGTGGAGGACGTCCACGTGCGTGTGTTGTCTGTGTGGTATTCTTCTGCCTCTTCCTTAGATGTCTGTGTTCAGGCTCTTAAATTAAATTTGGGCGCAAACGAGATGATATAACTTCGACAACCCCGCGACGAAAAGAAGCGAAAGAAAGAAAAGAATAAGATGTGAAAGTATAATCCTGTCGACAAGCGACTACTCTATGGGGAAGATGGAAGCCTGGATATCTCTCGAAGGCGGACCCTCGGCTCCTTTTAATCCCTATCACACGCAGAATTGAGCGTAATTTTTTACCACCAACCTAGGTGATAGATCGTCCGGAAGGCAGCACAAGCAAGGCCCTTGACGCTTAGGTCGGTACAACAAGCAACATCCTGCCCACGCCCAAAGATACGGTCGTCATTTCGCAACTTCCAAATTCGTGAGCTTCCAGGGGATCCCAAATACCTTCTTGCATTGTCTCGCTTGCGGTCGTACATTTACAGCCGAAAAGGCTTCATTTCTTCATTTCTCGAAAATTTGGTGCCTGTGCGACTACGTGGAAACCATGGGTTTCTGGAACCTGAAATTTGGTACCCTGCATAGCTGCAAGTGTCGCTTCTGTGGCGCCGTGATCGAGGAGAGGTTGGTTTCGCTTTTTTGTTTTTTGAACTGGCAGAAGGGCTACTAGCTCAAAAAATGCTGTAAGTGAGCATACGACAGATTGCCTGTCTTGATAGTGGGTTCGAGAATGATGCCAATGCTGGGCTGTTTCTGCTTCGAATTGCTTGATCTGACTTCATCCTCTTATCTACCTTTAGGCGGCAGGAAGGAAACATAGTAGCATGAAATCAGGCAGCTGCAACACCCCTGCCCTTCAAGACCATATCGGGACCCTGGCATTCGGAAAATAACCAATCGTTGTGCGCTGCCGCAAATCTCGAGATGCGAGTCTAGGTTAGAAACAGCGGCTTGAGCCAAGACAGGCTTCATCGTGGAACCTCCCGATTTCACATTCGGTGATATCGAACAAAATCGGTTGGACATTAGTCCCTCCAGAATCGTAAGACCTCATCGGCCCCTTCCCCATTTTAGGGAAAGTCGTAATGGGTTTTGCAGGCTTTGCGATATTTTCCCCATGTGCCTCAACATCTGCAAATATACATAGTACACGTTCTGCTATATCGCAGATATTGGGGACAGTGGCCCCTGTTCTATGTTCGTCAGCCTCAGCGATTCTCGGACACAGCATGATCCTATCCAAAAGCCAGCCAGCCCTTTCGGCGGTCTCATAATTCTCGCATGGAAATAACGTTTTTGTCCAACGCTCCGACCGACTTTTAGGCCACCGATAGTCAAATATTTGAACATCAGCGGCAAGGTATTCTCTACCAGAAAAAAACAAAAAGAAAGAGTTTTTTTTTCTTGCGGCAAATGCATGGATTCTCCAGATTTTTACTGGCCAGACCTGATCAGGCGCAACACAGACAAAATTATTTGCGAGGGCTAGTCCTGAAAATAGCGACCAACTTCCTGATCCAGAGGCAGAAGGTTACGGTAGGCTTATGCTTTATTGAAAGGAGTTGCATACCAAGCTGAATGTCAACTTCAGTTTTGAGCTTTACTATCTCCTAAACGTTCTACACGATATCAGCGTTCGCACGCCTAGCTCTGACCCTAGATTGGCCAGCCAGGGCATATCTTGGAAGCCTGGATACAACAGACATTTGTGACCAATGTTCCATCCTTACCCAGATAGCTGGGCAAACTATAGTTGGGTTAAAGGATATCCTGGCGTTCGTGACAAGTCCGCAATACTAACATTTTTTTATTTATGGGGTCTAACGTGAGCTAGTAGTGTAGCAGAATCTTCGACACCTATAAATCGTTTCAACTGTTGGATATCAAGATAGCGGGATGCTAAGAATTCTCGAAGTAGGCACAGCACTGGGCGGGTTTTGGCCCTAGTATTCGACAGTACAAGATTTCAGACGAAAAGCTTGTTCAGACGTCATCCAACCAACATGCATAACCTGAGACTCCTGGGGCTCTTTAGAAGCCTTGAGGGATAACAGCTTTGGGGCTTCAAGGCAACAGTCTGAGACTGTTGAGAACCGAGGCCAAGGAAAGCACAGCTCCTGTGTATCAGCGTGTCGCTCGACAGTGCTAGTGTGTTTCGCAAGCCAAGAGGTTAGCTTGTTGCCAATACCACGGGATCAGTCGAGGGCCGCGAAACCCTGACCACAAGGAAAATCCAAGCACTGGGCCGTATCTAAGCTGCCTCTTTAGCCCAACCTCAACGGTCAGGTTGCTATCCATCTCCTCTATCCGTTACCTCAGAGTTCTGGTCTATCCCGCCCACGTGCTGGGTTGAGGATGGAACTGGTCGGCGTAGATAATCACCCCAGCCCTGCTTGAATGTGCCTTCCAAGTTCAAGAGGAAATTTTGGGAGGAAATTCCTTGGATTGGGTGGACTACCAATCTGAACGTCCCAAGACTATTTGCACCCTTGGGCTTGAATTTGGGAAACCGGGCCAGCGAAACCAACCTGACCGACATAAAATAGCCCCAACCAGCCCTCGAAAGATGAACCTAGGCTAGCCTAAGGTGGAAGTCATGGACTCGGATACGGGACGGATGCCAAAAATTCCATAATTTCAAAAGTACACGCAGTCGGGGATCAGCTGGTGACTGATCTGTGATTTCGGTTCCTCAGGAGGCATTTTCTTCGGCAAAGTGCCTGACCGAAACTGTAGGCTTGCGGACAGGAGTTCGAACCGTTAGTCCTAGCTTGGTCTTATCACACCTGTTTGGATGCAAAAAAAAATCACGGCTTCAAATATCTGACTATAGCTGGTAAAGGCTTTGATATAACATAGAGTGATTTAGCAACGTAGATACATAGTGCCGATAGTAAATATTAAAGTGTAGAAATAAAATATAAGAACGTTTCACGTTGGCCATGTTAGATCGGATTCTCGTTGTAGGGAAGGATGTTCTGGGCAATGCCAAGGTTACCCCTCATGTTATCCTTCGCGGGGCAGAGCGTTGAAGAGGGTAGGAGGCTGACAGCAGCCAGAAGTATTTCTTCGCAATCCCTGCGGCCGGCGAGCCATAAGTCGCTCTGCTGAAACTTTAACAATTCGGGCCTAGGAAATTCAATTAATCCCGTTAACGCTTTAAGACGGCGAGGAGAAGATCCTAAAAAACACTGATCAGAGTAACGCATGGCCAGGGCGTCCTAGGAACTTTCGAATCCCCTACCATTCTTTAATATAATGGCCACTACTTTGTATATGGCCTTCCAAATCACCCTGGCGAATACTACTTAGGGCACATACGTTGGGAGAAACCAAAACACCAAAGACCAATCGAATTCAGTCTTATGTCTTATGGTGAAAGCTCGACAAGCTTACCAAAACAAATCCAGCGACGCGACGTCATTAGATGGAATTTCGATATAAGCCTTATCGCTTGTAATCTCCTGCCTTGTAATATGGATCGATGTTGTTATGACTAATGTTACTCTCTCTCGGCCCTTATAATTAAGTATATAAATCTAGTTTCAAGGTCATTTATTGAGCATCGAAACGGAAAAAGCTTGCGGAAGGGCCCCCAAGCCATGCCAAGTACCGAACTAGCGCAGAAACTCCAGAGCTTCAGGATCTGTTTCCCAAAATATGGACATGGGTCTCATCGGAAAGTCAGCCCCACTGGGAAGCTAGCCGAGTCGGTTCTCTGCAGCCGAAGCTAACTTCTCAATTCCAGAAGCTAAATGTCGAACATCAAAACATTTCTACTTCTGTAGAATATCACGCCTCCCAATGCTCTCGGCCTCCCATGATGCATGGGCTGAGCCGCTTGGGTCGGAACTAGATCTTAGGAGAGGACGTAATTCTAGGGAACTGCACAGCGAAAGGTGTCCGAATAGATATTAATTAGCTCGTTCATGGGTTTTCTTTATTACTACAATAGGCACAGGGATCCTAATATATTATATTCCATGTCATGCAAGCTGACGCTTTTGGCTAAAACGAATATACCCGCATTCACTGTCAAAGTAATACTGATCACGAATCGAAGGTGAATCAGGCGGTTGGCTACCCCACAAGTCTGAGCTGACAATAGCTTTCCAACTGATTCGCTGGGTTATCTAACTAAAAGGTTTATTGTCCCAAATACGGGAAGCAGGGACTGCACTGTTAACTTGTGAATCAACTGAGGTCAGCTTTGGCGGTCGCAAACCCAATCGAGTCTCTTTTGCATTTAGGATTCCCTCCCACCAGCCTCGGCAGAATCTGGGGTGACGCTTCGTGGACTCATTCTCTTGCTATTTCTTCAATTGCTTGGAGGCCAATGCGAGGATGCGAGTAATCAGGCCAGGAGAACCTTATAAGCTCGACGCATCCAACGTACACTAATGTTGTTTATATAAAGCTGTGATATTTCCCATGACAAAACATCCATCCCATCTTTAGCACAGCGTTCCGACCAAGGCCCTACCCACATCAGGATGCATCTTTTATTGCCTACAGCATGGATCCTTTCTATTTCAGCGACGGCACTGGCCACTAGAACCCCCGCGGCGGGCATACAGCAGGTTCTAGGGCCGAGGCTCTCAGCTGGAGCCAGCATTGTGTTGTCTTCCTCTGCTGCTCCACGATGGTCCCAGTATCAAGCACCTCGCGCACAAATAGTTGTCAATGTTGGCTCGGAAAAAGACGTCGCGGAAATAGTGAGTTCTCGGTCGGGGAAATTAACTGTTGTTGTGCTGCCAGGGTAGTTCTAACAGAGCCAGGTCAAATACTGCAACGAGAACCGGCTTGGTTTCCTGGCCCAGACAAGCGGCCATGGCTGGGCGAACACTTGGAAGCTGGACACTGGAGATGTTATCATTAACATGCGAGCTTTAAAAACCGTCAAAGTCGATAAAGTTAAGAAGACAGTGAAGGTTGGCGGGGGCGCAATAATCAAAGAAATCGTCGATGAGGTCTATAAAAACCAGATGCATATAGTATCTGGAGGCTGCAACTGCGTCGGTACTGGCTTCATGCTTGGAGGCGGCTTGGGTAAGAAGTAGTCCTCGAATTGATTCGGGTCCACCCGATACTAGAGTTATATAGATGGATGTTGATTGTTTTTAAATTATAGGGCGTTTGATGGGAGAGTACGGTCTGGCTATTGACAACTTGCTTTCTCTGGATCTTGTCACAGCAGATGGAAAAACCATCACAGTGTCATCTAGTAGCAGCGATTTATGGTGGGCACTTCGAGGCGCAGGGCATAACTTTGGCATAGTGACCTCTTACGTCATCAAGGGACACCCATGGATTAATAACGGTACACACTGGAGCGGAAACCTTGTCTTTTCTGGAGATCAAGTCGAAGTCGTTACCAAAACTATCAACAAGCTCGTCTTCCAAAAGGCCATGTCTATTCACTACTACTTCGCGGTCGACCCTTCTTCTCAACAACCTGTAATTATTGTCAACCCTTTCTACGCTGGAAAAGCCGATGACGCAAGGAAGGCTTTTAAACCTATTTTGGATCTCCAATTCATTGCAGACACTACAGGTCCGATTGCTTGGGATGAATTAAACAGCAGTGGTGACTTTTTCTGCGACAAGGGCGGCCGCAAACCGGCATACAGTGCAGGACTGAAGAAGCTAGATCCCAAAGCTTTCAAGAATATTTGGGACGCCTATGTCCAGTTCTTGAATAAAAATGGCGTCGATAAGGTCGGGAGAAGTGCTGTGCTAATTGAGTGCTACTCTTACATAACAGCCCGAGCTATCGACAAAACATCGACAGCTTATCCACATCGCGATGTGAATTTTCAGGCGGTGATATTGGGATGGTACGATGACAAGGCTTTAGATAAAGAGGCCGAAAAATTGGGGAAATATGCTAGGGAGCAATGGCTTAGCACATCAGGCTTCCATCGAGATCATACGTAAGTAGGGGTTGCTAGTTTCCAAGCCTAGTGTCTTCATTTGTTCTCAAGGTTTGCTCTTCTGACTCAAACACCTAGGTACATTAATTTCGCGCGGGGTGACGAATCACTTGGAAGTATTTATGGCGAGAGCTGGAGAGTTCGCAAACTCACTACGTTAAAGAAGAAGTGGGATCCAAGGGGACGATTCAGCCAATACTTCCCTATCCCTGCAAGTTACTAGCTAAGCTTCCTTCACAGAGCCTAGAGTTGAACCTTTCGATTTACATATCATCAATAGGTGATAGATTGTTCTTAGAATTGGACTTGTTATAGAGCAAAAGTTAATGTTACACCTATATTCTCTGCGATGCCTTTCTAGTAGGACAAATACATTAAATATTTGTCTCTCCTCTCGAAGGCACAGCTCCTTATATCTAAGCATAAACACTAATATATTGATTTTCGTGCCTTAAACTGGCATGGCCAAGTTAGCGCCAATGCTTATTTCTCGTTTCGAATGCTCCCAAGCTAAACCGGGCCGGTCCTAATGGCCATATTCTGCAACTGAAGCTTGAAGCATGGTCTAGTGTATAGGCATGTACCTAATACCAGCCTCAAGGAAGCACTAACCCTTAACGCCTACTTACCCAACACCCCAATTTGGGAACCCATGCCCGTCAATTGTCTTCACTCCTCACATGATCACAGATATTTGCACCGAGAGTTAATTAAAGCTGCATTGGCCCGCATGGTGAACGCGAACGTGAACACGAACGTCATGCAATGCCGGTCGCACAGAAACCCAGCCCCATGTCACACAAACAGCGCCCAGGATACAACATAGTGTGGCAATTGTTCTGCGTTGTTCCCCAATGTATGCCCCAGGCACCTGGATCGCGATCGGTGCAGCCTTGCGAGGCCAGCGCAGCACGGTTCGCACTGGCAAAGGGCATATACAACGGTTTAATTGCATCCCTACGGTTTCTATATTTCCCAGAGTGATGCCTGGTCAATTTCGCATCGATGATCAGATTTCATCATGTTGGAGATGCAATTCAAAGGAAACAGGAACACCTGCCCTTTCGGGCGACATATCTCCAACAAACTCCCAATTTAGGCCTCAAGCGAGAACCAAGTCGAACCGTTAAACCATTGAAACTTGCGTCAACGAGTGCGCAATCAAATATAGCATTCTAGAAAGGGGCATAGTGTAGAAGACTTTTGGACTTTGAGTTTCCGTAGGAAAAGATTTTCAAGAAGGAAACCGAAAAAAAATTCTATCATGACGGTGTAAAGGTCCCCTTCGTGGCCATAAACCCTAGTCTCGTCGTATCATAAACCCTAGGCATGCGGCAACTTGCGCATGAACTGACATTCGACAGGAAGACCGCTAGGACTTCGTTCGAGATATTGAAACTGTCACCGAATAGGATTAGTTTCACGGATCCGTCCCTGCATGCATTAGTGGTCCCACCCATTACCCGTACTTGACGTGAGAATAATCCCCGCTTCTACATTCTACAATCGGTCTCCTGGCCGTATTGCGACTAATATCAGACTCTTAGGCGCCCTCAGCTTTCAATCGAGCTTGATCGTGTTACAACGCTGGATCGAAATTGTCTTGTAGCCTGCGTTGGCAATGACAATTCGATATAGCTAGGCAGCATCCCAGCTTTCTTGAATCAACATTTAATCCTTATTTGAATTTCGCAGACCCTGGAATATATTTCGGCCGCGATCCCGTAACTTTGGCTACAACCGAGGAGTATGAGACCTATCGATTGTTAATTAAGCCACTTCTCACCGACCCACAAATACGACATATGGTACAACACAGTTAAAGGGACTCCTACAAGAGGGTTGTGTTTATTAAAGAAATGTTACACGTCCATATGGCTTCGACAAATGCAGCAATCGCGTCATGGACTCTAGGGTATTGCGTGGTAGTAGCTGTTGTTGGCCTAAAGCTATATACTCGCATACGATATGTAAACGGTCTCGAATTGGATGATTATATCGTGATATTCACACTGGTGCGTAAGCGCCCGGATATCGAGGGGAGGGTTTATCGAGAGGAGCCAGGCTAAAAATCCGACTCTAGGCAATTCTAACGGCTGGTATGGGAGTGGTATATACGATGCTAGTTCTGGGTCTCCAAGAAGATGAATCGCGTTGGTTGTTTCTACCTAGGGAAAGGCTCGAACTGATGTTTAAATGGTAAGTATAATTCACATCAGAATATTCGCTCAGGTGTATAAGATGGTGATACTGACGTTGAGGCTTAGCTACTTTATTTCGGTTCAGCTATATACATTCGGTATCCTATTTTGTAAATTGAGTATCATCTTTTTGTACAAACGGGTTGCAAAACTTTCACAAACCTTGCCCCGTCTGAACAGTTTCTTAAACTTCCTGGTTTGGATCTGTGTCATATTCACGCTGCTAGGTTCAGTCCTCAACTTCTTCTGGTGCAAGCCACTTTATGCCTTCTGGACCGCAATGCCCTTCCCCATGATGGAGAAGTACTGTGACACAAACTTAGTTGAGGGGAGCGTGTATATGTATTCTGCATATAACATCTTAACGGATCTTTGTAGTAAGTTTTTCGTACGGGCCTACCATGCGCTTGATTCAGTGCTGACCTGCGGAAGTTATGGTTGTACCATACTTCTTACTATCCAGGGTTAGCATTCGGAGTCGAGGGAAACGGGTCGCTCTATTCGGCCTCTTCGGAATCGGCACCTTTGTTATCATTTCCACTATAGTCAAAATAGTGGCAATAGCCCAACCTGAAAATTTCCACCCTCCTGAATTAGTTCTATGGAGCTTTGTGGAAGCTTGCGTCGCCGTTGTCGTGGTTTGCCTACCCTCTCTGCCCCCTTTAATCTGGAAGAATTCCAGGTTTCGAGACGTGTCGACGGGAGGAATCTCAATGCCCGGGTGGGACGATGCCGAGGGGCCTAATTTTCGACTTGATGAAACTATCCCTCGGATTGGATCGGAACATCCGACAAACGGAATACCCTCATCGAGACTGTCGACTATCAATTTCAAACTCTGGGAACAAGCTGCAACAGTTGTCTCGGACCAAACCACCAAAGCGACAGTTCTGGTTTACGGGCCAACTACAACAGATAAAAAAAGGAATAACAGCTCGACTTCATCGATTTCAAATGCAAGAGATAGCAAATTGGTCCCCTCAGATACTTCAATCTCGTACTAAGTATAGGTTGGTTTCCACCAGCAAGGGAAGGCGAGCTTTGAAACCCTAGCACACACTGTTAGAAGGCGAGTTGACTCGTACTCACTGATTGTGAGCCAACAAAGTGCACTTGACAGGAAAAGAAAACACTGCATACTGGCTCAAATCCGACGTATTTCTGCAAGATATCTAGGAGCATGCATGTGGCAGGGAATGTTAACTTGGACATAAGATTTTATAATCAGGAAGAGTGCTCAACGTTGAAATTTGCAACTCGTCTCGAGCAGAATGCAACGGTTCTGAGAGGAACCTCGAAAGAGTGCACATGACCAAAGGAAATTCAACCAAGCCCGTTGATGCAAAAAGAGATCCACGAGATATATCAGTTTTCAAATGTTAAGCGAGAGGAATATTATGATGCAGAATATTGGAATTTCTGCTCGGAATTGAGGGCAACGGAAGCAACTATTGCCGGTCAGCAGCAAGCGCTGATCCGTTGTACGGCAGGCTTTAAGGGCTGTTCACAGATCTTGGGTCACATTTATATTGTATTGAGCCCATTCCGAGTCCGCAGATGAGGGTCATGCCGCCAGGAGAGGGAAGCTTAACCGAGGGTTTTAACGAGGTTGAAGTGAGGAGGCGTTGGGAACCCGAAGATATCTAGACTTTTAAACCTTTATCTCCGGGATATCTTGGACATTGAGAGGAAGCAAGAAAATCACCAAAATGAGAATCATACCAACGGTTATTTCGCCATTCTGTTTTTTGTATTTTTGTACATATCCTTGTCATGAACGATAGAACTCCATGAGGTTGGGTTTTAGAGTCAAAATTATAATTAATTAAGGTTTTGATTTCTAACCGAAGCTAGTCCGGTACATCTTCCGGCAGAGACCTCACTAAAAAAAATACGACTCGTACGACCATTCCCACGCTGTTGTTAGAGCCGGATCATAACCCCTTCCGGTAGTTTTAGATATCTAAATTTCCAAAGAGAGCGAAATTCCTTCAAATTAATTACAGCCATAGCCGCGGTAGTACTCGATCGGGTTATCTTGCCCTGGCCCCAGCTAGCTAGCTGCAGGCACAACTGCATTCCTGAGTTCGTCACAAGTGGGAGAGCATCAACGCTGTTACACCACAAAACGAAATTTCGAGGCCGCTGATGGAATTCTAATGTAGGACGAACTCGCGCATAACCAAACTAGAACTCCCCAAACCTGCGATGAGAACCAACAAAATTGCTAACTCCGATGACTTCGATCAGATGGCTGACAGTGGGGGACAGATTGACTGATGATCGAGATTTTATCACTAAGTATCCCATATTCGCGGCCATGTCCAACGCCCAAAAACACAGGCTCCGGAATTGACTATGGAATGCTTCGTATTCTTGGTGTAGTTAGCTCGATTCATGTGACATCTACTGGCCGTCAAAGGGATTTGATCAACAAAGCTAACCTGTAACCAATGCATTAGCTTGTATATGCACAACTATGGATCAGAAAGTCTACATCCGGGATCCTTTGGTCTGGAGGTTGGATTTTCTTAATAGATGCATGTTGACTGATAGTAAGGCACTGCACTGGGGCCGCGCCGCCCCTGGCCAGTCCGGTTTCATCAATATTCAGTGTCGTATTGCATCAATTACTAGAAGAGCTGGGCCCAGTATACTGGTGAAGAGTAGTCATTACTGGCTATAAACCCAGTGGGACATCCGCCCTGACGATCAAAACTTTATTAGTACTCAAAATTATAGTCCAAGTAGCCAGGTCTCACAATAGCATCTCACTTTCTTCGTTAGCTTTTTAAATTTTGAATTTAGATCAAATCGATCTACACTATATTTTATTCAATATGCGCAATCTCCTCTTCGTTCTATCTTTTCTCGCAATCCAGATAATAGCTGTCCCTCTTTCAGCTTCTGGAGAGCCTCCAGGATTAGATATAGATGGCGGTTTCTCGATACCGATTATCCATAGGCCTTTGGAAAATAAAGACCCGCTTTCCGCCTTACATCGTGCCTACCAAAGGTACGGCGTTGGGACAGGGGCGCCAAAGGAACTCACAGGGCTTCTGGAACGCCTCGAACTAAGCCCGCGCAAGAGTAATCACAAACGAGACGGTAGTACGGGAATCGTGTCAGCAGAACCCACGCATCTCGATGTCGAATACCTGTGTCCAGTCAAGATCGGCAAAAACACTCTTAATTTAAATTTCGACACAGGCAGCAATGCACTTTGGGTCTTCTCTTCAGTGACTCCAGCAAACCAACGAGGGTCCCATAGCATCTACGTCCCTGGAATAACATCCGTTAAGAGAAACAATTATTTCTGGGCGATATCCTACGCCGACGATTCCAAAGCCTCTGGCGTTGTTTTTATGGATACAGTCCAAGTCGGGTCAGTAACTGTCACCAGCCAGGCAGTTCAGGCAGCCACAGCCGTCAGCAAAAACTTTGTCGAAAATTCCGATGTGGATGGCCTCCTCGGTTTGGGCTATACAAAATTCAACAGCATTTCACCCGAGAGAACCGAAACATGGTTCGCTAATGCTATGAAAACACTAAAATCTGGGGTTTTCACGGCAGACCTAAGGCCTAGTGCCATCGGCGCTTATACATTCGGATACATTGATCCTTCAAGATATACGGGATCCATAACATACCAGCCTCTCCATAGTACCTCAGCTTCTAAGGGCTGGTGGATAGTCGATGCGACAAAGGGCTACAAGATTGGCAACGATAAATTCACCGATGTTGAGGGGTCCCAGAACGGTGCCGTTTTAGATACCGGAACTACATTTCTCCTTATGAGCGAAAAAGTCGTCAAGAATTACTATAGCAAAATTCGGGGTTCAAAATATGATTCGGGCCACGGTGGTTGGGTTTTCCCCTGCTCGTCGGCCATTCCTATCTTGCAGGTCCCGTTTGGCGATGCTTTCGCTAGTATCCCACCGAAATACATGATTCACACAACTGTAGGCTCCCAAAAATCATTATGCTTCGGTAGCCTCCAGAGCCTTGGATCAACGAGGAAACATCTTCCATACATATATGGAGATAGCTTTTTCAAAGCCAATTACGTTGTATTCGACATGAAAAACGGCAAGGCTGGGTTTGCAAAAAAGCGGGACTAACTTCTGGTTCCATGGTTATTCTCCGTTGCGCGCACACGTACACGATTCTCGATTGCCTTCGACGCGAGCCCGAACAAGCACCACACTATCACTAACTTCTTAAACTTAGAGTCCTTTGTAAAGCCTACTAATTTTTGGGGCGAGCACTAGCATCGGTTTCATATGATCATCTTCATTCTTGCTATCTTTATTGTATTTACGAATTCGGAATATTGGGCAAAGCTACAGAAACAAACGCTTTATCACAGAACTTAATTGGAGTTAGGCATCAAACCAATATGTATATATTACTACCTAAAATAGGCTGGCAGTGATTACTTGAGCCTTTTGAAAACAAAAAATCGGGCTTCTACTCTTAAAGGAGGATCCCTGTTTTCATATTCGATGGCCTCAGCAGTTTCCCGCCTATCCGAAGACGTACATAAGCTGTTATAGTCAAAGTTTCGAATATAAACCAGTAACCATATATAAATCGAAAGAATGCACTATAAGCCGCATAGAGCGAATCTTTAACCAGGCACCGAGTACCTGGTCCATGGATCGATCGATCGGTCAGCAATCTTCGTTATATATCTTCGAGCATTTTGACTTCAATCTTGTTTAGACATTTTGCGATTTAATTTGGATAAAAAAAGCCTAAGCGAAGGCCCAAAAGGTTAGAATTGGCTCACGTCACGGTGGCCTTTCCAATCGGCGAAGGCAATTAGGGCATCGGAGTGCGAAATTACAACATATGACCGCCCATTATATTACAACGTGAAGAATCCCTTTGCAATTTGGAACATCCGATATTCGAATATTCGAACCGTATCGAACAACGAGGAACATCATTTCATCGGGATCCGACAAGCGATAGTTCGTAAAAAATTTCAGATTTTATGCCTCACAACCGATCATTAGCACTCTGTCACTCATTTCGAATTCCCAGCTACATTCCAGACGTCACCACGCCATGATCCAAGACAGTGGCCGGTTCCTGCGTTGCGGTTACACACAAATGTGGCCGCAAAGAGCTAAGATGTTGCAGTTTTTGTGTTGGGTTCTACGCTAGCCGCAAGCGATGTCTGACATATTCCATGAGCCGAGCCGCGTCACGACATGTCAAAGATAAATGCATTCTTGATGACGGTATTAACCTTAACACTGCCTCACCCAAACAGCTGCAGAACCCCAAATCTACCCGAAAAAAAAAAAAAAATGTCTATAGATATCCTCCCCACTGAGACACTGGTACAGATCCTTGATGACGCTAGCCTCGAAATAGGGGACCTTGCCGTCATATCCAGGGTATCGCGTCGGTGGCATGCGGCCGTCATTCCAGCCCTTTACGGGCGATTTACATTCCGATACTCTTCTTCTCCTAAACCAAAGGATCTCGAAAAGCTGGAAAGTTTCAAAAAATACAGCCACCACGTGAAGTAAGTCAAACTGCGCCTCGAGCCCGCGATGACGTCGTAAATAGCAAAAGCTAAAACAGTAATTCCGCCGAATCACCAGGCATCTTGGCTTGCATATCAAAGATTGGGGTGACAGTGATGACGATTCCTCCGAGTCTGACCGCCTCCTTGCAATATACCTCAGGGTGCTCGGTCACTTTCGTGAGGTCACACATGTCGAACATTATGATACCACTGTCAGCAGCTTAACTTGGCCAGTTTTCTGGACCATAGTCAATTATCTCGTTTCTGAAAAACGGAAACTTATCTCTTTGACTATCCGACGAAATCCCGGTGGATTTATAAATCCTTCTATGGACCGGGATGTGAATCCAGAAACGCTATTGCCGACACCGTGCCTCCCCAATTTAACTTCTCTGGATATCCAAGTGAACAACAAACGCTCCAACCATGACAGTGTCGAACCATTCCCTTCCTTCTTCAATAATCTTGTTTTAGCCCTTGGGGAGTCTTGCCGGAACGTTTCAAAGCTTCAAATATATTTAAAGTGGCAAGAACCCATGAGCCCAGAAAAACGAAAGGAGCTACAGGAAGTCGAGCTCCCTCGGCTGCCAGTAGGCAACATCAAGAGGTTAAGATATGTGATGTGGCCTGACCGTGTGCCTCCATCGCATCTTCTAGATACGGAATTTGAGGATACCAAAACTTTGACCGCTCCAAGCTGGGTTTGTGGGGATTGGCTGAATTCGGCTTGGGAAGAGGTTGGTCATCCCGTTTCCCAGATTACTACCCGTCTAGAGGGGGATAGAGAAAGTCGAGTTAAATACTAACGCAATTTTTTGGTGGCGAAGCTACCGTCAGGACAATCGTTGAACTATTTTCAAAACTTAGAAACCCTTCGTATCACAGACTCTTTGCAGATGGCCAAGGGAAACAGTCTTGAGCAGAGCCTCAGCAACGTGACAAAGCACCTCCCAAAACTAGAATCGCTCATATTGGATGAGTATGGAAAGCAATTTTCAATCTCCCGGAAGCCGGATGGATCTCCAATTTGGGAAGAAATACGATTTGTGGTTTGATATCGCAGAAATAGGCTCGAGCAGGACCCCGAGTTTAAGGCTCGAGGAATTGCAGTTTCTTCATCTCAAAATGTTATATTTGCTCTATATGTACACTGAGAAATATATGATGGAACTTTTCCAGCAAATCAGGATCGAAAGGGTATATTTACAGGGTATAGGTATGGGTATGAAAAACATCAAAACAAATCTGCTAAATGCAAGGGGAATCAGAAACAGTAAAGGCTGAAAAGATAATACATGGGACGGGTTTGAGAATTTCCGTCGCTCGCTATATCAGCAATAGCGAATATTATACACTATTATTGGGGCTGTGTCCATAGGAAATGGGCATTTAGAAGGACCAGACGAAGTTGGGGGATTCCCAGCGTTCGTAGTCACGGCCACTGTGCTTGCGGCCAGTCATCTTAAGAGCGCGATAGACGAGCTTGTAGGTACCAGCTGCGACTTTGATGGATGGGTCACCCTCCTGCTTAACAATGCGACCAGTGAAGGCGACACGGTTGATCTCATCATCGTCGGGGTTGGCTGGGGTTCTTGGGACCCAGTATCTTGGGAATCCAGGGAGGGAACCAATAGTGTTATCAGTGAAAACTGGGACGTCGTTAGCCTCAGCGTTGGAAACGGAAACAACATCGACGCGGACAACAGCGGAGCCGAGAGCGAGAGCCCAGTCAAGAATTGGTCGGAACCCAACAGTGCTATTAGCTGGGGCAGTCTCGCTCTTGTAGTTACGGAGGACTGGGAAGTTCTCCTCGAAGTTGGTGACGGTGGCCTTCTTCATAGCAGTGGCGACACCCATGTATGGGATTCTAAGTCGGTCGACACCATTGCTGGCGATGTTGATCCAGCCACCATAGACGGGGAGTCTAGCAGCGTCAAGGCCGGCTGGGCGGGTGAGACGAACAACAACTCTCTTGGACTGGCCTGGCTTGATGTTGAGAACATCTGGAACGATCTTCACATCGGCATAGGACTCAAGCATGGTTGGTGGGAAAGCCTGGGTAAGAGTGGAACCTTCCTTGAGGGCATAGGCAGTGGCGCCAGAGATTTCAGTGAGCTTGTAGGTAGCCTGCTTGTCTCCATTGTTGGTGATCTTGAAGCTCATGGATTCGCGGAAGTGCTGGGTATCGTTGAACTCAAGGAGTTCGGTGTCAACGGAAGTCTTGGAGTGGAGGAACTTGTATGCATCGACCATACCGGCACCCTGCTGGGCGACTGGGGCGAGGAAAGTGGAGTTCTTAGAACCATCGTTGAAGACCAATGGCCTACCAGTGGTAGTAAGACCGACACGGAGTTCAGCAGGTGTGACCTTGCGGCCCTCAGCCTTAGCCTTTTCGAGGTAGAGACCAATGACACCGGCAATATATGGAGTGGCCATGGAGGTACCAGAGAGAACAGCATATCCACCGAGCTTGACGGGGTAGGTGGAAAGAATGTTACCACCAGGGGCCGAGATGTGTGGACGTTGGTACATTTCGTTAGTTGGACCCCAGGAAGAGAAGACGGACATGGTGCCTCCGCTAAGTGGGTTAGGGACGGCGCCGATGATAGGAGCAGCAGCTGAATTGAAAGCGACGGAGACGGTTCCCTTCTCACTAACAATCTTCAACCACTCAGCGCCAGTCTCTGGGGTGACCATACCGAGGCGAACACCAGGAGTCTCGACCTTAACAGCGACGACACCAGGGACATTGTTGACAAGCATGATGTTCAATGCACCTTTGGCGGCAGCGGCAGCAGCCTTAGCCTCGAAAGTGCAAGTGCCACGGCGAATAAGAACCAACTTGTTCTTCAAATCACCCATATCAGCTGGGAGACCATCGCACGCATCAGTGACCTGTCCATTGACGATTGGGATAGCGAGTTCGAAGCTCTCAGATCCGAATTTTCCGGTTCCGGGAGTGTAACCAAATGCTTTGTCCTTGATATCGCCGGAGGAGAACTTGGCAGCGGTGAGTACGACAGGGGAGTTAATGTTGTTGACGGAACCGACACAGATGGCACCAACGGCGTCAGCAGCGCCAGAGGCATAGAAAAGACCTTCGGCACCCTCGTTACCAGCAGCGATGCTGCATGGGGTACCAGCGTCAACGATACGAGTAACAACCTTAGCCCATGGATCCTCGGTCCAGCCACTTGGGCCGCCAATAGAGGCAGTAATCAAATCAGCGCCATCAGCTTGGGCTTGGAGGAAAGCAGAGATGAGGACGTCGTTTCCGACAGAGACACTAGGGCAACCGAAGACCTTGTAGGCACCAAGGGTAACCTCTGGGGCCACACCAATGAAGTCCTTGTCGACACCAGCAATGATACCAGCAACGTGAGTACCGTGACCAGCGCAGTCAATTGGGTCATCTTTGGGGACTGGAGTATTTTGACCGTTATATCTGTCACCAACCAAATCGGTACCAAAGGCAACCTTGTTTCCAGGGCCGAACTTTCCACCAAGGGATGGATGGGTATAGTCGATACCGGTGTCGATAACAGCAATCTTGATGCCTTTTCCGCTTAATCCTTCAGCGTGGAGTCTATCAACTCCACCCTGGATGTGGGGTGGGTAGTTATCGAGGGGGCCACCAGCGCGCTTGCTAATGAGTCTGGTAACATCTCGGGTAACATGCTCGGCGATTGGGGCAGCGGCATCGTACAGTCTAACTGGAGAAAGCTCAACGACCTCGCCCCAGGAATTGATCTTCGCACGATTTTCAGGAGTGTCGTCCTCGAGATCGAAAGAGACACCATTGAAGATGCTGGTTTCCTGGTTGAGGGTCATACGATGATGGATCTTAACACCGTTAGTTCTGGCCTTGTTGAGGAAGCCATTGGTGTTCTATATTTGAAAGAGTCAGTTGGATTTGCCTATATTTGTATTTCCAAGACGGCGAAATGCTTACAGTTCCCTTGATTTCCGCGATGTATGCACCTGGAACAATACGCTGGGCGAGCGCTGGGGACAAAAGTCCCACGAAGGTAAGGAAGGTCTTCAAATGCATGATTCCGCTAAATCCTTATCGGAGTGTCAAAAGCCAGTATGGAGAAGATCTGTATATAGACGAAACGACAGGAACTCTTATGGGATATAAGAAATTCCGTTGTGAAATGGAAGTATTGTTCAACTTCTTGTCCACCTTGTTACACAGATACCACGGCGAGATGCAGTATGCTGTAGACCTTTTTGCAAAGGATAGATCCGAAGGGGTGAAGAGGGATGGGATGATGAATAGAAATCTCGACTACTGGCGATCTCTGGACCTTTAATATAGCTTTCCGGCCCCTATAGAGGCTCTAGCATACCGAGGCGATTATCGAATCATGCTGGCCGGGCGGTAAGGATATTGCACGATCATTGCCCTTTCCTGATAACAGCAGCTAAAGCACGAGGGTGATAGTAGTCTAGTCTACTCCGCAAGAAGGGAGCAGCTGTATTGCTGCTAGCCATGCTGCTATTAGACCCGTTACATTCGCATGTATGTAACGACTGGGGAGCACCAGGGTCATGCCGGATACCAGTCCACGAAAGCCTAAACCGTGATATCTAATGTCAGGTTCGATGAGAAAGCCAATCCCAACCTAGGAAGTAGTATCAATAAGCCGAGTAGATTGGAGCACAAATTGGGAAGTCGCGGTTGAACGTGATAGAGATACGAAACCCCTGTTAGGCCGCCATTCCCGTGCGAGGCGTGCGCCCAGCAATTTATTGCGGCGCCGGATTCCTTATGACGATCTCCTGTGCAGGGACTAGAGCGATAATGCAGAGGGTTTAAACATGTGCCTGTTGTCCCCACATTGCCAAAGATATCAGATGCCTGTCCTTGAATCCGCGGGATGCAGTAGGCTTATCATGGAAGGCAAGATCGTCGAAGTTTCCAAACACAATCGCACAAAGATGGTGCTTCCTGTCGACCCGGGCATTTGAAAAACGGAGATATAGAGTCCCGGTGCATCCGTGCTATGTGTAGAGTTAGAGTGAACATGATATTATATTGTCGATCTGGATACTACTCTCGAGCTCCTCAGTCTCTCTGTACAGTTGCGCAACAAATTCTGTGAATACAAAAAAAAAAAAAAAACGCCCCTCTTCGATCCCTCGACTCAGGCGGGCTCTGTCTTGCGGATATTCAATCCCTTGTAAGCTTGATCAACCGCATTGCCCCTGGCATCAATCTTGCCCGGGATGGGCAATGCGAGGGTTGGGCTCGTCAACCAGGCCAGGGGTCGAGAAACGCGAGCTGCCTCTTTTAGACCAGCATTCTCCGAAACCGGGAACCACAACAGGAACAGTGCATATCGACAAACCAATATCTATGGGGATTATCGGTTGAAACAGAAGGTGTAGATGTCTATATACTAGCACCGAACAATGTTTCATGGCATTGAAGCAGCAATACTAACATACGAATTCGCCATTATTTGCATTGGACGGCAGCCGGAGTTATCCCGAATTCCGCGAATTCGCAACGCTCAATAAACTGTTACGTCAAAGTCCAAACGACCACGCAATGGTCATGCGCTTACATGGCAGTAGTATACCCAGCGTACGGCCATGCGCATAGACATTCTATGAATTTACATGTGCATATATAGGCCACTGATATTGCTCAGTTGATTGATTCTTGAATATTTCCCAATTATTATTACAATGCAATGCATTTGGAGGTTTCTCCACTGGGTTTCTGTAAACAACTTTGAACAACCTAACAACATGGATCATAAGATTGATAATGAATATCTGATGGTTTCACGAAGGTCTAAGTTGCCTCACCGTCTCACTTTTGAGAAACACTATTGTGCCCCAAACCCGAGCGGATTACTGAATTATCAAGCGACAAGATTTAACAGAGATTGACCCACTCATTGTCTTTCGTGGCTGCCGTGCGGGGAAAGCTCTATGGAGAAATAAATTGCCCGCTCCCAAGCAATCGCTTTGGCCTTCCAAGAAAGGTTTCTTGGCGGTGCTCGCTTTGAGATTTCAAACGCATTTCCGAGTATTAATATTTCCCTGTTTTTATGCTCTTACTTTCGGATTTCGTTAGCAAATCAAAACTGGAACGTCATCTCCGTGAGTCCTCGTCGTCCCTACAATTTATTTCAATTTTCAGTAATACAAAAATTGGGAAGAATATGACGGCGTATACGTATGTATGGCCAGCAAAAGAACGTAAAATCGTGAACGACTTACTACATAACTTGTGTTGCAAGGATGTGCTCCCAAGCCTTCTTTCCAGGCCAGGTTTAAATGTTTTATACTCTGTAGACATTGGTGTAATGGCGGGCCTCGAGCTGGACCTGGGTCTTCGGTATAGCCCCACCGGCCCACCACGTTACGGCTGCGCCATCCCAGCATCTAAGAATCTCACACAGGGTACGGAGTAAATAGGACGTGCTGTATGCTGTGCAGACTAGTGCTCTAGCACCTCATACTTTCCAGGTGTTTGTCCAACTACCTTACAAGGGAATGCTGGCCGCGAATTGCTCACGAGGACACCATTGTAACATAGAGCTTCCTAAACCTGACAAGAATCAACACCTAACATTTCCAGAAGGTCTTCGTCTTCTATAACCCCGGTTTACCGTACCATCCTCTAGAATGCTCGCCACTCTTTCCTAAGAGTTGATAGGGGCTCTCGGTTCCACGAATTCCAACCGTCTCTGGTCCTGATAACCTGAAGGTTCCAAGACATGTATCGCTGCTCGAGCGCTCCTGCCTTCTATATCAAGGTCTATTGCTCGTGCAGCGTCCAGAAACCCCACGCGCCGACTAACCGGATAGGCCTAAAGGTTACCTGTTACTATTAATTCTGTAATCTATAGTATCTATGTCGCAATTAGAATCGTTTGAGGCAAGAAATAATACTAGCCTTTCAACTAGTTGGTGGTATGTGCCCGCAAAGAAGGTGTTTCTTCGGTTGCTTGCATGAAACATCTTCGTTATCACCCATTCTCTTGAATCGGTATTGCGATATCGGAGATGATTATGACGGATTCAATTATAATTTAGTAATTATTCATAACTTTAGGGCGCTCGTACAAATGCCCAGACCGGAGCCCGTTGAGTCCATTACACCTATCTAGAAAGTGGTGTTTTATGCTATGCATATATGCCTCGTGAATCAAAGTTGCTTGTTCCAGAGTAACTCGGCATTCACCGACAGCCACACAAGCTTTCCGCCGAATTTCACGGCACTAGTCTCCGTGAATTTCATATCCTCGATCAACCGATTGAACAGTTAGCAGTTCGGATGCTGCCACAGTCGCGTGCGCCATGCATCTGCCTTCAGGTTCTTCTCGAACATCACCGAATACCCACTTTCCTAATATAGCTAATTAGTTAAATCACGTATACTGTCTGTGCGCGGCCCACCTTGCCGTGGGCTCGGTATCACACAAAAGTCAATAGAGGGGCAGTTAACTGCTGCCTACACACATTGGTAGTCCCCAGGGGCGACGGCGGCATGCGCTACCTCATCTAGAACCTAAGGCAATTGAGGACCTTCATTAACAGCGGTTTCAGTTGAGGTTGACCTTCAAGGCGTGATTTTATTCATGTTGTGCCCAAAAAAGCAGCTATCGCATCCAGCCGAAACCGAAACACGACAGGAAATACGATATGCTTTGAGCCAATGGCCCTATCGCCCATATCTAGCCACTGGGGCAAATTATAAGCTACGCCTATTATGAATGCAAACAAACCCTGTAAAACCTATTGCGAGAGTAATTAAAATCGCTTCATCAATGGAGTGCTCGAGTCTAGAGACTGGCTTGGTTACAACAAGCACGCAAGAAACACGGAGGCTTTATAAATTTAGATATATAGCATCTAGCTAGGCCTCTTATATAGCATTAATTTAAGTCTCAGTTTCGATCAACATGACCCGAAGCACCGGCGGCTTGAATTCAGGGCTTCCGTTTACCAAATTATGTCAAATAGCTTATAGCTTAACTGATATACCAATGGGACCCCTTGCTTTGCGCAATGCAGACCCACGTCGTACTCGGATGCCTGTAGATTTAAGGCTTGGATCTTACTCGATTGTTCGATTTTTTTTGAAGATCAGTTGGACCCCTTTCATGCATGCAGGTGTCCCCTCTTGTCCCTCCCCAAGCGCATTGATATCATGATGGCACCCGAGTCCATTGCGATATATATCGATTAACCAACGATATCCGTTTACGACCCTAATGCGTGACCTAGTACACATACATTGGAAATATTTGCGCCACCAAATCTTGATGCCGAAGAAAGGGGACCCGATTTATGCAGATGTAACCTGCCATCTTGCAGCCGGAGATATCCCATCGGTTGTCTGAAACCCTATCGCAGATGAAAGCCTTATTTATATTTCCTGCAGGGGCCCGTGATCAAGTTTCAATTCACTTTACTATGGCGATAAATAACATCCGATCTTGAACTTCTTGCTGGCTGCCCCCTGCGAACCTATCAGCCAATTTTATCACTGTTAGATCTGTGGATGAACGTAAACAAACTTCGAGGCGCTGTGGCGCTACCTAAAGCTACATAGGCACCTTTAGTTGCCGGTGTCCATTTCTAGGAGTATTCAATAGCTAGTAACGATTGAACTTGGAAGGTAGTACTAATGGCGCGATCGGAGCCTTGACCATACGGCCGGGCCCTAGAATGTTCTTCCGGGATGTGGATACATTTATGTAACCCGGTGTATCTGTATTGAACTAACGGGCTGGAAGACCGGCCGAGTCGGCCTTGGTATAGAAGTGGAGCCAACCGTATCCCGGGAAACAATAGTTTTTTAGTCAGTTGTGCCTGCATGTCAAGTTGACTTGCGGATGCATCTCTCTTTTCCCACTTGCCGTAATTCGATTAGTTCTTCCCCACCCGTCGATGTCGCAAGCATGATATTTTTTAGAGCAGGTAGCAAGGATCGCGATGTCAAGAAGACCGATTGCGCGGTTATCAGTCCATTAGGAATCATTCGTTGGGATGGGGCATACGTGTATCTGAACAAGGGCCCGCTCCGTTTTATTGAAACCGGCAGGACACTCCGAGGCCCTCTCAAGGGAAAGCTGGGTGATAACCTTAAATTCCGGCTTTGGTACATGTACAAAAATTTTCAGCGGTTTTATACGTGTAAATTTGTCTTGGGCTGCAATCGAGGGCTTCAACGGGGTTTTTTTGGGCCGTCTCTTGTTGTTATACCCATATGCTCGAGTGCTCGTTATCGCATTGCGCACATGTATAAATCATTTGAATTTGACGCAACATCATTAACTAAAACTGCATGAATTCGCATGCGGTTAACGTTCCCTAGATACCGACAAGCATATATATATATATACGCAGGGAGCGCCGAAGAAAGCACATGTACATCTGTATACTTCACGTAGCTCTATATAGCTATAGATCCAATAGAAAACCTGAATGTGGTACGGCCATTATCTAAAGTGAATCCGTAACCATGATTGCTGCAGTATCAATTGCATTCTGATACGTGCCTCGATCGTCGGGTTTGGATATGTCGCCATCTAAATAACCACCAATGGACTTGGAGAGCTCTACAAGGAGGAGCGCTCGAAAGATTGAGCTCTCTATACTGCATCATACGAATAGAGGGTTTCCGGACTGCTGACCCGAGATTTTGATATCTTCTCTCTGTTCCAAAAGTTGATATCATAAATGCACATCGATATACCAATCTCCGGCATCCACAGAACTAAAACAATACCCTCGCAAAGGTGTTGTATACGTTGCGTCGTGTATCATTTGTCATAATATTGCACTTCATGTCTCCGACTTTATTTTATTTTCATTTTCATTAATTCTCTTCTTCTTTCTTTGAAGAGCTTAAGAGGAACTTAATATACTCGGACCAAGTGCCTAGGTTTTCGAAGTCCCCAAAATCCAATACTCCCAGAAAAATATGAATTCTCGCATGCGCAGGTACAACCGGAACATCACGATATAATATACAACTACCCGAGGCCGTGAGCTCAGCATATCTCCGAGCATTCAAGAAGGCTCAAGCGCAGCCTAAAACTTACTAGTGCCAATTCCCCAAAGTGCTTCGCAAGAAGATTACTAAGTCACAGGGTTTGTCCTGCTTATCTTGTTTTTACATAATCCGCTTTCCCATATCTGGTTAGTATAAACACTTACGGACGAGAGAAATCCCACAAACCCCGAGTTTTTCTCGTGTGGATTACATGATTTCTCCGAGTTACACATCCTGAATAAGCTTTCCACCCTGCTTGAACTACATCGCTCGTGCGTCTCGATATTGTAATCATCCCTCAAGCCATCATCGTGCATCCTAAGCTTGATAATTAGTTTAGAAAGATTTAGAAATAATTAAGAATTAGCAAGCCTACGAGACCTTAACATCAAGACTTTAGTAGAATGATTATTGCGTATTTAAGGAAGAGGTTTTCCCAATTGATCGAGTCTCCTCCATCATCAGCATCATCAGCATCATCACCAACAGCCTCTGAGCTTTTCTCCTCTCTGTCCATAACAGACAAAACTCCCAATTACAAAACATTCCAATTTTTCCTCACCATCCCACAAAAGCAGCAAGTTTAGCCTTTACCTTCCGATCCTATAAATATACCACATAAACAACACGTCTTCTAAACCAAACCAAACCCCAAAAACACATTTACGACAAAATCCAATGGCGCTCGGAAAGTCCTCCTCCTCCAAGTCTGTCGCTGTTATCATCAGCTCGATTCGTCCTGGCCGAAACGGTCCCAAAGTGGCCAATTTAATCCTCGACACAATCAAGAAAACCGCCCCTCAGGACGTTTCCGTCAAGGTCATCGACCTCGCGGAGTGGAAACTCCCCACATTCGAACAACCCGAGATTCCATTCCTTATTCAAAGCCCTGAACTCTACTCAAGCGAAATCGCCACCCGATGGAGTCGTGAGATTTCCAGTCATGATGGATACATCTTTCTCGTTCCAGGTTAGTTGAACTCCTCGGTGAACCTTACCAGATTAGTACACGATTCTAACAAACCGCCTCTACAGAATACAATGGTTCATACGCTGGTTCTCTGAAGAGCGCCTTCGACTATCTCTACAATGAGTGGTCTGGAAAGGCAGCTATGATTGTTAGCTACGGCGGGCGTCCAGTAGAAATGCTCAATGGTGGCAAACACTTCAGTGACATCCTCAGCCAGCTACAAATGAAGCTCCCTAGTGTCCTCCCTAAGATCAGCATCGCTACAATGGATCGTGAGAAGACGGCTGCTGGGGAGGGGTTGGTCTTCTACGAAAAGGAAGTCGAAGATAAGGTCCGATCTGACATCTCTACTGCCTGGGAGGATGTTTTGAAGACCCTGCAGGTGTCGACTGTTTCGCCCGTCAGTGCTTAAACAATCTTCAATCTACGAAGAAAACTCCAGACTAGACTTTTCCATGCATTTGTTTTATCTTTATAGAAAGCGTTTGTATTTCTTGCTATTTTTGTACTTTCCTATTAGCATAGCCAAGGCGTTGGGGTTTTAGAGGCTACTGTATTTTATTTAATTAGATTTAGGTATAAGAAATGCCAAAGACATTTACCTACAAAAATCGGTACCAACATTCCGTCCGTGATAGATCAATATTATCTTGCTCACCAAAGTGTATTGCGTGATTCCCAAACCCTATTACGGCACAGCGCGCATGTCATTTCGGCAAAAACACACAATCACAATGCTCCTTCAGCCCAAGGGTACATTCATACAATACCATCAAAAAAAATTAGAATAAAAATAGGCTAAAAAAGAATACCAAGATGTAGTCGACGACCTGGGTCGAACAGGTGACCTTAGGATGAGTAGCGAGACTGCAATCCTCTGCTCGTACCACTGAGCTACGCCGACTGTTCTGGCAGAAAACTGCGTCGTGAGGTTCCCCCCTGTATAGTAAAACAGAGCCAGACGAACTGGAGTGTGCGACTGGATGTGTTGCCCAAGGAAACCGTTTCGGCGAACGCTTTGCGGTCTGGTTTGCCAAAGATGCTCTGACTGACTAGTGGAGGTTGAGCGCCACATGCACAGGTTCAAAACTACATATACTGGGGATTGACACACTTCCAACTAGTGACCAAGATGTCCTCGCGACCAAAGTAATTCCAGCTCCTCAAAAATCTTCAGCGGGGCACCGCAAGAAAAGAATCGGGGTGTGTGGCGTTCCGGGACTTTGATGGGCACATACCTACTGGTTGCGAACTTACACGCGGATTTGAGGCTGGGTTCGTCACAGATAGCGAGACAGCAGATTTCACAAAAGAAGAGGATCGGACGGCACAAACTAGGCAACAAGCCTATCTGTCTAAGTCCAACGGGAAGAAACAGTGACTATATCCTTGAGAAATCATGCCTTCTGTCGAGGCCCTGTCAGGATAATAACTAAACATGGTTAACCGGTTCGTGAAAGAGGGCCATGCATAGCATGTGCATATATGGAGGTTAGTCGAGTCTAGTTATCTGGTGGCAGGCCTATATAGGTTGGCTGCTCACCGTAGCACTCACTGGCAGTAAACTGAGCCTCAGTAATATCATCCTATGGACAAATTTTGCCGCCGGCACGAGCGTTCCCGCTTTCCAACTGATGCCTAGTAAATGGAGCGGCCCTTGAAGCCTAGAGGATTGAGGATTTAGAAGCATGAACTGTCACAAAGACCATTTTGCATGAACTTGGAGGCGCTTCGCCATTTGGGAGTGGTGTTGTCAGGTTTTGGGCCAAAAAGACACATCAACGCATTTTTGATGCGGACACTAGTACTCGACTCTCTCTCGTGATCTCAGTGAGAAATGGAATCGCTGGTGCCTCAAGGTCAGCAGACTCGGATTATAAAGAAGAATATATTGTATTGGGGTATTATTCTGCGATGCTATGATATATCGATATGCTTGTGAAACCCAAAAAAATAGAAAGACAACAAAAACCCAAGAAACAATGCAATGCCACCAGGGGAGCTGGCCTCAATATTATCTCATCACCAGCAGATGCGCCAAGCTAGTCCAGATTAAACAACCATGATGAAACTACCTGCAGGAATTAAAATGAAAGAAAAAAACTAACGCAGATAGATGGGAAGAATAGATCAGGAAAGAAGAAACCAAGGAATCGAGAGAAGGAAAACAAAATGCCGTTGAGTTGGACTGAACACAGTACGTGCAACCCAACAACCAGAAATTTAAACGTTTAAACCCTCTGAGGGGTGACTAGATACCAAACACCAGCAAAACCTGAGAACAAGTCAAGTTTGGGCCGTAGGTCAAGAATTGCAATGCTCCCTATCATTGGCCCACGCGCCGATATGTACCATGTTGAAGTTCATCCATGAATTAACGTCGTGCTCGGTTTTCAATTCACAGAGATCGACCCCGGAATCCATACTCGTTCGGGATTCACTAGTCGCCATATCCAAGGCTTCAATATGGTCTGGGTATCCTTGGAGCATGCTTGTAGTGGAATTGATGAGCGGCCACGATGCTCTCTGCGCGATTGGATTATAAGGCGCGTATGTCGGATGGTAGAGATCGTTGTCACCATCAACAAACTGTCTAGCTTTCCGAATTCTCTCAGACTTTGAGGAAAACTTAAAGGTAGTGCTCGCCGAGGATTGGCTGGAGGGGCTACTTGGGATGTTAACCGAACAGTGCCGCTTTGGTGATCTTGTCTGTGTCAGGGCACTAGTGCTACTATCAGAGCAAGGGTATAATCGCCCCGAGATTGATTTACTAGCTGCCCTCTTGCGGTAGTTTAATTGAGACAGGGATGGCCCATCATCAAGAGATAGCGTAGGAGTATGTGGGCGGAGATAGCTTGTGGTTGGCACTCTGGTCCCTGGGAAGCCGCTTGGGTTTTGGCTCTCAGAATAGTAAACTCCCTCCTCTTCCTCGTCGGCTCCCCGAGCTCGTCGACCTGGTGCATCGTTTGTTGGGTTTGGCATCTTGAGAAGAGCTAGCTTTAGCTTGTGCCAACCAATTCCTAAAGATCGATTCGATATCCTTCACAAATTCGGGTTCTCCGATAGTTGGTTTTAGCGAAAGAAGGATGAGGTAAAAGATGAAGTATACAGAAATGATATATTTTGATAAGTATTAGGTTTGATTAGATGTCAATGAAAGTTTATGTTGTAATATTGGACTAAATTCTTTCGAGTTAGGAGCAATTCGGAGCAGGCGACAGAGATCCTTATAAGCTATATCTGTGCATTTGTCCTTTCTTTCGCCCTTGCTGGTTTTCTCGTGAGGATGCTATGGGCGTAGCCTTTACGAAGACCATTTTCTGCATTTTTTTGTTCCTTCGTTTTGAGATTGATAACCCGAAAAGCCAATGTGGGCCTTAGCTTGTCTCAAAATGGACTTTCGGCAACGATGTTGCAAGACCCATGCTTCTATGCAAGGCGACAAACAGTTTCCCCCAGACTCCGTACTACTGATTGGTTAGATGAAAGTCGATTTTCCCAATTAGTTACTTTGTGAAAGTCGATTTTCCTAGGATGTACAACTGGACCGACACAATGGCAACCCAAAGCACTGCCGATTCGCCAAGAGATGCCGAGAACTAGCTCCTGTGCCATCCCGAAAAAAAAAAATTGAAAAGCAGGCCCAGAAAAGCAAATGGACTTTCCATGAACATGCTTCTTCACCTAAGCGCCTTGCCGGCGTTCAACTATGTACTAACTACCAGTTGTTCGATCTGCGACCCCAAGAGTATCTGTGCATACTGTGTCTTGCAGACTCGGATTTTTACGAGACTCCTGCTAGTTCGTTCTCTTTTAGGCGAATAGACTTTACCCCCCTTGATACTCTGGATCTATCGAAAGTTGGAGAAGCTATTCAACGGGAGACGTGCTTTTCGAAGTTCGGACCAATTTTTTTTTTGCTTCCGCACGGGAAATCCCGATGGGAGGATAAACAAGGGTACCGCTAGAAAATGCAGAAGAACTTACTCAATCCCAGAATACATCTCTCACAGTCGGCGAGCCTGATTATGTTAGCTAGCCGGCCTTGGGGTATCCGCAATTATGCCCTCAAGATGCAACCAGGTTATCGCACGGATTTGATAAAGAATGAACTTTTTAATTCCCTTTCTAAATCCTACGTTATTATGTTCCGGCCTTGTCGACTCTCGTGGCACTGGCCTCGCCACCTGTGAAATGAATCGGTTCACTCAACATGCAACCTACGATATAGCCCTGCGATAGATCAACTCTAACCTCAGATATGAGGGTGCATCACCATCGTATGGGCTCCGATGGGAGCAAACAAGGTCAAGGTGTTCTATGATTTAAAATGCCAAATCGCATATTCTAGCGATTACGCAAGCTAGTTTGACTTTCGATAAACTGAAGGAACTCTCGTGCCTGCGCAAGGCTGTCTCTCGCGCCGCCCGATCGGATCCTTCCACCGACGCACTGGGGCCCGCGAAGGCATTCGAACGTTCAGGCAAGCAAAGGAAATTCAATTACCATACAGTACATAGACTCAGCAATCAATCTGCCTCTCTTCTTTCTTTTTTTTCTTTCTTTCTTCTTTTCCCCTCCTTGCTCAGGCCAGGCCGGGATGTCAGTATTCGAAATTCGTTAGATGATCATATGAGCTTGCTCTAATCAGCAAATGTGATCTCGAACACCTGCGGGGCTGCTGCAGGTCAGATGCCCGAACATCCTAACCCAGATTCCAGGTCTGCAAACCCGACCGTGTGGCACGTATAGAGACAATAGGAAACGGTATTAATCCAATCCTTGGAATTTTAAGAAGACAAATCAGCGACTAGAACGGGTCGAAAATGTTGGCTTGTGCTGGTCATCGTTTGGCTGTTACGAAACAAGTTTGCCTTCTGCACATTCGTTTCGTCTGTGTCGTGATACCGGCTCAAGCCAGCCGACCTCGCTAGGCTCGCCAAGACTCGGCCTAATCACCATGTATTCATGAAGTATAAACACTTCACTTCTATATGAGTTTAAGATTATTAGGGATTTTATATTCCTTTAAGTTTAAGCTGAATCTAATATTTTATTAATAGTTAATTAGCTAATTACTTAACAAAAATTTACTATCGGGTACCCTGGCCGGCTTCTTGGAATACCACTGGCTACTACAATTTCTTTGGGCCTAGCACAGTGTCACCGACGCCAGCAGAGCGAGACCCAAATCCAATGACGCTAACCTAGTCCAAGATTTAAATTCGCTTTAATATCAGGACTAGAAGTCGACTAGTCACAAAGAACCCGCTTTGTGTGCATTTTAATTTTTCTTCTTCTTTAATTTATTCCACCAGGTGCCTTGGTTACTTGGCTTCCCGTCCTTATTTGGTGCTGCCTTTTCTATGCGTTCCTCCTCTAACCTTCGCTCTCGACATTCTTGACAATTTGAGAGTTTGCTCTCGTAAACTTTATCGGGATCCTCGCAATAACAAGACATTGGGTCGGTAATCTCGTGTCCACAGTTTGTATTGACATATATATGTCTATGTGAAGGCTTCTTAAGTTGTTTATCCGGACTTTTTTGGGACCCCAGCTCTTTCAGGCTAGACTCTGAGGCCTGGCCTGAGCCTTCAGATTCCTGGAATTTATGTTGATCTCGCTCCTGAAGACCTTGTTTCCCTTGAGCATGGGGGTATCTGTTTGGTGAGTTATATTGTTCATACGGATTTGGTATGTCTATGGAAAGGTCCGCCATTTCCTCCTCCCAATCTTTGCGTCGAGGTAAACGATTGATTTTCCATTGATTCGAAGCGTCTTTGATTGGTGTCTCATCTTCTTGTTCGAAAACCACGACCTGATCCTCGGTAGAAAACGAAACACGCCGATTCGGTTTTGGTGCTCCGGTTTGATTATCTGATGGCTTCAAAATTGGCTGAAGAGGTCTAGTGGCCGCCGTTTCAGAGCTTTCAGATGTAGGCGGTTTTTTGGACCTATCTGATGCTGTCGATCTTAGGCCAATTGTATTCTCAGGTTTATGTGGTTTACCCCTAGCGGCGGGCTTTGCGCGCTTGCGCGGATATGGACGTCGTTTGGCGTCTGGATCGAGAAGCGGGGAGTGTTCGCGACCGAGGCGGGGTCTTTTACCCGTATTACCACGAGTTTCTTCCTCGGAACTCTTTGTGTTATAAGGTCTAATACTCTGCAAATCCCAGATCCTACTCTCTTGGCAGGCGGCGATATGCTTAAGATCTTCCTCGGTACAAACTGGTTTCTCGGTGTACTCATAGCCGCAAGGGGATGGCGATCGAGATCCAAAATCCAAATCCTCGTTAGACCGTCTCTTAGGCATTGTGTTTATTTTACTGCGAGAAAAAAAGTCCTGTAGTTCGGATCGTAGGCACTGGCCGCAGTCTTCGGATCTAGAGGTGTCTTGATAAGATGTAGATGAGTTTCTTGGCGATTGATAGCTTTCAAATGAACGAAGGTGGGCGAAAAGCTCCTGATCCGGGCCACGGAATGGCATTAACATTGCTGCCATGTTTTATACTTCTATGCTCTCTTCCTCAGGTGTGATCTGGTATAGTGTTCTTAAAGTCGTAGTGTTATTTTCCGAAAGTGTCTGAGGAATTTGAACTCCGGTCAATGCGAAGGTCAAGCTTGGGGGTTTGAATAGATAACCGCAAGCTTAAGTATAGATCAAAAATTCTGGCAATGTGTTATCCTTCGCACCTTTCAATTCCCCTCCTTTTGCCTCTTCCCCCACTCAAAAGCAAGAAGAAAATGATATGGCTGTTTTAGATCCCAACGTGTGATACAGAACAAAGAAAGCAAATGTGGCTTCGGAGCTTCCGTAGGGACCGGCCAAGGCGGACTTTACTGAAAACTCCGACGTCAAAATTGAACTTGAAGAGAGGAAAGAAAAAAAGAAAGAAAGAAAGAAAAAAGAAAAACGAGCGTATATCCCCCACAATTCACCTATTTCCAAATTTCCCGTTTATCTCCTCGTCTTCGTGATGATCAAATCGTATCTCATCGGTCTTTCGTTCAATCCGCTCCGACGTTGTGATTGAGTTGAGTTGCCGGCCTGCCGAGCGAACCGTAGTTATGTTGGATGATTCGTACGTTTTATGATCGCACAAAGAAGGCTTGGAAGGTGATACTGAATGTTCAATGTGACAGTTCGACGGTCTGTAGCGCGAGTTGTAACCATAAGCCTTTTTGTTTTCTTGATAAAAAGATATGGGCGGGATTATTAGTCCCATCCACGTATGACAAGTTGAGGTCATTTGTGGGACCTTTGATAGAGTTCAAAAAGCTTATGTTTCGGGCACCCGTGCGAGGGTCGCATTCATGAAAATCCAAGATTCATGAACCATATAAGGTGAAATTAGTCCGTGCCCAACCATGTTTGACCGCTAGAGCTTATCTACCTCCCCACGCGACTATACTTCTGCATTCGTAAGTTGTAGCCTTTGTCGCCGAATTCGCGAATTTCTCTCACAGAAGACGCACAAATCCAACGGCTGGTCGGGGGATTGGTTCTAAAATTAGGATTCCAGTTGCAGCCGTAGAATGAGGGGAACCCTCGGGATTGTGCCAGTGTTACGGATGTAGCAGATTGCGTATTCTCATGACGAATAACGACAGAAACCGGTGCCGCACTACCTATCCCGAGATCCCAATTATCGAGAGCACTCCCTCGAATAATGTCCAGGTGAATGTGTTGTTTCTAATATCCAACAAAGCTGGCAGCTTGATGAACTTGACGCTCAAAGACTAGCACGCGAGCCCAACGGCGGCTAATGGCTTAGTCTCGAGTCTAAAGGGAGATGATATTTCGAAATTTCACCTAGCTCGGATGCCATGGTCCTACCGGTCGTAGACCTTTCAAATTGTCAAAGACTTTAATTGCAGCGGTCGGGCCCAAACTTTGACCAAAAAACAAATGCATCCGAAGCATTGGAATTTTCTATTAGTAATTAAAACATTACATTGACGCCGGAAACCTGCGAATCTATATCCAGCCATTCCAATCCCGGGCCACTCGTATTGTAACGACAATAAAGGTATGCGGCCCTTCTGGGAATACCAGCTGGTCCAAAGCGGCCCTTCCAGGTTATAGTTGTTGGAAAATTGGTGTTGTTGCGAACACAAGCCCTAGCGCTGGCCTGCAGTCACCCTCTAGAGCTCTGCTTGTGAGAACCTGTAGATTCCCATAACGGCCACGATGTGAGCGGGTGGCTTTATTTAGAAACATGTTTCCGCGATACTACGGCTATGGCTTGCTGCCGAAGCGTTGTATAGGCTACGGATTGCTACAAATTACAAATTTTTTTATAGATTAATATAATGAGCACCCTCAAGGCCTCAAGGTCATCGTCCATCATCGGCTAGGGTTCGAATTTAACAATTAATTGGACAATCATATATTATGTACTACTGGGACTGCACGGTCCTTAACTTAATCCTTAGGTATGTACATACCCGTCTTTTTTGACGGAAATAATTAATTGGGTTCCTAGTTGTGTTTCGGCAAAGTAGATGCTTGATGACGAGTTCATTTAAAAGTTTAATACTCGCTGATTCATGATCAATCGAGTTCGAGTGTTGGCTAGTTACCTTAAATTCAAATATTACAGACTATCGGGAGAGGTTCATATGATTCAATTCGTAAACATATATCGATATTCGAAGATTACCGCGACCTTGTAAAGAAGTATTCCATTCGTATCACTATTCCGTATGTATTCAGAATTTTCAAGTGTGTTTTGAGATTGATTTGTTACAGGCAATATTATTGCAACTACATGGGCCGCCGGCCGATATCGCGCGATTGGGGTCGTGACAGATGATCGCGATACGCGGCGCGCCCAGTTGGCAAAGACAAATTAATTGAGATCACAGTATTGGAAATGTTTAGTCCTTTTCTATGGCCGTTGTTATATGTTGTTATATTATATACGAGAAATCTTGGTGATATTGGGCAATTGTGGGCCGGCTCTTTACGAGGTATGTACGCATTACCGTACATGGGCGGCGCCTCTGGAAAGAAGATTCCGCTTAGGAAGCTTGATGACAAGACCCTCAGTAGCCAGCCTCTTGACTCAGATCGTGATTGGGTTCAGGGATCGATCTAAGACGAAATCTACTGATCCAGACCCCAGCCCGCCTGGCTGGGTTGGGACGTGATGGCCCTCGGCTGAGACTCCTTGCTTGTTATCAGCCTTCAGCATTGTTCGCCGAGAATTTCGCGTTATCATACGTGGGATATCAAACCTTGAAGGTTCTCGTGGATTCGCCACCGCATTGCAGACATGCGTGCATGCATTGCTGAAAAGAAAAGGAAAAAGAAAATAAAAAAGAATTCGCTCGACCGCCAAAATTTACATTGCTCTTTGTCCCGCTCTCGTCCGTAAAAAAAGATGTTGAGGAAGGACCAAAAAAGACGCTTCTTCCCAAATCTTATATTTCGCAGTCTACTCTGCACTCTGTAAGTAGGAGCCCTCTGCTCTGTTAGTGCTTCGGAAATTAAGACAGAAGAGAATCCTGTTGCCAGCAACGGCCGATCGCCAAAGGCAGGCGAAAACTTCGCGTACTAAGTTTAGGAAGGAAGCGGTCTCGCCAAGAAGTGCCATTGATAACCTGCCTTCGCCAACCAGTGCTGACCGCACACGAACGTCATGCGAGCTCATCTAGTTGAGACGCCAGGCGTTTCTTCGACACACACACGAAGATCGCAGTAGTTGGTGAAAAGGGGCTCATGTTTGTGGCTAGTAGATCGTTGTATGCAACTTCCGTCATCGATACATCATGATAGAAGCATGAAATTTTTTTTCTGTTTTCCCTGGGGATCGATCGAATCACAGCAAGAATGGATTCTGCGAATGACCTGCCACTTTCCACCCCCACAAACAGGGGAAGCTGGGAGTTCCCCACATCTAGACAGCCTTCTTGGGAGCTTCGTCCAAACACAACCTTGGCGATTGGCTGCCATGAAGGACAAGAGACATGCAACAGATAACAGCTTCCTGTTATTTTTGGTCGATGGCACGGAATTTCGAAACGCTTGATAGAACCTTTGCATGCTGCTTTTACGATACTTATGTCGCGCAACAGGCTCTTCCAACCGATGCCCTTCAATGCACCACCCAAATTAAATCTTTCCCTGGACCATGTCTTTATGTCAAACGCCAACGGAATGATCACCTTCATTTCCATCGCTCACAGGGACAATAGTGAGGGCAGCTATATGGAGACACGAGGCAGTTGGCAAAAACCTTCCCCATGTTCCCACTCGCCCACAACTGCCGTTCAAGGGCGAGAAATTTTATTGCGCGCTAAGGACCAGACATTCGCTCGCGTCTGACCGCCAGCTGTTCGCAACTCTACCGTAAAAAAAGTTTGTGTTCGCTGGAACTTGCTACACTCCTTATTCGTGCGCGAGTTCAGCAATTAAATTTCACTGGGTTCTTCCTCCTACTGAGAAGAGTAAGGAGACGACGGTTCGACTGGTTACTAGTTTTCTTTGCAATTCGGAGGCCGAAGGTTAAAACCTTAACGGTTTTCAGTGGAGATTACAAAAGTCAGTCCATGGTGGGACTGGGAAGAATCCCTCCGTCAGCCTTCGCTGCTTGTCGACCGTAGATAGGGAGAGGATCAGGTGCCCGGCTAGCCACCGTGATTGGTCCAGGCCACCCAATTAAGGCCTAGCAATCTCCGGACTTTGGACCAATTCAGCCAATTATCCACATGGTCCAGCATCACCGATTCTTCGATGCGGACGCAAAAAACAAAAAACAAATAAAATCCGCATTCGTTGTGAGACCCAAATTCCTAGTTGATCAGTCCAGCGAAGAAGAGCCAACGTTTCCAGCGTGTCGAGAACCTGCATCTTGCAGGCCCGACCAATTAATTCACGCATGGTGCTGTCATAGACCTGCTTGAGGAGGTGTAAGGTCTGGCTAAAATTCTTAGCTGCAACAATCCCAGCCCACAAATTTATGGTCCGTATGTGCATGCATGGATCCCATTAGTAGACAATGCTGGCTGATTGGACAGACACTAAGCCAAGCAGGGGGTGGCCGTGGCGTATCGCAGTGACAGCGCAATCTTGGAAGTCTTCCCACACCTGAAGAAAAAGGAAATCCCAGCGAAGGGAAGAGAATTCTGTGGGATGGTACGACCACGACGTGAATTCATATGTAATATATAAATCAGCCATGTTCCTCCACACTTTCGCTTCTCATCTTCCACTCTCATCCTCCACAGTTAGTACTTCAGGGACATTCGTTTCGATCAATCGATCATACACTCGTTACTAGTCGTTTCATCAGACTCAACTAAATCACAAGCTCTACGCTTTTATATAACCAACACCCAATCGATCAAAATGAAGACCTCTGGTATCCTCGCTGTTGCTGCCGGCGCTGCTCTTGCTGCTGCCCAGCTCGACAAGATCCCAACCTGCGCTCTTACCTGTGCTATTACCGCCATCGGTAGTAGCGGCTGCGGTCAGACTGACATCGCCTGCATTTGCTCAGCTAACACCTTCTTGACTGGGATCCTCTCTTGCATTGAGGGCACTTGCACTCCAGCTGAGATCGAACAGACCCTCGGGGCTGCCCAGGTTCTCTGCGCCAACGCTGGTGTCACCATCACCATCCCCGGATCTGAGCCAACTACTGCTGCTCCAGAGCCAACCACCAGCGCTGAGCCAGAGCCAGAACCAACCACTTCTGAGGACCTCGTCACTGCCCCAGGCCTTAGCACCACCTCTGCCGCTGAGCCAGAGCCAACTACCACTGAGGCTCCATATGAGCCCACCTCTGAGGCTACTCCAACCTATGAGCCCACCAGCGATGTTGTCACTTTGACCACCACAACCACCATTTGCACAACCAGCAAGGTCGATGTTCCAACCTACGTTCCACCGCCAGCACAGAACACCACTGTTGCCGTTCCTCCTCCAGCCTACACTGGCGCTGCCGGAAACATCGCCGCTAACGCCGGTACCGTCCTCATCGGTGCTGCTTTGGCCATGTTCTTCGCTTAAATCTTTTAAAGATTTTAAAAAAGAACGTTTGAATTCCTTCGCATTTTTGGGTGGTGTACGATATGGTTTTGGCGATACATTTTAATTTTGGACCATTTGGGATTTTTTATTTCCTTTCGATTTATTGATGTTAATACATATTTTGCGTGTAGCGGAGTAGCTGCTACGAGAATACATGAGTAATCTTAATGACCAAAAGTTTTTGCCTTTGGCCCTTCAGACCACTAGACCGTATCCCGTCCACATTAATATCCATCTGTGACGTGCTGGAATCCCGATAGATACCCGCTTTGTATCTCATGCATGAATGTTCGTCCTATCAGTACTCTTTCCGTACCCATCCATCAAGTTTCTCCACATTCTCTTTCCCGTATCACTCATTCCATCCACAAAGCCGTCGTCCTTCAGATATTCAACGCCGTGTTGCAACACCATTCTGGCTCGCTCGACTTGCCCCTCCTTCCCCAGGCTTCCATGTAGTGTCACCCGCTTTTTAGTATCATACTCCGCGCGATGCAGTATATCGTTCTCATAAAATACCGCTTGATTGGGCTTCAAAACCACCCTGATTTCATCTTTCAATGGTGCTTTCTCGTCCCCCTTTAGCGTTGCGACTTCTTCGTCCGTTTTCGGTCGCCTGTGCGAACCTGGTACAACAATGAGGCACGCATCATCATATAGTGCCAGGTTGTATTGTGTCCCAGTACGGGGCCGGGTTAACAGCTTCGCCTCCTCCTCCGGAGGGGTTGGGGCGGGAATTGTATCCCTGTGGTATGGTAAAGAAAATGGGGTTGTATGTGGGTTGATCAAAAGATTAAAGAGCTCCAACTGAAGAGATTCGGCCGAAGGCAACGAAAGGATGTCACACGCCGTAGCAAGGAGTTTTGGGTCGGTATATATTTGTTTGAAGATAGGAAGTTTGAGGTCCTAGAATAAGAAAAGTGCTGTTAGAGGTTTAAAGTTGCGATCATGGCATATGCGTTATAATTATCAAGTGGTTTGTTGACTCTGTATTAACACAGGAGGTAAAATGTATATGTCTTTCCTCGCCGACGCAATGCTACTCACAGGATGCATGAGATGTTGGATGCCCCAAATATCAGGACCCGATGGAGGCCATGGCGGAAAGGCCTTCCCGACTATTCGCCTATCGAGAAAGGACCGTTAACGTGTTAGTTCATTTGACTACCGAAACCCTGCGAGGCTGTCATGTCCATAGACGTCGACGACGACTGTGTTGTCTCGATGTTTCATTTGTTGGAATGTCGTCGGAACGTCGAGCTCCGCGTGATAGAAACAAAGGTATACACCAGGTAGCAAAGTCATGGCAGTGCTGGTGCCAAGCTTACCTGTGCGGCCATTCTTCCCTTCTTCCTTTTTCAACGGCTATTTCACACGCCTCTTTGGCGGCCTCGAAGATGTCTCGAGGGAGGACGTCGTCAATAATGACAAACCCGTCCCGTTCAAAGGCTGCAAGATCGATTCTGGCCGACAGCCCCTGGGCTTTCCCATTAGAGTCCATAGTTCTTTATTTTTTTCTTTCTAAGAAGGTTAAATTTGTGAATATTGGTATTAGATTATCGATATATTGTGCTTGGTCTTCTACCAAAGTCGAATCTCAATTCTGTTCATCTGCGGCAGCGGCGCTTTTTGATAGAAAATTCTTGGAGCATGGAGGCACCCTCAAGTTATCCGGATGGTACGGTAACACCAAAAAAGCGAATGATACCTAAAGAGAGAATGTACTTGCGAAAGATAAATTTCGAGCTTCCCATTTTCAACCTTCGATTAAATCGGTCCCTCAAACAAGGTTTCGGTTGAAAGCTTGAACTCTGAATCACAACGCATATGCCCGGTTCAAAATCACATGGCTTATGCTTCCTAAAAAAACTACAGTGCGTTTGAATTCATGAGTTCTGGGATATCATTCGATCTGTCAAGACTACGAAGATCAAATTTGTAGAAATTCAAGGACTTAGTGTCAGTCCGTACCAATTAGCACCTAACTCTTAGATTATGGTCGATACTGCAGAGCCCCGAAATTAATTGGAATGCTGCTGGCTGCCTCTACTTATTCTTTGTTCAAGAGCATCCAACTGTATGCCAATATCGACAAATTACATATATTTTTCTATACGGTTTAATCGAAATTTTCAGTGGGCCTTTAAGAGGATCGAGTCTATATGCGCATTATGTTAGATGACAGGACCGAGTGCCTTTCAGTTAGTTTGATTCTTCGCATTTTCTCGACTTCGCCTGCCGCCATATAACATATTTGGGTTCTGAAACCGCAAAGTTACGAGTGAGCATCGTTGTTATAGGTATGTTTGAATGCAGGAAGGAAAAAAAAAACATTCTGTCTTCTACCATGAAAGCTAAGCTAGCTCTTATAATAGCAGCATTGTAGTCAGTGTCGAAATGGCCATATAAGATCTAAAGGGGTGGGATACCCTGAAGAAGATTTCTATTTAACCAGACCCTAATAGATATCTATACAAGATATAGTATCTGAATCATAACTTATATATTCCATTGGTTATACGAGTCTATCTAATTGATTATCTTTGACAGACATACCGGTACTATACTACCTCACTCTATACATATATATTCATATTCGTTCTTCTTTCCCAAATAGCGCACACTCCTACAATTTGGACGCAGGAAACTCCTAGACGTGATGGCTATGGAATCCTCATCTGCTCCTACCTCACACCCGAATATCATGCAGGCGTTCCGCCCAGCTCCAGTAATTGGGGGCATTGTCGCTAGCCTCCTCGGCCTCGTTTTAATTGTAGCATTGGCTTTATCTCTAAACAGGGCATTTGGAAAGAAGAAATCTAGAAAGGACCTCGAGGCCGACGACAAGGACGACGGATCCACTCGACCTTCGCTCGACACTTGTACCTATATTGCGGATGACAGGGAGGACTCAGATACACTTTACAGTCCAACCGAGACTTCGCCAGCACTGCGCCCCGTGCGCGAAAAGCTTAGTAAAGCAGAGCTCGATCTTACCGAAAAAGACACGGAACTAGCTATAGAGCAGGGAACTCTTCCACCACCATTCCCTGTCTACAAAGAGATTTCAACTTAGCTCATTGGTTCATGCATGCTTGGGACGGCTCGGTTTGGGTTATACGTGGGGGAAATAAAGTTACGGCGGTGTCGCTTGTGGGGCTAATGAGTATGGTTCACTTGCAGGTCATTTTTTTTTTTTATCATATCGTGCCTACATGGTGTAGTATTCGGACTAGGCGGGTTGCTTAGTACCTAGGTTTCGTGCTTCGCGATTGGTTCTCTTTGTTTCTAGCTCGGGTTCGAACTTTGTACTTTACATTTTGGATAACTTTGGATATTTTCATGTACCATCTTATCATTTTCTCAGAAAACACCCAAACTTCTATTCTAGATAACTCCACAAATTCATTCCTATTAGCAGAACCCCAACCTCGGAATACATCGCAATGAGATATCTTTTATTAGTAAGCTACCGCCACTGCTGCATGCATTGCACAGACTTTGGGTCCCACAGGCGCTATTTGGGTACACTGTGTTGTATGTTGGAATTTCGCGCCCAAAAGTTTGTGCTAGGCGAGAGAGGAAGCCTGCATGTTGGGTCACACGGAGCTGCCTCTGGTCTTGTGAAAGATCCCTGGAGCGCTTGAATCTCAGTCGAAACCTGAGGTTGGAGTTGGATATAAACTCCAAATGTTGTGCGCACCGGAAGCATCGTATGGAGGGTAGTTTTCTGGGGCCAAGATTGCCGGCTGGTCGTTGAATTTCTATTCCTGTCAGCTAGTAAGCGCCAGTGTAGACCCACCCTGAGACTTATTTTAGTCTGTCAAACCCACCATCCGATAGGCACGGCAGCGAGAAGTGGCCAGGGTATCGTTCGGTTATGTATGCTGAGCCCTCCTTGACCCCTCTTACTCAACATGAGCAGCGAAGTTATTCTACCAGGCACATGCATGCTGTACCATCTGTGCCTCCAGAATTCTCACCTAAGCCATGCAGTTGGGCGCTGTTTCAGTGGATGCAATGTTTGGTGTGCCCTCCCATCTAATCATCACCAAGTTCCTTAGTGTATCTGTGCCACCGAAATGACAGTTTTCGTCCTTGTCGAATAGTACAAACGGTACAATAGGTACAAGAAACAATGCAGTTATCCTGCACTGAGCCGCACGAAGCTCACACTTGGGCGTTTCAAGAATAAGAGAGTAACACTAAATGGTTGTTCAAGCCTTCGAGTGGGCCCGTTGTCCAAAACCTATAACATCAACCATGTCTCGCTCTATTGTCACAACGATAGTTGAATCTAGATTCATGGCCCAGCAAAAAAATCTTTCCTGCTCCTTACCTGGATAATATTCTAATTTCTACATCAAGTTGTTAACTTCTTGTTGGAGGCAATCTCGACCTTCTAATCCATTCCAGAACTGCGCATTAAATTAATTCCTTCGTCGTATACAACTTTTAATACTATACTCCGCCTCTATACCATCAATCCAGATCCTTACACCTGCCGTTCACACAAATTGAAACCGAAGCATTGCGCAGCCTCCACCCAAGAGAAACTTATAAGACATATATACGATGGACAATATTGGAAAAATCCTCGGCCCAGCTTTCGGCGTCATTTTCCTAATATTTATCGTTGTGGCGGTTGTATACCTTTGGCGCCAAGGCTACAAATCTGAAAAGGAAATGGAGAAAGAAAGAGCAGATATGGAGCAAAGACTTCCTAATCCTCGGCCGGAGGAAGAAAATGCTGCATTCAAATCAGTTCCCTTCGATAGCCTCTCTCAAGATGGTTCTCCGCCACCATACACCAGGCACGCGCAGCCGAGAATACCAGAGCCAGCTGTCGTTCGGGTAACCTCATAAAGAAGAGCACACCCGCGGTCTCACATCGCCATCCTCCCAAGAGCTGTTCCCTATCTACTCAAGCTCTATAACGGGGTTCCATTATCCATGGAACCGCACACCCCTAAATAACATTATATTTATTTTTTTCCGATCTGGTTCGAGTCCCGGACCGGCCATACTCTCGACCACTCGGATTTTATTGCCAGTTAATCGAGGCCCAAAGTCATCTTATTCCACTGGTTCTTTCGAAATCACCACTGGTAGCCTCTTAGATATTACCAAAGTTCGGGGTTTCATAAACCGAGCTCACTGAGGAGCAAGATATATCAGTATCGCGACACATTGCAGCCTATATTTTATTCAGCAGTTATTAATATTAGCATAGCCATCTTTTTTTTTTTTTTTTTTACATCGGCGTTTGGGATCGCACATATTACTTTATTACATCATCATATCCAAAATTTTAATTTGAAACGGGTTGTCTTGTATTAATACTCGAATACGAGTATGACAGCTTTCGGCGTGGGACTACGAGTTATCGGGATTACGTAGCCTTCAAACGAGTCTTTGAGTAGCCGGTATGTGGCGCTTAGGATGTGTGTAGGCGACGTGACGCTAGCCCGTCAATTTTTTCCTTTCTGTATATCATATGAACAAGATAGCTAGGGCGATTTATTGAAGTTCGAGTTGACTGTATATACTCCTACCTGCAACATTTGAATACCTATTTCCAACCCCCCAAAATCTTAGAGGTCTCTTTTTTTTTACCCCGAAAGTGTTTATGATCCTCGGCCCATATTTACTCAATCGCATATCATTTTTTTTTTTCTCTTTTTTTTTTTTTTTTTTTTTTTTTCCTTGGCCTATCGGGCGCCAATCCTGCTTGTTTTTCGCTCCGAGGCTCTAAAATTATTATTATTATTTTCCAATTGGATCAGCTGGAGAAAATAACGATCGTTGGCTGGTCTCCGTAGGGCTGGGGAAAATGCAACATCACAACACAAGAAATTGGCCTCACGTGGTTTTGATAGGCGCCCCGCGGTCCGGGCGGATCCCGCATTTTAAGTACGTAACGTATGGGGAAGACGAATCGGCTTAATGGATAAAAATACCAGGGTAAACTCGGTAAAAATTTGGGTTCGGCACGTTTGGTGGATCGTATCTGCAGCCATTATTGTCTTGGAACACTTGATCACCCGGTCCACGTTCTGAACGTGCGTCTATATATGCTGTGATGAGAGGCGCAAGTTCGTACATTAATGCAATGCTGTACAGCTGTCATGTCATGATGGCCAGTAGGAGTACCTAAATTCGGCCTCATCTTACTGAGCCGATGTCACTTGGCTTCTTAGGTGCTCGGAGATCCTAATTTATAAATTCAAAGATCGACCACCAGTATAGTATTGTATTGTAGGGCCCCAGGGGAAGTATAAAAGCCCCTCCCCCCCTTGCCTCTCCCTCTTTCCCTTTCCCCTCCCTCTTTCTTCCTCCACCACAGATAGATCCAGTGCTCAGTGACTACTATCGACCCAACAACTTTAACTTTAATTGAAACGAATTAACACCTTATGGACAATACCCACTTCTTGACTCTCGCATCAACTTCGGTTGGAGCCCTTTAGTCTTGAATTCGTTTCGGATTAAAAGTTTCACAGCTTTTACTTCGCCTTATTACATAGTGATTATTCACTGCCTTTGAGTCTACGACTTACTCCAGACTACGTCTGTCTTTCTCCAGATCTCAGGCTTTACAGCTTCCTCTTACCTACTTTCAGTTCACGGTATCACCAGTCCTGCGGTGATATATATATCTTCACTTTTTTTTTCTTTCAAGATATATATTTTCCAGTGCACCACTTAACAATGGCCAATTCTGTTAATGAAGAGTGCTGCACCGGCCTTTCCCACGGCTTGCGAAGACAAGCCCGCTCCTTGTGGGAGGCCGCCTTCGAATTCCGCAACAACAAAGAGGTTGATTTCGCTTATTCTAAGTGTGATCCACACCCATTCCCGCATCCAGAAAGCGACCGCCTTGAACATTGCTACAAGTATGGCAAGGGTTCTGGGAAATTCTATCCCGTTCTCCTCGAGCAAAAGCTCGGAGATTATGTTGTCAAAGCCAAACTTGGCCATGGCAACTTTGCATCCGTCTGGCAATGCATCCTCGACAAAGGGAAAGAGAGAGACTTCCCCTACGAATCGGTTGCTGTCAAAGTTTGCACCAACAGCAAGAAGGACAGTCAAGACGATGTCACCGAAGCCAAAGTCCTCATGAAGCTTGGAAAGCGATCTGATGGACAAGGTGACTTTGGAAAGAAGCATGTCCAGAAGGTTGACGAATGCTTCCGCGTCCCCGGTTACTTTGGGGACCACTTCTGCATTGTCGGAGAGGCTATCGGACCATCTCTCGACTACTATCTCAATTTGGTCCAGAAGCAAGGCCTCGGACATTTCGACACTGAGGTTTCCAAGAAGGTCACCTTCCAGCTTCTTTCTTCAGTCACCTGGCTCCACAAGGCCGGATATGGACATGGAGATATCCACCCCCACAACATCCTTATGAAGGAGAAGGGGTTCAAGGCTGGAACCAACGCCAAGAGGCCACTTTGCATCCAAAACACCAAACCTGAGGACGTCCCATATATGCCTCCATATCTCGTCTCATGCATTGACGACGACTTGACTGTCCGCACTCCATTGACAGTTGAGAACTGCGATGCCAGACTAGCAGATTTTGGTCAGACCTTCAAGAAGAACCACCCACGTCGACTTTACAAGATGACCACTCCCAAGGGCAACAGATCTCCTGAATGGGTTCTTAAGCACACTCCCATCACCATCGGGATTGATATCTGGTCTATCGCTTGCATCGCCTACAGAATGACCACTGGCAAACATCTTATGTTCGTCGAGGAGCGTTACAAGGATGAGGAAGGAAAATACACTCAAAAGAGAACTAAGACAGATATCAACACTGATCATATGCCAATGATGGTTGAGCTCCTCGGGGCTCCTCCTGCTTGGATGATTAGAAAATGGGATATCTCTGGTCTCCCGAAGATGGATTGGAAGTCCGTCTCTCCGGAAGGAAACCTTCATGAGCGTATCATGCAAGACCGTCCTGCAGGCATGTCCAATGCTCAAGCCGCTCTCTTTGAGGACTTCATGAGAAAGGCTTTGACATGGGATTATCGATATCGAGCCACTGCAGTCGAACTCGTCCAACATGATTGGTTCAAATCGATTCTCTCGGAGAAAGATAAGATTCATCTTGCCCGCTTGGCTCAGTACAAATCTCGATTCTCCAAGGCATTCACCAAACTTACAAATGAATTGAAGTCTTGGCCAGCCAGATTCACGAGCCCATGGGTCAAAAAGCAAGAGTTGGAAGCACAGTCTGCTACCGAAGTCAAGGCTCTTGGACCAATTCTTGGTGCCCGAGCCCGAGAGATCTAAGAGACTCTCATTGGTTTCTTTTGTCTTTCCTTTGTCTTTCCTTTGTTTTTCCTTTCTCTCGCCTTTGGGCTTTTTTTTTTTTTTTTTTGCAGAACTGAGGTTCTTAAATTGGGATTCTTTCATCCTTTTTTTCTTCTTTGATTAATTGCATTGGTTCTTATTATTACTATTATTACTGATTAGGGAGTGGGATCCCTTAGACAAGAGTCTGATTCTGGCCGACTCTAGGCGGTTTTTGCATTACATTAGCCTTTTGTTACCTGTTTCCTTTTAAATTGATACCCTTGATAGACCATTACAGAATGCGTGTATGCCAGCAAAAGAATTCATTAAAAGTTATTTGAAAATACTATTCCTGAAGTAAGCTTGAGAAATCGAGTTTCAATCTGCACTGCTCCCATGGCTTTATTTTCATGCAATGTCCGACGGGCACTTCAATTCGGGGGTCTTATGATACTTGCCAATATTGCTTCCCTGGGACGGCCAAAATCTAAAGAATCTTATAGAAATTATATAGTAGGAGCCGGTTATTTAAGCAATCAATCATAAAGAATTAAATTAAATTAAATCAGAAATAAATTAGTACTAACATTAGCATGAGCGAGCAGCAGTAGCAGCAGTAGCTAGCTGATTTGTAGGTGACGACCGGGTGTGGGCCGGCGAGCTTCAGAAGACAAAGGCTTCACGAATACTCGAATTCACGAAGCGGGGGTAGGGGGTATGGGGGTAGGTGGAGCCGGGGCCGGGCTCTCTTGCTGCCAGCTAGCGTCAGGATACACTATTCTAGTACTAGCACTACAGCCAGTGGCTTCCCCCCGATCACGATCATTTTGTCCGGACTAAGCTCTCCTCCAAATCTTTACCTCATTTTTCTCCCTTTCCCCTTCAAATCGACGCTACAAATCCTTGAAGTACTCGCTAAAAGTATACTATGCATAGCTGTGAAAATACTCTAGGCTAAAGATTCAGAATTCGAAATTGAATGGAAGCTGCTAGTATACTTTCAACGGCCGAAAAACATACACTACCTTTCCTACGGGGCAGCAAACGGGCCAGCCCCACCAAAGACCCAAAGACTGGGGTTCTGTCCCCCCTCTCAAGCCAGAGAGGGGGGTGGGGGGTGACAACACAATTCCCAGACCGGCAACACAGAAGGCTTAATGCAATGATCGACAGTGGCTGGATGCGACTGTTGCACTTGATTTTATAAATGCTCGATTTCCGTGGTTTGGGGCTAACGATCAAACGGGTTTGCCATGTATGCGATATTTGGGATTTTTGATATTGGGAGATCATCCGAGCGTCTTGTTTGGATTTTGTTTCCCGCAAGGTCCCTTTGTAAGTTAAAAAAATTCGGGGTGTAAATCTCAGAAGATAGACTTAGATCATTGTTGATTTTTTTTATTTAATTCAAAGATCCGAGCGGCCTTTCGAGATTGGAGCGGCCTGTGGCTTCTGAGTCTTGCTTCGAAGTTTTTCGGATTGCTGGATCTGCGTTGTATTGTTGTATTTGAGACACCGTGATTCAATTCACATTGGCTGGTATCCACATTTTTTGTGATTCGTATTTGGCTAAATCAAATTTATCCGTCTGTGAAGTTCCAGTGTGAATAGCATTTAGCAATAGAGTGACTTCTTTTCAAGATGAAAAAAAAAAAAAAAAAAAAAAAAAAAAAGGGAACAGCGGCGTTGTCACGACATGGCTACGACGCTGGCATGGCGCGCGCGGGGGCGGCTGGCTTGATTCTTTTTTTTTTCTTTGTGATAAAAAATTCAGCTGTGAAAGTTGAGAGTATAGCTGGACAGTATTGCCGACGCTTTCGACTGAAAAAAAGGTCACGGACTCATGCAGTAACCCCCTGTCCGTAGACTCCAGAGCACACGGGATCCACTTTTCGAAGCTTCTTTTATCCTTCTGGCCCTTGCATGGCGCCCTGTCCTAGTTCTTACCTCCACTTTCCTACCTAACGGAAAAATGGGATTGCAAACCGAACACCATATATGCAGATGCTACCATACTCAAGACTGAAAGAAAGTCCATTAGCCCCATGTTGAAGTCACTTCTTCCGCTGAATCCGAATACGAGGCGGAAGTATCTTAGTTCCGTGGAATGGTATCTACTTAACATCAGCTCTGCCCCCGCATCCATAGCTTAATCCGTTTCTTAATTTTTACGACAGCCTCGATATTCGCCGGTCGAACCACAGGTTTCAATTGGTGTCAAGTTATATTTTTGATCAATTGAGCTTATGAACGTAATGAGACCATAACTGAAAGTTTGACGCCAGTAAGAAGCGCTAAGAGCATACAGAGCAGGAAACATGGATCTCAACATTATTATTGCTCTCATGTTCCTTTGTGCCGGCCTGGCAATTCTCTTCGTTACCGCCCGTGCTTACTTCTCCCACCAAGCGTCTAAACACGATGTTGCACTTTCCACTTTTCACAGCCGTCGACAGAACCGAAATTCTCCGGAATCTAAGATTGTATCACCGCGGCCTCATGTTGGATTCGGCTGGAGGTGGGAGAAGAAGTTCCGGAGGAAGCAGGATCAGGTCAAAGAAATGCTGGAGAGGAAGTTAAAGTTGTTACATATCATGGCGACAGTGAAATACCAGGATAAAGAAACGAATGAGATTTTGGAGAGTTGGAAGGAAATCTCGACATATGCTGGAGATAACCCTATCGTACGATTTCTCAGGCCAAATACATTTTTTCTGATGAGGGAAATCCATATAGCTTACGAGGCTGTCTCTTGAATAGTGTACTTCAAAACTACCCTCCCAGCCGCCAATCATCCAGCGCCGCCTCTTGTAAGTGTAAACAATAAACTACGGCACGGATGAAAAATTTGGTTCTAATAGAGTATCAAGCATGTTCGACACCGTCCGTTATCTCCGACAGGCCAAAAGCAAGGTCTCAGGCAAGGGGATGCAGGAATGGTATACTGAATTCGAAAGTGTGTTCTTATTGGGGGTCCTCCGCGTCGATTCGTGGAAGGTTTTCCTCGATAACTGCAGGCGGTTGGCGCTAGGTAATCCCTAAACGCTCTTAATAGTGTATAAATCATACTTTATACACCTGCTAACATAAACCTTGGCCTAATAGCGTCACCCTGGCTGAAGGTCTGGAACTATCGGCCACGGGAACACCTTGACTTTTTATTTATGCCACTTGTTACACCGGAGAATGGAAAACTTGGAAGTATGCAATACAATTCCAATCTCTGAGATCATAAAATTTCAGTTGAATATAAGGGAACTTAACTAAGAAGTGTGGCTTTAGTGATGGGGCGCTTCGTTATCTCTTTTGCTGATGTTACACTCGTCGAGACGCCCCAAACACCCGACCCATCGCCCTGGATAAAATGGTGGCCCTTCAGCAGTCCCTGGAGACGCTCTTTGGATTGGGTTGACCTCGCCGTCGACCATAAAAAATACTGCGAGTCGGCTCCTCCGAACATTCCCAGTGAACAACTTCTTCTCGACAACTCTTCCATAGCAGTTACACGGGTCCTAAGCCACAAGAAGCTAATTGTAATGGACGTTTGTAAACCGACTGACGGCGGCGATATGACTTTCGACATAACTTCTTCCGATCTGAATGTTCATTTATCGCTACTGCCATTACTCCATGCCCCCAAAATGGCACCCATTCCAATGGAATTAGTGCTCATATTATTCAAAAAGTCTGTACAATCGTGGAGCCAATTTAAGGATTCCTTCGTTGAGCATATTACTTCTTTGGTGAGTGTTTAACTATCTTCTCCTAGGCTAGTACTCGGTCACCTAACAATTCTTGGATCACCCCTCTAGAAATCATATATTTACGACAATCGTGCCCAAAAGGCCATGATCAACACGATAATGTCTTCCCTGAAACTTACCCACAGCCTTGGTACAGTCTCAGAACACAACATAATTATTTTGCAAAAGTTCCTAAGTACGAACACAAAGGCCATCGATGGAAACATATCTGCTTTTTGGAGCTGGGATACACAACCTCCAACACTCAGAGAGGCACACCCCGAAATTGCCGACGATTTGCTGAAAGTGCTGCAATTCTTCGAGGGGGCTAGTAATGACGCGAAGGACTGGGACAAAGAATTAAGAGATATGATGCAAATGGTGTTCAGTCTAGTATCGATCGATGAAGCATATCGATCGAGGGAGCAGGCTCAAAGTTTGAAGCGGTTGAGTTGGATTACAGTGAGTTCTTCTTCAAGATCTGTCCCGCCAAGTGTTAGTGGAACAAAGCTAAATGATTACGTAGTTTATCTTCCTCCCGCTACTATTTGCAGCATCACTATTCGGAATGAATGTTGACATTTTGGAGGACAATCCGTCATGGACATGGTATCTCGTTGTCTGTGTTCCGTCTCTTCTTATAGTCTGGGTTGTATGGCTCGCCTATAGGTTAAGCGACCGAAAAAGGGAGATATCAGAGGAGATACCATTCAAGTCCGCTTGAACCCTACTAGATATTGAGGCCCGCTGAGTTCGATTCTTGTACATTGATGATTTTAAGATACCCTTGCATTCACAATTGGCGTTTTTATGTATTTTATGATGAGATGGTTTGCATAGAAATGAATTCATTGAAAGATATATGCCAGCAACTGCAATCTCTAAGCCGGCTTCCATAGGTATGTGTCTTGTCTCATAAACCAGACCCGACCTTCACTTTGGGGGCGGCGCGTAGGTATGCGTCGTAGTTTTTCGACTTTTTTTTGAGAGAGAACAAAACGGATTTAAATTATTCCAATAGAAAATCTGCTTTCCAAGTGTTCAGTAGCCTAGTATCATTTTATTCCTTCCCATACTGTATTTCTATATACTCATGTCCACGATACTCTCCCCAACAAAAGATAATTAAATAGGTGCCACAGGCACAGTGGCCTAAGGCTCAACAGCCCTAACCTTCGTATCAATCGTCACTTCCTTCCCCTCACTAACATCCAAATCCTTGTCAGTGGTATGTGGAGCCTCTAACTCATTCATTTGATCCTCCATACTATTCAATTTTCTGAACTTCCACCAGAACAACCACCCACTGACAAGTGCTGCCACCGCAATCCCCACATACATCCACAAGATCGTTGGATCACCAGCAATTGGACTTAGAGCCTCGCTAATTGCTGCTCCAAATGCGTAAGTCAATAAGAACATTGCTTGAACAAAACTTCTCATAGATTCAGGTGCCTTCATATATGCATACTCCAGACCAGTGACACTAGCCAGGATTTCAGAGACACCGATGAGAACATACGCTGGTGCTTGGACCGCAATATGAACTTTGTTACCTTGAGCCACACCATTAACTTCCGATGCTGGGCAAAGTGGGGATTCGTAACATGGACCGGCAGAGTATATCAAGTGTTGGACGATAGCAGCGTAAGCCATTGCCAAGGAAGCAATTGTAAAACCTAAGGTGATACGATTGATTGGTGGGAATCTTATACGAGCTTTCTGAAGGAGCGGGTAGACGATTCGATCAAGAATTGGGACAAAAATAATGATGGCGATAGGATCAAAGTTTTGCATGAGATCGTTAGGAATTCCGTGGGTGTCCATTTGACCAGCTTCATGTGGATGTTTAGTTAGCCAATGATATTAGATAACGGCGATCAAATGAGAAAACCTACCCTGGGAAACGAAATTTGTCGAAAATTGATTGTACACCACCCAGAAAATAGGAAATACCGCAAATACTTTACAAGCAACCAAAGCTCGCTTTAGCTCCTCAATAAAGTGGTCATCCCAAGGGAGGTCAACCAAACCGTCTTCTTTCTGAGCTTGTAAAGATGGCTTCGGCGCATTCGTATCTCTATTCTTGGCCATAATCCAGAGGGCCTTGAAAGCATCCGTAACGATAGATCCCTTTGGTGGCCGGTCCACGTATGTCTTCCTTCCTAGAATGAGGACAACGAACCCAACAAAGAACATACACAGACATAGCAAGAATGCACTTGAAAATGACCATGAAAGTTTGTACTCCATGTAGGGTGTAGCTAGAACCGACAATGAGCCGACGTTTACCGACAAGTAGAAAACCATATAAATCCTTTGAATTGTCAATGCTGGATCGAGAATGACCCGTTCGCCGGATGGGAGGGTTTTGACAGCCATTTTCTTTCGAGTGTATTGTTCTGCGATCAATGGGCTGACATTGGCTTTGATTCCACCAGTTCCAAGGCCAATCAGAATGATAGCACAGATAAAACCCCCGAGTCCTCCACCACCTTGTAGGCTGAAGGGAAGGGACGTAACGAAAAGAACGATTAAGCCGACGATATAAACCATACAGAAGTAGACAATGGTTTTATATTTTCCGAGATATTGGTCTGCAACGATGGCGCCGAAGATTGGTGTTACTGTAAAGACGAGATTTTAGCACGATATAGTAAAAGGAGTTTCGTCGAAAGTATGCCTACCATAGCACCAAAACTGGAAGAATGTCCCCAAACCAGTGGCACCATGCTGGCCCAGGCCCAAAGCACCGGGCCCTTCTCGCCCATTATATGGTCTTTGTATGAAATTTTGAAACAATCCCTGGCAGCCATAGTACGAGAACCGTTCGCAGAGCTCAACAATTGCAACAAGCCATGCTGAGAGTGGTAGATTCTCTGCCACATGCCGTAGCGTAGCCTTTTCCTCAACGCTGGGTTCAGGGTAATCCCCGGACTCGACTTCTAGTTCTAGTTTTTCAGGTTCCGGGACCGAAGCAGCTCCACCTAGACGGGGTGATTGTCAGTATAAGTTCAGTAAGTAGTAGTATAATCATCTTCAACTCATACCTGCCACTGGATTGGATTGCGTCCTGTTGATACTCGACATAGCTGTGTGAAGACGATGCAATTTCAAGTCTTCCTTGGTTCTAAACAGTAGTCGTTAGAGATTTAGGTCGACCATGGAAGTCAAATTCTCTCAAAAATATTCTTACTCGACCACATGGCTGAAGTGATCGGCCATCCTTCTTAAGATCTGTCGATTTATAGTCGGTTGCTAGAGATGATGTCTGGACAATGAAGACAATCGAGTGTAAAGATTTAAATCCAACTTGCGAAATCGGAAGAACCACCTTCTCGAGAGCATACCCAACCGCCAATGCCTTCGATATCCGTCATTCTGCCTTAAAAAAAGAGAGAGAAGGGAGTGTGGGCAATAACGCGCAGATTTTTCTATCCAAGGCATTTTTATCGTGTCTGTTTGACTCTTTTCTGACGGTGTCTCCAAGCTGTCTCTACTACATGGGAAATGATCTCAGTCTGCCTTCTTTATAAAGAACCTTTTTCTCGTCCAATGTCTTGGGTCGTCTGTCTGAAGCTTAATATGAAGATAAAGTTTCCCAGGTACTTCCCGTCCCACACATGATTGGGAGAGCTCACTAAATTGCAACAGCAGCAAATGTGTTGTAGACGCTTCTGATCCTTTGTGTTACCACGAGTCCAAGACTGCACTGTCCCGCCCATTCCGGAAATCGTCCCAGAATGTGCAAGTGCGTATGTACGTACCCAAAAGAGGTTCTTCATTGCTGGACTCGAGGCTACTTCATTGCACTCCGCAGGTTTTTGGTTTTTGGTTTAAACGTTTTGAAGTATAATTCACTGAACTTGAATTGCCTGAAGGATACAAAGAGAGAATGTAAACAAAAGTCGCAAGAGTCGTAACATCATGCACCATTCAACCAGAGCTCCAAACTAACCCCTTGTCTACCCATGCAAAAGCCCAATACAATGCAACAGAAAGAGCCAACAAAATATTCGCAGGCGTATACGCAAGCAAGATCAAAAAGGGCAAAAACTACTCCATCAGCTTCGCCAACCCCCTATTAACATCTTCACTTTCACCCAGCTTTTCGCACATGTCCTTGACCCATTCCTTGACTCCCCATTCGCACGCCATTCTTAGAAATCGGAGGATCTGGAATGTTCCTAAAAAGCTCCTTGACTGTCCGATTAGGAAAGGACCGAGCACATATCTAGTGCCAGTGAAATCCCGGATATCATCCGTGTAGACTACGTTATAATACCAATTGGCACCGATGATAGATAGAGTCAGAACTAGCGGCGATGGTTTTATCTCCACGGTGATATCTTCATCTAGTACTTCAGTGGGTGCCATATCATCCGTCTGCATCATGCTACTGTGAAGGTTTACGGTGTTATGGGTAGCGGACACCGTCGTAGCACTAGCGGAAGACCACGAAGCTAGCATGGCAGATGCGCAGAGCGTAGTTTCATATTCGGCGGCCAGAGAACTGCCGGTTTCGTCTTTGACCTTGACTGGAATAATAGGAAAAGGGATGGAATGAGTGAATGCTGTGGGTGCACGGGTTCGACACATGGCTTCGAGGTCTTTAAGAAAATCTGAGACTACAGGGTCTGTTTTATCGAGGCCTATACTAATGTCGACTTTGGCCGGAGTGGTGTCATATTGCCCTGTATCGCTTTCAGTCGCTGACGATATAGAGTTCTTGCGGGGTCTTGTCGTGGATGTTTGCAGGCGGGGTGGGGCCGACAATCGGCCCATGTCTATTGGTAGAAGAGCCGGCTCAAGATCAACCGTAGTCCTAATAAGAGTTTAGTGCGAGCCGCAATTCCAGCGAGGGCGAGTGGTAAACTTACGCCACCAGAACAGATACTGTAGACTCGTACGACTTGAATGCATGTTCTAATAACAATTTCGAGTGCATCACCCATTCGGTCTCCGTACTTGATGCTACATGTAATTTCTCCGAGTTTTGTACACTACGGGTGACAAAATCCAATTCCGATCCTAAATCCCGCTCGGACCAGTCGTCTGCAAAGCCCCCATATACGAGTTCGGGGAGGTAGGTGAAGGGGTCAAGCCTTTCGATGTCATCCTAGAGAACGCCCAATTAGCCCTAAATCAGCGCCCCGCCGCACAGAGTTCATACCTACCCTAAAGCTCGTCGGAATACATCCTTGGGCGGAGCACCACCCACTCAATCGTTTTAAGAGGCCCCCAACACCCACTCCAATCGTTCTGGTTGCTCTTGAAAACCTCCCCGCTCCACCGCTGCACCCTAAAAACCGAAAACTCGGCCGTGTTCGATCCAAACTTTCCCTCTTCATTCTCATTAATGTATTCGGACTATGGGCGACTGGCGTCGTAGGTCGTTGGGTTATTGTTCTTTCTGTGAGTTGTGCTTGAGATTTTGACTCGAGGTTAAGTCGTCCTAGACTGATTCTTGACGCCGTCCCCTCCCGATCTCTAAGTCCCACCATGCCATGTTGGAGACTAGGCCGCAAATCCTTGCTACTGCTTTTCCGACGGATTATATGTCTTGAACTAGTATCTCCTGGAGTGCGGTTGTCGCGGTCGGTGCGGTGTTCTTTGGCTGTAGCTCGTAGATTCTCACTTTTGCTACTCTATAATTGAATCCAAAGGAAAAGTTCCCCAAGGAAAGTTGGACACGTCAGAACGGAAACGACGGATTTTTCTTGTCTTTAAAAACTCTGGTGTGATTTTTTGCATTTGCCATGTTTGCATTGCAGGAAGAGGGGCAAAAACCATTGGATTGATATCGAAAGAATGTATGATAAGTGAAGGCTTTCGATGTGTGAATCCAACTGGTTGGGAAAGGAAGTGGGTGGATATCGTATCTCGCATTAGGGTACAACAAAAAGTCTTGGGGTTTGGCTTTTTTTTTTTTTTTTTTTTTTTTTTTTCGAAGGCGGAAGCTACCTTTGATTTATGCAGTACCTTTCGCTTTTTCGGTACTGGTGGGATTGTCTGTGGCGGCGGATTGTGTGATTGAACGTCGGCTTGCCAGTCTGATATCCGGCGTTTGAATGAACGACTCAGAAGGTCAGCTGTGGGAGATGGTAATTCTCCAGTCCCATCCATTGCGCAGTCCTTCGCGGATATATCTGCGCTCCCTTCAAAAAAAAAAAAAAAAAAAAGAGCTACTCTGCTACCTGACTGATATTTGAAGGGTACCTTGGACTCTGACTGTCTAGTGTATGAGCAAGAGTGAGAGAATGATGTGGTTGGTCTCAGGACAGAGGATAGTGGGGAAAGAATAAGTTGCCAGAGCGGAGTCCGTGCCCTAAAACCTCTCTTCAACGAGCCCACGTTTTATGTAGCGGATTGATGCGGTGGTCTCTGCTGCCAACTGTTCAAGTTCTTGTTGTTTTTCTTTCTTTCTTTCTTTTTCTCCTGCTTGCTTCAGATTGCCTCTCTTCGCTGTTCGGTTATGACACCAATCTGTCGCTATTCCCGCTTCCCCGTGCCTTTTTCCTCTTTGTTTTATTGCGCAATACCCGCTGCCGGACTGGAAGGGTGGAAGGCAAAATGTTGATCTCATGCGGATTCCAGGGGGCGCGGAGTAGGTATTATAGTTGACAATTCATCGACAGCAAGACATCCTCTTTCAAGATAATGGGCTCGAAGGGTAGATGCTGGTGGATGGTTGCCCACTCCTTCCCATTCTACGCGTCCTCCTGTGATCTCGTGTTACTTCATTTGTTTTCCTTTCTCATCTTTAGGACTCGTTCGCCGGATTTGGTTGGGCGCCGTTGTGACATTTGTTAGAGCTTCGCTACTAGTTTTGCTTTTTCGTGGGCGGCCCTGAAATGACAATCCCACCTATTAATGTTGAGCCATCTGATTGCAAACAACCGGGTTTGGATAACAGCTTAAGCGGTCTTCTTCGTTTCACTGAGTTCTGATATTTTCAGATGTCACAGTAGACACATATGTACGTGTAATGAATGCCTAGGCTTTTATATGACCATATGAAAGTCTAAGTCTAGTCTTTGCAACATATATGCATCTTACATCTGCATTAATTCAAGAAGTTTCATTAGCTTGAAAAAAAATTTTTGGCTCGCTCTTTCCTTCTCCTTTATAAACTTAGCTACTTTTTTCTTTCTTTGCAAATTTATCTTACCTTAGTTGCAACTCTTCTTATATTGAAAACTAAGTGAGATCGCGCGATAAAATTCAAGTTATGACACCCAGATTTAAGACGCTATTAAATTTATAAAAAGATCACAACATGATAACAATTTGTGATCGCTTGCTCAATCACAGATGAATAATAGTATCGGCTCCGGCGTTTTCGTTTCAGCTGTTCTTGGTGATTTAACTGCAACTGATACTTGATGTTAAGATCTTTCGACATCGACTAATGTACTAAATTTATAAACGGTGTGCGATATCGATGGCCATATGGGTATTCATTCATATCAACTATATAAAGTAATTTATGTATATGAGTAACTTATATATATTATAAAAAGGCACCAGTCGGAAGAACTATGCATATATGTCTATACATTTATCCATTTTATGAATTCTACGTAATGGGTATCTCTCTTTGCCCCTTTGCGTGACTTGTACAATTGTTCAATTGTACGAGAAATATAAATATTGAAATAAGATATTGCCCCCATGAACTATTATACTTGGAACGGCTCCTCACGAAAACCTCCATATGCCGAGGCATGACGGCGCTAATACCCGGGTCGACCGTAGTGGGCGGTGGATTAGTACCTGCCACGAGATCTGGCGCGGCTGTCCGCTTGATCATTGGGTACGTATATAGGCGGGTTTAATTACAGGACCGCTTGTGACCGGAAAGCTTTAACTATAGCTCATTTTACTATAAACTATAGGTGTGTACGTATATTAGCTCCGATATAATATGATATAATCGAGATCGAGATTTTGGCGATAGAACCTAATTACGTATTACGTGGGTGTATCTCACTTACTACATGTGAACATGGTACAGCATCACCTATTGCCAGATATTAGTAGTTCGACGGATACGTTAATCATTCATTTGTCCAATATATTACAGTTATAGTCATCAATACGTTACCAAGAAGTTCGAACATAATTATATAAGTTCTCAATTTAAGGATCGTACTCTAGTGAAATTTGGAATAACCCAAATTAGTTCATCTTAAATCTCAAGATCCATAGATCTATAGTTTTGAGGCTACACAGTGACATGTGGGGTGGGGGCTCAAGAGCAGATAAAGCTCTAATAATAGATTTCTAGATCCGGCTTCTCTATCTGATCGAATGTGGGTTTTAGTTCGAGACAGGCTCTATCTATCGAGCTAGAAAAACGTTAACCGCGAGATACACACATGTACACGTACTTGTGCGAGCAATAATCATAAAAATTGCAGCCCCCACGTGCACGATCGACTATGTCGGACCTCAAACTAGGATATCGACCCATAGTATGTACATACGTAAGTCCGTTTCTTATGTATCTGGAAGACAAAATTGTATCATACCAAGACAAATCTGTTGTAAAATCCTCAAATGCCCAAACAAATCTTTAAAATCTGTATCATAATAGAGGAAGAGGGGTACCAAGGTCGGTCTCAGAATCAATATTACCCGCGAGAGATATCGATATGGGGCGATCTGACACTTGTCGACGTCTTCGTTACTTCTCGCTGCCAAGGTAGAGTGCTACTCTGGGGGGCTCATTGGCGGGATATACAGCAGTGCACCATAAAGCATTTCGATCGAACAAATTAATACTAAGAGGCATATCGTCTTTCCCGATTAAGTTTAATTGACTGAACTCATTGAATGTTCCAGATAACCACACGATAGCTATTTTAGATAAACTGGAATTAGCTCGGTGTCTCACTTCGCTCAGGATGAACTGGTCGAGGCCCCGAACTTATTGTTTAATAATGGTTCTATGATTGAAATATATGGAAGTCCTTCTATATATGGTATCTGACAATGTTGGGGGGACCAGCTTCAACGAACCCGAATTTCATGAATTCAAATCCATCAGGCTCAAAGCCTCACAGTCCTGATTTCCCGAGTTGCGGAGAGCACCTAAAAAAGTATAAAGTAAAAAAAAGTCTCCCCATCACCATCCGCAGCTGACATTATTTTTCTCCCTTCACTCAGAACGGATGAACATGCGTTGTATGTTGCTCGCTCAAAATGTCATGAGGTCAATGCTGCTAGGCGCTGAAGGACTTACTCCACATCAAAATCGCCCAACGTTTCGAGACCGAAGCCAGCTGTCTATCTCGTATTATCAAGGGTCAAATCACAGGATTTTGCCATGGTAGGTTGGAATTAAAGTTCGCTAGGGTCGAATCTATCTACGATCGAGATTCTTTCACTAGCGTGGTGACAGTCGTCCCGTCTTCAAGCGTTTCCGACCGTTCCACAAGCTCATATGTCCCTTTAGCAGGCAAGTAGACCGTCCAAACATACCAATACAACCCCGCCACGAAGAACACTAAGACCGTGGCCACTGCATACGTCCCATACCAGAACTTTACGTCTCCCTTCCCACCCTCAGGCCGAATAAATGGTGCAACTAGGAGAGCTATGCAGGTCGCAATTCTAACGGCTACTGCAGCCGATGGTGCTTTGTATGGTCGTTTCAGATCTGGTTGTCTTCGACGCAGAAGCACGAGTCCGATAACAACCGCCAGGGCTACAAATTGTTGCGCATACGATTGTACGTCCAGGATGAAGGCATATATGTCTGCTGGAGGTGTGAAAGCTATGATGAAGAATGCCTGTACAAAGTTTATAGAAAGGGCTGCTAACGGCGCGTTGAAGGGTTTCGAAGAAGCGAAGAACTTGCTGAAGGGTATAACTCCTTGCCGTGCAACTTCTTGGTTGAGGCGAGACTAGCCAAAGCAATCAATTAGTGGATGAAGCGCAATCCCGACGAGTATGAACCAAACTTACTTGTGAGAACAGTCCAACCATGACATTGCCAGCTGTCGAAATCGCCACCGCAAGAGACAACACTCGCCTACCGACATTATAACCGAAGACCCGTTCGAAAAAGAGCCCAGCAATCAGCTCGCCACTATTTCTGATGTCCTCGCCGTCAACGACAGAGAAGTATGCCATATTGACGAAAAAATACATTAGGCACACTGTGGCAAGCGCAGCCGTAGTTGCGGTCTTCAAAGTCCGAACCGGGTTCCTGATTTCGTTCATGACATCATTCGCAGATGCGAACCCCGTGTAGGCGTATGTTATTTTCAGAACGGCAGTTGACATGCTACCCCATCCCCAAATACTCCCCTCAAATAATGAACCGTGATCATTCGTGCCATTGCCTCGAGCGATTACAACTAGTGCCGTTAGTGTGATCAGTCCCATCAATATTATCTTCAGGTAGCCTAGGCCGGTTTGGATGGCGATTCCGGTACGTAAGAAACAGCCATGGATGAGAACGGTCCATGTCAACAAGAGCAATGCGAACCCTCGGTTCGCTAACTTTGTAGGTGGGAGGCCTAAGGCGAACGTCAAATATTCGCCAAAAACGATACAGTTGCTCGCTACCGAGTATAAAAAGACTGTGTAAAAAGCGAACAAAATGCTCGCCAAGTACTTCGGCTTCGAATAGGTGAACTCCAGATACACCTGTCAAGCGACCATTAGCCCGTTAGTTAGTATGTAGCTAAATATTGAATCCGTATCCACCTGGTACGGTGCGTCATGAGGCGTATCATGCGGTATACCTTATCGCCTCCACTTCTAGGCAGCATGCACCCATACTCCAAGCTAACCGTTAGGGCGCAAACAGCAATTGCAGCTCCAACGACCCAGAGCGTCAGTGACAAACCAACGCTTCCGACGGACCGATAGATACTCCCAGGCGTCGCGAAGATACCCGATCCGATGATTCTCGAGACGACCAGGCTGTAAACATGGAACCACCCTAGATTCCTGCCAAAGGTGGCGGTCTCTGGGAGCGTCCGAGAAACGCTGGGTGCTTCAGATACAAAGGGATCGAGGGTGGGGGACAGAGTCATCGGGCTCCCAGCGGTGACGACGCCTAAAGGCCCGTCATGTTCTGCAGCGCTGCCCTCCCTGTCGTACGGATCTTCCTGAAGAAGTGGAACATGGTCGCCTTGTCTGTCATGCGAGGACATTGTTCGAATGATGGCGAGGCTGGTTGGTGGTTGGGTTAACGTTGGCGATACATGCCCCTGCCATTTCCAAGATCAATCAATGCATCTGGAAACCGAAGCTGCAGAGCCATTTGATTTGATTTTCGGATTCGGTTGAATCGTAAAACCCCCCTCGAACAAAAGCCAGGCACCCTGCGGTTTCCGCTCACATCACCAAAATTTAAACCGCCTATCGATTATCCGTCTATAGTACTATGCCATGACAAGGCTGAATCCCAGTGGCAAGCTCGAACTCAAGCTCAAGCAATTCCAAATACTATACTAACGAGCGATGTATGATCTCGCAACGCATTTGGGAGCCGCACGGCCTGACACGGCTAACCAGATCATGATCATGGCTAGAGGTTTCAGTCTCGAGCCGTAATTCCGATGTATGGCCACGCGCACAAATGTCCAAGCTTCGTGCGTATGCTTGAGACTTCGCGTTCAGTCAGTTCGCGGAGGCCCAGAATTCAGTCTCACTGAGATAATATTAGGGCCCGAAAAAGAAATGAGGGGCCTAAGGAGTGGTAGCAATATCAGAAGCCTTTAATAGCTGTCAAAGGGAACTCGAAGCTTTTCCCTCAGGATCAAACGGTGCAGTGACTGCAGCAATACGTGCATGGATTCCAGAAATGGAGTCTCAGCCCTTGGCAGGGCAAATGAAGCTCTGCAAGGCTGGCGATTTCAATGTCAAATGAAGGCTCATGCTCTGTCCAACCCTGTAAGCCGCTCGAGATCCCGAATTTCAAGCGGTTCTTGAACTGCGGGGCTGGCTAGCACTAACTCATCCCATAGTCGCCTATTCGCCTGCAGCTAGAGACCCAGCTTTTCGTCAAAACCAGGGTGTATCCATATCCTTCCCGTCTGTTTTGTTTCGACGTTTCTTATTTCCCATGTTTCTCGATGATTCCTCCCATTCGAGTACGTAAAAGGTAACTGCAAGGTCCCGCTTGATCTCTCTCTTTTTTTGATCTTCATAGACAACTTAGCTCGTGGCCGCCTATGACCTAATTTGCAAGGACGCAAGTAGTACTAAGACTATCCGTCGGCTCCAGCTTCTTATCTTTGGTAGCATACGTATCCTATAACGCTACCGACCTGTCCGTACTTCGATCTGAAGTGATCGCGCGTGCATACTTGAGTGCCTGCTTGCAAGCTACAGATAACAGAGAAACCCCGCGACAATCCTCTTCCCCGAGTTGAAACCACCAGCACCAAACCCTTTCGCATGTTGATGCCCGACCCTAAAGCCCCGGAGAGTAGAGCAATTCGCGCACGCGAGTCAACTCGCCAAAATGGCGACGGCGGTGATGATAGATAATGGCCTTTCACTTGGTTGGGAAACCAGCCAGTGTCAGAGCTACAAGTATTTCCTCAAAATTATTACAATCGAACAACCTAAATTCCCGACGCCGCGGGAACGAGGCAAAAACGTCGAGAAACTATTTTACCCCAAATCAGATATCCAGACGATCTTTATGCAGGATGGAGTGCTTAGGGATATCGTTTGCTGTACGACCTGCACAGGGTGTAGGTTATTCCGAGGACCCGAGACGACAGCAGGAAACAAATTAGAAGAGAGTCTTATTATCAATAGCATTATCGACCGGGAACGGCCGCGGTTCATCCTACTGGCGATACTTGTCTGTATGGGGCAGTCGTACCTCATAAGATACTTGAATCCGGAGAGGTTTTCGGACAATAACCTCGATAATATTACAAACGAAATGGTTATGCGCAGGGGACATTTGGAAGAGCTTTTGCCTCCGACATTGAGTGTGGAACACTTCTTAGATAGGTTCCAAATGCTCAGACGAAGATTCGACTTGAAGACATTCGACCAGTTCGTCAAGGGTAGACGGTTAGAGTTTGATGAAGAAGACATTCTACCCTTCAGTATCGACGAGGAGCACAGCTCGAGCACCTACGGGATTGTCAACCGCTTCGAGATCTACCCTTGCTACAACAACATTACGAGAAATGGGATCAAGGTAAGCCTATAATCAACAGGTAGCTTATAGAAGGCAATGACATTCTAACTCACTGGGAACTAGGTTACGAAATTTGCCCGAAAAATATTACGTGCCGAAATTGCAGAAACAGATTTTCGCTATGAACGGGATAATCTCGCCTTCGTCAATAGCCTCAATAACCCCAATATTATCGAGATGTTCTGCTGGTATACAAGAAAGAAGCCGGGAGACAAAAAGGAATTCACATATGTTTTTCCGTTCATGGAGGCCAGCCTCCACGACGTCCTCTCTGGCAAGCCCAACACCCCGGCGGATCTCAAGAACCACCAAACAACTTCACTCTACAATAGTCCAATGTGGCAGCAAATGGTAGATGTTACTTCAGGCCTCGTAGCAATTCACAACCCCGACCCGAATCTATTAAGGAAACAAGGGCTACAGCCAACTCCCGGCGGGTGGTTAGGATACCACTTCGACTTTAAGCCCAGCAATATCCTCGTTGACTCCGATGGAAGGTTCCTTATCACGGACTTTGGTCTATCGGTCTTCAAGCGACGGGGGACGGACGATACCGCTACTTCAACCAGGGGTGAAGAAAGCGAGATGCTGTACGACCCTTTAGGCACCCCAGCCTATCAACCCCCAGGAATTCAACCCGCCCCAGGTATCCTGCCAATTGGAGAAGCTCCATATGATATTCCAAGAATGCGTCGCACATACGACGTCTGGTCGCTCGCCTGTGTGATGACGGAAGTCATTACATATATTCTTGGTTATGATGGGGAGAAGGGAGCTCCCGCTGTTATGCGTTTCAAGACAATGCGTATGGCAGATTCAACAAGAGACGGTTCTTCGGCATGGCATTGTAGATCGAGCGCGGCGAATAACGAGCCCCGTCTAAAACCCAGTGTTGAAGACTGGTTCAAATATATGAAAATCTTAGCGGGCACAGACGATCCTTATCTCAGTACTATCTTAGATTTGCTAGAGGAAATGTTTGGGATTTATTCACGATCGAACTCGAAGGATGCAGAGCAAAGACTAAGGGCTGCCAATCAAAGAGAAAAGGAAAGACAGGAATCTATATTTAGGGGTTCTACTGGCATACCAACGGAAGAAGTCCCATTTTCGGTCGCGCAGTGGATCAAGGCAAGAGGGAAGGAAAACCTCATTTATGACAGCGAACTCCAGGCCAAATATATTATGTTCGTTCAGGACTACTAGTAAGTGTCAAAATCGGCTAAGCTCCATATCTACATCTCCTAGCTCCAACTAGTACTAACTAAATCCTATAAAGCCATGACCGATCGAGCATTGATGGCCGAGGGGATAGGCTTAAACTTCGGCCCTGGATTGAAGTCCAAGCGCTGAAGGTGTTCCAAAGCGAGCACGCTAAGTCACGCCTACGAGTCGTTATAACCTTCAAAGAGCAAAACCGGCTTGTAGCAGAATCTGAAGGATGTAAGTGCCATTTCTCCGCTTCGGTAGCCTGTGCATTGGCTAACGCTGTCCGAAAATCAATAGCCGTATACAGTACGGAACAATTCATCCCTTTGTATCACTTTGAAGATCTAAATGAAGACTTTGCCAATTCTTGCGCCTTCCGAAATGCATTCGTCGATAGGCTCATCGGATTCGAGGATTTTTCAGACTTGCGCCAATTCCAAGAGGCAATTTTGGGATATAGGATCAAATCGGACTCGGATCAGAGCGTCCGCTTTTGCTTCACAGACAAAGAAGACTCTAAGTGGAAGTCTGAGATAGACGGCGCACGGGTTGAGATATGGACTACACATGGGCTATCGGTAAGTTAACTTTAATATTTTAAGATAAGTGCGAAGTCTAAATAACACTCTCTGAACGACTAGAAACCGCCCCAGCTCTACAACGGCGGCCAGAAGGGTATTGGTTTACCAATGCTGAATCGGGTCAACAGCGGCCAAGTCTCTACATTAACACCACCCCACACGCCCCGAGAAGGATCAATTATTACACAAGCGCCGCCTGTCCCCGGAAGGAGCCACGATTCCTCAGTGGTTATATTTCGCCCTTCCCACAGAGATATTCTCGTGATTCCTGCGCTCCAACACAAGGCTCGTCTCTGTGGCGGATGTCCAGGCAATTGGAGTGACCCAAATTCAATCAGTTTCATTGTAAACCCGCCGCACGACAAGTTTCCAGTCTTGAGGTTTAGGTCCGAGTCTGTAGGCCCACGATTAGACCCGCTCGACCCAATATCAGGTGTCCCTGGGATGCCACTTGAACTCAAGGAGGCGGTACTACGTTCTAGGGATGATGTAAACAAGAAAACTGTTTTCAATCAAACCTGCGTCAGCTTGAGGTTCAAGAGCGAAAAGCGTAAGGCACCTCTATTCAATTATATTGCCATCTGATTTCACGATCTTTCTAACACAATATCAACTGAAATTAGACTGTCTTGATTTTATTAGTGCTTTCTCGAGGGCATTCCCTTGGAAACACTTGTACGAGACCGGATTTTACAACGCTTACTTCGGTAGCAACCGGAATCCAACCTTGGTGGCGCCGATATGAGATTATTTAGATTCATTCATAATTTTGAGCGAGTCTTATTGCACTATAATATCGAATGCACCAGGGACAATCATCCTATCAGAAAGACGCCAACGTCGATGTTCATCTGAACATGTGCAACAGCAGACCCACGAACACAACATTTCCTTATTTTCCAAATACCAATCTACTTGTTCCAATTACCCAAGCGCAGGAGTTATTCGATACCATTTGATCATGATAGCGATTTAGCAAAAACCGATATAGTTTAATCCTAACCCCCCCCTTTTTCTCTAAAGAAGGCTTTAGTATTTCTTTTCATGTATATCTTTGCTTTATATTTATCTATAGTATACCCCTTCCAGCATGAAGACGCCTCCATAGACTTAAATTATGACCTGCAAGCCCTCCTATTAGCATATTAATTTGATATAGACAGACTGCAACCAACCAGCAATTTTTAAGCCGTATGTATGATAATGGAATTAATACTTAGCCTTCCCGGCTTTTTCCGGCCGTTCTTTCCGTAATTGCTGTTCCAGTCCTTGTGTATGCACAGTACTCTGTATGCAAGCGTGTGCTTTGTGCTGCATCTAACGGTTCGAGACCAATAAAGGCCAGCCGGCAAATATCCTGTATGTTGGCCGCGCGTTGGGTGTGTGGTATCGACGCCACATTGTCAATTGGTTGTGGGATGGAGCCGGCCGGCTAAGGGCTGAGAATTGCAGTTGATCAGCCGTCAAAAGTCGGGTCTGCAAGAACCCCCCTCAGATATTTATAAGTATTTACAATCGTAGAATTTCCCAATCGAGCCTCTGGATCTTTTTTATGAAGGATTTTAATCTTCAGGATAGTAGCATGTCATTTCCCCAAATTCCCATGACATAAAATTTGTGTTCGTGATATTTGATCAATCCTTCAGCCCTTCGATGCATGATGCTTCTAGCTTCTCACGCAGAAAAGAATTCAAGCCCCTCCGAACATACCCAGCATGTGCCCGGCAAATCCTTCCCGAGTTTAACGACGCGATCCGCAATGGTTGTGCATGTTCTAGCGGCAGGCACAAGGACTAGAATGTATATATTTGGTTACTCGCTGCCTAGTTGGATAGGTCGATAGATACCTAGTGTTTAAAGCTACATGTACCTAAGCTAACGAGGATCCTGCCAAATTTTAGTCGTGCCGAAGGCCAGGGTCCAAGCTTAGGGTTTCTTTGCCTTCGAGACGCTTTGATCGAGATTTCAGGCAGGGGGAAGGCTCGGTCGCAAGTGCTAGTGTGTGCAGAATATCGTTATGAGCTAAACCCCTGCCCTGTCGCACGACCAAAAGTTGGACAAAGACAAGAAGCCTCGACAGAGCTACGGCCAGGCAGCACTTGGTGGATCTGGACATGACTCCCAAGCCTTTAAGTATCAGTTGGCGATCGTTGAACGCAGGAAAAACGCGGGGTTCGAAATAAGGCTGCCGACTTTCCTCGCCTAAGTTCCCCACTTTCGTGAAGCTGCATGATGCAACTATGAGTACGTACTCACAACGACTTGGGAAAGTTCCGTCCTGTCACTAACTTGGACACAGCATCGAAGCCTCGGAAGGTCACTTCTGGTTTCTCCGGGCTGATATCATACTTGGAGTAAGAAAGAAGTGGACCTTATGACCTTGGCTCTGAGCACCATCGATATGCAGTGGCGTTTGCGTTTTAGGCCCCCAAGCCTAAACCTGCAGCTGAGGTTTGATATGTGGAGCTTGATCCCTCAACCGGCTGACAAACTTCGGAGCCTTCTTTCGCACAAGCTTTTGGCTGCATAAAAATGAGGCTCAAAAGTTTCGGGCTGGGGCCCAATTTCAAGGCGAGAGACCATTTCGGCGAGAATGGGCCATGCGGGACAAGGCACACGTACGACTTATTAATATCGTGAACCGGAACTCGCATGCGCGCCCGCCCAACGCCTCTATCAAAGCGCTAGGCTAATGATAATCCAATACACATTCAGCCTGCTATAAATGGTTCAGCTGTCTGCTTTTGGATCCTTTGGTATATTGGATACAGTTGCTCCCCGTAGTTTAAGCCCTTCACAAACCGCATACTTCGAGCTTCGCGCATCAATCATAACGTATAACGGCCACGCGCCTTATAACGATATTGTGGAGAAGTCCCGAAGGTCCGATTACAGCGTAGCCCATTGATTGCTTGAAATATTTCCTTTTCTGTGATAAGCCTGAACTTCTGTTGGAAGCCCTAGCTAGAGCAATCACTATATTTCTGTAAGGCCATCTTCTCAGTGTTGGGAAATGTGAAAGAAAAGAACTAATATACCTAGCAGAATAGACCAATCGAGCAAAAGCCCAGGGATACCTTAGGCATCATGGCGCAGATACCTGGAGATATCTCGGGTTTCTCTGAAGACGAAAATGGATTAGGACGTCCTAGGCCACGCCCTCGCCGTGGAGCATCAGTAAGATCTGCCACGTCGGCGGGGCCCGAAAGACCTCGAAGATCCTCGGCACACTCCTCAACTTTCGTATCAAACGAACTCCCTCCGATAGCTCCAAGCCCAGTATCGTATACGGAAACGCAGGTTACAGAACCAGCAACGGCCAGATCTTTGGCGAATCTCATCCCGCCTATAATTGAGCCCCAACATATTACACCTATACCTCAAACGCCCCAGATACCGCAAACTCCCAATGAGGCCAGGTATTCGATATCGAATCATAGCCAGGTTGAAAACCGGCGGGCTTCTGTAGTTTCCGGGGAGTTAAATTCGGTATCGAGTCCTGCTGAGTCTCAGTTCATGCGTCGTACGGCGGAGCCGATAGAACGAGGAACACAAGAGAAACCGCCGATGATGAAAAGACAAGAACGAACTCCTGGGATTAGAGTAGTTAGGCCTGGAAGTGCAGGCTCGACTTCGCAGGGGTCGTTGCAGAAACCCGATATGGATGCCTTGATTGTTGGCGGTCGCCCCGCAAGGAAGTTAGGCACAATAGAAGTTGCTTCGCTGATTATTAACAAGATGGTATGCGGAAGCCTAAAATAATTCCAGTCCTAGCGTCTTTTAAACTCTAGCTAACGCCATAGGCACAGATTGGAAGCGGAATTGTCACGGGCCCCGCCCAAGTACTCCTCTACACTGGACGGAAGGACTATGCGTTGCTCCTCTGGGGCTTGGGATTCGTATATACCCTAGTTTCCGTGGTTATATTCGTCGAGTTTGGTTATAAGTTTAGAGTAACTGGTGGCGAATTGGTTTATGTAAGTTTGAAGCGTAAAGGGCTCACAATCGTCACGCTACTGACCGAGTTTCTTCCTTGCAGCTTGACGAGATATTCAAACGGCCAAAACTTTTATTCGTGACGATATTCGCAGGGCAGTTTATTCTGTTCTGGAACACAGCAACGAATTGCGCTCAAGCAGCTCGTCAAATTATTGCATGCGCAGATAGGTCGCTCGACACAAATAATGTCTACGATGGCCAAGACACTCGTCTCATCGCCTTTATCGCAATCGTCATATCATCCGCTGTCTGCCTTCTCCATTACTTCTCGACAGCAGCCGGAAGGGTGACAAACGTTGCATTCGCAGTTTTCAAGATTGTGATGCTTCTAATCCTCCTTGGCCGTGGTGCCTGGTTCTCAGAGACAATGAAGCAAGGGGGGGATTGGAAAGCTCAACTAGGGCCGATTGAATGGAAATCTTTCACCTACGCTACATTTATCGTCCTATTCGCCTTCCAAGGTTGGGAAAACGCCTCGTTCGTGGCGGGTGAAGTTGACGTGGCGAAGACACGGGCTCTGAGGAATGGATACTACATCGCGGTGTTGCTTGTTGGATTTTTATATCTCTTCGTCAATGTTGCTTTCCTCACAGCTTTCGAATTCGTTGTAGGGGGTACCCCAGATGGAATTGCAGCTATATTGAGTAGTGGTAAGGTCCCAATCGAGGTCCTTGCCAGTGATGGCTATGCGGCTCGATACTGGGGTAGCACACCTGGTGCAGTAAGAGCATGGACTGTCCTTCTAACCCTATCGGCTCTCGGAAACGTCCTAGCTGTGACCTATACATGTGGCCGAGGTAAGTGAAAAGTCTCCAGAGGTACCAGTACAAAGACCATTGTAACGGTACAAGTTCTGACAACCTCTAAGTCAAGCAGATGATTGGGCAGGCGTATGTTTTCCCCTGGTCTCGACTATGGGCGCGGGAATCAAGGTTTAACACCCCGTCTGGAGGACTTCTTCTCCACTGGATCTGTACCTGCGTCCTCATTCTCATTGGAGTCAGAATCCCAAACTCCAAGGGAATTCAGCTGCCAGGATCTCTACAAGCTTATTCGCATGCGGCGGTTGCTCGTAAGTAGAACCCATAATAGCGTGACATGATGCTCCGGCTCGGACTATAGCTAACCCACATTCTCTATCAGTTGCGGTCACGGTTGCCTTTTGCTTCTTTACGGCGCCACTAGTAGATAGTCAAGAAACCTACCAATGGTCTTGGTTGAAATTCAAACGAGTTTCCTGGCCAATAATAGCGGTTTCTATTCTAATGAACCTTGCCATGATCTGTCTTCCTATTAAGTCCGCTGTTCCAGATTCCTCCGTTCCCGGCTGGGTCTTTGCCGCAAGCTGCTTCCTAGCAGTTGCTAGCAGCGTCATGTATTACTTCATTCTTTTCCCAGTTGAAGATTACATGGAGTCATCCAACAGCTGGAAAAAATGGAGCCTTCTGAGACTGGCTGGAGTCAGCTGGAGTATCCGCCTCGTTGAAGATGACATCTATAATGAAAGATGGGAAAGATTCCAAAGAACCTCCAGGCATTTCGAAGGTTCAACCTCTAAAGTGGGGTATCAAGACGAACAGACAAAGCAGTTTGGCGAACGGAAAATGGTTTACTATACAGTAAGTGAAACCCCCAAAGCTGCGGAAGCGCTGAGCCCTTGGGTTACTAGAAAGGATTATGTCAAGCTAACATAATATACTCCCCTCTGCAGCTCGACCCAGTTATGATTGGTAATCAGGCGCATCAGCCGAGCACCAGCAGGAGGTTGGTGTTCTGGTTTTTCGGTGGAAGTTTCAATAATAAAACCTACAAGAGTCCTTGGACTGAGTGGGCCCTGAAAAAGCCAAAGCTCCAAGGTGCAAATTTTCTCTCCATCTTTAGAAAGAAGGAATCCGTGCCATCCGGCCTGAGTATGCAGGATGTCCAGTAGAAAAGTTAATTTTGCTCAGGATCCGTGGAGAGTCCAACTTACGATGGAAAACCCCCCTCGTCGAGTTCGCATCCACAACATATAATATTTTTTTACGATTTATCATGATGGCTATTTTGAAGTTGTATATAGGTTGAATTTCCTTTTATGATATCCTGACACACTATATATATTAATTTTTAAAGATATTGTTTGGTCGACGTCTACGTCTTCGGTATTACATATACGTGTGGTAGTGGCTTATGGTGCCTCGAAGACTTTCTGACCAACTTGAACTCCAGTTGGATCCGCAACCCCGAGGCTACACACTTTTGCACCTTCAGCTCGCCAAAATACGCCGTCTACAACTCAACTACGCTAGATAAACAGCCAGAGGCACATAGACGCATGCGGGAAATTCAAGGGCCCTTCTACCCAGCCTATAGTCAGCTGGACAGGTTCTCGAAGAATTGACCCCATTCGGGCACACTTCGGCCGCCATATGTATATAGACGCATAAACTATAACACCATTTTTGGGCCTATCACATCTATCGGTATTCTGATTACAAATATTACTGTGAATATGGCGGGAATTTTCCCTGGCTAAGTAGATAGATGCGAATTTTTTTTTTGATTTCTCATTTATTGAGATATGTGAGATTGTAGATAGTCCTAAACTAGGTACAAACTCGAATGCTAGGTACATGCAAATCCAACATGGTTAAGCCAAAATGCATTCAGTCGTAATGAGCGTAAGTAGCTGGTATAATCGTCATAAAATCATTAAATGACAATGACAAATAAACAATAAGAGATTATTTACTCTTCAAAGTATTTGGGTATATCAAGATGAGATATAGGAAAATAAGGGAAGTTGATAGATGTGAAATTGTTTACTGACGAGCAGCAGCTGGGACGGACTCAACGGACTGAGCGCCCTTGGTCTGGCTCATGTATGGAGTAGCCTCGCTGTCAGCTGGCTTGGAGCGCTTGCGGAAGGCGAAGAAAACAGCGACACCAATGATGGCAGAGGCACCGAGGATGGAACCAACAGCGATTCCAGCCTTTGCGCCAGTGGAAAGACCGTTGTCGGAAGATGTGCTCTGCTCTGGAGTGACCTGGATGACAGTCTCAGTTGACTGTGGGGCCTCGAACTCAGAGGCGGTAACGTTGAAGCATGGGATGGTGTCGGTGAATGCGGTAGCACCAACGAGAGTCTATTTCATATTAGTGAACTGCAACAGGGTAATGAGGGATTTCAATTTCAAATTCACGTACGATATCGGCACAGGCGAAGAAAGACTCGTCCTTGCCAGAGTCGTTGGACCAGTACTCCATCTGGATGGTGGCATTGGTTCCCTCAGAGGCGGAGAGTGTTGGTGCCTTGTAGCACTGGTGGCCAGGCTCGATCGCATCAACTGTTGCTGGGACGAAAGTTCTGAAGGCACTCTGGGTGGTTGGGTCTATTCACTCATTTTTAGGATGCTTGCGATCGAAGTGATAAGTCGCACAAGTGTAACTTACTGTTTCCGTAGGCAATACGGAAAACTACGTTCCATGCATCGTCGGCGATGGAAAGAGCGACAGCTCCACCAACTGGACATCCCAGCAGATTAGTTGAATATTCTTACACAATTTTGATTCTAGATCAGGCATTCTCACCAAGTGGGAAGTTAGCTCGGGTAGTTGGGCCGCTGGCGGAACCGCAAGGAGCCTTGTTGTCTTCAGAGGCGGACCATGGACGATCTGCGGGCCAGAGGAAAGCAACTGGTCCCATGGAAGAGCCCTGCTCTCCTTCACCGTGTGCCTGAGCGGCAGCTGGAGCTGCAATAGCGGAAAGGGCCGCTGCGAGATACAAGGCGTTGCGAAGCATCTTGAAATATATATTAATTAATTAAATGAATCCTTTTGGGATTTATATATTTTATAATGCAGGTGAAAGGGGCAAGAGGCCGTATTAGGAACGGATTAATATAAGAGGAGATGGAGAGGGTGAGGTGAGGAAGAAAAAGATACAAGAGATACCGTAGATGAGGAGAAATCGCTGGTTAATATATTGCTCATGGAGAGGCCCTCGACAACTTACAACAACCAACTTGAGCGTTCCCTTTGCCTACAAGTAGATAGTGTTGGATTGTCCCCGGTCCGGCATGTAGCCAGTGCTTTCGAGGGCCTCCCCTGCCGCTCCCTTCGCACATGGCCACGGTTCGATATGTTATGACGAGCTGGCAGACCACCCAAACCGCCTGCCCTCGTCTTCCGAGAAGCTACTTGGCGGGGAGGCGCCTCGGCCTTCGCCCACAACTTTAGAGTTTTTTGCCTTTTCATACGGCTATCATAATAATCGCTGATTATACCTCGGTGTAGCGCGGTATGTAGTACAGTTGTCTCTGGGAAAAACAGGAATGTTTCTCAGGTGGGCTCAGGTGGAGAATGGCGGCCGGCCATTCATGCATACAACCATGCGAGAGACAGACTTAAACTTGGCCATTGGTGGGATGGTCGTAAAGAAGACTCCGTACATCCAGCCGTACTATCCTAGGGCTTCAAAGGAGTGCGCATTGGCCATTGCCTATTTCCGAGCGTCCAGTCAGGAACTTGCAAATTTGCAAAACGGCATGGTGTTTTTCTGTGTTGGTAGTGTTATAACTCGTGCCGGCTGTTTTTTCTGTTAGTCAATTGTCACAAGTCCGAAAATATGGCAATGACACCTGCCCGAAAGCCTCTCCCATCTAATCTGATCAACCGATTAGATAATTGATTGGTGATACCCCGAAATGTTTCTTGCAGCCGAGTGGGGTACATTTGATCATGGAAAACTTTTTGCAGGCGCTTTAGGCACGCCATACTGGAAAATTTTCACTTTCCGGCTTTTGCCAAGTTGCCCAATGCCCTTGCTAGCCCACATCTTTGCCTGCCACTCGTTATCAGATCGAGGGAACTCCTCTGAAAAATGTGACTTGGGTGGAGGTACTTTTGCAATCCCACTGTCAACCCTTGAAATCTAATCTGATCCGGCTGACACGGAATAATACCAAGACTGCCAAGTCGCTAGCAGGATCAGACCATCTTATCAGATCCGCTAGGAAGAAGCAACGGAACGTTGGAATTGGTGCGGACAACACCGCAAAAGTTGGAAAATCCAGCCAGCGGTGGCCAGCCAAGATTCCAGGGTCGGTTCAAAGTTTGTGACTATGCAACCTCCCACGTTTGGACCACAGGTGGGCCCCATGTCGATGGCTGGTTTTATCAAATTGAGTAGAGTTTTCCACTCTTTTCTCACAGGCACCGTTCGGGTGGGTTATAGTCCGACTGGTCCAGCGAGTCTTGGAAGCTGTCAATGCATGCATGCAATGCGATAATAACCAAAATGTCTTGGGTATGACACAAAGTTGGAGGCTTCACTCGCTCTTTGGGCTTCGACGGACCCCCAATTTCCGACATCGCTCCTTCCGTCGTTCCAGCGTTCAAAATTATTGCGGGCTAAAGGGTGAAAAATACATGCGCTTCGATGCAGGGGCCTGGTCTAGCGCGCGCTGGACACGATGTGTAGCAGTACCTTTGGGACGTTATAAGTCGAGTCCTGCGACCTCACAGTACCTGTTCTTAGATTCTTTCCCCCCTCACTTCAGAATCACATTCACTCGCTATCGCAATTGTAGTGACACTTTTAGCAGGATTTCCGCTCGTTAATCGCAGATTTCGATCTAATATCAACCTTCCTAAAAGTCATCTAGTATTCTACTGCTGCCTTGCGCCAATAAGTCATCATGCTTAATGCTCAGTTGATCCTCCTTGGCGCCCTCGCCCTTCAGGGTGTCGCTGGTGTCGCTATCATGGACGATGAATGGCACTTGAAGCTCCTCAAGCGTCAGGCCCCTGGTACTCCAGCTTACAACTGCCACGACAACTGCGGTATGTGTTATAAGTCTTACCTCTTGACTAAGCTCTTGTGTAACATGAGTATACTGACTCGTCATTTCCGTATTCAGGTCAGGCTATTACTGCATCCCGCCGTGATAACCACTGCGAAGACAATGCCTTCAATAACAACTATGCCAACTGCTTGCAGTGCTCCGGCCCTGACAACTACAACATCTGGAGGTACTACGGATTCACTTTGAGCGTTGCCGGTGAGGCTTGTGGTCTCTCGACCACCCCACTCTCTGGAAAGCAACCAGACGTTCCACCAGCCATCTCTGCCGGTGGTGAGATCCCCGGTGGTGTCGACACTACCACCACAACACCACCAGCCACCACCACTGCTGAGCCAGAGCCAGAGCCAACTGAGGAGCCAGAGCCAACTACCACTGATGAGCCAGAGCCAACCGCTGAGCCCACCGAGGAGCCAACCGCTGAGCCAACTGAAGAGCCAACTGCGGAACCAACCGAGGAGCCAACTGCTGAGCCAACTGCTGAGCCCACTGCTGAACCAACTGAAGAGCCAACCGCTGAGCCAACTGAGGAACCTACTGCTGAACCTACTGAGGAACCTACTGCTGAGCCTACTGAGGAGCCCACCGCTGAGCCAACTGCTGAGCCCACCGCTGAGCCCACTGCTGAACCTACTGGTGAGTCTTCGACAGAAGAACCGACTGTTGAACCAACCAACCCTACCTACAACCCCCCTACCTACAACCCCACAGTTCCCACCTACAACCCTACCACAGTTCCCACCTACAACCCTACCACAGTTCCCACCTACAACCCTACCACAGCTCCTACCTACAACCCTACCACAATTGCAACAAGTAAGTCTTCGACATGTGAAACCACTGTTGAATCTACATACAAGCCCGAGAGCCCAACATATGAGCACCCAACATATGAGCACCCAACCTATGCTCCTTCATCCTCCAAGCCTTCGTCTCACCCAACCTATGCTCCATCGTCCTACGAACCCCCACACCAATCCTCATACGAACCATCGTATGAGTACACCACAATCAAGACGACTACTGGTGTATATCCGACTTATTCGTCGGTCGTTGTCACTTATACCAGTACGCCTTGAATCTGGGTGCGCGTGTTTGTTATTGGATTCTGAATACGAGCTAATGTTTTTTACTCAAATATAGGCGTCACTACTAGCTATGTTGCTCCAACTGGAACTTCCGTTGAAGGACCCACTCCTACCTACGGATCCGGCAACCAGACCTCTGCTGCTGTAAGTTCCCCATGATTAGTCTATATAGACTTGAGTATGTACTAACATCCGATGCAGCCACCACCACCAGAGTACACCGGTGCCGCCAACTCCCTCGTTTCCAGCGGATTCGCCATCTTTGGCGCCGCTGCTATTGCCGCTCTCGCTGCTTTGTAAATTTGAGTTTTCCGGAGTCTATGAGGCGGGGATAATTGGTATATATAAAAACGGATGACGGCGGGGTACGGTTTTTTTTATTTCTCACATAGCATTAATGCGAATTTAATCATGATTCTCATGTATAATACAACTACCTAATGCATATTCTATACACACTCATTACATACAGCCCTCGTTCTTCTTTTTGTAAGATTTATAGTGAGCACAGCACTGGTTTTTCGAGGCCTTGGCTACTTTTGCCTTTTAAGAGAGATTTCTACTACCCACCCACCCACGTAGCAAACTCGACCCTTAAGCTCCTCTCTGGTATTGACCTGAGTAACGTACTAGTTAAGGGAACTGTTGGATTTTGCGAAGGCTTTGTGTTGTAGACAGGTCCAGCCAGAGCCAACAGCCTGTGTTGCACACTGATCCAGATCTAGTCCCAACTTGGACCATCTCCACTCACCCATTCTGCAGATCCGTAGCAGCCAAAGTTACACAAGCAGGCCATATGGCGCAATGGTAGCGCGTTGCTCTCCTACTGTCTGATCATACATATTCTGTGGTCCAGTGAAGCAGAGGTTGCAGATTCGAGTTCTGCTATGGTCGTTCGCTTCTTCTTCTTTTAATTTTTGGAACCTTCTAAGCTAGTCAGGTATCTGAACTTCGTTTTTCGCAGGTCAGGGCAATTAGCGAATTTTTAGTTAGGGTTTCTTTAAGTTTTAATTCCTTGGCATTGACTGCAGTGCAAGAGTATACTAGTATCTAGCTTGGATTCGAGGCTATATCTAGCTCTAGTATTCTATTGAAAATTCAAGAGTCCCGCATACATGTATGGCTCTAGATCAATTTATGGTAAGCTGTGTGGCACAGCCTCAGCACCATGGAGTATACTCATCCGAAGAGTAGTCACCGTTACCGAACAAACTCGTGAAAATCTACGGCTAGCCCTATAGGAGATCAAGTTTACAAAATGTCCCAGTCAATATGAAAATTCCGAACTCGAAGTCGACACGATACAAGTATATCAATATATTTTAAATACGTATAACAAGATTCATCTGTGCACCGACTAACTGCGATTTTCAAAAGTATGCGTATGCTGAAATCCAAATTTGCGAACACAATACAAAAACGAGCCAACTACCCCAATTCGAATCCGTGCACAATGATATTACTAGTGACCCCTCAAGTAACCTAATACCCCAATCATAACTCCAAATTTTCATCCCAAAGCGCCCGTCGCCGATGGCGAGAATCTGAACGATAATGCATGCAAGGGGGGTTATTCTGTACCGAAAAAGTTAGCAAATGCTACTCTTCAGAAGGAAACGTGCCCGTCAAGGCCCGCCGCCACCACAGCCGTGAGACCTCCATCTTCTAGCCCTCCGCTCCTTCTCTGTCAAAACTCCACAGACACAAATAACGAACTTATCCCACTCATCTCCAATCTCTGGGTTGCGTTTGATTTGGTATGTTCCGGCCCTTCGCCACGTCTTAAATCCGTCATTGAGGTATGTTGCCATGATCTCGCCGGTTTCGACATCGGTAAGCTTGAGACTTAGCATGCTCGCTCTTCGGCCTCCTAGGATTTCGGCTTCCTTCCCATAGATTCGTTCGAACTTATATTTCTTTTCGCTGTCAGGGGGTGACCATGTGGTTGTCAGAGAGACCCAGTTTTTCAATTTTAATTCAGTATAGTGAGGGCTCAGAGCCGGGTCACCAAAACAGATCTCATGGCAAGTTCCAATGACGTTACTCCGCGATGCAAATACAATAGGGCCGGTGTTATCACCGCCTTCGTGTACTATAACATCTGGCTTCCCGCCGCGAAATGCTGCTGGGAAAGCCTTGTTATCGACGTATAAAAAGGGCTTATCTGTAGCATCTTTGATCAAATAGTCCATGTGAAAACTGTTTTTAGCGAACTCGACGGTATAGGTCGAATAACCCGGTAATTGGGGTACTCCTGTTGTGCTTTCGGTATCCTGAAGGTCCTCCTTGACATCGGCAGGATAGCTGGCTCCGGTTCCGGAAGTTGAGGGTCGTGAGGTACCAGCACGAGAACTAGTAGTGTCGTGATAGCTCGGTGGGGGAGCGGCCCACGCATACTGATCTTCGTATTGAGAGTTCATTTTGCCTTCTGCCCGCCGAAATAAGAAATTGAATCAACTTGCGCGTTACTGGTGGGTTTTAGATATGTTGATATTTGGGTGTAGACTTGTACTGTATTGAATGTAAATGAATATTATTACGAATTACAAAAAGATTTTGGGGGAAGATATGCCCAATTTATAGAAAGTGTGCTAGTTACCGTGCTAGTGTTAGAAAGCCATGGCGCTATGGCTTTGGTCGCGATATGTCGTCACCAGTCGCATATTGTGCTCATAACGTTGTCTTCTAGATGCCCAAACATCGCATGCAAAGCTTCGGTTCACACAAGCCGTCACCAATCACTGACGCCAAGCCTCTACCGAACCCTTTTCGAAGCTTCCGATTTACCGCAAAACCGATTCACATCACGCTTTGCGGCTTAGCTAATCCAGGCCCCTTGGAATCGGTTGCCACCCGGTCTAAGCTCCACCTATTAATTAACGTTCGATATCGACTGATTGTTGAACAGCAATACCTATACCTAGCAATATAACGCATATCCTGAGCACGATGAGCCTCGCAGGTTTCCCACCCATGCTGTGCCCCACAGGCGACCTGGTTGGCGTCTATTGCGTTCCAAACGGGAGCTTGAAACAGGGAAAACATCGATCCTTGGGTCGATTATTTGCGCTCTGATATCCCAGGGCTTCATGAGTAGGCTGAGTTCATGATGAATATCTTGTCGCTGACTCCCTTCGTTGAAATTCTCGTTCTCTTGCTTCGTACGACCACTGCGCTCGAGGCGCAGCCAAGATCGGAATTCCCAACGCCGACCAACTCATAACGTTATATCCAACAACTTAGCACTTTGGCATTGCCTCGAATTCTATCCAAGCCATTGTCAATGGCTTGGCGGAGCTCAACCGCTATATCGTTATATATCCCTCATGGCTTTCCTTCGCCTTTGGAAATTTAGTGTTATAGTGCTGTTGGTTCAACTGAATTTTGTCGGGTATTGCTGTCGGCATACGAAGTTAACGTTAGTATAGCCTCACAAGCTTATAGTTCTGGCGGATTCCCTCGCCACAGCCACATGATCATATGAAAAACTATCATCAATAGAGTGATATTATACCTCAATATGCACACCTAGTTCTTTCTATCGGAATGATTTTTTTTTATGGGGAAATCAAAGAAAAAAGTTGTTTGAACATATCATCATAAATTCATAAAGGTTAAACGGCTATGGCATCTAAGGAAATATATATAGTACAACGAATACTCCTAGCAATATAGAAAAAAACATGAAGAACCGAGTTAGAGTTGGGGTGGCTATAAGCTTCCTAGCTTAGAGGTTTAAATGATCTCGATATCAAATTCGTTGACAGCAACCCTCTGGCTTTTACCCTCAGAGTTGTCTTCTTCAGATTCAATGCTGCGCTTCACAGCCGAACCCGGTTCTCCTTCGGATGCCTCCTCGATAGTTTTCTCGCTAGTTTCTTCGATAATTCCGTCGCTTGACTTTTTTACCGTGAATTCCGTAGTGACCTTTGTAGTGACTTTTGTGACAACTTCTGTGGTTACTTCCGTTATCTCTTCAGTGACTTCTTTCGTTTCGCCTTGTTCCTTTTGCAAATCTCGTTCTTGCTCTTCCACCATCTCCTCAAGTGCTTTCGATAGCTCTTCCACGTGCTTAGGCGTGAACTCTGCCTCCTCTTCTGGCACTTCCTCAACCTTCTCAGGGGTGGACTCGACCTCCTCTTCTGGCACCTCCTCAACCTTCTCAGGAGTGGACTCGACCTCCTCTTCTGGCACCTCCTCAACCTTCTCAGGGGTGGGCTCTACTTCCTCCTCTAGCGTCTCACTAATGTTCTCGGGCGTTCTGCTTGGTGTACTAGTCGAGGAAATTGATGCGCTATGAGTAATCTATCAGTATTCTGTTAATACCATATCAGAGTTAGGCTTAACCTACCACCCGCATCTTACACTCCACAAACCAGTCTCTTCTTTGCGGAAAACCGCTGTTCTCTCCTCGGGATCGTAACCGTAGATATATTCATCATCGCTTTTCCTTTCTTTCGAGAAAGCAAAATCACACCCCGAATCCTTTCTAGCAACTTTGAGACTCTTCAAGTCCACCGCGAGACGGACTTTCTCTGATACATCGCTATCTAAATCTGAAAAGCGAGAGAACTTGACTGCACTTGCAGGGGCGCCTAAATTATTTTTGGAAAAATTTTGTGTTAACATCCGTCTTTTCACGGGAAGGGCGGATACATGACAGAAACATACCGATTTCACCTTCAATAACCACTATGAGTGTTACTGGGATATCCACGAAGATTCGATTAACGCGATCAATAGTATCGCCCAAAGCCATCTGTGAGCCATTTGGAACCGACCGCCTTGTCACGAATTGTTAGCCTTCGGCACCAATGATGTAGATAGTTGGTGAATACTAAGAACTTACCGACTGATGCGGGCCGGTGCAGCAATGGTTGTAGCGACACATAGAGACAAGACGCTGGCACTGATGAAATGCATTTTTATAATATATTAAAAGGGTAAGATATCCAAATATATGCCAATTAGAAGATATCTTTTTGAAGGCTTAAATTAAAAATGGGTCGAAATGAATTGAAATGAAGTGAAAGTAATTGGATGATACGGAAACCAGTTCCTTAGTCGAAATAAAGTTGCTCCAGGCAAGAAAGGCTCAAATTATGTGATGTTTGGATGGAATATAAAATCGATCTACGAGACCTCGAAGCCTATATATATAGATATATGGTCCCACAATCATATTTTACAATAAAAATAATTCAAGCGCCGTCTAGAGGCCAATGAAACAACGGAACAGAGGAAGCATAAATCGACTAATTTGGGGTCTGAAACGGCCGCAGGTGGTCAGAGACTGGCACTAAATACCAAGTTAGGTTAGTCTATCCGTGGCCATGCGCGACCAACATAGCGAATGGCGGCCTCCGTTTGTGATGTCGACCAGCGCCACACGCAACTGTGGGTAACACCTTACTAATCCTAGACGGGACTTTTAAGATTTCAACATCAATATTTCAGAAAATATTTTATGGCTTCATCGTTTTTAGAACGCTAGTCGGTGTCATAGGCGCAGGGAAAAAATATTTTCTCATCTTCTTAGCAAGTACAACCAGCAAAGCGTTAGAAAGCTTTATCCTTTGTAGTTTTGGGCTTGCAGAAGAGCTTCTAACGTTGTTTCACACCTAAAAATGGCAATTGTTTCCACAACATCGTGCGGAGAAGCAACTCGAGGCGACATAAACAAATATTTCGAGGTTGGGTTTCAGAGCTGGGAAATGGTAAACATTTGCTAAGCCACATCTGGCATATCATGACACTATCGAATAATTCAGGTGTATGCGATTTCATATACTAAACTTCATTAGTCCGATAGTGGCGCAGGTCAAGGTAACCCTGATACCAAAGTTCTAAAATTCTTATAACCTGTTAATATTAATGCGAAAATTCTGAATTAATTTTAAGGTGAATTCATGAAGAACCAACACTAGTCATGATGGAGGAAGTCGTTTTATAGATTAAAATTCATAGAGAGCATAATATAAAGTATTTTTATTGTAGGCACTCGCCAATAACCAACATAAGTTTAAAGTAATTGTAGACAGCAAATTCATGAAATTAGGATTTCTTTTCCATGGCCACGAGAACCCCCTTTTAAGCCCTCCAAAATCACTTTATATACATTTAGGTCCGCAATAACGCCACGGGACACTGCCCCTCTTCAATGTTAAGATCTTAAACGGTGTATATTCAGAGATATGGCCATTTCGGTACCGAGTTCCGGGTATGGCTTCCCCCTATGCAGGGGATCAGTTCCCCTCAGTTTCGTCTCCGGGTTTTGTTTATTTGCATGGGCGGCAAGTCTGTTGACAGCACGAGTAACAGGCGTCAGTGGCGCGGCCAGTTCTCTTGCACTCATTCCAGCATGACTGCCAGACAGACCAAGAAGGGCACGTAGCACGCTCTATTTTATGGAATATCTTTAATACCATCAAGCCTAGATGTCTATTGACTCAAAAAATCCGGGTCTCTACGCACCTTCAATGGCATCGGCAGGTGCAGGGACCGCAGCTGCGAGGATAGCTGGCAAAGCTGTGAGGACGATAAGGAAGGCCTTCATTTTATCAATTTGATAACTAGATTCGGCAACTTGGAAGGGTCGGGGAAGAGATATCTCCAAGCGATTGCTAGTGAAGTTCTTCGGTTTATAACGTTTATTAGATTGAAAGCTTCGATTTTGTGAGATGGTATTGACTGGATAACTACATTCGAGCTGGCAGAATCTCGCTGTATTTATATACTTCGCCGTTGCTGAAGTGTTAATGATTCTAGACGACAGTGTAAGATGTTTTTCTGAAGGTCAGCTTCAACGAAGCCTCAAACTTGCAAATTCGACGGCCCGACGGGGCGATACACCGCAGATATGATGTAGATACGTGCATCTCCAGCTTTTCCCGAATCCCATATCGTATGATTATAGGATCGTCGCCTCCGAAGCCGTTTATGAATCTTGTTGCCAAAGAACCACGGCCTCGTGCGAGTATGTTGTCGAGGTAGCCCCCATGTCCATAATGTATAACACCCGGTGTCCACATAATCGATCATATAGCTATATGGCCTGAGAATCCTCGGGACAACCTTCTCATTATGATGAACTCGATATCGTAGTAGATCCAGTCCACGACACTGGATATCCTGGTAAAGCCGGGAACTAGATGTATCAGGCTTCGGTTATATATAAAATAGCTGCACTGTAACACAAAAAATGCAGTATATGTACCTAGGTATATAAGTACCAAGAGCCATTGATAGTCACCTTGAGTTGCTAGTACTGTAATCCAAACAGTGCCACAGCTGTCGGAATTATTCGCCTAGTTTGACGGGACCCCACCAGACATGTCTTTATGCAGTGTCGCTTGCCCTTGTTATGGCCTTCCTATGGGTTTGGCTTGGTTAAAATTGATATGCGGTTATGTAGCAACGGATCGAATTTTGAGCGGATGTGCGTGATTCCCATTTGGTCGAATGCATCCTTTTTCACTCAGTAGCTTTTAAACCGCCTTGGCTGGGACGTGCACCAAACGGCCAGCGCTGCAGTACTCTAGAAGGCAAAATGAAGCGATGCGTGCCCCGGGAAATCGTATTAGATAATAGAATCGGGGTTAAAGAGGTGGTGGCAAGCTCTCTCCAAATATTGCCACTGGACGGAACTTGTCTTTCTGTCCCCGCTATAACGTTAAAGAGTCAGCTTCAAGGAACTCTGGAGGGGCTTTGAAAGAGATTTTAGACTTACATAAAACTCATGACGGCACATTGGGCATTTGTCGACGGTTTAGAATGCAGTCTGGATACTTGAATATCCCCAATCTGCACATTCAACTAAGAATGCATAGATATCCTTACCAAAGGGAGTTCAAATAAATCCAATTAATTAAGTTTTCTAAATTCCTGGGCTCACGGCAGAGGAGCTATCGCGACATGTTAAGAATTTTAACCACAAAGTCATGCGATAAGATGCCGTTTCAAAAACCTTTGACCTCCTACACGGTGGAGCCACTCTCAATCTCTCGGCTTTCGCCTAGGATGCACTTGTTTCCTTGGCCTCTCAGCCCGATGTAGATCCAAAATTCACTACCAACCGAGGGTTTAGCCTCGAATCCACCGAGGGTTAGTGTGGACCAGCCGATAGCTTCACTAGTAAGACCATTATATAATGAGTTTTGCAGGCTGGTTTGTGATCATGAGGTCAGTCGGACTGAGACACTACCCCCATAATTAAGGAGAGAGAGAAGATCGGTTGTCGCAGAACTAGAGGGGTTTTCCAGGTCGTTGCTTCCAAACCTTGAGATATAGGATTGGTTCTATGGTTGATTTGGGTTTGTAATATAGGGTACCCGGATTGAGGTTTTATAGCGTTTATCTACCTAGCAAAACTGGGTGCCAGACCGTAAAATATATATCAATGTATAGTACAAGTCTTGTGGGAAATCCATGTATGTGACACGGCCGTGTAGGGACCTTTAAATCTAATCCGAAGCTTGATGTTGTTATCCCCTCGTTGGATGGCATTATAGAATTCGGACTACATGTGCGCGCATGTGCGACCGTTCAAACCAATAGTTTCTATGGGCCTTAAAATCTAGCGGGTCCAAGATGAGTTAAGTCTAGTCTCTAGCTAGCTCCTCGCCCAAATCCAAATATTCGAATGTAACTATCAACTACCAGTTGGTGAGTCCGGCCCACTTTCGGCCTGCGAGCCGAAATGCTGGCCAGTGCACACCTTGACAATATGTTTCGCGGTTTCAAATTTATCATAATAAATTATGTTTTGTTGGCCAAAGCTTCAAACAGATATACTCTTATATCGATATCACGGGTAGACGTACGAGAAGTAAACCTACCTTGGCTCATCAGAAACGATCCTGTGCCGATTAATTTAGAATCTCAAATTCCAGACAAACTTAAAATAGACCGACATCGCTCCCAATTGAGAGGACAGTTACGGAGAGCAGTTGTACCATTAGCTGGAGCGCATATTAGATCTTCGCCAGTGCGTGACCGCTGCCCCGCAAGATGGCGCCCAAGTACCGTGTCTTCAAAGAAAGTTTTTTATGTTGCAATGACCAATAACCACGGATAAATCCAGGATTTGGGCAGGCCCAGGTCCGAAGAAAATGTTGGCTTACTTGGCCACGATAGTTTGCCAGGGACTTCCAGTTCAACCGAAATTGATCTTGTCCAAAAGAATATATGTCCATGCAGCACGTATGCGCTGGAATATATGTGTATAGCAAGTTTCTCAGGTGAATTTGCTAACCTGTCTACAGATAATGGTGTGTGCTGAACCAAGGCATTCTCAGGGGCATGAGCGAGTTTCATCCTGAAGAATTGTATTTAGCCAGTTACCCGACCCTTGTCAACATTCTAAATTCCAACACACCACCTTGACATCGATGGGCTGGCTTTGCAATGGTTCCTTGATTTGCAGGGATTATGGAATATTCGATCGAACTTTCGAAGGCCAAGGATTCTGCAGAAGTTTGAGGCGTTGATTCTCATAGGCGCTCATCCAGAAGTCCAGTCCTCAATTGGTTGACAGCAGACGAAGTGAAGAATATTCTTCCTGATCAACTTCCGTATTCGCTTATTCGACTCACCGGATAAACTCCCTGTCAGGACGAACCTCTGACGTGGGACAGGCTGCTCCGATAACTATTGCGATTCCAGGTACCAATTCAACCTCTGAACCACAGCAACCCTGTCCGATCCTTCAACACCACACTGGGATGGAACTTGACTCTATATCGATGAATTATTATACCCTTGATCGAAACGATTTAATATCAAATTCTGACTTTACTCTACCTGAGGACTGATTATGGTCCTGGAAGCGAAAAGTAGCCTGGTTGAAATTATTACTGGGTCGACAGGCGATTTAAGAGAGGATCCACTTTCCTCTCCAAGCCGTCGCCGTTCATATACTATGGGAATGGCTTGACAGCTGACCTTTGAACTTTTGTATTTTTCCGAACCTCAGCCTAACTACAAACTCTGGTGTTCTTGACTTCACCGCCAGGGGCTTTCACATCCAGAAAGTCACATTTTCCTTTCCTTTCTTCCCTTTTCGGATCCGTCGACATCGAGATATGGATCTGAGTTGCTAGCTCGACGTCTTAATTTCTCACCAGATCGATCATACGTATCATCAAGTGTAAAGGGCGCGGCGCCTAGGCTGCAGGCCGCGTAGTAGGAAGTCAACTACGTGCTACGACAGAGTTGAGTGTGGGATTAACTTTACCGCCCCAACTGTACAATCCGAACATCAAGTCACGAAAATCAATGTATTCAACTCGAGCAGCGGTAGAAAGATGGCAAGAACGAAATACCGGCTATTCACATGATACATCAGGGCACTCGATAGCCCTAGAGACCATCCAGATCAAACCTGAGGTCGTAGAGTCTCGCGTAGCGCTAGGGAAAGGGAGTTACCAAAAGTTACTCTCTCCAGAGACTTTACAATGCATCATTGCCATTATAATCGAGATTTTGATTATTCTTCTAATCGTTTTATTCAACTTGGTCGAAGTCACGCTGACAATGCCCGGGATATTCCCAAACGACTCGAGGGCATTATACGTCTGTGGAACTACCATACTTATTACCGCTATCACGGCATTCGTATCGAGGCAAATCAGATTGCAGTGGATACATTACATCGAGATTAGGAGATTAACAAAATCCGACATTCTGCAAAGCTCAAGAAGAATAGAAAGCCTACTCGGAGTCGGGACTTACAGCGACTATTTCTACTATTGGGGGACAACAGTCACACTTCTATTTGCGTCACTAAATACAGCAGCAATAGTGGCTGCTATTACGCCCTCGATAGGTTTCAAGACCTTCGGGACGACCGTCCAACTTACTCCAGGAGCTCTGAATTGCACCACAGTATCCGAAATTCCAACTCCTACCGCACTCAACTGGAGGCTAGAAAATGGAACCTATATAAACTTCAGGGCAAAAGGCAATACTTGCCTTGCAAATCCTGCATTTTCAATTGTCAACGCGATATCGAACTCTGCGATCGATAAGGATGGATATGCATACGCCGTCTCGGGCGTCGGTGTCACTCGCTCCAGTATAGGCGTACCATATGACGCTCATAACGGCCCTGCGGGTTTTGATAAAGTATTTTGGTCTATGGGGATAAACCAACAAGACCGGAATATCCTCCAAGACTCTACCCAGTGCTTGCCCGTCTTCATTGCAAACCCAGCGAAGTGCCGGCGCGCAGGGACGATCATCAGAGCAAAAAATAACCTCACGATTCAGCTAGACGAAGATTGCAGTGCGTCGACACCAATATTTGGTGCTGATTTGGAAAGTGACGGGGCGTCAGCATCTGGATACTGCACCAGCGGCAAAACTGTGGGCAAGGTGACCTACCTAATCGGATCCATTAATTCACATGCGGGGTTACTTGCAGCAGCCGTGTCGGATTTCCCTGCTGTAAATTCCAAATCATACTCCGTGGCCTGCGACGTGGACATTGTCTCTGCCGTTGGCTTTCGCGACACCACAATCTCTAGAAATTACAAACCACCACACGAATCTAGTGTCAACCGCGAAAACGAAAACCTCAAAACACTTGCCGAATACGCAATATCTTCTCCAGTTAACCAAAGGGCATCGTCTAGCTGCTCAAACACATCATACGTTCCAATATGGAACCCCGAAAACAAACCTGGAGTGGTTCTGACACCCGGGGCCTTAGCTGTCGGCGCTGGTGCAGCCTGTCCGTTGTTCATGCAAAATAGATACAACAACGGTTGGTGGGATACCCTCTCAAAAGCTGTAAAAGATAGGGGTCCAAGTTCCTACGCATTTGAGGACTCAAAAAACGCCCTCGAGGATGTGCTAGGGTTGGTAGTCGGTGTTAGTTTGGGACAGTACATAGGGTCGGCACAACCGCCAGTGTCAACACGAGATGCCCCTATGATCGTGAATAGGGCGGGCTCCGCACGAGTACTTGGGTATAGAATTGGCTCCGGTAGCAGGTGGGGCCTCATATTCATCGCCCCTCAAGTCTGGGTCATTATAGTTCTTTCCTTTCTTTTAATACGGCGGCTACGATTATAAAATTTGTTCTTCTTCTCAGCTCGGTCTCCTCCAGTATTGGATTTATGACGATTATTATTCGATCTTTAATTTAGATTTAGACTCTGGGATCATTCATTCGATCGGTGTTTTCCTTACTCTCTATTCTACTCTGTTCCCATTTTCTCAACCATCGGGTAGCGACAGCAATTTCAAAAGGCGTCTTATTCTTCTTTGCATAGTTTTCTTACCAGTTTTTATATATGTTTAATCATGGGAATGGGCCCCAGAGTTCCTAGTTTCTTTTTGCAATCACTTAAATTTGCTTGCTCGGCACCATTTCGCAATCAATACAAGCAGCAGCAGCCTGCTGTGCTATTCCGAAGCCCTCTTTTTACTTTTCAAATTCATTCTGCTCATAAAATAATTTCAGATATGCATATATGCCCCTTGTAAATATCCTGGAGACTTGGTCGATTGATCCTCCACACTTTGTGACTAGATGCTAGATGTCATGCCTAGCTTCTCTCTACTTAGATATAAATCTATATAAAAGTCTATCCACATCCCCTGCAGGCTATTTGAATTTTATATCCTTGATTTCTAGGATTTCAAGCAAGCATAATTTCCCTTATGAAACACTCCTACGTGTCGACTCACCAAAGACCAATCCTTGTCCTGACTAGGATACCTGAATTTATCGTATACGTATGAGACAATTCACGAGAACCTTGAACTAATTTAACATTCTAGAACGAATATGGAAAATTTAAATAAATAATCTCAAGACGGTAGATACATTTTCACTCTAGCACTGCCAAAGGGGGAACTTAAAGTAGTATTATAGATACGAGAGCGTTGATACAGTGGCCGCCCGATACCAAACTAGCTTGGGATGACTCTAACCTGTATCTTTTGTAAATTCCTGCATTGTGTAAACTTTGAAGAACACGTGCTCATACCAACATGCCCGGCTGGTACTTATATACCTTAGCTTGCTCTGGCTTGAGGACGAGATCACCGACCCTATTCCTGGCTGAACCAAGCCCGCGAAAGCGTGCATATTCACACGTATGGTACATTTAATCTTATATGAACGTCCTTCTTCCCCTCAGGCAGGTATGGGCGAAATAAACTCAAAAGGTAAAAGATAGTAGGCTTGAAGTCAAACGCTCTATGTCGATCTGTATATACAGTGCCTGCCTGCTACGTGCGCCGCCGACGCGAGACCATGCCCCGCGCAAGTCCCCTCGTAAATTCCAACAAGATGAAATGCGTTGTGTCCTAATACAACACGAATGAAGACTCCGTCTATTGACGGGTCAGCTTGCAATATTTAGAGCCCCGCTTGCGCTCCAGCAGCTACTGTGGATGTACATATATAACCTCAGGGCTTCGTCACTACTTCCAGCGTTTTACAAAACACTCGTGCTGCACGACTCGAGTCACAGCTGTAGTACGTAGGATACCACCGAATATAATCCCTAGCCAAATACAAATATATATATCAGCTGTCGGTGAACATAATCGCCGGTTCCGGTACGCACGCGCGCTTTGTGGCACATCTAATCTAGAGACCCTCTGCACCGCAGTCCCGATCTGCATATCTTTCATAAACTCAAAGGTTTGATCCGGCCAAGTATCTCACGACTGTCACGGAGCTACGCAAGCCCGATTCTGCTATCTGTATGTATTTTGGTGTGTCCCAAGAAAATCCGAGTTTCCGGCTTCCGGGTTGAATTGAATTTGGAGTATATTCCTGTCGGTACCGGTGCCGAGTTATCCGTTGGCAGTTTTATTGCATTGGTCTCAGATTGGATCGCCTCTACCGATATCGCTATAGGCAATTGGTGTCTACAAACCGACACCTAGCTATAGCTTTTATTATTGTATTGTTGCGAATGCATTTATAGTCGGGCAATTTAAACTAACAATGGCCTTGGTAAGAAGGGTTCGGCTTACTAGATTACGGCAATCAGCGCGCATTAATCCTCGATATTCTCCATCGCTCTTCGGTCAACCTGAGGGGTGCAAAATGTCGACGATAGCAAAGGAGCCGTACTTGTTGAACCTGGATGAAGAAGCTTCGAAGAGGTAAGGATAAATTGATGAGATAGAATACTTTTTTCTATAATAGGCTTGCAATACTAGAAACTAAAGGGCAGAACCTCTAAATTGACATCCCGGTTCCTATAGGTTAAATTTGCAGCATGGAATTTTAAGTCGAATGATCGATGGAAAGTTTATACCCGAACCAGTTATTAAACGTCTGACGGCAATACAAGAGGCACGGATGAATACGACCTATAATTGGCCGGTATGCGAAGAAGCTAAGTACCTCAAGATCGCAGATTTCGCCACAGGAACTGGGTAGGTGTGATAACTAGTATCGTTCGGCAGGAAATCAGCGGATGGTATTTCTAATTTTTGTTTCCGTGAATTTAGTATATGGCTCTACTCTATACGGGAGCAGCTCAAGGACTCTGGCCTTAGATCAGAGCTTCATGGGTACGATTTACATGACAACCAATTCCCACCGGATGATAAGAGGGAAGATGTTGAGTTTCACACATTGGATATCCTCGATACGGCGAAAATCAAAGAGATCGGGGAAATATATCACTATCTTCATGTGAGGTTGCTCACGAGCGTGCTCACAAAAGAACAGTGGAAGGTTGCAATTGATAATTGCTTGGAGATTTTAAGTATATATCCGCTTTTCACATGTTTCGACGGCACGGAAGCACATCGTCCTTGCTAATTTCTTTATTCGATGTAACCTTTCGTAGAGCCTGGGGGCTTTTTACATTTTGAAGAGATCCCGTTCGGAGAACTATCGATAGAAAAAGACGGCATTCCTGCATCAGGCGGCGTGCTTGAGAAGTTACAGGCGAGTATGAAGCTTCTGAAACGTGATTTAGAGTAAGGTTTCCCGAAGCCGACCACCCCTTCATATCGATTATTGTTCGGATCCGTTTCAGATAGAATTTAACCGGGGGGCTGTGTATAAATATAGTTGCGGGAACAATATTTACAACTACCTTGAAGAACTTCAATTGTGGGAGGTCGAGCATCGCAAGATAGATTTGCGGACCTGCGATGAGGAAACAAAGCAAATGCAGAACGTCAATGCTCGGCTTGGACTTGAAGAGTTCATTACGAATGCCATAGCACGAGGCCCAGAAGCCCTCAAGCGGCTTGGCTTTGAAAGCAAGGAGGCGGCATTGGAGAGGGTGGCAAACTTGGGGAAGGATGCGGGAACCCAAGCATACTTTGTTCTGCATACTATCCTCGGTAAGAAACCCGGCGGGACATTTTCAATGGTGATGAGCTGCGGAGGCGAACCCACGCCCAAAGAAAGTGAGCTTGAAGAGTGGAAGGAGGAGCCTAAAGCAGTACCTGATCCTGTATACGACGATGTCCCGCAGGAACAAGAAGACACAGGGGAACCCGAGCTCAGTTTTGTTGTACCACGGCGGGGACGATTCCAGGTTTCCTACACTGTGACCCCGAGTGATCCAGGTAGCAAATAAAGGAACGCATGATGCCATGTCAATTCAATTTCGCCAGCTCAATTTCGTTTTATAAAATGTTTTCTATTTAAAATTATCAACAGTTGAGGGCCTCGACGCCATAGTTTAGCTGGTCAGATGATAGATATATATTGTGTAATAAAAGAGGAACCGTGCCCCTCGTTTCCCCGTTTATAGTTAGATTGCTGCCCTAACAAGTATATTCATACGAAATCTTATCTCGGTTCGGGTATTTCCTCCGAAAATGTCTACTAAATCGAAAGAACAATCAGAGGATCTCGATCGCGAGCAGCCTGATTGTTGGAAGGGCTCTTCACGATGTTGGCTGAAAATTTATGCATGTGGTGGCGCTCTTGACAAGTCTCAGACGTCAGTGCGACATAAGTTTTTGACGATGCGGCATGAAGTGGTGGAAATGAGATGTTACTGCGTGCAGATGCATATGAACGCATACGCACGGGGCCAGATGACATGAGGAGCCCGCAGGAGCTCGTTTACAAAAAAAAAGAGGGTTTGATTCGGATGACGGGGCACCAAGATGGATCACAATCATGATCAAGGTCCAGAATGTCGACAAGAAGCTAAGTGTCTCCCGGGATCTTAGCTAATTAGCTTGTATTGCCAATGTCAATCTGGATAGCCTAATGCATGCTTGTGATGTTTCCCCTTTTTCCCCAACCAACTAACGTTATAGCATGTGGTAGCGAGATTTAGCCCCGCCAAACACACCTCCCCAATTGGTGGACGTATACACGAAATCGATATTTAGAATCTTGCGGGCTTCACCGAATCCCCTCAGCATGAATATGGCGGTTGACGCCTCTGTCATGTCAACTGATGATCACGTCGGCAGCTGGGTTCGAGTGTGGACATTCCCTATGCGGTTGTATCCGAATCTACGCGATGGCTTCAATGAAGACGGGTGAACAAATGTCCTAGCTGCCTTCGTCAATCTCAAACAGCTCTATTCTTAGAGCGTCTTCTTCAAATCTTGCCGTTGGCCAAACCCCAAGGGTTGGCGCTTCACAACAGATCTCTATCAGCCGTACCGCCAGATTGTCGGATTAAGTCTAGATTCCGGAACTCTCGGCATCCTCATTCAGGAAAAACTACCAAGCAACAAAAGTCTCCATGAAGACTCGAGGCTCGGTCAAGAAAAACCGACCTTTGTGCATTATGCGATGGGCGTCTCCCGCCTTTCGTGAGGCGCAATGTCCCCACCTGCTTTTTTCCGACTGCTGAAACAACTTTCTGGCCCAATGGCTTTTCTAGATGGCTCTGCTGCGACAGCCGTCTTTCACAGACTGGACACAGGTTTTTTCTTCTATCGTACGAGCAGGATGTCCGGCAACGCCAGAACACCCTGCCGCAGGGATTCAATACAGGAGTATCGAGCACTCCTGCGAGAATTAGTGCTGGGCTATATGGTGTGGGTTCTCAAGTAACCCAACTTCGGAGGCATCCCTGACTCTCAAATTTTCGACGGTGCTGATCGAATTCTTTATGAAGAGACAATAATTCGCAAACCTTGACATTATGTGGATTTGGGTGGCCCAACTCGGCCAAGTGGTATTTTTAAAAATTGAAATTGCTCAAGCTTCCGGAGTCATGTCGACGGGGCAGCCGTATATAATATCAGCGATGCAAACAGCCTTACATGCAGCAGCAAATCCTCCATCAAGCTGTCATCCGCGATTACTTGACAGGCTACAGGTCCAAGTCCAGCATGTGCAGCTAGCAACTTGCGGCGTTTGGTCTCACAGCGTATCCAAACCCTGGCCAATCGGACGGCGGAACCCCTATTCGCATTTGGCGTGCCTAGCAAATTTTCACCCCTGTGCTTTGGACGTTTCAACCAACGGGAACCCTGTGCTCCGCCTCCCATCAGGACGGGTGTCTAAAACTAGGTATAGGCTCACGTCTAACCGCCCCACCAACACTTTTTCGAGTTGACAACGGGACTTGCTTCTGATAGCTCACCATTACCTGTGAGCTAGAAACAAAGAAAAGAAACGATGACACGTTAAGACCTGCCCAAATTTGGACTCGTCAAAGCATGTTTGATTGGCCATTGTCTGGGCCATGGGGGATGATATGATCTCCCCACAGAGATTCACATTCGCTAGCATGGCCAACGGGGTTTCATTGGGTTTCATTATGCCCCTTCGCTGACCTTATTAGGACTTTTGATGGTCAAATAAGAAATTTACGATGGCCCCTATCCGGTGAGGTAAGTGAGGCATGGATGCGCTCTCGTGGATGACCGTGCAGCATGCTCGAAACCACAGCGCTGAGGATCTGGATGTCATTCATTGCGCTAGCAACGCTGCACTCAGGTACGCTTGTGCTGTATATTAGGACAAGAGCCGCCGCCCATACCATTGAATCTTTCCTGGAGTATTCTTCCTTTGGTATGCCAGTTGGCTTCTAAAACTACATCACTTTTCTCTTTCTCTCTTTTCTATTTTTCTTTAGTTGTTTATCTTATCGACGCAGTGCTGTTAATTTTAGCACTACGCCGAAGTCACTCTTTACCACCCTGTTGTTTTATGCGACTGTTGAACATTTTTTGCAACATCGCCAACAATCTTTACATTTCGATTCTTTTTAACTAACAAGTTCGGTGAACTTTTTATTATTATTATCATATAACTGCGACAACTTAACAAACATTGTAGCGGTTGAATTTTTTTTTATTATATACCTTTCGATTCATATCATACGCATTCCCCTTGCAGTCATTATTTTGATTTTTCGGTTTTGAAATATATCAAAACGCCCTTTCTTTACATATAACAATGGTTCGCATATCGACACTCATCACTGCTGCGGCAGTCGGATTCAGCTATGTCGACGCTTTACCGACCAACATCTTTGGGTTTTCCGGTCTTGGAGTAGGTGCAAGAGGAGAGCTTGCCAAGCGAGAAGTTGTACTATCGACACTACCAGACGGTATCAAGGCAGTTACTGGCAATGGGGCTGTTCCACTCAGATTGGACTTCAACGAATTCGTCAAGGATGACGCTCGAAAGAATCTTTACCTTATTGCACTCTCCAGGATGATGCAAAAGCCCCAATCGGATCCAACTTCACACTACCAGGTTGCTGGTATTCACGGACGACCATATGTCGCTTGGGACGGAGTCACTGGTGGAAACAACAACGGTGGATACTGCACACACGCCGACATCCTGTTCCTTTCCTGGCACAGGCCTTACCTCGCACTCTACGAAGGTATCTTGTACGCTGAAGTTCAAAAGATTGCCAAAGAGTTCAAAGCCGGAACCGAAGATTCGACAAAGGCCCTGGCTGCCGCCAAAGATTGGAGGTGAGTTTATATTAACCCCGGCTGCATTGCATTGAAGCTATAATTACTTGCATTTGCTCGCTTGCTGTTGCACAAACGGCAGAAAGCCCAACTACCACGTTTTCGATGTCCCGCAACGCAAACCGGGTGGATGTCTCCGCAGTGGGTCCGCGACAGGATGTAAATATAAACTAACTCTCCTTCTCGAATAGGATGCCATATTGGGACTGGGCCACTGATGCGACCATCCCAGCGCTTATTGGAAACACCCGTCGGGTCACCGTCCGAATGCCAAGTGGGCAAGACCAGACAATTGACAATCCTTTGTACAGCTACAAGTATAATTTTGCAAATTCACAGAGCCAGCGGAACGACCTCCCCAGTCAGCCGTTTAACACTGCTGCGGGGACTACCCGTGTTTCAATTGACACTTTGAATGCACAACTTGCCAATATTGGAAGCAATCTTAGAGACCGTGTGTTCATCTTGTTGGCGGATAAGGGCTATGCCAACTATGCCAGGTTTTCCAACAAGGGAACAACCACTGCGGTATCTGGAAAACTCGACTCTTTGGAATCCGTCCATGATGTCATTCACGCGACTGTTGGTGGCGCGACCGGTGAAATGGGCTGGGTAGACTACGCTGCCCATGACCCATTGTTCTTCTTGCATCACGTAAGTCTCATATCACGGCGCCCTTTCGATCGTACCCAGGTCCCTAATGCTAACATCACAATCCAATATAGACCAATATTGATAGAATATTCGCCATGTGGCAAGCTGTTAACCGGGACAATGCCGATGCTTACCTTAAGGCAAATGACGAGTACACTAGCACCTATGGCACTTACGCCATTTCGCGTGGTAGCACAATCAACTCTCAGAGCCCTCTTCCGCCGTTCCGTAAGGCTAGCGGCAATAACTACTACAGTTCCGACGACGTTAAGTCGACCAAAACTTTTGGATACTCCTACCCAGAGACTGTGGATTGGGATAAGCCAGCAAGTGAATTCGTTAAGTGGGCCAATGAGCAAGTGAACGAAAAGTACGGAAAGGGCTCTCCCCCTGGTGTCCTCACTTCCGTCACTTCTGCCACAAACAGCATGTCTAGCACCACTAGCAGCAGGACCACTACTACATCTTCCCGAACAACCACCACTTCTTCTCGAACAACCACTACTTCTTCCCGAACTACTACTACCAGTGCACGACCCACTACCACCAGCGCGAGACCTACCACTACATCCGCCAGTCCAAGCACCACCTCTGCTGCTCGCACTACAACTTCCGTGAGACCCACAACTACACCTTCCACTACTTCTGCCATACCAGTTACCTCCTCTACCACCACCAGAAGCACCACTACCACAACCACACCTGCTCCAGTCCCAACAACCACCAAGCCAGCAACCACCAGGCCAGCAACCACAACCTCTGCCCTCCCGGTCCCATCATCCCCATCCCAAGGACCCCGCCCACCACAGAAGCGAACCTGCTCTAACACCCCTTGGTTCTTCTGGTTTTGGTATGGCCTTTGGGACTGCTTCCCCCAGGCCCGTCGTCACCAACAGCATCACAAGCGCTTTGACTTGGATGATATTGCCTATATTGCCAGTGATGTCGTCAATACCGTTGCTACTGTCGTCGAAAATGCCATTGACAGCATTCCTGATGTCAATGAACTTCTTGACCACGCTTCATCCCTCATCAGCGGTGACCAATACACTGAGTACGTTGCCCAGATCAAGGCTGACAACAGCGCTTTGGATGGAACCTTCACCGTCTACATCTTCATTGGCGATTATGACAAAGATCCAAAGTCTTGGCCACTCTCCAAGAACCTCGTTGGTCAGCACTCCGCGTTCACAAACATTGGCGGTGGTCACCACTTCACCGGCGCTGGGACTGTTCCTTTGACCTCCGCGATCATCAACCTCGTCGCTAACGAAAAAGTTGCAAATCTTGGCCGTGCCGCTGTTGTTCCTTATCTTAAGGACAACCTTCACTGGGAAATCGCCACTGCTGGTGGCGAAGCCGTCGCAAGTGAAAAGATTGGTAACCTCAAGGTTGGCATTTTCTCCTCTGATGTCAGATTGCCATGCGTCGACAGCTCCCTTCCATTGTGGGGAAACACAAAGGCTGAGTATGCAGTCACTCAAGGCCGACCTGGTGGTCTCTGCAGCGGTGAGACCATTGTTTAAAAGATAAAAAAAAAAAAAAAAAAAGCCCAAACAAAAAAGCCCATTCTGTAACAACAGTTCCTTGAGTTCCTCATTTGCGATACCCTCAATCATCGTTCATCTTTCATTTTGTCAGCGTGCATATCTAGCATCTTTTTTTCATACCGATAAGTCCATGCTTAGCAAGCAGGGTAACTTTTGTACAGTATATTTCTTTTGTTCATTTTATTCTATTAATGAGCCGGTTGGAAGGATCTTGGAAGAACCCCTAATCCTAGATGTATAAAAAGGATATATATCTTCAAAGCTTTTCATGTTCTCAACTTCATTTCCTATGTCACTCCTTCATCTCCTTTGCATCATTTGTACTTCATGCTCCTTTTCACTTCTTATAGACCGCTGGAGAGAACGGAATAGCTTTGAATAATAATTAATTTACCAAGAATTTTAATACTTCCTTTCCAAAATAGATACTCTAGTGAAGAGACAGATGTGAGGAAACGATACAATCGATATAGATTGTAATTGATTTGTCTCTTCCCTAGACCCCCCCCCGACTGTGGTAATTGATCAAGCTCCGCATCACACCTGCTTGTTAGTTTTCTAGTTAATTCACAACTGGTTCCATATTCCCTACTTTTGGGGATTAAGTAGGGCGAAATAGTGCTTCCAGAGTACCCAGTAGTTCATTCGACTACACATCCTTTTGACCCCAAACAAGGGCTCTCTACACGCACCTGAAAATTATAAATATTTTTAGCTTACAATCTAGGCTTAATCTCTTCTACCCTACGGTAAATAGACAAAAACATCATAACAAACTGGATAAGTAAAAGCAAAGCAAAGCAGAAAAAAAAAAAAAAAAGGAAAAAAAAAAAAGAGTAATCTACAACAATGGGGATTCGCGTATCATCTCCGACTACACTACTAGCCCATCGATACGAAGCTTGAGTAAGGCAGAGCGGACGGGATACCCTATCTTTCTTCGTTCTATGGTCGTAGATATTAGTTTAGCATCTTTATGGGTATTTGTGGCCTTGAGGGGCCATCAAAGGGTTTAGGGTTAACAGGTTCCTGTCAAGCTAAGCAAATTCGAGTTATAGATTCGAAGCGGAACAAAAAAAAGTCTATCCCCAAGCGATGGAGAGGTCCAAAGCTGCAAAGAATTAGTTGCAAAGCGGAAGGTAGTAACTTGGAAACTGGGAAACGAGAAAAATATTAAACCAGCCTTACTTGAGAAAGCAGTTTCCTTTCTAGAAAGTAAGTGTAACGTTCAGTGACGCGGTTCTGTGACGAATCGCTGTTTGAGGATGCGAAGTTTATCTTTTCGTGGCAGTTGGGCATGATTTCCCGCCTATACAGTTCATGCTAGCATATGTTGGATGTTGGCCCAACGGTCGCTGTATACGGAAGGCGAGCACTGGGATTAAACTGCTACTTTTTAGCCCAAAACTGCCACCAGCTAGAACAATGGAATTATTCGGTAGGTGTCCTACATAGGGATACCTCTTCCATGGCCTAAGCAATGGTATTTTCCAATTCCAATCGATGTTTATGATATATGATATCATAGCACCAGTTAGCTAGGCATACACAGCTGCACAGACAACATGCAACACAGGTGCACAGTCAGATACCCTTTATAAAAATTTAACATCCTGAAGCCGGCTAAAATTACTGATATTGCCTAAGTTCGAGGGGTATTTTAGAAACGAAACAAATAAATTCGCAATACTACTTAGGAATTGTATGTGGTATCAAGTTTTCGAGTTTGGCCCCTGAAAACTCCCCTAGAAGCGGGTGAGGACATGCATGCATTTGATATCCAGCTCTGAGCTCTTCGCTCAGGAATAAACGGCCTTAACCTATTTCTAGAAAGAATGGCTTGAAGAAGGAGCAACCGTTCCTAGAATTAATTTTACCTAACCTGAAAGCCTACCCTTTATCAAAACCCATACTAATTAAGCTACGTTATACGTTATATAACGAGGAGGGGTTTTCTGGTGGCCAGGCTCGTCACCTGTGAACGACGATGCATACAAGCCTATAATATTTCCATGAGAAACATGGGGTTAGAGTGGTCTTGCAGGTCAAAGGGCTCATTGATTGCGGGGATACGAATGCCCGTCGACCCCATATGTATGAAATTTACGGGCTGTAGGACCCACCGTCGCAATAACACCGACTTTGTCTCTATTGTACCGTAAATAGATATATTTACTGGATCAATTGATACTACTGTTATGGCGCCCTCCACGCCAGAACGGAGAATCTTAAGGCAGTCCCATAGGCTGACCCTTCGAAGCTTCGGGTACCATCAAGCAAACGGCTGTTCTCCGTCGGCAAAGGCTCCACTTGTCCATTGTCCAAAAGAGATTTAGCCAGGCCTGTAATGCAAGTCCGAAGGGTGACGGCAAACAAGCTCCGTAAATGTATTGGTGGGTAACGAGGGCCTTTATCATGAGTAGTAATAATATAGCTGTGATAAAGCGCAGCCAAAATCCTTTTCCCAATACACGGGTAATTAGGTGCAAGTTAAATTGGAGGCTCTCTTGCATTGGATATCACATACTAAGTAATTGATTTAGCTGATATCTATAGCTAATCTACATCTGTGAGAAATGGAACCTATTGGGATTTGAGATCTGGAAAGTGGACCGATTTAGATTTGAAGTTACTTTTCGAAGGGACTTCATAGATGGTACGGTTAGAATCTAGAAATATGGCATTATCCATTGGCATAACCATATTTCGAACCTTTTGGAAGATCTTGGGTTGTACGTAGCTACGTAGCTTGGTGTTACATTTTTCATGGACTCAACCAAACCTCGTTTCAACGACATGATGATTAATACACTTTGATACTATATATATTGGGGATCAACGATAGATGACACTGTACCCTTAGTTAGCTAGCCATATTGGACCCTGCCATTGCATTGGCCAACTCTTCGAACGGCTGGTTTGCGAGACAAACCAATTTTGGTGCCAATTGGTCAATGAAGTCTAGCCTGGACTCTCTTAGAATGAATCCTTTACTTTTGCAGCTTTTACCACTATAGCAATGCCACATTCCATATATGTTTCATCTGAAAAAAGTGGGAAGCATCGCTGGGCTTAAGATCATGCAATCAAGGTAGAGGTGTTACGTACGCCTTGCGCTTGGCATTTGACGCAGCCGATGCCCGACGTTATTTGGTATACATAAGGATGGCGTGGATCAACTGTCGGGGGATACATCCACCGTGATTGGATTAAGGTTATTAGCTAAGCCATGGAGTGGGTCCGGTATTGGATTTCGAGGCCTGAGGATGACTCATCATGCATCGGAAGTACAAGTATGTTTATCTGTTGAACAACTCAGCTGGCGTAATACTATCGAAGTGGTCGACCTCACCTGCTTGGAATTCGGAACGACTGATATCACGATCCTGCTGTTTGTGCAACAATGAGGAAAGTGCATGGAGTGCGTATAAGCTCGCCAAACTGGCAAACATGCATATATTGTCGACATGGGTTCTTTGGCGTCCAATGTCCTCAAACTCTTTGTCACATGGCGTCTACAATGAAACAAATGATGTTTACTGCGCCCCTCGGTGGTCGCACTTGTCAAAGCTAAGATTGTCGCCAAGACTATAACTATGGAATATTCGCTTCGTCGGACATGAACCAACAAGGAGGCCAAATGCTTACTTTCTGAGATTGGCCATATAAATTTACTAGTCACCCTTGGCGCCAAGTATTCGAATACGAGGCTCTGGCAATTGCGATTAGTCCCTGCTCGTTCGATGCAGAAATTGAACTCGATGTTACATTGTCGGTACAACTTAAAAGAAATAAATATTAAATATGTGCCGTTCGCGTGCGTGCGTGGGTTCCTAGTATCCCTTGGACGCGTCACCTTCTGGGCTTTATGACTAACCAATTATATATCTGACGACGAAAGGAGTTGGTGGTTCGACTTTTGTGGTTCGGGGGACCAGGAATTCGCTGTAAATCGCATCGACGGGGTTCATCAATGTAACTATACAGAAACTTCGAAAGTAATTGAAACATCCATTTTTAACGAGGTCAAGGATTACTATACAATGGTTTTTCAGATTTAGTATCAACTAGATCGATACTACAATAGCCTCTTGTTCTCCAGCGCCATGCATTTGAATTCCTCGTTATAGGTAGAAGGAAAAGAAAAGAAATGAAAAATCCCCTTTCGAATTTGCTTCGTACGGTGCCGAACATTTAAGGGGGATACTAGTATGCGGTGGCTATCGATCTCCAAGATCGAATTACATAAGAACCAGACATTGATCGCCCCGACTGGTTTAAAACTTAGAGTCCCACTGAAATAAATAGAACGAGGCTCAAAAGAGGAGGGGCAAAATCGAAAAGCAGACTCTTTGTATGTGAGTAAATAGGTACCTAGCCCGACTTGCGTTCGCATGATACGATCAAAACACAGCCCGCCAGTTGCAACCATACCACACGGCTGCATAAAAATCTCAGAACATTGACTGGACAGGCTCAGATAATTCCTCCTCGGCTGTGCGCTAACTGGACCACTTTCTTTTATAGCCTTTCACCCCCGCGCGGCTCTTTATCCTTTTGTCTTTTTCGCTGTCTTACATTCTTTCTTCTCGAATTACCAAGGATTGGTTTCCCTTCGTCTAACAATATCCTTTGTGAATTTATATCCTTTTATTTTACTTTATTTTATTTCTTATTTTATTTATTTTTTTAATATTTTTATTGCGAGCCGATCGGGTCGTAGTCAGAGGTCTGCCAGTCCAATCCACAGTGATCTGAGCTGAGACGGACAGGATCTCCTCAGGCCATCTGTGCATCAACACACATTTCCTCATTTTGCAACATTTCTCCCTAAACAGCTACCTAACAACTGCTGCATGTTCAATCTTTAAGGACTTTTCTCCTCACAATTGTACGACCAACCAAGATGGAGGAGAAGTCTGGAGGCCTCCAGGGCCCGGAAAGCACCTTGGGTATTTACACCCGCCAATCGATTGCTCTTTGCCACAAGAACCTCAAACTTTTCCTGCGACGGCCGCTGGTTATGCTCTTTAGGGTGCTCCTCGCTCCCATCATTATTACTCTTTTAGTAACGGAGTTTAAACATATCGGCACTTCGGTTGGTGGTTTTGGGAAAGACGATAGTGGTATATCCGACCTCAGACCGATCAAAACGATAGCTCAGGCGCTCGAAGGGCACGAAGACACTAAATTTGTGTTTGCACGAAATGGTTTCGGTAGCCGGGTCGACCCAGCCATTGACAGGTTTGCGGTACGAAATCCGGCGGCGGATGTTATCAAAGTCGATAATGCAACAGATATTCTTAAAGAATGTAGGGTGACGCTTGCTGGAGCAAGTGGTTGTTTCACGGCCGTCATCTTTCACAAGGTTAACGACACATACTTCGAGTATATTCTGAGTGTCAATCCTTCGGACTTCAGCGGTGACTCTGATTGGAGATCGCACAAATCCACAATGCAGGATCGTGTATGGCCTATTCAGTTTGCACTTGATGCTGCTATCGCGGAATTCCCAGAGACTACCATTGTTAACGAGCAAAGTTACGACGAGGATATGTCCAGCTACTACAGTTACTACGATGATTTGTACTCTGGTGGAGACGACGACAGTGATAAGAAAACATCCACTGGAGAGAAAGCAGTGGGGAACCCCAATGGATATTACTACTTTGTCACCTACTTCCTCGCGCCTTTCTTTTTTATGATTTTGATCGAGATGGTTTTCCACGTTTGCGGGTTTCTCACCCGTGAGAGAGAGAGCGGTGTCACAGAACTTCTCACCACGCAAGGTTGCAGACAAACCCCCCAGATCGTCTCTTCCTTCTCCTCTTTTTGGTTACTATACCTGCCAACCTGGATCATTACCGGTATCATTTTGGGCGTAGTTCTCTTCAACACTACAAATACTGGGTATTTGGTTTTATTCCAAGTGCTTGCTGGTACCGCGACTCTTTGCATGTGCGTCTTCCTCTCGACACTATTTACCAAAGGTCACTTCTCGAGTCCGGTATCCGCTATTATTACCCTTGCTTTGGCCATGATAATCTTTAACTATCTTCTGAAAGAGAAGCCCAGCAGGACGGAAATGAGTGCCTTAGCAGCCGTATTTCCACCATTCGCTTACTCCTCACTTATCGCGGATATCTCTCGTCTCGAGTCCGTAACAAGGCCATTTAATCTATCTAGGTCTGATGCGGATATCAAGATCCTAACGCAGTTTCCATCCTTTTCCCCATACCTCTACGTCATTTTCTTTCTCATCCAGATCCCACTCTACCTTGGCCTCGCTGTGGCATCCCACTTCACAATCTGGCATGTCCCATACATTGTCACCAAGCTAGCACCTGAAAGTGGCCTGGCAATGAGAACCACTGGTTTGGGAAAAACATTCAAGAAGTCAAAGGGCAAAGCTGTCAACGATCTTAGCGTTGAGGTCCGTAGTGGACAGGTAGTATCACTATTGGGCCCTAACGGAGCTGGAAAAACCACGGCCTTGAAGTGTATCGGCGGCGTCGTGAAAGCTGATAAAGGTAGCCAGATCGAACTTGGCTGCGAAAGAACTGAGTTAGGATACTGCCCACAGCACAATGTCATCTGGCCACAGCTTACTGTCCGCGAGCATGTTCAAATCTGGTTGGAAATCAAGGGCAGAAAGATGTCTAAAGTGGAACAGGACGCTGCGATCGAAGCGATGATTCGGGAATGCGATCTTGCTGAGAAACGAGATGCACAAGCAAGAACACTTAGTGGTGGTCAAAAGCGAAAACTTCAATTGGCTATTGCTTTCATCGGTGGATCTCAAATAATCTGTATTGACGAAGCTAGCAGTGGTGTCGACCCGCTTTCACGACAAAATATTTGGCAAATTATCCAACAGGGGGTTGCACATCGCACTATTCTCTTGACGACACATTTCCTCGATGAAGCCGATATCCTATCAGATTATATTATCATCATGTCTAAAGGCAAACTTGTGGTCGAGGGATCCAGTACCGCACTCAAGGCAGCTTATGGTGATGGATATTCCATCTACTCGGACCACACTATGACCAACAAACTCGCACATACAAAAACATCAGAAGAGGCTTCCCAGAAACTCGAGGAATGGGCTAGGGAAGACGAAGCGGTCGTCGGTAAATACGAAGTCGCATTCCCCACTCTCGAACAGGTTTTCCTCAAGGTCGCCGCTGGCGACGCTCTTGACGAAGAAAACAGGAATTCCGAGGAAAGCAGTGAAGAATCCTCAACCGCTGCTGCTGCTGCTGCTGTCCGCGAGAACCCAGCGCAAAACCTCGACCAAGGACGTCCGATTAGCAAGTTCCGCCAAATATGGGTTCTCTTCAAGAAACGTTACAGCGTTATCCCACATAACTGGCTAGCCATTATCGTAACTCTCGCCATCCCGATCGCTGTTGCCGCAGCTGTAATGAAGGGCACTGGAGACGTCAGTGATGACGGTCTTCAAAACTGCGCTGCTAACATCGAGAAATTTAGCAACCGCACAAATGCCCTTAGGACGAGCGCTGCTCTGTCCGCTTCCGCGTCTGCTCGCCTGGCTACTGCTACTCGCAATACTGCAACAACAACCAATAGTCTGTACTCCTATCGCACTTATGGCCCAGCTGACTACCAACCATACTACGATCCGATCGAAGAGTCGAGTAATCCAACAATGTATGAACAGAACAAACTAGTTGTTGGCCCTAAAAGCGTCTTCCAGCCTAGGACGGAAGGATACCGAATCATCGAAGACATCTTCCCAGAGGTGTACGCTTACGACAATGTAGATAACGCAAAGACCCCAATATCCGAGAACATAATTTATGTCAGCAATGTCGATAACTATACTAGAACCTTACCGGCTTCATTGCCAATGGTTGACTATAGCTACGTCACAAAGTATGGAGGAATCTGGTTCCCTAGGGGCGAAACACCACGAATCGCAATGATCGGCCAGGACTCCTCATACGACTCGTATTTCCAAGTCGACACCCTTGCTGTCGTGGACAATATCCTTAGTGATGCCAATAATGGGCCAGATATCCGGACAAGTGTTCGAGCTTTACGAAAGATTGAATCATCGTATGACTTCCTCGCCATCCCATTCTCTCTATTTATCACCATGGCGGTGATCGCCGGATTCACAGCCGCAATTATCTACCCAACCTACGAAAGAGTCCAAAAAACTAGATCATTACAGTACAGCAATGGTGTCAGCCCGCTGAGCTTATGGTCTGCATATTTCCTCTTCGAATTACAGCTTATAATTATCGTATCTGTGATAATGTATGCGCTGCTATCGGCTGGCGAGTTTACAAAGCTCTTCTTCGGCCTGAGTTACATCTTCGGCGCTATAATCCTAACCGGCGTAGCGACAGTTTTGGGATGCTATATTCTATCTCTATACTTCTCTGCAAAATTGGCTTATTTCATGGCAATCCTCATCCACCTGATTCTACTACTTCTCTACTTCGTCGGCGTGGTTTTAGTAGCGACATACTCGCCACCTCTTCATAGATATGAGGTCCAGAACCAGCTCGCTGCCGGACTCGGCCTTACTTCACCAGCTGCAAATCTAGCTAGGGCCTTAATGATAGGCTCGAACTCATACTCCATGCTTTGCGGGAAGTACGGCGAAGTCGTCAATCCTTCGAATGCATTCGCATTCAACCTCTTCGGTGGCGTGTACTTCAACTTAATCCTTCAGATCCTCTTCCTTATCGCCCTCTTAATGGCGATCGAATACTCTCTGTTCTCTAGGATCTACTACCGCTTCCGTCGCCCCGTTGTTCAGAAGGCTAGGGATAGCATGGAACTCGAGCTCGCCTCTCCCGCCGGGGCGGCGGCTAGAAAATCCGCAACGGAAACAGTCAGCCCTAGCGACAAGCCCCTCCTCGAATGTTTCTCCCTTCACAAGTCCTTTAAAGGTACCGAAGCCGTTCACGATGTTACCCTTTCCGTTTCTTCGAACGAAACAATGGCTCTCTTAGGACCTAACGGCGCCGGAAAATCTACAACAATCAACATGATTCGAGGACAATTTAAACCTGACAGTGGTGATATCTTTGTCCGTGATAAATCTGTGCTGTCGCAACTCGTCGAAGCTCGTGCCGAGACTGGTGTTTGCCCTCAAGAGGACGCTGTCGATGATCTAACTGTCTTCTCGACACTCAAATTTTATGCCGAGATCAGAGGTGTTCCCGACCCTACCAGGAACGCACAGTTAGTGATGGAGGCATTAGGAATTCAAGACTTTAAGAGCAAACGAGTCAGCAAACTTAGCGGTGGTACGAAGCGGAAGTTGTCGGTTGCTATTGCGCTGCTGGGAAACCCTCCCGTGCTACTGTTGGACGAACCCAGTACTGGACTCGATGCGGTTTCAAAACGAACTTTATGGAAGACTTTGAGAGCGTTAGGAAAAGACAGGGCTACGCTATTGACTACACATAGTATGGAAGAAGTTGAAGCGTTAGCTACGTCTGTTTCTATCATCGCAGTCAAATTATTAGCTTCCGGTACCACATCAGGCCTTAGAGACGAATACGGTGGATCCTGGCATGTTAGAGTTGTTGTCAAGCCTGAAAACTCGGGTGCAGCGGAGGGAGGGGTGAAATCAATCTTTGGGTCGGGTTTGGAGGAGTTGGTCGTGCATGGTGGTAATGCGCAGATTAGGTTTGGGGTTAAGAAGAGTGGTGGTGCGGAAGGGTGGACCTTCATGAAGGTGATGAGGGAGATGGAGGCTATGAAGAAGGACGGAAGGATCGTGGAGTATAGTTTGAATGGAACCACCCTTCAGGAGGTGTTCTTGAATGTTTGTTCTCAGGAGAAGTCGACGAATTAATGGAGGAGCAAGGGGTAGGACGGTAATGATTTATTGATGTCGATTGTCTCTTGCATTAGGGCGTTCGATGTTTTTTTCTTTGTTTCTTTTTTATTCAAGAGGGATTGAGTATCATAGAAGGCACCATGTCTTTTTGCACGATAGGTTGATCTATAGATAGGCTTTGTAATACTATTGAAACTTATGTTCGATTCTTTCACATGATTCTGCAATGTCTAGAGTATATAGGCAGACGTTCACATATGTAAGACAGGACGATTAAGCATAGAAATTGGACCCTATAACAATAAAAACAGCGTTTGGTACTTTAAATACCGTATTCATTGACACCGTAATAGGACACCCGTGTGTTTAAAAATCGAAAACAATACAAGAAGCTAGAATAAAAAGATAACTCAGCAAAAACATTAACACTAACATGAAAATAAGCCATACACCTAAAACCATGAAGCATAAACAATAAACCGTACACCATACGCCATAAACCATATCCTCATACACAATAAACCACACATAATTCATAACGCTCTGTAGTCAATCCATACACGTGCAGAAAATAACCATTACCACTTAAAATCTTCCCCTACGAGCATGACGGTGATGCCAGTGTCGGTAACGGTATCCTCGGCCGCCAATGATAGCTCCATGGATACGGGAAGACGTAAGAGTAGCAGCACTGGGAGTAGCAGGAGTTGGATCAATCGTGTTGGCGAAGGTAGTTTCCGTTGGGCGTTGGTCACCAAAGAAGGTACGGGTACGAGTAACCGTGACGAGGCGGGTGACTGTGACGGTTTTAGTATGTCTGTAGGGAATACGATGGTGCATCGTCGAGGGTTTAGGAGGGCCGTTGACGTAGATAGTTTGAACGACGTGTTGGGTCACGGTCCGGGTTAGGACACGAGTATGGCTGCGTGTCTCGGGTTCCTTGGGCAAAATAGACGTGATCCAGTAGGTTGAAGTAGTAGTCGTTGGCACATCGACCGTGAGTGTTTGAGTGACATACCGCGTGCTTTCCGAGGAGGTGGGCCAAGGGATGGTGGCGAAGCCGTCTGGGAGGGCCTGGGTCGGTTGTGGAATCTTAACGGGTTGTTGAACCTTATCACTGCCGTCATTGAAAACAGCAGGTCCTGGGACTGGGCCGTAGTCTGAATAGTTGGCGCGTTCGGGATTCCAGATGTTGTAACGGAGACCGGGCATGTTCATGTTTGAGTAGTCACCACTTGGAATTGGAATGGTAGCTGGCTTGATGAATGGTGCTTCGGAGTTTTTTAGGGTCACCTGGGCACAGCTGAGTGATAATTTAGTGTTAGCGTTATGTATCTATATGCTTGGTACCAATTGGTGCAACCAGCTTAAAGCCGAGCAATATACACTTACCCAACATACCACTGAGGTTGCCAGTTCGGCTCCGCAGCGTTATTTAACGTGATGGTCTCAGCACGAATGAGGTAATCCCCATTCTCCAAGTGCTTAGGAACAACACCAGTCATGAATCCGCCGTTGAGCCTCATCCTCGAGGTACAAAAAATACCATCTCGGTCAACCCCGTCCTCCCAAATCTTGAACCAATTGGGCTTTCGGGGATCCTCGGCGATGGCCGTAACCGAGTCAGAGACCTTGCGCATGTAAATTGCGCAAGGACCTTTGTGGGAGACGTCGGTTACGCCTTCCGGGCCAGAGACGGAGGCACTCCAGTTGATGTGCCATTCGAACGTGATGTTCGAGCCAGCTGTTTACAGACCGTTAGCAGTGTTTATGAGGAAAACGCGATGATACTTACGTTGAACAGGCGCCTTCTCGGTGCCCCTGACTCCCTGCCCGTTACCAGGAGGGAATCCACAAGCAAGATGCTTGTCGTTCGGGTTGGTGAGCGGGTTTAACTTCCCCGCCTGACGAATGACGTTGTTCTGGCGGACATCGTCCACCAAGAACTGGGTGATTACATGGTGGGCCGTGGAGACCGACACCAAGAGAGCAGTGAGGAGGAATGTGATGAAATTCATCTTGATGGTGAGGTTAGGAGTTCTATATATGTATCGCGAAGTGGCAATCGGTCAGTTTGTGAAAACACGAGGAAGTTGATGATGGGTGAAAGAGGGAAGAAAGGAAAGAAGGAAGGGAAGGGAGGGGAAAGAAATCACCTGGGTGAGGATACCTTGATCGATCGAGCTCGCGAGTTCGTTTTTTACGATCTTAGAGGGTGTGAGACGCGTTAAATGTAGCGGTAGATGGGCGGGAGTGATGTTGAATGGTGAGGGAGCGAGGAAGACCGTCGACGGTGGGAGAACTGGAGTTTTGTGAATGGAATTGCAAAATGTGTTGTTGCACGTTCCCAATTGGTGTTATTTCCACATTCGGATAATGTGTTGATGATCTCATTGGACAAACCTTCCTTTCAAAGTAATTCTACTTTGTCAAACAGCTACTTTCCAACATGACTTCACAACACAAAACGCACACACAACATCTGTCTGATTAAATTATTTCATGTACTCGAATTCTAGTCTTGTAGTATTACGCGTTCGGGGTCTGAGATCTGGGGAATGTCCTCATTACTAAACGTTTCACGTAGTGCGCGGGAAGAAGGGCTACATAGAAAGGACTCGAAGAGAAAATGCTAATGCCTTGTAGTTATAGGCTTCGCTAGTAGTATATATAGTACGGACACAAATAAAACAGATGTTCTTAATAATACAAGAGAATTTCTTGGAAATATAAACTACTTCATATCCTCATCTTCTTCTATACCACCCCATTCTTCGTCCTGTTCTTCATTATTGTCCTTTTCCTCCTCACCGTTCTCCTCACTATCACTATCGCTATCGCTGTCGCTATCGTCGTCGTCAGGGCTTTCCTCGTCGTCGTCTTTCGCGATACCGGCGGCACTGTCTTCAACCTCTGCAGTTGTCAAACAGGTTATCCGCCTATTGGTATCGTACTCCCCAGCCATAGTTGCGAACTCGTCCGCCTTGACATCGACAACGGCCTCTGTCCCGGCTTCTTTTCCACCAGTCTTCTGTTTTTTGGCCGTTCCGATTTGTATCCGAGCGAAGTCAAGACAGTAGACTCGGATAATCCCTTCGCTGTTTGCTGTTGTCAGGAAATATTTCTGTTTTTGGTCGGCAGAAGGATGAGGAAGGATGTCGAAGTCTTTTATTCTTGTTTTATCAGTAGTTGTAGGTGTAATGGTGGCGAGGAGGACTGGTTTTGTTTCTTCTGGTTGCTCTTCGTCTTCTTTTTGACCGCTAGCGGCTTTCTCTTCCCCCTCGGAAGTTGGTTTGCTTTCGTCTGACTTCGGGACTAGGTAGACCACGACTCTCCCATCTTCTGTTGCTAGAAAGCACAGCTCTTGTTCTTCATCTCCGTCGCCGAGCGGCATCTCCAAGAATTTAATTTGATGAACCTTCGAGACAGGAGTGGTAGTAAAACTCCCTCGAACGACGCTATCAACCCCGAAGAGTCCAACCCCTCTCTCAAACATGACGGCATAGCCCTCCTTCCCACCCGGTCTCCAAACAACCTTGAGCCCCTCTCCACTGACACCAGTTACTAATTTCGGTATCGACCTTGGAAATACCAGGACGCCGGCCTTCCTCCCTGTCATCAAGTTCCACATCCTAACCGCCTTCTCATGGCGGCTCACGCTCAAAGCGAGTTTCCCAGATGGATGAACGGCGATGGAGTTTACCCCTCCACCGGACAATATCTGGCCCGGTTTCGGTTTCGGAGCGGGGCAGTGAAGGCTGCTAAGGAGAGACCAGTCTCGGGTTTTGAATATATGGATGTACCCAGCTTCATCTGTGGATATCAGGGTGGACTTTGAAGGGAAGACCAGGGAGGTCGTTGGAGATGCCGAGGGAGGGGCGAGGGTGCCCAGATTTGTGCGGGTATGTAGGTGGTAGAGATTGATTTTTGTATCTGGAGAAGAGGTTGCGAGAATCCTTTTATTGGTTGCACCGCTGCTGCTGTTGCCATCGGAGGGAGGGGAGACAGCGAGACACCGGATGGAAGAGGCGTGGGCAGTGAAGAGGAACAGCGGAGTAAAAGAGGCCGTTTCTGTGGAATCGCCAGCACTTGCGGTGGGTACAGACGATGGGACGGTTACCCGGAGACCATGGAGGACTCGGTCGTAGCTCCCGGCAACGATTTGGAAGGATGTTGTGTTTGAAGGCTTGAGCGACAGCTTGGACAGGTTGTCGGCCACCGCAACGGGCGCATCTCTCTTCCGCTTCTGGCCCATTGTCGCTGTATTATATAGTCGAATTGTTATATTGTCGTGTCAACGGGGTACCGCTACTTGCAACTCTGTCTCCTGAAGGGTTATTATCGATGGGTGCTGCTGTGGTAGGTACCAAGACAATGGGGTGCTGGAGTGTGAGACCAAGGTAACAATGAAGCTGCGACAGAAGAATTTTGGCTTTTTTTTTTTTTTTTTTTTCACTCCGCCGTTCTGGGAAAATAAAATAAACTGAGCAACCGAAAACGGCAATATAAGCGAGGGCGCGATGTTGCCAAGACCATTAGCCATCAATAACACACAACAACTGGGCTAACAGCCCGTAACAATGCAGTTTAGACAGGCAAATAGCCCGATTGGGAAGCCATTAGGTCTTGGCGCTCTAAGCTTCCAAACTTCCTCAGATTTCTTCCCATCGCAGCTTTCAGCAACACTTTTCAATCTTTCCTTCTTTCACTTCACTTCACTTCTTCTCGCCATCAACACCTTCGACCTTCCAACCATCTCGGCTTCGACACCTTCCACCAACCACCCACCGACCATCCCCGCCTCCGTCACGGACTCCCACAGCCTTCTAGAGGTCGCCGTTAAGCCGGCTGCACTTCTGCGGACTTGTTCGACCATTTCCCGCTCGCAAACCTTCCCGAGATAGATCGATCGATTGTATACCCACCAACTGGCATTTTTCTACGATTTTTCCCAGATAATTCTATTCTAATTTCCGGATCCATATAATTGTGTTCTCTGCATTCGATCTATTTTAATGCTTTGATGGGAGTTGGAATTCGCCTACTGGGACTCTGGAGTGACGACCATACCCTTCTACCGACGAAAGATGGCGTCGACAGAGACACTGATTCGTCTCACAAAGAAACGCGAAGCATTGGAGTTCGTTCAATCCGTCCCAATCCAATTCCCCATTGGTTGACAGTTTTATCTTGTCGGTCGGTCGGATGGAAGGAGAGATTCAAAGAACGGAGAAGAAAGCGGTTGGCGATGTTATGTCATTTTGCTTTGCAGAACTGCATCTGCAGGCATGCATGCATGTGCATATCTCTGAAGACCCAAAAGCACTATCGTCTCTCAAAGAAGTCCACCGATAACACCCTATTACGGCAATGTTTTCATAGATGCCCAAGTAAACTAACCTGATGTTTTCCCCTCGTTCGCTTTGCTTGCCGGCCTTTATAGTAAACTCGTATCCAATCGAAAACGAAAACTGCAAGAGCTCTACCGAGTCGTCAACCATGTCCAACTCTCGTGCGCTACACCCCGACGTCCTGGAGTTTCCGCGAGTAGGCTCGCAAGTTACGATGAGGAAGGCGAGAGAAAGTTCTTGGAAAGTACAGATATTAACTTGTCAGTACTATCGCCGTTCACGTGCGGCTCGCAGAGTGGAATTACTGATGTCGTCAACTGCATAAATAGAGGGAAGGCCTTTAACGCGAATGAAATGTTACCGAAATCCATTGTGGTCGTGCCCGACGTTCTAAGAGAAGCCTTGAAACCTATCGTTCCGTCTTCTACACATAATGGAGACTCTGTGCCTATTCCGGTCTTCCCACCAAAAGCAGAGAAGCAGCAGCTGTCAAAAGATATTAGCAGTGCCGATATAAGACCTTCCGATAACCTGCTTGTTTCACGTCCTAGCGGCGCTGTTTCGAGGGCTACCACTCCAAAGTTATCTAATGATACGGACGAACCCGGTGCGAAGACGCCAGCTCGAAGAAATGTCAAGCAGAACCAGGAGGAACCACCACCGATACCTATACCCATTACCACCCACCCAGCACCCGCCGTAGAAAATGTCCAACCAAAAGAAGCTTCAAATGTTACAGAAAGGGATGTGCCTATGGATGTTGCTCCTGTTTCTCAGGTTCCGGATGGATCTATTGAGGTAGTCCGCCCTCGAGCATCATCTGCTCAGGCTCCCATTTCACAACCCCGCGCAAAGTCGCCTACCCCGCCACTGGAACGAACCACATCACAGAAGTCAGAGCAACCTAATCTCGCGATATCTACACAGGCTACACATTCTCCACAAGACCAGATACCAAGACCGTTCCCGACCCCAACTACTGCCACCGAGACCGAACCGTCTAGTTTACCACCGACCTCTGCTCCGCGAAAGTCAATAACGCCGCCTAGTCCTGCCGAATCCACTGCTGCGCAAGATGAAATCCCAGATGAACCCCTCCATGAGCCATCCAGCGACGCGATATTTGACGATGCTGCAAGCCACGTTGATAGGACAGATGAAATGTCTGAAGCCGGTCTAGAATCTGCCAAGGAAACGAACGGTTCTGGCGAAATACTGCCCATAACCGAACCGTCAGCAGAGAAGCCCTCGTCAGACGAAGTCATGGGCGAAGTTGAGAAGCAGTTGCAAGTTGAGACGGCTCTTTCTAAGCAGCAGGATGAGATCCCACCAGCCGAACAGAAGGTCGAAAACTCACAAACTGAACCGAGCTCGGAGCCCTTAGCAATCAAGGCCCAAGTCCCTGTTATACAACCGTCAGCTGACGTTGAAATGGTGGATGCCCCGGAAGAAGCGCACGCTCCATCTAGTCAACCCGAAAAGGTGGAGACGGCCTCGGAAGAACCTTCGACACCAGAACCACCAACAGTCGAGCCCTCAAATTTACCTACAGAAGGCCAAAATTTAGGTTCGGGGACAATATCGGAAAGAACAGAGATGGCGGTCAATAAACAAGAAGGCGATGTGAAGGATAATTATAGGGAGGCACCGCAATCCCCTGTCTTGCCAATCAAGCGCGAAGAGAAGACACCGTTTGAATCTCTTGAACCCCCGCTAGTTACACCTATGGGGGCTGGCGCCTCTGCAACGCCTTCAGGATTCCCTCAAACCCCTCAGAATCTTCCTCATGATCATGATATGGTTGATACTTCAGCGATTGCGGAGACTCCTATGTCCGTTGACGAATCCTCGGCCCACTTCACCTCGCCAAAAACTACTCAGCCGCTCACCACTGCTGCTCTCGAATCCATCAACACTACTGCCTCCACACCAGCAACAAGAGCCTCCTCCCGCCGTGAAAAGCGCCCTTCGGTAAGCAGTGGTCTACAACTAGCCAAAATAGTATTCCATGGACGGAGCACAGCTGCAGCCTCAACTTCAAGAATGGAAGCCTCAAACGAATTGTCACCATCAGCTGCTCCAGCCCCACCAAGAGTTGGAACACGCTCCGGTAGCATCAGCACCCCTGCGCGCATGAATTCGCGATCACTAGAGGCTCAAAGAATATCATCCTTGGCTGAGCTTAGGGAGCAACATCAAGTGCAAATACGGCAACAAGCAGCCAATAGTCGTAAACGAGACGAAAAGTCCCGACTTGACGTATTCGACTATTTGACTGCTGTTACGGCTTCGGAACCTCTGCAAAATTCTCTTGCCACGAGCCACAAGACACTTTCTACGGCAGCATTTCAGCTTCTCAGACGCGAAAAGCAAGCTATACAAGCCTTGACGGAGATACAGGAATTACAGAAAGCCGGAAAATGGAGCCTCACGCAACCGGCAAGGGCGATAGAGCCGCCGAGACAGGTAGTCCACCGCGATTACTTGCTCATGGAAGTGAAATGGATGTCGAAGGATTTCAAAGAAGATCGCAAATGGAACCTTGTCAAAGCTAAAAAACTGGCAGATGCCTGTCTGGCTTGGCATGTTGCTACACCCGAGCAAAGGAAGGCGATGTGCGTCCGTACAACGAGGGATACCGTACCATCGAGAAATCGCCATGTAACTCAGGTTCCAACGCCCGATTTAATGCCTAGCGACGAGCACTCTGACGACGACGACGGAATGAGAGATGATGACGACGGAGACGACCACATGCGGGACGACTTTGTGCATAGACTACATGAAGTTGAAAATCCTGGTAATCTGTTCGCTCTTGGAACTGATGATATTATCTTTGAGATTCTGCACAATTCGATGACTGATCGGATGTTGGGCGAGTTACCCATTTTTGAAGCGCCGAAGGTTGCAGATGGGAAAAGCCAGCCTATATTCTTTGATGGTTGGAAGAACAATGAGCCACTTGGACCTGGTGCTGGGCTCAAGAGAACACTTTGGGAAGCCCCAGCTGAGGAAGGGCCACCAAACAAGAAGAGCCGGTTTTCTTATGATCCTGAATACAAGCTTCTAGACTCGGACGATGAAGATGATGATAACAAGGAGCCTGTTCGGACGGCTCCGGGAAGCGCCAAGGGGGTTGCAAGGAGTGGTAGCCCCGTTTTACAGCCGCAGAACAACTGCGTGGCTCTATTCAATCCAGATTTCCAACCCGTGCTTCAGAGATTGCACAATGCTCATCCATTCCGTCCTCCTCAGGAGATGCCACCTGCGACGTTTTTCGAGTACAGATCGCCTAGCCAGTGGACTGCTGAGGAGGATAAGGAATTGGTCGCGGCTGTTCGAAAGTACAACCACAATTGGTGGCTGGTTTCACAGGTCATGCAACCTAAGAGCTTTTTGCAATCCGGAGCCGACCGCAGGAGTCTGTGGGAGTGCTTTGAACGGTGGTTCATGCTCGACCCGCAGAACCAGGAACTCATCAAAGGACCTTTCTTCAAACCCGTCCAACAGAGATTGGATCTCGCTGCTAGAGCACCTACGCACGCTAACGGCGCCGCTCAACAAGCCGCGGCAGCCGCTGCTGCAGCGGCCACACCTGGGGGATCTAACGCTGCTACTAGTGCTACTGCCACAACGCCCGGCCAGCCGCCAAAGAGACGAACGAGCCAGCCCATGCGTGTGGAACGTAAGAGAAACACCAGGACGCTTAATATGATCGAACAAATGCGGAAGCTTGCGAAGAAGCGCGAAGTTCAAGCCAGTAAACAAGCGCAATCGGCCAACATCGCCATCAAGAAACAACAAGAACAATCAGCACAGCAAGCGGCAGCACCAAAATCTGAACAGTACACGCCGGCGCAAGTGAGCAGGATGAAACATGAACGAGAAGTGTTGCACAGGCAACAGGCGCAAATGGCACAGATGGCGCAAATCCAAAGGGTATGTTTATCAATTATTCTCTTTTCACTCCTTTCTTCGTACCTAGCTAACTTGCTTCCCTTCGAATACAGCGGCAAGCCCAGGCCCAAGCTGCATCCCAGCAACAGCAATCCTCTCAGTCAGGAACCGCAGCTACAGCTTCAACAGTTGCCTCCGCTACTACCGCAGCGTCTACGGCACCGACTACTGCTGCTGGTGCTGGTGCTGGTGCTGGTGCTGGTGCTGCGAACGGACAAACTGCGAACAACATCCCGGTCCAGTCCAGAAATAGTCTCCAAGTTCCGGGTGTGCCAGTTAACCCTGCCGCCGCCGTGCCAACAACGGCTCAGCAGTCCCTTCTCGCTGCCCAACAGCAACGTACCCTCATGGCAGCTAATAACACAGCGGCCATCCAAGCCGCCACCCTTCAAGTCAACCAACATCTTCGAGCCCAAGGCCACACTGTTTCTAGAGATGGCCAGAACTCGCCAACTAGCCTGACACAAGAACAATATAGGATGCTAATCCAGGCCCGGATGCAAGCCAATGCAGCCAAGCTCCAACAGGCCAACCTTTCGCAAGCTCAAGCTCAAGCACAGGCTGCCTCCCATGGTGGCAATACTCAAGTTGCATCCGCAACTGCCAACCATCTTCATGCGATGCAGCAGGCCGTTGCCGCCGCGAGGGCCCACAATGGTACTGCTCAAAATGGCCAGGCTACTGGGGCCGTGGCTGCTAGTAATACCCCAGCTGGGAATAGTGTTATTAGCGCTCAACAAGCGATGCTACGAATCAAACAGCACTTTCCCACCATCGGCGATGAATACGTGCAACGTATGATTTTGCAGCACCAGGCCCAGGCGAAGTCCTTGGGACGGGAGTTGACATATACTCATATCAGCAACTTGATCGCAAATCTAGCCCAGCAATACCAAGGAGCTACCGCACAAGCCCAAGCAGCTCAGCAAGCTGCCCACGCACAACAACAACAAGCCCAACAAGCCCAGCAGCAACAACAGCAACAACATGCCGCCGCAACTGCCGCTACCGCTACCGCGCATCACCAAGCGGGGCATAGCCAATCGCCACCTCATCATGGAGTTGTGGGTGTTAGCCACGTTGGCGCTGGGGGGATCCATCATCCACACCCTCCTATTAGCCGAGCTGGTGGCAGTGCCAGTACGCAACAAATGCTTAACCAGTTGATGATGTCACAAACCAGAGCACCTAGCTCTAGCCCCATGATGGGGAATGCTACCCCGGTTATGAACAACGCTGGCATCACTAGTAGAGGAAGCAGTGCGACACCAATGCAGAGGGGTGGGAGTTATCATACTCCCACACCTGGACCGAACGGTGCTACTAGCGGTGGGATGCAACAAGGAAGCCCAAGGGTTGGGCAGAGCCAAATGGGCAGTGGTAGTGGGCAGTAGTGTGGAATAAAGTCCCCATTCTTCCAGGGCCCTGGTATCTGAACCTTTCTGGCTTTGTTTTCTTATTTTATATTAGGGATGTTCCTACCTCTACTAGCTACAGAACCAGGATACAACAAGTATTTAGCCCGGGTCTACATCTCGACTACGCTAAGGTTATGGGCAACGCTAGGGTCACAGGCCTCTATTCTTGTATTCTTATTAGCTGTCTTTTCTTGCTTGCTGTCCTCTCTCTTAGATGCCCCTATCCCTACTTCCTTCCCCTCCGTTTCCATTGGTTTAGGGTTTCAATGATTTGCAGGTTTTTTTTCGGGTTATTTTGGGGTGGGCGGTGTTCTGGATTTTCTTCTTCTCTCCCTTCGATTCATGCTGTGTTACTATTACACCATTATCTCTTTTATTAACTGGAACGTTTCGAAAATGAAAGTAAATATGAGACACTATCCACGTTTGTTCTTTTTTAACATTACCGAATCATGGCCAAATCTTAGAATCATAGGATGGCATGGGCTTGGAGGGAAATGGCACAGCTAGGGTAGATCGTGATTTAGGTACTTTGTAGGTGCCTTCTCATTGTTTTCATGCTTTGATAGAGCGAATAACACATGCCACCGATAAACAGCCGGATCTCTACCAAAAAATATGACATCTTATGTCAATCTAACCTATAGATCTTCATCCATCTTCTCCTCCTTTGTATCACCTTCGTCTTCATCATCTTCCTCAAGAGCCTTCTTAGCCTCTTTGCTAGCTTCTTCTAGCAGATCCTTCGGTACCTCTTCATGTATCCAGCCATTCCAAACCATGCCCTTGCTTCCCGTTGCAGCGGCAGTAGCGGATTTACTATCTTTTGTAACCCAGGTCATTTCTATTTCAAATTCTTTGTCTTTATTATCATCATGGGCCACGTAGATTATCCTCGCAGCTTCTTTGATACCCTGGAGGAGGGTTAATTCTGTGGGGTTTAGTTTTTCAATCTCAGATTTTGCGGCTTGTCGACCTTTTCCAGTCGCTGCGCCGAAGTAGCCCTATAAACACATCGTTCGTTAAAAGATTGTGATATAACAAGAAGTGGGGGAAGAATAGCGTACCCAGTACATCCCACTAGGCTCGATCATGTACAATGCCGGGCCGTCGTCATCGGCGCCACCGACGATGGCAGTGACACCGAATGGTCGTACGGAGGAGTATAGAGTATATGCTTGAGCATAGCTACCCATACGGTCTGCGAGAGATGCGACGGGGACGGAATCCTTGAAGTTCCTGCGCCATGATATCGCTTCTTCGCGAGCTCGGTTGGTGAAGTGCTTTCCGTCGGGGACGAGACCTGATGTTGCCTATTGTGTTTTTGAAAACGTACGGGTTAGTTAGGTAGGTCTTATAGGGTATAGTATGGCATGGAGGCGAGAGGGGGGGAGTTACAATTCCAATGTGACGGTCAACGGTGGAGATACGCTTATTGCTGCCTGGGACCAAGAGCTTGGAGGTTATGAGCTTCTCGCAAGCGAGGATGATGCCATCTTTACAACGGAGACCGATGGTTGTGGGACCGTTTTCGACGGCCTTTTGGGCGTATTCGACCTATGTAAATTCCCAATCCACCATAATTATCAATACTAGGTTCTGATAAGATATAGGCTTGCGATACCGTTGGTATCGACAACGACAAGGGGTATAGCGGGGGATGGAAAGAACGGACTTGGAAGTTACGACCATCTGGCGAGAAGACGGAGTTGGAAAGATCGTAGCCGGTTCCTATCGATGTCTAAAGATATGTTCGTCAGCCACTTTTTCCCGTTCGGAGAGGCAGTCAAACGACGTGACGTACCATGGTGGGCTACGTGAATCTGCGGGCGGTTTTGTGATTGTGGGGAGGGTTTGTGGTCGAAGGGGTAGCGATTCCCTGAGACGTGTAGGATACGGCCGCCTTGGAGGATATCCGGAGTCGGATGTTCGAGGGTCGGAGGATGGCTTCGTGGGATGGAGAAGATGGCGATGTTGGTGGGTTGGTCTCGTTGGTGGGATTGCGTGGACAAGCTTGAAGGTGAGGTTGGAGCTTGAAGCTTGAAGGTTGCAAAAGCAAATACGCGTGTCGGTGGTAGAGACAACGCAGTTTGGGGTGTGGTATTTTGGCAGTCGGGTTTTGGAGGCTTATGTTTGGATACGGTTTGCACTATTGGAGGGCTTGTTTAAATTTTCAGTCGTATCGTGGTAAACTCGGGTTACAACTAGTTAACTATTCATCTAAATTTTATAATATACACAGATGTAGCAGTGCAGCGACGAAGCGGGGGCAATTCGATCGAAATCTGGTAAACCGTTTTATATCAACTATACTAGCTTGAAGGCTAATTTAATTAATGAACCCGATCCATGATATTGGCATACATGTAAAGAAAAGCAAAGGAAACTAAATAACTTCTACTACCCAAGTCCTACATAGCTAACAGTGACTTCATGCCAGCTGGACCGACCTATTATATAGGACCGAATGCGAAGGCACACCAATCACTAGCATGATATAGCAGCGAAAATCAAAATACCGTAATGCTCTCGGATTCTTCTGGTATAGTGTGGCTGGGACGGCAGGTTCTAATCTTGCTTTCCCTTTCGAAACTTCGAAGAAAGAAAGAACAAAAAAATAGGAAGGAGAAGAAGGAAAATCATGGTCGGTGTAGAGACGAAGAGGAGACTTCAACAAATATTCCCTTGTAGAGCCCAGTTTGCGGGATTACGCCCTGGGAACGAGACCAATTAAGCCTTAGCTTTGTGAATTCTCGAGCGAGATTAACCTAGGTGCCCTTCAGTATCGTTTGATTCTTTGAGCCTTAATCGCTTTGATAAAGGTGCTTTGAAGAGCTAATGAGGAGAAGATTAGCATATACCGCATGGAATTGAAACACAAAGGTGGCCGAGTAAGATTAACCTGAAATATGATGTAACGGTAGTTATCTAACCTCGATGAGTGTCCGAGCTCCACTCCGTCGGAGAAAGGCTATTATCAGCCCAGGTACTTAGTTGTATCTCGAGAAAGGAATCGGTTCAATGAAATTCAATTCCGTCTACCGGGAAAAGAAAATGGGTTTTATATTTTATGGATCTCGCGGTGGAATATTTCTTATCGAATTTCCAATGGCGTAGGCTAATATAGATATAAAAACGCTTATATCGGGTAACTAATATAGATTCATTGCTCTAACTCCGTTGTTGAGAGGCGGGGGCAAATATTGATACATGGCTTTGAACTCCATTATATTATGGAGGAAATCGTAATCGAGACCAGTTCATTGCCCAAAACGCCCAACTGGTCATAGCTTGGGCTTTTGTCGCCACGCTTCTCGACTAAAGCCAATCCTGTGATTGGTATTATACATTCAAATGGGGCGCCTGATCCGATATCTAATTCTATAGATACACCATTCTGAAGAAACCACGCGTGGGATTCTAGTTCGTAAGGCCGACCCGGGGCCAGTTTCATCCAGCCGTGAAGGCGCGGCAAGTTCGTCGGACTAGTCCTAGAGCTTGGATTGCCTTATCTTGTTGGGCGAATATATAGGCGCATTCGCAGGCCTTATCCCCGCGATAATCTCATAAGCATCGTAGACCCCAGGCCGCTTGGGTATTGTAAACGTTCTCATTCCCACGACACCCATTCGATTGAATAAAACGTGTCGAGAGAAAGGAACTGTTTCGCAATACACTTCGAGTCCGTCGGCCGCGGCTTGGCGACACCCCCAGTTTGCCAATTCTGGCCCGATTCCAGAATTTTGGTATGCAACATTCACGCAAGTGAATTCAGCAACTAGATGGTTGACATATGCGTGAATTATACTGTTAGCAATCGTGACCCGCGAGTTGTGACGATATCATTATATACAGTATATATAGACTCGCACATCGGCCTATATATCGAGGCAAACTCTATCTGCACAGACCACCCAGGGGAAACTTACACCAATGAGGTCGACTACCCATGATATCTTTTCTAAAATCCGCAATACCGCCCCACAACCTATCTGCGACCTTTTCGTCCCAATCTGGCGAGAAATCAGGAAACGGGATGTCCAATAATCCGTTGGGCTGAGGGGGTTGCCACCGCGTGAAAGCAACGACTTTCCTATCTTTCGATAGATCTTCCGCTACCCATGTAATCAAAACACTAGGGCCAGCTTTGATCCCCAATGTCCAGAGCTCGTTCAGCCATTTGCGGGTAGAGTCATTTTCTGGAGTCAGGAACTTCCAAAATTCGTGTGTTGCGTTGAAAGATGCGAACCAAATCTCAGTGAGGGTTTCGACATCTGCATAGGTGGCCCGCCTAGCCTCGAAACCGGGCGGGAGGATGGGGCGACTGGTTGGATGCATGGTTTTCCGTATGGAGTAGATTCATTGATAAGCGAAGGGGAGGCACCGCCAGCTAGGATCGATTCGGTCTCTACACATTTATATAGACACAAATATCATGATATCAGCGACTCATACCTTCTATACTCATAGTATGCTATAGTATAAAGCCTACCCAACGCCGTCGGGGGGTCCGGGTAAGAGACAAAAGCCTACCCATGTTTCCAAATTTTTGTAGATATTTCCTATGCATCTGCGAGCTGTTGTGACCGGTTTTCCATTGAAAGTCCGATTGCGCCACAGATTCTAGTATTGAACCATATGGGGTACATATCGAGAATGGGTTTGGCGCATATGCACGCCATAAGCTCGACAGGTCGGACGCAGGTGCGCAGCCAATTGATTGCACTTCTCGCCGAAGTCGACACAAAGAAATAGAGTTTATACCTTTAGCTTCCAGCCGTAAACTTTCGATCAAGATATTTTCCAAGGATTTCGATTGTCAATAACATGATTGAGCTGTCAAGCATTCCATGTAATGTACATGTACATACCAACATAACGCTCACCAGTGCCTTGATATCAGCCTGGCCTCCTGGATATATTTTGCTTTTATTTTGCCTTTATGATTTTACATTTTTTCTCCTTATACACAGTTTATTTGCTTTTCTTTCCGATTGCACTTCTCTGTAACCGATGCGATTTCGGAGCTCTAGTAGAACGATGTATTGAGATTTAGTGGTTGGAAATTAATGGCAAACTACTGTATTGCGTGGATATCTTGCGACCTCAGACGGCGTTGGGTTTACATTCCTGCATTAAATTTGGACAGCCGCCTTGAGCTTCCGGGCTGCAAGTATGGCATCCGAATATTCCCGCCTCTGCTGTAGATATCGTTCTTTTATAAATACTTAGTAAGTCTGTTGGCAAGCAGTAATGCAATAGCGTACATGTTTGTAATAGAAACTAGTTAACGGGAATCTCCTTACCGTACCAGCCGCTAGCCGGCCGTTTCGACTTATAGGATACGGGTATTAAACCCACAACCCACGGGAGCTAATTAGGAGGCAACAACAGGGAGCTCAAGAAAATAGTTACTATGGTATGTGCAGATGCGTATCTGCGCATACTAGTTCCGAAAAAAGACAAATTGATTTTTGTATACAGCCATATAAAAAGCAATTGAAGAAGTATGAGAAAATCCAATACTCGGCTAAGTTTGTTCTTAAATTTTAGGTTCAGTTGTGCTTTTACATGCATTTCTATACAAAAGTCGCTATTTTGATGCACAATGATGTCCCAATCAAGAGTCCTAACTGCCTAGGTAGATGTCGAGTATGTGTGGCGTTTTACATGTAGACAGCAAGGCAGGCTTTCCGGGTTTCTGGTCTATTACATTTCAGGCGCTTTCAGCTTAGTTAGCTCTAAGACCCTGGCCTTTCATGCGACATATATTTACCCAGAATTTAGTGCATTCCCAGCTAGAAGCTAGTGCTTAAACCCTCCGTAAATACAACAACACCAATTAGGTTGCACCGCTCTAGCAGCTTCGGGCTGGAAAGTGAGTGGGTCATTCTCAACCAACCCAGATCGTCTCTCTTCAATTGGCTTTCAGTTGGGTTTTTCTGTCAAGGGTTCCTTCCATTTGTTCTGACTTGCAGGATATCGGATGCTGCCTTTCGAGTGTTTTTATCTAGATATCTGCCTTTGTGTCTAAATTTGAGAGGTTCGACGGTGCTACCGATTCCGCAGGTATGACGAAATAGGGCTATGTAATTAACTTGCACATGTAGATAATTTTTTTGGAAATTTTGGTGCGCGGGCTTTACAATCTAGCAATATCGCTTTAAAGACTAGTGGCCTCGCTCGAATATTCCTTAAAGTTTAGAAGGTCGAAATCCGTCCTACAAGTAATAAAAATTCCTAGCTCTATTAGTATTGCAATACACACGTCCTACGGCTCTGCGGGTTTAAAGGCCCGTTTTGAATCGCAAATAACAGGGATATACGCATTCATCTACAGTATTCAGAAAACCGGCTGCTTCCCGCCACGACCTTGTTGCATTAAGAAGTTTGAGTTTATGCGACTCTCGTCTCCGAAGATACCAGGAGTGGATACAACTATCATTTAACTCAAATACACAAGCCAACCGCAATCGCCATACTTCACCCGACGAGGTCGAGTACGATTACTAAAGCTGTTTCGAAAAAGATCTAAACCCTACACTAGGCTCTAAACGAGGCTTGAAGTTTGGTGCTCGAAAGGTCATTTAAGGAAACGTCGTAATCGTAGGCGTACGAAAACTCCTTGGACCAGAGCCACTTCGCCTTGTGGATTAAACTGCAATTGGAAATCGTATACAGACGCTGGTTAACAAAAGAAGCAAGCTATACGGCAACCAATAGCAACCAAACGAACTTTCCTTTTGTTTGTTTCTCCTTCTATCCTTCTGTGATAGGCCTTGCCGATAAGTGGTCCGATACTAGAGAAAACTGTACTATGGGGATCATAGAGGGCCCCGAAATAGGAAGACGATGCAATAGTATACAGATGCTCGGAAATAGCTCAGCCCACATTGTAGGACTGGAGGATCATCGACATCATAACGGATATAAACCCGCTGTATATCCACCTTTTATACAAGATGCCCTGCTATTTCGTCAATCGTTCTATGCTATAGGTCATACTGACTATAACAAAATGGTGGCCCCACATGGGAAATTTCTTACATTACGGCCTAGCTTTCAGGCGGTGGAACTGAAAGGGAACATAACAGGAGGGGCTTTCGAAGTCAAAGGTCTGTAATGCCCCACCTCCATTCGATACCACGCGAGAGCCTCTTAACTTCAAACCCTGAATATTTCTTTATGTTAAATCTTATCTATGCATAATATAATACAATATCATATTATAATGCAGACCCACCGTTCCAGAAGCTGTAGGGAAACGGGGTAAAATCCAACATGGCCTTGTGTTGTGATAGCATCGGGTCCACAGCCCACGGGTATCCCGTAACCTAGCAGTTCGTGTGCGCAGGTGATATGGATTTTGAATAGCATGGAAACTAACCAAGCATTTATATATCGTCTGTAGATTCCAAATCAGCAACCACAGTAATATCAATTGCGGAACTACCATCTCCTACTTCAAGCAGTCCATCTGATACTCCCGCAGTATCCCCTGGATTACCTCCCTCCGAACTACGTATCGACGATGGAGTTGACCTCCAAACTATATTCAAATCTTCCCAAATCCAATGGATCGATGACCCAGTCATAACATCATGGCGAGACCCCACCCACAAAATCCATAGCATCGTCGCCTCCGCAAATAAACTCTTAGAAAAGTGGACTTCAGAGATCACTGCAACCCCAAATGAACCTTTCTCCCCTCTTTCAGACCCTCTATGGCTAGAAACGGGCCGTATTTTCAAAGAAGTCGGTCTTCCGTGGCATAATAATCAAGTCGGCATGGCAGACGACTTAGACTCTAGCTGGCCTTTTCACTTCAAGTCTTATGAAAGGGAAACACTGCGTGCAAAGGGTTCTAGGGTGGGGGACCCTAATGCTTCTGGGTATATTTGCCATCCGAGTGAGGCGAATTGCTATTGTATAAGAGCCCTACAGCAGGAGTTGAGGGAACTGTATCCGGAGTCTCGGCCGTTGTTAGTTTACGACAATTTCGACGCAGGGATCTTATACTGCGCTGAGACTTTTTTTGGACTCCAATCGCACCGAATCAATTTATCAAATCGAATCGAGAATGTGGTTCAAGACCTTAGGGAGGCCACTGATGAACTCCAACGCCCGGTTATATTCATAGCGAATTTGGCGGCAATGGACGGGAGATATGACGACCTTGATATAATCTGTGAGATATCGAAGCAAATCCCTATGTTGCTTCATCTAGATATGACCAGGAACTTCGATTACATGACAACATTCCTCAAATCTCACAACATAAAACTAAGAAACAAACCCCTGGATCAGCCTCTCAAACTCTCTGATGAATCCATCACTGCCTGTACGATTGTTGCTGGCGGCGCAAACCATACAGATCCACCCCTCGCACTTGCTCTAAAACCGACTTCACTCGGAAGCACAAACTTCGTTAGAGTCTCCTATGTCAGAGGCCGGGACCAAAGCCTTGCGGGTTCTCGAGACGCCATTGGACCTCTCTGGTTTTCATTGCAGGAGACTCGGTTCGGCGAGCAAGGGTTTCGGGAAATTTACCAACGCTGCGCGAGGATGAAAGAAATGCTTCTAGAGTCCCTTAACATCATGGGGGTCTCTGTCAACTCGGTTCCATATTCCCCAGATATTATTATCCGTGGTTGTTCAAAGGAACAGACTGGCGAGCTACTTTCAATGGGCGCTGTCTCTACGCCTGCTGGTGTCCTGTTGACTATTCAGCCTTCCGTCACATCAAAGGATCTCGACCGAGTGGTCGAGATTATGGCATTTACTTCAAACATTGCCCGGGTGAGGAGAATCGACTCCATATACATGGATTTCTCACATCTTTACCAAGTGCCTCAAAACGTGGTCGAAGACCTAACATCGACGGTCGAATCTTGGAAGATATTGACTCGGTCTTCGGCTGGCTACCCTCTTTATATGGGATCTCTCTCGGCGCTCGGGCCAGTCATTGGGCAATTCCTCGGGGTCGATATTCCTAAAGACTGGTTAGGAACACAGAAAGACGCATTGCTAGAGTCGAGAATGCAATCATTCGGGCTTCTCACACCTGAAGATAGGGCAAACTTCCAAGCTGCCTTTACCAACGGTAGTACAATGGGAAATAGAATGGGTCTCCAAGCCGCGTTCAAAAGGTTGCCAAATGCCACCATATACTTTTCGACAGAAACACACTACAGCGTTATTAAAACCATGCGAGACAGCGATGCAATAACATGCCGTTGGTCGGGGGGAAAGCCGAGGTTTTGCCAAATCCCTTGCAATGAATACGGCAGCATATCAGCAGATTTGTTAGTGCAAAGAGCATTATTTGATAAAGAAGAAGCCCTGAGAAATGGAGAAGAATATGAAATGATCCTCCTTGCAAATATCGGCACAACTTTCGTCGGTGCTCGCGACGATCTTAAAGAAATCTATCGCAAACTTAACGATGCCGGGCTTCAAATATCGCATTTACATGCCGATGGTGCGTTCGATTTCGGGTACAGCACTTGCGGTATCAAGTTGGGGCCTCCGGGGACGGTGGGATCGAACGGAGTACCGATGGTTCAAGGAATTACTCTTAGCAACCACAAGGCTATGGGAAGCATCGTATCTGGTGAAGTTATCTCTTACAGTCCCGGGAACGAACTTGCCTCGTTACAATGGGCCGTCGATCCACGAATTATCTTTGAAAGATGGCTCTACTCACAAGCTTACACACCAACCGAGTGTGAGACCCTCCTACGATATTGCCAAAACAATGCCTCCCGTCTAGAAAAGTCACTAAAAAGGATTGGCGTCGTAACAAAGCGGAACCCGGGGTCAATAATCGTCGTCTTCGAGAAGCCACCGGCGTGGATTATCGAAGAATTCGCGTTGAGGCCCGAAGGAGGCTGGGTTCACTTTATCACGGTACCGGATATATCACCAGAGACCATCGACCTCTTCGTCGAGAAATTACAACAATCCAAACGCAGCTGCCTCGCAGCCCTTAGTTGCCTTAGCCCATCCATTAGCATCATAATGAATCGTCGGATAGAAACTCGATGTATTCAAAGTCAGGACTCACTATCCAAGCAAATCGTGGAATTGGCAAAGGGTGCTTTGCCTTTAGCCGGTGGGAGTCGTAGCCACCTAGCGTCTACGGGGATATCGTCCTTGGGGAGCGCCTTGTCAATTGTAATGCTTGATGTGCCAAGGCAAGAAATCGAGGCTGTTTTGCTAATAGAGTCATTTCATGATCGGGCAATGAAGACAGGTGCTATATTGGTCAAGTCACACCATGCTGAACGCGCGGATACTATTGTGGCCATGGCAAAGCTTCTTTCTAGACTCATAGCAAGGAACTTAGGGGTTCAACTCATCAGCGATGAATTTAGCTATAGCGTCTACCTTATATAATTAAGTACACTTTTTTTTCCTTTTTTTTACGACTTTCATCAGGACTTTTACAAGGGGTATACTCATTACTTTGTTTCTCTCTGTTTTATTTCTGAGCGGCTCGTTATATATCCTTCCGGATCACTCCATCCCATTGTATATCTATACTCTTTGAATATATTGTATACAACTGCAAATATCTCAATCGAATTTATGCATGTAAAATGCAACAACTCTACGCTTTGTCTCATAACCCAACTTGGATTCGAGGATAAGTCTCCTTCACTGATATCATAATACCTACTCCTATACATGCATAAATTGATATATTCACCAAACATTATTTTTATGATTTCACGAAACTTATATGAGGAAATTTTTGTGGCATATATCAAATATATATTTAATAATGTAGTCTTCTGCCCGATACTATCCCTCGCAACCACCAAACCGTGCACCCACCAAATAAGAATCAGCCATGCCTCAATCCATACAATTTGCCCATATCCCTCCATTCCTATCCCCTTCTTCAAGGTTGCCCCAATCAATGCAATTTAGGTACAAAAAAAATGCAACTATATTTTAAACCATTCTATGACTGCGAAAACAACAGGAAGATCTTAGGAAAAAGAAAGGACGGAAAGAAGATGGGGGAATAAGAGGAATTGTATTAATCGTGGAGTTTGGTTATTGAAATAGTGGAGAGAGACGGCTAATGTCAAATGAAGTGGAGTGTACCGGTATCGGTAGAGTGGAATATGAACAGGGTCAGAGAGGAGGGTCAAAAAGGGTATGAGTCAGTCGATTAGGAAGGGACTTGAGACTTCAGACACCAAAAATGTGCGGTAGCAGAGTATATTATAGTATAATATAGCAGTAGAATGTGTAGGGAAACGAGTAGGTCGCCACTGGCAGACAATCGCGCAAGAGTAAGACAGCAGATTTGGAGGAAATCAAAGGAAGATAGAACCAGAAACTATGCTATTTTGTTCTCGAAGCAGCTAACGCAAACTTGAACACGCGGGGGAAAAAAGATAAAAAAAAAAGTCTGCGAATGTAGTTTCTTGATCTACAAAGCGAAAAATTATATGCGATGCGAAATCGATACAATGAAAGTTATCAAAAGAATAATTCTCAGGGCGAAAGGAAGAAGCAATACAACTGTAGAGCGAAGCTCCATAAATGCCTGGGACACGAGAGAATAAAAAAATTGCAAGAAATGGAGGAAAGAAGTGATAGAAGTGACTAAAAAAACGAATATAAAACAAGAACAAAAATTGAAAGGAGCAAAGAAGCATCGCGATGCATTCTTAAATAATCATCAAAGGCTCAATATCAAGCACGAAAAACGTTCGAGATAAGAAAGATTTTGGAAAACAGACGAGAATGACGCCGTAAAAACTTTTTGGTCAGTAAAGGAAGACAAATCGCTCATTCGTGCAAAAACCCCATATCAAAAAACATAAGATTGAAAGAGACGCAAAAGAAACGGAAAAGGCATCAACTTCATGACTTATTAAATGCGAAGGAATCATCTGCGCCAACCGAATACGAGCCCTCGAACCCAATAGCGTCGGTTCACTATTGTGTTCAAAATCCCCGGTCCATGTTCAAGAAGCTTCGATAAGAAAAACGCCCCATGCCCAATGAACCTCACCCTTCGTCAATCTCGGACCTGCTCGTAGATGACTCACTTCAAGCCGTAAAGTTTGGCCAACTTCTCGTCCTCGTACCTCTCCTGCGCGGTGTCGACAACCCCCTTTAGAGCTTCATCTCGCTTCCTCTCCATCTTCCGTTTCTCGAGTTCTTCTAGACCCCGAGCGAGCTTACCTCCTCGGGATCTTTCGTTCAACTGCTCCATCTTGGCCAAGGCGGCCATTTGGAAGTCAATATCGCCCGATCTTTCGTGAACATGCATTCCTTCCTCGACATGATATTGTGTGAATGCCGCGACGTGTTTCGCGTTGCCCCGCTTGCCCGGGTTTAATGCTGACGTTTCATCGGCGTCGGTGCCGATCTTAGGTGATTTGATAGCGGCGCCCCCACCGTTGCCACCTTGGTTAGAAGATGATGTCTTTCGCGGTTTCTGGGGCCGTGCTAATGCGTTTGAGCTCCGCCGCCGTTGTCTATCCGTAGTGTTTGTGGGATCTGGTGTCTCTCCGGTCTGCTCCGCCTCAGGTTGTTCTTGGATCTTCAATGCAGCGATCTCTGCCTCTGCGAGATCGTCCTCGCGCCGCCTGTCTTCTCTTTTCCGAGGGTTCTTTACTGCCTCCTGAGATTTCAGAGCCTTCTTCTTTTCAGCCTTGGCGGCCTTTTTGGCTTTCTTACGAGCCTTAGCTCGTTCTTCCGGTGTCAACGATTTCCGTTTGTCTTCGTCGTCATCTGACGGATATGATGGTTGTAAACCGGGGTTAACCGGGGGAGATTGGACGGTAGTTGAGGAGGTAAGACGGTGGGGACCTTTCTTGCGAAGCGAACGTTCACGAGCGAACTCGCGACCCGGTGATCGGAGGTCGCCGTGTGTTAGATAATCGAATTCAGAGGGTTCCATTGTGGCTGGCAAGTCCTCTCCCGAGTCGGAGATGTCTTCGGTGGCGGTGGACGAGCAAGAAGATGATATTGGGGAGGGCGGTGGTTGTTCTGACGGGGTGTGTGTGATTTGGGGTAGTATAGGTGGTGGTGCAGCCTCTGACATTGTTGGTGTATAAAATATACGGTGCGAGAGGTAGGGAGGGAGGGAGGGAGGGAGGGAAAGGCGGAGGAAAAGAAAGAGGGAAAGGGGAAAAGAGGAAGCAGACGAAGCAGGGAGGAGGGCAGAGATTATATGGGATAACTAGCTAGCTGCAGCTAGTTTGTGTAGCAAGTGCTTGAGTGCTGTTGTGTATATGCGCTTATGATTCAGAGAGGACGTGGAGTACGTGCACCTTGCAGATGCAGAATCAGGCGGCAGGATCGAAGGTCCAATCTGCAGCCCAGTTCCAGCAGCGATTCCAGTTCCAGTTGAAGGGTCTGACTAAACCTGCTTGTTCCCCGTCGACAAGACAAAGCTTCCCCGTTTTTGGGAGACGAAAGGGAAGAGGCAGACTTGGAGGTGGACCAGCGGTGGAGGTGGAGGGATGTCTGACGGCAAGAATGGGTGCTTCCGCAGCCAATGGAGGCAGGCACAATCCTAATTTGGGAATTGTCCTTGGGCGAGGCTGTGTAAGCTTCGTTCTCTCGAAGTCAAGACTCGAAGTCAGGACCTCTTCTTTCTGCTACACGGGGCAGAGATTCGATTAGAAAACAGACGAAGCGTGACGGCGGAGGGGCCGCGATGGTTGACAGCGGTGGTTGGATGGTTGGGAAGTTGGGAAGTTGACAGCTGATAGATGTGGGGGAAAGCTGATGAAGGATCCAAAACCAGCAATTAAATTCTCTGTGAATTTTATGTCTCGATGCTCGCCTCCACCACCACCTCGACAAACATCGATGCACCAGGTACAGGTACACATGCACGCCCATAGAATGCCGGCAGACGGTAAGTAGCTGAACAATTATTTCCCTCGTCCCATCCAAACTCTTTTTTTTCCCACAAGAAATCAAGCATATCGATGTCCCTTTCAGCTAGCGCCTACCCGCTATGACGCTTGCTGATGCGAGGTGGGTACGCAACCCGATGGCAGCCCGCATTGGCAGCCTTGCGGAAGCCTCATCTGTGCCTGTCAGGTCGCGATTTTTCACCTCCTGCTCGTTACGTTATTATCCTTTTTTTTTTTTTTTTTTTTTTTTTGGACATATATACAACATTGCGACGGTTGCACAGATTCTTCAGGATCACTCTGTATCGTTACAGTCTACAGATTTAAAAGGAATCAGATTGGGTCTCGAGATACAAGTCGGCGGTCCCAATGTTACATGCAATGCAGTGCATCTGCGCGGCACTTTCAAAAAAGTCATATGCTCCAATTCCACTAGTCTTGCGATATCATGAAACTTATCTTGAAACCATTTTTACATATATATGACCCTAACCCTTTTGTCGCCGTCGTGGACTGCGAATCTTCGAAAATGCAGGAGATTGTTCTCATGATCACTCAAACGGACATTAACTCTCGAACCGCACAGGTGACTCATTGCTTCTATAACGGTTTCGGATTTCCCGTTTGCAAGGAATACTTCCCCATTGTGAGCTAAGAAAAAATTCAGGGAAACTTTCCAATTCACCGACAGCCAATGCAGTGTCAAGAATATGAGATCAATTATTTGTCAAAGGCTTCGACGATTTCCACGAATGATGATTTGGAGGCAATGGCATGTGCCACTCGTTCCCTTGGAAAAACTTGAAAACAGACATTCGAGAAAGCTATCTTCAAGCCTTCATCAGAGAGCTGCTGGGTGTTAGTTTTTTTTTTTTTTTTGGGACGAAGCTTGACTCACTGACGTCGGCACATGCAAAAGAGTGGAGTAGCCAAGGGGGGTGAGAATTAAGGCTTGTATGCCCGCTCAACAGCCACAAATAGCGCCTCACCTCCAATTGTTCGGAATAAGCCTCAATGTATATTGGCGATACTATAGGCATGTGGACAGCAAGGAAAGGAAAACATCGGTAGATGGCGGCTTGCATTGGGATTATATCTCAGAAGCATGCAGAGCACAAGCAAGAGGTTGCCCCTATTTACTATTATATTGGTGGCTTCCGAAGAGCCTTCCAGAATTCCCCCAAATATTTGAGCTGGTCAAGCTCTCACCGCACCCATTGAATCCAAAGCGACAATGCTCTTCCTTCTTCCGTCTTTCTTTCATTATCTATTACCCAGCCCTTTAAAATCGATGACTACGCTAACTACTTACCCACTCTCCATGTATCCAAAATTTGAGTAGAAGGCAAAGTATGACTTGTGCGCTTTTGGTCCATGACTGCAGGCGTACGGATCTGGAACCATCCAGAGCACAAGCTTCATCTCAGAGGAGAAAACCTGGACTATTTTGCAGCAGGAACCCTTTGCCTTATCCAACGGTTCTTACTACGGACCAACAACATACGCTGACTTCATGCAATGCTTGATGTCGTGCGCTTCATGTTGTAAAATGTCAAGTCGATTCGAGTTGCACAGCCGATCGGATCGATCAGATTCAGATTCAGCTGATTCTTCCACACTCAAGCATCCGATGTTTGACGGCTATGGAGACAGATAAGAAGTATATCCAAGATGTATTGGCCGAATTCGCGAAGTTTGGAACCCTCTCACATCTCTCACCCCACTGGCAGATTCAGATGCACAGCCGGTACTTGTAATTTCGAATCTTACAGAAGTCGCTTGTTGAGATTAATTAGGGCATGCTGGGAACAGAACCCGAAAATATTATCACCAAGAGAGCGTCCAAGCCGACTTTTGTAACCCAAGGATATCCACAATCGCTCAGTTGTTAGCCTAAGTCAATGCGTGGCGGTCAGTGGGATAGACAGCGTTGCCTGCCAATTATTTGGAAGCGACGAATGGGAAGCCCTAACTACCGAGATCTTGGCTTCGAACTTCTAGAAAAAGGGATCTTGAGATCAAAAACAGCCACGCCCGGTGAGACAGCTGGGGGGTACGCTGCATTTTTGATCACAGATTTGAAGGGGAAGAACTGTTTGATAGAAGTCAAAGCGACGGGTCTCATCGAGATGGGCTTACTGAGGATGGCGCAAACAAAAGCCGTTGATAATTTGGAGAATCGAGATGGATGGTGGGCCGCGAGCTGGGGTCCATTCGGCCACAGTTTTTTTTTTTTTTTTTCTTGCAGCAAATTTTTTTGGGGCTTGGGATCCGACATCTCCCGCTCGGGGACCCCAGAGCACATGCTGGATCCCGAAGGCTACTTCGGGGACACGGAAGATTCCCGGGGCCCGGTTGCAATTCCCCCGGTAAAGAGCTCTCAATGAGGCACAGACTGGCAAAGTAGATGCAATGGAAGGCCTTGCTACAAGATTATTCAAAGGAAGCCGCTGACTTCATGTGTAATATAATCTCTCTGCCTACAGCTGCTAAGAAAAGTATGTAACGAAGTCTAGTTAACTTCTGGAGCTGCTGCCGATTTGTGATTACTTAGTCCTTAGGTAAAAGAGGAACTTTATAAATCTATATTTGGGTCGATACCGATCTCATAGTATATCTCGATATTTCGGAGTTAGTTAAAAGTAACTTAGTTTATGCAAATATGCGAGCCATGGTTGTTGTCGAGTCGTGACAACCTCTGCAATATCCGCTTCTGCAGCCCGCACCTATCAAAACCTCCTTTCTTATTCCTCCCAGCTCGCGGGAGCGGGATACCCAGCCGTATGGAATCCCTCTTTTTTCCTTTCTTGCTCTCGAAACATGCAAAGAAACCTGGTAACTATCACAAAGGGGAGGACCCCAAAAACAAAAATTATCCTTATGGAAATCTGTGCAAAAGATAAATTTAAAAAAAAAAAAAAAAACTTAATCTCTCCGAATGCATGAAAACGGTTTAAGCTGCCGCTCACGAAGCTCATCACACACTGTGATGCATCGATCCTATGGAGTACACTCTGGAGAGGGCGAACAAACCCTGCGTCTGGGCAAGCGAAATGGCGTCGACGAATCGGTTCAATTGGGGCCGTTCGTTGGATCGTCAGATGCCAATACTGCCGCAAAGCTGGCTTGGGAGCTGTCGATGTTGAGAACATACCGAGGTGCCATCCCGTAGGAAATTTGATGAGAGGGCTAGGCAGGCTCATGACAACTCAGAGATTATACCGGATTATAAATGCGGGAACCGTCATTTCGCAAGCGGGATCCTTCTTTTTTCCTTGGCCATTATAGCACGACGGCTCCGTAGATATTGGTTTTTCTTGAATGCCTAGGCAAACATCGTAGTCTGGTGAGGCAGATAGATTAGTCGAATAGTCTTGAGAGAGCTCATATGTCATATTAATAATTCTGGCGAACGGAAAACTTTGCTCAGTCAAATGACCTCGAATACCACGTTCCGAACACACGACTATCTCGCGACACCTTCATGTAATATGACTTCCGAGTTCATCCTAAAAAGCTCGCATCTATGCGGCGGCGTTCGCCGCTAGATACTCTGTCCGGTAAGAACTTCGAACTGGGGCAGAGGGTTGCAGGACGTCTTGGCAATACTAGCGCCCCGTTATGTGTTAAACTGCACGTGGTATTTTGGGGGGTGTGGGAGCAAGGGAGAACCGCACACCCTTTTCCGATGGAGTCTTCCTGTGGCCTCTTCTGTCTGGGATCCGATTCAGCTTGGGGTCGACCAGGTCCGCCCTTGCCTCAGAGAACTTTATCACTCCCTTCGCGAACGAGCAGAATTGCAAAGGCGAAATTCAATAGAAAATTTAAAAAAAATTAAGGGAAAAAAATCCAAAGTTAGAAAGAAAGTGGAAAAAAAAATTTAAAAAAATTAAAAATTAAGAGAAATAAAACAAAATGAAAAAAGAATTGGAAAAAATCGAAAAAGAAAAGCCAAAGCAGAGAAAAGAAAAACAAGTAAAAAGAAGAAAAAGGAGTTCGGATTCTTGTCAATTCGAAAGAACGCAGGTTTCCACCTTCACTAACCGCATCAACCTCGTGCCAGTTTTCGATTCGCCGTCCCGGCCTTGGGTCTCAGCCAGAAAAATAAAATAAAAAAAAATTATATTCTGTAGAATACATTTCGGCGCTTCTTTTTCGCTGCAAGATCTCTCATCTTAAAGACTCGTAACGAGGCGAGACAGAAATTACGTGCCTGTCCGTTTCTGTATGCGGGACCGGTGCCTACTTACATACGGTGACTGAAATTTTCCGACCAGCTAGCCTTGAGACCTGGGCTGCTTTGGGGGAGGGCCCTCGCGCCCGCTCGTGGAGGAGGGTGTAATCCATCCACCATTGGCAGTGCCAACCAGGGACGGCTCTGGCTCTCTCCAACTAGCCTCGTCTTTTATAGTTCCTTATAACCATATCCCCTCAATTAACCTTCTCCAGCTTTTTTTATGATTCGGACCTGATCCCTTTCACATTCTACATATCTTACATACCAAAAATACTACCGATCGAGTTTCCTCACCACATACCAGCATAATTTGTTTTTTAAGATCCGAGGAGGATATCAATAGCGAGCCAGTATCGACAGATTATCGACTGATCTTTCGAACCACCACCAGCTACTACGCACCTTCCCACCACACACACCCTTTCCCTAACTATACCAGTACACGCCACCCTGAATATTTTTTTTTCCAGTCTGTCCTTGTTACGGTCTTTCTTTTCGCACGTCAATATCTTCGCACCTAGTAGCTAGCTATACACGCAACTTCGCGACAAAATATTATTTGGGTGACAATGGCAAGCGGACGGACAGGCTACGGATACCTGTCTCCACAGTACAGTATGCAAAACGGTAAGCTGCCTCCCACGAAAAGCCCGGTTTCCTCGACTGCCCTTGAACTTCTCCCGCCAAAATACCTCTCGTATAATAATATATACTCTTACCTCCTATAAACCCATATACATACACACACATACACACGCACACGCATGTACACACTTGACTACCTGCCCTTTCCTTAACAAGACAGGCACTCTCTCATACATCATTGGACCATAAACTTTATATCTTTTTATATATCTTCACACATATTTATATATATTTATATCAACATACACTAACGTCTACCTCTTCTTCTTTCCTCCTGGTCATTCTCAGCAGAAAGTAACGCCACAGGCATATCGATTGGAATAAACAACGGCCAAGACGAGTATCCAGACGTCGACTTTGGCCAATGCTTCCTCGACCAACCATCATACACGCCATTTGGAGATGATCTTTCGCTTTTCCCCTGCAGCACACATCAATCAGACGTTCCCGGATTATCTGCCACAGTGTCTACGCCCAGTGAGATGGCAGGTTTCGACTTCTCTTCCTTTTTAACTGGCGCCTCGCCGCCATGCGCGCCTTCTATCGAGCAGGGCTTCCAACCACCTTGCGCTGTTAACGCCAGTAGGCAATCCTCTTCTATGGGTAGCAACCTCAGCGGTGGCGCAATGAAGAGATCACCGATGAGCCCATCTCTCGACTATGAAATCGAGGAATTACCTCCAGCATTATGGACTCTCCCGACGGAGAATGTCAAGAACAGCATTGCTATATCCCACAACTCCCCGGACATGGGCGGGTCCTCGTCTTCTACTTCATCCTTACCCATGAAAAAGGACAAGTCTACGACGGGAGTGTCGAGTACCTCCTCAGCACAACATCCCAAACACATCACCTCTACCCGCAAACTATCAAAACATGAGGCCCAACAAGTCAAGAAAGCGGCCCACTCGACCGTTGAGAAACGTTACCGAGCGAACCTGAACACCAAGATCACACATCTCCACGAAGAGCTTGTCAAAGCGTCCGAAGAGGATTCAGTATCCCTTTCCAGCGAGCTCCGCGGCTCCAAAGCTAAGGGGTCGGTCGCCGGACCTCCGAAGACAAGAAAAGCGGATGTGTTGACGGACGCCCTAAACTTCGTCAACCGGACACAGAAGGAGAAGAAGATGATGAAGGAGGAAATCGACTTCCTCAAAATGCGCATTATGACATTGGAGAAGTTGGTCAAGTGCGAAGACTGTCTGCTATTAAAGCAGATGGATCAGATGAGGATGCCGAGCACACAGAGAATCGTCAACTACTAATTTCTCTCTCGCCTCGTTTTCTTTCCTCTTTTCTTCATTCATCATTCGGTTTCTTTTACCTCCTTTTATTTGAATTTCTTTCATTTCTTTATAAATATCATATTTCCCTTTTTTTTATCTTTTATTTTCATATGGGTGAACAAAAGAGGTGGGACATCAAAGAGGGGAGTAATGGTGAGATCTTTGCATTCTGGCTACTTTCATCGTCGTTAAACCTGCAAACCAAAACTTGAGGGCGGATTTTATACGGTTGGGTATATATACTGTTTTGCTTTTCACAAACCATCTTGTATAGCTTGTTTTTCACATCGATATCATGTTCTCTTTCTTTTCTTCTACTGAAAGAATCTCTGTTCCTCCTTTTTTTTTTTTTTTTTTTTTTAATCGGGAAGGGAGTTCTGGAGTTTATTTACGGGCATGTTACCACCACCACCACCAAGTTAACTTACAGCTATCACTACTGTTTCGACGGAACGGACGAACATTTAAACTACACGGAACTCTCCTTTCATTAACACAATTGTTTCCTTTGCTCTTACTGCTACTGCTACCACTAGTTTTTATTGTTATTTGATTTTTTTGAGTACTACTACTGTTCAGGCCGATTTGTTAGTTACCTTTCCTTACCGAATTTTTACTTGGCTGCTTTGGATATCGATATCATGATTGCATCATTTATCTGTTCAATATTGCAATGGCTTATTAGCAAAAGAAAGAAACCCCTCTCACAAGAATCAGATTTTTTTCGAATTTGGATATCCCCCGCCATCAATATTTTCCGGAAAACCTCGTTTATCTCTCCATACATAGTGAATTTTTCGTTTTAGTGCAGTGTATGTACAGGCATCCAAAAAAATATGCTTTAAAGTCAAAAATTAAACTAGTAGCTTACTATCATATGACGTTGTCCTCATTATCGTATCAGTGGGAAGACCGAGCGAGCCAAAAGGGCTAATTCTTTACTTTTTTCCCACACACTTCCCTTAATCTTTTCGCTTCCGTAATTAATACGCGGTAGGAAGAAGGTCCCGGCATGAAACGTATATATTACCAGAACGCCTTCTATTAGGGTTTGATGTCTAACGCTCTTTGTTACGGAAAACTGGGTCTCATTCATGCTCTCTCTTCCTCGTGTCTCCCCTGAAGAATAAAAAGGGCCTGGAAATGATGCAATAGCCATGCCACAAGGCTTCTTTTTTTTGTGGAACCGATACAGGCGCTTTTCTATTGTGGAAAGAAGTCACCTCCATGCGACGATGGATTATCGCATTATTCTCGGAAACTGGATGATAAAACATACTTGTCCTCCTCAAAAGCCGCACGTACGGCGCCCTCCGTATATTGGACCCATCCTTGATACAGGCCGGATATCCTAATTGATCTCAAAAGGGATCCATGCGGTGAACTCCCAAGCTTTCCCTTCTCGTCTAAAACTGCTTTCCCAACTACGGAAGGAAAGATAGAAAAAAGAAGAAGTAAGAGGGAAAGCAAAAAAAAGTAAACTGTTAAACAAATGTGAGACAATATTGTTATAACATTCCTGACTCCTTGATTGCCCCGTCAAGCCTTACCGGCTACTACTTCCCATCCGACAGGCACACCTCCTTCGATCCGGCAAACAAAAGAGGCCGATAATATACCGGGTTACTTGACTCGCGCCGCATATGTATAACGGTAATTCAATTCACTCTTTTCGGCTTCTTCAGAACAATTTTAGCCAGCCGAGAAGGACTAGAGAGCTCGCCCGTCATTCGGCAAGGAATTGATAGGGCCCTTAAGCAAGGGGTTTATACGCAGTACGTATCTCTGTATTAAGCTAGCTAGCCTTTAGCTTTGTGGACTTATGATATCTGTTTCTCGAAGTCTGTCGAACATACTCTCCGCCTCCTTGGGATAAATTGGAATCACCGGCCTCATGGAGGCCGCTATTATTACGGGATATAGTAAACTTTTCGAATACGCCCCCATCTATCAGGTTACATTTTGATCACGGGTTATTTTGAACCTTTTGCCATTGCCTTCGAAACTTCGTACTTCTTTCTCTTACTTGCATGTTCGCCACCGGTTCTCGTCTCCGCACGAGCACTTATTACGAAAAATTTTCTCCAAACGTGCATGGAAGACCCATCAAGCGCGCATATTTGCATATATCCTAATAGCTGTTCTAGATCGTCGATTCGATGACAAGGGAGCTGCGAGCTGTGACGAGATCTGCAGGAAAGTAGGACAGGTTAGGATAACTCAGGGTAAAATGGCCGAGGAGGTCCCTTTCGCATTTTCGTATACAGCCGTGTGTATCTGCTCCCCATCTCCTTCTTCTCTTCGGCATGATAAGCGTCTTTTCGGGAATACTATTACCATATGGGTATTCTCTACTTCTCCACTTCCAACTTTTTGGCAATCTCCATGGATCTAAGAAGTAGATTCGGGTCCTCGCCGTTGTCGTCAATCTAGACCATACTTCCTGCAAGTGATAGCTTTTATGCATACCCCCCCCCCCTAGCCAGTCGAAACAGCTAAAAATTGTTGAGATGCGGACTGTTATTGCTTTCAGATATATACATGGGTATGCGAATCTTGCCTCTCACACCCGAATGCCACTTCCTTTCCCCCAGGACCTTGCTGAACCAACTCTGGGGTAAAACATTATATGAAGTTATAAGCGCCGGAAATCGCACCCTCCAATCGCGAGCCTCTGTTGTAAAAGTAAAAAGAAAGCCACCCCCTACCCCGAGGCAAGCTCTTTCGTTTTTCCATTCTGTCAAAAAACAACATGCAATGCAACCAAGCGGGGAGGTGAATAATAATGCAGGAAAGCTATATATGTACAGTGAAGATCATTATAAGAAAATGGAAATATGTGCTGGCTAGTATAGCAGATAACGGGGAGTCCGAAGGGGGTCTCTCAATTGTAACAATGACAAGGGCTTAAGGAGAAAAAAACACCCACAAGGAACAAATGGCGAAAAGCCGGACATCGGAATCTGGATAAACGTAACGGCAATTCAAAGAAGCCGTAAATTGAACTTTTTGTACGAAACAATCAAAGGAAATGGAAAATGATCGCTTCATTTTGCCTTTGCGGAACAAAATCGTGAACAAAATAACAATGCGATGTGGGTATCTTTCGAAACTAGAAATATGACCGAGGTAAAAAGAAAAGAGGAGGAGGAGGAGGAAGGGATCCCAACGGTGCAGAGTCCTGTTTCTTTCCTCTACCTTTTTCCCTTCCTCCTCCTTGTGAAAACAACCATGACAATTTTTCGCACGGAAACGTGGACGCCTTTTTTTTTTTTCTCCGCACCTGCCAACCAGGGAGTGGGAAAAAAAAGTTCAGAAAGAAAAAAGATTTCCCCTCGACCCCGGGGAAGAACGTCTCCCGGGAAGATTAAGAGATGCAGGGTAGAACGTGTCCACCACCACACTCTTGAGGGTACCACCTAACCATATCTCTCATCCACTGTGATCTCCTATGCGACTCGGAAAACTGCGCGTTCTCAAGTTCCTTCTCGTATCCGATACCGTAGTTTTTTATCGTAGCGAATCTTTCGTCGGATTTCCGTCGGCGGACGACTTCAGAAATTAACGCGGTCTCGAAGTTGGTTGATGGTGCTATAGACAAGTAACTGTAATTAGAATCTGTGCCCTCGTTTCCATTTCGATCGCGACTCTACCTCTATTTTCTTTATGCAAAACTTCGACAGGATATTGTAGATTGGTAAGACGTACTGTAAGCAAACTGAACCCAGTCTTCGATGGATCCTTCATCGATTGCTTCCTCGTCATCAGAATCTTCCATGACTTCATCTTCATCAACTTTCTTCCTCATGTCGTTTTGAACAAAACATCCCCTTCTTCTCCTCGTCGTTGTTGTATTTCCCTTAGCTGTAGGGACCTGAATTGGTAACGACCTTGCCATCTTGGAAACCCCGGCCTCTTCATGGTCGCAATCGCAGTCATCGCATCCGCAGTCGCTATCTGGGTAAAACACCGGGCTCTCGTATCCGCTAGCCGCGGAACTACCGCTGCTACTTCCGCTACTCGAGTAGTTTTCATAGGTTCTCGTCCTCCTCAATGGCGAGTGGAAGAATACTTCAGAAGAAGTACTTCCTCTTCTACTTGCTGTCTGCATCGAATGGGCGTATTCGTAATTTGGCAGTTTAATGTCTGCGTCTTCAACGGCTTGTGATTGTAAACGAGCAAGACAAATCGAAGGACGGCGAGATGTATCGGCTGCGGTGGGGATATCTAGATGGATTGGTGCAATAGTGAGAGCTGAATTGTCGTCTTCGAAATCGGCTGGGATCTCTTTTTGCGAAATTGTAATTGTTTCGTAAACGTTGGCGGGGAGGAACCAAGATGAATCTGGGGTATCGATGTCTGATAGGTCTTCCTCAATGATCAAGGCGGAGATACGACGAGTAGGTAGGCCGTGAGTGTTAACTGTAGGCCTGAGGGGTGGGGATTGGAGGTATGCTTTGATTGGCATTTAATATGATTTTGAAGAGTAAATGATTTTACTCGTAGACGGTATGTAGTTGTATGGAGTTATTGGATACAGTAATTGAATAACTGTATGAAAAGGGTATAGTTTGGGATATACGAGTTAGTATACCTGAAAGATAAGTTCCGGATATGGGAGTGACTTGTGTAGTCGAATTAGGCTTCAGATGTATAATATGCACTGAAATGCTTTAGGGCTGTGCCTGGCGGTGTACAGCCTTATATACAGAACCAAGGAATACAAGGTATCAGACCACAATCGGGACGGACCACGGGGTTCCAGACTATACTCAAGCGGATTGTAGTTTATGACCCGGGGGAGTGTCCAGCTGGCACCCCTCCCCCTCCCCCCTACGCTGTTCGGGGAAATATGGAGAGTAACGATGTCATAAAGCTTGATACTAGAATCATGTCATGGCGAGGTCATGCATGTAGCCGTCAGAGTGCCTCTGAATTCCCCCCGTCCCTTTCGGGGTATCAGGTCTGTTTGGCGCACAATAGGAACGGGAACTAAGACTTGTGATTCAGCCATATCCATGAATGTTCCATTGTTCTTTACCCTTTTAATGAAGTTATTAGGGCTTCGCATAGTTTCCCGTAGAGCACTATCGGGATGAATCGCGACAAGAAAAGTTTCGTTGTAATAATTTGCAGGGTCCGCAGACCACAGGTCAAGGTGGCCTGATAGAGCTACATGCGAGATCTGAACAGGGATTAAACGGACGGGAAAAGGCAAAATCCAGCCTATCGCGAATCGACGCGCAAGTCCATTCAAGATCGAATGGAACGCAGATCGGGTTTATACGAAGGCTTGGTGGAGGTCGGATGGTTCCGCCTGCAATAAAGGCGCTAGGATTTAGCAGAGGTTCGCCCATTGTGGTGTGATATTTGGGACTAAGCGGTAGTGGCGTGACCGGTTTTTGCGTTGTCTGCAACAGTGGAGGTTCTTCGCGGTAGACAACGTACCACTCGTATGAGCGGGACATATATATCGGAACTCCCTTCCCGCCCTAGCCAGCACAGCGGTTTCGATAGGGGCTTCTTACATGTTAAGTGCTATACGTCTCATGATCACGACGAAATTTTACTTTTCTGTTACCTTTCGTCGCTTTCGATACCCCATAACGGGGCTCTATCCTCTGCCGCGGTGGATTCATCCGTTATCTTAAGCCCGTGAGGCGCTAGGTCATAGCCATGGCATCTGCCTAAGGTTCCTAGTTGAAGACATTTTTTCTTGGGAGAGTTAGAAAGTCATCATGATCAGATGTTCGACATGAAAGAAAAAATATTTCGAACGGATTAAGTTTTTTTTATTTTTTTCGTTTCTTTCGAGGAGATCAACCGCTTCGACGGAATCCGACCTTGCGAGTAGGATTGGTTCAATCGATTGCATCATTCGGACTCTGATAGATTTTTCTTCTTTATTTTCTTCTTTATTTTTTTTTATTATTATCCGTTCGAGCTTTTGTCATAATCTGTCGAGAATCTCAGATACAATGTCACGGAACCCATTCGACTCGAGCTCGTCTTCGACCCGGCCCTGCCCCATCATAGAACAGCCGACTTAACTTAGCCATGGCAAAGAGGGAGCTCTGGATATATTGTATACCCAGTAAAATAATCCTGAGATACCAACTGCACATGCCAGATCAAAACTTGTCAATTTCAATTTCCCTTATTGTTGCAGATAGAAAATGAGAGGGAACAAGTTTATCCAACCACAGTCACCTTACACAAACTGCCTGTCAATCAGTACTACCACTGTTAGCATAAGCATGCACAAATCCTAAAAAATTGAAATTGGAAAGATCCAGGCAAGGGGAGGGTTAGGGAGTTTTTTTCCTTCTTACATTGGGGCCATAGACTGGAAGGAGCGGGAGGGTTTACAAGCTCCGGTGTAACAGTAAACCGGCTGGATAGAGTTACACAAAAATACTTCTCAGGGCCCATCCTGGCTGTGACCCTCGGTTGCTGGGAGATTGACAGCGTTTGTGTTGCCATGTCGTTGATCCAACAGAGCTCAACTCGGTCTGGAGATAAGATGTTCGAGACCATAGAAAGACACGCCGGCTCAGCTCGTGGCATTATTTCATGCCGTATGAGAATATTGCATTGATCAAGGGCGAAGGAAACTCTTTTGAATAATATTCACATTTTCCCAGGAAAGGGTAAATGTATGCCGAGATTGAGAACTTTGAGAGAGAAAGAAAAAAGAAAGGCTGCCTGTCGTTCGAGAAGAAGCATCCTGTGAGAAACTCGAGTCATTGAGAAACAGGATACGACGTTCTGGAGGTTCTCCGGCTAAAGCCACCCTACCGCCAACCCCTCCTTCAAAAGCTTCGAATTCTCGATCGACTATCGATTATCGCCGACGAAAGGAATGCCTCCAAAAATGTCCCCCAGGAAAAACTCCAGAACTGATAACCCCCAAGCCAAGAAAGCAAAAAACAAAAGCAGCGGCTCCTGTGACCCCCTCTCTCAATTAAATACCTATCAAAAAAATATAAGGAAATTCCTCCAGAGTTTTCCTCGCCTTCGATTGCAACCTCCTGCAGGAAGTTTTCTCTGTACCGTGATAGTTCTGTGATCGCAGTTTTCGCATAACACCACACATACATGATCCCTGTTTCCAAAAACATCCAACCCCGCAAATCCCCTGCACCTCTGATAGGACCTCCGCAGAACAACCTTTTTGCCTGTCACACCATGTGATACCCCAACCTTGACATTTCTTTCGAACTGATGTGAACTCGAACCACAATTCAGAAGAAAATAGCTGAGAATGGGGGATGCCTAGGCAAAGCATTCTCGTGCTTAGCTCAGGGTGTCGCGAGTAATGCGGAAACCTGCATAATCGTCTCTAGCTATCGCACTTGGACTACTGGATTCGGTATGGATTAGAATGACGAAAAACAGGATACTGGACTTGCAAAACATGTAAAGAGAGGAGAAGGCCGTGATCACTTGCGCGACCCTCCAACATATATTTCATCCAGTAACTCACCGGATGCGGGGAAGGTTGCGCTCTCTTCCTTTGCATTCTTCCACTTCCTGCTAGGCTTCAGTCCATGACGTCCACTTATATCAACCCCCATACCCCGTTCTCAGTTTAATGCCTACGAAAACGTCTGGTCAATTCATATAATCACCATTCGATTTCGACACACAAGTAATATTTTAATTTTTAATAGCTCTTCCCCTCACGGGTTTTGTCCCTCTACAGCTCCCACATCTTCCGCAACCCAAAATTTTACTCTAATTTACCACCAAGAGCCTCATCTGCAGTCCGTGACAAGATCACAAAAATCCAACATCACAAAAAATGTTCTACATTCCGAAAACCACATCTCGTCGGATATCTCTAAAATTAAAATCCAATCAATCACCGGCCAGAACATTCCAAAATACTAGCAAACGGGTATTTGACTGTATGATACAGTCTCTCGCCACAGTTTCTCTTGCATATGGCCATTACCCAGTTATGCCACCACCCTGCCAACAGCAGCATCAACGCCAACGCCAACCCGCAAGACCAGAAACCTCCTGCAGTGTCCATTCTGTTCCTGATAGAATTGCAAGAGGCCATAATGAAAAAGAACGACAAAAAGCCGAGCTGGCAAAACGTCGGCCAAAATCCGAGGTGATTTACGTTAGGCACAACAATTTCCAGGATTCGATAGATTCATTGGCGGATATGGGATGCCGCGAAGTCCACGCTAGAGAATTCCTTTGAAAGGAATGGTTTCTGGTTGCATTTTCCTTTGGGTGGTATATTATGTTTTTCTTTTCTGTACACTAGTCTATTATTGCGGAGAGAGAAGAGAAAACGAGCGAAGGAAAGGAGTAGAAGAGGAAGAAGAAGAACTTGATATCTAAAGAACGAATGTGACAATTAATTGCAGCTGGGAAATTAGCGGGCTCGAGGACAAAGGCCACCAGGTATGAAGAAAAGCACCACTCAAAAAGGCTATGAACAGGAAAGCAAACGCTCTATCCTAGCGGCCAATCACTGATGCTCTAGCTCTAGTTTGCTATAATCGCAAGAACGGAAGAACAAGCAAGTCTACGAAAGACAGACCTTTCAACGACAAAAAATCCAACACCCAAAGCCATTACAACAAGTCTATCTTCGAATCATTCCAAAGTACGATATTAAAACTTCGCAATCTGTTCCCTCAACGTCTCTGCCGAAGCGTCAATCTGTGCTCTTTCCTTTTCATTAAGAGGAAGTGGAATTTGTGCGACAACTCCGTTCCGGCCAACAACGGCGGGCAAGCTAATACAGCATTGGTACTCTTCGTGCCAACAACTAAGAGGGTAAACAGGACGCTGATCGAAAAGGATAGCTTCGCAGATATTGGCAGCGGTAGCACCGATACCGTACGAGGTGAAGCCTTTCGCTTTAATTATTGCGTTAGCTTTCCCCGAGACTAGCTTGCCAATCTCAAGTTTTTCCTCATCTGAAATATCATCGATGAGAGAGATGTGGGCTCCGGAGACAGTAGCTGAGGACCAGGCGACCTAGATTAACGGAAATGGGTTAATAAGTGGATTCATCTTGATAACATGTTGACTATCGATTGTAATATCTAAAAAGGGAAAAAAAGAAAAAACTGCAGAAGTGAAACTTACACATTGAGAGTCACCATGTTCACCAATAACGTAAGCATTGATTGAATTATCCGAAATCTGGTTTTTTTAAAACAAGCAAGTTAGTATCGAGATCGATCTATGTCTAAAATGGACCCGATCTGATCCAGAGTGCGGATGATCCGCGGAAAACCATAGCTTACATTTAATCTCTGAGCAAGAAGCCCACGAAGACGGATGGAATCTAGCAAGGTTCCAGATCCCAGAACCTGGTTCTTGGGAAGTCCACTCATCTGCTGGGTGAAGTGGGTCAAAACATCCACGGGATTTGCAACCAGCAAGATGATGGCTAGTGGGTTGATAGGCTGCAAGCCCTTAAGGACGCTTCCGAGGACCTTGTAATTCTTCTCGATCAGGTCCAACCGAGTCTCACCGGGCTTTTGCTTGGCACCGGCCGTGATGACGATAATATCCGACTGTCCGGCCTCCTGGGGGGTGGCGTATTTGATACGAACGTTGGTAAGGTAGGTGGCGTCCTGTAAGTCCTGGACCTGAGCTTTGCAGAGGTCCTCAGCGATATCGACGAGACGGACTTCTGCGCAGACACGGCGGAGCATCAGGGTGTGGGCGATTGTGCATCCCACGGACCCCGCACCGATGATAGCGACGCTGGTATAGCTGTTTGTTGTAGCCATGTCTTTTTTTTATACGTAGGATATATATTATCCTGGCGAGGGTGATTTTTTTCTCTCCGGGGAGGATGGTATGCTGATGGTGTTCAGTTTTAGTTCTAGAGAACGGCTGGCTTTCAATTGGTTATGATCAATAACGATTGAAGTCGGTGAGGTTTATGTCTGGAGAGGAGTTCCAATCAGCCAAAAAAGACCTTCCAAAGAGGAGCCGCCTAAGCAAGGCCCAGCCGGTTTCCTTAGCAATGGGACTTACGTGCAACTTTAGGTGAGACGATCTGCGGTTTTAGTGCTGAGTTTGTGTGTTGATCTGTAGACGACATGCAACGCAAGCTTCTGTTGGCAGCAGAGTGTCTATGTCTGTCGTTCGGCACTGACTTTTTATACCTTGGCTTTCTATCAGTTGAGGTCTTCGAATAGGACATTACTTAATGGTCACAATCGTCATCCTGGCAATTCGACATTCTTGGAGTTGAGGCTACCAAGACTCCTTTCCCTCGGAGCTTCGTCGGATAATCTTTCTGCCTGGTGGCGGGCATGGCCTTCCATCATGTTCCCAAATTTGGCTTCCAATTTCGAACTTGCAATCTTGGGTTCGGTGCCAAATCAAACCATCTTGATGACAAGGCCGGCATCACGAAAGCGGCAGCGCGGTTCAGACGATTGCATTCGCAGATGCAACATCCCAAACAGTCTCAGTCTATAAACGGGTCCACCGAAATGGATCCTCAAAAAGATAACAAAATTTCCGCGGATTACGATAGCTAACTTGGGCTGTGGTGCTAGCTGCCTTGATGCAAGGACTGAGGAGCTGGCCAAAGCTCAGGATTCAGGACAGTCTAGGATCAGATTCGATCTCATGTGAATCTCGAGACTGTATCGTTATACCGTTTCTAGGCTGGCGTCATTCTTCATCAGCGATTTGCGCGGTATGACAAAAGGCATCAGCATCATCGCCAGCTATTTCCTCGCACATGCGCCTATCGACAGGTTACCGTTCGCTGTCCCCTGCACAAGAACCAGCTTCCAAGACAGTTCCGGTGCCACAAAACCGTCCGGAGGTGTCTCTCGGTAAGGTGGGGGTTCCGGCCAACAGGGTGGGCCCAAAACCACGCAGACCCCGGTCGCAGTTTTCCCAAGGATGCTACCGAAAGCAGTGCGGTCATGCAAAAGTGGCCTGACCATGGTCCGACAGTCAACCTCTGTTTGTTGCAAAAATTTTCAACTTTGTTAGCAAACAAGCAAAAACACACCACACCAAAAGCTAATTTTGGCGAACAGACTGGGGGCAAAAAGACCGGGGAGGATAGTGTCCACGACTTGGGGGTTTTCCTCGGAATGAACCGCCCGGGCGTGGGTCGTGCGCCCCATGCTGCTGCGCACGTTGGAGTAAAATCGTTTCGGGACGCTAATGCACGGGTAGCATGATATTTTACGATTCGCGAAACGGTTTTGCGAAGATGGCTATCAAGCCTTGACCAAATGCAGGGCCTAACAGCGACAATCACCTGAGTGAGAGTGATATACCGCTTTTCTCTCGATTTTGGTGGCATTCTGCTTTTAACCCGGCGGAGCCCGTTGCAAGCAGGCAGGATTTTACTCGCCTTCTCTTCCCTAGCCTTGCAAATATGTAACTGCCACGACCGCCAATCTGTCAATCGGCCCTTATCTTGCAGGAAAAAATTGCTGAGTCCTGGGGTGTATGGTGCCATATGGTAATTGTTGGGAGAACTGAAGCTGGAAGAGGCTGACGCTCGACGTTCTAGACGTCAGAACACGAAAGTCACGGAATTCTTCAAATCCGGGTCCGACATTTGCACTGCGTGGAGCTCTGACTCGCGGCTGGATATCCTTCTCCGGAACAATACAGGCAGCTCATTGTGCAGCTAATAGCGAGCTTGCAGCTTACCATGCCGTGCCTTGACCACATCACAAAAAACAATTCACCGCATATGTGCTATCACCGTTGCAACCGTTTTATTTTTTTTTCTTGGATTGATATCACGGGATTTGCAGATGGCTTCCTCATATATAAAGGCGATTGGCTCCCGCCAAGAATGCATCTTCTACCATCACTGCAGAACAGCAATCGAATAACATCTTTGTTATACATTCAAATCTAAACTTTACAATCTCATCTCTGGTTGAGTCCATTTGGACGAAACAAGTTTACCAAAATGCCAATGCATTTGCATATGCACATCAACTCAAAAGACCGAACAGCGGTCGCTTCGAATCCGGGTGCTCCAGATTCGGATGTTACAATAAGCCCAGCCGATCTTGAGGGCATGGAAATATGCCATCACGTCGAGACATTAGACGTACGCAACTTCAATTTTTCTACATTATTTTTTTCAGCTGCTAACAAGATAACAGGAAAAACAACGATTGAGAAAACTCGATTGGGGTTTAATACCATGGCTCTCTCTACTCTATCTATTGGCTTTCCTTACTCGTATGTTTAAGAACCAGTATCGCGAACTTCTAGGAAATCCAGCTAACCAAGTGCCATATAGGTACAAACATCGGAAATGCCAAACTCGCCGGTTTCACAACAGCGATCCATCTCGATTCGAGCGGTGAACAATACAATCTCGCTCTCGCCCTGTTCTTTATTTCTTACTCGCTTTTCGAACCCGTTTCCAATGTTCTCCTTAAGATGCTCAAGCCTAACCACTACTTGACGCTTCTTATGGTTCTTTGCGGTATCATCACGATCAGTACTGGTTTCGTTTCAAACGCTGGTGGCCTCTTCGCTGCTAGATTCTGCTTGGGTGTCGTCCAAGCCGGTGTTTTCCCAGGTGTCAACTACATTCTTTCTTGTTGGTACCGTCGTTCCGAACTCGGTTTCCGAAGTGCAATCTTCTTCTCTGCAGCTGCCATCTCTGGTTCTTTTGGTGGTCTGCTCGCCTACGGTTTACAGCAAATGGACGGTATCGCCGGAAGAGGTGGTTGGTCCTGGATCTTTATCATCGAGGGTATCATCGTTGTTGTTATCGGTGTCGTCTCTTGGTGGATGGTCTTCAATTTCCCAGAGGATTACGCCAACAAGCAAAACAGCAAGCGTGCGAGACTCATTAGATGTGTCGAAGAAACTAGCCACAGGAGAGACTCCGTCCCAGCCGATACACCACCAGAGCGACCATTCTCCCAAACTCTCAAGCTTAGCTTGACAGATTGGAAGACATGGACCGGTATCATGATCTACGGTGGTGCCGCCGGTCCTCTCTTTGCTTTCTCACTTTTCCTTCCTTCGATCATTGCAGACATGGGAACATACAGCCCAACAACCGCGCAACTTCTCACGATCCCTCCATACGTCGTCGGCTGTATCGCCACTCTTATCGTCGCTTTGATTGCTGATAGAACTGCCCAGCGTGGTCTTTGCAGCATTTTCACCTGTCTCTTCGCCATTCTCGGTTTCTTCCTTTTGTTGTTTGGCAAGAACGTCGCTATGAAGTACACCGGTACATTCCTTGCCGCTATTGGTATCTACCCATGTATCCCCAACGCTGTCGCCTGGAGCTCAAACAATATCATCGATCCTGGCAAGCGTGGTTTGTCTCTTGGATTTGTCATCGGTCTTGGTAACTTGGCTGGTGTTGTCAACTGTTTCGTTTACAGACAGAAGGACAAGCCCGACTACAAGATGGGACACGGCGTCGTTTTGGGTTTCTTGATTGTCTTGTTGTTGGGTGGTAGTTGCTTGCAACATTTCTTGTTGGTTAGGGAAAACCAGAAGAAGAGAGAGCATTTGGCTTATATCGCCGATCGGGAGAAGAACGGTACTCAGGAGGAGCTTAAGAAGATCGAAGAAGAAGACAAGAAGAGGAGAGAAGACGGTAATGAGGATAGGTAAGTCCCTTATTCTAACTAGTGGAAAGAATTTGTTCGGATGGACTCAAGCTAATTGGTAATTTTCTAGTGATGATAACTTTGTCTACGTCGAGTAATCTTTTCCGACCACTTTTTTCCCGACACTCCTTTTTTCTTTTACTACACTTTTAATCTTCGCTCCTTACGATTTCATTTAACGTACATCTACGATATACCAATTTGTTGCATTTTAGCTCTGGGTTTTAGACGGATTTTCCTTTTTTGGGTCACACTGCTTTGGGTGACATGATGTTTATGTTTCAAGAGTACAAAGATTTAGACTTTAGACTGTCGAATTTTCTGTCATTTTGGAGGAATTTGTACAATAATTGTACCTGTCGATTCGGGTACTCCCACAGGCATACACTACTGCGGTCAAAAGAAGGCTAGATAGAATGGCTTTATTAATGGTATTATAATGACGAGCACACGCACGGTTCAGTTTCAGATGCAAGGGTGACGTAAATAGCTAGCCTGCTAGCTTTTCGGAGATGTACTTTATTTTTTATTTACTCTCTATATGATACATATTATTAATTCCCCGCGCCTAAACTTCCGATTCCGTACTTCCGCCAAAACATCTCACGAGCTCTTAGCTCCTTATCTTGGTGTAGCTCCGACCTGCGTCTTTTCATTTCCTCTCGTTGTTCAGGGGTGGCATATACCTGACCTTCATCGTCATCGTCTTCATCGTCTTCTAGAATCATATTATTCGTAACGACGGGTTGGGTGTGTGGCGTGGGCTCCTCCTTTGGGATTTGTGCCACAGTAGGGTGACTGCCATACCACACCTGTTCGGTTTCCTGAACTGGCGGGTGAGCATTCACGTATTCTTGTGGGGGGTCATCGAACATTCCTTCTTCTTCGACTTGTTGGGGGTACATATCGTTGTGATACATGTTGTTTTGGATATACATCCCACCGGCGCCGGCCCCCATGGTGTCCACCTCATCCATCAGGAACATCCCACTCTGTTGACGCAGATGGAGAAGGTCGTTATATGTCCGAGCGATATTTGAAAGGTGATCATTTGGTGCATGTAATTCCATGTTACTTTCCATATCGGCGTTTATGATTTCCTGGTCTCCTTCGATGTCGGTACTACCACCATGGTTTTGGTAGAGCGCCTCACGGAAATTCATGAGCTCCGATAGGATTAAAGAACGGCGTTTCATTTCATCTTGAATTGTTGGAGTCGGGGATTGGATTTGTAAATCTTCGGCTGGATGTTGGATGATTTGGGGAGGTAATGTTGCTGTTGCTGTGAGCATTGAGGGATCGGAATTATGGCCGTCCCCGCCGCCGCCGCCGCCATGTTGATGGACATGTTGGTCGGATGATGATGAAAGGGATAATGCATTGAATGCATCGGAGAGAGGGTTCCAGTCTGCACCGTCATTGGTGGAGACGAGAAGATTTGTGGATGCACACTGTTTGGGGAGTTTTTTTCACAAAATGTTAGTCTTTATTTTTTTATTTTTTTTATTTTTTTATTTTATTTTTGTTTTATGTATAATTTCGAGGGGTTTGGGTTTGATAGCGTTAGTCAGGGGGTAGGATACATACAATATCACAGAAGAGGCCCGCATTTGAAGGGGGTACTACGGACAGGGAAGCAGAAGCCCCGCATGAAGGGCAATATACTATCGAATGATGCTGTGAAGCAGCATTGTCCGGGGTATTTGATGCCATTGGATGGGAGTGGGCATATATCTTTGGCGGGGTTAAATTTGTGGAGTAAGTCGAAGGGGGCGGCGGCTGGGCGGCTGGGCGGCTAGCTTCAAAGTCCGAGTTTTGCAAGTGTTGGATTTGGGGAAAGTTTAAGGCTCTTCTCTCCTGACAGTGCAAAGGGAGAAAAAAAGAAAAAGGGGTTCTAAAGGGTATATAAATTTGGATCACAAGGAATGAGAGTATACCTACGTATGTGTTTTATATGTTAGGAGGAAAGAGAAGTTTTTAAGCTGCATGTGAGGCTAACGCTTTGGCCCTTTTTGGACCAAAAGTATAATGCATCTAGATCGTGATCTCGGGTTCGCGGGAGGCTGAACATACCAAAGTGGGGTTACGCTATTCCGGACTCGATATAAAGCATGGGCAGTTACCAGATGAAGAAGTCTAGCCGGAGAAATCAAGCATGAAGGCTTTGCTTTATTTTCGGTACAGCTAGCTATCCTCACGTGGTTTTTATCAAGCTAATGTCCTCGAACTGACTAGTCCAGGACGACAAAAATGGCACCGTCGAATAGACCGTCGACGGCATATTTTTCCGGGTCTAATCCTGTACATGAAACTTTTGTCTCTGCGCTAATCTGGCCTTTCTTAATCGAGATTGCGACCCTGGTCGTTGTATCACCGTTTTTTAGGTTGTACGCTACTTTGGCATCGATTTCATATGCATCCCCGAGGTTGCTGCTGCTGCCTGAGTCCGCCAATGCCTCTAAGACAATGCATTTCTCTGTTTCCGAGAGAATCTTTTCTGGTGGTGGATAGGCAAACTGACACCCTCCGCTGCATTCCGCAGTAACAAGCTCCCAGGCGGCGGTCGAAAAGTTTCCAAGGTGAAGGCAGACCAGCAGCGAGGCAGAGGGTGATCTTTTCTTGAGGAAGTCTGGGTGACCTGTGGCGGTGGCGTAGTCGGGGTAATAACGAGCTTCGGTAAAGTACTTGGCTTTAACTTGTAAAACTTCCGAGTTCATTTCGGTCATGCCATCGGAGTTACTGGTGGGGAGACAGAGCCTTATAAGGTCGAGACGGAGATCACGAAGGGCGCGAGGAATTTCCATGGTTGTGGTGATGCTGGAATGTTATAACCATTTTGGGGGGTTCTTATGAAACTTCGGGTCTGCATTCTAGTTCCTCGATACATACATATATATATATTTCGATGCCTACGACATATGTGCATTGTTCGATTCGACTCGTTTATATGATAATCGAATGTTTGACCCATATGCGTTTAATGTTTGATCGCTCTCAATGCTACGAAAACCTTGGGGAGTCTCGCGGCGAGGCATGTCCTTTGCTATATATCCTAGACAAGTTGTAGATAATATATATATATATAAAATGTATAGCAGGTCAAGTAAATACTCGAATTCAATCATATGTTATTAAGTTCTATTACTATTGGCATTCTAGAATAGAACATCATGAACTCTAGTGGTTGTCTTTCCTGCAGTCTCGACCAGCTAGTTAACTTATAGGTTACCATCCTCGATAAGTATTTGATAGCCCATGCATGCATGTACATATAACTGTGTCCGGGTACCCGCATAAGTCAAGAATAAAATACCTGCCTTGGTACCTGTCTACCACATCCACCAAAACTACCACCATGCGATCGTATGTTTGTGGTAGAAGTATTCTCATGCCATGGCAAATTGGTATGCTCGAGATTACCACGTATTGAAGAAACCGTAACCGAGTCACGGTCATGCTCAACATCACTGATATCAATCCATGGAAGGTACGTATACATAGATCGCGATACGGAGGTACAGACGTACGTACCTCCAGCTTACGTACTCCAAGGCCCATGAGCAAGTACATACACGAGTACCTGATCATGAGCGACTCCCGGACAATGAAATAACGTTATCCCAGTGGATTCGTCAGTGTCTGTATGTGTACGGCGTTAACCAGATTAACCCTCTGCCGCCCGGTTTCTCACATCATCCCGACGTTAAATAACATACTCCGAAGGAGACATATTACCAAATACCGAACAGTATTCGCATTCCTGAGGGCTGTGCGCAGAGGCAGGTTTCATTGTTTCGAAGGCGAGGTTTGCGTGTTTGTTTGTGGGAAATCGACAGGGGCCACGTAAGGCCACTTTGAGCCCAAAAAGCTGTGTGAACAAACCACATGAGATTTTGTTCTTATAATAGCTCAGCTTCCTCGCCAGGCTTCCGATCTCAGCTTCAACTTCATCGCTCATCCGCAACCTCCACAACCTCCATCGCCATCCCCGCCGACTCGTGGTCTCACCATATCCTTCGTATCCTTCCTGCCAACCGTCGCACTGCATCGTAGTTGTTAGAACCCAATCCCAGGAACCGAGGGGTTTGAGTCCGGGCACCAAAGCTAGTTTGATAGAAACGCCACACCAAAAACCACACCGTCGACATCCTCTCCCGCGATACCCATTCGTTCTTTTCCTGTGCTCTCCCCCGGAAGTCAAACCGATCATAGTCCATAGCCACAATGTCTTCTCTTCGGATACCAATTTCCTTGGTCACTGACCGTCTCTCCTCTGGCATGGCCAGGTTCCAGGTACGTTGTGTAGTCCTCACAGAATATCCCCTCGTGCCTGACTACCCCTTTCCAACAGTTTCACTAACTTGGCACCCACCAACAGAACACCTCTCTCTCCGCCCGCTATAACACTCTCCGCCCTCTCTCTGAATTCTTCGACTTCCGGCGCATGTCCAAGCCCGCCAATCTCGGCGAGGCTCAAACACGTATCTCCTACAATCTTGGCCAATTCTCCTCGAACTACCTCCTCGTTTTCGTCCTTCTCTCGATCTACGCCATCATTACCAACCTACCATTGCTTTTCCTCATCGTCGTTATCGTAGCTGGTGTCTACGGTATCGGAAGACTCGAAGGACGGGATTTGCAAGTTGGAAACTTCCGAGCTACAACAAGCCAGCTTTGGGGGACCTTGGGAGTCACAGGATTCATTCTGGCGATCCTGTCAGCTCCATTTGAGACTTTGTTCTGGCTGATCGGTGCTAGTGCACTTACTATCCTGGGACATGCTAGTTTCTTGGATAGACCGATTGAGAATGCCTTTGCTGAGGAGACCGTTTAAACTGACTTCTTATCGCGCATCGGCGCTGTGAAGAGGCAGAAAGACGGAGAGGGGGTCGATGGATGGAAGGAAGGAAGACAGAATAAATGCAAGGGATCTTGTTAATGGAAATATTTACTGGTGCGAGTGGTACGCAAGATGCACATGGGATGAACGGGAAGGGATAAATACCGGAGTCAATCAGTTATTTGATGAAGCAGACGGCGGGATGCAAAGGACCGTGGACGTTCTATTCGATGTATTATGTTTTTCTCATCCTTGTCTTTTTTTTTACGGGTTTTTGGTACGGAATACCTTTTGATAATTAGACGCGGCTATTTAGCTGCACATCATGACCTTTTTTCCCCATAATACATGGTATCATTTTTTGTCCTTGGTTGTCTTGCCTTTCCTTTACTCCTTTAAAAAAAAGTTTGGTTCAAGAATAAAATAGCCTCGGATCGGCAGCTTCAGAATTCATAATTAAAGCGGCGAGGAGGAGGACTTTGAAACAGCAAGATGATGTTGACATCCTTCAATTCTGAATGTGCCACCAAAACATCCACATCTTCGTCATAAAAAATCTTCTAGTGCATAGACTGATAGAACGACTAGCCGCACCGCGGCGAGATATCCCAATATTTTGTGAGGGACTGTGCATAGTTTACACATTAACTACCATTGTCTGGTAACTTAGTGGCACGAGCAGACAAGGGGTAGTTGGCCACACCGGCGCATGAGGTACTGTGCGGAAATAAGATCCCTAAGGTACGTATGCAATGTATGGACTCTAACATTATAACAATTGTGTCTGCAATGGCATGGTTTTTCAACTTGCTAGGAGTCTAATAAGAATATATATTCAACAAACAGGACAAGTTAGTCAAGGTCTTTCATTATATCATGCATGGAAGTTTAGGTGTATACTTCAGACTTTATCCCGAGAATATTTTTTGGCCTCTCGTATACTTTGTACCTAGTTAGTATATAAATCTATGGTATTCTTATCGAACTCTTATAAAAATTTTAAAATCAGATCGTTTGTGGCAACAGACCTAATATAATGTTCTTTACTCTAGCTAGTAGAGTCTGGCCAAAAGGATGATGCATCCCTGGAAAACAATCTTCTTCTTCTTCCTCCTCTCGGCTACAACCTCATCTTTCACACTAGAAATCCTCGCCACCCGCGCCAAAAATCAATACAACCCTCGAGAGCTCTGCATCAATCAACACTGGATTCCGGGCACCTGCGTGATCCAATTGCACTGGTCCCGTCTAACCACCGACGAAAGAGATGTAAGATGGGGTCAAAAATCCAAAGTCACGGAACTAATAAAACCATACGTCTTCGACGCCAACGGCACCTCGTTGGAAATAAACCCGTCTACGGTGCTGATGTGTAACGGAGAGAAAGGGTCGGAGTGTGTGGTTAATGCGGGCTTATCCGATCCTATCCTGTTGAGCCCGCAGATACAGAACGATTATCTGCAATTTTACTTTGGAAATCAGGCGTGGCATACGGATCCTGAGCCTAAAGGAAAGTCGGATAGGCCGTTCGTGGGGGATGAGTACAAGGATTTGAATCCTTGGTGTGAGGATAAGGGTTGGGTGCAGTGGCCGAAACAGCCTGGGAGTGAGTATTTTGATCCTCCGTATGATCGGAAGGAGATTAAGTATCTTGACGTTAAGGTAAGTTCGTTATTATGTTCGTCAGCTTAGGTAGCTAGTGGACCTGTTTAGATTTCTGGATATCAATCGAGAGTAAGAGCTTGCTAATTTCAGAGAACTATCGGACGAAAGAATATAGACGAAGAACTTGACATGTTGGTTCGACTGTCTCGACATAAAAGCAAAATGGGGGGATTCAAACGTCAGCATCTGCCCTCCACCGTCGACTGTAACGGACTTCAAAACTAGAACTCGAACTAAAACCCTCAAAATCTCAAAAACTACAACCTTTGAACGCATAAAAACAAAAACCGTTAAGCGTCTAGCGACCAAAACGTTGAAAAGCCTCTATACGAAAACCTTTGAACGTCCAGAAACTAAGCCTCCCGAGCGTCCAACAACTAAAAGTATTACCATTTTCAAAACTATAACGCTATTACGTACTGAGACGGCCAGTATAACTATCACCAAGCCCCCGACTCCAATGTCTACTCCTATGGCAGGCCCTGAGGTCCAAACCCAAACGGTCGTTGTAACACGGTTCTTGGACGAAGCACCAGTGTCTACCGTTACCGAGACCGAGACTATCACCACAACAATCGTCTTAACGGAGACTGTTACGGATATTCCGTTTGGTTATACTCTTGTGCAGATTAACCAGTTATAAGGGAAACACCTGCTCCTAGCATCGCAAGCGCGGGCACTTACGGGAAAAAGTAGCAACGGGACTGCCGTATTCCTCAAAAGCGGGACGGGGCTCAAGAAACTGATGAGGGAAACTCCTCTCAGGCTTACTTTCTTTCCCAACTTCTCTAGGGATTTTCAAAGCACATCTTTTGTAATATGTTTATATATCTAATTGCCGCATCGGGGTTGGGATGTAACATTCGGCTGTATATAAAGTATCAGCCTGGTCACAAAATGTTACAGTAGTTGGTATATGTATATATACACGTGCAAAATTGGGAATCTCAATATTAGCTTTCACGCCTCGGGGCCCTAACTGTTGGCGGTCGGTCTAACTAGTTGTGTTTGCGTTCTGTGCAATTCTAAATGTTGGGATATTGTGGCTGGAGGGCGGCTATGGCATGGCAGGTATGTTTCGCGGTTGGTGACCTTGCAAGATCAACTCGATGCTAGCAATTGGTCCTTGTCTCGAACCAGTATATGTTCTAATAGCTATGAAGTGCAAGATGAAATACCCCGCAGATGTGAACAGAAATATGTTTAAAAAAATAAACATGAAAACTATTAAAACCCCTCTGAGAAACAAGGATCAAATGGGATAAATCAAACAATATGATCATAAGCTAACTTTATAGTAACATACACCCAACCAACGAAGTTTAGATCATAAATCTGCCATGAAAGTTAAGGACGGGTAAGAATTGTTGAATTAAAGCCAACCGGCCACACTCTCCATAACTTTTATATTTCGGGTCTGGATTCGACGATTGCTTGGTGTCACAAGGCCATGTGAAACCTTTTATAGTTTTAGAAACGTTAAACTAACGTATAACTACAATACCCTTGTCTCGTACCCAGGCCATCGACCCCTGAATAACAGATCGATCTATGTATCCTTTTCATGTCGGTAGGTTTCTTTTTGTTATATTTAAAAGCCACTAGACTTGATACCTTCTAATAATTTCGATCGGCGGGTTATATAAATGCTGCGCTCAAACCCCAACCAGAATTGGTATTTCAGGATTTCTTTTGTATTTCGGTGTGACTGCCTTTCGTATTCTCACGGTGGCCATCAATATTAATATTTAATAACCTAGAATATAGATATAAAACAATGAATCTCACAAAGGGCAAGCTGTTTCCCCTTCTCCTAGCCCTTACAACCGTTTCTATCACCGTCAATGCCAGCACCTGCATTGAGATCCCCGGAGACGACCTCGTGCCCGGAGAATGCACCATCAGGGTCATCTGGCAGAAAATAACACATCACTCAAAAGACCCAGAAAACGGGCAAATAAAAATCCGCGACCGGGTCGCCGCCGAGATCTTCGATACCGCGGGGGTTAGAGCCTCAGAGAAAAGTCTTAATGATTTCCAAAGCTGTCGAGGGGATGCGGGGCAAGAATGTAGAATCGATTCTAAATTGCATGACCAAATGCTGCTTAGTCCGCAGCATGGGAGGGAGTATATGCAATTCCGGTATGGAGAGATGGGATGGCACACCGATCCTAATCCTCTGGAGGGTCCGAAATATTTGGGGGACGACGTGAGCGATAAGAGACCTTGGTGTGGGGTGTATTCGGATTGGGTACGTGTCTTGGGTGATGGTCCTGGTGGGAAGTATACAAATGATTCCGACATTGCTAGCATTGAAGTAAGTTTTCTATTAAGTATATGCGTATATAAGACTTGAGTTGATAGAAGTCAGGGGGTTGGGTACGAGAGAAGAAGAAGAAGAAGAAGAAGAAGAAGAAGAAGAACAAAAGAAAGAAAGAAAAGCTAACAAATTGGTGGATTTCTTTCCAAAAGGCGAGGGCTATCGAGTGCCAGTTTATATGCGGTTATCTCAACATTTTCCCCGAAGACTATAAACCATGCGAGCAAGGTCCATCGCTAAAACCAAAAACGGTGACCAGAACAGAGTCAATAGTTGGTACTACGGTGGTAACAGTGACGCATACGAGCAATAGGGTTGTGGTGAGGGAGGTATATAGGACGATTACTTCGGTGAAGATTCAGGCGAGTCATGTTGAGACTACAACAGTGACCAAGTCGGTGCCTGTTCCTGTCCCTATAGCTACTGGTCCTACGGCGATGCCTCCTATAGCTACGGATCATACGGCGACATCCATACCCCCATCGAACTTGTTGAAACAAAAACTTCCGGAGAGATCGATCCCTACGGCTGGTTCGGGTAAGGGGAAGAGGAAGGCGGAGTTTCGCTATTTATAAAATTCTATTAGAATGGGCCGGTGAATATTTAGGTCTTTAGTTGGTCTCATAAACCAGACCCGACCTTCACTCGGGGGCAGCGCGCAGGTCTTTAGTGCAATTATAAAATTATTTGTATCTGTATACTAGTTAGTGTTCGATCGAAGGCATCATAAATGATGATAAGAGCTGGACTCGAAAAGGGATGCTGTCAACTAGACCAATGGAATCTATATATAGTCTGTGTATAGACCCTTTGTTGGCTCGCCTAGTCTCGTAGTACACGATGCTTCGGTAGTATGACCACCTATTCCCACTCAAGTGCTTCTTATGTATAAAATTTATGTATGTTATCTCCAAGCGTGCAACTCAGCGCCAGGCCTGCAAAACTACTACGTCATCTTCAAGACCCCCCCCCTTCTCCACAACTCAAAACGTTCTGCCCTTTATATACCACCTGACGGTTCTACTGTTAACACAAAAAGAAAGGTCTGGTAGTGTAGTCGGTACACACCTCCCTGGAAATCTTCAAGACCTCAGCCTAGGTTTAGCGCCTAGAGCCGGCCCATCGGTTACACTCAGTGCTCTCGACAGCAGGGGAACCAGGCGGGTAGAGGGGTGTAGTTGCAAAGTACAGGGTACCCAGTTCGAGTCTGGACCCGACCATAATAATAATATAAGAGATCATAGTATCTCGACCATTTTTTTTAAATTTTTTTTTTTTCTTCTCGAGAATTGTTTGTGGTGATGGTTTGGAGGGGGGTGGTTGTTGGGGGTTGAAGTTCGAGATGGGATGACGGCGATATCCTTTTTTCCCCTTTTATATATATATATATATAGAGAGAGAGAGAGAGTAGTAAGATGATATAATATATCATCTCTAACCATCATGTACTAATCCACAGAAACTGTTCTCAAGAACCGACGTCTCCCTACCATCGACACCCCTGATATCGATAAACTACCCCTTGACACACGAAGAAAAGCGTTGCCGTTGGATTTCCCAACAAGGCAACCGCACAAGCGAGTGCAAAGCGCCCAAACGTTCCGCGAAACGACCACCTTTACATTATTCTCCACAAATAAAAGCTCTACGCAGCAATCCCTCGAGCCAAGGGGCAAGGACACCCACAAGAAAGAGCTCTCCCATCTCCTCTCCACCATTTCGACCTCAACATCTTCCGACCTCCTCCTCCCTCCGTCAATTGCGATTGCAATTGTGACATTTCAATCTTCATCCCTTTCTTTGTTCTTAACTAGCGATGAAGTTCGCGAATACGCTGCTGCTGCTGGGTGCAGCGGCAAGCTTGGTCGCTGCGTGGAGTAAGGAAGGTAAGACATCTACTGGCACCAACTGAGGAGCTTTGTGAACGCCTCGTGCTGACGGGTTATGTGTAGACCATGAAATCTTCCGTTTAAAAGATGAAGTCGAGGCCACTGAGGGCAAGATCAACTTCTATGGTACGTGCATACGTCGTATATATCACACATATCATATGCCAAATACTGACTGACAAAAAAAAAAACTACACACAGAATTCCTAAACGCCCCTTCAAGCTATGCCACCCAAGACGAACTCAACAAAGCCTACCGAAAAACCTCCCGTCAAATCCACCCAGATAAATTCACCCCTCCCTCGAAACTGAAAGCCGCAGGGAAAACACCCACCTTTTACCCTCCAAAGTCGACCTACCTCCCACAAACCCGCAAGGCAGCAGACGAACGTTTCGCCCGTCTCGGTTTGGTCGCAAACATCCTTCGAGGTCCCGAACGAGAGAGATATGACCACTTCCTAAGGAACGGATTCCCCAGATGGAGGGGAACTGGTTATTATTATTCTCGGTTCAGACCCGGTCTTATCAGCGTTCTTTTGGGAATGTGGGTTGTCATTGCCGGTGGAGCGCATTATCTGGTCATGAGGATGAATTATACCCAGCAAAGGAAGTTCATGGAAGGTTATATCAAGGACGCTAGAACCGCTGCATGGGGGAATAGCAACATCGGCGCTGGCCTAAACCTCGATGTCCTCGGCGATAGCGGCACCCCACCACCAAGTGGACCAGCTGGGAACCGTAAACAACGAAGAGCAGCAAAGGCAAACGGAGGATCGGGTACCGCCACCCCAACTACTGAAAAGCCCCAACACGTCGCCAAGCGAAAGGTTTCAAGTGAGAACGGGAAGGTCTTCATGGTTACCAGCCTGGGGGATGTGTCTTTGTTGGAAGAGGATGAGGATGGGGTTATGCAGGAGTACTTGTTGGATTTGGAAGAGATTCCGAAAGCGCAGTGGGGGAATACTGCGATGGTTACGGTTCCAAAACGACTTGTTGGGTGGGTTTTGGGAAAAGTTGGCATTGGGGGGGAAGGTAATGGGGCTAAGGATGCTTTGAAGGATGTACCCGAGGTTACCATCGCCGAAGGGGAGAATGTGGATGAGTTTTTGGAGAAGAAGGGATTGAAGAAGAGGAACAAGGGACCAGGCAGGAAGTGATTAGGTTTTTTTCTTTCTTTTCACATTTGGATCGAGATGGGATTTTTCTTGGGGGAATAAGAATGTAGATACATTGGTTGCATTCTAGGGGATATAATGAATGTGAAGACGTATATAATAGACTTTTGACAGGGCTTCATTGCATAGAAATAACAAAAGTATTCTTTCTGTTTATTCGTTCGTTCGGGAGCCTGTAGATATTAGCTAGTGCAGGCTTGTCAACGCTAAAAATACAACATTGTTACTCTGTCGAACCTATGTTCTATGCGTATGTCGGCGCACTCACTAGTTACAGAAAGCTACATACATTACAAGCCCATATGGATCATATTTATATACACACCAGGAAGGCTTCGAAGCAAAAACCAGTTTCGAATAACATCTATGAAGGCCGCTTGAAAGACAGATGGAGGGGAAAAGCAAAAATTAAAGGCTATATTGCGTATCTACTATCTAACGCTTCCGCTATGCGATGGAATAAAAAGGCTTTGAAAGGTATTATCAGGGTATCATTATTGTATCATACCATTCCCCTATCTTTCTGCGGAAAATGTGTAATTATAAAAAGGAAAGAAAGAGAATAGAAAGAATACCCACAGATATGGTATCGTCACCCCAACCCAGGGGTTTTTAAGAGAATAAAAGGAAAAAGAATTATCCCTTCCACCTCCTCCCTTTATTCCCGTTCTCCGTTTCAAACCCCGGATCAACCCCACGTTTCTTAACTTTATAATAAGGTATCACCGGCAGCTTCCTTCCATCTTCTTTGGCGTCGATAGGTTCGTTATTACGGTGTAAGCACGGACATACCGGTTTCGCATCGAGTTCTATCTTCCGACCCGGGTCCTTTGGGGATTCGTTCTGTGGTCCTATTTGTATTCCCTGTCCTTCTTCTCTCTTTGGGAGGGGTTTGCAGGACGGTAGTGTTGAGTCCTTGGGGCGGATGTATGAAAGTATTTTCTCGAGGATTGATTCTAGCCGGCGTGGGAATCCTGTTTCTGATCTTTTTAACTTCTTTGCTGCGTCTTTGTCTTGGTCTGGTGAAGGCGGTGGGGGTGGGAGTGGGTTGTTCGTTAGTTGGATTTGGGAGGTCATGGATGGGCAGGGGCAGGGGGTTATTCCTGGTGGTTCGTAGTATGTGGTTGGAGGTCTTAGGAAGGATAAGGAGCTTGGTAGTGTCGATGGTGATGGTGGGGGTGGTGGAGCTGTGGTTGTGGTTGTGGTTGTGGGGTTTGGAGGGTGGGGTGTACTTGTGCTGCTGCTGCTGGTTATTGCCGTTGGAAGGTCCTTTTTGGATTTTGGTTTTAGGAGGACTACTGTTCTTGTTCTTGTGGCGGTTGCGGTGAAGGTGGTGGTAGCGGTGGTGGTGATGGCTTCTGGTGCATTGGCTTTTTGGGAGGTGGGTATTGTAGAGCGCTTTGGAGTTGGTGTATTCTGAGCCCTGGTCGTTTTCACAGTTGATATTGACCTCGAAAACGGGGGGTCGACAGCAGCGGTTAAGGTTTTGGTAACAGTGATGGTGGTGGCTACTGTCTCCGTCTCGGTTTTTGTGGTAGTAGATCTGGTCGTAATCGATGGCTTTGGGATCCTGATGGTTTCTATTTTCGTCTCGACGGGGTATTCTGTGATTGTTATTATCTTCCTTCGGTGTAGTGGGGTTATTGGTGGTGTTTTGGGTGGCTGTGGCTGTGGTGGATGGGTATTTATATTATCCCGGTTGTATAGTCTTTGTGTAGGTGCCTCGGGTGTGGTTGTAGTTATACCCCCCAGTGAAGTATTCCCCGTAGAAGTCGCTGGAGTTATAGTCGAAGGCGTCGAAGTAGTAACAATAGTAGCAGTATTAATATACCCCTCAACCCCCCTTATACCAACACCCCGATCAATATACCTACTCCCCTCGCTTCTCCTCCTCATCTTTTTGTAATACCCGCGGTAAGGAGAATACCGAAGCACGGGCGTGCGAACGGCACCGGGTTTGTAGTATGTGAAGTGGAAGCCGAAGAATGGGGCGCGGGGGGTTAAGGTCTTTGTCTTTGTCTTTGCCTTTGCATTTGTCTTTTTCTGTATCTTTGGGTTTGAGTCTGGGGTTGTCATCGTTGAGGATGGAGGTTTGGCGGTGGTGGGGAGGAGTGGTGGGAGTGGTAGCGGTGGGAGGGTGAATTCCTTTGTGAGGGTTGGGGATGGTGGGGTCCACCGGGGTTTCCTGTGTAACATAGGACATATATTAGTTTCGTATGGTGTTTAGGAGGGGGGTGGGTGATTACGTACGGGATGGGGAGCCCGGAGACCAGCGCCAGACACGACACTAGTATCCAGGCAATTTTCATGTGTGGATTTCTTTTGGCACTTCTTTCTTTTCCCTTCCCTTTCCCTTGGGGTTTTGGGGGGAGAAAAAAAGTTTATATATGCTGTTGGGTTTTTCTTGGTTTGAAGGTCCTGCTGATTATGCGGATTGTTCGGGAGGAGGGAGAATGGGTCTAAGTAATTCTAGGGTTAGTATATATCTTGAGAATATAGCATGGTGGTTATTCGAATAGACAGACTTACTAAAAAAGTTAAGTATCCCCCCTCCTAACCAGTAATCTATAACTCTTAAGACTCTCTTTCTGTCGTTTATATCTACCCCACCTGTGCAGCAAGGCTAATATATTTCCTCCTCTTTGAGTAATAATAATAAACTAAAGGGATAGGATATCGATATACCGCACACATGTAAAAAAAAGTAGAGATGTATATTCCCGGTTCTTCTTGTGAGGTGTTGGAGAAGGAAGGGTGGATGATGTATTATACGATATAACTTGACTCGTATTGGGAGGGGGAGGATAGTATAATAGTACCCCGGGAGTAACGTTTCTAATCCTAGCTAATTCTAGTTGTTCGTTAAGAGGAAGAGTAAGTAATTAAAAAGGAAGGAAAGCGAGGAGATGAAGATGAAGAAGGAGGATCGAGGGGAGAATAGAATAGTTAAGACAATTATTTAATAAAAAGCTATCTCAAAAAAAAAAGATATCTATTGTAGCAGCCGTCTTTAAAAATAAAAAGAAAAGAAAAAAAAAGAAAAGAAAGGAAAAGAGAGAAGAAACCCAATAATTCCAGCACATCAGAACACTAACACTCTTATTTATTTCCTTCTCCCTTTCTCGTTCCGACGGGAGGTAATTTCGTTTGTTGTTTTGCGTGAGAGGAAAATTCGGAGGGGATAGAATCGGCTTTCGAACTTTTTTTTGGGATGGATGTTCGTTGGTTCGGTAATCGGGGGGAGTAAATGCGATAGGATACTTTGAAGCGAAAAGAGGCGAGAGGCTGGAGGCGATATGATAGACGAGAGGGACGTTGTGTAATCGGTTGTTAAAAGGGACTGTGGTAGTGTGATTTCTTGGTATGAGCAAGAGCGGGAATATAACAAGCGAATAGATTGGAAAGGGGTTGATAAGGAAGTGAAGAAAAGAAGGAAAGAAGAGAAAGAAGGAGGGGGGGAGGAAAGAGAAACCAACCTTTTATCTCGAGGAGAACAGAATCATACAAAGAGGAAGGATAGGAGCAGGTGTGAGGGAAACTCCAAAAGGTTGTGGGGGCGAAGGGATGAGGAGGAGGAATATGGATAATGTTGTAATCAGTGCTGGAAGGAGAGGGCTTCAACTCTCAAACATGTGGCTTGAATAGAAACCCATAAGATACGGCGGAGGAAGGAAAAAGAAAATGAAAGAAACTCATGGCTCCAATGCAACAAAAAAATTCTTATTCATGAATAGAATCGTCGCGTTGCTGGAGGAAAAGTTACAAATGATATCCATCTCAGAAAAGGCTCAGAAACTTCAAATACTTGACTCCGAGTCTCCTGATAACCTCATTCAAGAATCGTCTGACTGCCATGATGATAGTAGTAGTATTCCTTTGGATGGATTTGGATACTGATGATCTGTAATAGCTCTTTTCTTTCTTGATTTCTCTGCGTAGCCGAGAGTACAGCAATGGTGAAGGAGGCGTAGAGGATATTTTTGTCTGTGGTGGGTGAAGGATGGATGATGTTTTGGTTCAAGAGGTCGGAGGGGGAGAACGTTGGAAGTTATACAGAGTCAAGAAGGAGAAGGTGGATTGTGTTGTTCGTGGTGTATTTTGGTGTGGCTTGAATAGAGATTGTGGCTTGATTGATGTGGCTTGAATAGGTTTCGTGTGACAAACTTTGGTTTAAGGTTGGCTTGGCACAACGCATGTTGTTTGTGGCAATGTATTCGGTGCAACGTCTGGTTACGCCACTGTAAACTGCTGGTCTGGGGGATGACGATATCAAGAGGAATACTTTCACTAATTTTATCTATGTTTGTTGGATAGGGAGATGTATATCTAGACAGATAGCAGCACAGTATTGGACTTATCAATTCATTTGGTAGTAGTTCAGGGGCTAACTTGGGTACTACGTTTTCCTTTCGTGAGACGTCACACGGACATACACAAGCCGATCGTGTCTGATAGAATGATACTTTTTCATACACCTCATTACCATGCAAAATATATTATATACATATACAAAGATGTAAAAACGATAAAAAAGACATGGGCGCTATATCGCCGGAAATATCTCGCAAATGAAACAAAAAAAAAAGGATGTAAGCGAGAAACTAGAAAGGAAGAGATCCAACGCTATCGCTACTGCTACTACTCCTCATGCTGTCCTTTCATCTCTAACCCGTGACTTCGTCCCTCCGGTTCGTGGTCCTTTAGCTCCTTCATAGGTGCTGGTTTCTTCATCCTCTGCCACCCTGTTTTGAATAGTGGGCTGGGGTTGAACTTTGGTAGTGGATGGGCCTCGGTGTTGAAGACTACCTCTGTCAAGGGGAGTAGGTCGTTCGGTGAGAATAGCAGGTAGAAGTATTTCAGTGTTTCGGCCTAGATTCCTTATTAACATTCACTCTCATAATAGTAGCGCGAAGGCGTAGCGGAGGGAAGGACGGGACGATGACTTACCAACCAAAAGCTCTCCATGTTATCTCTCTGACCTGCCGGAACACTCAAGACACTATTCAAGCTCGTGAACCCACCACCCTCGACGGCAGTATGCTTCATGAAGGCCTTGAAGATCTTCCAGCCCCATTCTCTATAAATATCGTCCCCGGTCATCCTCCACATCAAAAACAAGCTCTCCACAGTCTCGGGTCTTTGCAGGTTATGCGCATCCTGGGGTTTGATCACGATGTCGTCGTGGCCGGATTCATCCATATTAAAGAATGCGATTTCGGGGGCTAGGCCCGTGGCCGTGACGTTGTACATTTCGTAACAGGAGCGCATTAGTTCTATCGATAGCTTTAGATCTTCTTCTTCGCGTGGACCCCAAGTTGGTAGTTTTTTGGCCTCGGCGACGGTGGTGCCGTTTGTGGCGCCTAGGAGGATATTGCCGGGCATGAAGCAGACTAGATGGTCCATTTTGGGGGAGATGGTTGTGCCGACACCCATTGGTAATTCAGCTATGAATGTGAATCCCGAGGGGTGGCTTTTCTTTACTAGATGTTTTTTGATCCCTGCCATGGCTTCGTGGTACATTTCTGCGTAAATTTCCTCTCCGGTTTGTAGGAACTGTTTGAGAAGGTATTCGTAGTAACTGTCCCCGCGGCTACCTAGTCTGACCTCCCTGCCTCTGAATTTTCCGGTGGTGGCGTAGATGAAGATGGGGACCAACCCGTCGGTTGGGTGGTTGTCGTCGATGACTTTGATTGCCTTTTCTGATCTTTGCCAGTATACTTTCTCACCCATCAGTTTCGAAAGGTATTTCATTTCCAATTGAAGGGTTGAGGTTTCGGCCGTAGAGGAAGCACCGCCGTCGGCGTGGGATTCGATACCCTTCGAGGTCTTCAGGTTTACGGATGCGTATGGAAGACCGGAGTCTGAATTATAGGCTCCGAGGAGGCGATCCGCGAGGTCCGCTGCCTTTTCGAGGTATAAATCCGCTTCTCGCTTTACGCCCGGATCGAGTTTGTGGACTGTGGCGAGGTAATGCGCCGATAACAGACCACCCAACATCCTAATTGTTGTTTCGAAGGTGTTGACCTCTTGGTCTTGGTCGTAAGTAAGAGTGGTCTGAACCCATTCCCTGGCTTGGGCTAGTGGTTTGGTGAGACCCATCAACATCATGGTGTCGAGAGCATCGATGATGATCCAACCCAGACCCTTCGAGGCCATTTGTTTGCCGGTTCGAGAGACGGGGTGAAATTCGTCGAAACCCCAGGCGTAGGTCCTGTATGCATCCCAGGAGAGGAGGAAGGCATCTTTGACGCGTTCGCGACGTTCGAGCCATACCTTTTCGGATGTTGCTGGTTTTTTGGCCTTGCTGTCTGCGAACCAACCTCCTGCTATCCCTCCTGCCGATTCCTTCTTTCTGACGGGGATCTGGGAGTCGTCGTCCGAAGAAGCGGGTGGGAGAGAAGAGTAGTCTATATCGTCGTCATCGTTGCTGTTGTAAGAGTCGACGTTGGAGGCAGGACCGAAGAACCAATATACAGCGCCAATGATAATGATGGCAAGGATGGCGACTCTCTTGCGAAGGAACATGTCGCGTTTCCGACGACGGTAGCCATATGTGGATGCGGTGGAGGAGTAGTAGGGTTTGTCTTTATATAAGGGCAGGTCCGAGGTGGCGGATTTGAAGATGCCGCCGATGCGGTTCTGGACACCTGTGGATTTGTGGACGGAGCCGGAGGAGGCCCAGTAGGAGTCTTCGTTCTGGCGCTGGGGGTTTGTGAAGGAGGGGACATTGCGGGGGATGGAGAATGCCTGCGATGGTGTTAGTATGATATTCTTCGTATGGTATATATATATATATATATAGATATACATACCATGGTGGAGGTCTGTTCGAGGCTGAAGTCGCGTGTGCGAGAGCAGTGGATGTGGGATGCGCCGACCGAGAGAGAGAACGAAGCTACCACTCAGCGATTCATTCTGATATTCTGTTTGAAGTTGAAGTCTTTATCCCTGAACTACAGCCCATACACAAGCCTAATTGAAGGGAGGGGGGAAGAGACGAGGGTGAAGTCGAGGAATGAGCGGGATGGGGAAACTGTCCACGGTAGCTTCGAGCCGGCAGCCGGGGAGCTGTTCTGTTTGTTCGGTTCGGGTTAACCTGGTTTACAAGAGACAGGATCAAACGTCAAACAGACATTGACATCGTCACCCCTCCTCGACTCGACCTCATCTTTATTCCCATCGACTGCTGGCGATAGTAGCGAATACGAAGACAAGATGGTGTTCCTTCACTCCATGATCATTGCGGAAGGCGTTCCGATATTCGTATGTCCCCGTCCAATTGACATCCCTCTTCAGTGGTGCCAGAACTGACTGAGAAAAAAAAAAAACTCTGCAGGGCGCCCTCCAACGCTTCTACGGCATCGGTCCAAACATCGCCTCCCGAATCTGCGCGAAACTGACAATCTACCGCACGGCCAAACTGGGGGAATTGACCCAGAAGCAGTTGACTCAGGTGCAGCAGGAGCTGTCCAAGTTGACGATCGAGAACGATTTGCACAAGAACATCGTGGACAACATCACCAGACTGAAGGAGATGGGGACTTACAGAGGGAGGAGACACGCTATGGGATTGCCGGTGAGGGGACAGGGTACCAGGACGCAGGCGAAGACGGCGAAGAAGTTGAACAGGGTGGAGAGGGGGTTCGCGGGGGCCAGGAGGCAGGGTTGATATTGATACTGTCATTGACACTGTCATACTGTCCTTTCTGGGTGTCCTTTTGGATTGCACCATACCACAGTGGAGTATAAGACGGACTGGACGGGTTATCGAGCCACAGGATAGCAAGAGGGGCAGCAGGAGGGACAGTAGGAGGGAGAGAGATATCTGTGAATATGTACATACTAGTTATTATATTACCGGTTGCTGTTTCCGGGCGTTAAGGGAATTTATAAACAGAACAGACTAGAACCAGTACCGTACACTACTACATATAAATAATTACCATCCAATCTTATATTATATAATTACCTAGGTATACACCGGCAATTTATAAATCTCAAATTTATAAATATCAAATCGTGTGATATAATATTATAGCAGACCGAACTCTTGGCTGTCTGACTGGCTGTCGCGCGCAAAGAAACAAACCAATTTAAAGACCACATCTCAGCTACGTCACCCACAGAACTGGAACCACAACTAGAACTATCAACCTTCGACATCGTCCAACCCCCCGGCAGTCGAAAAGGGAAGAAGAAGAGGAGGATGAAGATGACGGGCAGACATTAATAATTACTATCAAACGAAAAGAAGAAGAAGCTTAAAGAGAAAGATCGAAATGTGGATTCTCCCGCTGGTCGGCTACGTCGGCATCATCTGCGGGTTTACCTTTCTCACCCTCGCCATCGGTGTGTATACTACTGCCAATATCTATGGATATAAAAAGAAGAAGGAGAATGGCTAATTGAGGGTTTGATTGGATAGCATCCGGACTGTACTACCTCTCCGAGCTGGTGGAAGAACACACGGTGCTGTCGAAACGGATACTCGCGCGACTGATACAAATCATCATTGCCATCCACGTCTGTCTGTTCGTGTTCGACAGGTTTCCTTTCCTGCTGACGTTGTTCAGCGGGGCGAGCCATGGGATCTATGCTATGAATCTGAGGAGGTTCCCGATGGTGGCATTGACGGACGGGTGGTTTATCGGCAGCTGCAGTACGTCCTTTCTTTCAATTTCACTAGTATATATATGTCTAAAGAACTGACTAGCTGACAACTGAATGTATGAATACTAGTATTGGTGGTGTCAAACCACATCCTCTGGTTCCGTCACTTCTCCAAACCGCCAGAACCCCTCTACGACTACTCGTCCTCGTCCTCACCTTACAACAGACACAGGAACACCTACGGGACGCCGGAATACAGACCGGTACCGTCTTTCAGCGAGATCTCGGCGTTCTTCGGGTTGTGCGTGTGGTTGGTACCGTTCGCATTGTTTGTCAGCTTGAGTGCCGGGGAGAACGTATTGCCCAGTTCGGTGGGAGGGGAGAGCAGTGCCGGTATGGTAGGAGGTGGAGTTACTGGTGGAGACGGGAAGAAGAAAGGGAGGAAGGGGCTGTTCAAGGGGGGTATAGATGGGATCGGGGAGTGGTTGGCGGAGAGCGGACAGGCTTTGGGGATAGGAGGGGGTGGCAGACGGCGCAGTGCCTTTGACTAGTACTTACCTGTTATAAGCATTCACTTTTATTATTGTTATTATTATTATTATTGTTATTATTGTTATTACTGTTAGCATGGGGATATACGGTCTATCAGACAGACACTGACCATAATAAACATTATTATAGTACTAGTACTAGTATAAGTATTACTACTACTACTACTACTACTACTACTATTACTGCCAGCATGGAGGATATATACTACCCCCAGCACTAGTAGTATAATATATAATGGAGAGGCATTTGGACAAACAGCTAAAACCGAACCGGCCCGTTTGTTTGTCCATACTACTACCGCTAAAGATGCATCCCGGCCCGACTGGAACAGTTAATCAGAAATTCTCTCGGATCAAACAGCCAGACATCTAACCAGTTCTTAAGTGGGGGCCTGTTTTATGCCTCAAGTCCCGAGAATGATTCGGGTCGCCGAGTCTAAAAAAATAAAAAATAAAAAAAAACTGAGGCTAGATCTTATCTGATCCCCTGCCCGGTGGAGGTCCTTCTCCTTCCAGCTGTCCTTCCGAAAAAATCCAATCTGATAACTTTTTTCTTCTTTCCCTTCCTCTTCTTCTTCTTCTTCTTCTGTTGTTAATTCTCTCTTCCCTTCTTCCCTTCATCCGTTCTTCTTTCTTTCTCTCTCTCTCTTTATTAAAATAAAATACAAAACTACATCCCCACATTTACATTTTATAACCATCAATCATGATCTCCCGACGTGCTCTGCAGGTATCTCCATCTTCCCTTTTTCCTCTTCCCTTCTTCCCCTCTTCCGATTGATTGCATTCCCCCACGTGGGGCTGCTTTTACCTCATCGATCTTCTTCTGCAACGCACACCGTCCGCTAACATTCTCGGCCCGATTCGTTTTTTCGAACAGACCGCTCTCCGTTCCGGCGTCAGACCCCAGGTCGCTGCCGTTCCCACTGTCGCCGCCAGGAGTAAGTTATATCAGTATATACCTACTAGTATTGTATGATTGACTGACTGACTGAAAACAGCATACGCTACCGTCCCCACCACCGTCAATGAGGACCTCCTCAAGCCCACCAAATACGGCGGCAAGTACGTCGTCACTTTAATACCAGGTACCAATCCTTTACTCTCTATATACATCTACTATATCTAACTAATAAAATCACAGGTGACGGTATCGGTATCGAAACCGCCGACGCCGTCCGAACCGTCTTCAAGGCCGACAACGTCCCCGTCGAATTCGAACAGATCGATGTCTCCGGTCTCGAGGAAGGAAAGAAGAACGCCGATGTTCTCTTCAAGGAGTGCATCGCCTCCCTGAAGAGGAACAAGGTCGGCCTCAAGGGTACTTATTTCTCCATTCCACCTTCCTTTTTCTTATTAGGAACACCGAGAGATGGAGAGAGAGAGAGGAGAGATTGGATTTATACTGATTGAATGAGCAAAAAGGTATCGTCTACACACCCGTCGACCGTACCGGACACGCCTCCTTCAACGTCGCCCTCCGTCAGGAACTCGACATCTACGCCTCCGTCGTCCTCATCAAGAACATCCCCGGCCTCCAAACCCGCCACCAGAACGTCGACTTCTGCCTCATCCGTGAGAACACCGAAGGTGAATACTCCGGTCTCGAACATCAATCCGTCCCCGGCGTCGTCGAATCCCTCAAGATCATCACCCGCGCCAAGTCCGAACGTATCGCCCGTTTCGCCTTCAACTTCGCCAAGGCCAACGGAAGGAAGAAGGTCACCGTCATCCACAAGGCCAACATCATGAAGCTCGGTGACGGTCTCTTCAGATCCACCTTCCAGAGAGTCGCCGAGGAATACCCATCCCTCATCACCAACGACTTGATCGTTGATAACGCCTCCATGCAGGCCGTTTCCAAGCCACAGCAGTTCGACGTCTTGGTCATGCCCAACCTGTACGGTGGTATCCTCTCCAACATCGGTGCCGGTCTCGTCGGCGGTCCGGGTGTCGTCCCCGGATGCAACATGGGACGCGAACACGCCGTTTTCGAGCCAGGTTGCAGACACGTCGGTTTGGACATCAAGGGACAGGGCCGTGCCAACCCAACCGCCATGTTGTTGAGCGGTGCCATGATGTTGAGACATTTGGGACTCGACCAGCACGCCGGAAGAATCTCCCAGGCCGTCTACAACGTTATCGCCGAGGGGTAAGTCAAACAAATTCCAACCACCATCATTTACACACATCTACGGAGAAAAAAACGGGTGCGCTAACTGGATATTTTTGGGTAATACAGCAAGGTCAAGACACACGACATGCACGGAACCAACAGCACCAGCGAATTCACAAACGAGGTCTTGCGCAAGATGGACGAGCTCGCTTAGGAAGGTTTCGACTTCGGTCCGTTTCCTGATCTCACGACCCTTAGTCCGTTCAGAAAGCCGTCTTCGATCCAGCATTTCGGTGGGATGTAATAGGGAAACCATTAATATTAGATCATGAGGAGGCATATTATACGGGAGGAAGGGCTTGAATGAGTCGGGGTAGAGAAAACATCGTTTTCCTACCTAACCTTGTTGTTTTCTGTTTTTTTCAATTCATAGTGTAGATACTATAGATATGGGTATTGGCGGGGTGCTTTTTTGGGTGCCGCGCTGCTTTTTTTTTGTCAATTCAATCTACTTTTTTTTTTTTTTTTTTTTTTTTTGGTGGTTCAATCTGATAGGGGACTTATGACGTCATAGAAACACACAACAGAACACAATAGACACAACTAGCAACTCAACCACCGCAGAATGTTAGTGATAATGACTATAAAGTTCTGGAAATGCCAGCGCTTTCCCTTCACCTCCACTACGCTGGGTTTCCATGAGAGTATATATAACCTCATATCCCACCTCATGCCTCCTTTCCTCTCTTTCCCCTGTCATCCTCATGCCGGCCTTGTGGTCCTCCCACGATCCCTTGTTCTTTTCTACGCGTATAAACATATCCTTGATCCCTTATACATGTCCTAAGATACTACCTATCTTCGCGAGCCTTGATGTTTGCTCTATATATATCGATACATCCCTGTGCTGCTACACACACTCCATGTAGCTCGGAATATGGATTTCGTTTGGATATCCTATATGCCTTCGAAGCGGTAAACCAATACCGGTCATTTTTGCGCACATAGCATGATATATATATCTTACTGCTAGGTCTAAGTCATGCGGTGTGCGTTAGTCACGGTCTATTATTAAGATCAGATGATGGTGGGGTGGTAGATTTATTTGATTTGGTTGTATATATTGGGGGTTGGGTGAATAGATAGGGAAAGGACTCATGGTTTTGGGTTTGTTTATCTATCTACCGACCTGGGCGGAGGTCTATGAGTATAAATACTTTATATTCAGGTAGATGTTTTGGGGTTTGTTTTTATGGTATAGATTGCATGCTGGAACTATGTATGCCGCGAATGCTCTGGAGGACTGTGGAAAGATGAGGACGGTACTCTGGTTATATATATGGTAATATAGGAATATTAAGCTGCTATACAGGGGCACCATGTCGTAATGGACCCATTGGGAAGGCATGCGCTTGCGGCTGTAATATAATGGACGAGTTTAGGAAAGAACACATGGGGATGTTGGATCACTCGCCAGTTTTCGATGTGGACTTATGAGGTATATATCTTCGGTTTGGCTTCGATGGTTAATTACGAAGGTCGTTTAAACATTTTTTTTTTTTTTTGTGGTTGCATTGAATGGTTATGTTACCGCCGTATACCGGGCTACATGGAGCGACTTGTAGCTTCGGACTCCACTGAAGCCTATGCGCATGCATGCTGGGGTGCGTTTTTCTTATATGGTCATTTTTTTTTTGGTGGTGACCCATAGTGGTGTTTGATGCATGGTCTGGGGTTATTTCGTTTGGGTATATATATAATACGGAGTGGAATCTTGTCTCATATACCAGACCCGACCGTCGGTTGCATAGGCAAAGAGTGCAGTATATGGCTATATACCTCTCGACCAAAATAATCGACCGCTATCCTGCGGCATGCATATATATACTAGATACATCCCTAACTAGCTTCCTGAGAGAGCTTGAAATAGGACAGAGAATTTTTTTGACGATGGATATGCATGTCATCCGCAGTCAACTCGGCTTTGGGAGTTTGAAGTTGTGAGGGTATGGGGTTTTATATATACATATTAAAATAGGGAGGGTGATCCGCCAGATGATAGGTATACTATATATCTTCGTCGTTTTGGGAGAAGGATACGACCTCGTATTTATGGGGTTCGTTTTGTCTTGGCTGGTACCTATATATAGATGTGGTATCTGGTATTACTTGTAGGCTTCTACGCATAGGTGTAGTCGAGTTCATGATGGAAAGAACGTGGGATTTATGGTTTATATAATTATATCACCATATTTCGATCGAAACTGCAGTATGGAAGTTAATGCAAAATGTGCGGATAGTAACAACCTCTGGTTATTCCAAATACAGACTACAACTATATTGCCACCATCTATACACGACATTCTACTCAATACATGAGATTATAGGTTCAAACCCATGTTTTATATATATACGAGATCGATTAGTTTTGTCGTAAAATGATATAATATCTAGATATCTCGGGGGTATTAGCGATCTAGCTACGATATATATGATTATATAGGATAACCTGCGATTTGATGGTGTCACACATATTCATCGGGATATGCGATACGAAATACACCTCCGAGAATTCAAGTTTATGGTATAATAGCTACACAGCGACTCTGTATCAGCTCTTTCGATGGTCCTTGATCCAAAGGTATCGGAATCATAATGATGAGGAAACGAGGAAGAGGGATCGATGTGTAAGATGCATATATATATCTGACAGTTGAGTAGAAATATGGCTAATTGACAACATCTCATGCCTTCTCAATGGTTGACCCCATACTGCAAATGCATAGATCGGTCATTGGTATGCACGTATGGAGCCTCGAATCCACCAAAGTATGGGATACTTTGGTTATATATAGCGATACATATGCATTGGCTGGTGCTGACTCTCAAAAAGCCAATCCACGGGCCTTATTTATGCATGTTGATACGAAAGATACAAAATAACTTTAAACATGTTAACAAGGCGCGCCGGTGCCACCACCCTTGCATGCATGTCGCTTCCAATCACGATATCACTTTATAAAGAGTGGCTGTATATACGAAGCGCTTAAGCGCGAAGAAACGGGATTTCCGGAACTCCGAGAACACATATACATGAACTCACGTAATCATTCGTTCATCCGAATATATTCTGTCGTCACCGGTTCTTAGGGTATATATTCATCGCCGTTTTTTTAACATTTACTACCGGCCGCTTCGAAATTGGGCATTATATCTGGCCGTCTACATCAATGACGGTAGCAAATTCTATTCCAGCGAATATTCGAATCCGCAAAGGAAAATTGATGTAATCAAGATATCGATTGGTCGAATATAGTAAAACCCAAGTATAGTAAGGGAATTTAAGGGATCCTCCGGCTCCGGATAATGATATATATATGCTATCCCTGAGTTCTCGCTCCCCGCCACTCGATGATACAATCACCGTTATGGCTGAAGACACTAGAAAGACAAAAAGAGCCATGCAAGCACGAGATATACTATGTATGGAGGCCGGAGGTACCCAAGCACGGGAGACGCGGATGGACATACTGGCGAAGCAGAGCATCCGTGCTGTTTTCTCACGGTGCGAAGCGAAGTCCAGCAATCTTAGCGGAACTGATGCATTATAGGGCTGAAATATTTGAGATCTCTTTGAGAGGGTCTATATATATATCCGGATATCCACACACTGGCAGAATGGCGCATGATAAACATAAAAATATACCTAATGAACCTTGCGGCCTATGTATCTATAACGTGTTATCTTTTTTAAGTTAGGTCTTCTATGCCCCCTGATCGCTATTAATTAGCTATATTAGCAGCTTCTATATTCCTTAGCACTAATCGATCGATATCGATGGTATAAATATGGATATATATTGATTTCTCGAAGCTAGGGTGAGGAACAGGATGGAGCGGTACGGCCGATGGGTCCGTAGTACCACTTAAGCTATGAAGATATATCGTAAAGTCAATTGATCAATAGGTTGAACTTTAACACACTGCTGCATCGACACTTGTATGTCTGGTTTGTTGTTTCGGTGATATAAACACCACGCAGTCGATGCCACATTCAATACAGAGGCATCGGATGCTGCGAGGTTAATGTAAACATAAACCATGGACAAAAATGCATGAAATGAAGGTGGTTTTTTATGTCATTAAATAAGTACTTTCTGGCCGGCTCTTCTTGATGTCCGGGAACGAGACCATTCCTTCCCGAATATATCGTAAAATATGTCGTGCGCTGGAGGGTTTATATATAACTAGCATATGAGGGGTCCTACTCATGAAGGCCCAACCGAGGAACTGTCTATGGAATCACGGAAGTAGATATCACGCGATACTACGTCCTGGCTGAACCTGACAATGTTGGTAGAGGGTATTTATGTTATTTTGATTACAGGGATAGTGCTATAAACTCCGTCATCCCGACAATGATACTTTTTGTACTTTTCTTGTTTATATATTTTGGGCGTATATATATAATTATAACACAGTTCATGGAAATAAGTTCATACGTCATGGCGGAGCTCTAGAGAGAGGGGTGCACCGGTGAAAGCATGCTATATTTTCTGTAGGGTTGTGGCTTCGAATTTCTGGCATCGATCGCGATCGAATGAGCCGACCTTTATAGCTTGGTTTATGCTACAATGACTTCCGCTTACTTATATCGTGTCTTATCAATTGACTAGCTTCCATGGTGCATAAACTTCGGCATGGCAAGGATGGCAAACGGTCTCAGCTTATATCGATATATACTTATATGTATAGTAGGGGAAAAATCGGCGTGCGTACTCTCGCAAAGCCAAAGGATCTGGCAAATCCTTGATTTACCATGTCTACCGGTTTACAAACGCGAAGCAATAATCAAAATGATGGATGGTACCGTGGCCTTTCGGTACACTACCCCTCCTCGGCATACACGAATTACTATTGCGAGATAATACCGCCGTAATAAGGTTCTAATTAAATGTAACATAGTACTAGGAGTGTAAGGCTTATTTCTCTCTCGTTTTTACGTGTCGCACCTAGAGAGGCCGTGGATTGCGTAAATAATATACATCTATCGCTGGACGTTTAGACAGTTGATATATAAATAAATATCGGACATCTGACGTTCTGACCCTTTATGTTTACATAAACCCCAAACATTTAATGACTATATATAAATACTTGCGGGCAAGATTTCCACGGCTTAGATGATATCAATTGCCGAAAGTGGAAAGATCTTGATGCTCCTCAGATCAACTCGACCTCTGAGCTCCAAGATTGAGCTCGTGAAATAGTTATACCGGCTGCTCACCAATCTGCATGCCATATGGTGCGTCGTAGAGTTATTTGCTTTTTGGTACGTTCGGACGGGCTCGAAGAACTCTTCTCTCTCGAAATTTTGAAGGGCCGCATTTATGAGGGCTATTATTATGTCTATCGTTCCGGTTATGGTGGTATTATGCTTGGCTTATTAAAAAATATCTATCTGTGTACAGGTCAGGAATCGCATCTCGTTATATAAGTATACATGCAGGCACGTTGGAAAAGTGCGTTTATTTCAAATTTGTCCGATGCACAATATTTTGCAACTTTTGGGCTGGGCGCCGGCCGGCTTTATAAGCAGCAATAGCAAGGGCTGCAACGGCCAACTCACCCCACGGGGGTAACTTATAAAACCGGGGAATATTGTTTAAACTGCGGCCAGTTGGGCCACCACTCCAGGGACTGCGAGAATCCGAGAGGGATGGAGAAAAAACGGGAAATAGCAGTAGCCCAATTTAAGACTTGAAAGAACGCGGGTCAAGGGGGAAATACAAATACAGTAAAGGTAGACCAATCAGACCTAATCAGTTTAGTAAATGTAGCCGAAGTAGAGGGTAATAAGTTAAATTTTAGTTTAAGATTGTTCAAGGTAGACATTGATATAGTTTCAGAGAGGTATAGGGGTTACATGTCTAGTCCATTACCTTGGACAATATATACCAACAAGAAAAAACAACGTTATGCTAATAATTATAATTCCAGTGATTCTGACTATAGAATTAGCCACGGCAACATACTAAATCCAGGCCGGCCGATAAGCCTAAATCTACGTCAGCCAAACCAACTTCAAAATCTGGTGGCCAGAGAAACGACATACAATGGATTAAAAATGGTGACCCGAACTCTGCCTTGGAACAAATCATGCGTAGGATAGGCAACCTGGAACTACCAGTCAGGGTCAAGGATCTAGCCAAAAACATCTTCAATCCCTACGCCATTCGCAGCAGGTGCGGTCCCAGACCCCTGCTTAGCCCTGGCTAGCTTTCGAGGCCGAACTAGGTTGAGTGCCATAGCTCGTTGGATGTCCGGTGATATGCTAGCTAGATCCTTAACTCATGTAGAGGCACTGACATCTTGTCGGCATTGAAAACCCCCAGACAATCATAGAATGATTTATTTACATATTTCGCTTGGAGCGTTATAGGCTATATATACATCCCATCATGATATTCTGTGTTCAAGCTTTCCCTTCGCTGGGATAAGACGATAAATCAAGACCAGGCGACCATATCCAGAGCAAACGATGAACAAATCCCACGTGCACCTCGACATCTTTCCCGTGTCCAGTGGCAAATTTTGGATCTATATAGAATAAATTCTGAGTCGACAACGGGGGCCTCAACTATGAGCTAGAAGTTATGTGTAATCTAATATAGCTCTGAACCTTTTACATTTCCTCCCATCATCAAATTCGTCAAACATGCTATTCTAACGAGCCATGAGATATATGTATACACAACCCCAGAAATATGTAATGCAGTACCGAAGCGAATCTCTTGCATCCTCGCGACACTTTTTAACTTAGCTTGCTATATTTGTAAAATATTATCATACTAGTAGAGGTCGACTAGCTTTACTATTATTGATCTCACGGGCAAGGCGGATGGAGTAACCACGTTTCGAATTTTTAGCTATACATCCTGTAGCTTAGGATCTTTTATATTATGGCGAGGTATACTCATACTTTTTTGGTACACATAATATTGCAACATTTCGGCTATATCCCTGCCACCGGTGCACCAAGAAAAAAAATGTACCGATCGAGGTATCGATATTTTGGCAATTGCGCAATGAAGCAAAAGCTTGTTATAAACGTGCGGTGAAAAAGAATCCCAACGCCCATTTATGGAAGCCTTTTGAAAATTGTGCCCTCCAGTCGATGAATGGAAAAATTGATGTCCTAGGGATTGCAAAAATTGTGCGTTTGCTGTTCACAGCATTTGTTCCCTACGAGTAATGTGCATATGGTTTGATGTCGAGATAGAGATATAATAATGTAGTTATAACAATGTATACTATACCATTACACGTTTTCCCCTGATAATAACTTATGAGATAAGATGAAAATAGAAGGTATAATGAAGGTAGTCTCGGAGAACCTTCTTGTATTGATAATGAAGGAAGGAAGGAAGGAAAGGTCCAATCTGAGGGTGTACGCTACAGGGTGTTTGGGAGGTCTCAAAATACCCCGTAAACGGGGTTAGTGATGTATACTAAAGGACTAAAAGAAACCTCCAGGGGCGACTCATTTGATTCTGAGTATATAGAGCGGCACTGCGGGGTTCTTTGCGTTTTGCTAGCGTATCAATATTAGAATTAGTGTCGGCTTAATTTGCTCATGATCACAAGGCTACAATCCATTGCATTGATACAATTGTAGTCAGGGACTCAATAGAACATTCCAACCCTTCCTGTGCGCATTTTATGGAGCACTTCTCTGTGTAGGGCATTAGAACCAGGGTCTGATTCTTGAAATACATACCTCATAGGAATCAAAACTGCTTATCCAACCCTGCATCCTATCCATACTAGCTTCAAGAAGCTCTATATTCTTGCTAAGTAGTCTCAGAAGAAACCTCCTGTTCCTCTTCCCAAAGGAGAGGGAGCCATGGCCCTCAATCTCCCGCTCGCACCCCCAGATTATTGACTTTAACATACGCCACGTCTCTTCACCAGATTTGAGGAATACGCCAAACTCCGCGATATCCTCTTGCCGATCGCCATAGAGTCTCACTATGCTTTCACCCCGCATTATCCTCTCCTGGAAGTTAGTAAGAATAACCCGCAACTTGTCCGCTTTGGCCACCAGCCGGGACCTAGTCTCGAAGTTAAGATTGGTTGCCCAGGTATATATTTCTTCCCTCAGAGAACCGGCATCGTAGGTAGTTTGGTTGAACTTGATTTCTGTCGTCGGCCTAAACAGGTTGCTGGGGGACACCCTGGAAGGAGAAGGCTCCCGAGCCTCCCTTTGCATTTCCAGTGGCTCGGTTTCAGGAATACGACTCCAATCTTCGAGCTCGTCACCAAGGCTTTTTATGAGAACGTCGCTAGATATGGGAATAGACATTTCATTTCGGCGCACTTTTCGTAACCTTGGTGGGTGAGACATCCCGGAACCATGGCTCCCCATGGAACCATAGCTCCCCATGGAACCATAGCTCCCCATGGAACCATAGCTGCCTATAGAAGAATCAGGGGAAGCTTGTCGCGGGGGAGTATCCAGTTTATGAACTATTCTCTTATACTAGGCTTGTGTTTTAGAGATCTTCTAGAGCGTTTACCGCAAGCTCACTTACATGCTTTGTCTCTGAGTAATCACCATCATCATTATCGTTATTATCGAGAATAGCCTCGTGAGGGGGCCCCGAGAATGACGCTATGGGCCCTAAGAATCTGGTTAAGGAAGCCGAACGGGGCCGGTCCCGGAGAACGCCGACAGGGGTTCTGGAGGCCCACCTCTGGGCTGTAGCTGTTGCGGTTGGCCTCGTTCCCACCCGCTCCCGGGGCCAAGTTGGTACCGCGTAGAGCTAGGCCGCGCAAAAGACTCATTTGTATGGCCCCGACACGACAGACAGAATGAGTTCACATCGTGTGTATGCAGGCAGCCGCCGGGCAGTCCAGCATCCATTGGATTATGCGTGATGATAAAGAGGCCTATCCTTGTAGTCCGGTCAGAGGGTACTGATCTTGGCGAACAAGAGCTTTGTAAATCGATAAGGACGAACGTTAACGCTCGAGCTTAGATATAGATGTGATAACTAGTAGTAAGCACTTACTCAGTTGAATCGCTAGGGACACCTGGGTACGTTTAATACCTATAGAGCCTTGTCCACGCAACTGTGCAGGTCCCCATACTAACGTGTAGGGTTAAAAGTATGACTTGTACATGTACAGCAAATGATATATTGGTCACGTGAATACACATCTCTTTCAACTTCGCGATCATGCATGGCATATATATGGAGGCCAGCAGTACCTACGTCCTACTATAGGTACATGCATCCTTCAAATTCGAATATGCGCGTGTGCGCATACCTAGATACATCTGGTCATACGTCGTGGCCATAGTCATGGGGCATCTGTAGAAATTCAAAAGTTGGCCTCACTACTAGCAGCGCTACTGGCTACCCAAGTTTTTTTTTTACGGTTTTGTAATGCTTACAAGAGGGATGTAATTAAGATCAGCGAAGGTTAAATGTTTGAATATGGAGTGTATTAAGTTTGCACATGTGTGCAAGCTGAAATTTCGTCATGCGTGGAGCATATCTTCATCTGAAGGTAAATTTAGTATGTTTATAAGCTCTTCATTTTTGTACGCTCTATTTAGTATGTTTAATGTGTTTCCCGGTTAGAGTACGTAAACAACGTAGATTGGATTCAACCCTGTGGGCGATGTCTGACCCATCGCCATAAGTATCCCTGTAGAAACTTAAGACCTGCTTCCAAAGCCTTTCTGCGGTTTGCAGCTCTACAACTGCAGGTACTCTAGCTCCTTCTTTTTTTTCGCCTTCCTTCATGAATGCCAAAGCTAATTCGTCCACCGCTCGCATGGTGTCTGGGTGATATTCTCCCCACCACTCCGTGTATACCGCGATTACCTCTCTCAAAAGACCGCGGGCAGCTGTGAACTGATCGAGTTTAACATAAGCTCTCCCAAGATTCAGCTTCACCGAAACTATGGTTGGATGAGATGGCCCCAGCACTCTCTTTGGGCTGTCGAGAATCTGTTTGAAGAGTTCAGCTGCGGAATATGCTGAATCCTTCTGTAAAAGCAACTCCCCAATATCTTTCAAGATCCGAATATGTAGGCGATTCCGTTCATTTATTGTGAAGCCATACAGGTCCCCCGAGGGTACAGAGAAGTAGTTTGCTGCAATGCGTAGCCTCGTCTCAGCCTCCTCTTGACTTCCCACCATCACGAAGACTACGGCTTTGTTGTACAAAATGGACATCGCTGCATCAGGTGTGAGTATGCCTAGTTTGCGTCTCAAGTCCAATGAGCTCTGGAATAATTGAAGCGCACGGTTGAATTGACGCTGGCCCGTGCGGACAAGCCCGAGGTTGGTGAAGACGTCTGCCAACAGCTCGGATTTGGCTATACTCGGGGGGCCCATACCGAGGCCACTCTTGATCATCCGATAAATGAGTGCAGCTCGCTCATACCGCCCCAAATGCCTAAATACCCTACCCAAGCTTTCAAGATCTAAAAGATTAGTATTCGGGCCCCACCTCCCTTGCTCTATATAGCTCCAGCATTGATTGACATGTGGTTCCAATCGCCGCATCCTTTCCCAAAAATCGGCCTCGTAAGATCGAGGCACTTGGACAGCCACCAGTGAGATCGCGGAACTAATGTATTCCTGCTCATAGGCAATTGCTCTCTGCTTAGCGACGACTTGGATTGCCGGATGGGTTTCCCAAATCTGCCGGCCCCCAGCACACGATTTGAGCTCTATGAAGGACAAATCTGCTAGAATAGGGTAAAAGCCTCTAAATGGAGTCTGGCGGGCGGCAAGGTGGCGAAGCCAGCCCAGGCTTAAATCATTGGTTGCACGTGCACCAAGACAAAGATCGTACCATAGATCCCTATGGTCTAAAAAACTAAACAGAGTGAGTAGTTTAGCTGCCGTGGGATTTTCCGTTTCGAGGTCCTTGAAGCTTAGCTCCATAGATTGGGACAGTGATTCACCGCCACCAAGAAGCTCGCCATTGGATTCTTGTTTTTTCCATTCTTTCACATAAGCTGCAACCGTATACCGATAGCGAGATATAGAAGATACCGCAAGTCGAAGGGCTAGGGGAAGCCCCTTGAGCAATGTCACCAACTCCCGGACGTCTGAAGGTTATGTTAGGTTTTATTAATCTGCATCGCATTGGCTGTAACGACATACCTCCTTCCTCCAAAAGTTTCTTGCTAACTTTCAATTGGAGTAGTTTAATAGCATCGCTGTCTTTGAGCCCTTTGACCTCGTAACTTAGGTGATAATCCTCCACGACATCCCGCCGCCTTGCAGTTAAGAGAATATAACCTCGTTTTAACCTAGCTAGAAAGTTATGAATATTAAACTGTACGTGTACGGGGTGTTTGGGGATTGGATGTGGTTTGTCATTTATTCCATCAACCACAAGAAGCCAATTAGAACCTTCTAACCGACCAAGCTCGGCGAAGAACAAGTTGACGAGTCTCATTCGTTGTTCATCTGAACTCTCAGCTGGGTGCACACTTTCTGAAGGGATCGGGCTGTGGCTCGCTTTAAGCATACTTATAACGCTCTGCTCGAACGCCTCTTGACTCTCACCATTAACCCAAAAGATTTCACGTTCTGGGTGTTTAAATCTTTGCTGGCGCACGAAGCTGGCGGCTAATTGCGATTTTCCTACGCCGCTGAGACCCCACAGGCCGACAGTCGACTTTTGTAGAAGCCTTTGCGCTTGGAAACCTAGTTCCTCTTCGAGGTAGCCTAGCTCTTCGTCTCTGCCCACAAAAGCCCAGCTCTCGGGCAAAGCATCTGCTAAACGAACATCTTGATCGGAAAATGGCGTCGAGGGTTGCACCAAGAGCGGCGTCGAGGGTGGCGTTGAAAATGTTGAGGGTGTCGAGACTAAAGGCGATGCTGAATGAAAATATTTCCAATCGTACGATTAGTCGGCATGCATAATGCGAGGGTCGGGTTCCAAACCAAATCTTTCAGTAGGATTTTGTGAAGCTTACGCACTCGTAGGGCTTTCATGGCGATAAGAAGGTAGTCTTGTAAGAACTTCTTTAGCGTACGCTGCGGCTGTTATTGCTGCGTATGGCTGCCAAGTATCGTTTTTTTCGGAATCGGCAAAATCACTGATACCACGGATGACAGCTACCGGTAACCTCGTCATCATCCCAGCAGCCTCCATTTCAACTGCTATGCCGTGGTATTTATCCCTCAGATGGTCTCGTTTTTCCTTAGACTTTATTACACTATTTCCCGAGAGTATGGTACCGTAGTGAACCGCGGGGTGGTCTAGAACTTGAGAACCCTGTGTAGGCGACCACTCACCGTTGTAAGGTGGGGAGCCTGGTATCTGAAACTCTGGTCGATCCTCGGTCACACGCAGGTGCCTTCTAAACTTAGACTCGCCGTGAGCCCTGATGATATTGATAATCGATCTTAGAAGTGGGTGTGTCGCATTTTGCCAATGCTTTAGTTCAAAAGTACCGTTATCTCCCGCCCGACCAAGGTCATATCCAACTACACCTGGACGATCCCCTTCTGGAACTGCTACCGCCACATCCCCAAGCCGAATGTCTCTCGTAGGCGAAGGGATCCCTCCAGCAATGCCAACTAATAACCCCATTTCAAGGTTTGGCAGGTCGCGCAGGACCTCCGCCGCCATGCTCCCCGATACACCAAGGCCATGTTCCTGGTAGTAGCCGACGACGGCTACTGTGTGACTAGCGATTTTGCCGATGGTATAGATAACGTTTTGGCCGCGGGCTCTCGATGGAATGTCTTCAAAGACGCTGTCTAACATGGCGATCGCCGCCCGTAGTTCAATTTCTAATGGACATAGCCACACGATTTTACAATCTTCGAGCAGCTTCGTGGTGCTAGCCATTTCGTGATGATATTCATTACTGGGGATTTCGAGGCCTAGAGAACGGCGGGTTGGATCGCGGTTGGATGGTAAATTGTTGTTGATGGAAATGCGTGCGTGCGCTTGGTGCCAGCACGATAAGCGTATACATATGTACCGCACTTGGTATCCAAGGCAGCCTCATGATCAGGCTGAGGAAGCGGTAGGATTGGTCGCCGCCACAAGGCTCATAAAATTTATAAAAAGTTCATGTGTGTGACAGTGTTGTCCTCGTTGCGCCAAGAGGGTCCCAGACTAGTCGACCACTTCAGGACGACTAACCTGAACAGGTACTCCAAAAGTGGCTAGACCAGATTCGCCTCCTCAGATCCCTGCAAAGTCCCACAGACGTCAAGACGTTTTACCTAAGACTCTTCGAAATAGAACAAAGGTTTTTTCTTAAAAAAAATAAAAATAAAAATAAGATAAGATACAGCAGCCCACAATAATATTTCCAAAATGTATTGTATAAAACTTAGAAAGCCCCAACTGAGATGAGGCATAATCGGACTTCAGCACGTGAAGTTCAGTCGCCAAAGTCTAAATATTAATTCAGGCTCGCCATGATATGTACAATTGTCCAAGAAACAAGAACTATACAATTTCTTGATGGGCCATAACGAGATTTTTATATAGGCTAGTGGCTCGTGAATTAATCATGTTCTGGTTTATGAACCCCCACTGATGCACGAACTAGCGTGCCTGTTTGCGAAGGAGGAGTAGCAAGTAGCTAATGTAGTTCCAAAATTTTGCGAATTCGTTGCAACGTTGACTGACATCTAAGCTGGCTGGTTTCTATGGCTGGCCTATCAACTAGTTCGGCTAGAGGTGGTCTCATTCCTAGATGCATGTCACAAGGGGCGGCCGTTGTTTAGTACCAAGTTCAAGTAGGTGTTGTAGTATGGGTCCTAGAGGCTAGATGACCATAGGAGTCCATAGAGGCCGACAGCAGTGTCTGGATAGTATTTTAGATCGATTTGCTATGCTTCAAAAGTGTAAACTGCGTTGGGCGAGGTCAAAAGTTACACCAAAGATCAGCGAGCTTAATAACACCGATCGATCGACAGGACGCTGATCCGCAAAATCGTCCATAAATCAATTATAAACCTTCAATATTTTTTCCCAATTCAACATCTTTTGTCAGTAACAACAGGACACCGAATTCCGACCTCTCCATTTAGATTTCCACACCCCGCCAACCTGGTGGTTAGGTAGCTCACCATGCCACCGGTAACACCATCTCACATTTACGCCCTCTCCAAGGTTCTCCCTTTCGCCAAAACACCTCTCAGACCTCGATACCCAGATCTTGATGACAGCGAGGACGAAGGGTCTTCAATAATCAAATCCGACGATTTCCTTGACGGATTAGCTCTCCTACTTGTTCAAAAGCCTACAGACGATGCTGTAGCAATATCAATCGTTCGGGACCCACCACGTACGAGATTTTACTACACAAAGTCCCGTCTTCCGTTCGACGACAGTGAAAAAGCAGGATTGGAAAAGATTAAAGCCCTACTGCTCGATGCACGGATTGGCCATGCAACTGGATTTTTATCATTATCCGTGGAATTATGTTTCGAAAGGATTATTTCTCGGGTGGTGGAATTAAAAAATGTTGGGGAACTACTGGGATTGACACCCGATGCGTCTGATGGGGAGTTTACGATGATATGTGTTCCAGATGAAGAAACAGTTTGGAAGTATATAACATCCAAATATGGCGCTAAGGAATTGGAAAAGAGTAATTTGAGAAGGGTGGTGCAATTACTCTTCCTAAGCTCCCCGGGGAGGGAGACACAGAGAGATATTATCACGGAGTATCTTCGGATGGCTATGATACTATCTGAGGTCCTTGCAAAGGGACTGGAACTTTGGAGTACGGGGGCCATTGCTGGGTTGCCGTTAAGTAATGATAGTAATGGGGATATGTGTGGGGTTTTCTTAGCAAAGAAGGAGTTTGGAATGTGTGGGGCCGAGCTAGAGAAAGTATATGAGGAGTCTGAGATTCTTATGGGGAAAATTGTGGATGCTATTGGAGGCGTGGGGGTCTATGCTAAGGCCGCTAGAGACATAGCAGTATTTTTGAGGGAAGATGTTGAACTTAGAAGGTCTATTTTGGAGAGGAAGGTTTTATTTTATGAGGTACTTACTATACCCTAACTTTGACGAGTATGTGCATACCCAAAGTGACTAATCTGCTATAATAGGTGAAACCGACCATACCAGTAATGGTAGAAATAACAGGGAAACCAGTCGACCTTATCAACAAATTTCTACGCAAATCTGGGAGGGCAGCAATGACAGATACCAGAATTACAAAGACCTTTCCAAACTGGCCAGAATCAAGGCTAAAAGATAGTAGCCAAACAGTTTCATGCTACGTCCACTGCGAGCTTACCCTTATCTGGCATACGATAAGAACGGAGCACAGTCTACATAAAGTCGACAAAGTTAATTTACGTTATGGATGTTCGCATGGCAACTGTTACCTTTGCGAGGTTTATATCCAAGGACTGAGAAATCATTTGGTTGGAGCAGAATTGGGGAAGTTTTTGACCGCTGAAAAGAGAGTTGAGACGCGGCAACAGGAGCAGGAACACCTAGATGACTTATCCACTATTGTGTCACACCTGAAGGGGCTGACTGCCCAGCCTGGGAAGGCTTTACGGGGCTGGTTCTCTGGAGTGACGCAACAGGATCCAGGAGGGAAGCCCTCTATTGATTCCCCGTCCAGAGACTCTCCCAGTTCTAGGGAACAAAAAGAGCAAATACCGAAGCATGTACCGCTGGCACAAAAGCTCCCTCTGGAACAAGAGCGGAAAGGCGAAGAAAAACTTGAGAACCCGGGGTATTCAAGAGGATATAGGAGAATATTTGCGGAATGGCAGTTCCCGAAGGATACACCGGCAGAGGTGAAAAAGGAGGTGGAAAAGAATATTGAAGGGAAACTACGGGATATATATACTGCGACTAGAGCTTCTAATAGGAAGTCGGAGGATTTGAAAAAGCCTGAAGGCCTGCCACCAACGATCCTGGAGGCCCGCAGTCAATAGTTACGCATTTGTATAGTACTAGCTAGCTAATTATTCCCCGCTACCCCATACAATCAATACATATCGATAGCGCGTACATAAATTAATTATTAATGCCCACCCGAGACTGAATTATATTAACCGGTGTTGTATGTTGGAAGCTGACTAAGCGACAGGCCATCCTGATTCGGGTAACTTTGACGGTCCAAAATAAATTTTTATCGATAGCGAAGCAAAAGCTACCCCGAGCAGACGACCTTCAATAAAGCCCTCATCTTCAACCTGCATATTTGACTTGCCCCCCGAAATCGTATCCGAAATTTTAGGATCAGGTAGATTGTACTATATTGCGGTGAGTGCCTGCTGTCTTGGACGAATGTACTGCCATTACATCACACGAAGCCGCGAGGGGTTTAATTTCTGTTATACAGGTGGTGGATAGCCCTGGCAATGTGGGGAGCTCAAAAATAAAGCCCCCAGTCCCCTCTACAGTTTACCCTCCCCCCGGCCTGGAATGCTTCCCAGAATAAGATATCTCCTAACCAATAGCGGAATTCCTCGTTTTTTATTTTTATCTTCACTTTGCTCCCCTTTGGCTAGTTTGGGGTCAAGCTAGCTGGTCTGGGGCGTAGTTCGACAGTTAACTTGCAGTGTTGTCAAAGACTCAACTGCAGAAATTTTAGCTGACCTAAATTGGCTACTATCCAGAAACACCTCCATCCACCGTCAACCACCATCATCATCACCATCATCACCCTCATCACGGCTTCGACTTCAGCCTCAGTCATCATTACCCCTATAAGCCACTATCCGAGCTACACATACTAGACAGTAACGGTAGCAGCAGCAGCAGCAGTCACAGAACCTCGTCTTTCATCCGTCCCCCTCCCCTCCCACCCTACCCTCCACCCAATCGACAATATGTCTACAGGAACCTGGCAGACGGGGATGCCTGACTCCCCTACAAGCTCTCCAGAGCTTCAACCCACATCCGACCTTCCAGTCGACAAGTTCGGCAATACAATCCAGGATGGCGACAACTTGGACCTAAACCAGGAAGATGGTAGCGAAGAGTCCGAATCTGAGCCAGAAGAGGCCCCAAAGAAGTCGATTCTGAAGAACAAGAAGGGTGCTGAAGCACCTCCAGAGCCACCAAAGCCTGAGCTCCCACCTCAGCGTGATCCTACCACAATAGACTTCACTACTTTGGATCCTCTTCATCCCGAAATTATCGCCCGTCAGGCTACTATCAACATTGGTACAATCGGCCACGTCGCCCACGGAAAATCCACTGTCGTAAAGGCTATCTCCGGTGTCCAGACCGTCAGATTCAAGAACGAATTGGAGAGAAATATTACCATCAAGCTCGGTTATGCCAATGCCAAAATCTACAAGTGCAACAACCCGGCTTGCCCGAGACCTACTTGCTACAAGTCGTTCAAGAGCGACAAGGAAGTCGACCCCAAGTGCGAGAGACCTGGCTGTGAAGGTTCATACCAACTCCTTCGTCATGTTTCGTATGTTCTCCCTTTCTCCTCTTATATTTTGAAGTAGGTATCCGGCTAACATACTTACAGCTTCGTCGACTGCCCCGGTCACGACATTCTCATGAGTACCATGTTGTCTGGTGCTGCCGTCATGGACGCCGCTCTTCTCCTTATTGCTGGGAACGAAGTCTGCCCTCAACCTCAGACCTCTGAGCATTTGGCTGCCATCGAAATCATGAAGTTGAAGCACATCATTATCCTCCAGAACAAGGTTGACCTTATGAAGGAAGCTCAGGCCGAGGACCACTACCAGTCGATCCTCAAATTCGTCCGAGGAACTGTTGCTGATGGCGCTCCCATCATCCCAATCTCTGCCCAGCTCAAGTACAACATCGATGCCATCAACTACCACATCGTATCCAAGATCCCAGTCCCAGTCCGTGATTTCACCGCCGCTCCACACATGATCGTTATCCGTTCCTTCGACGTCAACAAACCAGGTGCTGAAATTGAAGAACTTAAGGGTGGTGTCGCTGGTGGTTCTATTCTCACTGGTGTTTTGAAAGTTGGCGATGAGATTGAAATCAGACCCGGTCTCGTCTCTCGCGCTGATGGCAAGATCAGTTGTACACCGATTTACTCCCGTATCGTCTCCCTTTACACTGAAAACAACGATCTCAAATACGCCGTTCCCGGTGGCCTCATCGGTGTCGGCACCCGTGTCGACCCCACAATTTGCCGTGCAGATCGTCTCGTTGGTTTCGTTCTCGGCCTTCGTGGGCAGTTGCCTAATATCTACATCGAACTTGAAGTCAACTACTTCCTTCTCCGCCGGTTGTTGGGTGTCAAGACTGCAGACGGAAAGCAGGCTAAAGTTACCAAGTTGGTTAAGGGTGAGGTTTTGATGGTTAACATTGGGTCTACAGCCACAGGAGCGAAGGTGATGAACGTTAAGGCCGACGCCGCTAAACTCGTCCTGACTGGACCTGCTTGTACCCAAGATGGAGAGAAGATTGCGCTGAGCCGAAGAATTGAGAAGCATTGGCGTTTGATTGGTTGGGCTAATATTGTAAGTTCTCTACAGATCAGTACCATTATTTGGCTTTATGCAAGTATACTAATTTACTATCTCAACAGGTTACTGGTGTCACCTTGGACCTTCCACCTGCCCCAGCCGTCCCAGCGTAAATCTGTCCTGCTTTTTGAAACGTAATCTCATCTTGGACAGAGTCTCATCGTAACGACCCTCTCAAAGAAAAAAGTTCTTTTAACCACAAAAGCACTTTCCTTTTTTCTTTTCGCCACCTTTTACGCTTCCCATCTTTGTTTTTTTTTTCTAACACAAAGACTTCATTGTTGATCGATGCACAACTGTCATCTTATTTCCTCTGTTCTTCCTTTTTTATGTCTGACATGCACTACGTGGGAGTTTGATGTTTTAAACAATTTAAAGTACCCTTTTGATACACCTTTTTCCTCCTTCCTTCTTCTTTCAACTCCGTCGACAACTTACGTCGACGGGTTTCTTTCCTCCACGTGGATATGTCATATACGATTTCTCTTAAGGTCCTTCTTCCTCTTCTTAGATTTCCCTCCTTCCATTACTCCGACTAAGACACCAAATCCTCATGTATGCTCTTATTCCCAACCTTCCTTTTGTCGTTTTAGGTCTTTACAAGACGAGGAGCTAGGCGGCATCAGTGGGATCCATAATAAACCCTTCCCCTTGCTATATCATTCAACCTTAAGCTTATGAAATTCCCCTAAGCTCTGCTAAGTAATTGTAATATCGGAGAGAATCCGGGCCGTATATACACCAAGTCGTCTTACATATGTTGCTAGACGGGAGAATTACACAATATATAATGGTACTTTGTCTAGATATATACATCGGTACACATAAGACGAACAGATTAGCTCTAAGTGCATGTAGTAGTTTTTGGAAACGAGACCCTTGTTTTCCCTTGTTTTTTTTTTTGTAAAGATTTATTCAACAGAAAAAAAAAAAGAAAAGCAGACCTCTATCCAGTGTCTCGACATGTAAGAAAACTAGAGTACAGGGGCTTCCGAGCCCAATGATATAAAGAAAAAGGTTAAAAGACTAACTTGTCGGAAACGCCAGAAGTAGGATCCCAGGGATGAGGAAGGAAAAGCAAGAAATTAAAGGGAGCCCAGCGTGAAGGGGAATATAGTACTGGGTGCCCTTCCCCGAGGACATACCCTAACCGTAGAGTGGTGAAAAACAAAAAAAAAGGGGGGGGATTGATAACAAAAAAGATCCCATAATCTACATCTCATAATCTTCCATTTCCATGTCCTCCTCATCATCAATATCTTCTTCCTCCTCAGTGGCATCTTCGTCCTCCATTTCATCTTCATTGTTCTCCCTGGCGTCTTCGAAGACATCGTCCTCAAATTCAGCCTCGCTTCCAAACCCTTCGTCATTGTCAACTCGCTTCCTCTTTCCGTTTCCGCTCTTCTTGGTTTCGGATTCAGCTGGAGCAGGGGCGGATTTGTCTTCTTCCCCGGTAGATCCCTTCTTTTTCCTCGCTCTATCCTCATCTTCCCACTTTGGAAGGCGTCGTCTAATCCTTCGAAGGGCAGCAGCAATACCAGCTGCCTCTTCTCCGAAGTCGTCGACCTCATCGTCTAATGGAACCAACCCAGCGGGCCCTTTAGTCGAGGTTCCGTTGTTGTATTTAGCCCGCTTTCTCCTTGCTTCCTTCTCTACCATCTCCTCTTCTGTCTCATCTATCCTGACTATTGGATGCTCCAAATCGACTTCATCGTCGCTCTTGGCAAATGGATCTGGCAGATCTTTTATCCTTAACCAAGTGCGACCCAAAACACCTTCGCGGTACCTTGCGCGTTTTCCACGGCGGTAGTGAGCATTAATCAATTTGTGGGTCTGTCTTTCAACCCTTCTACGGCGGTGTTCCTGAACCGCGAGTTGGTGTTGGGTCAAAGGTCTTGGACGCTTTTCGCCAGGTTTCATGTCAATAGTTGTGGGGAGGAGCCCTGAAAGTTTCAACAGTTTGGGCCCAGCCAATCCCTTAGATAGCAAGCCGCGAGATGAAAGACCTCCGGGTCGTTTAGCACTCGCAAGGGTGTCAGGGGACATGCTGCGGGCGTCTGAGTCCGAGAGATGCCCATCTTCGTAGCGGCGTCCGCGAGCTGAGAAGCGGCCGTAGGCTAAGTCGGGGTTGGGTGGAATGTTAGATTGCATATTGTAGAATGTGCGATGAAAATTTGTTTCCCATGTTACAGGTGTCTATTTGAAGTGCAGAGGGAGGGAATAAGGGAAAGTACTTACTTGAGGGAACAGGTGAGGAGACAAAGTTAGCTCCAGGCTCAATATCGTATTCTAAAGCACTTTTGTTAGCGAATACCCAGGCAAGCACAGTAATTACATGGTAAGATAAACTTACTACTAGGCCGCTTTGGTTTTTTCGCCGTTGATGACTTCGTTGGGATTATGCCAGCTTCCAGTTCCGCCATTTTCCCTACATAAATATAACTATTAGCCATGCTTTGACCCGCTGTAGATGCTTGACAGGGGTGTGCGCGGGATAGTGCAGAGCGCCCGCACGCAGAAGCACATACAACATCTGTGCAGGACGTTGCATGAAAGAACACATTGTTTATCTTAAGCAGACACTTACGATATCTCTCTTCCTTCATCTCATTCCCGAAAACAACCTCTTCCTTCGTGTCCACATTTTCGGTCTCCGCCTGCTCCTCTGTTAGGTGTTCAAACTCTGGGAGAATGATTGGAAGGCCTTTGAACTTTTCGTCTACAAACGACGGGAGAGCTTTATCATCATCGCCCTTTGGTTTATTTTCTTTCTCCTTCTCTTTATCTTCTTTGTCCGACACTGAAGCCACGCTCCCGCGTCGGCTTCCTAGGTCCTTTGCTGCATCTGGGGAAACGCCCACGCCAAAGGGGTTTTCAACGGCATCCTTAGCTGTGAATCCACTCTCGAGGTACCACCACATCAACCACAAAAACGCTTTCGCGCGCGAGGCGCTACTTAAAGTCCATCTCATCACCAAATCGAAGAAATCCCTAGGCTGGCCGAAATGGAGTTCAGTAACCTTGTGGGAATAGTTGGCAAGTACGAAGATAAGGTTGATAGGGTTGGTCCGAGGTTGCAAGGGGACCTTGATGATCCCATCGAGGGTTGTGGGTTCCCGGCGGTCCTCGCAAGCACCTTTCAAGATGGATTTGAGACGAGGGGCATCCTGAAGTTGTTTATACGCGTTTGGATCAACGTAGGTTTGAAGGGCGGGGATGGCGTGGTAGGTTCGAAGCTGTGCTCTCATTTCCGGGAAGACTAATTGTTTCTCGATTAGATGAATTTTGAGGGAATCTAGAGGGAAACTCCAAGCCCAAAAACTTACAGTTGAGAGTGGTATTCATTCTACCAATGTTGACCAGTAGGCAAACCATGGCCATGTTTGTGGCCTGGGGCCGGTCAGTCATCAGTTTGTCGCGGAGAATCTTGCTGGTCTTCGAACTTCGGGCCATTGCGTCGATGTAGACATCCGCGAACGATTGGTTCTTCTCCCCGGTGTAACTATTGGTGAATACCTTTTGCTCATCCGTGAAGATCGCGTGCAACCAGTCGAATTGGATGTCCTTCCGCCATAACGGTTCTCCGTCGGCCTTCTTAAGATGCTTAATCTTGGCACCGGAGAAAGAGGTGGTGTAGTTTCGGCGGCCAGTACCGGGAGGATCCTTAGAAGGTGTATCTTTCTCGGCGTTCATTGCAGATGACATCGAAGCATCAACACCTGCGATCGTGCCAGCCGTGTCCGGACGGCCATCATCACCGGGTCGAGGGGTAGTCACCGAAGCCGAAGGCGAACCAGCAGACCTTGCAGTCTGAGGTCGAGGAGGTGTGTAATCGATATCCATACTATCTTTCATCATACCATCATGTGATCTTTTGGCGCTGCGAGGTGACCCTTCATCGCCGGAGCCGTCTTCGTGTCCGTTTTCTGGGAAGCTATCTCCGTTCGTCGTTGCGAAAGACTGTGGAGGCGTGGCCTGGGAATAGGCGACAGTAGATGGCGGCGAAGCCATTGTTGGAAGTTGGTATACGATATATAGCTAACGATGGCGCGTCTATCCAGGACCAGATAGATAAAGACAGATGTTATACGAGGGCGGGTTGTGCGGTTCTCGGAAGCCTAACCCTGACGGTCTGGTGACATCAGGCTCGGCCCACAGCTTGTATACAGGGGATCTCGTCGCGATATAATATCGACCAGGGTTCGACGAGAAAGATAACTCGAAGGCTGAACAGTTCTATAATCGTGTGCGGCTGATTGGAGGGCGTAGGTACCACTGGTGATTGATGGCGTGGTGTTGGTGATGTCGGAGGTTTAGGTGATTTGTCGCGATGAGAGAGATGACGGACGGGTCAGCGTTGCCGCATCGCAATGTTAATTTTAGGGAATTGACGAAGCGAAGTTTGGAGATGCCGCTAAGTTACCCGTCGTTAACCCCGACTCCGACTGGATACGGCAACACAACCACGTCTCAAAATACCACGCGTCCACTTTACTCGAGGGCTTACTACAGACCAGTATATTGCGATACAAGTTATAGAAATAACGGTCCACCGGACCGTAGATGCGGCTTTACATTGTACTAGGCTTCATTAAGGGCCGATAGGTTTTAGTTTACATACATGTAAAAGCCCCAGCCAGAACCCTAAGAACTGGAATCAGGCCCTCCTCCTCCTCATGAAACCCAGCCTTCATGGAGTAGAGAAGGAAATATTATAATATACTATTACACCAAAGTCTTTAATAAAATAGGAAAGACGAACTTAAAACCTATTCTGTATGCGTCCCGTTATTTATTGCAAAAGCATGATCATATGATCTTGGTCATAGGTTAGGTATGACTATGACTAGTCCGTAACACCACTATGGTAGCACAAAGCAAGGGACCGGTCAGGTTTAAACAAAAAAACGCACACAGCCCGCAGAGCTCTGGGATGAACCAGTGGGACTACATAGGGGAAAAAGGTTAACCAAACAAAGTTTCTATTTTTAATATGACATTTAATAAGTCTATAGGTCTAGCCAGCACTAATAAAGGTACTGCCAACGGTACTAAACGATGCGAAGGCTTGCCGCACTACTAGCCAAAATCTCTAGCCAAGGCCACTAGCATTTATCTAAATAATACGTAACAATTAACACGCCATATTAACGAAAGGAGAGTAAGGTTCCAACCGAAGAGTCCGCCGGGTACTAATATTTTTCGTTGCTCCGCACTGACGTACTCAGCTCTAGTCATCCAGCTCCATATACAAGATAGTTACCTTTAGGCTATTCAGGATTTATTACGAGCCTACGAAAAATATAAGCAGGGTCCTGGCAGCTGCACAGACGTGTATAGACAACTTTTTGGACCCCGTTCGAGCGATGTATGATAGTTACGGTGGAATGAGGTGGTAATCTTCAAAAGAACAGAGCGGGAAAAGCCATTAAACATCACCGTCCGACACCGATAACGAAGCCTTAAAAAAGCTGAATCGAGATATCAGGGTCCATCCCATCCATACACAATACTATTATAAAATTGATTCAATCTATGGGATTCCTAGGAGCGGTTAGCTTTATCCAACACCTGCAATTAATGTTTGCAAGTTCGCATTGTAAAATTTCTATCGTGTGCTACCATATAGGCTTAGCTCCGTCAGCCCGGTTGTTCGCTGTGCAGCTAGTACACCGCGTAGCGACAGCCAGTCGTGAGTGCAAACAGTACCGAAAACAATCAACTTCATATTTATTTGTGCATAAAGCCCGTCGCTAAGAGTTAATGTACTGAGGTTGGACTTTAGAGTCGAATGCCAATGTATCTGGCATGGAAAACGTTAGGTTTCACGGGTTTCTTTTCGATTAAACCTTCTCGGACCGACCTAAACCAACACCGGATTCCCCGCTCCAAAATTTCAAAAATCAACCTAGGTTCCTACGCAATGGGAAAATTAAAATATTAGAAGATTCCAAATTCGGGTTGGCGCTCGGCTTAGAATCTATCCATTGCATTGCTTTGGCCCCGGGACTGGTCGATAGTCAAGAAGTCATCCACGTGCACGCGGGAACCTCCTGCAGCAGCACTAAAGGTAGAGGACCGGAATGTGAAATTAAGTGGAAGTAAAGTCACGGGGTCACACAATCCCAAATCACATCCTCTCAGGTTCCAAGAAATTAGAAAACCAAGGCGTCAATGATCCAGCCAATTACCAGAAACCCGGTTGCGATCTGTGTCAGAAATGCAACAATGCGTGTATCCTTTCCGGATACTGATTCTGCGAGGCTGGTGACTTACTTTTCAGCTACCCAAAGTAGCGCCATCCGGTTAGCTAGGAAGGGAGCTGTAGCACTAGTATTAATATTCCGATATCTCCTCCTTGAAACCAAAGATCTCTACCCCGGGTCTTTATAACTCAACTATACGATATACATTTCAAGTATCTTAAATCCATCGATTCAGTGCGCCATTCCAACCCAAGCCTCAACATTCAACACGAGAGGCTTGGTTTACGCTAACACCAGTGCACCCACTGGTAACAAAACACACCAGATCTTAACATCTAAGAGAAAATGTCTAATAACGAAAAAACAGAGAAAATCTTAATATACATAGGCAAGTCAGAATTACACTACTTGCCATGATCCTAGTAGTGAGGTGCACTCTACTTGTTTTCTAACGAAGCGGTGTCTTAGCACAGTCCGCCGCGAGCTTCGCTTGACCGACAACCCAATCCTCCACCACATCTCCGAACTCCTTTCCAAAAACCGCACTCCCTTCACACATCTACTCCCCATATATGTTTTCCCAGCCCGGCAGATAGAAATTTCCGGTTTCCTATCCCCAAATACTAATACCAGCGATGGGGCTGTTAGCGACACCGCTATTGCATCTCTACCTAAACCCCCTTCAGAAGTAGAATCACCGTATCCACCCGCCCGCAGCGTAGTCGGGCAATTTCACCGGTGTGGACCTCACCGTGCAAGATTCTGGGCAGAGTCAGTGTGGGACTTCAAATCAAGCTTAGAAACCGTGGGGAGTGGACTCGCAATTAGAGTTGGCAGGATAGACGATATCCTAGAGTATGTTCTCGACTATTTCAAGAGTGGGAAAGGGAATTCTGCTAGTGTTAGGTGTGAGGTAGTAGGGGTATGGATTACGGCTGAAGAGGGAGTAGCGGAGAAAACGGATGAGAGAAATGTTTTCAGAGTGGCTGGCATGAAAGGTGTGAATGTTAGGACTTGGAAAGATGAGAAGTTCCTTGTTGATGAGTATGCATCGATACCGAGAATATCTCTCAGCATCAACTCCATAATGCATCAGATGACTTGCTAACTATGATTCAAGCCGAGATCTCACATACATGACGCCTAAAGAGATCCCAGACACGTTTTCCGAGTTTAAAAAGGCTGTAGGACCGCTTCGGGATGCACCTCGAAAGCCTCTACCACCACCAGATATGTTACCACCGCTACCAACAAGAGTGCCACCACAGCCAAACCCCTTTATAGTCCCAAATAGCTTAGAGGGATGGGTATACGGGCTTCTAAAACCCCTAGAAGAGGATCCTATGGCTATGGTCACCCCTCCATATTCGATAGGTGCAAGATCTCAACATACATACCACGGCGGAGAGGCATATGCCCTCGAACACCTAAGAAACATTATAGGATCAGGAAGAATAACTGCATTCAAGGATCCACGACGTGGAATTATTGGTGAAGATTGCGGTACTAAACTCGCCGCCTGGTTGGCGCTCGGCTGTGTCACCGCCCGCCAAGTCCACGAATATCTCTTGGACTTCGAAGGAGGGAAAACCCGACTTGGCCAGTACGCAAAAGGGTATGGAGAGGGTGAAAATAAAGGTACGGCAGGTATCCGACTTGAATTATTGTGGCGGGACTATCTTCGGCTCTGTTCCCGTAAATACGGTTGTAAACTTTTCAGATTGGAAGGTTTCAAGGGCGAAATAGATCGCCAGTGGAAACACGCAGACGATATCGATATCAAACAACAGGTTCAAAGGTTTATGGGAGGGAATACCGGGAACCCTATAATAGATGCGATCCTGAGAGAAATGTACCTGACCGGATACACATCCTACAGAGGGAGGGATGTCGTGGCTAAGTATTTTTCAAAACAACTTGGGATAGATTGGCGGATCGGGGCGGAGTGGTTCGAATACTGTCTAGTAGATTATGATGTCAGTGAATTTTGGGGCAACTGGCAGTATTGTGCCGGGGTGGGGAACGACCCAAGCTGGGAAGTTCCCCCAGTCAAGATAGGGGAAGTGCCAGAGATGTACGTAAAGCAGTGGGCCAGTGATGATTCTATATAGACCATATAGGCTGCTCAGAATAGCTTGAAAATGAAGTGTCTCTAAGGGGTTTGGAAATGGCAGCATGATATCGTATGCATGGAATACATAACTGGTATCTCAAGACGTCGAAGTTGCGGCTCCATTGTGTTGCTCAGATCGAATTGTTGCAAAAAGCGCGTTGTGTTCAGATTCCCTGCCTGTTCCAGCCAATCATCTGCTTTCGCCAAATTTTCTTCATCTTGTGCGCCGTCCACCCTGGAAAGCTCTCTCTCGACGACATTCCGTCCACAAACCAGCAACTTCCTTCTTGCCTCGTTCCAAATGCAATCAACCTACCTGCACTTTTACAGAAACCGAACATTCACCCGCAAGGTTCCACGCTGATAACTGCCGTCGATATACTTATCCCCCAACTTTCATACGACATCCACCACATTTACATCAATTTTGGTTGACAGTGGCTGGCTAGTGCTACCCCAGATCCTTCAAGATGTCTCGACCAGAAGATAACTTGTACGTCCCTTACGAATCAAAACCGTCAAAATATCCGAAAGCATGCTTATAGTTCTTTAGGCCACCGGATCTGTTCTACAATGACACAGAATCTCGGAAATACACCACATCATCCCGTATCAAAAACATCCAAGCGAGCATGACCAACCGAGCCCTGGAACTTCTCGGCCTCGAAACTCCCTCGTTAATTCTCGATATTGGCTGTGGTTCTGGCCTTTCCGGCGAGATCCTTTCGGAAGGCGACCCGTCACACACCTGGATAGGAATGGATATTTCGCCATCCATGCTTGCTGTCGCATTGGATCGGGAAGTTGACGGAGATCTGCTATTGGGCGATATGGGACAGGGTTTACCGTTCAGAGCCGGTAGTTTCGACGCAGCTATCAGTATATCAGCTATCCAATGGCTTTGTAACGAAGATGAAAAGGGCGTGGACCCTAAGACTCGGTTGTCAAGATTCTTTGATAGCTTGTACGCTTGTTTAAAGAGGGACGGAAAAGCTGTTTGTCAGTTTTACCCGAGAGATGATAAGCAGCGGGACATGATTTGCTCTGCTGCAATTAAGGCGGGTTTCGGGGCTGGTTTGTTGGAAGATGATCCAGAGACGAAGAATAAGAAATTGTACTTGGTGTTGACAGTTGGTGGAGAGGGGAACAAAGATATCACGGGTGTAGTGAAAAATATGGACGGCGTGGATGTTTACGACAACCGTAAGAAGCTACTCGCCAAGGCAAAGGGCGAGGCAAAGCAGGGCACCAAAGCTTGGATTATGAAAAAGAAGGAAACAGACAGGCGAAAGGGGAAGGTTGTCAAGTCGGATTCGAAATACACAGGTCGGAAGAGAAGTATTAAATTTTAGATACATATGGCCGATTGCACCTTGAATTCGTTTTCAAAAAGTTTATTTGTGCCCAACGAAGTTATGACTCTCCAGAATTCACAGAATTTTCTGCTGTACATTAGTATACCACCAACTACAAACGGATCGATTCGTTTTGATAGACTGAATTTAAAACTCAATTTCTGTTTAGATACATGGCTGGATTTCGGAACACTTGACTGGAAAAAGACAACATCAAACCTGGTAAAGCTAGTAAAGCTAAGATGCTTACATCCTCCCGTGAAACCAGTCCTATTCATACATAACATAAGGATTATGCTCTGTGCTGTGGTCGGCACCGTCGTTGATACCATAATGGCTGACCACAAGGGTACTCATATCCCCCGTAAATCTCTGTACGAATCCTACCGGCTGGCCATTATCATCCAGCAGTGTCAATTCAACCTCTTGGCCGTGTTCGATGACTCCCTTGTAAGCACGATCTTCATGAAGTCTGAACACCCAATTAGAAGCACGGTTTTCCTTGCAGTAGAAACAATAGGCAAAGTAGTGTTTCTTCCAGCTTCCGTGGTCATCTGCGGCCAAATACATCTTACGGGCAGGATTGTAGATGCGGTATGGGACGTTGAATTCCAGCTATGTTTTGTAATTTATAGTTAGTATTGGGAATATATATATGATTACACCTATAAAGGAGTGCCCATGATCCGGCAGGGATGTGATGACCACTTACCCGTGGTGTTCTATCAAGAACTGTCTCGATTTGGACTTCAAAACGACTATAGTCGTCATAAACATCAATTCCCACGTACTCGGAAAATCCAACCGAGAAAGCATCCTCTTTCATACGACTCCTTACTGCATTTATATGCGAGTTAACACCATCTCCTTTGTACTCCTTCAATAAATCAATCCGGAATTGTTCCCATACATCCACTATTCGTAATATTCGGATTAGTATCACTCTTCCATGCTAGTTTTATACCCATCTAATTTTAGGGTTCCGGAACGTCAATTCAAGAAGCCTGCTGATGCTGGGCACTTACAAAGTCGCTTCTTCTCGGCGTCTTTTCGGAAACCGTAGTACTCGTTCTTGGCACCCTCGATAGTTTTCGCCTTCAAGCTAAACTTGCAGGCAACCTTCTTCATAGATTTTTGCATGATGCCCTCGAACTTTTTTGGGATATGCTTCCATTGTCTGAACTGCCCGATGAAATCTCCAATGGGCATAACATCTTTTTGCTATTCGATATTCGTATAGCTCCGTTAGAACCTGAAAGGTTTACCAACTTCGGAAATAAGACTTACATTGATGACTCTCCAGTTCTGGAACGGCTTGACTGAGGGGCACCAAGCGGGTGGGCTAGCAAACGAGGTGTTAGATATCTTAACTTGATATCAAGGCCGGCCAGGGTAATCCCAGTTGTAGAGGGCGGCGGAGGATATAGATATGGATGGTTACGACCCCTGGGTTACTTACTTGTTGCATAGGACAGTATCTCCACCCTGAGCTTCCCATGAGAGCTGGCTGCTCATTTGACTGGAATTCTTTGAATCTGTCTTCACTTCGTTTTCCTCCTTGCTATAGCTCGCTGAGGCCGAGAAGGAGCCGTAGGAAAACGAAGCTGCAGCGGACCATTTCATCGCATTTGCAGTCTTGGTAGATGATCCTACAGCCGAGGAGGAGAACTGCTCAGAGGCGAAAAGTCTTCCTCCTAATTGCACATTCCCAGCAAAAAAGTGGCCTAATTCAAAGTTAGATATCAATGGCCTTTTAAATCAGAATTTACATATAAGACGGGGGTTTGAGATACCGAAGTCATGGTGAAACTGGACCAAGGAATCTGCATCGTCAACGGTGTTTAGTGCTTGAGCACATTCATCGGTCAATTCCAAACACCGTGAATCCAAATGCAAGATCGTCCTGGGGAACTATATGTAATGGCTGGTTAGAATTTGTCTCTATACTCTAGGGTCTTAGGCGGCGGGATCGAGCACTGACGTTATAGGTAATGTTCATAGATCTTGTGGAACTTGAAGATGACCTTGCTAGGGCTTTACTCTCACTGTCGCTGAAACCGCCTTTGACGGAGAGACTAGCACCGAAAAGCCCTCCTCCTCTATAAACAGTTTCAAAAAAAATTAATAACTAACGTCTAAATCTTCGTTGAAGTAGACCTTAAATTAAATAGGAACACTTACGCAGATGCTTCTATATCTCTTTGAGAGAAAGAGCTGGAAGCCATGCTTTCGGAAAGACTACTGGCAGTTTCGAACACGTTCACATAGGATTCGTCGTTTGTGATAAACACCGGGATTTTGTACTCTTCCTATATATTAGATAGAAATAATTCAGACCTAGCACCCCAAGGTTGGATCCGTAGGTTCTTACCCTGACTGTAATCGAGGGGTCCGCCATCTCGAGAGTGTCAATCCTTCGAGCTTTAATTTTGAAAGCTGCATACATCGAGGTAAGGTTAGAAAATTTATGAATAAAATATGTTACCACCGCGGATTAAGTTGATTTTATGACAAAACACATATATGCATACTAACCTGCGTATGGGGCTCGATCAATTCTTTGGAAAGTACGAGACCCATTAGCGTTTTTTGAGAAGACAATTCTCTGGCCGTTCAAAAAATTGGTGTTTCGGAGAACAATTGTCCAGTCTTTTTCAGACATCGTCGCACCAGTACTACCAATCGTTATATAGAATTAGCTCCTGAATCTCCAAATTTATATATCTCAAAAATAGATTACTTACACAACGTCGCCAGTTGTAAGTGCTTTATATTTTTCATGGTTGTAGGCACTAGAAAGCTCTTTAAGAGTAGCCGCGATCAGTGCCGGCTGGTTTTTCTATAGTAGAAGACCAATGTTAGATGTAAATAACGGGAGAAGGCCCTTCGTGCCAGTCTAGGGGCAAGACGAGGTATGCTTTCAGAAAACTCAAATGGAACATTATCCACTTACCACAAGGTTCATATCAAGCTTGCTATCAAGAAGCTTTTTCGTGGACTCGCTGAGCTCCGTCATCACCTTTCTTTTGGCTTTCGGGGCTTCGAGGTAAATATCATAGGTTTTCAAATCCAAGCCTTTCTTTTCGTCTTTGGTCGGCGTCTCCGCTACAGTCACAGGGGGGGCTGGCGTTTCTTCGTCCCCTTCTGCTACCTCGTCCCCATTGTTTTCTCAACCAGCCCCTGTTGTCTCTTTCGCCACTTTCTTCGGTTCAGTGGTTTCTGTCGTATCACTAGACTTCTTTTCGGCAGGGGGGTTTCAAAATCGTTAGCACCGTGGAAAGGATGTATATGATTGTATAGTTAAATCCTACCTGGTTAAGATGCAGATAAACGCTGAACTTGGTACTGTCAACCACACGGGCACCATCTTTAGTGCAGAAAGCAAGTTTTGCCCTGACAAATAGAATATCAATTTTCCGTCTTAATTTAAAGGTCCAAAAGATCAAATGTATATGATGTCAGGAGTACTCACTTATCAGAGTCAAGTTTTTTGCCTCTGACCATACGGTCCCGGATATTAGAGAGAGGATCTTCTTCGTCTATCATTTCATCAATAGAGATGCAATTGGAAACTTTTGAGCTCGAGGCTGCACCGGCCTCGACCATCCGAACATTGAAAATTGAAGTAGGCATGATTCAATTTAGGTTCAAAAAAGCTTTTTCGAGAAAAATATAAGGATTTTGTTTTGGAGAATATATCTATTGTATATTCAAGCGGGCTTTCAAGTTTTTAGGAAACTCTGGAGCTTGGTTGTAGGTATTGACCGTCCTGTAGGGAGATCTTGCTCTCTTTTATATTCCAACCTTCCTCGACTACAGGGCTCCTTCTCCGAGGACCATTACCGTGAGTCCATGAAGCCATTACTTTTTCTCACTGTTGAAGAAAACGACAGGTCATATTTTATTGAAGATAGATAGATTATCCTGATGGAAAGGGATTTGCAATGCATCAACCGGATTTGAAAAGGTCGAGTTAGAGCTTCCCCTCAGCGGTTCAGGAAGAGCCAATGGCAAGTCAACTCAACAAACCCAACGGCTTCATAAAATTCAAGTTACGATATTCAATCCGGTAACCGCGTTTGTTGATCGATTGAATTAACGGTTCGTAATCCTAGTGTGATCTCGCTCTCAACCATGCATGCATAAGTATGTACAAAGCACGGGATAGGATACCTAGCTAGATTCAATGCAGGCTTTCGTAGATTCAGCTCGTCGAGGACCCTCTTCAACAGATTCCGCACTACACTGCCCCGCACCAAACTATCATCGACCAACCATGTCAGGTCCAAGCTTATAAGATGTTGTCCTTCACGGGCTGAATCTGATAAATTGTTAGGCGCTATTCAGCGGGACGGGAAAATCTCCGGACGATCTCAACTTAATTCAATCGGGTGCAGATATATATGCAGTCGATTTCACGATACTAACCTATTATAGTTAAATTTCTAACAGGAAATCTGCACGAAGGCGCAAACGAAATCAGGAAATGGTAAAACTTCGATATCTTCGCTTGGTTGAGGGATCTTTAGATCTACCAACTAGTTGACGTAGTCATGTAGCTATACGATAACCCTGATGCTGGTCCGAAACCAATGGTTTTTCTAGATTGATTGTTGGAGTGGACCCCGACTGCGAATGGTTCTATCGGAATTCGCGATTTGCTCGCACCCCTCAGATCAAGCCGGTTTCGCTTCCGGTCTAAGCTAAGCTAGATCCCGAGTTCGACAGTCTTCCAACTTTGTCACCTGCATGCTTGAGTGGGTGCGTATTTTAACCACCTACTTTAAATTTTGATGTTAACTACCGCCCTGCATCCCAACCTCTCTCACTCACTGACAAAGTTGGCATCTACTTCCTGAAGCCCGATTGCAGTTTAGTTTCCCTGAAACCGAGGGACCCCGCAGTCGAGAATGAATCTGCAATTTTGAAAGTGGGGAAAGAAGAGGCGACGCGAGGCTGCAGGATCGCAAGCCATTCCCATTCTGCAGTTCCTTGGCGGGATGGCTTCAACACCCAAAATAACACACATGAGAGCTCTTTGTGCCCTTGCTTTTTTGCTATTAGCTGACGGGTATCTCGGAAAAAATCAATTTCAGTTTTGTATCGATTTTGTTTTTTCCCTCTCGAGCGTCCAATCTTGTAGTTTGCGAGAGGGGTTGAGGTATTTGACATTTTCGTGGCCTCAGCTCTCTCAATTTTCCCATGGCCCAGATTCGAGCGACGATATCTGATATCTGCTTTCAGGAATTTCGAGGGGCCGAAAGCCATGCACGCCCATCTTAACTATCATACACTCTCAATGAATCAATATTTTAGAGCCTCCGTAAATTTATCGGGGGGAATTTTTTTCGAAAGATTACACATACTATATATATATATATATACTTAGAAGATTATCTGGTCGACTCCTGGCTTCCTATCCATTCATTCCTTCTGATCAAACCTATCTACTGTTAACCCTTTCCCCAAGTTTCAGAACCATGTGGATCGACAGGCCTCAAGTAGCTGAATTATATTAATAGCGGAGCGAGCAGCTTGAAAAATGCCATACCAGGGCCCGCGCCTGATATCAGATTCCTATCAGCATCGCAGTTATTTTGCAAAGAATATTTTGGCCCCCAGTTCCTAACATAACGTCGAAGACCAACAGAGTTCCAGGAACCAGCATGTTTCGGGTATGTCGCTGTGTCGCGGAACCACGTACCACGGTGGGGAACCTGAAGCAGGGATCAGTGCCAAGATCCAGGGCAAATTTCGGGTCAGATTTGCCCTTTGATCGATCATTATCGATTTCGAGGCAACAGCTGTTTGTTCATAGTGTCGCTTCAGGGCCAGATCATGTCCGCAATGAGGGTGCACGTGCTTGTCAATATCTGTGTAGTCAGGAGCAGATGCCGCATGAGGGTAGAAGGGCAGGCAGCAGCAGCAAACTGAATACCAGTAGAACCAGGAGATTCTCCTCCTCATTTAGGACGATGCCATCATGAATCAACCGTGAATTGCTGTCGAGAGACAGAGATGTGCTGTTGCAGTACGTTTTGATTCTGTTCTAAGGGGGCTCGAGGACCTGTTGAGAATCTATTACGAAATGCCCGTTGAATTCATAAACATTTATAAATAACTACAAATCGGGACTCCTGAAACTGTTTCTTGTCGTCTTCAGTCACCTTCTCCCGAATATACCATTTAAAACCTGGAAAACCGTTTAAAATTGTAAAACCATATCGATAATATCAATCGCGATTATGAATCTGCCCCAACTGGAAGTCACGCCGGTCGCTCCTGTCCAGTTCAGAAGGTTTAGAAATGGCACGACAGTATTCGCAGACTTCGGTGCTGATGTCTACGGAAACCTCCAAATCAGAATCCCTCCTCCTATTGTCCCGACCAGACTCACCATCCGCGTGGGCGAGAAGCTAGACGCGACGGGGGCCATTGACCGGAGACCATATGGGAGCGTAAACTATCGAGAACTGTCGCTGGTTACACAGTCCAACCGGTCGGTTTACCAGCTCCAGATTCCGCCAAAACCACGACACAACAACCCGCAGGCGGTGCATATGCCCCCTGGAATAGGCGAGGTTACCGTTTTCCGTTATGCCGAAATCGACAACGCCCCGGTCAACCTAAATGCAGCAGCCCTGCACCAGCTGTGGGTGCACGCCGCCTTCGACGATAACAATAGCTTTTTCCGAAGTTCAGATGATACGCTCAATGCCGTCTGGGGCTTGTGCAAGCATACCATCAAGGCGACTACGGCTTTTGGTGTCTATATCGACGGGGAACGAGAGCGAATTCCGTATGAGGCGGATGCGTATATCAACCAGCTGTCGCACCTGGCGTGTGATGCAAAACCTGAAGTCTCTCGGTATACGCTCGAGCACTTGCTCAAACATCCAACCTGGCCGACGGAGTGGAGCCTGCACATGCCAATGATAGCAGCGTTTGACTATATGTTCACAGGCGATATTACACTGGCCAATAATAACTACAATGCTCTGAAAAGGAAGCTACTTATGGAGAAGGCTCGCGGGGACGGCCTGATCCGGGCGCTGGGAATTGTAGACTGGCCGGTCGGGGAAAGAGACGGCTTCAACGGTGGCGATACAAACAATCAAGCCGGGCCAGAGGTCAATGCCGTTGTCAACGCATTCTACTACCGTGCACTGCTTGACATGGCGACTATCGCACAAGCGACGAAGCGGACGGACGATGCCCTTCTTTTCAAGTCAAGAGCGAAAGCTGTTTACAATGCATATAACGCTGTTTTCTTCGACCGAAGAAGGGGAATTTACATCGATGGCGAAGGGTCAACCCATGCGTCGTTGCATGCAAACATGTTCCCGCTTGCTTTCGACCTCGTTCCCCGGGGCTATCAAAACCAAGTCGCAGATTTTATACAATCGCGCGGGATGGCATGTAGTGTTTATGGTGCTCAGTACTTGCTGGAAGCCCTCTACAAAGCCGGGAGAGATCAATATGCCCTGCAATTGATGACATCTCGCAGCGATAGAAGTTGGTGGCATATGATCCAAATTAGTTCGACAATGACACTGGAGGCTTGGGACATTAAATACAAGCCAAATCTAACATGGAATCATGCATGGGGCACCGCTCCCGCCAATATTATTTCACGATATCTACTAGGTGTACGCCCATTGAAACCGGGTTTCGAAAAGATTTTGATTGCACCCCAGCCTGGGTCTCTAACCCAATTTCGCGGTACTGTCCCAACAATGAGAGGCCCCGTTTTCGTCGGTTATGTAGCTGGCGTCCTCGAGGTCGAGATACCAAAAGGAACGACAGCCCGTGTGTTGATTCCGTACAAACTAGCGAAACCACAAACGTTCCCACCACGGCTGTTTATTAATGGAGTAGAAGAAGTCGCTAGCACGGAAAATGGCTACATTGTCGTTGATGAGGTTGGGCCTGGGAAGTCAAGGTTCGACTTTCGACCAAGGAACCAGAATTCTCCTCGTGCGCTACGCCCCGAGATTAAATCGGCTTCCCCTAGGCAGACCGGGGAGGAGCCATGCGCAAATCTACGTCCTGGCGACATATACGACAGTTCAATATGGACCAGCAACTCCGCTCCCCAATATCATCTTCGTCTTCGGATGCTGGGCTAAACATCTGATTTCGATTCCTTTTTTTTTTACTCTTATACCCACAAATTGCATCATGTAAATACTACTAAGAGGCTTTATTATTAATTATTCAAATTGGGATTGTTTCTTCCAGAACATATACGCAATTAAGCGAATCTATACGGACTGACCGCGATAATTATGCCTGTGCAAACTGCTGACAACCATGCCCACATGGACAGAATGCGGAGACGAAATGGTCACGGCTCGTATACCCCAGAATATCCCACAGGCCTCGAGGCTGCCGTTTAGCATCAAAGGCTCAATTGCGTCTTTCGTTTGTCTTAGTATACAGTCTTTCGTATAATATCAGGAACGAAAACCATAAGATCGACTATAGGCATGTGAAGATAAAGTGGGCAAAATATATGAAACATGCTAGAGCTCTGCAATAGCACATTTAGCAACCAATTCCAACATGAGCTATCGTATATCCCCACACACACCTCTCCGCTAAATCGTATACCAAACTATTTCCCTATAAGGCAACTGTGTGCCGTAGTTCTCGATCCCAAATCCAACAACTCACGATAAGTGATTTTGCACGACCCATGCCTCAAAATCTTTTGGAAAAAGACCGGTAGCTGTTTCGATATACGGTATTAATATCGACGAAAGTCAATATATCACGCCGGATCTTTTAACATCCGAATTCTTAACCGCAGGTCGACTACCTCGGATAACGCTCGATAGAATAAACCCAATATAAATTCGGGTAGTGTGGAATCCGAGCCACGAACGGAGCCTCAGAGCCACCGTCGCTACCATCGGGACCTTGCAGATTAACTATCTGAGGGTGTCCAGGTGTTTTGATTGTTGCGGCCTATCATTTTTCGGACGAGCTGGGGTTGATGGTTTTTTGGTCCATTTCGCATAAAGGCGGGGCCGCAGGGATCAGATGTTCAAATATCCGTCCCTGAAACAACTGGAAAAACTACCGGCGTCTGGGGGCGTATATAACCCCATTTCCTTTCTCAGCTATAAGAACGCAGTATTGCGCACAACCTTCAAGACGACATTTAAGGGATCTTTGGACTAAATATTGATCAACGGTGCAATGGATTTTACAAATTAGTACCAAGAAAAACCTCGGTCTATTATTTTGTTTGCACGTGTAATATGCTGTGCAAGCATTTCTTTCTCCCTTCATGGTTTCACGAAATGTTGTTTTCGCTACTTTCCCACAAGCCGTGTATATTGTATATCTTCGACTTTAGTTGATCGGATTAGGTATCTGGAGTTATACGGGTTTGTATAACGTCAAAGTGAGGGGTATTTAAAGGGTGGACAAGCTCTCTGAATTTGTTTAATATAATCAATCGAAACATTCGTTACCATAAGTAATTCTAGTTTCTAGACCGGCCGCAACAATGCACGTCTCTCGTTTTGTCGTTTTTTCTGTCGTAGGGCTTATGGCCCAACCGTCCCTGGGTTGGATCAGTGCTTCTACCCTCAAAGCCTGCAACGAAATATCCAAAGCTCTCCCAAATAAAGTTTCCTTCCCATTGAGCCTGACCTACTATCATGAGGCTGGTGAGTACTGGTCGACCGTCCTAAGGGACCTCAAGCCCGCTTGTATAGTTCTTCCCGAATCAACGCTCGACGTATCGACAAGTGTAAAGATCTTGAACAAGTATCCGGATGTGAAGTTTACCGCAAAGAGTGGTGGACATGATCCGAATGTTGGACATGCTACTGCTCAAGATGGAGTGGTTATTTCAATGAGTAAGATCTCTGGGGCTACGTATGATAGGGCTAGAAACGTTGCTCTTGTGAAGCCTGGTGGGGAGTGGAATGATGTTATTGCCGCTTTGAATAAAGAAGGGGTTACGATAGTGGGAGGGCGGTTAGGTAAATATGATTGTTCAAAATAGACTTCTTCTTCTTCTCAAAGACTAACGGGTTTAGGCATTGTTGGAATTGGTGGATTCTTGCTCCAAGGTGGAATATCCTTCTTGAGCTCGCAATACGGACTGGCAGCCGATGTAAGTGTAATCCCTTGGGTCTAAAACTTATGGGGTTTAAACTAACCATCTATTTGATCTAGAATATTGTGAGCTGGGAAATAGTCGCTGCCAACGGCACCATAATCAATGTCAACGCTGCGGATCAGCCTGACCTTGCTGTTGCTTTACGAGGGAGTGGCAGTCAATTCGGTTCGTCTTGTCCATATATCCAAACCTCTATAGCAATAAGAGATATGGAGTCTAATGTGAAAAAGGTATTGTAACCCAATTCACCACCAGGGCATACCCCATTGGAAAAGTATGGGGTGGCATGCGTATCTACGACGATTCCAAAAGAGAAGCTATCTTCAAAGCACTTCACGATTTCGTGCCATACAATCCACAAGACCCGAAGGCCGCTATCATTGCCACGAATTCCTTCGCTATTGGTGGCACAAGGTCCTTTATTATGTTTTACTTTTATGATGGAGAAACTCCTCCGACGTCGGGGCCGTTCGCGGACTTTCTCAAGATTGGTTCTATACTTGACATCACCAAGACTCAGACGTACCCAGAGCTGGTAGGTTAAGTGGTCTCGCATAAGGATCGAGTTCTGAGAACATGAACTAATTAACTGTGTTAGCTGAAATCCAACGGTTTCGGGGCCTCTTTGTTGAATGCAAGAATCTCATTTAGGGTATGTAGGATTTAACATAATTAGTTCAAATCTTAATATTCCAACTAGCAAAAACTAACTAACCCGTCATTATTTAATAGACCCTCACTCTCCCTTATATCGCCAGTAATCCCGCCATCTACGGCGAGATTTCCGACAAAATGCGCGATATTACCAAGGATTTCTTATCGAATCCCTTCAAGTTAACCTCCCAATGCTCGGTAGATTTCCAACCACTATCCCACATCGTCGGTAAACATACCGAAGAACGAGGCGGTAACGCCATGGGTTTGAGGGGATCGGATCCAGACCGTGTCATTTTGGAAATCCAATGCTCATGGTCCGACAAGGGTGACGACGAAACCATGCGCCAGTTTTCGAGGGACCTTACTGATTGGATTGAGAGTAAAATCCCCGTCTGGTTAGGAGGACAGTATGGACCGGCGACAGGTGTATATCTACCGTTATTCATGAATGATGCGATGTCAGATCAAAACGTCACGGGAAGTTATCGGGATTATGCTAAGTTCAAGGCTCTGCAGCTACAGGCAGACCCACAGGGTATTCTTAGAACGAGAACTGGCGGGTTCAAATATTAATTTGGATCCTTCGCATTGCATTGGTACATCATATATATCATATGCATCCCTCGCAAGATATTGCTGGTGCTATGCATGCAAGCCTACAGGAGAGGTATACGAGTACTGTAGCTGTAGTTCGGGTTTTCTCCACGGCCTGGGGCCCAGGAATTGGATTTTATTGCATGTATATACATTGCATTATTATTTGTAAATTATCTATCGATGAACAGTTTATAAATGCTTGTTGACTGCCCTCGAGATCGGTCAGTTGACTTACAGTGTACCATGGACGGTCTAAAGACGTCTTGCAATCTTGTCGTAAACAACATCTCAACGGGGCAATCTCCAGATTTAAATTGGTTCTTGTTGCAGAACGAGAAGTTAACAAAAGCAGGGGAAGTTATGGTGCTGGTGTAAGTACGTCCATTTTCTCAGCATAGCTGAGTACGATTTTTCAAGTCAGAACAAGGTGGCAGAGAGAGAGAAAAATTGCTTGATCTTTGGTGGAATATTATCGAGGAGATATCTGATCAGTGCCATTATCAACTGTAGCTTGGTCTTGTAGTATTAATTATTCGACGCTTAATCGGAAGCGATGCGGCGTGTGTAAACTGCACGAATGTTTGTGCGCCATATTTCCTGCACGGCGGGCACATGGAACGATCAAATTATTACCGCGGTAGCGTAGACGCACGTAACAGCCAGCAACGATGATATTGGGATATCGACGTTTGATATCCTGTAGACCCACTACAACGTATGTGTCCCAGCACCCTGAATACACTGCAGACTATGGCTACTATGAGAGTATAGCAGTTAATTAAGTAACTACGCAAGTCGTGGGTCGTGGGGCCATCGTCGTGTGCACTGCGCTGCCAGGCGATGGTTTGGATATCACGCAACACAAAAATCACCTTGCCACAACACATTTAATTTTTACTAATTTTTTTTGATAAGGCTCTATCTTCAGCTGTATTTGGATATTTTTAATTTTTTAAATTCCATGTGAGGAAGTGTATCTTAGAGATGTTAAGCCTTGATTTGTAGGAATTTAGCTGCAAAGCTTGCAAGTTGGCGTTCTGGTGGTGAATTTGAATTCCAAGTTGAATCCAACCTCTTTTTCTGTGTTTAAATCAACTACTAGGCAATAGTTACTACTAGCTTTATACCCAGACGAATAGTCTAAAAGTAGCCAATCAGGAGCGTTTTCCAGGCTGTGTATTTGACAGAAAATGTGTTGTTTAAAACTCAAATTCAATCCTTTTTTATTTCCTCTTCTTCCCTCTTTCTGACCCAAATCTCAAAATTAAAGCACGGAATCTCACCCTAAACCAAAGTCCCCTTTACCATGCAATAAGAGAAGAGAGCCACGATGTTTTCGGGGGAACCGAAATACCAAGCCTCAGCGGCACTGGAGGACCACGCCAGCGATGACGACGAAGATGATGATGAGGTCGAGGGCGTCGAAATGCCTCCACCGAAGGAATTAAAGCCAAAGCTTCCTGCTGCTTTGGAGGCCCCAAAGGCCAGCAGCTCGGGAAGACTAATTCCAACAACGCTGGACCACTTTTGGCAGAGGAAGCCGCAACGCGAGCTCGAGACCACGCCAACGAATCCAGCTCCAACTGCAACGGCTTTAAGCGAGCCCCGGGACCAGCAGCACAAACGGCAGGTGCAGAGCCACCAGCAATCGATTCCCGGGAAGGCTCCGGCTGGAGATAGTCCTACATCTGACTATTCGACGCGGAGGACACAGGCTCAAGAGGGCGGCGCTGGTGGCAGTGGCTTTGGAGATGATGGGTTCGCCGTTGTTTTGGAGTCTCCTGTTTCAACGCCCAAGAGAAGGCCCAAGCCAAGGCCTTCAGTTCCCATTGGCAATCATCATGGAGGCTCGCCTGCTGTCCAAAAACCCTTTTCGAAAAGGGATTTGTTGAGACCATTCGAAGAGACGGATTCTGACTCTGCCTCTGCCTCTGACCAGTTGATGCAGGAGGCTGGTGGCCCTTCTGGTGAAGAGGATACCGATGGATATGGTGGTACAGATGGAATGGAAGAGGATTCCCCTCATGAGACATCTGACCATCAAAATACGGGCGAAGGAGATGGCGACGATGATGACGCGGGGGACGAGTTGATAGGAATTGGGTCTAGAAGAATCCCTGGGTTTTCCCAAAACTCGCCCCCCCAACAGTTGGAAATATCTGGGACCGAAGAGGATTCAGACTCTTCACAATTATCCGAGCTGTCCGAGCTGTCCGAACCGCCTGAAGATGGCGTTAAGACTCCAACGAGTAAGGGCGTATTGGATGTTGATCTCACGCCCAGGCGGTCCATGGCAAACCTTTACCTACTTGAAGAAGACCCTGATGAACTTGAACGGCAAGAAGAGGAAGCAAGGCAAGAGATAGTTCGGAAAGTTCTCAATCAATATGCCGAAGCCCAAGCCAGAAATAAGTTTGAGGTCGTGGTAGTTATGCGTACGTTTCCCTTTACGAAGAGGACGCTAGAGAGCCGTCCTCGCAGCCCTTAAAAAAAGCCAACCGCTAACCCAAAATTCGAATTATTACCTCTAGCTAAATACGAGGATGTCGCTGATTATCTTTATAATCCTGACGAATGGGAAGCGGTTGCGGTGGACTGGCGATGCACCAGAAACGATGGCAATGCAACATACCAAATCACCTACAGAGATGGCCACACTCGAGTCGTTGAAGCAAGCAATATCCTTGACCACATCGAACATCAAATCCTCGAGGACTTCGAAAACGACCTTTTCGATAGAGAGGAAAATCCTGAAACATGGTACTACCCCGAACTCAAACAGCCCGGAGGAGCTTTCGCAGGTGGCACAGGTATTACCTCTGGGGTCGTTAAAAAACGAGGTAGAAGGACGGAGGCCAAAATCCTGCTCGACAACTCCTACAAATTAGGAACGGTGAGAAAGCCCGAAGTCCCACTTCCTGATGATAAGGATGATTCCCCTATCTACGCGACACAGAAGGGCCCAAAGAAAGGAACTCAAGATGCTGCCGGGGTTAGAGGCCCCATTCTTGCTTCTCAATACGATAAGTTCGATATTATAGATTCAGAGATACTAGCAAGTATCGAAGCAGATGATTCAAGCGATGAATCTTGGGACGACGGGAGGCGAGGGAAAGGAAAACCGAGAGGAAGACCGTCAACATCGACTAGGGCTCAGACAACGGTCCGGGTTACTCGGGCAGCCGCAAGAAGAGCTAGAGGAAGACCACCTCTGACTCCTACCCGCGGTACCAGCACTCCTACACAACCTCAAGACCGTCCAGCGCCTAAGAGCAACGTGGTGAAAGCGAGTGCCACTTCTAGAGGAAGAGGACGCCCTCGAGGTTCCAAGAACACCTCGAGAATGGAAACCCCTGCTTCTAGCCGCGAGGACACCCCGGCCAGTTTCACTGTATCTGTAATACCACCATCTACACGAGGAAGACCCAAGGGGCCAAAGAACATCGCAACTTCGAACCCAACAAATACTAGCTTAGAGGTTCCCCCACTCAGTGAATTCCCGGTTTCTGTTCGGCCTATTACTCCGATCCGCCCTCTCGATTTGTCCAAGCTCTCAACTTCTAAGCCGTCAACTACAAAATCAGAAGTTTCAACCTCAAAGCGTGCACTAAAGCCCACGCGATCTCCTAAACCTCCCGGTACACCATCCGGCGCACGCGGTCCTGGTCGCCCATCAAAGACTCCTAAGCAGGATGATGATCTGGTAGAGCAAACGACCAAAACCACCAGCGCCAAAGCCCCCAAAACTTCGGCCTCTTCCTCCCACCGTCGAACGCTGTCTACCACAAAACAAACCCCAACAACAGATCCGGAACGCCCTACAAAGCGCCGAAGAATCCGTTTCGGCCGTGATGGGCCTGAAGAAGTCTCAGACGATGATTCCCCTCCACACAGAATCTTCCAGGTCAACCCACCTACACCATCACAAGACAACCGAAAAAAATCCGATGTCAAACCACAGAAACCCATGAAGCCCTACAAGGCCGCCAATAAATCGGATTCCGACAGTGATAAGAAAGTATTCCGCCACGAGGTAGACAGGATCATTAATAAGATGCTCCTTGACGGCGCGCCAGCTTATCACGTTCAGCTTTGCAGCCCCAGCCATATCAAGCCAACGATGTGGGTTAGACTCGAAAATTTACAAAGCAAAGAAGCGAGGCGAAAAGTTAGGGAATTCGAAGCCGAGCTTATACAGCGTGAAACAGAGGCCAAGCTCGCGAGAGATAGGATTAATGCACAGCTGCAACGTGATAGACAAAGGCTTGCAGAGAGGGAGGCACAGATCTTAGGAACGAAAAATCCCGGAAAGCAACCAAAAACGACCGATGAAGAAGAAAGAAAGGAACGAGAGAAAGAGGAGCAAAGACAAAGGGAGAAGATTGCAAGGAGGTTGGCATTGCAGGAGACGTTGTTTGCGGGCACATGACCGTCGTCATATCGGTGATTTCAATGTCTGTGCGTGTGTGCTCCTTCTTCTCGGCGGCGGCGATGGCATTATTTATTTCGCGATGGCATGATTTTGGCGGTTCTGTCTTCTATCCTTTGTTTTCCTCTTCTTTTTAATAGATGCATGGTTTTTTTCCCTTTTCTCTTTCGAACTTTGTATAGCATTACCATGGCGTTGTCACGACGAGGATTTAAATAGGTGTTTGTAACCATAAATAATATTAAGTGCGTGGTGTAGTGTCACCTTCTGCACAATTAAACACTGCGATTCCTTCCCGGGCCCTCTGTATTAAGATTAATAACTAGTACTAGAAGATAACTAGCGGGGTATTGCGGTATCAACGAAGATGATAATCAAAATAACTTTGTACTCATATATATAGTACGCTAGACATCCACGCACGCAGGCGTACCATATGCTCCTCCTAAACCAATATCCAAAAGATACTTAGTATTTAACATAAACCCCATAGCTTGCTAGTATACCCCGGCTGAAGTCTAGGAACGAAGCAATGATGCATGGCCCAAACCTCGAATCATACTATAAATCATTGCACTGGTGGGTAGTATGCAGGCACTAGCTTATGGTATTCGAATTGATATTCTTGGTATTTTAACATTGACGTTCGCTAACCTGGCGCTAGAGCTTGAGTGGTTTTGGGATCTTAATTTCGACCCTTGATGCAACTATGGGTGTGTTACGTGCACATATATTGATAATGTATACAAAGGATATGAAGTTGAAACCAAGCTCCGCTAGAAATATCATCAAAACAAAAGAAATAACTTCCCGTCCCGCAGTTTCCAGCTAGCGTGGTACTCTATAGAAAGCTATTTTTTTTACCCATCATACCAACGTAGATAATAAACTAAAACGAAACGCGTCTAGAACAAAAAACCAAAAAGTCTTAATAAGAAAATTGACAAAACCTGATTGCAAAAAAATTTCAAAAAAATTCCCACAGCAAACATTGGACCGGCTGTGCATATCAAAGGAAATATATTACATATACACTAATGAAATTTGGAACCATACTGGTGATCCATTGCGTTTCAACGTAAGTGACTAGGCTGTAGTTAAGGTGGTGCCTGGGAACAACCCCACTAAAGTTGAAAAATCGACCCGGACACGAGCGAGGCCCTAAAACAAACCTTTTTTTCGTTTTCTTCTTCTTTTTTCTTCTTTTTTTTTCGTTTTTTTCGTTTTTTTTTTTTTTTCAGCCGGTCCAAAAAATCGGGAAAATTAACAAGTTGCAATATGCAACAGACAGCGATGATGATGTTATTTTATGGCTCCCTCCCCGGTTGCTTCCTACCCACCTTCCGCATTTCCGCGCATTTTTCGTACCAAACATCGCGGTCGAAAACTGCTTGGTTTAATTTCTCTTGTAATTCATCAAAATTCTGTCTTGCGGCCTCCTGAGTTTGGTTCTCAGCTTTCAAGGCACAGTTTTTTTGCCTAAGGACTGAGTTTTCCCGCTCGAGAACCATATTTCTCTGTTCAAGAGTTACGATCTTGGCCATCAACTCGTCAATGTTAAGGGAGCTGGAGTTGCTAGGCCCGATTACACGTTCGTGCTCGAGGCTTATTCGGGATGCATTTGCTGGACTCGATAATCGGCACTCTGAGCTCTGGCTGGGAGTTTGGCTCTGGGATAGCGAAGTTGACCCTTGGTCATTCTCCGCAGACGAAGTTGCTGAAGTTGTACCAGAAGAATGGGATATACTCGGAAACGCTGATATACCGCTGGTCGTTGCCGTTGACGCCAACGCCTCAGCCATTGGATGTGGTAAATTCTTCATCGATACTCTCTTCTCGCCCCTCCGCCGTTTAGTTACCCCTGATAGATTCGTAGCCTTTTTTTGGTTTCTCTTGCAAGTTTTCTTGTGGACTCCTAGATTGTCGCTCCTGGCGGTGCGAAACTTGCAATTTTCGCACTGGAAACATTTGATGTTGTGGCTTTCGAGCATATGTTCCCCATATAGCCGGTTGCTTTCGGTCTTGAAGCCGTCGAATTGGCATGTGTAGACTTGTTTCGTTTTTGAATTACGTTTTTCTGGTGCAGGAGAAGAAGATGAGTGAGAGAAAGGGGGGTTTGGGTGTCTGGTGGGTTGGGGTGATTGAAGGACTATTGTTGACGATACAGTTGCTCCCTGGACTTGGTTGCCAGTAACAGTTGAAGATAGCATTTGGAACGCAGCGCCTATTGAAGGTACCATATGGCTAGTACCAGCACCATGTTGAACTTCGAAGCTTGCTTCCCCACCAATCGACTTTGGAAACCCCTGTTGGGATTGTTCAGGAATCAATGCTGGATTCTCGTCATCTATTGTCGTTGATACGTATAAATATGGTTAGTACTAGAGAATCTCGATGAATATTTCCAGCAAGAGAAAAACAAAAATTGAAGTACTTACAGTCTGTGTTTCCCACCAAGACGTCTGTAGCTAGTGTAGTTAGAGCATCCTTAGCCCCGGCATCGGGGCTTTGGACATCCGGGAAGCTACCCTCGATTTGAGAATGGGTACCTAGGAAATTGAATAATTGTAAGCCAACAGTTGTATCATAAATCAAGCCTAACCTTCACTTAAGCCAACCGATATAAAATATTAACACATTGCCCGAGGTCTAATTAAGGCCCGAGAAAGGTGTCATAGGAAGGAACCATACCATTAGATCTGTCATCGCTGCTTGTTAAATCCGACGTGTGAGAATTATCAAACAATTCGAAGTTATTATTATCAAATAAATAGCTTTCGAAACCGAGATTAGCAAAATAAATATCTTCAAGATATGAATAATTGCTATTTTCCGAGTTCAAGGTGGATGCCGAGGTCTGAAGGCTTAGTAGTAGGCTACACAGACGGCGGTTCTGCCGAACTGTTAGCCTACTGGTGGAACGAAACGTAGAGCGGTAGATGAGGGGCTTTGCATGGGACGAAATAGAGAAAGACGTTGCACTAGAACTACCACCGCCAGGAAATGTCGCGACCTCCCGCGGCAGCTGTGGTGGAGAAGAAGAACTTGTACTTGGAAGCAAAAGATCAGATTCTTCGGACGGGTGCCATGCGTTTTATATCCACACGTACTCCTATGGCCGTATCCGAAAAGATTGGATCAAACAACTCAGGAAATCAGGAATTCCTGCAGAGACAAGGATCATTTCAGGAATATGCGGCAGCGCAGTTGTTCAGCCTTCGCATCAGGAGCTCTCGAGGGCCACAACGCAGGAATTCAGGAGGGTTGTGTCATTTTTGTCAGCCTTCCTGTTTCCTATTTCCTATTTCCTATTCTTACATCCCTTCCCGTCGTCTCAAGGCCAGCTCATCAGATGTAAGCTGGCAATAGGTAGGATCAGGAAACCCATTTGGCAGGCCCGCAGAGCCCAACTAAGATCAATGGCAATTAGTTAGATATATGCGCGTGCGTGTGTATGCACTGTTCTGCGAGCGCGAACACTATCCTACGAAGTACCTTTATAATTACCGCATCATAAGATCCTAAGACCCCGATTTGCAGTCAGGCATCCGGCCAGTGTATAAAAATCCCTATACCAAGTCACATATGAATATCTCTACAGAAATAACCATGTAATGAAGGATTAATAATAATATTCCATTCATGAGGCCAGAAACCATCTGGCTCTTATATAATTATCGGCAGCCTGGCTTCGGTAGTAGGGCTAGTTCAATGCCTACTTATCCACGCCATGGCGCCAATTATAAGTTAATAAGTACATTGTATGCTTTAAATGGCTTTCCAAACGTGCAAAATGATCAACGCTGTCGGGGGGTCTGGGTACAACCGCGACATGATAACAAAATAAAGGTATAGACAATGCAAAAAAAAAAATGGAGACCAAATATCTGCGCCGTAATTTTATAAACTCCAAGACAAGGCCTATAATGGCAATTCCAACTCCGGTATCATAGTACAACAAAAAAGAAAAGAAAAAAGAAGGGCGAACACTAGATAGCGTCTAGGCCCTCCCACTTACGACATTGTTGCAACAACCGGTCGTGTTGTTCCTTCCAAAAAGACGCCACCTCTGTCATCCTCTCCAATTTAGCCTCCAAATCTTTTTCCCTTTGAGATTCTGCCGTATTAGCAGGTCCACTGTGTGTTAACACGTTTTGCGAGGCAGTCAGCTGTTCTAGAACTCTGGGCTCTTCTGTCGAAGTTGGATTTGTCGACGTGCTGCCTGAAACCGTTCTGCTCGGTCTACTAGGTTTACACACCCGATTTTTAACCCTTTCGGTCTCAAGTGGCCCTCTCGATCGTTTTTGTTTCGGCTGCTTCTTTGGATTTGGATTTTTTTTGCATCTTTGCTCATGCTCTGACTTGTTGTCGTACCTCGAATGTTCACTTCCACAAAATTTGCATTCAAAGTGTTTAATCCCATGTTTGGACTTCATATGTCCCCCAAATGCCTTTTGATTTGGGAATTCTTTCCCGCAACCCTCTACCTGGCACGGATAGGATTTTAACTTAGGATTTTTTGGCCTCTCGGCCTCTGACGCTTGAGTAGGTGATATTTGAGGATATTCTTGCAGAGGAGTTTGTTCAAAACTGTTTTCTAGTCTCGGAACTGGGCTGTAGTTGTACAGGGTGTTCCCTGTAATTTGGGGCATGTTAATACTCGGGGTCGGTAAGCTATTCGCTCCTGGAGGCGGTATCAAGGGTACCAGTGATCCAGTTATGGCTATTGGGGTTATCTGGGGTTGGGGGGATTGGCCGTGGAAAAGGCTTTCCCCGACAGGACTAATTTCGGGTGTCCAGAGTAAAGGGTTCTCAGGAAAATATGGCATTGTCATTTCATCGTCAGATGAAGAGTTGAAAGGCAGAGGGCCAGAAGGACTAAGGTCGGTAGTATTGTCGCAAACAGTATCTAAGGAATGTCCTAATGAATCAGTTAGTCCCATCCACTACCAAGCAATAATTTAAGGGCGATTTGTGCTAACCATAGAACGGGACGTATTGCAGCGGCTGTCCGCGAGGGCTGGGTAGCCCTGTATAGTCCGACCCAAAGGAGTCCTCGAAATGATGGTGATTATAATCCCCCATATTCCCTCCCACCTGGTCTCGGGACCAGGTAATACGAAGTTTAGTCCTTGTGACCCCTGCCCCAACTTCAATCTTCAGTTCGATTTCAATATCTTCCAGGAGCAAGCAGCAAAATAAAGATGATATATTAGTTGGCAGTTTTGTCTTGGTTGAACGCAGAGGCTCGTGGCAGTTAGGATGGTGCGACGGGGCGCTTTCAACTTGGTCTTGTTTATAGAATGATGAGAGTTCTATCTGGCTGGGATTGCGTTTAAAGGCAGTCGAGGCTCGACGCTGACGCTGATAGCTGTGGTCGTGTTTAGAGAGTGGCGCTAGTATGCTCCCCACCGGCAAAGAACCCTGATAATTGTGAAATCTTTTATCAGGCCCTTTCCGGAGATATGATCTGGAAGGCGGGTAGTATGAATGATCGAAGGTGCGGGATTCTTTTCCCCGCCAGTGTCCATTGTTTTCATTCGGGAAGCCGTTTAGACGGCGTCCACCGCCATTGTAATTCGGAATAGAAACATTGCGCTTTTTCTCATAGCAAGGGTATTCCAACATTTCCCAATGATGCAATTCGTTCCACTTTTCGAGATATAGAAGGCCATTCCCATTCTCAGTAGACTCGATAATTTGGATGACCTTTTTGCATACATCAAGCCGATATTCGGTCTCCGAGGTCTCTTCAAATTCAGGTACAAACAGCGACGGGAAGGGCCACGAGTCATAGAACATGTAGGAAGAAAATCCCCAGAACAAACCCTGAAAATAAGCCTCAATTTCACAGAGTTTACACGAGGAATGGGTACCTGGGGCAGTGCAATGCAGTGACCATGGCGCCATTCCAAGGCAATCCCAGCTATCCTTGACAGTCAAGTCTTCGAACAGGTCTTCGAACAGATCTTCGAACAGACCCCCGAACAGATCTTCGATCAAGCAGTTGCATTCCTCCTCCTGAATCGGAGGGGAGGGAGGGCTAGGGGGGAATATAGAAGAAAACATCTCCCTGAATGTATCCAATTGGCACAAGTGGGGCTGCTTTATATCTTCGGTAGGGCTGGCCGGATCGTCTGGGGGGATAGGAACCTTTTTCTCTGACTGGAGAACATCGAGGTTTCTCTTTCGCATCAAGGTTGGATCTTGCTGACTTAAAAGATCACTCAAGTAAATTTCCGCATCGTCGCGCGGCGGCACTCGTGTCATCTTTTCCCATAGTTGACGAAAGCCGTAGGGTCCCTCTAGCCCAGGTATATGGTCTTTATCCCGATCACGCGCTACCTTGTTCGAGTGGCCCTGAGGAGAGTTACCGGCCTCACGATCAAGTCTAGGCAATGCCGTTGACCAATCGAAACCCATGTCGATAGGTAGCTCCAAAATTTTGTCGAGTAAATTTAATTAGGTTAATTGCGTACTGAATCTTTGTCCGTCTTGGGGGCCAAGGTGGGGCTGTGAATCTTTTGTCTCGGGTCAAGTCAAGTTGCAAGTTGCAAGTTATATAATGTGGTGACTGTGGTATTGTATGTTCGTCTCGGGAGAAGGTCTTCGAGACTAATTTGTCTGGCTTTGGGGGGTAAAGGCTGATTTTAAAAAAAAAATTTAAAACCGTCTACTGCCTCTTTAAAGATATTCGATTGATTGAGGCTTTGTTGGGGACCCAAGTGTTTAAATGGGTCGTTTTTGTTTCTTAAAAGAATTTGGGAGGAAACAAGAAGGGAACAAAAAATGGGTAGAATAGTCTACCATATAAGTCGGTTCTGCAGCTCTAGGACTAATTTTGTCCCATAAAAATACCGGGACTACTGTAGGCTTAGCCCTCTTTGTGTATATAAAAGAAAACACAAGATTCTCGAGGGCTGGGTGGGTAAAGTAAATAAAATCTGTTTTCTGTTTTCTTTGAAACCAGTATTGTTTTCGAATTTGGAGGAGAGATATAGAATGAGCTTGGGTGCGGCTGATGCCACGAGACCAATATAGAATAATGTTTCTTTACGACTAGAGTAGATGATGCAAACCGGACGCTGTTACAGTGCGATGGCCGATGGAAGGTCGGGATGAGGGGGATGATAAGCAGATTATATAGCTATATAGACGCCAATCCAATTCCCTTCTTCTACCAGCTACCTCCATTTTCGAAATTCCTCCCGGGCACGAGGCTAGCTTCCGTCCACAAGGGCCCAAGCGGCGCCAAGACATGCAGAATATCCAAGAATCGAAAAAAAATCTCAAGGGTTCCTTGGATGATGCAAGCCACACACCCTTATTCCTGATTCCTGATTCCTGATTCCTGTACTTCCGCCAAAGCTGAGACCTCGCGCTGGTGGGCAACGCGAAAAAAGAGGAAACAACGTTGGTTATCCGAAAAGGGTAAGCGCAACCCTGTGTAACGTTTTAGAACTGGCGCATGGCATCGTGGATCACAACCCCATCGAATGGGCCGGCCATCGGTCGCACAATTTCCCGCTTTCGATGGCGCATGATACTTAATTGAAAATTGACCTTATTGTTCCCTTTGGTAATCAGGGTTTCGCCTCGCGCGCACATTTTACCCGGTGCGAGAATCGATTGGTCTACGGTAGGTTGTGATTGGGCGGTGTGATACACAGGATTACCAAATTGGTTCCTGTATTTCATGCACTGGACATTCTACATGCATGTCCTCTATCCCGGATTTCTCCTTGTATACTTCTAAGATAGCTGTTCGAGGGGCAACATTACACCATGTTTACATCTTCAGCTGGTCAGTCCTGGCTCCGAGACTAATCTTCAGAATAATACATATATACCGCAATACAATTGTAACGAATTCGCGAATTAACCCCCCCAATTGGCCAAGCTCCTAGTACTGCAGTGCCTCACCTATATAACTCTGCATGCAGGCATCCATGTAGATACGTACGTACGTATATTATAACGTTAACGAGATATCACGAGCGAAAATTCGAAAGCGCTTAAGCACAATGCGGTCATTGCAGTTCAAAAGCATTTTCGTGATATCAGTGTATTTTCGTTCAGCTTGACCGGCTGGGTCCCTCCGGACGTCCAGCCAACTCCCTTTTCGCCTCTTGATCACCCCCCACATAAGACTACATCTATATCTGTCTGGAGATATATCTAATTAAGCGAATAAAGCTTAGTTATCAATTGCCAAGTTTAATATCCGAAAGGATAAGAAAGAACAATTATAGACAAGGAAGGTACTCACTTACATCAGCGGGCTAGGAAGCCGGCCTCTGGCACTAGCTATCCCACAAGGCTCGGAACTTTCAACCCGAACCGTGGGGTCAAAGATATCTAAGTACTTGACCAATGCATAAGATGTAGTTGGCGACTGACACACGATATTACGAATACGGAAAACTACGTATTTGGAACAGATCTTTCAATAAAAAAAAATCCCTGAACATCCTCGCTTCAATTTTCGAAGGAGGTAGGGAGGTTTTCATACCATTGTTGATAGCTATAGTAGTGCCTATTCCACCATCTCCAGGGATCCATCAGATACATCCCATGATTTTTTGTTCGGAGAAGTAGAAAAACACCACGCCCGTGTATTTAAAGTACAAGAAAAAAAAGAAGACGAGCACGATCGAAAGACAAGAACAAAAAAACAGTTCCCGTTGTTTAAAGAGAATAAAAGAGAAACGGAAAAGAAAAAAGAGTACTAGTAATAAAAGTACGATTGAAGGAGAAAAAAATTCGAAGTAGCCCCTTGACCCAAGTCTAATGTATTTTGGACAAAAAAAAAATGCAGCAGGCAAGGAAGACGGTTTGAACAAAGAACATGTTTTGTTGCGGACTTCCCATTATGATTTTTATTCCTTTCCCTTTCCCAGACAACTTGTGGAGGGCAAGGAAAGAAAAAAACGACTAAACAGAAGACACGAAAGAAACAAGGTCTATTACTTTGAGGAAAAAGCTGCAGACAGAATAGTCAGGAGGAAATGCCCTGCTCCTTTCATATCCTTGCGGGTTGTTTCCTCTCTTCTCGTCTGCGCCGTGAGATGTTCTATGAAAACCAAAGATTTATACGAAAAACCTCATAACTCCATGCCCCTCTTCCCTTTTTTAGTTTCCCACGTCTATAGCATTCAAAAGTGGAAAAAAGTAAAAGAAGTAAAGGCAGAGTTAAGGTCTTGCGAAACTTTTGTAGGTCGTGAAACGTTCAGAGAAGCAGGCCGGCCGTAAAGATGAGAGAAGAAAGAAAAGCGACAGAAACAACAGTGAGATAATGGGGAATCCTTTTCTGGTTTCTTGAAAACATTAGACAGAATTTGTATCGAGGAAGTCGAGGTCATGAGGGGTCATTTCGTAAAAAAAAAAAACGATAGCGGAAAAACAAATACGAAAGAAAAGAAAAGAAAAGAAAACCACGAAAAAAAATAAAAAAATGTCGCATAAAAAGAAGATAACCAGCCCATAAAACATCAGTAAACGCCTTTATATACCCTTTTCCCGATTCATTAAAGTGATTGCTTTCGCCATGAATTGCAAAGACGGAGAATTTCTCTAGAAGCTCACAAGTGTGACAGGTGCAAGCCATCGAGAGATAGGTTTTGAAGGTAGAATGGTCGAGAAAAAAGTACGTTTGCGATGAATAAGGAGTTCGTGATGCTGTATGTAAGATTTCGGATGTCGTGACAGCGACATCAAAATCTCGGGCAGGTCTTCTAGACGTTTACCACCAGGAGCTACCGCCACTGGGGTTTCCATAGCTGGAACCTCCACCGCCGCTATAGCCTCCACCACCGCTGTAGCCGCCGCCACCGCCGCCGCCGGAAGATCCACCATAGCCGCCGCTGGAGCCGCCTCCGTAGCCGCCTCCACCGCTGCTATAACCACCGCCGCCAGAAGAGCCGCCATAGCCACCGGAGCTGCCACCGAATCCGCCGCCACCGCCGCCGCCGCCGCCGCCAAACTTACGGAAGTCACGAGTAGCACCGCCACCACGGCCGCGGCCTCCTCTAGAGCCGCCGCCGCTGCGACCACCGTAACCAGCTTCACGAGCGACCTGTTCCAAAAATGCAGGAACTTCTTGATTAGCTTCCTTCAAGAGCTCAGTCAACTCGCGGACAATGCCACGGTTGCCGCGGTTGAAGAAGGCAGTGCTCAAACCAGTATTTCCGGCACGACCAGTACGACCAATACGATGAACGTAGTCATCAACATCAGTAGGAAGATCGTAATTGATGACGTGGGTGACATTCGGGATATCGAGACCACGAGCAGCGACAGCTGTGGCCACCATGATGGGGTAACGTCCGGTCCGGAACATCTCCAACGCCCTTTCACGTTCGCGTTGAGTACGGTCTCCGTGGATGGAGGTTGCTGGGAAATTTTGGTTGATCAGGAAATCGGAGAGTGTGTCTGCCATCCTCTTTGTCTCGACGAAGATCAAAGTCAAACCACCCTGGTGGGCGGAAAGGATATCGAGGAGGAAGCTTCGCTTGTCATGGTCTTCGACGTATTCAACACGTTGGGTGATGTTCTCGGATGTAGAACCAACACGACCAACAGAGAGGAAGACGTAGTCCTTCAAGAAATCGCGAGCGAGCATCTGAATATCGCGAGGGAAGGTAGCCGAAAACATGAGAGTTTGACGATTGTTGACACCGGGCATGTCTTCGCCTTCAACGATATTACGAATCTGGGGCTCGAAACCCATATCAAGCATACGATCAGCCTCGTCGAGAACAAGGTACTTGATGCAAGAGAGCGAGATACGACCACGTTCAAGGAGGTCGACAAGTCTACCTGGGGTAGCAACCAAGAGATCGCATCCACGATCCATCTGACGGAGTTGTTGTCCGATATCAGCTCCACCGTAAACAACGCACGGCTTGACCCAGGATCGGTAGGCGAACTTGCGAGCCTCATCAAAGATCTGGGAGACAAGCTCACGAGTTGGAGCCAAGATCAAAGCGGTAGGATAAGCCTTGCGGGAGCGTTGGAATCCACCGCCTTGGGCGCTTGGTGGAGTTGGGGATGGACCAGTAGCGAATGACTGGGAAAGGATGGGGAACAAGAAACCACCAGTCTTTCCGGAACCGGTTTGGGCACAGGCCATCAAATCACGGCCACCCATGACGATTGGGATGGAGTATTTCTGGACTGGGGTTGGGACAGTATAGCGAGCAAGCTCAATGGTGGACAGAAGGTGAGGGTCGAGAGGAGGGTTGGTGAATGCAACAACCGGTTCTGGGACATTAGATCCAGAGGCCTCAACGGGAATATCATCATATTTCTCAAAGTTGATACCGGTTGATTGCTTCAAGGGGTCGTTTGGAACACCGAAGAGCTCACGTTCGAGCCTGCTGTTCGCGTTGCCGATGAAATGTTTGCCATCCCTCCAGTAGCCTTCGCCGGATGCGCCACGGTTGCCACCGCCAGAACCGCCGCCGCCGCCGGAGCTTGGGCTGCCGTACGCGTTTTCATTAAACGATCGCTGCTGTTGGCGAGGTTCCCACTTATTGCCAGCGCTCGGGTTGAAGGATGGGGCATTAGCCCAGTTACCACCAGAGCCCTGGTTGTTATTCCTAATTGATTGAAAGGCATATGTTAGAAACTTTGTTTTAATCTTTCATCTATGGTAAGCAAATCGCGTGATTCTTGGACGACAAGCCAGTCTAGTTTAAATGTTCTAGACGAGGCAGCAACGCCGGATTTTTGCCAAAAACAAAAAAAAACAATACCATAGCGATGAGATGAGGGGTTTGAAAAAATATGGAGTACTTACTGAGACCAGGAATTTCCTCCACGAGGAGCTGGAGGTCCATTGTTAACTGGAGCAGGTCCGTTGTTCATCTGTGGAGCAGGAGCAGCAGCCTGTTGCTGCATCTTGGCACGAAGATGAGGAGGGATATAAGCCGGCCTACCGGCACCAGGGGCATTACCTCCAGCGGCGCCGTTAGGGGCAAAACGAGAATCTTGCATGCTCATGCCTTGCATGCCGTTGACAAGATCAGCCATGATGACGGTTGTCGGGAGAGAATGAGTTGGCTCTTAAAAGGAGAATGTTGTGTGGTAGGAGTGAAGAGATGGATGCTAGGATGATAGCAGTGTTTGTCCGTCAGATAGGCAGAAGCAACGAGGACGAAAACTTCCGAAGCTGAAGGAAAGAGAAGAAAACCACCAGGGTAACAGCAGTCGAGGCCAGATGGTAATGAAGGAAGGGAGGAGGTGTATATTAAGCTAGTAGGTTTCTCCTGGAGGGAGAATAGCAATATCAAGAGTCGTAGAGAGAGCTTGACGGTAACTTAGATCTCGTCGAGAGTCTTCTCTTCTTCTCTATTAAAAGGAAAGAAAAGAAAAGAATGGAAGGCGTGTTCGACGATGTGTGAAGTTTCTATCGGGACAGAAGACAGCGATGTCGGACGTTTGGCTGGAAGCTAGAGCCGATGAGCTAGCTGGCAGGCCAAAACTGAGGATGGTCTATTAGGAAACGAAACCTGGAAAATGCTGAAGCCAAGGGACGGGAGAGGACACTTCTGTATCTTATGAAGCAGATACAGCAGGGTTCTCGTGAGGGTGAAGCTTAAGCAGAAAGGAAGAGTGATGGTTTCGTGATATCGTTGGGAATGAACGTCTCTTTCGAAGGAAACAAAAGACACGAACGAGAATTAAACGATATAACGAAGAAAAGCGAAACAGTCTATCGATGAAACGGAGAATAGGGAATAAGAGCCTTCTTATTCCCCCGGGATTAAACTTGGGAGGGTGATGATGATGATGGTGATGATGATGGTGATGATGATGGTGATGATGGTGATGATGGGAGGTGTAGTTCGTGGGTGAGGAAGGAAGAAGGAAGAAGAAGAAGGAGAGAGAGGTTGTTGTTGTAGTCGATGGAGGCAACAATAAAAAAAAAAAAAAAAAAAAAAAAAAAAAAAAGAGTTTAGTTGGCACACACACTTGTTCTCCAACAAACACAAATTTTGGCCGGTCTTTTGACTCCCACACACACCAAACACACTTTGTTTCTAAACAGGAACAAACCACATCGAATGGTGGCGAAGTAGCCTCGACGCTAACAAACTTTTTCTTATTTTTTTTTTCTTTGGACGATGGGAGACTTTGGTATTCTTAGTGCTGTGCTATCCCAGGTATGTACATATGCTCGTTCTAACCTATCTATCACTTCAGGCTACTTATTCTACTTGTGAGAGGCCAATATGTGCTGACTCTTCTGGTCTGACTGATATGTAATGTATGGTACATGTTTCCCGCCCCATGGCAAACAGGAATCAAGAAACGTGCTCTCTCTGATTGAAAGAGCCACTATTGGGCTCAAATGTCCTGTATCTGCCTAGCAAACAGCTACGTTTACATGAAAGAATTCTAAGTGGTTTTCAGGCAATAATCTCGAAAGCCTCGAAAGAGGGAAAGGGAAAAAAAAAAAAAAAAAAAAGACCGAGAAAGAAGCCCAGGATGAGACCGAAGAAACAAACGTCTGTAACTGGCTCGGACCAGAACCCTGAACACATCATTCAATCCAGGCAATCCGCTTTACCCCTTTTGGGGGCTGAGGAGCTGGCTTCTCCGTATACACCGCTGCCTCAGGACATCTGCATCTGGGAGCTCATGCAAGGTGAAAGGAGGTCTGGCCATGTAAGGCCCGTAGATGCTTCTGGTTTTTCTCTATTCGTGTGTGTGGGTGTGGAATGGGAAGCCTCTGCATCTACGTACTAACCGGATTCGTTCTTCCTATCGTCGGTTTACGTCAGGGACTAAAGTTATATCAGCTAATGATATAGCCTATGATAGTGCTGACAAAGGCCACTCGTCCGGCCGGTCATCCAACCGCTCGATCGTCCAGTGTCGCTTCCTTGTATCGACATGTGATTGTAACATAGTTGTATGTATAGTAGTATATGGACACGCCTTTGTTAACTGATTCCTATGCTTGCACATGGGATTCGATTGATGTCCTAGTAGTGTTTCTATATACATGGATTGTCGACACGACAAGGTCGAAGGTAAAAGTGAGTTCCAAAATACAATGACAAAGGAAAATAATATAAAATGAATGTAAAAAAAAAACTCCGACAAGATATAAACCGAACCCCGGATAAAAAAGAAAAGCCAAAAACAAAGGAAACCCTCCTCGGTATCAGCGGATATCGTGGATTCGGACCCTCGCTTCCAAAATGTCGAGAATCAGCCTAATGTCCAAAGATATTAAAGCCCGAAAAAAACGCCTGTGACCGAAACAGCTTGTCAAAAGCTTGTTGCAAAATAACCTCCCAACACAACTTTTTTGATGCAAAATCCTCCCCGCCTCCTACCCCCCCTTTGCCCCACTCTTATATTCCGATATTCTTATGCTGTTATGCATGTATGCTCTTATGCCCCCGACGAGGGGTGCTATTCCTTTTGAACTAAACTCTTCCAAACATATTCCTAACCTTCTTCACCGCCCCGACAACTTTCTTCGGCGTCATGCCAAACTTCTTCAAGAACTCCACGCCCTCATTACCAGTAGTACCACTAGTAGTATTGCCCACTCCAACCCCAATCCCCAGCCCCTGCCCTTCTCTCCTATCAAACCCAAAAACATCGGCATTGGGTGAGTAGGTATAATTCCTCTCCTCATGGATCACAGGCGCAGGTGCCACCTTTGGCCTTTCCTTAACCTCATCCATCTTCTCCTCATCTTGCTCAGATATATAAAAACTCCTCTCCGAAGACTCTTCCCTCTCAGCTATTTCAAGGAAAGGGTCAACATAGGAGATGCTACAGATAGTCCTGTAATCAGCCGAATCAATCGCCTTTCTATCCGCCACGGTCTCAATATCGACCGAAACAGTCGTCGTAACCATGACAGTCACGGGTATATCATCAGGCAACGTTCCGATGGATGTATCCCTGGATAACAACGAAAAGGCCGTCCCGGGCCTTGGGGTGGTCGGGCTGCTTGTGTAAGAAGTGCTGGGCCGGGTCGTAGAAGGGCTGGTTGCCCAAGATGTCCCGAGCCTTGGGGTAGCAGGGCTATACCCGAATGATGACCCCGGTTTGGGGGTGGTTGGTGTGTTTGAAGCAGTTGAAAAGATGCTCCCTAGTCTAGGAGTGCTCGGGCTAGTCGCCCACGATGACCCAGCTCTAGGGGATTCATTGGCCCAAGGGGTAGCAGGCGAGCTTATAGGCGTATTACCAGCGTGCCTATATAGCTCCCTCAACTCTGGTGCCGACTTTCTGTCAAGATCAATACCTATATTCCGCAAGCATATGAACATTAGCCTTCTATCCTTGATCCAAAATATATAAATATCTCGAACAATTCAAAAGTCAGAATCAAAAAAAAAGAAGTTCCACCCACCAATCCTGCCACAATCCCTCCCCATCACCCTCCAAAATTTCTCCATATCGCCACCATAATGCACACACTCCAACTTCACACAAACCCCCAGTTCGTCCAACAACCTAGCATTCGTACAAGTACGGGATGGACCCCCACGTCCTTTTCTCCTCTCAGACGCACCAGCTCCCGTGCATCTATACGAACACGCAGGATAAAACAATCTACTGTCTCCATCCGTATACCCCGCCAGATTCAACACTCGTAGAGGGGTAGTACCTTTCATCTGCTGCTGCCCCGCCTGTTGATACACCGGCTGAGGAGGTGTAGGTGGCGGTGGAATCCGCGGTGGGGGCGGTAAATGGCTGTCATCATTCAACAGATCAATCTCTTGATCCGGATCTTGATGCGCCTGTGGTGCTGGATGCTGATAATCCAATAATTGTGCATGATCATATTCGATGCTATCAAAACTTGTCCGATCTCTTCGACGACGGCCGTAGGCCACCGCTATATCGGTGTTGATATTGAGCATGGCCAACCCACCAGGCAGGCCTAATACTGATCTTCGATTCATGATGTGAAATAGGCCAGTATGGAAATGAACAAAGGAACGGTAACGTAGTGGTGATGGTGGGGGAGAAGCTTGGATTATATAAGAAATATTTCTTTTCAAGAATTGCGTCGAAGACCCTCCTGGAACCTTGCGCTATCCTTTTATCCTTTTTAGAAAAAATCGCGATTGAAGTTTTTCCTCTGTGTCCCCAGCCCAGATATTATACTTTTTTATACCCTCGCGATACAGTTCGCTTCGGACAAATAGTTTATATGTAATATTCCGATATCCGTTCAAGATTTCACTACTTCCAGTTTCGGACTATCATCTGGTCTCAGCCCACGCGATGCGTGATTGGGCGAAAAGACCGTATGCAAAACCCACCGTCGATAGACTGAGGTTTTGCTGGCGAAAGAGCACAGTTAGTCCGCCGAGGTGCTGTTACGTCGGTGGGAAAAAGAAAGATCTAAACGCTGTGGAAAACGGAGCAAAAAAGCCATGCTGGGAACACGGCAGAACCTGGCTGCTATGGCGAAAGCGTACTAGCATTCTCTGGTGAAGGTGCCCTCCTCGCATGGCGAAGAAGTAAAATGGTGGATATGAATGTGAAGCCAGAAATTAAACCATCCGGCCTGCATAGCCAAGTTGCATACGTACAATCGTCAGCTGTAAGAGAAAATCTAGCCTCTTACAACCTAGCACCCAGCCAAGTATCAAGAAAAAAAAAGAAGACAACTGTGAAAAGCGTGGCCATGGACGTGTAAAAATAACGAACCGTTGAGAATGGCGTTTCTCGTTAAACGGGCTTGCTCCTACCGCCAACGTAGGATACTACCAGCCAATAGCCAGGCAAGCCAGCTTCTTCTTCTTGCCTGACTTGCTCGTCCATAGGATTATTGCGAAGCCAAAAGATACTAGTAAGTATAATATAATCCTAGTATAATATAATATTATACCGCAAAGCAAACCGTTAAGCCGCTAACAACGGAAAATGGCGCAAGGGGAGGGGGAATATAGGTCCATAGAGGTCTTTTAGAGTCGTGATTCTAAATCCCGTGTTCGCATCAAGCCCGCATCTGATAGGTTGTACCTGCTCGAACAATTGGATTCAAATGCAAGATCCGCAATCCAACCCGATTCGACGAACCGACGATAAGGCTATTCGAATCAAACCTCTGCACGTCACCTGAAAAAAATTTTTATTTCCCTTGCGGGTTTCGTCGAACCGTTTATTCTCTAGAAACAGAAAAACATGCAGGACGCGAATGCAAGGAGGGAATCCTGCATTAGCTCTACCCACCAAGATGAGAGAACCATAGTTCGTCTTCGGCTCAGTTAATCCGCCCAATTGCAAGCCCAAGAAGGAAAAAAATTTTGGAACAAAAAAAAAAAAAAAGTGTGAAAAATCAAAACCGAAAAAAGCGACCCAAGAAAGGCTGGAGGACGATAGGAAGAAGAAAAAGGTACATACCTAGCTCATAGTAACAGAAGAAAATACTCACGGTGCTTCCAAAACCGTCGAATATCCTCCGCATGTGACCGTGGGACTCCGTCCAAAAAAACCTTGGTCCCAATGCGCAGCAAAAACGCCTCTTCCGTAGTATAACTCGTCTCTAGGTCCACAATTCCAGGGGGGGTGATAACTACCATTAAGAAGCCCGTCCACTTAGCCCTTCTTGACGGTCAGGCACTAACGGGCCTGCCCCAGATTCTAGATCTCTAGGCTATCACACTTCCAAAGACGGGAATTTCTCATTATATGCAAAGACGGGAAGACGAACCACTGCTCTACACTATCGATAAAAGAAAAAAAAAACTTACGCGAAATTTGGTGGGCTTTGTAGCACATGCGCATGTATTCTGACCTGTTGTTCCTAGTCTCGAATCCAGTCCTGTTCCTTGCAGATCCGGCGGCAAGCGACTTTGCATACTTCCAAACCTGCAACAGAACTCGAAGGGCCAAAATTACTGGTGCTGCCTCGCGATAACTCCGTCGATTCCTGGGCATTTATTGTTACACACTTCACTAAACTTGGCACTGGGAGAGAATTTCGCAATTGGTGTGCATCGTGTCACAGAGTACCCAAGAAACAACTGTACAAGTTGGCCAGTAGCTATAGTTAGCTAGTTTGGCAATCGGTAGGCCAGAAACTCAGAATGTGTGATACAAGGAGCATATTCACACCCCGGGAACCTGCAGCTGCAAGGAACAATGCATCAAAAATAGATCGGAAGACGAATTTCGGGATCTTATTCATCGTCATTACTACCAATGTTGCAACTAGATTAGTACCAGCTAGTGGCCTCCTATATTATGTCGATCTCATCTCGAGCTGCTACCTACACCTAACAAAATACTAATACTTAGATAAAAAAAACTGGGCTCGTGGTAAAGCGGACTGCATGCATACTCCTTTCTGTCTCTTCATTGCTGCGCAGAGCTAACGACCCCCCCAAAACTTGCATCGAAGGATTCAAAATAAAGCTACCAAATAACGGAGCTACCACGTACATCTCACACGACCACAAATGCACACACGCACAAATAGGAAAGGCTACAAGTCTACAGCTCCCAAAATAAGAAGTGAAGGGTAAGCAAGAAAAGGTTAAAGGTTGCATATAGAAAAACAAGAAGGGCTAGAATGGCCGTAATATAATGGGTGTGCAAGACGAAGATCAAATGCAAACTTGCATGCTGAATCGAAAATACATAAGTATCCCAAAAACACATGCATGCTATTAAGTAAAATGCTATAGAGAAACAGGTACAAGATTGGCTCAAAAGCAAATATACAATAGAAATATTTATAAAAGAACATGAGGGGAAGGGACTAGAACCACAAGGCTGCAATGACAGCTCTCAAAACCGACGTCATCGAACATAGAAATCGTAAAGAAATGAAAAATAAAATAAATGAGACCCACTTCCCGACGCATAGCAAATAGATATCCGGGTATATCCTAGAAAGAACCAAAGAGAAAAATACCTGTAACTTGTCAAACTTGCAGAGTGCTCTCATACGTCGTACATACTATTCTCGTCGAATGGATTTGCTATTCCAAGAAAAGAGAAAAAAATTAGCCCTTGACCCCACATGATCACGCACACAAATGCGAAAAGATGGTTACTTACGACTCTCCTCATTGTTAGTTCCTTTTCCTTTCAGCCCCGAAAACTTGCTACTGCTGAACAACCCCAACATGGTACTTTGACGTCGACTCTTTTTATCGTTATTATTATTCAGTGACATGCTCCCTCCAATTGCACCACCACTCGAGAAAAAGGTAGAAGTAGGCGTCTGGGGCACCATACCAGCTGCATTATTATTGCCATTGCCACCACTACTAGTGCTCCTCTCATCCTTGGCATCCAGATTAAAATTCATTCTACGTGGTGTAGATGGAAGACCTGGACCTGGAGCTGCCGTTACAGGGGCTGCAAGAAGGTTGGATTGGCTGGTAGTAGGAGCATGTTGCGATGATGGTGCGTGGGTGTACGCCGATTGGGTATACTGCGGCTGTGGGATTTGAGCCTGTTGCTGCTGTGCCCATGGTGCTGGGTACGATTGCGCAAGCGTCCTCTCCTGATGTTGAGGTTCGCCCGAATCCTTTGCGTTATGGGAGTGTTCGCCATAACCCTCTTCGCCCGGCTTCAGGAAGATCGATGAGAACTCCAGGATGAATAGCGAGAAGACCCCAGCAGGGATGTTGAGCGTAGGAGAGAACACGATGCCGACGTTCCTAACCGTCATCTTGTTTTCGGCGGCATTGTCGACGATTTGGATAAGATGCTGGGCCAATACTTTAAGGAGAGTGAAATTCTCGATCGGAAGCAGGTGGACCAGTTGGTTGAGACGCGGTACTCGGTTCGACTTGTCTTCGTCTTCTAAGGCGGCGACGAACTCTCCATGTAGATCTCTGGTAAGCAGATTATGCGGAAGCTCTCGCAAGTAGAGCTTCAGTAGTCCAGCGACAGCGTGAGGATCATGGTACTCTTCTTCATCAGCCAGCAGATTCACGTCTGCATTGGCATTGAACCTGTCCCTCAACTGCCTGATAGTTGTGTTGGATCCACTTAACCTAAAGATACCCTCTTCCTGCCACGCACCGCGAGCATCGAGGTATTCGATGCATCTGTAGACGACTGATGGGATCTCCAAATCGACACCTGGTGGCTTACTAACCTCGACAGCATCACCTAAAGATGCGCCAAAGACGCTTCTCGACGGTGGTATCTTGGCCGGTGCATTGGCGGATGGTGTTGCCAGCGGGGCACCGTCTAGAGTGGCGTGGTGTTCACCTGAGTTCTTGTGGTGCATAAAACCAAAGAGTCCCCCCTTCTTCTTGCCATGCTTGGTTCTCTCGACGGCATCCGCAGCGACACCTGCCATGAACTTGCCCCCTAAGGTCGACGCAAGTCCCGTAATAACGCTTTTCTCGCCACTGTGGTCTGACATTTTCGATACTGTAGATACTGTCGAAAGAGGAGATGGGTTATCTCGTCTTCTATCGATCGCGGGTGGACCATGAATCGGTGCCTGTCCTTGGACCATATTTTCATAGGAAACGGCCCTTAGATTGTCCCCCGGCTGGAACTGCCCCTCTTCGGCTAGGCTGGCTTTCCTTTTCTCACTAGTGACCGAAGCGGTATCGTCGTTCCTTCGTCTTTCGCTGATTATTGAAGCGTTGTCATCTAGCTCATCCGAGTAGTGTACGTATTGCAAAAGGCAATCCACCCATTCGTCCCTTTCAGCGTCATTGTCGGCACACAATACGTGCCTTATAGAGCTCGACGGGTTATTGCGTTTCGGTTCCAAAATCAAAAATGCATGGCGATATTGGTTCTCATTGTCATCGGGATTATCCGAGCGCGGTTGGTTATTCGACTGTTTCCCAATCTGAGCACTTGGTAGACGGATGGATCCCAAATGGGAACCTCCCTTATGCTCAAAGTATCTCAAAATAGGACCTTCAAGGATGAAATAGCGAGACTTCCAGCCACCGAAATTCTTTCCTCGCTTCCTAAGCGACCCTTCCTTTGTTATTTTGCGGTCGCTACCAGGTTGGTATGGGATATTAGACAAGCTGTCTTTAGTACTATGCAAACTAGCAGTGTCACTCCCTGTCGTCGACTCAACAACATCCATGGAAAGATACTCGCACAGCGCTTGACCCGCCCTCTGGTCCAATGGAATGGTATTCAAAATGGACACAAAGTACTCTTCGATCGCGGCTTTACGACCTTCAATATTTGCGGGAGAATGGTTTGTGAAAAGCGTCACATTGGGCAGTTTCGCAGTGAAATTTTTGGGGTTCGCAAATTGCCTGACCTGAGAATCGAGTATTCCCAGTGTGTTGACGTCCTTCTCAACACGCCAAAGCTCGTTCCCGTTGGTGCGAGAGAATGTGGCTAAGACGAAGACAATCTGGTCTCGTCCCTTTGCATAATCCCCTCGAGCTCTCATACGCGTCGACAAGACCTTGGCGTCAATGGTTTGCAATGCAGGAGGTACTATAAGTAGCCTGTCGTCACCGCCTTTGGCAATACCATTCAAAGAACTGGCTTCCTTGGCAAAGTCACCAGGTGCCTTCTCTTCTTGCTTGACTTCCCGTGCCAAGGAGGCCATTTGTGGCAAGTTCATGAGCTGCTCGTGGATGTTGGTAACAGGTTGTTCGGACATCTGGGAAAGGAAGGTGGCCTGGCGGGTCGGAGATAGCAATCCAGGACTCAAAGGTCCATTATGGTTTGCGGCCAAACTCGAGGCGGCGGACCCCGGGAATCCAGATCTTGGGGACAGAGGCGGAGATAGTGGACCTCCAAGTCTACCCTCCATTCTTGGCTGTCGTGGAGAAAGCAATGGTGACGCAAGCGGTCGATCAATAGGTCTAGGACTAAGCGGCAAGCCAAGTCCAAGTGCCGGACTCTTCAATGCATTCGACGAGCCTTTAAGGGTAAGCCCACGAGGTGGGGCCGTAAGCGTAGTTGACTTGATATTATCCCCTCCATCGAACGTCATCTTCCTTGGAAGCCCAGGAGAAATCAGGGCTTCTTGGTGACGAAGAACCTCTCGAGCCTGGTCTTCGGTCAGGTCTGTAGGTGCAGGTATCTTAGGATCATCCTATACAAGCAAGATTAGCAACCACCTCCAACAATATCTAATATCAAACCCCAAAGACGGCCAATATCTTACCCTTTGAACCGAGAACCCCTGGGCTGACTGTTGCAGCTGTAGCGGTGCAGGCGCCCTCTTCCTCGACAAACCCGGTGTGGGCATGCCTGGCGTTGGCATGCCTGGCGTCGGTGCCGACGGCTCGCTACTATTTGCAGATTTGGAAAGATCCAAATTCGAAGGCGCCCTCCTCTGACTGCTCTCGAGAGTTCCCATTATGTGTTGTTCTTCATCTGGCATAACTTGATGGAAGTTAGACATTTGGGCTACATCTTGAGGCGACATTGGGTAAGGCGCGATATGCTCGTCGACAGTCGAAAATGTATCACTCCGCGTAAGCTCCTTAATCGAAGTTCGACCATCCAAAGAGGCGGCGTCGGTGTCGTGTGGGTCGCTCGGTGTGGGCGAGGTAACGGATCTCGGGTCTGCTCCAGTCGGCAAAGGCGGCACGGCACTCAATTGTTCTTTTAGCTTTTTCCTATACCTCTCCTTATCCTTCATTGCCTTTTCTAGATCTCGGTTGAGGCTTAAAATCATCGACCTCTGCTTATCCACTAGCCTCCAGAGCTGCGAATTTTGGGATGCTGCCTGCGCCTTATCCTTCAGCAGGTGAGAAATCAAAGCCTCTGCAGAACCTGCAGCTTGAATAAGGGTGGCAATCTCCTCCGGCGTCCGTTCGCCGGTTTGATTTTGAGTGAAAATATTGCTTATCGCTGCATCGACTGATGACGAGCGGGGACCTCCCGACCTCGCACCAGGCGCAGGTAAAGCTCCCTCGGACGCCATTCCCGTCTGTGAATTCCCACTGCTTCGCGCAGAAGGGTCACCCTCTGGGACAGAACGTAGTTTCTTCAGGTGTTGTTGAGGCGTGTTATTACCCCGCTCCGATGGTCGTGATCCAGGTCTAGACCCTGTCGACCGTAAAGACTCGTTACTCGATGTAGATAGGGGCCGTCGCGGTGAGGCTCCAGTGACAGTGTATTGTGAAGTCGCGGGCGATTGTTCGTTTATCGATCGCTCTGCCGACGAGTAAGAATTCTGAGAACCCTCTGACCCAACAGGCGACGCGAACCCGTGTAAAGAGTAATTCTGAGCTTGTTGTTGTTGTTGCTGATGATGATGATTCTGGTGCTGGTGTTGCTGATGGTGATGGTGATTCTGGTGTTGATACTGGGTTTGCTGTTGCTGCTGCTGAAGCGGCGGCGGTGGTTGACGATGTCGTTCCTCGTCCGCGTAGAACTGCGCTGTGGACGGGCGGCCTTCAGGTGTGGTGGACCGTTGGTCGAGGCTGTCCCAGCTCAGTTCTTGTTCGAGAAATTGGGCTTTTGTCCGGGGTGAAGCGAGAGCAAGCTCGGTTGCAGCCAATGCACGTCGTCTGCTTTCCTCAAAGGATATATCCTCTTTCTCTTTGCGCTGATACTTGACAGGTGCGATTTTGCTCCTTAGACCGGGAGACTGTTGTGCGCTCGCGATCAAATGCTGAAGGATCGCGGGATTGTTCTGGAGGTAGTGATTGTTCACAAGATTATTATTATTATTACCGCTCCCGTCAGACGAAGACACTTTGTCCACGAACGGAGCCGACAAGGATTGAAAATGTGACATTTGGTGCAACTACCTGGAGCCCTTGTATGAGAAGGCCAGGCAATAGAAAAAAATAACAGGGTGACCGCCCAACCAACCGAAATTTCGAAGCAGGAGCGGGCCTAGCCCAACCAACCACAGGCTGCGGGGCTGACCTGACCGTCGGAAAGAATGGGATAAATGCTGTATCAAAAGGGCGGGTTCACTAGTGCGCTGCTGATAGGTGGGGACTTGCCTCTTTCTTCCCACTGGGTCTTTCCTCGTAAGGGTGGGCTCAAAGGAAACGAAGGACGAAATTTCCCGCCGAAAATCAGCTGTTCGTGGGAAACGAATGAAGCAAACAGCGGAAATGGCTGATTTTGCTTTGCTTTGACAATTCAACAATAAGAAGGGGGGTAAAGGCCCAGGCGTTAGTGTGATATTAAATCAATCGACTAATTATTACCGTTAATAATTTGTGGGATGTTGGCGTGAGGAATATATGAAAAAAGAAATAAGGGCGATAGTCCAAAGGGTTTTGCAGCCGCCGTCGATTGGGGCCTTGATATATGAGCACTCTTAGTGTCTTTGTTCGGGGTGGGGTTGCCGCCGAGGGGTCCAAGTCCTTTGTCAAGGGCTTGGGTGGCTGGCTTCGACTGTGATAAACGAACGGACGCCCGCCTATTGCACAGCACGAGATGCTCCGGAATGGGCAGTTCAGCGACAAATTCCTGAACGAGACGATGGATGTGCCTGTCTGTTGAGCGAGCGTTTATAAAGTTAGACTCTTTAACGTCCTTCCAACATTTGTACTTACGCGCTCGATATCCGAGCCGTCTGCCCCCCCCTAAGAACTGTCGATGAAGCATATTCGTCTAGGGAAAAGTTAACGTACCTGTCAAAACGAGACGCTTGAGGTGATGTTGTAGTGTTGGAGATATATATAATTGAAACGTGGGTTATAGAGGATCACCCCTCCTGCGTAATCTGCCAGTAGACTGGTTCGCCTATAACAGCCTTTAAGAGCAGAGCGTCGACGTCGTCGTCAGCATTTCTACGCACATGCGCATACGAGAGAGAGGTAAAAAAAGAGTACGGCTCTTGAGAGCTCTGACACCGGCTCGGAGACGCTGTTTTAAAGCAATTTCTCCAAGGGAATTCGACTTCATGAAGTGTCCGTACGTAAATAACCTGAAGCAAACTTAATCAATGCTCATACCTTGGAATGGTTACCGCAGTGCTTCTGGACCGCGCACAGCCGGAGATGTTGAAATTATCGAAGCTTCTGTAAATGGTCTGCTGTCAAGCGATCCGGCGGCGTCGAACCTGTTACGTTTCGATCGTCAAATAGTGGCGTTCTCCCCAATCTTGCGTGCAGATTCTGTCAAGTAGTGATGTTTCGCAGGCAAAGCCAGCGCAGCCAAGGATTTCGAATAAGTATCTCTGGAAGATTCGGGGTAATAGATGGTAGACCTAGAAGAGGTCAATACGACTCCACGATCGATTGGGAGAACCGCGGATACCGTGTCCAAGGAAAGACGAAGAGTAAAAAAAAAGAGAGGGACTCGGGCGAAAGACACCCCAAACGAAATAAAAAGGAAAAGAAATAAGCACTTCTAAGATGTTGAAACGCAGGTGCCAGGAGAATAGCTTGCCTGCAAACCTCACATACACTGGCCTTTTTGTCGACCTTGGCCCGTCAGTACCAATCAATGACGACGGTTCAGGGTCAGAGATCGCTAGTACCGAGCGCTCGTAACCAATTGCTCGGGAAGTACACATGAGTTAAAAAGGCACTACCGGACCTGGCTGGACCGGACCCTTCATAAAAAGAGGGCCTTCCGTTTGTTGCGCTGCTTTGCCCTACGGATGCGCTGGGTACCGAAGAGACTTCACGATACTGCTTCTTTCGACTTCTCCCCTGACCGCGCTGGGGAAAGGCGCAGCGGATTCAAAGAACCTCACCCTTCGGTTTCGCCAGCAGGACTGTCCCATCCCTCGACGGAGAGACAAAAAGTCAAGTCACAAGTCAAGTGTCTACTTGACAAACAGCGGTCAACGTCCGCTCATAGGCCAACCGACCCTCCAAAGGCTTTCGCTAGCTCCAAAGCTGGCAGAGCTTGAAAGAGCCAATAGCCAGCGGGAACAGCCCCTGCCCGCATGGATCCAGAGAAGCGGGATACCCCTGGCAGAAAGGGGATGGGTGCATTTTCAAGAACGGCTTGGAGATGCAACACATGACCCTCATTTTTTTTCCCCTCTATCAACAGGTAAGGTATTGAATCGAGCGGGATCGATCTGAGCAAGCCCCGTTCTTGTCTCTTTCCGGCTGATGAAGATTTTGCCCTTGATGGCGTTGGATGGCGGCGGAGATAGCGGCACACCATGGCACCAGCCCATTTCCACACAATCCCTTCTGGTTCCTGTAGATCGCATTGTCAATATCACGGTTGGTATTGTCTCGCATCCAGTCAGTCTGAAATGAAGCTGCATACTGGTCGTATCTAGATTTCAAATCTCCAAACCCTCACAATTCATGCATCTGCCCATGATCCAACCGAGCCTCCGAAGCAACCGTTTCACACTCAGACCTGCCAAAAATTTCCGCGAGCATCGATGGCTCCAAAAAGCAATCAGTTGATCTTCGTTCCAGGCGGCGAAACATGGTTTGGTGGATATTGGCGGGCGCTTAGAGGGGCCACTGGCAGCTAGTCGTTGGAAGGTTAGGTAAGAAAGAGCAGGGAGGGTTTTTGTGGGCCCCACTTTCCTTTTTCCCACCCAACAAACGTTGGCGAGCACTCCAGAAAATGCAAACGAGGTTCGTTCGACATGATATGATACAATATGATATGATCTGATATGACTTCGTCCGAGAACTGCAAATTTAAACCCATGCGGATCGAAAAGCAGTATCAATCAAGGGCCGGCTTAATCTCGGGAAGCGGGTTCAAGAGTTCGGCCATTTCACGACACCAAAGGCATCGGGCTCGTCGAGACTGATCGAGTTATAACACCAGTCGAAGACCCGCGATCTTTGACACTTGCTTGACATCGGCTACCTGAGCCAAACATCTCCAACGGTACCTACATGTATGCATCCATAGTACGGACACTATGCATCATGCACGGTGGAAGACATCCTCACAAGCACGCTGCTAGCTTCCAGCAAAAAAGACTTCTCCACATGGCTGCATCCATCGGCGCTTAATTTTAACAAAAACGCCTTTGAATCGTCATGCTTCTTTCCCCTCCTCTCAGTCATTGTCCAGTCACAAACAATCCAATATCCAACATTTACTCGCGCAAAGTCTTGACATCTCTTGGGGAAAAAGGAAACAAACCCTCGCTGCAGCCCTGACCTGATTTGCGGGACGTCCCGTCCACACACAATACGGCCATATCAAGCATATCCACCTACGCCAAAGTATGAGTGAGGGGTGGAATTTTCCTATCGGATCGAACATATTGCCAGATATGGACAGGGGAGTGTCTCCCTCCCACGAGCTTTACCACGATGTAGCCTGGGTGAGGACCAATCTAAATCATGTCTTTCCGCACAGATACATTTGCATTGTCGAGTCAGCCAGGCACCAGGCCACACCGGTGCATTGAATTCATTCAGTCATGGTCACATCGACTCAGTCACTCAGTCGCAGCGCTACGGCACAGTGTACAGAATACTCTGGGCAGATAGGTATTTTTCTCAACTTAAATTTGTCCGGAAAAGGCAAGCGAATCTACTATCCGTAGATATGTCCCGCAAACACAAATTGGCCGCATCTTTGCCTCGACACAGGTTGATTATATTATATGGCGCAGTTTGTATATCACACCAGGATAAACGCTCCGAGGCTGCAGCTGCACTACCCAGATGCTGCAGAAATCCTTCTGTACATACGTATGCCAGCTGGCCAGGTAGTTAACCGATCATGCAACGGTGCAGGCATCTGTACCACCACCAGACAAGCACAGTCCTTCATTGTTGCAAGGGACAGGTGCGGACGAGACTCCGCCACATTTTCTTCACCTGGGTCAGGCATGATACCTATAATGCAATCTTATTCGCCAAACTCTGTTTTTTGCTGGGACCCCGGCAGATGCCGACACATAACTAAGAACTTCAAAGAGAGAAAGAAAACAGCAGGGCTACCACACATGCAACGCAAAATTTGCGCAATTTGATATCCCTCAGCACCGGCTAGACTTCGAGGTTGCCTGGTACTGTAATAATTTCCTTTATAATTGATACTTAGGTAGGTAGATAGATACTTATAGCCAGCCTATGAATACCCAAAAATTACACGAAAGACACGGCGCATTGTAGGTAATTCCAAAACGCTGAGTTAATCCATAGGGCGCGCATAAATGTTCGAATCAGAGATCGATGAAACGAAAGAAGGTCGTAGAGCGATCAATATTAAGTACTAATCTAGTACATCCTAATACCATTCGAATATCGTAGATGAATGAAAACGAAACCTTGCATAGCACCCATACTCCACAGCCAACCCAATACAACTTCATGTCTGCATACCTTCAAAAATGCAACTACTCCGCCTTACAAATTATCGATATCAATGAAAGTAGCCATTTTTGAACATGAAAAATCTAGACTCGCCCCCACGCTTTCGCAACAAACATGGATATATTAATCCCATGCCATCTCGGCCCTCCTCATCATCTTCAGCTGCTCCTCCCGTTCTTTCACAAGCAATACATCCACAACCCTAATCACACTTGCCAAACTTCCTCTCCTTCCCTGACCGCCGATGGCAGTAGTACTGACCCTTCTTAGGACATCTTGTGCAAGTTCTGCCGTCTCTCTGCGTTGTAGTGGCGTAATCCCAAATGCTACAGTCATACGCCGTTTCTCTGCAGCTCTAGGGTCGAGTTTGAACGTTTCCGGGGGACCTGCAAGCTGCGACGACTTTTCTTCCAATCCGGAGGGGAGGGTAGTAGTCCGTGGCGGAAATCGCAGGGGTGCAATGACCGGTAGTGGAGATGCATCTTCAAGTGTTGAAGGCATAGAAGGAGATTGTTCCTCTGGTGAAAGTGGGGACGGCAGGGGAGCTTTTATTGGTGGAAGTGGCATTTGTGCACCTTCTGCAGGCAGAATTCGTACGACAGTTATTGGTGTCGATGTTTGGGTTTCGGTTGTACCGCGTTTCACCGGTGAAGTTGGGGACATTAGGTCTTCCACAGTCGGCCATTTATAATTGGGTGAAATCACTTCTATGTGTTCTACTTCGGGTGATGATGAACCTTTGCTGAGAGGCTTACTGGCTTCGGTAGGGCTAACTTGGGGGGGCGTGGGAACGGCTTGGGGCGGCGATTCTGTGGGCACAGGGATTGGAACCTCTGGGTTCTCAATTTCTTCGCGCATTGGGGAAGTCTGAAAAACTTCATCTACACTCGTCCTCTTTTGGGGAGGGACTGTTTCTTCTTCCACCTCGACTTCACTAGATGGGAACGTTTTGGGCGTTCCGCTCAACTCTGGCGGCGTCCCAATTTTTTGTACCCACTCCTCAATTGTATACATCGGTCGAGGGTGTGATCTCTTCTCCGTCCTTTCACCACCAATCTGTATCTCAGTACTTATCTCTGTCAATGCTGCCTCATCAGAAGTTTGTTGTGAAGCCGCGATGGAAGGAGCAAAGGTTCCCCGTTCTTGTGGTGAATCGTGTGGACTTGCAGATACTCGATTCTGGCTACCCTTTCGTTGCCGGAATTGGGGATCTGGAACACCTGAGGCTATAGTACTGACCCTTGAGGTACCATAGTCGTCTGTAGAAACCTCATGGCGAGACTCGTGCAAGATAGGAAGTCTTGATGAGCTTGCAATACTCATGGTTCGATTCATTAGCCTGGGGCGCGGCGGGTAAGGGTAGTCGTTATCGTGGGACCGGTTCGCATAGTTATATATATAAGGGTTGTCATCATCCCAGTTTTGCAAGAACTGTGGAGGTGACTTTCGTAATGCGACTGGGGCTTTGACAGTATCCCCGAAAATACGACCTTCCGTTCGATCCGCCATAGAAGTCATGGAATTCCTACGTTCCCGCAACGAAGGCCCGCGGGATAGCGGTAACAAATATCTGTCCGGGGTCCTAGGGTGGCGAGGGTAATCGGCTGAATTGCTGTCAAAATGGGGGGGTACCATTTGGCTGACAGGAATGTCTTCTTCTTCTTCTGGCTCCTCCACACGTGGCGTTAATTTGGGCTTGCTTTTGAATGTCGCTTTGAGCTTTCGAAGTTTCCCACCGGGCTTTTTTGGTTTTGGGGCTCGATCAGAAAACCCTTGGCGATCTGGCACATTGACCAGCTGGACTTCATGGCGTGCTTTTCCAGCCGTTGAAGTTGCTGGAAGTACTGTATAATCCTCTTCATCAAGTTCTTCTGTTTGGAGCTCCTGAAGCATCGCCTCGTCAGCTAGATTAAAACGTGGAAGGCGGTAATGAGGTAGTCCGGCCCAGTGTGCCACCCTAGAAGCTGTTGATTTTGGCGGTGGGGGAGGGGGCTTCGGGGCTTCGATGCGGATTGACCAAGATTGGCGAATCATACTTTAGATCCAAGGACCTTAGCAATCGACAAATACGTAGTAGACAAATCGATAAAGAGAGGGAGAAGTCGTTTTTCTTCCTTCTTTTTCTTGTCCTTTTCTTTCTTTTGGGGCCCCGGGGTCTTGTTTTTAGACTTTTCTTGGGACCTCTTCTCGGGCTCCTTTTGCTTTGGATTTTTCGGGGTTTTAATACCTTTTTTCGGTCCTTTGGAAGATTCAGTATTCGTGTTTGGGTTTTTCTTAGAAGAATTTTTTAAGTCTTTTCGCGAGTCCGCCTTTTTGGTACCTTTCTTCAAGTCTGTCTTGGACTCCTTTTTCGAGCTTTTCTTAGACTCCTTCGTTTCCGAATCTTTCCTGGGTTTCTTAGATTCTTTCTTAGGATCTTTTTTATGGTCTCTCTCAGGGGGTTTCTTAGGATCTTTCTTGAGGTCTTTTTTAGAACCTTTCTTGGAGTCTTTCTTGGAGTCGTTCTTGGAGTCTTTCCTGGAGTCTTTCCTGGAGTCTTTCCTGGAGTCTTCCTTCAAATTCTTTCTCGAACTCTCTTTCAAGCGATTCAGGTTGCTCTCTAGATCGTTGCCTTTACTCTTCAAGCCTCCTTTAATCGACAACCCTCGATTCTTCTTATCGTCAGTCGGGCTCTTTTCAGATTCGAATATCTTCAAGCTCTTCGGCAATTTTGAGGTTTGTTTTTGATCTTTCTTGGAGGGTTTCTGGCTTTGGTCCAGGCTCTCCTCTGGATCTTTGCTCAGGATTCCTAGACTCTTCTTCCAGAACGTACTCTGGGCCTTCTCTCGTGGCCTGGGAATCTCCGGCTCCGGCTCCTTGTTCTTCGAAGACCTCTTTAAGTCCTTCCTCAGATCCTGCTTTAAGTTCCTCGCCCACTTCCTCCGGTCGTCGTTCAGATCCTTTTCCGACTTCGTTTGAGACCTCAAGGGCTTCTGTGGAGACTTCTTCAGAGCTTTCAGACTCAGGCTCTGTCGTAGACTCTTCTTGCGACTCCCCTTTGGAACTTCCTTGGGTTCCGGACTCGGTTCTCGACTCTTTCTCTTCCAACTGAAAGTTTTGGCCACCCACTTTTGCATCACCCTCGCTGCTCTTCCTCTTAGCCGCCGCTTCCTGTGGATCAAATTGTCGCTGTGGAACCTCCCGTTTCACAACCTTTAGGTCAAGTCCCAAGCCTTCCGTAACAGCCTCAGCGGGGATAGCAAGTATAGCGTCAACGCTCACAGTCGAGGACACAGGACTACCCCGACTGGTGGACCTCGAGATCTCACCAGATGCGCCGGATTCCGTAGGATGAATAGTAACGCTGTCACCGACAGAAAGTTCACCACTCCAACGGACTCTAATACCTTCAACGCTACTCCCTCGGCGGCTTCTTGAACGATGGAGAGGGCGGTCAAAACTAACGCAACTTCGAGTGTGGCGATTTAAACGAGTCTTTGCAGTGAAGTCAGTATACAAGAAATTTGCCAAAATGGTCCAGGTAGTGTATAATGCCACTCACATGGAGCCAAAGTTCAGCCGCCTTCCTGATATTCCCGGTTGTACTGTCTTCGAGGTTCCCGGCTCCAGTAGAACCCTCAAGACCAATTGCCGACTTCCTCGTCAGATTCTTGATATGTACTTGATAACCCCCAATCCTCGCGTCCCTCTTCCTCTCAACCCTGCTAATATCCTGTTGAAACCTTTCAATCCGATGCTCGACCACCGAAATCTTCTTTTCAATTCTTTTAATCTTCCTATCGAGCCTCTTCGCAAGTTTCTGAGCGTCAATAACAGCACTAGGCTCCGTGCCTAACTGTTCAAACAACGGGACTAGCACGTCAACCGTCTCGTCTCTCGCGTGCAGAACCCGTTGTCGTAGCTCCTGAGATCGTCGAATAGCTCTGTGAACTTTATGTGTTAACGTCGAAATACGTTTTACAGCCCACCACTTCACCCGTCTAATCTTGACTTCTGCTGTATCCCGTCGAAGGGCTTGCATACGTTGTTCAGGTGAAAATTTACTTTTTGAAGGACGCTCCGATTTTGGGATCGTCTCCTTCCGAAAACTTCCGCTGGAGAGTTGACGGAGTCTATATTTAGTAGTATGGTCCTGAAGGGATCTACCAAATGTGCTAGCTGGAAGAGGAGCCCGGGCACTTGGTCCTAGTTCGTTGGGTAGATGGCTCATCTAACCGACGGTCAAACCGAGTTTAGTGAGGGGCCATGAAGCCGTCCGTGTGAGGGATGTTATGGTATAGTGAACTGTGGTAGATAATGTATAAGAGAAATGATTGGAATTATATTAATGGCCTTTTGATCAATTGAGGTTGAGAGAGTGATACGATGGCGTAGTGATGTAGTCCAGAGACAGTTTCAAAGGCTCTACGGAGACCTGACAGCGGATATTTAGCAATTAACGGTCCGTACTAGCAGTCTATTTATGCCAAGATATCATGAACAAGAGCTGACTGATAGCCAGGAACACAGCATAGCAAGATGATAACAAGACGATCTCCAGAAAATTGTTCATAAATGGGACGCATGGTCGGTTCCCATGGTGCATCCCCGTAGACGACAAGACGTACCGACAACGCAGATTTGGTGTTGTATTGTTGGGATGTCGTCCAAATCCGTCGGGTCGCACAAAGACCAGGATGAGCCTCGAGGTCTCGTGACCAGGCCGGGGGGACAGCCTCAGCTATCGACGTCCCAGCCTGCGTAGGTTGTTCGCGTATTCACATATCCTGATCAAATGTAGTTCCGTATATGCGTTCCTCCCCCTCTCTCCATAGTGTAACCCATTTATTCTACTACTTCGTGGATGAAGGCCACCAGCTATAAATAGAAAAAACCAATATAAGTCATGTAGATTCCATCGGAATAATTGTATCATTCATTATCTTCATTCCTCGAGCTGGAAAAAATAAGCTCACCCATCCCACGATAGGTGTTACACCACCAAAGGAAAAAAAATGTACAATGGTCTTGAAAAAAAAAAAAGAGGAGGTTATAACACAGATATGAACGCCCATAACGAAGTAGGTTTCAACGTGGAGGATGGTGGGATGACGGATGACAAAAAAGGAAAACCCGAGTCCTTTATCAATAGCAACGAGGATTCGAGGGAAAGCGGAGGGTGAGAAGAATTATGTCTGGAGTTCGGATTTCGTGATTGACGGGTGTGTCATGTGAATTCGAGGTATAAATTTCCTTTTGGGGTAAAAGAAAGAGCAAGGCAAAAAAACAACATCAAGAGGCTCCTATATTTAGTCGTCTACCTGACGGTGGCATCGTACTTGGCCTTGAACCACTTGACGGTGTCGGCCTGGTGGATTCGGTGGCTAGCACCGACTCTGCTGGTGCATCTTCTTCGCTTGGCAACGCGCTGGCCGCGACGGGACCTGTAATATATCAAACCGACATCAGCATTTCCATTCTTATACCCAATTATCCGATTTTCTGTCTCATCTTCCAATTCCGCCATTCGATAGTTCGTAAAAGTTGGAGGGCAACCCACATGATGCAGTAGAAGTCCATGCCGTAAATACCAATACCAGGGTCGTACTTGATACCCAAATCGATGTGTTCGTTGATACCAAATCCGAAGTTTCCGCTCTCCGAGAAGTTCCTCTTCCTCAATTCGTATTCCTTGACCTTGAGTCCACGCTCCAAGATTTCCTCGGCCTTGGGTCCACGGACAGTGACATGGACGGCAATCTTTTCGTTACGACGGATACCGAAGGTTCGGACAGTGTAGCGGGCCTTGCCTGTAAAATTCCCATTTCATTAGAAACCTCATTCCGTTCCAGATATCATCTAGATCTTTTCATTCTTGTTGGAGCAAGGAAAAAAGAGTTGGAGATTTGTCGGACGTACTGTAGACTGGAGTCTGACCAGACAGCTGTTCGAGCACCTTGGCGGCACGGGTAAGTCTGTCACCGGATTCACCGACACAGATGTTGAGGACGAGCTTCTCGATGCGGAGTTCCCGCATGGGGTTGGCGGACTTGTCGGTCTATATAATCAGAAGAATCAGCCATTCTGCGGCCCTAATATCTCATAACTCCACAAAAACCCGTAACAGCCGGCCGGGAGGTAGGTGAATGCTAACCATTGTGAATGTTGGATTTGGTGGTGGGTAGGGGGAAAACGGTCGGTGTCGATGGAGGTCGAAGATGGTTGAAGTTTACTAGGTTGGAATTCGATGTCGTCGAAATAGCTGGCTTAGATTCTTCTTTTCGTCAAAATCCAAGTGTTGCGGTCAAAGGAGGGCCTAAACCCTTTGAGGAAACGCAGTCATAACGCCCAGCCGATGTGTTGCGTCCCACTGCCGCCAACACACAACACAAGACCGAACACAAATAAGTCCACGTGATCTAGGGCACGCCGCGCTAAGCTCGGATTTAACGCTTTTAAACGCCGACCGCGGTTAAAGCTGCCAAGCCTTTTCCTGGGATCGCGTGAATCAGCCAGCCAGCAAATTTCCATACTCAGAGCAGCTAAGCTGGCCCAACATCGCCATCCGTCGCGACTTCCTCAATCAACCTCCACCGCTCCCCTCCCCGTGCGCCCTCATCCCATCGAGCTCCCCCAACCTCCAATCACCCTCTCTCCCGCTTCTCTAGCTGTCGAAGTCCGCGGACTATAAACCATCAGTCAAGATGGCACACAAGCAAGGCAAAATGGTAAGTCCCAAACAAAAAACTGCTGCCGTAAAAAAGAAAAGACACGATGCTGGTCTTTATCAAATCAACGTCAATGTTGACTCCCCCAATCATCCGAAAGGAGAGAGAGAGAGCTCGTCGAGTCGGGACCGAACAGTATGGCTGATATAAGGTAATGATGGATTGTTTGGCGACAACTTATAGGCAAACCTCGTATGTATACCCAACCAAGTCAACCATAGCAATATCAATTGCAACGGAATCGGAGACTGATTCCAAAGCTATAATAGATAAACTACCGGATGCGCGTCACATTGAATGATACCAGACAATTGACCGGTACCTTGCTCGCATTCGATAAGGTAATACCTTCTAACTCTAATTCGTCAAGAACATCTTGTGCTGATAACTTACTGACATAACGTAATAGCACATGAATGTTGTCCTTGCCGACACAGAAGAATTCCGTCGCACAAAGCGCAAAGCTACAAAGTCCAACCCCAATGCTCCAACTACCGAAGTCGAGGAGAAACGTACCCTTGGTCTCATCATCCTTCGCGGCATGACAATCGTTTCCCTCTCAGTTGAAGGTCCACCAACAGAAACTCCAGCATCAAGACTACCCGTCGGTTCGGGTGCAGGGACATCACAAACACCCATCCAGCCAGGTCCTGGAATTGCAAGACCTGCAGGCAGAGGCCTACCAATCGGTATATACACCATATCCATAAGTATCAATTACATGTTTAAGAGAATTCTAACGCGTTATAAATTACAGGAATGGGCCAACCACCTACCGGCTTCGGCGCACCCCCAACCGGAATGCCTGGAGCCCCTCCAGGCTTCGGAGGCCCTGGTCTCCAAGGCCCTATGCGAACAAACCTCCCAGCAGGCATGCCTGCCCCGCCGGCTGGCTTCGGCGCTCCTCCATCATTTCCAGGCGGTGGGCCTCCCGGCTTTCAAGGTGGGCCACCTGGATTTCAAGGCGGACCACCCGGTGGACCCATGGGCAGGGGCCAGTATCCGCCTGGTGGTGGACCACCTGGGTTTGGTGGCAGGTAAAATAGACAACCAGCTGTTAGCAAGCGTTTGGGGCTGGTGTCATGGTTTATTTTGGTCGTTTGGCTGAAGGGAGTGGCGTGATCATGGGTAGGTCCGTGGGTCCTTTTTATACATAAAACCTCTTTTTGTGTTTTTAAAAACATGATGGGCGAGAAGCAGAAGAATCAGAAGAGAGAAGATTGGCAAAGAAACTCCAGTGTAACGATGACAGCAGAGGGGGGCAATTTTATCTTTTTTTTTTTACATAAAATATATCATGCAAAAAAAAAAATCAGAATCTATGGCTAGTGGAGAAAAATTGACTCCCCTTTTATTCTTGCTTTTCCCTTACAACTCGATACCTTTTGGGAGGTTTCTGATGGTTCTTTTTTTTTTTTTCCTTTCTTCGTCGCAAATGGGAGAATGAAATGTATACTAGTAGTAAATGATGCATTTTACATAAAACAGCCTCGAGACTAGGCAGCTTACTAAATTCTCACCTGTCTTGCCTGGCCCCGGTATGTTTGCTAGCCTAATCGCGGGACCCATCTATCTTACGCCACAACATTAACCTCAAAGGTTAGAGCGGTTAGTCCATAAGGCATATCAAGCCAGGCTTCGTAATCAGTCCACAAGGTTAATGCGAAGAAATAATTGTCAATGGTAAAACGGATATCTCATATGTATGAGCTGCCTCCAAATTTAAAGCTAGTAAATTACAAAAAATGTATATTCTATAACCAAAAAAAAAAAAAGGAAGGAGAAGGAAAGAAAGAAAGAAACCAACTGCTAAAAAATGCTATCCGCTATAGCCTGCGGAGTAAATGATAAATTCGCTCGCTCCATCGCAAAAAAAAAAAAATCAAAAAAATCAAATCAAAAAAGATCGCTAAAAAGCTTAGGGAAGGAAATGCTCGAGGACAAAGCCCCTCCTCAGAGATTATATCCCCAAGGACGCATACACGCGTCGAAATACGCATATGACAAAAATCGTAAACCAGCTGCCATCCGCTGACAATATTACCATCTGGCCGGCGAGGACCCGATATATATCATCCAAAAAAACAAGGTCCATTGAGTCTCAACAATAGGAGCTTCGAGTCCTTGAGAGTCTGGAGGGCTTTAGTAAAAGTCGATGCGACGGATCATGTTATGTTCGTCAATCAGGAGTGTCATTCTAATATAAGAAATATAAAAATTAGCCAAATTGTTAGTTCTACAGGTCTGGACTATCTGATATGGATGTATACTTACCTCCATCCGTCGAAATCCTGTGGGGGGTCATCCCCTATCCTGAGCACTCGATGGTTCCTTGGTAAATGTGATCTCAAAACTTCCTAAACGGGGATGCTTGTCAGCGGGGAAGCAAGAAGCGTATACGTTGCAGTCAATCATATATAGATACGATATCGAGGTATCCAACCAACAATATAAAGTAGAAAATGCAACCACGCCCAGATGCCATAAAACTTGCTTTAAAACAAAAGAAAGGAAGGAAGGAAGTAAGAAAGAAAGAGAGGTGAAAAAACCTCTACAGCACTAGGAAAACCTACCCCTTGCCCTGCAGAAGTGCTAGAAGCACCAAGTAGTTTCCTTCCAACAAATCTGTTACGGTAATCTTCTTGTTGGTAGTGTGGCATATTCGGAGACTCAGTGGTCGTCATTTTGTATTAGAATTTCTAAAAGATTGAATAAAAAACTGGCCCGAGGAAAAAGTATTATGAAATTCGTAGGAGGGTATCTTGTCGTATTAATTAAGTGGTTTCCTTAAAAAGAAAATTGAAATGGTTTAGAAAATTTAAGGGAAAAAAGAAAGGGAAAATAGAGAGGAGTCCAGGGTCTGTGCTGAAAAAGATCTATATATCAAAGTAAGCATCTCCACTATTCTATAGCTAGCGGCCCTGCATGAGGATCGGGATCGTAAAATATCAGACGAATGGTCGATACAAAAAAGCAATTTCCATCTCAAAAGAGGAATGGAGCCATGTACGACCATTGACGTAGGCTAAATGTTTCATCTTATAAAGTATACTAGTGGAGACGGGGGCACAATAATACACATAAACTTAACCTCTTCAGGAAACAAAGGACGAAGAGAGTAGGAACCAAGAACAACTATGAAGGATGTAGGAAGGGGTGAGGGATAGATCTCCTAACGGCACGGAATATAGGAATACCGGTATTCAAACGGCCGAACTTAAGGTTTGACCGTCATTGAATTGCCTGAGGGAGAAAAGGCAAGAAAAAAAGAAAAAAAGAAGAAGAAGAAGAAGATCGGTCTTACGAATTGAACAATCGATCGAAAAGTGCCAAAACCCCGAGGGTATATTAAAAAGATATATAGGGCGAACTAGCCAGGGATCGAGGGACGCTAGCGTTGGAAGTTGGGGGTGTTAGCCCGCTTCTCGACCTGCTCTGCGTTTTGCGCTGTTGGAATTTTGTGTGGCCGCGGTAGGCTTAAATAAGGTTTATCGCGGGTTCTGCCGTGCGTTATTCCGTGTGTGGTATAATATCTGATGCTTCTATGTATCGACTTCGAGACTGACCATAGTGGGGTGCGGGATACCGCTTTATATAGGTGGAAGTTCCAGTCGATCATCACGGACTTGCTTCATCTTATGGAGATAACTTTGAGATGCTTACGATTGAAGGCAATCATATCGCAAGATCTTGTGATGGGGTTTGAGAAGATGCAGATGCAGCCAGTTCCATGGAATGACATTGTTGCAATATTCATCGATGCCTTCCCATTGGAAGGATATGTCGAGACGCAAATGAGCTCAGGCCTTTTCTGTAGTGGGACCTAGTCGCTTCCCGCGTTAAATGTAAACTACTGAATCATTCTGCACACCCATCCGGGAAAGCTAGGGACCTAGGAAGATAGCGATTGGCGGGTGAGTGATTGCTTCGCGCTCGCCATGAGTAAGGGCTCTGAATAATTGTATCGAAACCTTTCGAGGTTCATAATGGATCTCAAGCTCATCTGTCCCATCTGGATTGTTTGGTACTATGGTGAATTTCACGGATTCACGAAGTATCTAGGACTCGGTACTAGGCCGGAAACCTGCACTGGAATCTGCTAGGTCGATATATCGATCTCGATCGAAGGGGGGCGGTTTAGAAATGTCCAAGGATCGATATTTGCTATAGAGTATCTCAAAACTCTACGTCAACTGTAGGGCCTTCAACGGTCTAGACATGTGAACATTCCGAATAGAAAAAAGGAAACCCCCTCTTCTACTGCTGTGATTGATAGTGATTCCGTCGATTGAAATGCCAAAATTCTTGCCGTCCCTTCAATCATTCAATCATTTCCCAAGATCCAATCCGATGGTGACGGCTCATGTCCCCTCAGAGTAGTTTCAAAATCCAGGCACTTTATGTGAAATATTATGCATGGTACTCCGGAATAAAGTTCCAGGGTATGACGTAGTCTGTCCAGTCGCCTGATCAATCATCTACAACTCCCTGCAGGAGGCCTTGAGAAGAAATAAAGCAGCTTTGAGCTTTGAGATAAGAGGTAACTCGGAACGAAGCCGCCAAACGGACGGGGCTGATTGGTGTCCGAATAGCCGCAAGGCAATTAAGAAGTGTCTTATATGTCGCGAATAGGTTCCACGGCCAGTTACTGGGAGGAAGGGAAAACGCCCTAAATCCTTGTCCAAGTCGGCCCACTTTGCCTAAGTTCTCTTCATCTTTCCTCCCTCTTCCTTCCTTCCTTCCTTCTTTTCTTTCTTTTTTTTGTATTGTTTGCGGATTTTACAACGGGAGGGACGGCTCAGACATACTAGTCTGTCGGAAGGACCCTTTTTTTGTCTGACCATACTATCTTTCAAAGGAGAGGGAGTCGCTTTCACTAACCTCCTAAATCCTACGACCCACTTCCCCGGCAATTGACCGTAAAAGGATAGGTGCCAGTGCTCATTTGGAAAGGCCCCGGCATTGGGAATGCAGCTGTCCTGCTGCTTGACATTACCCCCAAGACCAACACTAGAGTTGTTGTATTTTTGAACGTTGGATTCGCTGTACGACTGCCAAACACGAAGAGCCAGGGATGGAAAACTTTCTTTTCTGGGCTTAGGAACATCTGAGATCTTATGCAAGATGAGATCGATAATAACGCCATTTTGGGTGATCAGTCCCGATGCTCTGTCATAAAGCCGTTCGCTTGAGCGGTGTGGCTTAATTTGAGGAGGCAAGGGAGCAGGGTCTACGATCCTGATCCCTCCTTTCCGAGGGAGCATACCCTCTTCCCGCGTCCCACGAGAGTGGTCTTGGAAGCTGTTTTTCCCTGACCCGCAGGGTGCAAACATTGGACGGGGTCTTTTCAGGAAAAAGCATCTTTTGTAAAACAGAAAAATTGGGAGGGGTGTGCGAACTGAAGATCGTGGAAATAGTTTCTTTCCCTGGCTGGTTTCTTCTTCCAAGAGTTTGTCTCACCGTCTAGGTATAGTTCAGCTGTACATTTTAATGTATAATGAGGTACCATGGAATATGTTTTCACCTCCTTGCGGGCGGCGTCATTTGAGGACCTCATTGCTGGGTCCGAGCTTGTCGTCGTCTCGACTTTCCGTAGGCAGCAGTTTCCCACTAAGAGCTGTATGTATGTAAATACACACACACACAAGACCCTTGTCGGGTTGGATCAGAATGAAGGTTACGGAGATGTACGGTCTCCACTCTGCCCAGCCGAGGGCCGCCTAATACTAGCGGATTACCAAGTTCCAACTGAAGCTGAAGTGCAGCTGCTACTAAATAGCAGGTTACACCGGATGCCCAATACATTAATTTGATAGGGCGGCGCTGCACGCACAAGGTTTGCCTTCAAGCTGTGCAGAAAAGCTAGAAGAGTCCATAGATATAATGGCGCAGGATAGCGCATATAGTGCCTGCAAAGCCTGCGCCGCATACGAAGCCCGAGGCAAGCAATCGAGATCTTGGGCCCAAGATGCCACAGCCAAGGAAAAATTGACTGTCAGAGACGCGTTCTGGAATGTATCCAGCGCAAAAACTAGGTCCAGATAAGATTAGTCGAATGTGTTTTGCTGCATAATTGCGCATATATAGTTTGATTGCATGAGGTCATGGGATCTCAAGCTTAAAATTGACTGGTTGTGCGGATTAAATTGCTGGTTCTAGACTGTCAATGGACAACAATTGCGAGGTTTACCGCAAGTCGGGTCTGACGAAAACGGCGAGTGCGGTGGGTGACGGCTCTTCGACAGGCCGCATTATTGTCGGCTATTAGTCACTGCAGAATGTGATATCATATGGTTCGAAAGTGAGCGAGGAGAGCTCAGTCCTCCTCGGAAAGATTTCATCAATTGATATCAAATCGAGCGGGCCTTTCAGCCCCGCGTTGGCTGCGTTCAAAGGTATCCCGAGTCCTCCAACGCATCGGAACATCCCGAGATTCTGCGTGAGAAATATTAAATCCCATAGCAATTGAGAATGCATCGGATCTTGCTCTGTTCCCGGTCTCCGAATATTGCCGATACTGCATAATTAGGACTGGTCTATTCTCCTGCACTGGCCAACTTTATCTCTCTTTTTTTTTTTTTTTTTTTTTTTTTTCCTCCCCTCCCTCCTTGATTAGCCAGCCGTTGTAATTGGATCCATGGGTGCATATGCATTGGAAGCCGTCGATTTTTATCATATGGGTCTGCCATATATTCGCCAACGGCGGTTAATAAACAATGACTAAACCCACGGGTACTACCTCCCACCTATAGCTAACGGGCAAAGGGGCACATGACATGCCCTTCCATTGGAGCCTTCCGCTAGGCATGGCAGGATGGATGTGACCGAGAAAAGAGCCAAGCCCATCAGCTGTCCCCTCCAGTATTACGTAGCTCTAAAATGGCCCCACGTCTCAGTATTTTTTTTTCCCTCCAACGTTCACATACACATCTGTGGAGATTCCCCCCTTTCGCAAAGATGTCGATAGAGTGCCTTGTTCACCACTGACGGTTCTCATTCTGTGCATATTATATCTCTCAAAGAAAAGATTAGCTTCAGATACCTTTGGTTGGCTCAAGAGATTTATAAGATCAAACTATAGAATATTGGTATAGATATAGCTCTAAAACTCACATCAAATTTTACAGGAACTGGCGGATTCCAGTCCTTCAAGTTCCTAGGCCTATGCCTTCAGCCCTCTCAATTCCATCTTCTTATCCTTCTCCTTCATTTCCCGTTATTGCCGTCTCAAGACACCCATCTCTTCGCAAATTCACCCATGAGTACACCCAGACCGCTCCATTGGTAGAACCCTCAGACAGGGCATAATCTTCCAATAAGAGTACATGGGCATGTATGTAGAGGAAGTAGTTGGTCGTCGTTGGGAAGAGCTAGAGCTGAACTGATTGCTCGAAGCATCTTTACCTCCCAGTCTGTTGCAAATGCAGGCACACAAAATCAGGTGGAAACGTAGCCTCGAATCCGTTGAAACGGTAGGGATTATTCTCGTAGTAGGTAAGGATATAATAGTGGTAGGTAGGGATATAATAGTGATGGATCAGTGTATATTGATAACCTCGCGGAAGGCCCACTTTTGCTTTGCCTCAACTTGGGTTGTTTGTTGGAATTCGACGACAGGCAACGCAAGAAACCATCAGCCGAAGTCCAGACCCAGACACGTGCTTGAGCAGGTTTGAGGGAGCTGGGATATTCAGATGCCAGATATATTCCAGTCGAGCATGAGCGAAAATCCGCCCTGGCTTCTTTTACTTCTTATTCCAACCAAGGGAAATGCTAGCTCATCTATTATCTCGTAGAGTATGGATCGCAAAGATATCACGTTGTGCAGACTTTAAGTTTTGGTTTTTCGAGAAGTTCATGTAGCGCAATAGCGTTAAGAAATTTTTACATACTATTAGGTATATAATATTATAGACCAGTCCATAGATCTTGATCTATATATGTAGCCGACGCTCAAAAGATAAAAAAAAAAAAAAAAAAAAAAATAGAAAAAAAATAAAAATAAATAAATAAAAAATAAAATAAAGGGCTGATACATCGATGGTATTACAAAGCCGACGAACGAACGTGATAGTAAAAGGGAGGTGTTTATGCTTGTATCACCAACCAGGCCCGCGTAGCCGATATGCACCGATGCGGCGAAGTTGCTTGTTGCAGCTAGGCTTGAATTCATTATTGCATTGTCGATTGCGCAAAAGGATTGCATAACCATGCATTGCCCCATGCTAATATAAGTGCTTGAAAAACTCCAGCCTTCGTGAATATATAATATTGGTTGCCTCCTACGCGGCCGTGATCGTTTCAGTCTAATCAGCCAACATTCTACTAGCTCGCCGCACGTTTAGTGTTTAAGTGAAGGCTTCTCCAGACACGATACATATACAAAGCATCTACTTTAATTAGTGGATATTAGTTATTTTATAGACCTCAAACATAACCTTTATCAGGACGAAAATCCGTCAGCAACAGATAGTGAATATGAACCAACGCGACTACGTCGACTCTGCCACTTTGTTAGCGAAGAATACAATTCTTCGCCCGAAGTGATAAATTAAAACCTTCCTGGTGGGTTCCGTTTATAATTTACCTCGCTACGAGCGCTGGGATTAGTATGTATCTCGGTCGAAGTCTAACTCATACCCTATAGAACCCCCCCCCGGTATAAATAGCTATCTCGACTATTTGTGAAATCCGACTTCACACCAGCGCAAGACAAACAAATAAAACGGCCTAGCTCCTCCAGCCCCTGGATCATCTTAGTTCAACCGTTTTCTCAGATTGCCGTATCTCATTATTGAGCTTCATATCCTGCGAAGTACTCGTATGTATTAGCTCATTTTACCAGAAACCCATTTTTTGGTTGTACCTCAACTGATCAAAGGATTTTGAGACATGCAAGCTTGGGCCACATATCCTCCCGATACATATCCATGCTGGGCTCGATCAAGAAGTATAATTAGCGAGCCGCAATCCGATCAATTGCAAACAAACCCATCCTGTAGAACGCGACCGGCTCCATAGCCGAAAATGCCTGATCAACTTTCACCTTCTCATTTGGCCATCAGGACTCCTTCTCCCCCTAAAAATCCGGGACCGACCTCGGTATTCTTACATCATACAAAGCGCCCACTTCCTTAGCTCGCAGCAGCCATCGCTATCTCGGTTCGAACTCGAGGTTACATACGTACATTATAAAAAGAATTCACCGCCCAACAGCGGCAACGAACCATACGCGATCGGGCAATTGCCGGCGACTGCCGGGTGGTGTGTGTGGCCCCAAGAACCCACAATTCTAACGTCCTGTGACGTTGCTTCGAGCTTCCGAGTTCAAGAGCTATTTTTTTTATTTTATTTTAATCCATTTGGAGGAAAGACCTTCGTTTGAGAGCGCAAAAAAAAAAAAAAAAAAAAAAAAAAGGAGCCTCAGCCAAGAGTGAATACGGGACTCCCTCCCACAAACAGCGTATGTATCGTAATACGCCGGCTGAATTCATCGGACGAAATACAAAGGTCAAGAGGGCAAAAAGAAGGGTCCAAATCGGCAGGAACAGAGCCCAGCTGACCCTTCAAAATCCGGGGTTCTAGAGAAAAGGCGCTAAAAAGACCACCAGCCAAGCACTTTACTTGGGACTTGGTGACTGCCCGACCTACTCAACCTCACGGACGACGGAACCCCTCCCACACCCCCCGTTGCCTTCCCTCCAGCCAGCATTCCATCCGTACATATACCCGCCTCCCCCCACCACCTCGCCATCCTCCTCCTCCCCCCTCCCACTATGACGTCTCGACACCCGCCACCACAACCACCACCACCATCATCATCATCGCCATCGCCATCACCGCCGCCGACATCATTCGCTTCTTCGATTTCATCTGCTTCACAGACGAACAATAACAGACCGAGACAGCAGCATATCCGAGACCAATCCGAATTCTCACAGCCGGATCCCACGAAGAAGCCATTCACATCATCGTCCTACCGTTCCCGCTTTTCATCTACATCTTCAGATCCCAATTCGCCAGTGCCCAGGAAGCGTAGAAGCATCTTCGTAGAACAGCTCGACTCCACAGATCAAAGTCAAGATCAAGATCAGGACCATATATCACAAGAGAATGCTTCTATAGCATCGTCGTCATCGCCTAAGAAGAATACAAGAAGCGGAGAAAAATCCACATATCCATTCCTCTCTATCAACCCTCTCGGCCAAAAGGACTCTTACATGATGCATCTTCCGGTCCAGCCTCTCAGGATAAGCGTCCTTATCCTCTTCCTGGTCGCATTCACAACAATATCTCTCTCTACATCTGCAGAGTCGGACCTGGATAGTCTACTGCTAAAACGTGTACCCGGCGAAGAAGGCGTCGTGGAACGGAGAGAAGGTAATTTACTCCCACCCACCTGTTAACCCATCGATCACTCCTCTAGCCATGCATATGGTATCATCGGGGAAAAAAATTACGGCGGGCTTTTTTTGTTTTCTTCTTTCGTTAGGAAAACAGGACGTAGACTAACGGAGCATTTCCATTACTTGTTTCACAAAATAGCATCGATAGCACCAAGCTTTAGGATCGGTCCTGCAGTTCGTAATCCTGAGAAGGATATACCCAAACTAAGAACGGGAATTTTAGTTTTGGTTGTTAGTCTTGTCTTCGCCGGACTTATGACATGACATGATCACTCCCGACCCCCCTTCCTTCAAAGTTAAAACAAAACAAATAAAAAATAAAAAAACTAAAAAAACAAAAATAAAAAAAACTCGAGCCTACGAAGACGCCACGACTCTCTTTTGTCTTTTTGTCTAACCAAGCGAAAAAAAAAAACTGGATTTTCTTTGCTACGACATTTTTTCCCCCTCGGCGCCAGCGTTTCGTCAATTGGATGGGAAGGGTGGGAGGTTATTCGAATATCAATGGGCGACTAAAGATAGTACGACCACCAATTCGCTTGTGATTCGTCACAAGCATACAAGACCCATCGGAACCAGACACCTATCTGAACCGAGAACACTCTTTCAGAAACTCACCCCCTCCCTCCAAACGAAAAGAAGATAAAACACGCCAAATATTTAACGACTCTCCTTTCACAAAGCGAACCCAAATATTTAACGACTCTCCTTTCACAAAGCGAACGTGGGGGGCTTGGTTCGAGACAAAAACCAAACCACCGCCACATATTATCTCACGAAATCGTTTTCGACAATAGCATGTTAACGCCGAAAAAGGAACACACGGACATAGTCTCGTAACCAGAGCGCTCGTCCGGCCACAGGGTCGTAGACCATGTCGCACACGACATGGCTCTTGTGGCCAGCTAGCATTTGGGTCCGAGACATACATGCAATATCTAGCCACATATTTTTTTTTAAGACGGGCCGCAAAAAAGAAAGAAAAGCCACCCGTTTTCAATCTTGAATCTTTTATTTATTTTTTACTTTTATTTTTTTATTTCTTTTTATTTTTTTATTTTCTTTCTTTCATATCTAACCGTCATTTTAGCATTTTATTCGGGACATCAGCGCAATGGGAGAGGGGGTTCAAAAAAACTTACGAATGCAAAAATCGGGCGTTATTTTGTTTTATTTTTTTTATCTTTTTACTAACCTTCATTTCATCTATCTGAATATGGCAATCTACATAACATATACATGTACCCATCTTTTACCTCTACCAGAGAGGGAAATGAAATGAAATGGGAAAAAAGAATACACCATCGGTCGCCCTAGGAGGCGCATGAGATGGTTTATGATATCAATGAATATACCATCTATTATCCAAATCTTTATAGCCCTTGTCTAAAACATAGAACCGTATATAACTTCCACATAACATAAAATCTGCGGTGATTAGTTCGCCTTAGAAAGGGCGAACAGGAGGCGAAAATAGGAGAACTATCGTAGACAGTGAATATAGATATATATAGATAGGTAAGTAGATATATATAAGAAAAGAGTGTTAATTATCCATCTCCCCTCCTTCCAAAAGGGAACTTTGTCATTAATATATAAAAAACACAAGAACACCGATCGATCATGATTAAAACAAAAGAAAAAGAGACGTATCTAAAAGGAAGAGGAAGAGACTTAAACTCCAAACTTTGCAGAAAAGGGAAAAGTGAAGAAGGGGGGGAAGGGCACTCCAAAAACCAACATCATTACCATTACCAATTCATCGTTATCGTAAACCACCGTCCCGTCTCAAAGAAAGAAAGATCCAAAAAATCAAAAGACCTAACAAGGGGGAGGGTGGGTAAAAGGAAGAGGGGGGCATCACCGCATGCTATCCAAAACCCTCGATCCTACAATCCGTCCACTAGTGCTGACCCTCTTCCTCAATTTCTCCTCTTTATCTTTCTTCCCTCTTTCATCCCCGCTTTGCGAACCTCCCTTCAAACTCTGCGAGCTCCTTATTCCTCCTCCACTATTATTCCCTCCACTAACCGCTGCCGATGTGCTCCCCCCTTCGCCACCACTGCTCCCGGGCGCCTTCTCCCTTCCTGAAGCCCCCTTTACATTATTACTGCTTCCCACACCGGATTTAACCCCATCAAACCCTCCGGCTTTCGCACTCTTCAAGGCCAAATACCCCTTCGCAGCACTTGAAACAACCAACTTCTTTCCGGCCATAACTTCCCCAACTGCCCCTCCATTCTGCAATAGCAACTCTGCAAGCGGGAAAGTAGGTTCTTTGACTTCTTTCCCTTTGCTTCCCGGTGACAACGGTTCCGTATTAGGCGTGCTATTACTATTCCCACTTTCGGAACCTTCCTTAACCGGGTCCCCAGAACTCAAAGCCCAATAGACAAGATGCACTCCTCTCTCATCCACAAAGTTGACGTTCCCACGAACGGCAACCCCATAAACTGCACCCACCAAGTCCCCACTTTTGACAGCATCGATTAAAACTTCGTCCGCCATCTTCCCCATGCTGTCTGCAAGAGGCCTAACGAAGGCTCGATCCTCATATTTCGCTTTTATGAATTTCAACCTCATTTCTCTTGTGACTTGTTGGTGAGACCCCAATTTCTCTTTCGGGTCGAGTCGTGCTTCATATATCGAATTCGAAATCTTGTTACCAATCCTAACTAGTAATTCCGTAAGGTCTGGCGTAAACGAGTTAACGTCCAACGTCAAACTCCGGACTTTAGAAATATGAGTTCCGAGGGATCGATGGATCCCCGAGCATTCTATACCAATCGTTAGCTCTCTGAAATCAATGAAACAATTTTATAGCAAAATTTAATGCAATAAAACGTACCTATACAAAGCACGATTCCGAAATTTATCGAGACCCATTCTGTTTTGACAGTGCTCCCGCAATCCGCACACCGTCCATTCTCAACATCTGCGTCTCGAATCATCTGCAACAGCTTGTCGGGATCATCATTGAATGTGCTGCTCCTTCGTGGATAGGTTGGCCTCGATCCAACAGTGATCCTCCTCTGTAAACTATTCCCTGCCATTGAATTTCCACTACCGGATCCACCGTGGTGATGGTGATGGTGGCTAGGGTCCCTGACAGCAATCTGCCCGCTGCCTAAATGCGATAACGAAGAACCCTTGCCAAAAACTTGCGAAATGTCTTTTTTAGTTGGGTCATCGACTAGCTTGCTAGGGTCGAAGGCCGTCCTAGACTTTGACCCTTCAAGCATGCCCTTGACCGCATTATTAATCGCTGTAATCCAGTTGTTCATATCTTCTTCGCTAGTTCCCTGATAAACACGCTTATACTGTGGTGTGATAACTTCGAAGCAGAACCTTCTCTCTTGGTTGCGTGCCTCACGAACAGATGCCATACGGAGGTTAATTGGTTCGTTGTGCAAATCCAGCTTTTCCTTCCAATTCGAGTACTCGCATAATTGGCCAGCCGCTAAAACTACCCAGTACCTATTATAATCAGCACCCCTCTAATCTCACTATTTTTGGCTCGACATCATGGTTGAAAAAACTTACTTGTGCCAATTAACCTTTGGTAAAGCCTTGGGATCATGATGCCCTCCCGGCCGGCTCAACGCCCACAGCAACCCTTCTTTCCTTCTGTCGACTCCAGAAACGCTACTCGCCCCGTTCACCGGTTTATCTTCTAAATCTCTAAATCCCTTAAACTTGCCTGAATCTGCTGTCGCAGTCGGACTCAACAGCCCCGCCGGCGCCAAGCTCGACAAAGTTGACGTCGCTATCGTCGTTGTCGATTCGCTCGCTAGCGGTGGCGATGATCCAGAGTGGCTGGAAACAGCCCTGATGGTTACAACATCCGGGGCAGAACCAGAACCACTAGCCGCAACCGGGGTCTCGATGTTTGGTGCCAAACTTCCGTTATCAGTCATGATAACCGGGAGACTAGGTGGCGGTATCGCACTAGTCCCGACAACCTGCAAGCCACTAAGATCCGATGAAGAAGTATCTTCAGAGACAATACCCATTTCAATCGCCCGTCTCCTCTCTTCTCTCTCGGATCGTTGGATCTTAAACTGCTTCTCCGAATTCTTTATTTCTTCCATTATAGCCTCAAGCTGCGGTTGCAACTCTTGCATTCGCTTCGCCGTTTTCAATAGGCTGGTAGCTTGAGCTTCCGCATACCTCGTAAGATAAGACACCATCTCCTGCTCCTTCCGTCCACCATGTAAATCCTGCATAAAACTCCCATAATCATGTCGCTTAATCTCGAAATTCCGCTTCTTAGCCACATACTTCGAATCACTCTCTGTTTTCTTCTTTTGAGTAACAGAATCGTTCTTCATTCCCAAATACCGACTAACAAAACCATAAAACTCCCGACTTTCATCATCAAATTCCTTCTTCTTAGTTTCAGCTATTTTGATATCGTAATTGTAGAGTTTCCCCATAGGTTCGATGATAAATTTTTGGAGGAATGCTTCATTGTGACGTTCGAAGCGGAGAATTTCCCTGGTTGAGCGGTCAAAGTAGTCCTCTAGCGCGGGCTTCATTCCCGAGGTGTTATTCGAGGCGACTTCGCGGAGGGAGTCAATAAAAAAACTCAGAGCATCGTTCCATTGACCTTGTGCCTGTTTCGCCGCTTCCGCCCGACGTAAGACCTTCTTCATTCGTTGACGAAGGAGAGCAGTACGGGATTCCATTTCCTTCATTGTAGCTCGGAATAATGGACCGTCGTCGAGAATATCGTCATCTTTATGGCAGGTGGTATCTTTGGAGGGTTGGGGCGGGGATGCGATATCAAAGGTTGTGGTTTCGACGCCTGGGGTCAGGGGTTCAGAAAGTGGGTCGCTGGCTGCGGAGAGGGCGTTAGAATCGGTGGAGATATTGGATGTGGCACGAAGTTTTGGCGTTAGGAGACGAGGATCGAGCAAGCCTAGGCCAAGCGCTACCTGCTGTTTATCTATTTTGTGCCATATTAGATCACATCCGAACAAAGCTTCACTTTCAGGGGGGATTAGACATACTATGAACCCAAAACGAGAACTCAGCTAGCCGTGACAGCTTATGAGCTCTCTGGTCGTACTCTACAAACTAATACACCCATATCAGCAATGGGACTCCTAATATCGTCAAATTGCGTATTTTGTGAACTCACAGCACAAGTATTCCGATAACCAGACGATTTCTCCCCGACCCCCTTCGGCGGCCTCCACTTCCAGCTCCATGTGAAAGATACTGATGGACTGCCACCAGTGGAATAGTCGCCCAAAAATTCGACATTGGCATGTTTATGCAGGTTCGGGTCGGCGTGGAACTCCCGTGTGACAAGATCGTCGAGTTCCCGGTGGTTGCTTGCGAGTATAAAGGTTAGACCGGTGATATTTGTGTCAGTAGTAGTACCGGCTTCGTCACGGCGATGCCGGGCGACAAATGTGAAATCGAAATTGAGCTCATCTTCGTTGGTGAGTTTAAGGAGTATTCCCGGGCTTTGGGTAGCTATGTATGGGTCCTTGTTTTTTTCAATGATAAGTAGATGTTCTGTTGGTCTTTCGAGGTGGGTACAAAGACGGAGAGGGAGAGGATGGAGTGGAAAGGAAAGAAAGGAGAAGGAGAGAGTGGAGTGGTGGGTTTACTTGAACGTATTCTATCAGAGCATCGTCTCCGATTTCCTTTTTGGCGACAGCTCGGGTGCTTGGGAACGCATTCGGGGTGATGGAGACGATGGGTTTCTTCTTCGCATTTGTGACGACGAGAGATGTAATGGTCACTGTAGCACATAGCGATTAGTATCGGTGGCAGCAGTGGCAGTGGCAGTAGCAGCGACCACGAGGAACTTACATCTGGCCTGGTCGCGCAGGAAGACCGCCGCCGGATCTTCTGGGTGACTTCCAACATTCCCCATACTGACGGCTGGGCCACCCGGACAGGAAAAGGTTGGTTTATTTTGTAGATGTGGGGAGATATCGATTAAGAAGAGACCGAAGAGAGCGAGGGTGGGAGAAGGAGATTGGAAAGATAGCTAGTAGATATAGATATAGGCGGGTAGGTCGAAGGTAGATGGAGAGGTAGCTACTCGCACCGGACAAGCAGCCAGGCTACGTTGAAGTGGAGAGGAGGCGGGCGATGGGAGTGAGCATTGGCAGATGCGATGGGACGATGATGCCGACGATGGTGTTGATGTTGTTGTTGACGTTGTTGCTAGGGAGTAGTGGGAGCCCAGGCAGACGGGTCGACAGGTCGATGGGGAGGTTGTTGTGTGGGATGTTTTGAGGTCAGTCGGAAACGTTAACGCAAAGTTGGGGAAGGTCGAATTGGAATTGGAATCGGACTTGATTCGATGGGGCGGGATATCGCAGGAACCGCCGTTTTTTTTTTAGCGAGTTTGACGTATTGCCTCTCCAGCTATTACTAACTCGTTCTCTGGGCCTCGACGCTTATTACATATCAGTATATATATGGGGATGCTCTCCTCTCTCTTTTCTGCTTGAAAAGAAAAGAAGGGATTATAAATCGGGGTTCTCTGAACCGAAGTAGTATACTAGCTAAGTCGTACTGCGGCTGGGCTGGATCCATGGACTGGACCTGCACCTGTCACAGACAGACCAAACAGACTACTATCGACTCCTGTCTAACCTTTTGACCCCTCAAAAAAGTACCAAGTAGCCTGTTTCGCATTGATCGATTTCCATTCTTCCATAACACCGGGTAATATTGCATTGTATTGTCCACTCCCCTCTACTTTACTTGATTGTTTTATTTTATTGTTTTATTTTATTCCCCGTTCTGAATAGCATGTGTCAGTCAATCAATCAGTCAATCAGTCAGTCATAATGAAACGGAAGCAGTCGGTCATGTCACACGACAGCAGCAGCGCTTGCGCTATAATTGTAAATCAATCTAAGCCTTCATTCGTACTCGCTGAGAATATAAAATAGTACAAAGGGGAATGGCGTAGAATGGAAACCAGTTGACATCGAATGGAGCTAGAATATGTCCGCCTGTCTGTCTGCCAAATTCAAGGGCCCTTGCATGAACCATGGACATGTGCTTGACCCTTTTTTTTGGTTCTCCTCTTCACAGCCCTAACGGCGACGACGCGCAAGTCTCTCTAGCCCGCTGGCCAAAATATCCTCTTTTTTCTTTGACCTTACCAGAATAAGCTACTGACGTAGTAAAGGTGTATCTCCGTGAAACAGAGCCCTGGTTTTAACGGCTATCACGATCTCGTTCAACTCAGCTATCTATCGGCGCATCGGTGGCCCCGCGGAGGCTCATATCTAAGCCAAGAAAAACAAAGCGATCTAGATCTAGATAGAAAGATAGATGCGCATCGATGCTTAAGTGGGCTGGATGGATCCTGACATCACCTCCGACAACCTCAACTGCGCTTTTGCAGCATGAGGTCGACGTCGATAATGGTATATGGCATAGCCACCAAGCCTAAAGACCCGCAGCTATATAGGCCTATCATAAACTGCCCTCTATAAAATTAATTGTAGATTTTGCCTCCTTCATATTAGACTGCCGACCTCTGTCCGTGATCAAAACCACGTACGCATACTACGCAGCCCAACTACGTAGATACGGACAAGAATAGCTTCCGAAAAAAAAGTGCCTTAAGGCCACCTCTGCCTCATTAAATGTGATATGCGAAGGCCAGTAAGTATTTAAATTCCGCCTGGAAAAAAAATTTTTTTATCCGCAAGAGAATTAGAATGAGCATGCATACATTCAAACGCACAAGGCTGGCAAAGGCATTCTACCCGTATATACGCTTAGGTATACAACAATATATATATCAGGTTGAGTCCTTACTAAGTACTTTACCCAACCAAAATGCATGCAAAATGCGATGTAATAATGTAATGTAATGTAATATCCAAGGGCACGCGCAGAGTTACATTACCGATATCCCACTAGCATCCTCCTTCTACTAAGCATGAATTTAGGGAAGGAGGGGACACCAGAGGAAAACTGCAATTCGTCTCGAATTGCCATAAAATCCGATCCAACCAAAATTCCCTCTGCTATACACCAACTTTAGACTACCAGCTTGAGGAAAAGTTTGGTGTAGGAGAGGGAAATGTTCCATTTCAGACCGTTTGCGTCTGATTGTTCGGAGGTAGAGAAGGCCGACAAGATGAGCTAGAAAAGGTAGCATTTTAATAATAATCTTTATACGTTATTTATATCATCCTAAATACATCCCTTAAGAAGATTTTTTTGTAAAGAAAAAAGACCAGAGACAAAGACAGTTTTGTGTGTGATAGGATCGATCATGTTCAGAAACCATGGCCAGCCGGTGGTTGCTTTGACCGAGCCAATTTAGTCTCCTCACAAACAAAAAGGATCAAGAGACGAAAGACAAACGTTGTTTTTTTGCGATCAAACAAATAAGGCATACCACACGCATTTACTGAGGAATAAAAGGAAACAAGAGGAAATGAGGGTAAAAATAAAAAATAAAAAGTAACTTTTGATACTAGATCCCGTTGTCCTTTTGGTTTTTGGTTTTTTTTTGTATTTCACCCGTCGAATAAAAAAAATTTTGCTTCAAAGAGAGAGAAGGAAAAAAAAAAAAAAAAGGGAAAGAGGAAACGGAAATAGGAAACGGAAATGGCCCGGCGGATACGACACTGGAATGTTTGTTCGGCAGTGAATCCACCGTCAGTGGTGCTTGCGCCAGCAGGTTTCAATAGTGACCCACATTCTACCAATTGGAGACTCCCAATAACTCCAAGAAGTAAGTATCAATAGTAATATTACAAGGGAAGAAGGCAAGGGAAAAGAAACCCGAACGAGAAAAAAAATAAAATAAATAAAAAGACCGAGAGAGAAAAAGAAGAGAAGAAAAGAAAGAACCTAGAAAAAATCAATCCCATACCGAAACGAAAAGGAAACCCGGAGGAAAAGGAACAAGATTTTTAAAAAAAATGAAAAAAGGAAAAAAGGAAACCCTCATCGCAGACCTTTTTCATTTTCTTCTTTTTTCTTTCTCTCGTTCTTTTTTTCATGATCCTTCAGTCATTTCAGTTCATTAAAACGCGATTTGCTTGACCCGTTTGCTGCCGGACGCGTCAGTGGCAGGTGAATCGCATTCGAATTCGCATGATCGCTTGAGTTTGCTACGGGCAATGCTGGGCGTGAAACCGTTATTCATGTTTGTTGAAACAAGGTTGTCGATCTGCATTGCGTCGGAAGAACTATGATGAGAGTTGGTTAGAGGTAGCATTTGCTTCTGAGCAGTGTAGCTGTAGCTGTACGACTGAGGTTGAAGAGGATAGTTATTCTGCATTTGCATCTGCATTGGCGCTTGCATTGGCATTTGAGGTTGTTGCTGTTGCTGTTGCTGCTGTTGTCCGTAGAACTGTGACTGTTGGTGGATTCTGGCGGCAGCTTCGAGCTCGGCTGATTGAGCGAGATTATAGTTGGCAACTTCGTAATCCTCGTCGAAGGAGTCGTCGAGCTGGGCGTGGGCACTGCAGAAGAGGACCATTTTTGCAGATGTGGATGGTTCTTTTTTTGGTTATTATTAAGTAATAGTAGTAGTTATAGTAGTAAGAGTAATATCAGAGTATCTGTTGGTTTCTTTCCTCTGTGATTGTTTGGTAAGAAGTGACAACTACAGTAATGAGAGTGGTATCTGTAGATGAGAAGATGAGAATAGATGTATTTTTCTTCCCTTCTTTCTTTCTGTTTGTTTTTTTATATGAATACTAGACACCGGGGCAAGCAAGGGTGTATGTATGTATAATATAAATATAAGGCCGTGGAGGGTGGTATAGTAGAAGAAGACGGTGGTATGTAAGAGTGAAAGAGTGCCAGTAGGAATAGTACTTGTTATATAGACTGGTCAATGGAGGAAGGGAGGGTGAGGCGAGGCTTGGCTTATGTATGTATGTGTGTAGAGGATGAGTGAGTGAATAGAGAAGGAAAGAGAGGAAAGAGAGGAAGAGAAAGAAAGAAAGGAAGAAGAGGAGGAGGAGGAAGAAGAAGAAGAAGAGGAAGAAGAGGAAGAAGAGAAGGATAAGGCTGGATTGGGGTTTTGGTTGGTCGCTTAGCCAAGGTTTAGCCCGAACGAGAATGTCGACCGCGACAGATCCGGAGACGAGGAAGTTGATCCAGTTGCTGCTCCAGTTGCTAGTTGATACCACGACACTCCAACACTCCCAACGCAGCTATAATGCCAGTTAGTATGGCCTGTCCGTCTGGGGAGAACGGTTCTTAGTAAACCCCCCCAGCCTCCTCACCCCTGGCAAGCCATCCCATCCCACACACGACCACCCACCAGGGCTGGCTGGCTGGGCTGGGCTGGCTGGGCGGCCTGGAACTGTGCCATAGTGTATTGCAACCGTTCGTTCCGTCCAGGTGGGCTGGTGGTGCTGGTGGCACTGGTAATAGTAGTGCTGGCTAAGTTGGGGCCTGTATTGTATGAGGATGTCCGTCTGGTGGATTCTTCCGACTCTGATGGGAGAAGGGCTTCAAGCAAGGGCCCTTTCGTCTGTTTCCTAATTAATCTTAATTAAATTCGGAACAGAGGAAATATCCGGCGTCGTCCTGTCCCCGACGGTGAGAACGAGGCTGAAGATGGTTCCTCCAAAGCTGGCAGTAAACGTGGTGCCGGTTCGTTCAGAGGATCTTGTGCATTGGTACAATATCGCGGTGCCGAACCTGCAAGTTCAGCGTTCAGTCTCTCCGCTGTCAGTTGTATCCGCCGAAGCTCTTCGAAAAGCCGGTCGAGTTCGCGATCAATCTCGTCATCCGACACTCGGAGGTGGTCCGGGATATTGGGTTGCATGCACGGCATTTTTCTCTCCTCTTTTCTCTCCTTCCTATTCGTATTCTTCGTATACGGAACTGCCACAAGGTTAACTATCCCAACGGGAGAAAAAAGACGATATAAATGTATAGAAGAAGAAGAGGAAGAAGAACAAGAAGAATCCCGTCGTTGGAATGATATCTCGTTTTGCTCCCAACTATTTTTCCTCTCTAGGCCGTGACCACTCAGCTGTGACGCGACTGAAGCGTCACCAGCCAACCACAGCCGCCCGAACACGCGATCCAAATCAAGCTGGCGGAGCAATATGACGGCTTCTATTCGTCGACGTTGATATCGGATGTGATAGAGAATCACATTAGGCTAGTGATAGCATCATTAGTGCCTTTTGGAGGTCGCGGTTGCGAACCCGCCTATCTACGCAATCTGGCTATATGGGACGTCTATTAAGTCATGAAAATGGCTATCATTTGTGCGGAGGTCCTTCGCACAGTTTCGCCGGCCATCTCTGCACTTGCTCTAATGCCGGAGGCAGAGATGGGCCTCCAGAAGCCATCATGTTGCTTGTGCATACCTGTCTGGAACAGAAAGACCGTTGCCCCCACGCACTTAGATGAAGATTCGCGAGCTGGTAATCCAGAAACCAGTGGTTCACAGGGCAGGAATCTCTTTCCCCCGGACTAGAGGTTCGTAGGCAATACAGCCATCATCATCAGGTTTGAGACCCGCCGGGTGTCTACGTTCAGACTGCTTTCGGACCTTCATGGCGCTTCACTGATCCCAAACCCATCTTACGGCTGGTTTACTATCCCCGAAGTTTCCAGAACACTCGGTCTCTCCCGACAAGCAAGTGTCTATATACCTATTACATCGCATGGTATCCGAAGAGAGAAACTCTCCGAGACTACGATTAGATGCAGATGTGTTGTTTTCCAACACAATGCCCTTGTCCCGGCAATTTGCAATCCCGTGACCAAACTGTAGGCAATTAGGCTCTACCTCATCTCTAAGCCTAATCCTTAGCTATGCAAATACCACCTGGTAGTTGGAACAGGGATCCTTTGCTGTCGAGCACACTAGCTCCAGACCCGTATAAATTATAGTAAAAAGAAGATCATTGCATTGCACTTAGCAGAACGAAAATATCCGAACCGACTGCAGGAGAGCTGTCTCGATTCATAGCTTAATATCATAGTTAGCATACACCATGCACTATTGCTGTCACACTATGACTAGGAGACTCGAAAGCTATCAGACAAACCAAATTTAGCTATAATCGCGTCGCTGGATTTGAAGCATACGTATACATACATGCATGACTGTTTAGATAATATATTAATATATTAATATTCTATTCGTCTTGGCCACTTGAATTCAAATAAACCAGCCCCCTATCCTAGCTAAACTCCTCGAGCTCGTAGACACTCATTGGACTCAGTTCCGCCAGCTCAGCACCGTACAAACGTCAACTTACCGACCTCGAATTAAACGCGGAAATGAGTGCTGCCGCCAACCCTCCCAACAGCGGGTGTAAGGAAGTACAGGCCCCTCGAGATGTCGTGACATTGGCCCATAGACAACCTATCGCGTCAAAAGAATATCTCTCGACCCTAGCCCCAGAACTTTTGTTCACGATCTTCGGAAGCCTCCACCACCGCGATATCTTCGCGCTCCTTTTGGTTTGCAGGTCGATTTACCCGACTGCACATCGGTACCTTTGGTCCAAATTTGCGCTATCCATCACACCGTATAGTAGCAACTGGGATGGCTTGAAACGTCGGTATTTATCAAAGGAGGGCGGTTGCTTGGATCCAGGGTGGAAATATGTCCACAAATTCACGTTGGGCGATCTCGGACCACTACGAGAGAAGGAATCCGTAGATATGGTGGTAGATCTGTTTCGTTCGGGGAGTTTGAAGCCTCGGACGATTCATCTATGTGTCTCTCAGGCATCGTGAGTGCGGTGTTACGAATATGCATTGCATATTAAGTAACTTTCCCTCCCGGTTTATATGCAAACATGATAAATACTATATACACCTGCTTACCATGGTTTGATGATGGTGCGAAATAGGTTAAATGTAAACTTTCACTGGCGAAGTGACCCCGTCGATTGCAAGGAGTTTTGGAAGTCTCTGGAGACATATTTGCAGTCCAAGTCTCCCGATGAAATCGAAGTTTCAATCGTATACTCTGACGGGTCAATCCTCAATGTGGTTGAACACCAACTACTAGACTTTCGACGTTTGGTGCATTTTACCTTCCACGCCGATTTTATCAAAGGCTCCAGAACCAAATGCAACTTGAAGCCCAATGAACACATCAGGATGCTTACAGACGCCCTAGAAACAGCCGTTAGGTTAAAGCGCCTGCGTCTCTCAGCTGGAAAACCAAGCTTTCATGATAAAGGGTTCAAGGGGGATGGTAAAGGGCCCACGGAACAAGTTCTCATAGATTTCCAGAGGGTTATCGGGAAATTAGATCGGCTCGAGGAACTTGCGATCTCAAATTTCTTCACAGACGGGACTTTCTTCCTCACCCCTCCGAGGAATGTCAAGATCTTCAAGTTCAGGGGCTGGACGACTCCTTCTTGGTGGTTGGAATTGTCGAAATGTTCCCTCCCCAAACTTGAAACTCTATCGGTGTATCATGAGATCATTCATAAGTGTTTCGACACTGAGCCGTACGTTTGGCGTAGGAAAGAACGCGAGATTGAGTCAGTTGCTATCACCACTTTAACGCGGTTTTCGGGACTTGGGCCTCTACACGCAGGCCACACTTTCGCAGACTGTATCTTGGAAGCGAATAAGGGACTCAATGGAAAACATGACTTCATAGTTGACCGAGGAAACCAAGTGATGCCTGGAATGAATGAATACGCGGAGGCCCTGGTCGGTGCGTTCAGTCGTATCGTGAAACATAAACTGCAGGATTATACTTGGAGTAATTGGTCTTACTATGAAGCTGCTTTAAAAGCTGGGCCGAACGATTGTCCAAATTTTCTGGGTGATGGGAGCGAAGAACTTTTGAGGGCTTGGAGAGCAAACCGGCCTGAAACTCTGTCGGCTTGGGGGTATCCTGATTTTGATCATGACCATATTTATGATGCATGATGCCCTGGAGGGAGTTATTGAATTCTAGCTTTATGAATCAATAAAACCCACGATATATACATGTAGCCTCGATCGATGAAAATACGTGACTATCCAACATTAACACCCGGCTAGCCGGCCCTGACCTCGAGAGAGTCCATGTCGTGCGCAGAGTATAGTACGGCGCGTGCGGCGTAGCCGATGAATACCACTCCTAAGGCTCTCTATAGATATTGTGTGTATTCTTACATGCGCGACCCAATTGATACCATTCATGCGCATACATGCTTTACGTACTACATGTTTAATGCGTTAGTACGATGTGCTTCGTGCTTCACGATTCGATTGGCCGTGAGTGCACGCGAGCTGTATTCGAAACTACATGTACATGCGAGCATGCCCGAAGGCCTTGCAATTGAGCCTCATGAAGAACTTCTAGTTTCCAGCCCCCGTACTCGAGGCTAACGGCCTCCACGCTGGATTCAAATATCGCCGCGCCTAAGAATCATACCTATCATTCCCGTGTGAACCCACATCCCCAATATCTGAAGCTGGTGTCCCTGGTCCCGTATACCTATATCGCGTCGATATCCTCCGACTTCTAGAAATCCATGTATAGTGTTGCATTTTGAGAGATCAACACACTTTTAGTCACCCGATAACTTAACTTGAAGGCTTAAGAGTAGCTACTGAATTATCCATTTACATCAGCCAGTCTCTAAGACTAGTGCGAACTACGGGTTTTTATTATACAACTTGGTGTAGATATTATATCGGCGCGATTGTGAATAAACCGTCCGTGCCTACCTATATGGTATTAGTTTATTAGTGGTCCAAGTGTATGTAGGCACGCGCACGTACGTACACGGCGTTCATCTAAGGGCCACCCTAGTTAAATCAAAAATACTACTTTAATATGCCAATTGAGGTTCGCCCCCATAGTAGGGGCCACGGGGGTGTACACAGGAATCGGTTAGATACGTCCTATCGACTATCAATTTACTGCAAAGCTACAAAGCCCCTGCAGCCATCGATTATATATTCAGGGAGCCCCCAAACCCTTTATGAATTCAGCTGATCAGCTTGTTCCTGCAGCGATAGCTGGGGACCGCATCCCTGTGCTACAGAAACCGTAAAGCACTGCCCACTCAAATAATGCCCTCAACATATCTACGAAACCCCATATGTTAGATATGGATGTCCTGTGGATGCTTCAGCTTAGCGTTTCCATCGCAAGGCCCTGCAATTGAGCAAGGCCTTGCCTCTTTCTTTTTTCCTCCCCCCCTCAAAATAATAACACTCGTCCGAGAATTAACTCCTCGTTCTATGATCTGGCCGATGATAAGACCCGAGAGAGAGTTCTCGCAGAACTGCAGGCGAATAACGTAAGGGTTTTTGAAGTAGCGGCTAGATTGATTGACCTGTTGACTAACTCAAAGGGCTAGCGGAATGACGGTAGCATCAGGCATAGCTTCGGTTTCGTTTGGCGATTCTGTCAAAATCATGACGTGAGTTAGTTCTTGCGTGACGTGAAGATGGGTAATTCGAGAATATAAAACAAGATTAATTTCATCAATTCGGTTCGAGGTTTGTCTCGAACCAACCGCCACCTTTAGTCTTATGTTGGCATTAATTCAGAGAGCAAAAGTAGTCGTGAATTCTTGAAGAACGCATACACCCCCCATTGCCTTCCAGCGGTTCCAGACAAATCTACCAACAAAGCTAGAGAACATTAGCAGATGATGAGCTAGCCACACTTCTTGATGTCGAAGATGGGTATATCCTCTAGCTTATATGTTATAATACGAGACTAATCCCATACCAATCCATCCTGTGACGCATTCGTGATAGGTATCTTTCGAGGCAAACTCGATAGGGATCAAATTGGTCTGTGAGAAGCTGAAGCTCGTATATATAAAAGGGCATAATATCGATCGGTCGATCCGCAACTATCAATACCGCATCAAGGTCGACTATATCCCCAAATTGTGGTTCTGGAAAAGATATGTTGTTAGGAAACCAACATCTCGGATTCCCCCGAATTAATTGGGTCCGGTGATGTATGTAGATCGCAATATACCAGTGGCGGAACTCGATGGAGTATGGAGTATATTCCTTCGCCCGAATGTCTAACCATCAAAACATGTCTAACATTCTAGAATCTTATATTCCTTTAGGGCAGGGGCTACGTAACCAGCCGACTGGGAAAAAAAATTTTATAATGCGGGGAAGGTTCGAAGGGCAGGTTTTCCCAGAATAGTAAGTGAAGGAGCCGATCAATTCGAACCCGGCCGAGGACCAAATAGGGTGTATGTAGGTTGTAGGTAGTATGCGGTAGACGGTTGTATATGCGTATAATGGAGATTTCCGGGGTTGTATCGAGATTATAAGTCGATTTATCTGATCGAAGTTATAAAGCATTCCAAGGGATGAATAATCCGGACTAAGTGATTTCCTTCGCTGTACTCTAATCCGGAGGGGTCGGGAGGGTGGGATGCGTCAGAGGCAACTGGAAGAGAACGGACGAAAGCGATATACATTTTCCAACAAAACAAGATTCCAAGTATTCGATTCCAGACTATTTTATTTTATTTTCGAACAAAAAAATAAGTATTGAATATTCGAGAACAATGGAGAGGAAATGTGAAAGAATATATATCGAAAGGTACATAACTAATCGATACTAAATATATCTAAATACTACCCTACAGCCTTTAATGCATGCGCATAGCCGTACCGTTCTTCCAGATACGTAACAGCCTTCCCGGGTGTCGATGCTCCGGTTCGAGACATAATTGTACATACATACGTACGCCTTTGGCTTTTGTTGCACAAGAAGTGGGCTCCGGCTCTGATAGGCGTATGTGCACCTGCAAGCCAAACAAACCAACCGGGTTTCAAATTCTTTAATAGCAACCACGATATAGAGCTCGATGGGGACAAGCTGATCCCCCCCGGGAGGGAAAAGTAACTACACTGGCCCTAACCGTAGACCTAAAAGCCAAGCGAGAGCCATACATATACCCGTTGGAGACGAAGCGAGGTACTTTGTCCAATTGAGCTTAGGGAGATGGGTAGCAGCTTGGGAGGGTACGTATACGTCTATGGCTTGTTAGAACGCCCCGGGGCCCCGAGGTTGACGGAGCGAGCTTTCGACAATATCGCAATTCGGGAATATGTTCACAAATAGTCAAGTCCTTTGTCCTCACACGCATACATGACGCAATTGGAGAGGTAATTGCTTTTGAAGCTAGTTTTATATTATTGAACTTATATATTCGAATGTACGGATTTCACAATAGATCATTTATAATTTGTTTATATAGTATAGAGCTGGGGTTTATAAATTTAAAGCTAGAAATACCAGATCCATAGCTTTGGAACTTAAGTCCTTGTTACATTCCGTGATTAAAACATCACTCACAAGCTAGTTTTAAGCTCAATTGTCAATAACTACGATATAAATACCGCCTACGACTGAAAATTACTATAATCCTACTCGGCTAATATAATATCCATTGATGCATTCCCAATATTTTAGGAGCCTCTTAAACCAAGGCTTCAAAACCAGGCGTCAAGGATCAATATACCGCGAATATGTAAACACCGATGGTGCATCCCCTTCACTCACCAGCATGCCAGATCCTTCGAGCTAAAGCACGTGGCATCCCCATCTACCGGCTGGCCAGCTTGCCCAGATAAGCATCCTCCCGAATCGCCAGATCCTGTGCTATCTGCATGTAAGCTTTAAGTGTGCATATGCACGGTCCGTGGAGCTACGAGGCAAGCTAACTATGGACCTAGCTAGTCCACCCGACCGAGACCGACGTCTACAGGAAAAACCTGTAGGGTACATAACGATTGTTTCTTTTCCTGTCGCCTAAAGCTTAAAGAACACCGGTACTTGTGTACAGGTGGGGTGTTGTGCAGCAATGGCAGGAAGGAGCGGAGTTTTGCGTGTGAGGGTATTTAATATGGTACTGTGTGCATGTGTACCTGCCGGCGGATTCCACGGGTGGGATTATGGAGCTGTCAGCTGTGGTACCACCGTGGTCTGTCAGCTTTGTATTCGGCAGTAGGTACAGTGCGAATACTAGTACTCCGTAAGCTGGACTTCAGCCGGAGTCTTGTCCCTACTCCACGTGGGTTATGGATATTCAAACCCGATCGAAGGATTTGAGAATTATAATTTGAAAGAATGACATTATACATATTCTACAGCAATGGATTTCTTTTGGTGTTCATGACGTTAGCTATCTCTTGATTAACGTTAGGTCCACAAAGCGCTCCCTCCTATCTTCTCCATCCCTGAGTCACGAGGAGTTCTTGGAAGAGGAGAAAAAAAAAAACTTATTCCTATGATGCTAGCCTGCGCGTGTCGAATCCTTCGTGGATCCGCATGGAAAGAACCGAAGATCGCGATAGTGAAAAGGAAAAAAGAGCTAGGGCTGACAGCTTCAGCGATTCCTTGGCCGACTGGGGCTGAAGGATTTTTGGAATCATCTGTGCCTTGTCCATACTAACTGTCAACAGGAAGCAAAAAAAAAAAAAAAAGAACCTAAAAAACTCGCATTTGTTGGAATATCGACATCCCTGTCGTTTTGGGAAAAGCACCCCACGATAATCCGGTCATAGCTTGGGCAGCTGCCAAAAAGCTGATGTTCCAACGGAACAGGACAAAGAAGGCAGGACCTATTGTGAAATCGGCGTCGAAGTCTTTTTTCCTATCAGGTTATCCATGGTACTATCGTAGACTACCTACCTTGACGTCTCCGGACGAACCGAAAACATCTGCGATGACGACTTTGAACATTTTTTGACAGAAAGGGAAGCCGCGAATACAGATATCTTGGTGCACATTTTCCTTCTCGAATAGCTTAAAAAAAAAAAAAAAAAGTTGGGGGTCGGTCTCAAGGATTCCCTCCTTCGCGCCCTCGCAGATCCGGCTGCAAGTCCAGTGGTCACGCAAGGCCATCTGCAGTTCGTGAGGTATGCGCAGCTGGGGGAAAACAAATATCTGAAATAGATTTTGCCATCAGTTTCTTTCTTTTCTTTTCTTTTCTTTTCTGGGCGTTCGACCCGAACGTAAAAGAATCCTAGGATTGGCTCATAATTGCCTCGTCTTTGATTCGCCGGCTTTTATTCAAAGACCATCGGTAGACGATTTTGGACCCCGAGGGACGAATGAACATCGTCAAAAGGATAACAAGGCATCCATAGTTGGGATAGGCTCGTAAAAAAAAAAAAAGCTCCACCCACCCCCGCGAGAGCTCTCCGCTGTATGTAACCATATGGCGGCTTATCTGTTATCTACACCGAAAGCGAGTGTGGTATGGGTACGGTATAGTTGCAACTGTATAACATGGTGTCTATCATGATAACGAGGGGTGACTTTTGAGGAGGTATCAAAAGAAAATCTTCTAAAACCCTTTTGACAACTTTCAGACGAAAAAGAGAAGCCAGATGGACTCTTTGATTCTCCACTTTTTTGACTTTAGGGTCTCCACATCGACTTTTTACTTGCTGCACTCCAGACACAAGGACCGGCCTGTCATTCTTCGGGGAGAGACGATATGTATATCATCGCGCAATCAACTCGAGATGGCATGACATAGTGTTACGTTACGGGAGGAATGTGAGAGATCGAAATAGCGCTCTCCCTCCTGTGTATAATACTCGTTTGGATAATTATTTTCTCTTGGGATCGCTATTTGTTAAAAATAACTATCTCGAAGAAAGGATCCAAGTATTTTACCAGCCGTGTTGTCGTCATCAATCGCTGGGTTCGGCGTTAGAGAGGCCTGGGAAAGTATCGATGATCAAACCCAAGTTGATGTTGGCATGGCAGGCAAGCGTTTCTTGTTGATTGTTTGGCGTCGGCGCCGGATATTGGTACATACTTGCGACAATCCGTGTGCAAACGGCTAAGCAGGAAGCTATCGGGGTTTTATGCGAGGCGATATGCATTGAACTCAAGAGGCGCAAGAAACAGGTTTCGATTGATATTATGTTGTTTGACAAAACGATGGCGAATATATGGTACTGAAGTTATTACACTCTGCCTCAGTGCCCCGGATAATGCGTTTGTAAATTGTATTTATTGAAGCAGGACATCGCGATGCGCTCTTCTTGAGTAAGCGCCCTAGGATCCCTTCTGGGGGATCCCGAATGTAACTGCCTGGTTGCCCGCACTGCGATGCGGAAATACAGGCTTTGAGGATCGATCACTTTCAAGGGCCCGCAGTTCCGTCCTCGCTCGGTCTGTCAAAAATTACTTCGACACGGATATGCATCAAGTTTGGGCTGACGAGAGACGACTCCAGATTAGTCTCAAAGCTAAAAAGTGTCGACTTGCATGATAAATGAACAAACGGTGCAGTAACCGTGCAGCCGTCTTACGAATCCAGTGGATGGGTCCGCTTGTTTCTCAGCCTTCCCTTTTTATCGATCTTCAAGAGGTATGCAAGCGCTGCAGGCGGCCTTTTTCTTGACTTCATGCTTAGTGTCTAGCATCAAACTCTTTTTTTTTTTTTTTTTTTTTTTTCGTATAGTTTCGCGAATCGAGGTCACGATCCGAAGGGCTCGACACGTAAAGTGGTGTGCTCAACGGAGGTTTTCGGCGCATGTCGATAATGTCCTAGACCTCTTTCTTACATCTCAACAGCCTCCATATTTTTTTTCGATGGTGAGCACAAAGAATACCTAAACTACGAGGAGTTCACCAGTTTTGCTGGTTTCCTCCAATCCGGACGTCGCCGGATCCGTTGGCAGCCGATCCCTTGAAGCCGTGAAGCGTGGAGATCGGATCTTGGTGCAAACGGCGCCTCAGGTTGAAACTTCTTTTGTTCAATCTATCTCCTTCTTTCGGAAAAATTTGCCTGCTAGCCATCGAATCGAGATTTCATGTAGGAACCGTACACAACAGAAACACGGGTCGCTTCGCGAGCTCTGAAAGGGGTCCCAGGTGAGAGGATGTGCCAAATGCCGGCGGGCTTGTTAGTAACGCCAATTATAGGCTAATCAAAAGAGCTTCCAGAGGGAAAAAAAGGATCGTTAATCTTAATACTTTTTTGCCTGTTGGGAGCGGGTGGCTTCTTTAATTTCTCTTCCCATGCAGTGCATGCATTGCCAACGAGCTTTGATGAGAGGCAAATTAACGATCTGGAGAAGAAAAAAAAGCTTGTTCTTTCCATCGAAATATTAAGAAGTTGTGATCTCGATTGAAATTGAATGTCAATCAAAAGCCATTTTTCCGTTGAAATGTCAATATTCAAATGAATGTCGTTACGTTATTTTTAGATCCCGGCAGGGAATTCGGTGCTTTGTTAGCAAATATTCAATGTTTGATATTGACAATAATATTTGTTGGTCCGAATGGCGAGTATTGCTGGCACGTTATTGGCACACCATTTTTTTTTTTTTTTTTTTTTTTTTTGAATCAAAGGAATTTTTTTTGTCCCACCGGGCACTTAACCCCTTCTCCTGACTGAGAGATTGGCAATAACAAAAAATTTTTTGAAGCTTGGAGATGGCTTTTTTTTTTTTTGCTTTGGTTGTGCAACCTCCAGATGGATGGTTTCGTATGGGCTTTCCTTCCAGAGCGATGAGGTTACAAGCAACCCATGTACCATATTGTAGGACATCTAGGCCTCGAACGACCTTGATTCCTCTTCGACAGAGGAACCAAGAGCGCTATAGGATGCTGATTAGGTATAACGCGACCCGTGTCCGGTTGATGGTCTTTAGGAGCACGTCATTTGAAAACGGTATGGGCGTGTGGATCACTCCACTGGCAGGCAGTAACATCTTGCATGGTATGTAGAAGACTCGGTCATACCTCGCCTGAGTTACTATTTTTTGCTAGCAGCTTGTTGGCGGAGATATTTTTGTAGCTTTCGCTGCAGGCGAAATCTGTCAAGGCGGAGGAGTGTATGTATACATAAGACAGCATACAAGCGTCTATGTGGCTAGATGTATACCTTGTCCCGTGCAGACATATCTGGTGACTTGGCCAAGCAAAACAAAAAAACAAAAAATAAAATAAAATAAAATAAAAAAGAAGAATGAATGGTAGTTAGCAAGTCGTCTATTTGGATTGTGGCAGTGAAATATTAACTGACTTGATCTCGATGATCCGGAGAACATCCACTGGGAAATATCACGGCGAGATATCATCCGACAGTCTCCTCCTGTTCAACAGAACAGTTCCTGAGTCTTGCCTGCCTACTTGCTTGCTTGTTCGACGATGCCGGGAAGGGGACCGGGTTCGGCTGTTGCTTCCAGATAGATGCTGAGACTAGCCGCTTCTATTCCTAGAGAGCTTCCACACGGCCCCCCTTTTGGCCTGGCTTGGCGGCAACGCAATGGGGCTTGTCTGTTTCGCGAGATTGAGAGGATGGCTCAGGAGACATCAAACCTCTTTCATCAGACCCCACGGCAGAAAGAGGAAAGCAAACCAACCGAATTCGAGGACGCGCAGAGAGACAAGTGAGAGTCCTCCGAAGGACTAGCAGAAAGCCCAATATCCACTCGCTCCTTTCTTTCGGTTTAAAGGGGTTTTGGGAGTCCAAGAAGTCACCAGCCAAGACGGAGGTCGAGGGATTTGCAGCTTGACTTGCTTGCATAATAGACCGCCGCCTGTTTGCTTTTCTTCCTTTTCTTGGATAGGAACGAATTGGTTGGAGGTATTATGATTATGGTTTGGGGGTTGCAACGGACTTCCAAGATATCCTTGCCCCATGGCCGCCGGCTTGATAAGAAATCGCTGCCACCGGCAGAACTTCCAATACCCAAGGAACAATATGAGTACGGGTACAGACAATACCGGAACGATTGAGGGAGAAAAAAAAAAGGGAGAGTGTGCGAGCCTATACCAGATGCATTGTAGTCTGGACGATTGTGCACCAAACAAACGAGGCGAATAGCCAATGATGAGTCCTAGAATGACCTGGCTGTTCATTGGCTCACCCGAGCGGTGCCTGGGCTCCCTTTTTTCCCACAGAAAAAAAGTCAAGTCGTCTTGAGTCTTGAGTCGCAATCTGTGATATCAAGGAAAAAAAGAAACCATGATTGTGGCAAAAAGCAAAAACAGGTATGCCAGTACATCCACCCATACATCCATACAATAACATACATACTCATACATACTATGCTTGGTAGGGGGAACCAACGAGAAAACGGCGGAAAAGCAATTACGCAGGCTGCTCCATAGCAACATGGATGAGTGACACTCACTTGCACTCGCACTTGTCTTGTCTTGTCTCTTCTCTCGCCCTCACTCACTTCGCGGGAGAAGACGCAGCAGGGATCGAGGAACCAGCCAAGATGTGACGGGGAGCAAGGCCAATTTTACGAAAGGTCCCAACCTCCCTGGCATGGCCTGCATAATTTGAGGAGGCTGTAAATTTGTTTATGGGTCTGGCTAATGGTGTGAGTGAAGACTACCATCTAGCACGGAGGGTATGTAATCTCAGACCAACTGACTGGTACATAAGGGAGCACCGTCCCCTAATTTCTTCATTCTCATCTTCATCCTTCACAAACGTAACATTCGTTCCCGAAAGTTAATAATACTTCTTCCATTAATTCCAACTTCCTCCAACCTTCGTCTTTCGCTTCAATAAATCGAAAAACCACCAAGGTTCTTTTAATAATCCACCAAACCAAATCAATCAAAATGCAGTTCAAAGTCGTTGCCCTCGCTCTTGCTTTCACCGCCGGTGTCAATGCTTATACCACCACGTATGTTCCGACTTTTTCAAAACATATCCATCTTCGATAGACAAGAAGAGAGGGAGATATATGAAGGACCTATGGCTAATTGTGAATACAGAAACGGAACCAACGCTACCTCGACTGGTCTCCCAACCCCAACCCCAACTGAGAACGCTGCTTGGTCCAATGCCGTCGGCATGGGCAGTCTTGCTCTCGCTGTTGCCGGTGTCGTCGCCGCTGTATGTTTTTAAAACCCTATTTGATCATCACAATATCTAGAATCAGATGACTAACAGTGTTACAACAGGCCTTCTAAGCGTCTTGCCTTATGCAAATTAAACCCCTTGACGCCCATTTCCTTTCGACGCATCTACGCATTATACCCAGCATTCTCGGTTCCTCCCGGCTTCGTTCGAAGTTCAAACACTGCTCATTCCAGTTGTGGGAAAATACCAAAGAAAGTCCTTATTGCATGGCGTCTTTCGATGTATTTAAGTCATAATTTTTAATGCATCCCGTTTCTTCGCTTCATCACTTTTTATCTGCTCTTTTCTGAGTCTTACGGGTGTTGTTTCCTTTGGATGTTTATATTGGGATCCCTCTTAGAGTTGTTTTATTGTTGATGGCCTCTTTCTCTAATACCATTTTACGTTTTTAAACTTCCCAAACTATTTTTCCAAATGATTCCGATCGTTGATAAGTTGTCGCAAGAGTATTTGTGTTTTTTTCGTCGTGTATGGCTGACTGAATGTCACTGTTTTTGTCAGCCTGCATGACGTTAACCCGTTTGTGGACATCGGTTCTGCCGTCGTACTTTGCCTTCAGCCTCAATCAAAAAACAACTGCAGGTGGGGGTTGGGGTGGCCACGGCTGGCTTGCTTGCTTGCCTGTAGGCACAGTCTTGTGACACCTCAGCCATTCTACATGTCTGTAATGCTACGCAGATTAACGTGCTTGATACTATATATAACTTTGTACACACTTGGATCGTAGACATGGTATGTGCACATATATAGGCTGTATATTGTTGAGGGCCAACCAGGCAGACCGACAGACAGACGGCCTTTTTGGAAGTTCCAGAATTCGAACAGAGTTTGAATTTTATAATTGCCTTCCCACTGTTCCTTGGGAATGTTGGTCTTTCGTGCTGTCGGAATATCTTCAAGCCCCGGGACTAACTACCTAGGTAGTATCTAGGACATACTCCGACAATAATTAAGACTGACGTACATACATACAGGCACTCATGACATGCATGTAACCGCACTGTAACTGCTTTATTGCATTCCAAGAGTTCCCCTGGAATTCCTAGCGACATGCAGAGGACATAATAATGCACATCCGCCTCACCTCCAAATTCAAATCTTCGAAAGCAACAACCTCACTGCCAGCAGGAGTACAAGTTTACGCTACATGTAAGAGAGGGATATATCGATATACCTCACAGTCCGAAGTAAAAGAGGCAGGAGGGGCTGCGTATATTGCATCCCGTGGCCGGCGTGTTCTGTGGCACGCGACAAACAAACCAGCAACACAACACGCACAACACGCACAACACGCCGTGACGTCGGCTAAAGTACAACTGGCAGCTCCGGCAGCTTCTCGTCTATGGCGACGGTATGCTCGATACTTCCGCGCAGGTACTCGTTCGTTCTCCCCGTTTGGACAGCCGGCGGACATTGTAGATGCAGGCATCGTGTCAGTTAGCGGTATCTTATATCTCCTGTAGCTCCTGTAGACCCTGCCAGATAGCAGTCTCGTGGTGGGCCTCTTGTTTTATAGCACATACAAATTAATTACCGCGCTTCGTCATTACATTAGCGGTTGTAATCCAATACAATACGTACACTGCTTTGCTATACACACACAAACACGAAAACCTCCCAACGTATACCTCCAAGCTCCCTCACCAGACCACTAATTACGACCTCATCACCACCACCACCACCACCACCACCTCCGCTCATCGCCATCTCCCAGCCTTACCGGCATCCATATTCATCCCGCATACAGCAGACTATTGCTGTTGATAATCTTCTCCCCTCTCCCCTTGCCGACCTTTCCTCTTCTTGCAACCGTTTAGCGCTTCTTTAACCCGCACCGTCACCTCCCATCCTTCCATCCATTGTCGCGCTCTTATGCCATCCCACTAGCCTCATACCATCTCCGTTTTCCTTTCTCCATCTGTTAGACTTCAGTCGCGACAATGGCACCTCTCCCTATTCAGTTCCAAGAGCTTGTTTCGGTATGTCGGCTGACGTGGAGCTTCCCTTTGATCGTCACCTTCGCTAATTTCACATTTGTGTAGCTCACGGCTCTAGAAATCAATGTACGTAGCCACCAGGAATGACCGGGGTGCTTTACGATACGCCCTCCCGGTCCGGCTGCATATATATATACCTGCTAACCTTCTACATCTTTAACAGCCTGCCAGCATTGGCTTCAACACATGCGTAAGTCTTCCTGCTACCCCTGATAGCTAAAAATACAAGCTTGAGCTCAGACTATAGCTATCTGAAGTGGCCTACTTGCTGACTGATTGTTCCATCCACCACACAGACGCTCGAAAGCGATAAATACATCTGTGTCCGAGAGAAAGTGGGCGAAACTGATGGCGCCCAGTTGGTGATTATTGATCTCCACAACAACAACAATGTATCGAGACGGACGATCAAGGCAGATAGTGCTATCATGCACTGGAGCCGCGAAATCATTGCCCTCAAGGCACAGCGAACCCTTCAGGTCTTTAATCTAGGGGCTAAGGAGAAGCTGAAATCCCATGCCATGCATGAGGATGTTGTCTTCTGGAAATGGATTAGTGAAAGATGTATAGGTTTGGTTACTGATACCTCGGTCTACCACTGGGATATCCTCGACCCCGCCCAGGCAGCTCCTGTCAAAATGTTCGATAGACATTCCAACTTGGCGGTATGACATTGATTACACCCTGAATGAAGCTTCTCGGAGCTGCCTTTTGCTAATTTCGCTCATCTCGACAGAACTGCCAAATCATCAACTACCGCGTTAATTCTGAGGAAAAATGGATGGTCGTCGTTGGTATCTCTTCGCAAGACGGACGAGTTGTCGGCAGTATGCAGCTGTATTCCAAGGAACGGGCTATTAGTCAGGCGATTGAAGGACATGCTGCTGCATTCGCTAACCTGAGGCTTGATGGTGGGACTTCCGATACCAAACTCTTCACCTTTGCGGTCCGAACCGCTACCGGTGCGAAACTGCACGTCGTCGAGATCGATCACCAGACTGGTAACCCAGCATTCCAAAAGAAAGCCGTTGATGTCTACTTCCCAGCTGAGGCCGTCAACGACTTCCCTGTTGCTATGCAGGTCTCAGAGAGATTCAGTATAATTTACTTGATTACCAAGTACGGGTTCATCCACCTATACGACCTTGAAACAGGGACTTGCATCTTCATGAACCGAATCTCGACCGAGACCATCTTCATTACCTCGCCCCATGACCAAACATCTGGTATCCTCGGCGTCAACCGCAAGGGCCAAGTTCTACTTGTCAGTGTCGACGAGAGCAACATCATTCCATACCTTCAGCAAAACCCTGCAAATGGTGCATTGGCTATGAAGCTAGCTTCTCGGGCTGGCCTCGCTGGTGCTGACGATTTGTACCAGGATCAATTTGAGCAGCTCATGAGGACCCAAAACTATATCGAGGCTGCCAGAGTTGCAGCGAACTCGCCTCGAGGCTTCTTGCGAACCCCACAGACAATCGAGAGGTTTAAGAACTTGCCTAATCCTCAAGGTCAACTCTCGGTCATCCTACAATACTTCGGCATGCTACTTGATAAGGGTGGCTTGAATAAGTACGAATCCCTCGAGCTGGTTCGGCCCGTCCTTGCCCAGAACCGTAAGCATCTTCTGGAGAAGTGGTTGAAGGAGAACAAGCTCGAGTGCTCGGAAGAACTAGGTGATATTGTTAGGACCCAGGATCTCAACCTAGCTCTCGGCATCTACCAAAAAGCAAATGTTCCCCAAAAGGTGGTTGCCTGTCTCGCTGAAACAGGCCAGTTCGAAAAGATCGTCCCATATTCTCAACACACCGGTTACCAACCTGATTACACCGCCCTCCTCTCTCACATCGTTAGAATTAATCCCGAGAAGGGTGCTGAGTTCGCAACCCAGCTTGCGAATGTTGATGGCGGTTCTCTGATTGATATCGAGCGTGTCGTCGATGTTTTCCTCTCTCAAAACATGATTCAGCAAGCGACTGCGTTCCTGTTGGATGCTTTGAAGGAGAACAAGGAGGAACAGGGACACCTCCAAACTCGCCTCCTTGAAGTTAACTTGAACAGCGCTCCTCAGGTGGCGGACGCCATATTGGGCAATGAAATGTTTTCATATTATGACAAACAGAAAATTGCGACTCTCTGTGAAAACGCGGGTCTTTTCCAGCGAGCTTTGGAGCACTACGAGGATATCGGTTCTATCAAGCGGGTCATCGTGAATGCTGACCAACTTAACCAGGAATGGCTTGTCACTTACTTTGGAAGGCTCTCTGTTGACCAATCTTTCGACTGCCTTACGGAAATGCTGAGGTTCAACATTCGCAAAAATCTCCAAGTCGCCGTTCTCGTCGCTACCAAATATTCTGAACTGCTTGGAGCCCAGCGCCTTATTGAACTCTTTGAGAAGTTCAAGACCTTCGAGGGCCTCTATCACTTCCTTGGTAGCATCGTTAATGTCAGCAATGACTCAGAGGTCCACTTCAAGTACATCCAGGCGGCTACCAAGTGTGGGCAATTCACCGAGGTCGAGCGTATCTGCCGTGACAGCAATGCCTACAATCCCGAGAAGGTCAAGAATTTCTTGAAGGAATCTCGCCTGCCGGAAATGTTGCCTTTGATCATCGTTTGTGACAGATTCAATTTCATCCACGATTTGGTCCTCTACCTTTATCAGAACCAGCAGTTCAAGTCCATCGAGGTTTACGTTCAGAGGGTCAATCCAGCCAGAACCCCAGCTGTTATCGGTGGTTTGTTGGATGTTGACTGTGAGGAGTCTATTATCAAGGGCCTTCTTCAATCGGTCAATAGCGCTGCTATCCCCATTGATGAACTTGTTGCCGAGGTTGAGAAGCGCAACCGCCTCAAGCTTTTGCTTCCTTTCCTCGAGTCGACACTATCCTCTGGGAACCAGCAACCTGCTGTCTACAACGCTCTGGCCAAAATTTACATCGATTCCAACAACAACCCTGAGAAGTTCTTGAAGGAAAATGACCAATACGATTCTTTGGTTGTTGGTAAATACTGCGAAAAGAGAGACCCATCCCTCGCCCTTATCGCTTACCAAAAGGGACAAAATGATTTGGAGCTTATCAAGATCACCAACGAGAATTCCATGTTCAAGCCCCAGGCCCGATATCTCGTCAAGCGTGCCGATGTTGAGCTGTGGAACTTCGTTTTGAGCCCCAACAATCTTCACAGGAGATCTTTGATCGACCAAGTTATTGCCACGGCCGTTCCGGAATCTCAGTCTCCCGAGGATGTCTCTGTTGCTGTCCAGGCTTTCCTATCGAACGATTTGCCAGTCGAGCTTATTGAGCTGTTGGAGAAGATTATACTGGAGCCTTCCCCCTTCAGTGATAACAACAATCTTCAAAACTTGCTCATTCTCACAGCCGTCAAGGCTGACAAGTCCCGAGTTGCCGATTATATTGGACGCTTGACTAACTACGATGGTGCGGAAATTGCCCATATTTGTATTGACAATGGGTTGTATGAGGAGGCGTTCGAAGTTTACAAGAAGAGCGGCGACCATGTTAAGGCTTCGGAAGTCCTTATCGAGAACGTCGTCAGCATCGACCGCGCCTTCTCCTATGCAGAGAAGGTTGACTTGCCAGAGGTCTGGAGTCGTCTCGCTAAAGCTCAACTTGACGGTCTCAGAATTTCCGACTCTATCGACTCGTACATCCGTGCTAATGACCCCAGCAACTACGCTGAGGTTATCGAGATCGCTACTAGGGCCGGCAAACACGACGAGTTGATCAAATTCTTGCAGATGGCCAGAAAGCCATTGCGTGAGCCTTTGATTGATAGCACCTTGCTCTTGTCGTTTGCCCGCACTGAAAGATTGCCCGACCTCGAGGACTTCCTTCAGACGACCAATGTTGCAGATATCGAGGACTGTGGTGACAAAGCTTACGAAGAGGGTCTCCATCAAGCTGCTAAGATTTTCTTCACTAGCGTCTCCAACTGGGCTAAACTGGCTACTACCTTGGTCTACCTCGAAGAATACCAGAATGCTGTCGAGTGTGCCCGCAAGGCGAACAGCACCAAGGTCTGGAAGCAGGTCAACGAGGCATGTGTTTCCAAGAAGGAGTTCCGACTCGCCCAGATTTGCGGTCTCAACCTTATCGTCCACGCCGAGGAATTGCAGGATCTTGTCCGCCAATACGAATACAATGGCTACTTCAACGAGCTTATTAGCTTGCTCGAGGCTGGTCTTGGTCTGGAGCGTGCCCACATGGGAATGTTCACTGAGCTCGGTATTGCGTTGTCCAAGTACCATCCAGAGCGCGTTATGGAGCACCTCAAGCTCTTCTGGTCTCGTATCAACATTCCAAAGATGATCCGTGCTTGCGAACAGGCTCATCTTTGGCCAGAGCTTGTTTTCCTGTACTGCCACTATGATGAATGGGACAATGCTGCTCTCGCTATGATGGAGAGGGCCGCTGATGCTTGGGAACATCACTCCTTCAAGGACGTCATCGTTAAGGTTGCAAATTTGGAAATCTATTACAGGGCTCTTAACTTCTACCTCCAAGAACAGCCATCTCTCCTCACCGATCTCCTTACCGCTTTGACTGCCCGTATCGATGTTTCTAGGGTCGTCCGCATGTTTGAGAAATCCGACAATATCCCACTCATCAAACCTTTCCTGATCGCGGTCCAGGGCCAGAACAACAAGATTGTCAACGCTGCCATCCACGAACTTCTTATCGAAGAGGAGGACTACAAAACATTGCGTGACTCTGTCGAGAACTACGACAATTACGACCCTGTCGAGCTCGCCCAGCGTCTTGAAAAGCACGACCTTGTCTTCTTCCGTCAAATCGCTGCCACAATCTACAGGAAACACAAGAGATGGCAATTGTCGATCGCCTTGTCCCAGCAAGATCGTTTATTCAAGGATGCTATCGAGACTGCCGCCGTTTCTGGTAACGCAGAAGTTGTCGAGGAGCTTCTCCGATATGTGAGTTTTTTTTTCCCCCATTTGTTCTCTTTGGAAGGAACAACGGCACTGGGATTGAGATTTGCTAATGGGTTTTTCTATAGTTCGTTGATATTGGAAGCCGCGAATGTTATGTTGCCATGCTTTATGCTTGTTACGATTTGATCCCCATCGACATGGTTATGGAAATCTCGTGGCGTTATGGACTTAATGACTACACAATGGTAAGCAATACTGTCGAATATCTTTGAAGGATTCTCGCTAACTCCCTGGAACAGCCTTTCATGATCACGCATATGCGCCAGCAAACCGCTAAGATCGCTCAGCTGGAAAAGGACAATGAAGATCGTAAGACAAAGGAGGTCACTCAACAACAGACTGAGGATAATACCCCAATCCTTGGAACAAGACTGATGTTGACCGCTGGACCGAGTGGTAGTCCATCCCCTGGGCCATATTCCAACGGGATCCAAAACCAGCCTACTGGCTATCGCGGATTCTAAACGGATATACTGAGGAGGTCTAATGCTGTGCAACCTTTTCTTTTCTTTCTTCCACATACTATTTTCGCCCCCTGATGCCGTTTTAGCTTGGCACGTCCCGACATGCATTTCCTGATGCTTTTCTTTTTTTTTTCTACAATGTTTTTCTCTGATTTCTCCCTTTTCTTTTTCCTTTTTAAAAAAAATCTTTTCTTTATGGCAGGCAAAAAAAAGGCAATGAAATGATAATTCCTTACTACTTAACCCTCCTTCTACTGCTTAGGTAGTTTCTGTAAAGACCCGGTTCCCGGTTCCATTTTTTCTTAAATCTCTCATGGTTCCTGGCCCACACCCGAGAATTCTCGTGAAGGCGGCCTATCGCCGGCGATATGCCGACGGTTGGCGAACGAATTCCTTTACCCCTTGAATAATTGTAAAAAGGAAAGACCCTTGGGCCTTGCTCACCCCGCATTACCAGCATCACCCGCATCACCCGCATCACCCGCATAACTTCCCCTTGTCCGTTCTAAACTAAAGCAAAAAAGGTAAATTTAATCAATAAAAGTTTTTTCTAAGATCGTTTTGCTGCTCGAGCTTGTGTTGACTTGCTGATGTTTTTGGGCCTGTTAAACGTTTTTTTTTTTTTGGGACGACCGGGGGTTTTGTCTTCTATTGGGAGGTTTCCGTGTTTTTATTATTTATAGCTTTCGATATTTATAGTGAAGTCAATACGATTATAAGAGGCCTCGAGGTCGAAAAGTGAAAAAAAGACCCTTCTATGGATTTGACGGTTGGAGATGTGCTGCTAGAGTTGCTAAAATACCACACACGCAACACGTGGTGGTTTTTTTTTTTGGCGAGCATTACAAGATCGATGGTTGATCATGCGGGGTCACTAAAAGAAGGACGTGACTTCTCTGTTACCGGTATACCGCTCCGGAGGATGGTCTTACGTTTATCATCTTTTCTTTTCTTTTCTTTTCTTTTTCTTTCTTTTTTTTGTAAAGTTGATTTTAGTCTTATCAAAAAGTATGAATTTGAATTTTGGAATATCTTTCTCGTCGTGGGAATTATGCAAGAATCAGAAAATGAGGGAACAACGTGCCCAGGCTGGTTTACGAGGCAAGAAACAACGATAATTCTTTGTTGATCAGTTGATTGGTGAATATGATATTAATATTTCTTTGCCTTTAAATTTATCACGGGATCATTTTTCTTCCCTTCCTTGTTCTTCTTCAGGCCACCGACCCTCGGAAGATAATATAACACTGTCTCGCGGCGCCAGCCTCGCCAACCCAGGACTTTGATAGGGTGCGGGAAGGCTACACTAAGAAGTTTCGGCGGCTGGGGGGGGGGAATATATGTCCAGGGACCTTGAATTAAATTGTGTGGGGTCTTCTATGGTCTGAAAGGTAGACAATCTGGCGATTTCCCTCCAATTGAGCCATTGATGGAGCTCGAGTATGAGGCGGGTGCCCTAAAAACCTCCATGGAAATGCAAGTACGGATAGTGAGGGAGAGGGAGAAGGAGGGGGACGGGCGTAAGACGATCTTGATTAGTGCATGTATCGTAGTTTAATTTAAGTTGGAGGTAGCAATTGTACTAGGAGTTAGCCTCGTAGTATGCTAGTCTCGGAGAACCTTCTTGTGTTCACGAACAAGCCAGGCGCTTTGTGTTACAACGTTAGTCACGGGATCACCAACGACGACCGAGGGAAAATACCACAGAAAACAACGCATGATCTTTCAATCCACGTTTTTGCTCAACGCAAGGCCCCTGGCCCGAGGCTGGTTTTTTTTGCTATGTTACAGTTTCGTAAACCACCCTGGACACTGATACTCTCATGGACTTAGGCGCGGCTGGTGCTAACGAGACCAATACTCTCTTTAATGTGCACGTGCAGGACTGGTGCCACGGTTTGATATGTCACTAGCTACTCAAAAGATAGATATGAGAACCTCCCTGGGATCTGCTGGCATGTCTTTTTAATTTCTAGAATGTTTCTTCCCCCCCCCCATAATCGATGTTCTCCTCATAGTCTCTCAGGGACTGCGGACAAAACGGGCCCTGGCTCTTCGGCTCATTGATCACAGCATTGATGGAATTTCCTCGCAGCCTAGTTATATACGTTATCTGCGTAGTACGTTAACATTCCTGGGATCTTGAATTCTAGAGATTTCCTGCCGAGAATACGAGGCTAGTTCCGGAATCTTTCACTCTATAAAACCCTCAGATCTCCCACTTGCTCAGCTGCCCAACTTTTTTTAGCTCTCCCACTTCCTCACTTCCTCAGCCCCCTCTTCCTCGCCAACCAGTTTCCTACCACTTATCCTCTGTCTTATTAGCTCACCATCGGTTCTCAACTCTTTCTTTCCTCTTCTAGCTCAACATAGGATGATTTTTTGAGACTAGTCTCTAGCACGTGCTCTCACTTGATCCATTAATTTCTCTAACTTCTCTAACTCTCCCACTTCCTCAAATCTCGCCCGACATCAGCTATTTGTCGTTTCTCGGTCCTTCCTTATCGACAGACTCCCCTCTTCAGCTTTTTTCTTTCCTCCTGGCCCTCCTCATTTTTTTGTCTCTGGAGAGTTCTCTATTACCGATCCTCCCTCTTTCCTAGGTTCCAGGACCGGCCCATCCTACACCAGCCCCCGCAAGTCAACGGGAGATTTACCCTCCAAAGGACATCTGATAGAAAAATTACAACTGAAGTCATGGATGACTTTGAAAGCGCCCGCTCCCGTTTCTTTACTGAGTGCCAAATCATAGCACATATGCACTCCGACGCTTCACGTGGTTTACGAAAAAACGCGATCGAGCATGTCCGAGGTCTGTATCTAAGCCTCAGGGCAGGTCTTGCAAACAACAACGAAGTTAATCGACTGCTGGACCATTTGGCATTCTTATTGGTTCAAAAGCGAGGTGGAGATTGTGTGGCATTGGCTTTGGTTGGCCTGACGAAAGATAAGATCGACATCGTGGCCCAACCTTCCAGTGACGACAATCGAGACCAGACGGCCTCACCGGCATCCTCACCGGCATCCTCCTCAACAAAGCCACTGAAGGTGAAGATCGCGGCAAACCAACGGTCTGAAGATTTGTAAGTTCATTTCCCGATCCTTTATAGTCTAAAGCGGGCGTTGATTTACTGCACTTTGTTTTGATTGTCCTAACACATTCGCTCGCAATTAATAGCCGCGCCAACATCTCATCGATCAGTCAGCATGCTCAGAAAATATTCGACTTTGTCAAAGAGAGCAGTAACATATATCCCGGTGATCCTCGACGTACCGAAATTTTCACAGAGCTTCTTATGCTTCAGCTAGATTATAGCTCAAACAAACTTTTCAGCCGTGCTACACAACTGAAAAGGTTTACCGATAAAGTAGAAGGGTTTCAATTACCACTTTCTGCTTCTTTGGAGAAGCCTAAGACCCAGGATGAGTTCTCTATACCTCCTGTCCTGGACGGTGAAGGACGGGACCCAGGGGCACCTGTGCTTATTCATGTGTATCAAACTTTTGGTCGCACCAATGACTCGTCAGGTTTACCGCCAGTTGATGACATGTTAAAACTATCTGAACACAACTTTGATCACTGGACAACAATATTCCTTTGGTTCCTTAACAAGATTCGGACAGAATGCTCGAGGTTGCATTCGCAGTGTTCGAAGTCCCGGCCAGATAGGGGGAAACAAATCGCTAATACTAGCGACTACCTCCGAATAATGGAACAACTTGTAAGCAAGTCGCAGTTGTTTCGAGAATGGGTAGAAATTGTTACCAGGAATCTCGAAGACCAGGAGAAACAGCTAAAAAAGGAGGAAGAGGGAAGGAGCAGGGAAAGTCTGCGGGAAATGGCAAGGTTACAACAACCTGAAGAAGTGGCCGTGGAGTATACACCGGAACCTGACGCCACTGAGACCGCGGCTTTCCCGCGAAAGAATACTCCTGACTCGCCTCTCGTCCCTGCCCCGGAGGAACGGCGTCGAATGAGAGATATTGTTAGAACAACAGCAAAAAAAGCGATCCCAAAAACCATCTCGAAAATGTTCAACCGGCTGACAATCAGCCGAAGGCGTCCGAAAACCCACGTCAGGGATATATTTGCTGGCCCTTCTCAGCTCTTTCCTGGGGGTAACGAAAGGAGGGAGCATGAGGATGCCAGCGCACTCGGGGGGCGACTGGATGAGGAGCAATTTCACCCGGGGCATCAAGGCATTGATAACAGTACCCCAGCCTACAAAAGTACCCCAAAAAGATTTTCACAAAATAGTTTTGCCGATTCGTTCTTAGAGGAGGACCGGGGTCAGGACGGTTACGATGATGAAGTCGAAACTTTGGCTGTTGCGGCACAGTCTACTGCTTTTACCATGTTGTGGTTAGTTTCACAACACGTGAGGGCTATTAAATTCATCTTGCACAGTCGACAGGTACTTGGGCTTGTGAGAACAAGAGACTTCAACTTTGAAGTTCTTCCTTACAACGACAATCAACAGGGTGTGAGACCTTGTGAACCCCTCCGCCAGACACTTGGGAGGTTGCTGTCGCCCATTGGTCCGCGGGATACCGATGAAGGAAGTAGGGTTAAAAGGTTTCTAGCAAAAGCAGAGCCCTTTAGGTCGGACAAGCCTGGGAGCGGATTCCTTTTGGCCTTGGATGCCGAAAATCCAACTGTAACTGCCCCCATTCATTGCGAACTTATCCTCCTCTCTCATCTCCAACAACTGAAAGGTGGTACTGAGTATCCGTACCCGTACATCGGAATCTCGAAGCCGCCATGTTTAACCTGTGAAGCCATACTTCTTTATGGAACTGGGTTTACCGCAGTTACCCAGGTTGGGCATACGCACGCATACGTCTCGAATATCCCGGAGGGGATCCCAAAACCTGATCAGCGATCCCTCTTCGGTTTTATCAACAAACTGGCGAAAGCTGTATGCCAAGATTTCTATGTTCAGCAGCGCAGAGAATCTAAGGATTCGCATTACATCTCTCAAGGCAGCCCCGGCTCGAGTGACACTGACTTTGACCGCCTACCAGCGATTGAAGAACGTTTGGAAGAGTGAAAAGTGGTGGAGAAGATGCAGAGGGGTAGGAGTGACAAAGGCGGAGGGGCAGGATGTGGCTAGCTATGTTGATCAGTGCAGAATAGTACTTTGAAGGCCTGGGCGAGTTTCATAGCTTGAATAGAAATTTACTCGAGAAATCCTTTACACGGATTCCCCTAAGTTTGTAGCTTACTGATGATATTAATACAAACCTAAAGTACGTCCGGCTTTCTTCATTTCCCGGTTATCTAGTCCTTATAGTTACTTAAGAATTATTCTGGGAGTTGTATACGTATCGATACCGATGAGATAGATATAGGTTAAACAGTATATACGATTAATGCGGCTTAATTGTTAGGTTCGATCGAAGCTCCCGCTACCTCAATTAGTCAATGCGTTGTTTTCGAAGAATGTTAGCGAGTAGCTGTCGACATGTCAGGGAACGAGACTAGTCAAGTGATAGGTAGAAACTGAGACTGTACGCCCGATTGAAGGGAATGTGATGTGAATAAGGGCTAGTAGTCTTTTCTTTGAATGTCTAGAGATGGCCTCTGGAATATGGGTGCGGGAATCTATTTGTTTAGATATATATCTCCCTATGTATCTATACTTAAGTAGGTATATATTTGGGATACTAGAGTTATGCAAGCTAAAAAAGGGTTTTGGCCTGGACCCAGTCAGAATCACGTTGAATGGAATCCAAGCTCTCTTATTCGAAAAAATTGGGTGTAGAAATTCCACATGGAGAAACCACTGATATGGGACTTTACGTATTAACATAATATCATAATGCTGCAAACTTCACCTGACTTGCGCCTAGGCCAAAGCGTTCCTAATCACACATCTCCACAGCCGTCATAATTTTCCCTGGTAAAAAATTTCGAGCGCAAGTCAAGAAAACTGCGTTGCCAGTGTTATAAAAGTTTTCCGGCCCGTATTCGGCGAGAACTCAAGAAGCGGGGGCAAAACAAAATGCAAGAAAACAGGGCGGCGCTGTTGCCGTTCGGAGCCATGAAGCTAAGCCCGAGACACACCAATGCCGAAGAACACGGCTTGGGTTCCTGATGGGCTCCTCCGAATTTTTGTTTTTTAAATTAACCTGCAGTGTGATAGACTGGAAGCCCGGGTTTTTTGGAGGGCGGCGTCCTTATGTACGCACTCGTATGTAAGAGCTCTCACTCTTCTTTTTTGCTTTCTGATACGTAACGGTTGGGGACGTGGGGATAAAGATGCATATGGTATGGTATGGCTAGATGGGTAGCTTTGGGCCTAAATTCCCATGAGATCTGGGATCTTCTCCAGTCATTTGCTCGGAATATCGGCTTACTAGTACATTCGGGCAATATCTTGAGTTTCCTTTGAGTGGAGCAGGGGGGGTGTGCATGGACATTGTAACTAGGTAGTTTGTTGGTGGTAGATAAGAAAAAAAAAAAAAAAAAAAAAGGAACTATAAGAAAAGGAAGAGGAAGAGGAGAGGGAGCCAAGGTAGAGGAATAATACCGGGCTGTGGCTGCAAAGGATCTCACGTCCCGAATCAAGATATAGATACTACCATCTAAGATAGGTACCAGATGGACGTGAATAGCCGAGCGTGCAGTTAAGGTTAATTGGGATGTTATACATGCATATGAGGTTGGGGAGGGGTTTCGAGCTAAGGCCTAGTTCGATTGATGTCACTGGCGGGCACCAGGCCGCTGCATGGGGTGGGAAAAGCCAAGTTTTCTGTCGGCAATGGGACGAAAAAGGTCGAATTTCTTCCGTCGGTTTTTTTTCTGTCTGGCAGCCAGAAATCTCGGGATCCCGTTGTCATATGAAAGACGACAGCATTCCGACGGCAATAAGCCCTCTGCGGGATATCTTTTTTTTTTTTTTTTCGTAGCCGAGATTTGAAGTGTATATAAATCGGCATTCCTCAGGGCCCGAGGTCTGGAAGCAGTCTTTTGAGTAAGAAGAAGGTCATGGTCTGGTGATATCTCTCCCCCCCCCGCATTGCATCTGCATCTCATCCCCCCCGATTCGTTGGTTCAACCAATCGAAGCTGCCCCCCACCATCGTTGAGATCGAGCGGAGCGCACCGCGAAAAGGAGGAAATCAGGAGGGCTAGAGCTACCGCGAACAGCAAGGACCGAAAAATCCTAAGGCCCAATTGCCTGGAGAAATAGAAATTGATAAAACACCATAAGCCAAGTCACCGGCAAGGCTTACGTACCAATTGTAACCAAGGCGGGAGATCCAGAGCGCTCGATCGACGGAGTACCGGCCAACCGCGTACCTACGTCGTAGAAGCCAGGAGCTAGTGAATTGTTGACCGCTGCCAGTGCGGGGGAGGACCTGAAAAGGCCTAAGAGAGCCGGCTCCGATAACAGCCATATAAGTCAGTGTGGCCGCCCCGTCTGTCCAATTGCCCTTTCCCTCAGTCCCTCATTCCTTCTGCTGCTGCTCAGAAAACAGAACAGAACAGCAACTGTGCAGTGCTTTGTCGCGAGAACAGAACCGTCGTCCGCATTCGATAGCGGGGTAGCGAGCGAGTGCAGTGACAAGCCTCGAGGAAGTAATCTGGTGGGACAAAGAACTTGCATCTGACAAACCTAAAACGGCCCCGCAGCAAACCGCAGGCCCAACGCAATCGCCCGCCTGGACCTTTCGAGCCCTCCGCCCGAACGGAACCACCTCGTTTGCAGTATCAAGCCTTAGAATACACATTAAATAGCCTCCCTCCTCCCGATAGATTCCTTTCCACAGCATCTACCTCCTGCGGCCTGTGGAATCTTCGGGGAACAAGCAATTTCTGGTAGTTCCTCTCTCTCTCTCTCTCTCTCTTTGTCCCTTTCCCATCTCTCCTTTTAACCTGCCTGCAGTGGCTTACCCCTCCATCTTGAAGCATCTGAAAGGACACAGCAGCAGCGATGTCGAACCAACAGTACGCCAATGTCTTCGACGAAGAGGAGATCGATGGTGCCTCCAGCACCGCTAGGAGCGTGCATCGCATCCGTAGCAACAGCACCATCATGCAATTGAAGAAGATCATGGGTATGTCTCTGGAAGTGGGGGGGATGCTGCGGGGTAGTGATATCTGCTAACATTTGTATGTGAACAGTTGCCAATCGTGGTGAAATTCGTAAGTAGCACCGGTAACGACATGCTTCAAGGCCAATTGGACCTTGGTGAAGCTTTTCAGTGGCTAATTGTGCAACTTTCTTCCCCCGTGGGGGTTTGTGTGGTAATACAGCAATTCGTGTACGTCATTCCGATATCGCCTTGGAGTTTGTTGTTTTTGACTCAGTTGGCTGACATAAGTGGTTCTATAGATCTTTAGAACGGTACATATACACCTTCTCCTGATATGGCCTAGGAGAGTAGTATCGGTCTTGCTGACTCTGCTTTTTGCTTTTGCTTCCAGGCACACGAATTGTCGCTTCAAACGGTTGCCATATACAGTTATGAAGACCGAATGGGCATGCACAGACAGAGTACGTGAGCCACTCTGATGCACGATGCATGACAGTATATATATATACATATATACACCCGTAGAACTCTAGCTTACGAGTCCGTTTTGAACAGAGGCCGATGAAGCCTACATGATCGGTCACCGAGGCCAGTACACACCCGTCGGAGCTTACCTTGCCATCGACGAGATCATCAAGATCGCACTGGAACACAATGTCAACATGATCCATCCCGGTTATGGTTTCTTGTCCGAGAACGCCGAGTTTGCCAGGAAGGTTGAGGAGTCTGGAATCATCGTATGTCCAACCCTCAAGCTGGCATACTAGGATCACATGTTAACAAGTTTTAGTTCGTCGGACCAACCTACAAAGTTATCGAAGCCCTTGGTGATAAGGTTTCTGCCCGAAAGATCGCTCAGGCATGCAAAGTTCCTTGCGTACCGGGAACCCCAGGGCCAGTCGAGAAATTTTCCGACTGTGACCACTTCGTCAAGGAGTACGGATACCCAATTATCATCAAGGCCGCCTTCGGTGGTGGTGGTAGAGGTATGCGTGTCGTTAGAGAGGGCGACAACTTGGAAGATGCCTTTGAGAGAGCCGTCAGCGAGTATGTAGCCCGATTGAACCTTGAACCATGGCCGAGTAATCATTGACAATCAAAACAGAGCCAAATCTGCTTTCGGAAACGGTACCGTCTTTATTGAGCGCTTCTTGGACAAACCAAAGCACATTGAGGTCCAGCTTCTCGGTGATAACCACGGAAACGTCGTTCACTTGTACGAGCGTGACTGCTCCGTCCAGCGAAGACATCAAAAGGTCGTCGAAATCGCCCCGGCCAAGGATCTTCCACAGGAGACAAGACAAGCTATCTTGGATGACGCTGTAAGGATAGCTAAGCACGTCAACTATAGTAAGTTGCACTTGATTTGTCTGGGCCATGTGAGCGCATCTAACACTTGTCAAAGGGAACGCCGGTACCGCCGAGTTCTTGGTCGATAACCAGAACCGACACTACTTCATCGAGATCAACCCACGTATCCAGGTCGAACACACAATCACCGAAGAAATCACCGGTATCGATATCGTTGCCGCCCAAATTCAGATTGCTGCTGGCGCCTCGTTGGCTCAGCTCGGTCTCACCCAAGACAGAATCTCGACAAGAGGGTTTGCCATCCAGTGCAGAGTTACAACTGAAGATCCATCAGAAAACTTCAGACCAGATACCGGCAAGATTGAAGTCTACCGATCCGCTGGTGGTAACGGTGTCCGTCTCGATGGTGGTAATGGATTTGCTGGTTCTATCATTACCCCCCACTACGACTCCATGTTGGTCAAGTGTACCTGCCACGGTTCCACATACGAAATCGCTCGACGAAAAGTCATCCGTGCTTTGGTTGAGTTCCGTATTCGCGGTGTTAAGACCAACATTCCATTCTTGCTGTCGCTCCTTACTCATGAGGTCTTCATCAATGGAACCTGCTGGACCACTTTCATCGATGATACTCCAGAGCTCTTCTCTTTGATGAAGTCTCAGAATCGTGCCCAGAAATTGTTGGCTTATCTCGGAGATTTGTCCGTCAACGGAAGCAGCATCAAGGGACAAGTCGGAGAGCCCAAGTTCAAGGGACAAATCATCATGCCTGTTCTTGTCGACAGGGCCGGTCAGGTCATCGATACCACTCAGCCGTGCCAGAAGGGATGGAGAAATATCCTTCTCGAACAGGGACCCGAGGCGTTTGCAAAGGCTGTCCGTGCTAACAAGGGTTGCTTGATCATGGATACCACATGGCGTGATGCCCATCAGTCTTTGCTCGCGACCAGAGTCCGAACCATTGATATCTGCGAGATTGCTAAGCAGACCAGCTATGCCTATAGCAACGCCTATTCCATCGAGTGTTGGGGTGGTGCCACATTTGACGTTGCCATGAGATTCTTGTATGAAGACCCATGGGACAGACTTAGGAAGATGAGAAGATTAGTTCCAAATGTTCCATTCCAGATGTTGCTCAGAGGAGCCAACGGTGTTGCCTACTCCTCGCTCCCAGACAATGCTATCGAGCATTTCTGCGACCAAGCACGAAAGAACGGTGTCGATATCTTCCGTGTCTTTGATGCTCTCAATGATGTTGCACAGCTCGAAGTTGGTATCAAGGCCGTCAAGAAGGCTGGTGGTGTTGTCGAAGCTGCTATTTGCTACAGCGGTGACATGTTGAACCCCAAGAAGAAGTACAACCTTGAATACTACTTGGATTTGGCCGACAAGGTCGTCAAGCTTGGAACCCACATCTTAGGTATCAAGGATATGGCTGGCTGCTTGAGGCCGAGAGCCGCAACCATTCTCATTGGAGCTCTCCGTGAGAGGTACCCAGATCTTCCAATCCACGTTCACACCCACGACTCTGCTGGTACTGGTGTTGCCTCCATGGCTGCTTGCGCTGCCGCCGGTGCTGATGCTGTCGATACCGCCACTGATAGCATGTCTGGTATGACATCACAGCCCAGCGTTGGTGCCGTCCTCGCTGCTCTTGAGGGTACCGATATGGATCCTGGCTTGGATATCGAGTTGGTCCGTGAAATTGACAGCTACTGGGCACAGCTGAGATTAATGTACTCTTGCTTCGAGGCTGGTCTCACCGGTCCAGACCCAGAAGTCTATGTCCACGAAATCCCTGGAGGCCAGCTCACCAACCTTATCTTCCAGGCCTCTCAACTCGGTCTCGGTGCCCAATGGAAGGAAACCAAGAAGGCCTATACTCAAGCCAACTACCTTCTCGGCGACATCGTCAAGGTCACTCCAACCTCCAAGGTCGTTGGTGATCTTGCCCAATTCATGGTCTCTAACAAGCTCTCTGCTGAAGACGTTGTTGAGCGTGCTGAGACACTCGATTTCCCTGGCTCCGTCCTCGACTTCTTGGAGGGATTGATGGGCCAGCCCTATGGTGGTTTCCCAGAGCCACTCCGTACCCGCGCTCTCCGTGGCCGACGAGCTCTCAGCGAGCGTCCCGGTCTCTCCCTTCACCCAACCGACCTCTCGGGCATCAAGCAAGAACTCCTCGAGAAGTATGGCCAAGTTACCGAATGCGATGTTGCCAGCTACGTCATGTACCCCAAGGTCTTCTTGGACTACAAGGAGTTCCTTGCTAAGTATGGTGATTTGAGCGTTCTACCAACCAAGTACTTCTTGTCCACTCCTGAGATCGGCGAGGAATTCCACGTCCAGATCGAGAAGGGTAAGACATTGATTATCAAGTTGTTGGCTGTTGGTCCTTTGAGCGAGCAGACCGGACAAAGAGAAGTATTCTTCGAACTGAACGGTGAGGTCAGACAGGTTACTGTTGACGATAAGAAGGCCGGTATGTATTCTCTGTTCTTTGCAGGACTCTTCGTCCTGTGGGTTCGTTAAGGTGGTTGCTAACAGAAGTGAATAGCTGTCGAGAACACTAGCAGACTAAAGGCCAACCAGGCTGATAGCAGCCAAGTCGGTGCTCCAATGTCTGGTGTCGTCGTCGAGGTTCGCGTTAAGGACGGTTCCGAGGTGAAGAAGGGTGACCCAATTGCCGTATTGAGTGCCATGAAGATGGTAAGTTTTGTTGAAGCATCTTTTATGTTGTTGTTGTTGTGGGATTTTGTCTAATGCGACCCCCTCCACCTTTCTAGGAAATGGTTATCTCTGCCCCGCACTCTGGAATCATCGCTGAACTACAAATCAAGGCCAACGACAGCGTTGACGGTCAAGACTTGATTTGCAAGATTGTAAAGGCCGCCGCTGAGGCTGAGGAGAAGTCCGAGTAAACCAACTACCGAATTATAGGTTGAATACAGGGACTGCAGAAATTAAGGCTGGGCTTCTCGATATGTTTTGAAAGAGAGGGTCCGGTCACCTTACCTGTTCTGATAAAATCAGATCAGACAATGCAATAGAGGCGGAAGAAAGGGAGAAAGAACGGCACGATACGATAATAAAGTAAAAAAAAAAGGAATATTCACCTGCGGTTTTTATTGACAAAGCAAAAAAACTTTTTGTACCTTCGTTGTATTCTTCTACTTCTTTCTCCTTTCTTCGCTCTTCTCTTCTTAAGTTTATTACTTGTCTAGTGCCGAGACCGGTTTATTACTAGTAGGGGATGGATATATCCTTTTTTTTCTTAGCTCTCTCTCAAAGGTTCGCTACTATTAATGCCACACTCTTCGTGATTTATGTGAGATGCGGGCTGTTTGATATTGAATTGTAGACATGTGGTAAATTTATAAAGTATATGCGAGGCATGGCCTTGGATGCTATCCTAATTGCGCGATAAAGTAAAAAAGAACAAGTATATGGCCCATGGATTAATCAATTGCTTATGTATACTGTATAAACCCAGTCCTAATAAAAAAAAAGGGAAAACAAAGGAAAACAAAGGAAAGAGTGGTAAAACGATCCTCCTACTCAAAACCCAACTTTATAACTACTAGTAGCCCAACTTCCCATGTAATGAAACCCGAAAAAAAAGGAGGAAAAAAAGAAAATGGAACTAATAATCCTTCATCAAACTCTGCTGGGACTCCTTATCGTTGTCCCGTCTCTTCTTGATATACCAAGCAGCTGCACCGATGAAGATGGTACCGGCGACGAAGGCTTGGTAAGGTGCCCAACTTCCACCGTTGGAGGTATGCTTGAAGTCATCGGATTCGTCGGTGTCGGTTTCTGAAGCTGGGTGGGAGGCTACGGTAGAGGAAGATGAGGAGGTGTCAATTTCTGGAACCTTTGGGGTAGAAGTGGAGGCAGAGGCAGAGGCAGAGGCAGAGGTAGATAGAGGAGCAGAGGCAGATAGAGGGGCAGGAACGGGGGCAGAGGTAGCTTGGAGAGTAGAAGAAGGAGCAGGGGTGGCTGTACCGCTGGCGGGTTTCTTTGTGGATTCGGAGTCTAAGCCTAATTGAAATTGGATACGGTGTTAGAAATGCATGTTTCATTTTCTCGTTTATAAATCAAGTATTACGTATCGGTAACTGCACGGGGAAGCGAAGGGAGCGGGTCTACGGGAAGGGCATGCAAGAGGAAGGATACGGAAAGATAGGGTACGCAATTATCGCAGCCTGTTAAAGTATACGAAAAGGACTCTATACGGGTATATAGGAAGTACGGGGGGAAAGAGTTACAGTCTATATCGTTAAAAAGAAGCATTCGACTTTTGTTTTTTTCTCTCTTCGTTCCTTTTTCTGTGTCGTTTCTCTTCCTTCTATTATGGTTACACATAGTCGCTCGTTCGCGGGCTAAGACGTTTTCATAAAAAAATCTTGTCTTCTTTTTACGTTATATACTGTATACCCATCTCCCCGTACCCCACATCGGCCGTTCTTCTCTTTTCACTATCCTTGTGGAGTGGAGAATTATAGGAGGATAAAAAGGAAGAATTCGGTGCAGGGCATTAGGATTGAGATGGGTGACAAAGGAAAGGAATATTGTGTAAAGGGAGCCACGTATGTGTAGCTTTTTACAATTCCTCCTTGGGGGCATCGGCAGCTGGAGCTGGGGTATCCTTAGGGGCTTCAGATTTGATTTCTTCTTGGATACCTTCTTCTGGAACTGGGATGGAACCGCTCTTGGCGATCTTGACGGGGACGAGTGGCTTGTCGCCGTAGTTCTTTGGAACGTTCTGGATCTTGTCGACGATTTCATAGCCCTCAAGAACTTCACCGAAGACAACGTGACGACCATCGAGCCAGCTGGTGGTGGGGCGAATTAGTTTCATGTTTCCAAAAGAGTTTATCTATATATATAAAAAAGAAGAAGGTAAAGTACCTGGTGACTACAGTGGTGATGAAGAATTGAGATCCGTTGGTGTCTGGTCCAGCGTTGGCCATGCCTGTGTATCATTTGGTTAGCTTCTGGGCGGCATCGCATATGTGCGTAGAGCGGTATCCTTACTCAAGAGACCCTTGCGGGTGTGCTTCAGCTTGAAGTTCTCATCAGCAAACTTCTCACCGTAGACTATCAGCCCCACAAGTCAGCAAACATTGTTCCCACACGATTACCCTCTTTCCATCCAGATGTTCTATACGTACTCGACTTGCCACCAGTGCCTATGAAAGAATAGGATATATGTTAGTATGTGTTGTTTGGTTGAAGCAGCATGGTCATGAATGGTGGTAGCCGTGCACATACCATCACCCTTGGTGAAGTCACCGCCCTGAATCATGAAGTCCTTGATAACACGGTGGAAGGTGGATCCCTCATATCCGAATCCCTTTTCACCGGTGGCGAGAGCACTATATTCCTCGATTGGTTAGGAAAAACCCGATCTATTATCTCCGGAACGCGGGGTCGGGTTATTCGGCATACTGGAAGTTTTCAGCAGTCTGATGGGAGAAGTCGTCATTAGCACGGGGTTCCGAGACAGCACGAACACATTTTTGTGTGACAATGATCAGAAATTACCTTTGGGACGGTCTTTCCGTACAATCCGATGACGATTCTTCCGAGTTTCTCGTCGCCATGTTCGATATCAAAGAAGACCTGGTTTGGGCGTCCTTACGTCAGCATTCCGGCAAGATAACGTGACGTAACCGCATAATGCTTATACACGTCAATTGTAGCTGGAACGGGATAGAACGGACCTTGTGGGTGATTCTGGGGCCCTTTGGACCTTCGGCAAGGGCGACGCCGAAGGTCATCGCCACCATGAGGAAGGCGACGATACGACTAAACGACAACATCGTGAAAGGGGGGGGTGGGGTTGTATTCGAATTGGGTAATGCAATGCCACCGTCTGCTATAGATCAACTAGAGACTGATGGGCTCTGAAAGGCGGGAAGAATATACAGGTCCTGGCTGCGTGAGGAAAAAGAAGAGGAGGTTGAGGTCGAGAGGAGAGCTCGAAGGCTTAAGAAGAGGTCGGTTGCTGGGAAAGTAGCATAGGTGGTCGATTGGTTACAGCCTGGCTAAATCGCTGTGGAGACTGGGCTCCAGACTCGGCATGGCGGGCAGGCGGCCAGGAAACGTGTTGTTGCCATGCCGTCCCAGGCTCTACCTTACATAAGCTGCGTGGTGTTTTCCAGATGGCACAATATCCCGCCATCCAACTGCAACAACCAACGAACGTTCACGATCACAGGTTCAGCCTCGGATTCATAGACATAAAGCTTAGCTTACATACATGCGCAAGGCTGTGAACGCTCGAATGCTATGTTATGTGGTGCTATCCGGCACGCAAGCACCAATGGGCTAAGATAGCACGGATTCGTCCAAGTTCTGAAACCTGGAAAACTTTCCGAGTTAGCAGCCATTCTCGAGTGGAACATATGCATGGCTGCATCGGGCGAGATATCTCATGTATTCGGGCGAGAGACGGAACGGAACAACATCGAGATCCCCCGTGATTTAGTCAAGAGGAGTTACGTACGGCTTTTACGCTGGGGATAGTGAAAAGATGACTGGATTTTAGTCATTGCTTGTTAACCTCGATTTAATTAATCACTGTTGAACGTCTGCATATACGGTAAGCGGACCGTACTGAGTCGACGACGGGGGAGTAGCTGGTAGCAGAAGTATCGATTCAGACACTGGGAAACTCCGACTCGAGTATCCTATCTAACTAATTAATACACTTCTAGTATACGTAAGAATGGCGTGACTTTTCCCACCAAGTCTCAATCTTTCGTCCATATCTATCAGATTTCTAGTCCTATAACCAAGGACCAAGACAGTTCCCTTCCTCTCCAACCCAATGAGAGGATAGTGGGTGGGAACTACCAATGCAGGGAATCGGATGTCTCGACGATAACACAACCTGGGGTAAAAGTACCGATACCAATACTAATCCCAGCACAAGAGGCATCATGGCTTTCCTGTGCATGAGTCGGTAACCTTCTCGGTCTTTAAAGGCCGGATTTCTAATACCTAAAGTACCTAACCAGCCTAGCTTTCTCTCAAGCCCGCCTCAAAAAACTCTAGATTTACTAATTTGAACACCAATATCTCGGTTTCCATTGGACAATTCACGGCTGTACCTCGTTAGCTTGTACCATGACGCTTCCATAACCGTTTTTTATGCAGTGCGTGCAGCACACCCTCTTTTTCTATTTCTCCCTTGTTGGATTAACAATCGAACCCAAACCTTTGATGCTTGAAGAATGTTAATTGCTGCTTAGCTTCGATTTCCCCGCCCTTTCTTTCGCGAATCGAACCCGTAGAAATCAGGAATTGCCTTGTGTACTAGCCGTAGATCAGGTTGGAAGTAGAAAGGTAAAATTCAAAGTTGTATTACTAAAAATTCTCTATAAAACCCGCCGTGCCCCGCCGATTTTAACTCTGACTCTACCCTTTCTTCCCTTACTATCGATCGTATTAATATTATAATATTGAATTGATCTCAAGTCGTACGACTGGAAGAAAAATACCACTGTCTACAACGCGAGTTGAACAAATCTACTCTTCAAATAAAACCCCCGTCATGGATCCTCAAAAGAACCAGCAGCCCGCTCCAACGGCAGCTCCCACAAGAAGGCGCTCGGTAAGTTAGCGAGTTCGCTCCCCCTTGCAATTTCCCCGCACTTTTCTTTTCAATCCTTCCTTCGATTCTACTTTTCCACATCATAGTTTATCTAAACGATCTCTAACATAACAATTGTCTCCGTTTCTAGTCTTTTGGCCCTACCTTCGAAGGTCTCCAGAAGCAACGATCGAATAGCATGAGCCATGCCGCTAAATTCGATGACCAACGTCCCCCCGTAGGTTGGCTCGGAAATGCTTGGAGGAAGTTTACAACTGGTAGAGATCAATCTGCTTGAGTAACTCTTCGACATGGGTTGAACGTAACCTAAGGGCAGAATGAATTGTGGGACTTGCATGGTGATCTCGTACTATGGAATTGCTGGACGCATAAATGGGAATCTGTTTTCCTGTGTTTTTATTTTTCTATTAATTTTCTCCTTTTCCGGCTGTACTGGCGCTCTTTGATCGTTTTGTAATAAATTATTGATGGATTGTCTAAATGGTGCTTTTGTGGGTCATTATTACATGTTATTTCTGTCTGTTGGGAAATATCAAATGTTTTTTTTGAGGGTCTATAGTAGCATCTGCTATTCAGAAGGCTTCTTGGCGGTAAATTTAAAAGACTAAGCCCTTCCAGAATTCCATATCAATACATTCCAATCTTGTGACCTCAGTTTCTATGACCAAGCTCTACAGTAATCTGACTCATCCGCGAATAACCAACCCTACTGTGGGAGTATAGTCTCGGGGGGCCTCTTGGCGTGACGTGCGAGCAGTGCTCATCTACTTCCCCGGTTTTTTGATTTTGGCCTTGGTAAAAGTTTAGGATAGCTAAATTCCACTTTGTCCAAATCATATCCGGCCCCGAGTACGACGCCTTCCGCGGTTCCATTAAATCCGAGCACAGGAAATTCCATAGTCAGGGTCGCACCGGAAACCCTAAAGCGCCGAACCTTGGGAAAGAGTATGAAGTAATGGTGGCCGGAGGCTCCCAGCCACAGCTCCAGCGGCGGGTGGTCTCCCACTTGATCTCCGATTGTCAAGTGAAGGATTTCGACATTTTTAAATAGAATTATGGTTGTATCCCAATATCTACTCCTTCTGAGGGACTATTTATTGTATGTTGTATATGAAAATGGTTAGATTCGAGGGATTTCCTGCCAATTTGCAATTCTTATGCAACAGATATCGATATCTAGAGGTAGTTAGGGGTTGGGGGTTGGTTGGGCCACATACCTTAGAGCAAAAATCTGCCCAAGCCTCCCTTCCCAGAGTTAAGTACTTTATCTGTGAGTAGTCTGCCAATACGAGTTTCGTGAAGGGAGAAACGATCCTCGTATGCGTGATATAGTCGAACGACAGCCGATTCAAATTTCGAAGTTTCCATCCTTGGTCTTCGAACAGTCCTAAATCGAATATTTCCTGACCGGAATTAGGCCGAGCTCCATAGCAGACTTCGAGCCTGACATTAAAAATCAAATATTCAGAACCCTCTCCTAGCAGACTTAACAAGTTGTTAAGAAAATTATTCGTGGCAGTCGGTAAAGGATACACGAGATCGAGAGTCACTCTAAAAGCAATTGTAACCTCCTTCAGATTTTTTAGCCGCCCTGGAAAATGGTCTCTCTCTGGGAGCCCGTGCAAAGGCTTTCTATCTAAACTGCTTCTGGCTAGTCGCTGGTAAATTGACAAGAATATGAGATTCGGGGTTGAGGAAATGATAAGATCGAGGAGCATCCAGAATTCGGATTGTTTTAGGTCGATTCCACAGTTATAAATTTGTAGTGATGTCAAGTTTGGAAAGCAGCGACTCATCTTTGCCGCGGTGGGTATATAGCGGGGATCGAACTTTTCGATCTGTATTGTTAGGGTTCTATGGCCGTATACGGGAGCTATTCAGTACCTGGGATTTATTTAAATCGGGATTGGCCTGATCGAGCCGAAAGCTTACTTGACGAAATCGTAATTCTCGACATATCTCGATATTCTCGAGTCTATATTTGCCTAAGACCGTTTGATCGATGAGTTTTTTACCTATTCTTCTCAAAGGTTCATCTGTAGTTTATGCATGACTTAGTTCCTAACCTCTACGTTGTTGGCATCGTGATAGGTGACTGTCAACTCCTTCCAACGAAATGGTCCGATGACCCTCCGCCACCCCCGGCAGACATTCGAGATGCTTGCATAATCTTCCTTTATCAAGGAGGGGTGTTCAAATATTTGTAGGAGGATCTCGTCGGGGAGTGAGTTGGAAGACATGGTTTTTAGGTTGTAATCGATTGATGCTTAATTCTAACTATCAAATACGTGTCTATAGATTCGCGCCAAGGGGGTTTGTTTGAGGAGATGGAGTGTCGTGAGTTGCTCCTGTTTGGTATCATGCACAGGTCGATAAAATAACATGCATGGTAGAACACAGAAATCCGCGAATGAATTTTTGTATGCAAATGCCCGCTTGACTAGCTAGTATCTAGATACTTTATTGGTGCTACGTAGCTAGCAGCAGCTATGGAAATTTATATAATCATATAAGCTGTGTGTAGATATATACACTCTACAAAATTTGTTCTTGAGCGTACTAAATTTTATATAAATGGTAATAGTTGCAATTAAGGTGAAAATTGAATCAATTGGTTTGTCCTAGGCCAAAGCCCTAATAATTCTAGTTTATGAGACTCAAAACTGCAACATCTAAGCTAGATTCCAGTCAGCCCTGTGCTAGATTTGATAGAGAGAAAGGTGGTAGCAGAACACCACTAAATACATATATTCGAAATAACCTTGGATCAAGATATATAGACCATAGGGTAGAATATTAGCATCAATCCGAGTCCGAGTCCGAGTCCGAATCTGAATCCGAGTCTGAATCTTGGGCTTCCTTGATTGCTTCCCCAATGACAGGTGTTCCATCTTCATTCCAAGTAATCGGGAACACGGTAGAATCGTCCCACTGGAAAAACTTGAATTTCTGGAGCTTAGGGAGATATTTAAGACTGTTTTGCCACTCTTCCTGGTCCTCAAATGGGCTAGTGAAATGAAGATTGATCAACTCGGCGTTTTGGAAGACGGGTGGCTCTGGAGGTGCCTCGTCCCACTGAAATATCCAACAGAGTGAATAGTTAGTCTCCATGCATCGGGGTAAATGCTTAAGCTGATAGGTTGGAGAAATATAAAACGCAGCTAACTTGCCTTTTCACGTAGGTTTTTCCAATCTTCTGGTAGCAACTGCAAATCCTTAACTTTCGAGAAGTCCGCGGATACGAGACTAGTCGCAAGGTAGTGTCCTTCTCCACCTCTATATTCGAATTTCTCCAAGTTATTGAGCTTCCAAGACTTTGAAGGCTCCGGTTTTGATTCCCTGTAGCCTCTGATAAGGCTCGTATCGATGCAGATTTTGGTGATTACGTTCCCGGCGTTATCTCCCAGAGATTCGAACAGACGTTTAAAGAAGTTGTCGATCGTTTCCGGCGTATCCTCACGTTCAATATGAGCCGCGAGGGATACTGAAACTTCTTTCAGGCTCACTGGCGTTTTGCGAAGTGTTTGGTCTGTCCCTCGATCTGTAAATCCGAAATTTATGGTTCGGTTGAGTTTTATGAAGGAGAGGTGTGGCATGGAATCGATGGCCGTGTCGAATGTTTCCCAGAAATCATACCATCCAATTCCTGTGTTTAGATCCATCCATTCGAGTTTAGTGACGTGTGGGAGGTTTTGGAGCATTTCGACCATTCTAGGTTTGGGGAAATCATTAAGTCGGGTGGGCTTGGTGCCTTTGTCGATGCGGAAAGAATACATGGTCAAATCTCTATACATCAAAACATTGAATTAGCGTTCTGTAATCAAAATTTACGATCTGTACAAATATATATATGAAAAGAATTAGTAGGAATCGGTGTTTTTGAGGATTCTTACCTGACATGGTGACGGTATGTTGTGTTATCCGCGAAAGCCGGGTATTGCCATTCATGTTTAGCACTACCTCCCTCTGGGACAGTAGGGAGGTATTGAACTAAAAGCTCTCTGAAGAAAAACGGTGCGCAAGCTTGCTCCCAGCGCTTGCAAACGAGTAACATATTCAATTTATCATTCTCCTTTAAAACCGGTTGCTCAAAGATTTCCGAGATAATCTCGCTGGGTAGATGAATTGTTGCCATTGTTGGATTCTGGGGGCTACTTCTACGTATCAACAGAAGGGATAAGTTGGCGGAGCTGGCGACTGGGAAATAGTTATTTTTCTGGGCAACTTGGTAAAGACAAGCTTTTAGGTATCAAGCTTCCCAAGCGCCAATATATAGAAAACTATGGGCCATTAATGCATTCGGGTATTTAAGCCTGGGAGCTTGTATCTCTCTGCATCTCTCCTGAATGGAAAATAAAACACATCCGTGCACACCTCGCTGATGTGCCTAGGCATGCCTCGTTCCACGAGCTACGCGGCCGCTCCTGAAATTCAGCTGGAACTCAATTCCATTCGCAAATTAATGCAAGAAGTGCAATGTATGATTTAAAAGCGCAAGATCCCGAGACGAGCCTCAAACCTCTTTCAATGTATAGAGTTCATATATTCTTTAGAAGATTAAATGCGAATGGTGCTCAACGTTTACGTTCGATTGGATAGCTAGTGTTGTTTTGACAACGGCCTGGATGAACTAGAAGCTCGTTGGAGAAATGTTGGAGCGGTGGCTGGGAATGCGGCATGCAGGGATCCGAGCGTGAACTAATAGAAACCCCGCGTTCAGGGTCCAGTTCCTTATCGGTCTTAGAGGGGTAGCTTTGACACCTGCTCAATATTAATGTGCCCTGTATACTCGAGTTTCAGCGCCTTCGGATCTAGATCTCTCAGCTCCTAGCTAGCTACATTGGGCCCATCGGAGCAAGCCGGTATGAATCCGAGGCAATACAGAGTACGGTGAGCGCACGGCTGATAAAAGCTATGTAGAGATACGTTGGATTTTCACGTGTTCCCTTGAACAATGATTTTATGCAACGGAAGGGGAAAAAATAAACATTGGAATAAGATATATAATTGTATTTGAATTCAAGGCAGGGCGAATATCTACCGTGAGGAACAATTTGGGTCTATGAAAAAGGATGAAGGCTACAGTACGCGCATGCATAAGAAGCGATCATGGTTTATTTGATTGTATGTCTTGGGCGACAGCAAACAAGGGGAAAGGGAGTGGTGGAATAAGAAGCGAGCGCCTGTTCTCGCTAGGATGATGAATCAGAAGAGTTAAGAAGTCGCCGGGAAGGAATTAAGAATAATTTGTGGAAAATTGTGTTCGACAAGAATTCTTCGTGTGCGAGGTTCGTGTATTTAGTTCGAAAGGAGACTTTCGTGATATTGGTGGAATTAGTGCTTTTCTAGAGCTTTGAAAGGGATATGTGGGTATGTTTGGTAGTACCGACGGCCACATGGACAGCTCGCTTCAAGCTGGTTTAAGACCCGTGGCATTCTCTAATAAAAGTTCCTTCGAAGAGTAGGCGACAAGGGAGCACGGCTGGTCCTAGTTGGTAAATAAGCTTGCATTGTGGTGCCTTGGTGCATGGGAATTTTTGCCTTGCCCAAAACTGGAGGTCTCCTCCAAGATCTGTCGCAAAAGGCACCACACTTATGTCTTTGGAAGAAAGACATAATGCCATCAATCCCTAGGTCCGCGGGACCACAATTGTTGGCTTTCGACATGATCACGGGGTCGGTGAGAACATATCCATTGTTGTATCGGCCTCCCTGAAGATCGCAGAGCAAGAGCGTGCCTCCGGAATTGTCGTATGAGAAATGGCTGAGCGATTGCATAGCATCAGCCCAGCCTGTAGTATCGGTTAATGCCCAGCCGGAGTTGCTATTGAACTTTTCGAAATTTTGGATCATTGGCTCAAGTAAAGTTTTCTGGCCGCCCTTAGAACAACCTCGGGTGTATGTCCAAATTTCCGGGGTGTTCAGGTAGATCGGTTGGTTCATGATTTCTGCATCGTTGAATTCATCGATGATTTTTTGAGCTTTAGCGCAGATATTCAGCTCTTCGTCGAAATAGTGTTCTTCAACGACACAGCCAGATTTGAACTCTTTTGCGACACAGGGTTGGCCCTTTCGTGAACCGGAGGTGTAAGTGCCAGCGTAAACATTCTTGAAAGTTCCGGAGCCGAATATTTCAGAGGTATCTATGGATGCTCTGGTAGAATTGTTCGTTCGCGAATAGGACATTTTGAATTGGTTGCGAAGTATATAAACTGGTCTCTTGTTGTAGGCTAGTCGGTAGGACTTATCGGTCGGTTGCTTATAAGAGCTTAGGAAGAACCCGTGAATTTCTAATCTGAAAACAGCGGAGGTTTAATTGAAAGGGATACAGTTTTTGTATTTTGGTGTAGATGAGTGTGGGGAAGGAGGACCAAATTCAAGATGGATTAGATTTGGCGATGGCTGATAAGAGGAGTTGAGGAGAGGGAAGTCAATTCTAGCAGGCAGAGGAAACGCGTCGTTTGGCGGAAAGAACTCGAAAACTTTTAAAAGATTCCAAACTTTCCGAGGTACAAAAATGGTTTGTTCGATAGGCATATGCATGGCAGGGCCAGCTGCAAGATCCCGATCACGAAGGCTCCTGTGGAATGTAGCACGACTGTACGAGATCTTATGGCAGTCTCGAGACTAGTTGTAAAAGTCATGCTAAACTAAGCCAAGGCACAACGCTTCCATTCGTGGTAAAGGTATCAAGCCGTCCCAGATATTAATGGTTCTGCAGCAATCCGAGAATCTGCAAAGTTTCTAGACCTAACTACCTGATCAGTTGAACGGCGTCTCTATATGTATGTAAATTATATACCATTAACATATTTAATCGTAGTTAAAGAAAAGCCGAATTCGTGAAGGTTCATCTCGATAAATCATTTCATCACGCGTGTGGAGTCTGTTGAATTCTCTAAAATACTAGCGAGTCAAGCGTAATACCCGTAGATATATCGACAATTACTTCAGTATCCTTGTAAATTTATGCTACTGGCACCCAGATACTAATATATAACAAATTTACATATATTAGATACCTAAGTATGCAATCATCAGACAGGCCGACTTGAGCGAACGGCAACACCGATCAAGTGGTTCTCGATCGAAATTACAACAGTTAAAAGAACTCCCAGACTAGCAGGACATAGCGAGGCTGCATGCCACATCTGGCTGTGCCGCCCCTACGCAGAACACCCTCCCGAAATTTCAATCATGTCAGCTCCGCATTCCACCCACGGGGGCGGTTACACAAGTAAAAGGGAAATAAATGTACTCTACTGCAGCTGCCCACAGTACGTAACTGCAATCGAATTTAAACTAAACTAGCTAATAGTACAAAGTAAATTATTTAGATGCCGACATCTGATTCCAAGTTAACCGCAATTATTTCCAATTAGTTTTAGAGTACAATTCTAAGATTACAGATACTAACCATAGCTTTATAACTCTCATGCAGCTTATCCATTTAATAGCTACCCTTAGCTTAGTTCCCGTCACCCGAAACCGGGTTTTCGATAAGCACCACACTGCAGCTCAAATTCGAACTCCATCCGAACAAACCTTGCAGCCTTGATTAACACCTCTAATAGATGCGCACATGCACCAATGCACGACTACGAAACGCACATTTACGAAATCCACATGATTCCGAAAATACGAGCCGCCCGTCTACGGCACCGACTAGTTTTTTTTAACGGCATGGCCGTTAGTGGGTGTGGTCAAACCGTATACGTAGCTTTCGACTCGTAATCAGCTCGTATATGTGAGAACCTAGAAGTCGACAAGCCAATACGAGGATTTGCAAAAGCATGATTTTTTTTTCTTGATACCTTGAGCTCTATTACTCGTTACATAAGTATGGATGCATCGATGTGAATATTTATATTACGAACGATCGACGTATATATCCCAGACAACCTCTCGAATTTTTCCACTCAAAGTCCCCCCCTAAAAAGTCCCCCTCGAAGCCTCCCAAAATCTTTCACTCTCCAGAAAACCAACCAACCTATCAAATTTCCGCCAACCTTGTCAGTGAATGCATTCCAACCAACTGCATTAACAAGCCCAGACGAAGCTATTCCCAAACCGTCGTCATCCTGTTGGATTTTTGTTAGGCGAGCAACAGCCCGCAACACCCCAAGATCTGGACTGGCTTTTTTCCCTCTCCTCCTATTAGGAAGTATTCAGGCAATTTTTTTTTGTAAATTTCCAAGCAAGGTTTGTGAGTGGTTTCCCGGCATTCTGGTTATCGCAGTAGGAATCATTTTTTTTGTGTGACCCCATCATAATTATTTGAATATAATTAGATAAGCAGTGCAGTGAGAGGGTCCAACGAATGTTATCTTGCCACGAGGGGGAGGTTTTTTATTATTCATTTTATTTATTTAATCACTGCTGTTTTTCCTTTCCTGGTGTTCTGCTTGTTCTTGTTTTTGAGGCCTAGTTACTCGGTAGATATTAATATTAAATCTCATGAACCAGATAAATTCTACAATCAGAAAGCCTGACTTGAACCTTTGCACTCCCAGTCGGTTCCCACCAACTTAATCCCCTAATTTTTCTATCTTTGAATTTCGTGGGAAAAAGAAAAAGAAAAGGAAAGAGGGGAAGAAAACGGCCAGGAGGAAAAATGCCCCGCTACGCCTGCCACCACGCCCTTCGCCTCCTAACCCCCTCCAAAATCCGTATCCTAGACACCCACCACCACTTCCACACAACCCACCTCGCGGCTACACATAGAATCTGGGATCCTTCTTATCCAACTTTTCTATCGGTTACGCATACGCAAGATGAGTGTTCTGAGCTAGGGGGTGGTTTGGACGCTCATGCGAGTCACAGTGGTGGCGATGGTGGTATGAATATAAGTTATGAGGAACAGAAAGAGTGGCGGGAGAAGTTGATGGGGAAGAGGCTGATTAATGGGGATAGTAGAGGGGAGGATACGGTAGGTTTCTGTTTTCCATATTTTTAATTATTTTCTTTCCATTTCACTGACGGGGTCGTGGTGTAATCCGCGTGCGTAGGTCTTCAACGTCCAATCTCTCCCCGCGGGTCAAGACCCCAAAGGTCCAACGTGCACAAGGATAATAGGTCCATTGAAAGGGACGTTCTTCGATACAGTGGATTCACGATTAACGATCCACGTGGATGAGAATGATATTGTTTGGGATGTTTACTTTGGGTGAATATTACCTCAAGTACGCCCCTTCTGTTTTATAGTTGACATATAGCATGAATTCGGAGTTCAGGATACATATCTTTAAAGAGCAAACCAGATATAACTTTTTGTTTTGTGCCATTTCCTAATATCCATTTAATAAAACATAACCTTTCTTTTGTGTTATCTGCATGTGTACATGTGTAGAAAGAAGCCTTATCCTTAAAAGTTCGATATGAAGTCAAAAAGTTACCCATAACCCGCTCTAGTCGACCGATCAGGCCACAGATGACCCATGCAACCATCAAATATGAAGAATCCGACAATTTATATAAACCTCCGCCCAAACCCCAAAGCACACAAATAATCCATTCACTCATGCCAATATCCAAAACTTAAGATCATCAACGCTCACATCAATAAAACCCCGGCGCAGTAGCCCCATCCCCGCCATGGACTTTCTCCCACTTCTCCACCGTCTCAACAGTCCACTGTCCCTTCACACCCGGAACAACCCATTTACACGCATCCAACATGTTTTCAATGACCTTTTGCATCTTTTCCCTCCATTGCCAAGAATAAGCCTGAGTACTAAGTTTACTGATCTCGTCCTGCGTAAGCTGAATCCCTTTATCTCCTATCAACATCTCAACAAAACTCCTCTCAGCTTGCGGCCACCACTTCTTTTTAAACAATGCAGCTCTTTTGCTCCTGTGGCAGTCGATATTGCAGTCGTGAAGATTCGATAAATCTTCTCCGTATTCCTTAAGCCACTCAGGGTCTTTCTGTAAATCGCAATCGACGCTTCCAAGGTCCTTGGCAAATGGGGTGTTGGCTCCATACAAATTCTCAGGTTTTTCCATTTCCTTATAATCGCCTCTCTTCAACCATTCATCTCCAATATCCTGGGTTATCAAAATCTCCAGCATCCGTTGAACAACTTCACCAGGGCACATCAAATCCTGGATATTGGGCGCATACCATTTCTCTCTTCTGATGTTCGCTCCAGAGTTGTAGTAAGGGTATTGGGAGTACCTATATCCCATATTCCTTCTTATCGCGAGTAGCTCTCCCTCCATGTTTCGGATGGTCCTTTTTGCATATTCGACCAACTGGGCAGAACGACCGTCACGGGCGACTTGGACTGAAGTGGTGAGGAGTTGGTTTTCAAGGTTGCCAGGCTTGTAGAAAAATAGCAGGTCCCATTCACGGCGGCGCTGGGTGTACTCTGCGCGGGTGTCGTATGCTTCTGGGAGGTATTCATGAGGGATGGCGCTTATGTCGATGTTGTTGATGAAGAAAAGTTCATTTGCAGCTGTTTTACATCACCCGTTAGCTTCACTATAATATAAAAATACAAAAAACTCAATGACCTAAGACCAAATTCAAACAAAGAAATCAACCGTGGTATCGCGATGGAGGACATACGAATGGCCAAATCATCCCAACAATCTACGCAAGTCTTCTTCTTAAAGGCCAATCCTCTGATAGCCCTAGCCATGCACTTCTCGCACCTCTTCCTCCTCTTCCCATTCTGCTGATTCACAATCGTGTTCTGATACGCTCGATTCTGTCGATAATATCCCAGATCCCATCTGCACATGGAATGGGGTGCCTTGGACCATCGATACCAGAACAGGTGGTTCGATGATTCAAAAATGATCTTGCGGAAGAACGAACAGCTATTTCCCATGGCCCTGATATCCCGGAACCGGGACAGGTTGTAAGCGATGTGTTCAACCAGCTCGACAGGGAGCTTCTGGAAAGGGGCGACGGTGACAGGTTGCCCGCGGATTATGCTGAGCTCCTGCAAGTCCGCGAGGGTCCATTGTGGCGGCGCTTCTTCAATGAAGAGGTCAATGAAGGACGGGTTGAGAATGTCGTCCGGGTTGTGGGGTTTGTTGTCGTCGAAACTGGCTTCGGCCTGTGTAGCCGTGGAAGCGAGGGTGGTAGCCATTTGTTGTGTGAGTCTGATCTGGCGAAGGACGCAGCTCCAACAGCTCAGCCAACGATATCGAATCGTGAAATCCAAAATTGAATGCAAGTGAAGACAGTGGGGAAGGAATGGAGAGCGAGAATGAGAATGGGTCAAGATTTATATAGTTTATATACTCACCTCAGGAGACGATAAACTTTTATCGTTGGCGGGGGCCAAAAGTGCAGGAAACCGAAGCTGGGACGTTTGTTCTGGTTCTGCAGTGTTCTAAGCTATGAGGGGCAGCCAAAGTCCAAGCTGGTGGTCATAGCTGCGGAGCTAGTTCATGGCCGATTGAAGAATTGATGAGGGGTTCCAACATGCTTACTGTGGAGGATCTGGTCTGGGCCGTGACTCAGGATAGCTTAAGTTTCGATCCACCCGGCAGATAGTTCATGCTGCGTGATACCCCTGCTTGCGATTCCAAGCTACAGTTTCATCAGGCGTGTATATCATAAAGCTAGCAGCTACGTGTATTGTATGAAGACAGTGCGAGATCAATTTGGTCAACTTGTGCTGTGTCTGTACACTCAGCCAGTAGTTATTATCATCACGCATCTGCACATGCAGAATGCGGCTAGTAGTTAAGCTACTACAAGAAACGAACGTGACCAATCCGTCGTCATTAATAATAATTAAGGAAATAAAAAAAAGGACAGAAACCGAATCAACCCGGGCTCCAAGCTATTCAAGGCAAAGTTATAATGCACATCTACAAGTTCCTGGTCTTCCTGAAGTTCTCGCCAGCATAGATGGCCTGCTCTCCAAGCTCTTCCTCAATGCGGAGAAGCTGGTTCAGCTTAGCAACACGCTCCGAACGGCATGGAGCACCAGTCTTGATCTGTCCGGCACGGAGACCGACAACGATATCGGAAATGGTAACATCCTCAGTCTCACCGGAGCGGTGGGAAACCATGACACCCCAGCTGTCGCCGAAGGAGTCCTCAGCGGCCTGGATGGACTCGGTGAGAGTACCAATCTGGTTGACCTTGAGCAACAAAGCGTTGCAGCTCTTCTGCTCGATGGCGCTCTTGATACGGGTTGGGTTGGTGACAGTCAAGTCATCACCAACGATTTGGATATCAACACGCTCGACAAGCGCGCTCCATGCCGACCAGTTGTCCTCAGCGAAGGGGTCTTCGATCGAGACGATCGGGTACTTGGCGATAAGCTCGACGTACTTGTCGGCGAGCTGTTGGCTGGTGATCCACTTGGAGGGGTCCGAGTTGTCGTTCTTGAAGTCGAGATCGTACTTGCCGTTTTCACCAGACTCATCAGCCTCCTTGTAGAATTCAGAGGAAGCAACATCCATGGCAATCTTGACCTTGCCGGTGTAGCCAGCCTTCTCAATCGACTCGGTGATCAAGTCAAGAGCCTCCTCTGGGGTTCCGATATCAGGAGCAACACCACCCTCGTCACCAACGTTTCCGGCACTAAGACCGTACTTCTTCTTGGTCAAGGACTTGAGGATCTGGTAGATTTCAGCACCAGCTCGGAGAGCCTCAGAGAAGGTCTCGACACCGGTTGGGGCGATCATGAATTCCTGGAAGGCGAGAGCACCACCAGCGTGGGATCTATCAAGGGAAAAAAAGACGATTGGTTAGAACCATTTAATTCTTCGTAAAATAAAATATAGGAAATTAAATATTTCAACATACCCTCCATTGATAACGTTGAAGAATGGAACAGGAAGGACGTATGGCTTTTTCGACCTGGTCAATTCGGCAATGTGAGCGTAAAGTGGGATCTTCTTGGCAGCGGCACCAGCCTTCGCGACAGCGAGGGAGACACCAAGGAGGGCGTTGGCACCAAGCTTGGACTTGTTGGGTGTACCGTCGAGGGAGAGGATGAAGCCATCGATGGCATTCTGGTCGATGACATCGATGTTCTCAGCAACGAGAGCAGGTCCAATGATCTCATTGACGTTCTTGACAGCGGTCAAGACACCTAGATATCTATTGTTAGTAAATGTAGGTAAGGCGGGGCAGTGTTACAGTTGATGGTGGGGCAACACACCCTTTCCACCCCACTTGGACTTGTCCTTGTCACGGAGTTCCAAAGCCTCGTGAATACCTATTTGCAATTAGTATACACCGTGAGCAGGTAGGTGGGTAGAATGGTGAAATATCGTACCGGTGGAGGCACCGGATGGGACAATGGCTCTGTGGAGACCGGTCTCGGTGATGACGTCGACTTCGACGGTGGGGTTACCTATGGTATATTCCAGTCACGTCAGTATCAGGCGATTAGATTAGGTTTGGATTGTAATGAATAGATGGATGGAAAGAGGGAAAGACATACCGCGAGAGTCATAGACGGAACGGGCGTGAACCTTGAGGATAGACATTTTGATAATTCTATGTCAACAGTTCGTGATGTTAGCCCCTCATCTTGATGTCGTCATAGTTCCATCACCCCCACCACCATCACCACCAAACACGACAAAGAGAAGAGAAGCTATTTGAAGTCAAACATACCAATGGAAGTGATATCAATGAATGTACGTTAACGGTAATGCTTATAGTAGATACCAATGAAGGATGTATGAAGCAGTGGAGAGGTGATGGTGAAGAAAGGAAGAGAAGGAAGGAGAGGGAGAGAGAAAGAGAGAGAGAGAAAGAGAGGAGATGGAATGGGATGGCTGGCCGGGTTCACTTATAATAAACTTTTCCCTTGACGACGACCCCTCGAATCTGCATTCATTGCCTGAGAGACCGACCGACCGACCAACCGACCGAGAGGCGTGCTAGTTCAACTGCCTGGCGGGCTCCGTTACCATGCACAGACCACGACAGGCATCCGTCCCTGGCAATTGGGTGGCTCCCTCTGTTGCCATTACTCTTCCCTCTGCTTCCGGCGTGCGCTTTAGTCTTAGTCTCGAGGGATATAATTACGCTCCTCCACAGCAGAATCGCCGTATAGAGCATCGATGATGCATCATGATCACTCGGGGTTGAATCCTATACAGCGTAATACAGGCTGTACGGGGAGGAACTCGCCAATTAGACCACAGCTAAAATCTCTGAGTCTCTCAACAAATTAAAGATGGGATTCGCCGATGCTAAAAGGGACCTGCGGACTTTATTTCTTTTTTATTTTTTCTCGCCTCAGAATGCTATACTTTCTAACCTCTACCTAATACGTCTGCATGTAGTGTAAAGTATGCTAGTAATGTCCGGTTCTTGGCTGAGTGGGGGTTTCGAGGTGCACCGTTTATGGCGCGATATCGCTGTCCGCTGGAACTGATGCCGGGCGCGGAGGGTATAGCTAACAACATGCAACATGCCTCGAGCCTGCCCATATAAAAGTCATGATATCACCGATTCTACCACTTCAAACCTTCTCCCTCACGAGAAGATTCCTCGAAATCTCGTGATATCACCCAAGGAAGAAGAAGACCTGGGAAATAGAGAGAAAGTAAAAGAAACCCCTCAATTCCTCAGCAGCACCATCCCGATCCATGTCCCCGCAATCCCGTTCCCCCAGTTCTATTACCGTAACTCCCGATCCACCTCGGCCTTGTCCCTATCTGCCCGAAAGCACAGGCACATTCCATAAAATCACGCTGGCCTCTAGCCTTTATCAGATCTGTAGACAAAGAGATATAAAAATAGCACTGTGTAGAATTACTATTCAAGGCGGCGCGGCTGCTCTGGCGCTGGGCGTTTGGGCGGCTGATTCTGTGTTGCTGGCTGGCATGGCAGCTGGGTCTCGTTCGGTGCTTGCTTAGCTCACCATGGCTACTTGGTAGCTACCCCGAAGCCCAGCCAGCCAACCTCATCCACGCGTCAACCTCACTTCCCTTCACAACCTCCAACTCGCCCGCCCGTCTGCCGCCATCAGATCCCATCATCACCACCGTATCGCATACCGTCTATAGGCCTCCCTCGACCACCCCCCACCTCCATCATGTCCTCGTCATCTGACGCAGAACGCGATGCCGCTCTTGAGGAGTACAAGAAGGTTCCGCTCTCCCATCCCTCCCTCCAACGTCACCACCGTCTTCGTCATATCCATATCTAACCATCTGTAGAAACTAATCGAACATCGCGAATGGGATGCAAAACTCAAATCCCTCCGTCTCGAACTAAAGTCCCTCCAGAAATCCTACGACCACACCGAAGAAAACCTCAAGGCCCTCCAATCAGTCGGACAGATTGTCGGCGAAGTCCTAAAACAGATAGACGACGAACGTATCCTCGTCAAAGCCTCTTCGGGGCCAAGATACGTAGTAGGATGTCGTTCGAAAGTCGATAAGTCGAAGCTAAAACAGGGTACCCGGGTCGCTTTGGATATGACGACTTTGACCATTATGAGAATGTTACCAAGAGAGGTTGATCCCTTGGTTTATAACATGAGTTTGGAGGACCCCGGTCAGGTTAGCTTTGCAGGTATTGGTGGTCTAAACGAACAGATCAGAGAGTTGAGGGAGGTTATCGAATTGCCGTTGAAGAATCCGGAGTTATTTATACGGGTGGGGATTAAGCCTCCAAAGGGTGTGCTTCTATATGGTCCACCGGGTACCGGAAAGACTCTCCTCGCAAGAGCAGTAGCCAGCACCCTCGAAACAAACTTCTTAAAGGGTATTTGCTTCTTTCCATCTTATAGGATACCAAGCCAGGAAATACTAAATAGCATGTAGTCGTGTCCTCCGCCATCGTCGACAAATATATCGGTGAATCCGCCCGTCTGATCCGCGAAATGTTCGGCTATGCAAAAGAACACGAACCTTGCATCATTTTCATGGACGAAATCGACGCTATCGGTGGCCGTCGTTTCTCAGAAGGTACCTCTGCCGATCGAGAAATCCAGAGAACCCTCATGGAACTTCTAAACCAGCTCGACGGATTCGATTACCTTGGCAAAACAAAGATTATAATGGCTACCAATCGTCCCGATACCCTCGATCCCGCTTTGTTGAGAGCTGGAAGATTGGATAGGAAGATCGAGATTCCGTTACCGAATGAAGTTGGAAGGCTGGAGATTTTGAAGATTCATGCTGCAGGTGTGGCGAAGGCTGGGGAGATTGATTACGAAGGCTTGGTGAAGATGAGTGACGGATTCAACGGTGCCGATTTGCGGAACGTTGTTACCGAAGCGTATGTCAATTCATTCTCGACTTTCCCCTACAATATCCGGAACTAACAATATTATAGTGGTATGTTTGCAATCCGCGACTACAGAGACGAAATCACACAAGACGATTTCAACAAGGCGGTCCGGAAGTTAGTTGAAGTCAAGAAATTAGAAGGCAAGCTGGAATATAAGAAACTGTAAACACAGGCCCCAGCGATTAGGTATAAAGTTACACAGTCGAATCTACGATAGTTGATATCTACAGAAAGCGACACATATTTCAGACGCAATATAAACGTCTACTGATAATAGCATCAACTTCTCTTGTGACATAAACTCTCATCGTCGTGATATAAGCATATCGGACGCATTAAACGATGGAAACGATATACATGAAGACGTAAAGGCGCTGCGAAAGCTCTCTCGCTCATATTTAGTGTACCCCGAAACAATTTGGTATCTTAGATTTCAGAAAGAAAGAACAAAAACTCCGACGCTAAAGAACCTATCAACTATAAAAAGAGCGCCAAAGGGTATCAAAAACCCAATCGATCAAATACTAAAATCAAAAATCTTTCTTCGGCCACCAAGGTCCCCAAGCTCCATCCAGCATTCTCCTCCATCCATCGGGCACACACAACCCCAGTCGATTAAAATAATCCCGATGGCTCCATAATAACTGTAGCATATTGACACTTCCAGATGCAGCGCAATTTTCATCTTCATTCCCCTTGCAAACCCTTACATCCTCGGCGGTGGGTGGCAAATCCACCTTTTCGATGAAATACTCGGTGGCATGGTGGACGAAGCCCCATTTCGAGAATGGAAGAAGGGGAACTGGATCGGATTTATGAGTTATTCGCCTGTAAGTTGGAGGTGGAAGGATAGCGTTTATGTATTCCGAGAGGTTTGCATTGCCGATTCTCTGTTGTTTTAAGTGATAGATATTAGTATGGAAGTAGATATAGTGTATGAAATGGGAAGTCTACTCACTGGCTCTCCGAAAGTCGTGACCCGTCCCTTCCACCCTCTTTCCCTAAATTCTAGCGCTGCAAGTCCCGCCACCGCTCCACCAAGGCTATGACCCACGAGTTCCAATCTATACCCATGACTCTCCCACTGCTTCAAAAGTCCGTCCACAACTGGTACCACAATATCACTCGCCACCTTCCAACTTTCCAAAAACCCACTATGGGCCCAACACCCTTCACACTTCGGCACCTCTCCTCCCTCTTCCCCGTCTTTCACATTCTTAAAGATGGAAAGTTCAGACCGATTACTAGGCGGATACGGCACGTACTCCTGCCGACCAGTACTCAAATCCACCAGCGCATTAGTGACACTATAAGTCCCTCTAAACGCCACAATAACCCTCTTCTCAGCCGGAGGATGCGATAGCGCTATATAGCCACACGAATCCGATAACAAAGGACCCGTATTCCACGATTGTATCAACTGGAATGACGGGAATTGGGAACAATGCGAAGGACAGATGAATGGGTGAGAGATCCCAGGAGACGGCGTGCCGATGCAGTAGGTTATGTCGACTATTCGAGATAGTTCTTCGAATTCGGAGAAGAGAGCGGCGGAGATGTGATCATGGTCATGCGGGTTTGTGGAGGTGGCTGGTGATAGCGGGATCTGTTGGGGGAGGATGGGATTTGCGAAGGCGACTGGAGCGGCTAGAGAGACCGCGAGGATGAAGCGAGGAGGTCGCATGGTCGCATTATATTATGCCGTGTGTAGTATCTGAAAATGAAGTCGTAGATGGAAGAGATGGGAGCTATGAGGGAGAACGAAGGGGGGTTCGAGCGATGACAGTCATGGCGGCCTTGGTTATATTTGTCTGGTGCTCGTGTGATTGGGTCTCTCCGTCGTCTGGACTTGTCCGAGCCTGTCGGAGTCTGGGGAAACGGTTGGGGAAGCCTGCGTGCCAGTCCACCCGAATTGGTGTGACGTCTGGTCACACGCGCTTTGCCCGAAACGATTTTACAACAGCAACGCATTCGTCCTTGTGCGACGTTGGTTTTTGGCGGAGCTAACCCGTCTCCTTTGTCACATAGTAGTATAGTAGGTAGTCTTATAGTATGTAGTGCGGTAGCTAGATACATGCCAAAAGCCAGCCGGCGCCTAGGACCTAGACTACAACAGTACTAGTTTGAAAGCCCAGTCTACGAAACAATACAAGACCGTTTCGCCATGCGGCTATAACTCGCTGGCCATAAGCCATAGCCTTGAGTCGGAGCTTTTAAGGCGTCTGTTTGGCGGAGGAGAGTACTCTCGATAAGTTTGTATGTCGAGATGGTCCTCGGATGGTCCTCACCATAAAGCTCCTGATACCCAACTAGGGCTCTCCGATACCATATCAAAGCTTCGTCATATTTGCCTTTTGCATGGTAGTTGTGTCCTATCACATTGCTCGCCGAGAAGCCAATATCCCGCTTCCTCTGAAAACCATTTTTGCATGAATCCACAACTCTCTGGCTCCATGCTATTGATTCATCATACTTACCCTGCTCGAAGAATAAATATCCAATCCTGGCGATTGTCACCTTGGCCATGTAGTCATTTTTGATCACTCCTTCATAAGTAGCTAGAGCCCTTTGGAACCATTGCAAGGCCCGATCGTACTCGCCTTGGGTACATAACACCCGTCCTATTACCATGACAGTATTAGCAGTCAACAGGTGCTCTTTACCCAAAACCTTCTCTCTACCATCCAAAGCTCTCAGAAGCCAGCTCATAGCTTCATCAGAATTCCTTTTTTTAGCGAAAACCGTCCCTATATCATTCCATATGTCAAAGATCCTGATCGCCACGTCGCTTCCAATTCCGATCCTAGGGTCGCTTCCAGCTAAAGCCTTCTCCATGCTAGCCAGAGATTTTTGCAATAGTTCTAAAGCTTCGTCATATTTTCCTTGGCTCCTGAGATTTAAAGCTATCCTTTGGGTTTCATAAAGGGTCGCTGGATGATTTTCGCCTAAACCGCTTTGTTTGCCAGCCAGAGCTCTCTGATGCCAGCCCATGGCTTCTTCGATCTTTCCTTGTTGCAAAAGGATCTCACCAATCCGACTGACCGCATCTAGGGTCGGCACAGAGTCTTTACCGGCAAGTTTTTCTTTACTGGCTAGAGCCTCCTTACTCAATATCAAGGCCTCATCGTATATGCCCAGGGCAGAGAGAATTTCCGATAATATGTCCATTGCGGCAAGAGTATCCAGGGAGTCCTTTCCAAGTACGCTCTGACTTTTAGTCACAACCCTCCGGGTCCATTTCATGGCTTCTTCGTGTTTGAATTGTCTGTAGAGGACTATTGTCATATCCCTAATGGTACTAAGCGCCCCGCTCATACTGCAAAGCCGACTCTCAAAAAGTTCGTCAAACTTAGAATCCGAGTATTTAAAAAACATCTCTATGTGTGCTATCACCGTGATAGCTCGTTGAATATTCCGTCCCTCAAAGAAAAAGGTGAGCTGATCCTGTTTGAGAGTCCTCCCAATAATGTTGAGCGTGCTTGCCATGGCAGAAAGTTGACCTGAGTGATCCAAGCGCTCACGTGCCCAGGTGTGTACAACAGGGTGTATGGAAAAGGCATTCCCGTGCTGTTGATTGATGAGTGAGTACTTAGCCAGCAGCGAAATCCTTTCTTTGTCTACAATTTGGTATTTTAGTACATAAGATACAATGCCCATAGGTCGAAGGAGAAAATCTCACTTTGAAGCTTAGCCGTCGCATCCAATTCTTCATCCTCAAACATGTCAGCATCAATTTCGTTTGAATTCAGGTACGCGCAAGAAAGCAATAACAAAGCTGCCTTCTCGTCGCGTTTCCGGACGCTCGAGAATGAGACTTCCCAAGTTGTCACAGCCGTGTCCTCTCGATAACTCCACCCAAGTGTTGGCTTTCGGGATTGCACGGTTGTGAAAGCTTTGTTGTAGTACTCCAAGTACTCGCTCATAGGGATATCGAGTTCGCGTATGAAACAGCCCGCATGGCTAATAGCGAGCGGCATAAAGCCCAAATTTTCAACTACTGCCATAGCATGTTCCATGTCACCTATATTTGCACGCACATATTAGTATCATAGATGTCTGGGCACGGTGGCGAGTCGGCCTGAGATAAGTATTGCAGATTAGAGGGGGGAATTAGTGAAACCGGCTTAAATAGAACGAACAAAAGGAATTTTACATGCGAAATAACAAGTCCTCCAAGACGTATACTACACTGATGACCCACATACCTTCCGTTGGATCTGAAAGTTGCACTAAACGTAGCAATAACTCAACCGCATTATTTCTATCCAAACCATCCAAACCCACTTCCCTAGCGCAGTGTGAAAACTCCCGCCGGCGACTAGTTATAAGGACCGCGCCACCGCCGTGTCTCGGAAAGTATTCGTCAATCGTGAAACTCTCCAGATCATCTGCATTGTCGACTATCAATAGCCAGCTATCATTGCCGGACAAGCCAAGCCAGTGGAGGAAGGCCGCTTGGATTTCGCCGATAGATTCCTGACTAGAGCTGATTTTACCCTTTCCATCTATCAAACCGGGGATACCAAGGGCCGTAGCAAGGGCTTTATAATTGGAGGGCTCGAGCTGGGATACCCTCGCTTGCTCTTCAATGATCTGCTGCATAGCCTTTACGATAGACGCTTGCACATCTTCCTCTGTTGCTATTGAAATCCAAAATATGGCTGTGAAATGGGTGCCTTTTCTATAAGCGTATTCAAGGGCGACCTGGGTTTTCCCCATCCCTCCAGTACCGACGAGTGCGCATATGGTAGGTGCATATCTAGGCACTGATTCCGTGAAATATTGATCAATAATGGCCAGTTCTTTCTCCCTACCAGTGAACTTTTGATTCTTTGGGAAAGGTAGATTCAGAGGAATTTTGCAGTTGATTTCTTTGATTTCTACGGCGCGAGCATCGGCAGAGGAAGAAGATGGTATGTGGGTAGGATAGTTATTGATTTGGCAATAAAATCTATTGGATTACTTGAGCCGGGGGATATCCGTGTATTTTGGATACGGGTTAACTTACTGATCGATGTTCCCCGTTTGGCCGATTTGGAAGGGTATCCTGCAATTTTCATTGTTGAAAGTGTGGGAGCTCCCCCGCACTTCGCTTTCGGGGTTAATGTCGTTCATCAAGGCGCTAGGTTTCGGTCTCTAGATTAGGTCTGATGATTACTAGTGCAGTTGTATCCGGGCGCCACCAAGGGCAAGCCTGGGGGGATGATATATACTCTCTTTAAATTGATGATCAAGTGGGATTTCATAACAAAGTTAATGCCGGGCAGTTGAATAGGGAGGCTGACCTGCCACGTCGCGCCAAGATCTGTCTCCTCAAAGATACAAACAATCCACGAGGCTATGAAATTTCATTCGGAACGGCATGGCATGCATCATGCTACTCGAAGCACCCAAGGCGCTTAATTCCGTAATATTATTATAATCGTTGCTACTCGTGTACAGACACGCCTCAGCTAGACGGTATAACTTCTATGTCTGTGAGCTTGCATACGCTTCATAACTTCGATTATCTTTCTTTCGAAGCATAGTTTACCGAGTATGAACTTGCATGAACTCAATTATATTCAGGGCTGCAGCTGCAGGGCTATTGTTTCCCTAGCCTCGAATCCTTGTTTCCCGCGGTTTGTCCCATAAACTTGTTGCAGAATTTCTCTAAAATGTGTTGCCATATTGTCCCCGACGGCCAGGCCAGGCCACGGCTTATATTACTACGGGACTAGGTTGACATAAATACCTGGTTTACGAGACAAATAAATACTTTGTTCGAAGAATAGCATCCTTATCATTAAGTCGATGATGATTCAATAGCACTATAGGAATAGTAGGTCATAACATCCATTCATGGCTTTGCACTATGACTACGAAGTACGCGCATGCGCAGCATCATCCCTGGATGTGATGATAATATCGGTATATCCAGGGCACGTAAGTTTCTCATGGCTCACTACAAGAGTTCTCTTCGCTGCTTCTGCTTCTGGCGATCATAAACTACAAAGGTTATACATCTTAGCCTCAAATTCAATCGCTCGATGTACTACGAGACTACGCTCGATGCAGGGATGAACCTAACTTAAAAGTGTGACTAACCTTTGAGTAGCAATAGTCGATTACTTAGAGAAACGCTATCAATCCATCTATCACCTCCTATAAACCAAATGCAGCTCATCCTTCCTCTTCAAACAAGACGGCCCCATAAAAGGTCTCCAAGCCTCAAACTCTTCTTCCCCCCCACCCTCCTCCTGATTATCCTCTCCCTCGCTTCCCTCATCTCCACTGTTCCCTCCACCGCTATCATTACTGCTTCCGCTTTGCCCAGCCTCTTCTAGGTCATTAGCGCTCCTGATATATTCCTTCTCCCATTCTTCTTCCCAGACAGCCGCCATGAGATGGACGACATCATTGATGTTGCAGCTCCCCGAACCTTCTGGTTCTCCGGCAGCGTTGGTTTCTTGGGTCCAGCTGTCAAGAATCAAGCGGCCGAGTCTGCGATTTCTGAGGGAAATGCTCCAGCTATATACTCCAATTTATCGATTAGCAAAAGGAGGATTTCTCGTAGCTGCAGGGGGATGTATATATATTAATACCGTAGAATAGCGTCCTCAACCCCCTTCCCGTTCCCAAAGAGCCCATAAAAGCACCTCACAAACGGATTCCTCAAAAAATCTGTCAAAATCTCTTCATCCCTTTCAACCTCTTCGATAGCATCTTCAAAAACCGCTACTAGAATTCTCAAACAGTGCCTCCTGTAAGGGTTAAACTTTTCCCAATTTTTTAGATGCGGTGCTCCCTGATACTTATCTAGAAAGAATAGGAACGCTTGAGAATGTCGACGGATCAAGGTCGCGTGGAAACATAGTTGGTTTTTGGTAGAAATTATGGTTTTGAGAAGATTTTGGACGGACATGGTGAGCTTGGTTGGGTTCTGGATGTAGGAGAATAGAAGCTCATGACGGAGATTAAGGAGAGTAGAGGTGAGAGAGGGGGTTTCTGTAGCCATTTTTTGTGAATTATAGACTGTCGACAGTCTTGAAGATGATCGTTGATAGCCTGGTCGCCACGTGGGATGCAACCGAGTGAGGCAGACGTCTAGACACCGAGGACGGCTAAGTGGTTGAATTTAGGAGAGAAGGTTTATAGATGATAAAAATCTACAGTAGAAGATAGTGGTGATGATGATGAAAAAGATGAAGAGGAAGAAGGTGGAAAAGGGAAGATGTTTTTTTGTTTTTTTATGTTTTCGTTGCTGAGAAGGAAGTAGAAAGAAATGCATGAATCAAGATCATGGAAATAAAGAAGAACCCGCACGCTCTCATTCATTACAACAATTTGGCTTCGAATTCAAGAACGACAAATATAAAAATATCAAAAAGACAAACGTCAAAGCTGACAGAAACTCCGGTAACCCAAAAATGCCAGTGTCCAATTCATTTATAACAAATGCATGATTTATAAACCAAAAGCCAAAAGGGAAGAAAGAGAAAAAACGCCGTTGAACTCCCATTTCGTATCGGATCCATGATAGTTAGTCCATAGCCAGTTCAACCAGGCATATACCATTCCTATAACTCTTCAGTCCTTTCTCGTTATTTTTCCCATACCCCACAAAAGCCGGGCGATGAGGGCCTAGATCTTCAGGATCTCGTCCTCCTCACTGCTTCTGCCTTCCGTCTCTTCATCCACCTCTCTAACCATCCAATCGTCCAACCGCCGGCTTTTAGCCCCCCAAACGCTCCTCAATTCCTCGCTCCATTCGCCGACAATATCATTATTGACTCCAAATCCTAGCTGACCAACCTGCCTCTCCACCGCTTTATCCCATGCCAAAGCTACCATTTCCGCGAATTCCCTGTTGTCAATCCAAGTCCCCCTCAGTTCTCCCTTTTCGCAAACATGATCGAGACAGGTATAAGACGGCAAAATATACCGCCCAATAACAGGTTGCAACCCGGCGGGCTGCAGCCACTTCTCAACCGTTCGCTTCAGGCGTTTGTAATCTGCCTTCAAGGGTTGCTCGAGGATACTATAGTCACGGTGTACTAAATCCTGTGCGATATGTAGTGTATCCGCGGCCATGACTCGGAATCCGTCATTTGTTGGGTCGAAGAATTGCCAGTATTTACGTGGTGATGTGGGAACGTATGTAGAAAGGAATTCGAGGAGTTCTGGTGGACATGATTGGAGGAGTTCTTCGTGATGGTAGAGCTCGCGAAGAGTGGACTGGAGGTTTGCTTGGGCGGAGAGAAGATGCTGGTGGTGTTTGGTGAGGAAGTAGAGGGAGGAAGTGGTTGTCCAGATACCCATCTTGCCGGTTTTGCTGTATGCTTTCTTTTTTTGAGTGGGAAGGATCGTGAGTATTATAGGATATGTTGAGGCTGAGATGTCGATTCAATCGATGCGGCTCTTTCGCTGCACTTCGCTTCAATGCATGCAATGCACTTCGCCTGGGATCGTGGAAGTGGCCTGGGGGACAAAAGCAGAAATAAAAGCAGAAGCGGAAGCGGAAATGCAAATGGTCCTGGGCGAAAAATAGATTGCGATCGCGGTTTGAGAGACGTCGCAAAATTAAAGTGGTTTCTGAGGAATATCCCCGTTTCCGCCCGGGGGGGACAGATATAAAAACCGTTTCTCCTGCCTATCCGTTCTTCCCTCGACCGATCGATCACTCTAGGAGCTTTCTCGCGGGTCTCGTTTCTTCGCACAAGCAAAAAAAAGAGGCAGAAGGTGAACAAGAAGAAGAAGAAGAGGAGATAAAAGGAAGCAGCCGTCCAAAATTCCAATCGCTCGTCGCAAAAAATCTCGTTCAGCTGCAAGAGCCGATCTCGTAAGAATTCCTCCTTCCTATTCCTGAAACCCAACGAGAAGGAAGTCCAAGCCAACCCAAACCAAAAAAGACCCGAGTTGAGAAGAAACAAGCAGGAAAGTGCTGCTTTATATGCTTATATCGGAAAGCTCTTGAAGCGCCTAGGTAAATTTTGGGTGGGGCCTCTTCTGTCTTTCTGTTTTCCGCTCGTTTCTAAGAATGTTTGCTGCTGTTGTTTTGATATTTCCTTTTCGACGAGGAACTTAATTTCGTCCTGGATATTTTGGCGATGATTCCTGAGCTTCGCAGGCGGTTAAGGATTCGGAGGGAGAACAAAGCTAGCTCAGCTCCAATCCTGTGGGATATTATTTGTTGGAACCGTTCGAACCCCGCTCCCTTTCTTCCACAGGGCCGTCCTTTACAGCAGGAAGAATGCTTGTGTGGGTTTCGAGTAAAAGCTTGTGGAATGCTTGTGAGAACAATGTGTCGAATAGCTGAAATTTGAAACCCGTTCTGCTGTTCGTCTTAATGTGGATCTGATTTAAAATTTCCCGTGTTGTGCGAATACCGAGGGGGAGAGCTCAAAAAGAAAACTCCGACGACCTCTTTGGTCGCACCGTCTGGGACTGTCACCAATTTTAAAAAAAAAGGTACGTCTGTCTGTATTTCGGGCTGTCTTTCTGTTGAGGAGGGGTTTGAAAGTTCGGAGATTTGAAAAAATAAAAAAAAAAAATTCGTAATCGTGAAAAATTGGCCTATCTGGCCGTGGAGCCCACCAGATATATATACGGATCCAATTGAATCCATACAGAACCTAGCTGAGGAGAGCAGCTAACTCGAGTTGAAAGGCTCATCGTAATCGATAGGAAAAATCTGTGGGGATACGTGTACGACACCCATTCGGTCCAGACCTGCCATTGGCTGGTATTCCGGGCGGGAAAGCAAGGCAAGGAAAGCAAAGCGGCGGGCAGCACATCGAACGAGCTGGAGCCTGTCATGTCAAATCAAGTCGGTCAGACACTCCGCCAGTCATTCGACAGTCAGAGCTCAATGCTGCAATGCAATGCCATGGCCCATACTATACCATGCCAGACCGACCTGCAGATGTGAGCTGTTGGGCCATTGGCTCGCCTGCGCTGCACATCTTGTTCTGACCAGGCTCCGCACCGGAATTTTAGGAAGAAAAAGCCAGGCAGAGAGCTAGCAAATCTTCTTCTTGCGCTGTTTTGCCCCACCACCCACATCATGGTCCAGTGTCGAGTCTTGTCATTCTGAAAAGTTGAGTGAAGAAGGTGGAAGCGGAGATACCAATCACTGCTGTCCATTATCCCCATATCATCACCCATCGTCATCAAATGTCAAAAAAATCCTGACCTTTTCACATTTCTCGAGAGACCCTTGATTCGATGCATGGGCAGGGGCTCGAAGAAGCTATATTAGCGGGAAACAAGGGTGGGAAAGAATGAGATCGAACGAAGGACATGGGAAACCTTCCCGTTCGGGCAATCCTCCCTGGCCGAGATTTGTTTGAGGGTTGCCTGTTTTGGAAGAATTGCCTGCATGGGACATCCCTGTTTGGGTTTATGCAACAACCAACCGGGCTTCATTTGCGTTGTGGGGAGACACTCCCTTCTGGTGTAACCGCACCAGATATATTATAGTATGTAGAGACTTCGAATCGCGACAGTCGGTTTTTGGAAATGCACACAGATTATATTACGTGATACCATCTAGACGTTAATATCATTTGCCACACAATAAGATCCATCATAGTACCATCTTTCATTTCCGTTTCTAGACTACTCAGCTAGCGCTAGCTAGGACATAGAGGTTAAACAGCCAAGTAGTTAGAAGATACTATGGCACATAAACCACCAAATTTCCTCCTCACATGTAACAAACTTTTTAATCTCCCAATTAATTTCTCGACCCTAACCCGCAGCTGTCGGTATAACCCCCCAATTAACCGCTTACATATGCCAATTGGAAGGCGAGAACCACAAGAAAACTCCTTCGAACTGCTCAGAGCACCTGGAACAATCCAAGGCATGGGCTGGTGAGGCACCAGAAGGTCCGTGGAGGAGGGTATCGATCATAAGCCCCTTAGTATGAACACCCAATCCTACACCACCGTAGACGAGGTCGTCGAGACCGGAGAGTTTGCCGCATTTCTTGCAGGCTACGCGGGAGCGGTTCATTACATTGCCCTTAACGTTGCCAAAAGTGGAGGCTGTGTTTAGATTGATTGATTCATTGTTAGCATTCGTATACTATACTACGGGTATTGGTGTTATGAGGCTTATGGAAAGGTTACCTTCGACATCAAGGAGCTTTCCAATATGCTCGCGTTCTTCATTTGAGAGGATCCAACGGACTCCACCTTCAGCCAAAACCTCTTCGGTTGGGTAGCTCGACATATTTTTGAAAGTATATAATAAGGATTTAAAAGATTTTTGGAAATATTTTATTGAATATTGATCTTGAAGTATTAGGTTTGCTTGGCTGGAAGAGAAGCTTATACTGAGCTAGAAAGATTCAACCAAACTCCCCAGGCAGATTATAAGTCCCTTTTATAGACTTCCCTACCAGTCAAAGCCCACTGATACGTACCTACTGACTCCAGTCGCGCAACCGGACTTAACAAGATAGACGATCCCAACAAGATAGGCTTCGTAAATAAACGCAGCTACCATGAGCGATAGATGATTGGTCGGGTATACGGGTTTGTAGGATATATTCGTAACACTAAGGTGTTGATGCTTCCACCGCATAAGTTACGCCTCGCATTCTGATCCCCACATTGCCTCCTCCTTCAAAATTTACAGAACGACACTTGCAAGCTATCTATAGCTATGGCACTATCTAGCGGGCAGCTTCTGTACTTGTTACGTTGCACTGCGTGAGGGCCGGCCCGAAATCGTGAGGGGCAGTGTCTATCTCTGAAGTTTATTTTCTTATATGATATCATGGTACCAGCTCCAAATTCGATAGCAGTAGCGCTAGTAGTATTGATCGAAGCCAGAGGCTATCGGGGGTAGTAATTACCCCACATCGATATACTCGTGTGATGTTGGACCGATCTTCCTTCTCGGGCCAGTCTTTGCTTCACCATCCTGTTCACAGTGCTACGTATTCCGGTGATCCGCCTAATTGAAATTGATAAAGAAATTTTTAAATTCATATCATGTAATATGGTATTGTATCGATATATCCAACTGTTCGATAACGGGCGGCCAATGGATTTCATGAATTCAAGCGAACAGGCCTTATCATAAACTTTATTTAGCTTATCGGTAAACAGATCCCAAAAGGGCTCCTTTAGGCCAGTATCCCAGTTATAATTAGCCGAAAAGACTAGGGTACTTTTGGAGCTCTAGCAGTAGCTCTTGTACATGGAATATCTCGATTAATATTATAATATACAAGGCTGAAACTCGAAATATTTAAACACAACTTTTGAACAAGAAGGGGAATTTAAATACCATAACCAGGCGACTCCCTGCGCTCAGGTCCTAACTAGCCTTGTATTCGCTTCAATAAAATTAACTGAAACCCCGCAAATATGTCTTTTGCTGGGGATATATAACATCACGTTGGAAATTTGCATAAGATCACCTGTTTTGCCTAACACTGGGGTTCACAAAACCCCACATTTTAAATCGACAGCACTAGCTAGCCAAATCGCTATTTTCAAGTTACCTTACACATGTAGCACCCTGATGGCTTATCTTGCAGACGATGCGGCCACTTCATTGCCACTGGTCCAACATAAAATATACTTCGAATTTGCAGCATCGCCCGGCCGTGCTAAAACTTCAAATGTATACGCGAAACCCTCCATGGATCTACATAATTATAATCTATGTGACCACGGGTCAATATATCTTACTATATTACGATGTCAATCTGTTTCAGGGGTTTCGAAGTTACTCGTTATCACTATTGTGGGCCAGCTAGCTACTCGCAATAATATTCGCTTTTACAAGATGCTCAACGTGGATATGCAGCAGCGTGGGAGGAACGGCGGGAAATCCCGCCAGCACCGACTTAAGTGTCTCACCTGCATGCATGTTTGTGTGGCGTCATACCATTGTCTACAGAGAGTGTGTGTTCCGACTTCGATCGATCGACCTTGAATGTATATGTCTATATTTGAATATGGGTGACGGATAATCCCGTTCGGCGGTCGATCTAGACGAGGCAGCTGGCAGGTGAATTTAATAGGTGAAGTTATTAACTTGCGCCTGTACACGCACACGAAGGAGAAGTTGTCCGAAGGGCACTTAAGCTTAAAGCTAGGTTTTAAATGTAAGTGTAGACCGCTGGACGCTTTCGCTTTATAGCAGATTTAAACGCAGGGGGTAAAATTCGAGACGTCTAGCTAGTATAGCTAGCTGTAGAGCTACCTATAGAGTACATGAGGCAATATATGGAATACATAAGTGCAAAACACTAGCATCATATCAATATATCCTAACAAAAAAAAAAAAAAAAAAAAAAAAAAGAAAAAGATATGAAAATGGTTCCTGATTTCCGAAGGCGAACGAAAAGAAACCTTCAAAATTTTTTTTAAAAAAAACCATGGACTGTAACCTAGAAGAAAAAGAGGGGTAGCAAGCGGTCCCTTCCGATGTAACACAGAGACCCTATGACTTCTGCAGTGTCCCTGGCCACCCAAACCAGCCTTCTCCGTCGAAACACGCAACACCACCAACCGACAGAACGATTCCAACCATTCGAATTCATTCGCTATTCACGGAAGATACCCAACTTCAGCCGTAAAATGTCATGTCCTGTCACAATTGTCAGTAGATGGAAGCCCGCCGCCTTCCATGCCCTGGCTAATCTTTCTCGGTTTAGTTTCCTTTTCCGCAGGGTATGTTGAGAATCCGTTAGTCAGCCTCGTGAAATATCAGGTGGCGTTCGGGTTCGGGTTTGGCTGAAGCCAACTGCCAAGGCAGCGAGCAGAGACATCTTCAAACATAGATCACGGATCTACCTTCTCGTCGCAGAAGTACGAAATTGCAGTGCTGGGCTGAGATATTTATCATCAATTACAACCAGTCCAAAATGACTTGGAACTTAATTAAAATTGAGTTATCTATAAATATCGATATGAGTAAACACTTCCTATCTTTTTGTCACTTTGAAGCCGACGTATTTTATAAATTTTATAGGTTTTGCGCCACCTGCCCGTCGACGCCCATCGTATTCGCAGAATATCTGATAAGAAGTCCTGAATAATATATATGTGCACAGTTGCAACTGAAGGGGAGTAATATTATAATTCTCCGCCAAAACCCGGACAGATAGAAACAGCCAGCAAATAGGCGTGGCTTGCATAATGAATCGCACTGTGTTCATAGAAAGTAACTAGTTATCGCGCATCCCAGTCCTCAAACCTTTGAGAGTTGCCTTAGAACGTCAATATTTGCCCAATACAATCCTTCAAAATCGCGGGAAGCTTAGGCAGCCTAGCGAGAATAGTCGAACGAGGTCAAGGACGCCCAGATCGGAACTCGATGCGAACCGGGCAACCTGTTAGAGACTTCCCCACAGTTGCGCACCACCATAGACGTTTTTCATTGGATTTTATATATGGAAAAGAAAATTCCCCTGCAGCAACCTTGTTTCGTTTCCAACGAGCGGCATAATATTTTCTTTTAATGCAGTATACACACGGCCTGCATACTCCCACCGAAAACCCTCATTAATAGCCAAGTTTTTTTTCTCAAGATTCTGACGGCTGCAGGGGTTTAGGTTTGCATGCGCCGTCCGAAAAGGGTTTATATTTTGAACTTTTTCTTTTTAAGAAAGCTAGGAATTGGGGATTGACCATCGAATGACCCTGCTCACGAGCTGATATTCGAATACCACTCTGGGTCACCGCGCCTGTTCCGACTAATTAACCAGTAGGCCTTGGTCCTGTGGGGCAATATACGTCGACTCAGCTCTTAGTTTGGCACTAGCTGTTCCAAAAATCCACTAGGGGCCGCCAAAAACCGTTGAGGCTTCTGACATCGATATGCATAGAATATTTTTCGTCCTATGTAGGCTAACAATGGCCTGTCAATGTTGTCACTGGATTCGTGCCTGAGGACCCACAGTGATTCGGATTCTATTACCTAGCTCGACTCTGCTAGACTTTCCTCATAGGCATCGCCGGCGCACCCGTAGAAATGAACTGCACATGGAGGTGGTAATAAAATGGATATTATATCATAATTATACCCTTCAAATCACTATGTCTCAGCAATTTGACAAAAAAGAGCTGTGGATCTCTGGAATATAAATACCCTCTATCATTCCTCCTAGTTTGATACTACCTCCATTCGATATCGGATCATCGCCAATCCACTAGACACTTGAAGCCAAAGCTAGCTCCTAAAGATTATCATTAGCACCTGTCAAAATGAAGGCAACATTCGCTACCGCGCTCGTTTTACTTAGTAGCCTAACTCAAGCTGCTGTCCTCGAACGCCGCGCCTGCTCAGCAAATAATATTGTTCGCGCAGCCGAGAGGTTACAAAGAGAGTCTAACTGGTGTGCCGAATGGCTATCTGGTGCGACCACCGTTTCCGTTCCAGCACATATTGCTGCGACACCGACTCCTATCATTAGTAGCGCCTGTAGTTGCGTTTATACGCCTACGGCTACCCCGACTCCTGAGCCGATACCCCGGGTTTTGAATACGTAAGTATCCTTTATTAATATCTATTGGCTACGTACAAATCTTAGGTGATAAATCAATATACTGATGCTTTAAATTTAGTACTGTTCCTCCACCTCCAAAGCCTACAGAACATGTAGTCAATTTCGAAGACGACAGTACCTCATGGATAGGATTCATATATCTCGACTCTCAAGGTAGAGGCTCATACGGTAGACATACCTACAGCGCATCATCATCTCCACAACAGCTCCAGGCTTTCTCTGGGGAGAGCTACTAGTAAGTTCGCCTTAAACATCACCAACGACTGACCCCACAATCAAAATCTCTAACACACCCTGCTTCTTTCCAAATAGTCGCGGCATCTTCAAATTCAGATCAACCGATAGAAAGCATTCCTACGAATTCTCGAACACAAAAGCCTTCACCGTAGCTCCCCAAACCGACTACGATATTACCTTCCGTTTCCGCCAATTCGGATACGAAAGCCTCGTATGCGAAGTCACGACCCAAGTATACAATTCGGTACAATGGGATAGTGATAACATCAGCGGAGCCCTGATGACAGGTCAAATTGGAACTCTGTCGTATACATGGCAAGGAGAGCCGACAACGGAATGGGCAAAGGCTGTTGGTGGACAGATAAATACTAGAAGTGCAACGGAGCTCGCACTATACTTCAGGACTGATTGTATTTGTCCTAGTGAGTTGAAGGAGTGTCAGAGTCTTGGAACTATTACGGCGGCTTTTGATGATATTGAGATTAAAGTACGATCTTAGACGTCAGAATGCTGCATTCTTTAATAAGGGTGTTTGGTTGGTGGGGTTGGCGGTAATGTCCCGAGGGTATCCCTGGCTGAGTATCCTCTATAATGATTTGATAGTGCATGGTTTTATATTTGGCGAACGTGATACCATTGGTTATTTGGGATTTGGGATTCAATGTCTGGGATTTGCTTATATTGATTTTCATCATGCATTGCATTTTGTCTTTTAGTTCTATCTACTGCATTAGTTAGAACCAGTGGTTAATAGAGAAAAGAAGTTCTAAAACGGGCTCCATTAAATATTAATTACTACACAGTTATTACGAGCTTTTAAACTCCTAGACTACAGCCTACCCGTAGGTAGCCGTCTAATACATGTACTTCAATGGCCCTTCAATACTTCGATCATCCAACATATCACAATAAATATACTCATCATCCACCCTCTTCAACTTCACCACCGCTTCGCCGTCGCCCCCAAAATTTTCCTTCAATAACCAAGTCTGCAGAAGATAATCGAACCAAATAAGCTTAGGGTATTCAACCAACTTAGCCTTAAACCGATTTTCGATCCCAAAATCCTCAAACAAAATCTTATTCCTAACCTCCAGCACCCTATTTCTAAACCTATTCTCAGTAGACTCCCACCAATCTAATAGTAACGCCGTGTTTTTGATATTATGTTCTTGGTTATCTTTATACCCGTAGGGGAAACCCATCTCGAGGAGGTGGAACTTCGGACAAGACCGTAGAACGCAATCAATCAAACTTTTGATATAGTTGCTCCCTTCTTCGATGAAGCCGATTCTCAGTTCTTCAAGTCTCTTACACTTCTCAATCCCCAACCTCGCCGGATTGTCCCGTCGTCCGGCGAAATGCCACCCCCCCTGCCAATCTACAAAAACCCGAATACTTTTAAGTGTGGGGGAGTGAGCCCCAACCACATCTTTCCAGAACTCGGTTCCAACGCTTGCCAGATCTGGTCTTGTCTGGCCTTTAAGGTTGATCTCGATGTCTGTCAAAAAGCCTGTGGTTGTTTCTGGAAGGCATTTTATAAGATTTGGGGGGTAGACATTGAGTTTCAACCTCTTTAACTGGGCTTCTGGTCGCTTGATATATTGGAATATATGATCCCTCGGATATTTATTCAAATCGTACCCGAAGAGGTCGACTACGATGGTCAACGTCGTCCCGGATTTAAGCATAGCCCAAGAAGAGCCTGTAGATGTCCTACGATGGTTAGAAGCCAAAATTTCGAGTGTTTCAAGTGGCGGATCGGATGCATCCCAAAGAGAAAGAAGCGGTGTTGAAAAATTGGGAAGTCTGATATAGTTATCCGTATCCATGCTGGGGATATGTAATTTTTTGCATCGTGAAGCCAAATCGATCAATGATTGCTTCAGACGTAGCTGTGCTATTTCATGATGTTTTGCCGTCCTCAAAGTAAGACTTGCTAGCCCGGATAGACACCTTAGGTGGTCGATTGCGTCGATTGAATCGAATCGTGGGGTCCAGTCGTGTTTTTCTATACTCTCAATAGCCAAGGTCACATCCAAGGTATATCTCCCGTCGCATGCTGGCGGACAGAGGATTTTGGCTACGTTTTTATGCCCAAACAGCCCGAAAGCGTTGCTCGTGTGCCATCTTAATGTATGTAGTACAATTAGTTAGCTTAAACAATAGAGCAATATCATCATATAAAGTCGTATTATAATACCTGACATGCCTAAGGCCCTTAACCGTAGACAAAACTCTTTCTAGCAACCCATTGAATGCGTCATAGTACTTGGGACCATAAAATTGTTTGTACCAGTTGTAATGTGTGTCGAACCATCCCTCTGTCTGCTCAGGTGACCACAGGACAGACCGTTTCTTGAAAGATGCCGTATGGTACTGCCAATAATCATGATCGGTCTGTCCGCAATACGGACGACTTGTATCCACCACCAACGATTTAACAACGCTCAGTGGGTTGGAAATTTTGCAGCCATTGATGTTGATATGGTCGCTTCCAGCGGCTAAGGAATCACAAGCCAGGTGTATTTTTCTAATCTGTGCAGGAGTATACTCGGGGTCTCTGAAACGGAGGCTGAATGACTCGAAGAGGATGGAAAACGCTGCAGCAGATATTGCCCCGGCGTTGGGTGAAGCTAGTCGGAGGGATTTCAGGGACTTTTTGTCGAGGTAAGATGATATCTCACTGAGAATTTCGAAAGGGAGTACCGTGATAATCGGGCGCGAGTGACTTGACGATGGCGAAGACATCTGGATCGATTTCGACGAGCTAGGTCTCTATCGATATCGAGTTCGAATCTCTGCCACCGGTAGCCACTATGGGGTAAGTGGAAGCGGAAACTAGGTAAGATATCGTTCTTCTCATCTCGCGCCTAATGATTGAAGTACATCTTCCGATTAATTCGAGTGGCACAGCATTTGGATCATTCGCAAACATGCAATTGGCCCTTTGGAATGAGAGGGCCCAGGATCCAATCCAATGTCGTTTTCATTAAAGCCGTCGGCCCTATAGTAAAAAATACAACAGATGCTTTGCTGCAACACGACGTTCTCCGCTTTTACGCCTAGCCAGTCAGGCGAATGTGCATATGCACGTTACTGCCGGGGCGTCGTCTACTACGGGACTGCATATGCATGTGCAAAAGTGTATGCTATATTCTGAATTAGACTAACTTCCATATCCTAGCTAAGCCAAATGTATTAATATCTTGCTACCATGTTCCCGAGGAGAAAAATAAATGTGAGGTGGATGTCCCCGGCCATTAGCCGGAATTATAATCACAGCTCGAACTACCCTGTCATACCTAAAATGCCGGTCTCTAGGGCCAGCCGCCGCCTAGGATGCAAATTGTTCTTTGATGCGCCGAACAACATCGACTCCGATACTCTCAATCTCGTTCACCAACCTCTCCACAGTTTCCTTCGGGGTCTGGATATTAACCACAGCTCTGAAGAATTTTCCTTCCGCCTTCCTGCCTTCGAGGGCCGGTGCAAAGTCAATCATAAATCCACGTTCTACCAGCTCTCTCGTAATAGTTTCCGTAATCTTAGAGTTGAATTTGCCAATATAATCCTCCTCACTTGAATCCAGCCCTTCCAATCCAGGTGGGACGATTTGTCCTTCTTCCTTTCCAAAGACATCCTTCCCACCGGGTGAATAATAGAAACATACTTGCAAACAAGGTGGTGGGTTGGTGGAAACCAACTTGAAGTTCTCACTCGCAGCTGCAATCCCAACCATATGCCCCGCCACTTGATGTGCCCTCTCAACCAGCTGTTCGTACCCCTTTGTTCCGTAGTACTGCCACGCTAGGAAGAGTTTCAAGCTATCTCCTCTTCTGCCGCACTGTAGTGTCAAATCAGCCAAATCATAAGGCTCTCTCCACCCCTCGACATCATCACCATCCCGATCATGGAATAAATAGCCAGCCTTTAGTGTATTAGCGTTCTGGAACAACTCCAAGTCCTTCCCTAGCAAAAACGAACAAGTAACTGGTACCCCCATCATCTTATGTGGATTAATCGCAATAGAGTCTGCCAATTCGGCTCCGGCTAGGAACTGGCGTCTTAGTTTTTCTGAAAATACAAAGCTACCACCCCAAGCGCCGTCAATATGAAACCACATGTTATGTCTCTTCGCGATCGCTGAAATTTCAGTAAATGGATCGAAAGATCCAAGAACAGTGCTCCCAGCAGTGGCATTAACGTAAAAGGGTGTTTGTCCCTTCTCTTTAGCCTCCAAAATCAACCTCTCAAGCTCCTCTGGTATCATCCGTCCAGTGACTTTATCAACAGGGACAGGGATCGCGGCTGCGCTTCCGAATCCACACATCTGTGCGGCTTTCTCGATGGAATAATGTCCGTGGGCGCTTGTAAACATCACAAGCTTTAGTCCATCAGCATGGTTTCCCTCTACTTTGGTCTTCGGATATAACGTGTTTCGCGCGATAACGATAGATGTAGTATTCGATGCCGACCCGCCTTGGACGGAAATTCCACCGCTCCTGGGGCCGGTGAAGCCGAACAGTGCGGCGAGAGACCTTGAGACATGTTTTTCGATTAGTGTTAGGGCCGGAGAGACTTGGTAAACGTGTAGGTTGGTGTTTAAAACGCTGAGGATGAGGTCCGCGGCTACACCCGGAGCTACAGGGGCGGAATAGAGTTTATCTAGAAAACCGGGAGCCGAGGTATTCACGCTGTATTTGAGGATCGACTCAAGAGAAGACAGGATACCCGACCGCCCAGCCGGCTTAGACGGTAGCGAGAGGGTCGAGGAAAGGATGTTCGTGAGGTCTTCGGGCGAGTGGTAGTCTACTAAAGTGGACTGGTGAGCAGTATCACCTTTCACATGGGCGTCAAGTTCGGTATCAGCAGCAGCGACAAATGATATCAACTGCTCAAGGACAGGTTTGAGAAGCTCATCAAGCTCGGAGGCCCGCGAGGCATAGGGCTTGCCGTTTGTATGGCCGTTTGTATGGCCGTTTGTATGACCATTTGTATGACCGTTTGCGTGGCCATTTGTGTACTCGGGACCCCCATTTGTGCCATTTGCATGACCGTTTGTGTTGGAGTGGCCGTTGTGCAATGTTGGGCCCATTTTGGAAGACTACTCAAGACGGATAAAGGTAGAGAGAAAGCAGTATAGCGGTAAACGATATGGACGAAATGCTAATAGCCGTAATACACCGTAAAAACGCTGGTATATTAAGAACTCGAGAATCCTTGCTGAACATTAGATCAAAGGATGGCAATTCTGATCAGTATTTAAAAGGGGCCTTCGAGTCAGTTCTTCGGTTCCTTGAAAGGGCCCCGGTGTAAATCCGAAGTTAGAGCTTCCCCAGGGCAGTAAGCTTTCGAACTCTATGATACCCCAGCTTCCTCCAACAGGTTAAGCTGGCTGAAATTTTTGGCGAATCGCTGGAGCTGGATGCGATGGCGTCATTTCTCGACGACTGGATGAGAGATGAGCTCGCGATTCTGTCACATAATCCTTATGCAACCGGGGAGTTTTCCGTGTCCAATTGGGCGCCTAGGAGTGGGGGTGGTTTCTGTGGGGTGCATTTTGCTTTGACCAAAAAGGGTAGGCTGCGAGGGCTACCGGGAGATCGGATCATGCTATCAAGCTGTAGAGCTCGTCGTATTTTTTTTTTTCTCTTCATAAACGTACACAGTAGTCCCATTCCCTCCAGGGTCCTTCGAGCCTCCTAGGGCTGGTAAGCGGGTAGACTAACGTCTAGAGGTAAAAACTCTTCATCTTTAGCTGTTAGTGCAAAAAAACAAATAACTCCAACATTGCTAGACATTCCACCCTCCATAACCATGAATTGCCACCCAAATCCCATAAACTGAATAAATTTTATAACCAAACTCCAAAAAAACAAATATGCGGCTAATGTGTGATCCCAGTTTTTCCATTTGTCTGCGCCAGCTCCGTTGGAGCCCCATACTTCTTATAAACGACATCTTCCTCTTGGGGTGCGGTCTTGTCTACAACTTCACGTTGGGGATGCTCTGATATATCAATGGCCGAATCGGATTGGAACTGCGTTTCCTTTGATGCCAATGCTAGTGCTAGTGGCGGTGGGACGTCTTCGATATCGGAGTCCGGAAGAATCACCGGGGAAACGGTATGAAACATCGGGACGGCCCGTTCCACGGTATCAAGAAGCGGTGAAGACTGTACCAGAAGATGTTAGAGCGGTTTTAGAAAACTTGTTGTTTAAGTAATGCCTCTTACAGGTCCTTCGCTGCTCAGGCCCCGCGAAATGGCCAGTCTCTTGGCTGCCTCGCGTCGCATCTTGACTGCCTGCTCTTCCTCCTTACGAATCTCCTCTTCTTCTCTCCTCAAGTCCTCATCGCTCCGTCCCCGTGCCAAGTTTGGAGAGCTCAGGTCGACTTCCCGTGCATCTTCATCGATATCTACATCATCCTCGATCCTAAAGTCGTCGCTCATTGGTGTCTTTCTTCCGCTTCGGGCTGGTGATCCAATGCTTCCATTACCACTCAGCCCTGAGCTAGTATCTCCAGTCCGCTGCCTTCGGACACCTCTTTTGGATCGCTTGCCACTCGATCCGGTTTCTGGCTCTAGTATGATATCGAATTCGTCATCCAAAGGGACGGCATCGTCCTCGTCCTCACTAGGGAACAAATCTGCTCTGCTTCGAAAGGTGTCGGTTGTGTCGCCGCTGCTTGTCGTCCCACTTCGCCCTCTTCCCCTGCTATCCCGTCCTTCTTGCGAAATATTTCGACCAAAACCCCTTCCAAGCCCAAGTAATGACTCTGATTCCTCATCGAAATCCTCTTCTCGAAATTCCCCTCCTACCCCACCATACCCTCCAGGATGATCTTGTAAATCGGCGGCAGAAGGTTTGTATCGTAGTGCTTGGCGTTTTCTAACCCAGGGGAAATAGCTTAAGAAACCTAAGGCGGCCGTATTGGGAATAATTGTGGGATCTGGCCCACCATCGCGGGCCAATCCCGATTTCCGTCTTGTTTCAGGTCCAACACGCCGTTGCCCACTCCGGGTGTAATACATCCCCTCATTTCTCGAACCCGCCTTCCTCCTCCGGCCAGCGACACCGCTACCGGCTAACAACCTGTCTAATTCGTCGTTCCCCCACCGTAAAGGGTCCTCCGGCGCAGAATCATCGTCGTAGTCGGAATTGTAGAACTCGAAAGCGAATTCCGGCCGACCACGGCGACGACGACGGGAGGCTGAACCATCGTGATAGAAACAGGGACAGATGGTCTCGGGAGAGGGACAAATCGCAGCGATGGAGTTTATGCACGGTTCCAAGTAGGATTTTGTAAAGTTGAAGCAGCCGAATTTGGCAGTGTCGGCGACGGATTCGATATTATCCGAGATTTGATTAAGAGTCTGGCGAACACGAGGATCTCGGATCATGGTCCCCATTGTGCTGAACGAAGACGGTAGAGAATGAAGTTAAACGGCCGGCGTATTCCTGTGCGTACGAAGACGAGAGTATGTTGTTAAGTAGTAGGTAAGATGATTACTGCAGCGATATGGGCCTGGTTGTGTACCAGACAGACGGGGGTTAGGCGGACCAAGCGTAGAGGAGTTACAGACCAGGCCGAGGCACCAACCTGTGAAACCGCTGAAAGGCCGGGGAAATTAGCGGAAGAAACGAATTAGAAGTTGAGAATAGCCGTCGGAGCAGATGATGGCCGATATTTGTCCATCTTGGACCGGATTGCTTGAGCAGGCTCGAAGCTACTAGGGACAAGTCGGGACGATGATGGTGTGGACGTTGGGAGAGATAAGATGGAATGTGGATGGGCGAACTTTGGCGGGCTTATACAAGCCAAACCGAACAGCCAGCTGCACAAGGCAAATCCAGGCGCCTCGATTCGTCGACAAACCACCACCACCACCGCTTTTATAGCGCTAATACAAGGGCATTGCGATTGCTGATTGAGCAAACATTGGGTTTAATCACCCCACCCGATGACAGGCCATGCATGCATACACTCATTTTTTATTTTTATTTTTTTATTTAAAAAAAAAAAAAAAATTATTCACGGTGGAGGTGTGCTAACACATGCAACTATGTATGTCGTCAATGCTGTGACAGCAAAGCCAGGCCTGCCAAGCCTCGTTCATGCTTCGCCAAGTCATGTCAGCCAAGATATGTTATACGTATCAGCGATAGCATTCGATTCTGGGGCGAAGGTTAGAGAATTTAATTCTGGCAAGGAGGTTTAAATGTTCGAGTATCTTACACTCAGGGCTAGTTCGGGGCGGCTTGGTAATTACAACGCAGACTAGTCTAGAGAGATTGTTGGAATTTCAATTATACTTATGTCTATTTGATATTATCTAGCTTTTCTAGTTTCGAGACTGTATGCCGAAGTTATATCTGAATACTATATATAGCTTCGAGGTTAGACAGATTGTGCTGGGGGTTTTATTAAATTTTATTGAAGACTATTGAGCGAGAAGTATATAATCTCCAGCCCTTAAACAAAATGTAAGTACTGTGGCTTTCGAGGATAGTGGCAATTTATCAAACAGCCGTAAAGACTAAAATTTCGGTTTACTAAGTGCCCACATATATTTCTAAATATCAACTGCAATTGTTCAACATACTGTTAGGCATTATCAAGTAGCAGGGCTGCTGCCTATGGATCATATTCAATTGCTCGCTATTGAAATATTCATGCACAGAGTTGCAATATATACCGTCGACTATCGTGAACGGTTTGAAAATAGGGCTCTTAATTCAAATATGATAAGAGGGGACCGAGACTATGATAAGAGCTAAGAAGTAGTAATTTATCAGTCTCGGTCTCAGGTAATTTATCTGTATATATGTCATTAATCATTTCGACATGACGCATGATAGTGTGTGTATAAATGTAGTAAGATATGGTACATATTATGAATTAGTAGATGTATGGATATAACGACAAAGTCTCCGCAATCGACTCATTAAACGCGCCGCTAAGTTGTCATTATCACGAGTTCCATTTCAAAAAAGGTCCAAAATTCGTTTCGTAAATCCTACTTTCTCTTTCGCAGGGGGTTTCGGCGGGGGCTTCACGAGTGCTGGTTCACGTGGAGCGGTGTTCCTAACAGGGGGTTTTACGGGTGCCCGTATCTGCCGGATTGGTTGCGCATCTGTAGGGGCTGGGGATCCCGATAGCGCAATTTGCTGCCTGTTTTGCCTGGCTACCTGCACAGAAGCCCTCCACCTGTGTTTTCTAGCCGAATTCTCGAGATCTCTTTCCCGCGAAGCTGGAATACCGAGTGTAACATCGCCTTTATACTCTGCTGGGCAATGCGAAAGTTTGGATATAACCCCCCATGCATCTGCAAAACGCTTCAAGTATCCAAGGTGATTCCTACTTTCCGATCTACTCAACTCATTCTCGAGAGAGGTTCTTAATAGATCGACTGGGGTTTGTCCCTCGTTGTTTTTCGACTCTAAGAGGTATAAGTCAGAGTACGGAGGTTTGTTAAGCACAATATTGACAAAGAGGAATAATGTCCCTGAGATGTCTGCGCCGGCCAGAGTCTCCCCCACTGCGAACCTAAGCATGTTGTGTAATGGACTGTCCCCCCTATTGTTCAAGCTAGTCGTCTTTGCCCCGCTTTGAATTAAAGTCAAGACCTTTTCCTCGTCGTAGACTTTTGCCGCTTTGTGGACTGCTGTATTGCCAACCATATCAGGTTCTTCAATTTCCACCCATGGGTTATGAAGGGCGATCTGAAGAAATTTCAATGGCCCAGCCGATGCAAGTACATGCAGAAACGGTCCACCGAAAGGCAAGTCTTTATAGACCGACGTGTGCCATTGTATCTCACTGTGGGACCAAGAGACATCATCTAAATTTTCAGCGTTAGTACATACATCAAGGCTCTAAGATAACTTTGTGGTTCGTTTGCGTGTATCCACATATATGAAAGGAGATTTGATTTACCTGCGTATATTGCACGAATGAGAGCATCAGGAACATGGCCGTGAGCACCGGTGGAGGGGTTTTGGGCTATATTGTTCAAAATATTTTTGATTCCGGTATCACTCAAGACGAGCTTGCCACGGTGGAGTTTTGGGTTGTCCCCCAACTGCCGCAAGATCCTGCCTGGGTTCCCATATATTCTCCACTGATCATACTCTTCGAAGGAAGGGATCAACGAATAGTGGTAATCAGCATCTAATGGCATGTCCTTCCGTTCGAATACTCGGGCAAGCAGATAGAGAGCATCTGATTTTGACACCCAGTTCGGAATATTTTCACCGGCAAGGTTGATGGCCTTTTGGCACCAAAAAAGCGCCTTCTCGAGATCTCGTTTCTCAAAATAGGACACCTCTGCATTAGTTAGGCAATAGACAAAACCCAAGCTGGTACCGGCCGGTATTGAATCAGCATCATCTTTCGGTGGCTTTTTATTTCCCGTGTCCCCTTGCCCCCTGTGATGGGGAATATCAAATACCCGTTGGCGAGATACGAGAAACTTTTGAATGATACGCATGTCCACTGTCGGTTCAATCTTAACCTCTGATCTGAAGATTTTTTCCATCACTGTTGTATTTTGAGGTTCCCAGAATTGATCTAGTTCCTGTAGAACATAGAAGGCTTCATGGAAAGCCGATTCTTCCAAGTCCTCCATCAATCGCTCCTCATAGATCTTTCGCACCCGGCACAGGATAGAATTCCTAGCGCTTACGACGTCTTTTGTAGCTGCGGTGTTTCTCACCGCATCTCTTGCCCTATAATTATTGTCGATGATCGCTTTTCGGGTTTTCTTATCACTAGCAGGGTCTTTAAATACCGTTTGGATTAAATCACTTTCTGTAGTCGACCCATAGTTCTTCCAGTAATCTGCGATGTCGATAATTTTGTCAACTCGAAAAAGACCTATCCATACAGAATCCAGTTTTCCCACTGTGAGGTTTTTTTCCGCGTCCCTAAGTATATACCTAGCGAGCAGTTCACAGATTACTCGCCGCTGGACGTCATAGTTATCATTGCTGCCATCGAGGAGGCATAGCAGGCCAACGGCTTTGGTAAACTCGCCGGCTTTGATATGCGTGAAGGCTTTGGACCTAATATAGTCACCAGCAAGATGCCTAAGGGTACCCAGAGGGTTTTCCGCCCCCCCTGGATCTCCGGCAGACAAGCCCCAACTCTTTTGGTGACCCTCTAAGGTCAAAATTGTTTGAAATGCGTCCTCAAATTCGTACTGGTGGATGTGTTTGATAGCTGCGCCTTTGAGATGCTCCGTTATCTCCCCCTGTAAAATGTTTTTATACTTTGAAAGACTGGGTTCTTTTAACTCGTCGAGCACAAGGAGGGCCGATTTCAGGCCATCACTGTTGAGCTTCGAAACCCCACCCTCAATAATTCGACCATAATATTCGTCCTCAAGCGCCCCAAGAACCCTTTCGGTTCGGTCTATCAAACGCAGCCTCTCTATATATGGTTTGGCGGCTGAAGATTGGCCACTCGTGATTTCAGCCATTGCCTTGTCAAAGAGATAATTGACAAATCCAAGCTGCGCGGGTTCAACATCTGCGAGAGGATTTTTGTCGCGTAGGAGGACCTTATGGATATTAAACGTTGGAACTATATCCGAAAGGTTCTGCGACACTGGCGCCTTGTTCTCAAGCGCCTGGACTTCGGTCTCGTACAGGTCTAGCTCTTTTAGGCTTTTTGTCGAGAGCGTCTCTGTATCTGGTGAGCTGATGGAACTTCGGCCTGCTTCAACTGATTCAACCTCTTTCGAAAATGTCGTAGCAAGCGAAGTCTCCGACTGGGTCGCATCTTGCTTGTTGGCGCTCTCGGTTTTTCGAGTTTGGGATGCGTCTGCTTGTTCCACCTTGGAGAAATTCGTGGTCGTCTTTGAATCCTTGCTAGAATTCTCGTTCCTGCCCGAAAAACCCTGGACGGTAACCTCCCGTATATTCACAGAGCTAGTTGTCCCCTTTGTGTCTTCGTCTTCTTTATCGGATACTTTTAGCAAGCCGAAATGCTTTCGGAAGTCGATAGCATCGACGTTCTCCGTCCGACAGCCATTCTCGCCTTCTGCCCGGGCATCTGTCCCTTTCCCCCATTCCTTCCGCGGTCGATATAGGTTACTCTTCCTGTAGAACGTCTTTGGGGGTTCCTCATCCAGCGTATTTTGTCCTTCCGTCGTCTTTTTCAGTTTTTCCTCCCGCCGCCGGTAAGCAAATGAAGTTGTCGATGCCATCGTTGAAGAAAAGCCAAGGCCTCTTGCTTAAGACCCTTTGGCCTAAATGATCGGTCGCAAACGGGTAAATTGATGTGTAGTAAGCCCAGGCTTTGGCGAGGCCTTTGGGCGGGTGGTCGATAGTACGGTCGTGCAACTGAATGCCAGCGAGCTGGTGAGAGGGCGAGGGCTGAACATCAAGGTTTCTAGTCAGGTCGCAAGGGATCCTGAGGTTTTAAGCCCCTCCATGGATCCAAGCCGCGTGGTCCACCGTCGGTTCTTTTGGCTAGCTTCCTTCTCACGAATCAAAGCTGTCAGCCTTCCTGCACGGTTTGAATGGTGCTGAGCCTCGGAAGACGCTAGCTGTAGCACTCCAACGTCAACACAGGCGGCTGGCCATGGCGCTGGTGCATGTCGCACTTGCTATTTCACTCGCTATAAATTGGTACCCCTCACAATATTTTCAATAAAAATAAGCTGAGAGACTCGAGACGAAAAGGCATAATGTTTCCAATTGTCATCCGGGCTACAGCTGTGTATAAGGTAGCTTTATACCTATATTGTTCTATGGTCATATGGCCTGTCAGATCATGCCGTGAGTTCAAGCAGGAGCGGTAATATCGAATAAATTCAAACGCTAACAAACAACAGTAGATACTCGTAGCCGAAATTGCAAGCCATGCCATCACAATAAATCGATCGATCTGAAAGTTAAGTGAATACACGAAAGTCAAAATAAATAGGACATGAATACACCCAAGATCCTATAAGCGCTCAAGCGCAAGGTACTTGCTCAACCGCCTAATCTTCTGCTTGGCAGATGTCCCGCCGGAAGGATCATTCCTTGTGTCCCCTTCGAGACTCTGTCTTGGCCGGCCCGGAATATGATATTCCCCAGTCGGATACATGCACATTTGTCTCCCACTACCCATCAATCCCTGCCGTGTAACCACCAATCTACCCTTGTTCATTGCGAACACACGGTTAGACGAAAGGGCCGGTAACCCCAAAAACGCCACTTCCGCTCCATCCCTTTGTGACTCCGGCGTCTCGTCACACAACTCTAACGTTTCTTCTTTTATCCGCTGAACGAATTGGTTTTCAAAGATTTGAGGTGTCTTAAGTGTATAACCCCAAGACCCACGGGTTAACGGCCAAGCGATTTCTATAAGCTGTCGATAGTGCCATCGGTATTCATCGTATAATTGGAATTTTGTTTCCCATTCCGATTCGTGTATTGAAAACATTGGCGATATGAGATCGATATCCATATGGACTTTGTCCCCGCAGTCCGATAGAAGATCGCGGAGGCGGGCTGTGAAAGGTGTTAAAACTTGTCGCAGCTTTTCAGGTGTCATGGGCGATTGTCCGTCCGCGAGGTCAAATTTTCCAGTATCAATTATTTCGACATTGAACCTTCGGATAAGATTTCGGTAACATGGTAGTGGGAGGACAGGCTTGCTGGCAGCGTGGATGTATTCGCTATCCAAGGGATTTTCATTATAATATGTGGAAGGTTGGTAGGCGCGAGATGGTTCCTGTTCAGGGCTTTCAGTGACGAGAGGTAAATGTTAGTCCCTTGTTTCGATTGGTATTGATATTTCATTATTAATATATATTGCGTGCCCCGAGCATGTTATAGCTGCACGGAAGTAATAAAGAAGTCCTAAACTTCCTTATTTACGGGCAGATTAAATTATATACTTACTCTCTTGACTCCATAAATTCGTACGTAAGATCCTCCCACGGGGTCGTGCAAGTCACAAGCAGAGTGCAGTCATCCCCTCCATTATACACCCCTCCATCAATCACAATCTGAATAGGGAATGCATTATGATTATAGAAACACTGTGTAGCTTCACTATGAATCTGCTTATTCACCTGAAGGATCGCAAGGCCCCCTCCTCGGGAGACCGGAGCAAATGCAACACCCTTGAACACTGGTATATCGAACCTGGGACTCGGGTTATAAGTCAAATTCGGGCGGAATTGTTGGTGGTGAAACAGGACAATATATGAATAAATTTCATCTCGTATCTCCCGAGGCAAAGATAGAAACGGAAACCCCGTATTAGACCCCTGTTTCTTCTGCGGGGAACTACTCAGAGAGTTAGACCGGGATTTGATATTGCGGCGGACAAAACCGAGAATGCTAGAGGACGAGACCATAGCTGCTGCTGCTGAAAAATCCAGAAATTCGAAACAACCGACATGACAAAATGTGAATGAATTAGTAAAAGGAGAAAAAATTAAAGAACAGATCAGGTACCCTCCGCGGGAGCTTCCAGGTTTATGACTTCAGTCCAATCACGGTTCTATATGCATAGCTTGGACAACTAAGACAACGTTTATCTCCGTGCGCAAACGCAGGAACCGCTTTTGTGCGTCGGCTACAAACAAATAGCGTCGACCCACGAAAAAGGGTGCCGGCAAGCCACAGGATCATAGATCGCGGTCCGCCAGAACATTTAAAACAGTGAGATTGTCTTATCCTATTCAGTGTATACTTTGCGCCCGTTCCTGACTTCCATTCCACCTGCCCAAATCTAGAGGGGTACCAGGGCTCTAGTGCGTGGGTGCGTTGGGAATGTTGGATTTTGTCATCCCGGCAGCACAGCCTTCGCTCGCCTCAGCGCCATCCCACAATAGACTGGACCCCATGCATCTTACGGCTGAGACTTCTAGCTTTCTGCGGTCCTGGAGCCTGCAGGGTCTCTTCTTTTCCTGTAAACTTCACGGGCAGCTATGGTCGCTATTGGATCTGTTGTTCGCATCGAAATTATTGGTTCTAGCAGAGTATCCCCGACATAACAGCCATAAAGACTACGGCATAAGCAAACGTCTTTGATGAGAGCCCCGCGTACCGGATTCTGATATCAAACCTTCGAATTCGATTCGGACGTCACCTGTGGAATACCAAGACCAGGCCCGAACGGTCTAACCCAGAAATAGAGCTCGCTCGTGCGACTTTTTTCAATTTCTTACCAATTGCTTTCGCGACTTCTTCGGCGCCGGCAAAATGCCTAGCCCACGCTTAATCCTCGCCGCCGGGTTCGCGCTGGTCACTATCACCACCCTTTGGTTCGGCTTCTCCGCGACGAAACTCTCGCAGAATGGCATAATACCTTCGAGCCAGAAGAGCTGTCCTCCAGCGATACAGGTGGCAGAATCAACGTGCCATATCACATATACTGCTACCCTATTCCATACATCCACAATTCTGGCCACGGCGCAGGCGCAGGCCCTTCCGTCTACTCCACCCACAAAGGCATCCAACTTTCCAGACGAAGACGACGAGGAAGGTCCAACAGATGACGAAGGTGGCGTGGAACCCAACATACCGTCAAAACCTTCACAAGATCCCGCATCCCTCACAACTCCGGCACCAAAACTGCATCTAACACCATCCGATGACGAGGATTTCAATTTAACCGAAGTCCTGACGAAATACAACTGCTACCCGGCGGCCGCTGACGAGGCTCGCAAAATCGCTCTCGACAGCGTTCCATCCGTGAAATTCAACGTAGTCAGAGGCGACAATGTGGTATTGGGTCGAAAATCCAAATCGCCAGGGCAATCCTTCAAAACATGGTTCTCGGTGGGTCGAAAACCATCTGCCGGCTGCTGGACCTACGGCGACAGGTTTGGGAAATACCTGAACCCCGTTCCTCGCTTCCTAAAAACGTTGGGTGTTATAAACACCTGCAATGGAGATTGGAAACGTGCGTTGGTGGTGCACATGGCGAAGGGCCAAAGTTGGAACCAACATTTTATGCATCACCTTAACGCATTAATTGCTGAGGCCGGATGGGTGGCGGAGTTCCATGTGTACCTCCTCGTCTATGTCGACGGCGACAAAGCGGCACAGGACGATTATGTGAACCATGCGATCCCAGAAGGATTAAGGCCGTTAGCTATAACCTTCAATAACGACGATCTGAAGACATACCTTGGAAAAGATGTTCCATACGACAAATATGAGAGTAATATGCATGTTGCTGTTCAGAAGTTTATGCGTGATTACTCAAAGTATGAATTTGTGTACTTCGTCAACGCTCATACGAGATTGATGGGAAGGTGGGATACTTTGTTAAAGAGTGTGGATGAAGAGTATGCTTTCCACAGAGAGCTTAAGGATGGTGGGAAGGATATGCCAGAACGACCTGATCTCGTCACCTTCGACGTCACAAGGGAGCCAGAGGAGAACTGGGATGTACTCGATCCAGCATGCCTCCAATTCTTCAAAAGTGACGACAGCGAGAAAGGAAAGGTCAGAAGGAGCTTGAGTGCTTTCGGGTATGCAAAACAATCCCTCAGTTCTTCAAATTTTCCCTTCGTCTCAAACTAACGTTGGTATAGCGGATTCTCGAGACGCATGGTGGAGGCTCTGGCAGCAGTCAACATGCAAGGTATCAACTGCCACTCCGAGTACTTTGCTCCAACCGTCGCGGCACATAAAAACCTCACCACCTTCTTCTACCAACACCCACTGTATACAGCCGAGGAAGCTGCTGCTTCAAATGTCACCACCGCAAAGGTAGCTACAAACGACGCTGTCACGATACAGCAGGAGAAAGTTGCATTTGATCTAAGTGTATGTGCTCCCCTCGATTTAGAACTATTCGCCCGTTGCTAACAACCTCAACAACAGTATTCCAGAGACATGAAGGACGCCCAGTCCTTCTGGGAAGAGTGGGCAGACAACAAGGATATCTGTAGGCCAGAAGCATTGCTCCATCCGGTATCGGGGCAGTATTAAGTATTTTATATTGCATTCACCTGCATCGTAAAGTCATTCGTTTAGCATTGAGCATCATAAATCATTGGCGTTCTGGAAGCATTTTCATAGTCAATTTTTGGGGATTTTGACACCACCATTTGTCATTCGTTATGAGTATCCGAACTCCGAGTTTTGTATTTTTAGAGATCTTTTGTGATTGACGGAGCCGATGGAATTTGTGTCATTGAAAAGTATATTGGTTCGGGTCGTTCTACCTTATCAAGTAGCCTCGAGTCCTATCGAGCGCTTTCCAGATTTCATGATGTATTTAAGAAGTATGCATGCACCAATTGGTCAAATGCAAAGTCAGCAATCAATGCAATCACAAACCCCTTCGCATGATAGACTCGAGGCTATTCGCATGATATCTTCGAACTTCTCTCCACGACATCCACAATCGACAATGCACCAATACTTACAGCTAGTGCAGCTACAATCTCACAGGCCAGTGAAATCGCGGGTGCGTACCTCAATCGAAAACATCAAGGCACAAGCTTCCGCCAGCTGGACGGACGGGCAGTCGGCTCTGACTTGACCGCACAAACTATCAAGTGAACAAATCAATGATATCGAAATGCATCACAAATTTCCTGGATCAATTGATCAGGGACCAATTCGTTCCCGAACATCTCCTAGGTTCATCGACAGCTCTTCGATCCCCTCGACCTCCTCCTAGAAACAAAACAACTTATCGGTCAACCGGGGCGCTCTTCAAATAGGTATAGTTCTTAACAACAGCGTGGTTATTTACATAAATGCAACCGCACGCATCCCCTCGAGCTAAGTCTAAGTTAACATCCAAGCTCTCGAGCAGCCAGCCAGCATCCGGAGGCAAGCTATTAAGTAGCTTAATTACTGCAGCTACATCCCCAATCCCCTGAAAATTGTCAGGTACATTCATCGATCGATTCCACGAACAACTATAGCTTCCCCTCAAGAAATCAAATTTACCAGATATATGGCAATATCAGGACAATGAGTACGAGTTCGCGTCCTCCCTATCCAAATACCACAAGCCCTAGTTCCCCGGAGCACAAATTTGTAAGTAATTTTAAACCCCAAATAACATCTACTTCTTATTCAATAGCTTGCCATTGAATCACTTCATGAGAGCCTGTAGCTATCACTACTACCTAACCCCCAAGTTCACATAAATACTCATCTACAACCTACACCTCGGAAACGACGCACATCGATCTACCAGCCTAAGCCAACCAACCGCTCGTTTCCTCCGAGCATATATATTACGCCTTCCAAACCTTCTATCCACATCAGAGGGCCATGCATAAACGAAAACCAACAAGTAATAGGAAAGAAACTAAACCCTTCTCAACCTATCGATCATGATAGGGTATGAGGAACAAAGTATCTTGAGACCAGAGAAGAGAAAAAAAAGAAGAATAAGAATAAGAATAAGAAGTAGGAGGAGATTAAGGAGGCGAAGAGGAGCCTGTTTTCATCCAAATACATTATCATCGCCTCAAGGTTGCCCGTGTACCACAACCATAGGAGGACTAGGAAAGGGAAGATACATTAATTGTCGCCCCCGATTCTCCACAACTATAGAAAGTCATTGATCTAAAAACGGAGAAGAACAGGAAAGAAAGCTATCTGGACACGAGAAGTGTTTGAAGGGGAGCTAAACCCAGCAAAGGTAGAGAGGTCAGCCATAGCCCTTCTTTATATAAGGGCTAGCCGGTTTATAGTATGTCACACAAAGAAGAGGATTAAAGAAAAAAAAGAAGAAAGGACATACAGCATACAGTACACCCTTTGAAAGAACTAAAAGGGAGGCAAAGAAGAAAGAAAGAAAAGAGACGCGTGAACATAACCCGCTAACAGCAAGAAATAACAGAGGGTGAGATATCAAAAAAGAAGCTGACTATCACTGTTAGATGTGGCTGACAGAGCGTCGGGGATAGCCAGCGAAGGATGACTCAGGAATACAGGTGATCAGGAGAAGAAAAAAGAGGTAAGATAACAATCCCCTCATAAGATGCTGTCGATGAGAAGAGAATCATAATGGAAAAGTGGGAAAGACAAAACGCCTATAAACTCCTAGTATATCGTGCTTTGGTGGGTATCCCATCATTGAAAACTTTTTTCCCATCTCTTAAGAGAAGAAAATTATTGGCTGACTTTTTGTTGAAAGGATGAAGTTCTTAGGGAATGAAAAGAAATTATCGTTCCTGGGAGGCTATGATGTTGAAACAATGGTCGTGAGTGTTGAAACGTTAAAGCCAGCCAACTTCAAAGTGCTTGATATCGCATAGCGATAGCAGTTGAATGATCGTGGACTTTGCGCAAGAGGAAGAAAGCCAAGGAAGAAAATCGAATCAACGTCCAAAATCGAAAAAACGGTAGCGCTCCGAGATTTTTAGTTAAGGAAGCCTTTACAGCCGCTAGACCCACAAAGACAAGGTATACGCTCCTCACTATCGATTTCGCGTTCAAACTTATAATCGTAGGTGAGTTCCTCATCTATTATCAAACATGTTAGCCCCTCTCCTCCCAACAACCCATGATATAAAATCCTTACCTTTATGGATATCTCGCAGCGCATAAATCACAATCCTCTTGGTTCCTTCAACCTTGATAATCTTAGCTGTACAGTTCGGCGTACAGCTATGATTAATGAACCTGGCAATGCCACCTTTCTTCGTTGCGTCGATAACAGTTGTCTCATCGATTCTGAACAGGTAACTGCTTCCAATCCCGCTTCGAAGGTAATTCTTTTCTCTCAAGTCTGCAACTTGCTGTCTCACGATCTCACCAACGTACTCGATAATCATCTCATTGTTCGAGATGTTCTCCATAGCATAGAGGCCCCAATTGTGGATAGCAGATCGAGCGAATCTGACAGGCTTCTTCCGCTTCTTCAGCTGATTGAAATTGATGACGTCATGAACATCGACAGCTGCTAATGTCTGCTTCTGTAGGTTGACTTCTGCCGCGAGACGCCGGTTATTGGCGCGGTTCGAACGTGAGGTGTCCTTGACTACAGTATTGACAATTGGCTGACTCTCCTTGTTCGCTAGAGACATATCCTTCGCCTTAGTTGCAGCCTCGCGGTCGGCCTTCTGTTTGGCTAGTCGGAGTCGATGGGGTAGATACTGTGCCTTCTCCGCGTCCGGGATTCTACCAGACCCTTGTGTTCGCGCTGATCCGGTCGTGTTACCTCTGTAATAGCCCTCGTACTGGAAGCGCTTTTCTGTCGGGCCTCGGACGTCGAGATTCACGAACTTCATCTCTTTTTGACGGTACGCCCAGAGGTCGACGCTTCCAAGATCAGAAAGCTCCGCGTTCCCAAGTGCGGCTTGGAGGAATTGAAGATCCTCATCGTCCTTAACAAGGCCTTGCAGACCGTCCAAATCCAGCACATAGGGTTCGTCGTCTACGAACGTTCTCACAGGCTTCTCGCTCTGAGTCGGTCGAGCCCACTCCGGCCAACTATCACTAGGTCGAGCGACCGGGGCAGCAGCAGGTACCACATCGTCTTCCTGTGCATCCTCTACGACCTCATCCTCGGATTCCACAACCTCGACAATCTCCTTCTTGATCTTCCTCGTGGTCGACTTCTTCTTGCCAAGAGTAAGCTTCTTAGCCGGTCGCTTCTTCTTCTTCACTTTTGTCTTTTCATCAGCCGTCTCGGTCAAGAGTTCGTCATCAACCACCAACTCCGGCTTAGCATCCTCAAGCTGAATATCGTCGGCCTGCAAGTTCTTCAATGCTAGATCTTCGCGGACCTGGGGGATATCAGGCACCGGCACCAGATCGACCTCGTCTAGGTCATCTTCGTCTTCGTCCTCGCTCGAAGAGATGACCAGCCGATGCTTACCCTTCGGTTGCGTCTCCACAACTTCAGACATTGCATCGTCTACGTCCATCTCGTCGGGAACGGTATGAGCATCAGCCTCCTCTTCCTCATCTTCCCTCTCTCTCCTCTCCCTCTCCTCCTTCTTCTTCCTTGAAATCTTTCTTAACAAATCTTCATCCTCCTCCTCATCGGAAGTAGCGGACATATCCATCATCCGAGAAGACACGCTTCTAGCGCCTCTCTTCTGCTTCTTCGGTGTCCCAGTGTGGTGAGTCGACGTATCGTCCTCATCCGAAGATAAGTACGCGGTACGGCTAGCAGACCTGGTTGGGACGTTCGAATCATCTTCATCCGAATCATCCGAATCATATCGTCCAAGCCTATGATGAAGGGGCCTAACTTCCGTAACCTTGGTGACCCGTCGTTTGAGAGGGCTGCCTCGGCTAGCGGAAGATTTGGCTGCAGCGGGCCTCTCCTTCTTCTTAAACCGTGGCAGTGCCGCCAACCTGCTCGCAAGTGTCGGCGCCGGCTGATCGTCTTTGAGAGAGGGACTTTGCACCGCGATATGGTGCATCGGGGAGTAAGGAAGCGGGGCTTTGAAGGCGGGTGCGGTTTCGCTCGGTTTCTGACGTTTTGACCTGTGTGCATCAGCTCCATCATAAATTGTTGGCGCAGATACCCTCTTTTTCAAGTCCTGGATCATCATCGTCCTAAGATCCACACCAAGCAGGTTCATCGAACTAGTACCAGCGTGGTATACGACCTTTTTGCGAGCTTCTCGCTCTTTTTCTTTCGGCTTGTCATCCCTACCCGGGCGATAACTGTCTCCGTCGAATGGCCTCTGTCGCGGTCGAGATGTCGAACGTGACTCGCCTCGCCCATTTTGGCCTTTGTGGATTTCCATATCCATGACATAAGAAAACAGAGGCATACCATCGCACATATCGAAACATCGCTCGGTTTCTGAAAACCTCGCAAAACGAATGAAGAAACCAGAGTCGTCGACTACGATCCTATCCCACTCGTACCTCCGGAGTCGACCTCGTAAATGAACGACAAATTTCTCGTCCGCCGGTATCGATTTGGCTGATATAAAGATGTATGGGTTGTCACCGATTTGTTCGCGGGTTTTTGGGGATATACGCCTCTCAACTACTTCCTCAGGCTTAGACCGACTCGTCGACCGACCCTGTCGAGAAGACGATCTACTCCGACTCTCGGTTTGTTTCGTATCTCGCACCGGGGTCCGGCTTCTGGAGGCGCTCCGATCCCGCTTGGACGATTTATCCCGCTGTTGTGGCTGTTGTGGTTGTTGGAGAGCAGGCGGCGGAGGCGGAGGACTAGTAGCCTTCGCAGCGGCAAGCATACTCGACGGAGCCTTTGGAGCCAAATTTCGAATCTTCGCCTCCCTAGCAGCGTCATCTGCTTCCTTCTTCTTCTTGGCCAAGTACTTCTCCATCAACCTCCGACTCCGGTCACCATCTCTGTCGAACTCCACAGTTACAATCGACATACCGATCTTCGATCCATTGCCGCTCGCGACAGCCCGTTTCGCACTCTCATGCGCCGAAGCCTTACGACCGTTGACTTCACGATATCTTACCATTGCCACACCCATTGATGCACCCGTCGTCGGATCGAGTTTGATCTCAAGCTCGGCAATCTCGCCATACATCCTAAAATGCATATGCACATCCTGCTGTGTATGCAATGGAGTTAGTCCCGAGATGACGATTTGAGTAGGAGGGCCGGGACCGATGGTGTTCTCGTCGGTCGCCCAATGGATCTCGTAAGGTGATTTTCGAAGTCGCCGTTTACCCTTGGTGGCGCCTAGGTGGTAATTTGCGATTTTGAGACGGGGGTCTGAGACTGGACCCGAGAGCTATATGCATGCAAAAGGGTAAAATTAGCAGGTTCTCACCGATTGGAGCTCTTTTTTTTATTTGTTTGCCGTTTTCGAGAGCTCTTCTGGTGCCAATTGAAGGGGGCTGGAAGGACGACTTACACCAACGCCATCGAAACGATATTGAGGTTTTGCCTTTTCGGACCTTTTGGCGGAACCCCGAACTTCGAGCTCAGGGTCAAAGGTGACAAAATAGTTCCGTTTGGGGAGCATTGGCTTCACGTGGGCTTTGGAGACAAAGGACGACGAGGGTCTATGGGAGGAATTGATAGAGGGAGGGAAAGCTGTGGAGGCCGGGGATTTAGCCGGAAGATTGGGAGCGGAAGCAGAGAGCGAGGTCTGGGTAATCTCATTTTTGACAGAATTTTCGGGGCTCGAGGGTCTCGGGGGAGGAGAAGAGGTGGTGGTCACGGGGGTAAGGGTATGAGTGTTGTGGAAGGGAGGACCAGAGGACGACGAGCCGTTGCTAGCGAGCGAAGAGGTCTCCCCGCCGGAAGCAGGAGCGGACGAAGACGAGAGCTCGCCGGCATCATAGTCATCAGTAGGGGTGGGGATGGCGATAGCCTGGATCACAGCCGTGGAAGAGTGCACACGGTTAGTGGTAGCAGTGGTAGTAGTAGATATGGTGGACGTAGATGTAAGAGAGGTAAGGGAGGTAAGAGAAGAGTCCTTGGCGTGATTGAGCGATGACAAGCTGTTGTTCCGAGACTTGTGGGCCGACAAGGGAGGAGAGGACGAAGATGTCGATGGAGCAGCTGTAGCCTGGGCCGAGAGAGCTGCTGCTGCTGCCTTATCCTTCTCCTTCAACGCCGACGGTCTGTCGGGAAAGAAGTCCGCGAAGCCCGCCGTGCGCGACGACATGGTCCGCCAAACCCTTCTTACCTAGACTAGAACCGTCGGGCACATGAAAAAGGAAAATGGCCGAATTGATCGAAGGTACGAATGTTCGACGGGAAAGAAGAGAAGAAGAAAAACAAAAGAACAGCCGGGGGACAATTCGGAGGCTAGTGGTAAAGGTGGCTGCCACAGACGAGACGGGCGGTGACGGTGACGATGACGATGACGGTGGTGGTGGTGATGGTGGTTGTGATGATGGTGGTGGTGGTGATGATGGAGAGGTTGTCGTTGGGTGTGTGGTTCGGGCGAATTGGAGAAAAATGGAAAAGATGAGATGGCGAGAGGTCGGGTTTGTGTTTGGCAGCTTTTCCAGGGGTCCGAATCTTGCCTCTTTTTATTGCTGCTGGCTTGCTTGCTCTGCTCCCTTGCTCGAACGGACAACGACACGCGCCACGAAAGCAGCAGGGAAAGAGGGAAGGATATAAGGATCACAGGGTCCCGGTCTTCGGAGGTTAAGTATCAGTGGTGTTTGGTTTAGGAGGAGGACAATATTATAATTCGCGATGGCGTAGTCGGACGAGGAATCAGACCAGGCTTCTTTCTGCAACGGTTGGTTGGCTTCTTTTTTTTTTTTTTTTTTTTTTTCTCTCGCTCTGAGTGACTTTGCTTTTTACCGAATCAACCTTTTTTTTTATTTTTCTGCCTGTTCGAAAAATTTCCGGACGAAGGAAGGAGGGACCAACTTTGCAACTTGCAAATGTATGTAACGACAACTACAACAGTTGGCGTCAAGTTGACGGAAGACGAACGAACCCGCTGGCGAAACCGATCGAAGAAGAAAAAAAAAGAAAAGAAGGAAAGAGAACGGTGATGTCCGAGGCAGAATCTGGGGATGGGAATGGACAGGATAAGAAGCTGGAGAAACCGAGACCCTTCCTTCACCTCAGCAGATTAGGATCCCAGTTCCTCGTCTCTCGCAGCTGTCACGAGGACTCCTTCCGAAGCTTCTTTCTCTCTCCCTTTCCGTCTCTAGCTCTCTCCGCCCTCAATTGTCTACTCCCAGATGCCGGATATCGTATGTACCGAGACCTGTCTGGAGATCCTCGCAACGTATAAGGATATGTATGGAGGGGATAGTGGAGTGTGGGAAGTTGCGTGTAACAGAGTAGCTTCCTCTCTCTCTCTCGTCAGACCTTTTTGAGTTTGATTCTTGTTTTTTTTTATTCCCTCCGGCCGATTCGCTCGTTCGTTCGTTCGGGGTATCGTGAATAGTATAGTATAGGATGGTATAGTGCGGAGGATATATACAGCCGTCAATCGCGGGGAGTCGGAAGTTCAATGTTACGATATGATGATATCCACTCGAGTTCGAAATATGTCGCTCGACCAAAAAAATAATAAAACCTTCGCAGCCGGGGTATTATATTAAGCTTTGTTTTTTTTCTGTTTTATAAAAAAAAAATTAAATATATAAAAAAAAAAAGGGAAAACCGAAAAACTGAAACGATAACTGAAAACGAGAGAACTAAGAGAGGGATGAGGACAAAAAGAGAGAAGGAAGAGTCAGCAGCTGCAGTTCACTTGATTGCATCAAACTTCCTGGGGCCTGTAATCGTTCGGCAGAACGGCTGGTTGGTGCGCAAACATCGCGCAATGAAACGGGTTTCGAGGGGTACGTATATGTCTGGACGATATACTTACCAGATCAAGACAGTCAAGGGTCGATGTCGATATTATCGAAACCCATCGGGGAGCCCAAAAGGATGAAGCTATGAAAAAATAACCAAAAAAAAATATACCAAGGTGAAAGAACGGAGAAACAAAAATAAGAATAATATATTAATAAAAATATATTAAATCCCCCCTCTTACCCCCTTCCACCATCTCCACCAGTTCACGCGATTTTCCCCCTTTGGAACCGGAGGGTAAAACATCGACAGGTACCGATGCAGTCACGCTAGCAAACCAGCGTCATGAGGAGCAAAAAAAAAAAAAAGGGCGTGTATGCAGCTAACTTCTATTCTTGTGATTTGCTTAAAACGGTAGGGGGATTGGTGGGTTACTAACCTGACCTATGCGGCAACCTCAGCAGCACAGCGAACCCATGGGTAGGGTGGGCTGCAGGGGTGGATATGGTATGCTATGTAATGTGGGTATGCGCTCATTACCCTCTTCTTTTTCATTCGATATTGAGGAGAAAAAAATGGTATATGCAGATGAGTAGATACATGTACGGTACATGTACATGGTCTACAACAGCGGTTCGGATGTACCTATTTAAGTTCTTTTTTTTTCTTCTCAGCCTCGGATGACGGAGTGGTTGACAAAACAGCTGTACAGCGGCAATTTAAGGTATTCTTGGAGGGATACCCATACAGCTTCAAGCTCTTCTAGAGTTATTTACTGTATGCTGGAGCTAGCGCCGCATGATCACGATATTTTAGTGCTATGCGCTTATAAGTATGTTAGAGCACGGCTGTTTTTTGTTCTTTGAGGTATCAAAAGTGTGCGTCCTTTGTAGATATATATATCTCTGATCTCATCCTACAGGCCTGTACCACCACGTTGTTCATTTATTTTTTTTTTAGAGTTCCCGTTTGGCCCAAGCAGGGAAAATTCCTTAAACAAAATCTGGTTCCGAGGCCCGGTTCTGCATTCCGCCACATGATAGCTCGGAAGGACCGAACCAATCGAGGATAAGGGATTATCTGCAATGCTTGGTCTCCAGCCCCATTTGTGAGCTTCACAGCCACAGACAAGTTTAGGTATGTGATACTATATTGCATGGATACTATATAGAATATAATTGAGTAAGTAGGTATATACTAGGTTTTTTTTGTTGGGAATTATGCAGCTGATGTTTGCTGATGCATTGTGAAGAATAATCATCTCGTTGGCCTTGCATTCTAAAACTCGTATGCATTAATATAAGATCTAAGCTATTGTTGCCTCGAGGCCGTGGACAACATCGGCGCAACGCAAAAAATACAACGTGCACACGTGGGAAACTGGCACGAGTGTTAGGAACGGAATTCAAACCACGTTGCTGATGATGGTCGTGATGATTGTCATCGAAACGTGGTGTACTATGAAACTGGATTTCTACTCTGTAGACACTTGATACTTGATATATGGTTTGATACATAAACAAAATAGGTACCATGGTGGTGTCCTGAAGTGTCAAACTCATCATCCACCTGATATCATTGACTCCGCGTAGCAGAGCTACCAAATGATTATTTGGGGGGGGGAGAAGCTCCTGGCTTTTGACATTGAAACTAATCATGTGACTACCCATTCCTCAGCTTATCTCGATAACACCCATTACACCTAGCACTCAATCACCTGGTCAATTTCTATCATCACATGACTATTTTGCAGCTGCAAAAAGCCAGGCCCACATTGTTAAATTAATCGGTCCGTATCCTACAAGACATTCGATGCTCAAAACCATCATGTGACCGGCCAGACAATACCTCATAAAAGTCATGTGACGAATTTGAAGATCAGAAAGCTATATTTCAGCTTGTCGTGTCTTTTTTACCAGCCCTGAAATCAAAAAGCTCCCATACAAATAATCAAACTTCCAAACCGGACCCCCCCGAATTTCAAAATTTTCCAAGTCCTTTTTGAATGACAAACTGATCATGTGATCAGTCGGTCGATAAACAATCATGTGATGATTTTGAAAGCCAGAAAGTAGGACAGGGAATTTCTAACTGATATGATGATTATGCCGGGGCTTACATCCACTTTTTGATCCCAAAATGGTCATGTGACCGACTGACTGCTAACTGCCGGCTCCCTAGGGCCCTCCACAAGGATATATTTCCTAGTGAGAGTTTGTACATCATATCTGTCGAAAGCCCAGTCCATATGTAGTACTTGTCTCGTACTCAGACCCCCCGACGGCGTTGCGTAGTACGAAGTGCCTAGCTCGACCCCCTGCACACTACACTACTACTTGACTGATATGATTTTACTCCCTACCAAATAGTTTTCCTGCCAGTATGTATGCTAGTGTAAAGGCAATCAACGAACCAGCCACGACACTTTAAGGTTGTCTCGCAGGACCTTAAGGTATTACATACGGATGAAAACTACTTATTTATAAAAAGATCCCGGTTCAACCTCCCGAGGGCTTGACATAATGTTTTCATACTGATAGACTCCGCTATCTCAATTCAAGGTCAAATTTTATTTTTTTTAAGACAAAAAAATTTACAAAAAGAAATAGAACAGTTTAGTGATGGAACAACCTTGTGCCCTGTTCTACGAAAACTATTCCGCATTGTTCGGCCGCATCTTGGACAACCTTGTCGTTGACAGACCCTCCTGGGGCGGCAAGGTACTTGACTCCCGATCTTGCTGCCCTATAGACATTGTCCGAGAACGGGAACTATTTATTGTTAGCATTCTAATCTCGAAAAAAAAAAAAAAATGAAGAAAAACGAAGAAAAACCGAGAATAGATTTGGGGGAGATGGAAACTTACGAAAGCGTCGCTTGAGCAAGCAACACCGTCCAACTGTGCCATCCATTCCTTCCTCTCTTCTTTCGAGAAAGGCTCTGGGATTTCTTCAAATACGCCTTCGAATGCTGCTTTCTCCGGACCATCCTCAGGAATCTGTCCGGTAACCAAAAGATCAATCGCATTGCTCTTCTCTGGCCGTTTTGTGCTCTTCTTCCACTTCAAGGCTAGGACTCTGGGGTTCTGTCTCATCCACCAATTGTCAACTTTATCCCCCGCGAGACGGGTACAGTGGATACGGCTCTGCTGGCCGGCACCGAGACCGACAACCATGCCGTTCTTGGCGTAACAGACAGAGTTCGATTGGGTGAACTTGAGGGCGATCGTGGCGACGGTAAGGTCGATGAGAGCGGATTCCGAGAGTGGTTCCGCATTTGGGGTGTGGATGTTGGAGAAAGTGCGGGGTGTGATTTTGACATCGTTACGTTGTTGGGAGAGAGTGACACCGTAGACGGTACGGGTTTCAACAGGACCCGGCTAAAGTTCAAGTCAGTTAGATCGATAAATTTTCAGAATTTTGAAAAAGGGGAGGAGGGAAGAAAACGAGGCAATTTTCCCTTACAATATAGGACTCATCTATCTCCAAAATTGTGTATTTGCCTCCCTTCTTGGCCTTCAAGATTGCTAGGGCTTCGGGTGTATATCCGGGGGCGATGATACCATCACTGACTTCCCTGTTGATAATCTTGGCGGTTGGAAGGTCTACTTCGTCACTGATAGCAATCCAGTCTCCGAAGCTGCTCATCCGGTCTGCACCTCTCGCTCGAGCGTAAGCGGTAGCGACCTTGCTTTCGTCAATGCCGGCAATGTCGTCCACAAAATAAACCTTCTTCTCAACATCGCTAAGCGGGACACCGACAGCAGCGCCAGCCGGAGAAACATGTTTGAACGAGGCGGCAGCGGGAAGTCCCAAACTTTGCTTAAGCTCCTTGACGAGTGGCCAAGCGTTTAAAGCGTCAAGAAGGTTGATATATCCCGGCGCACCGGCGAGGACCTTGAATGGCAGGTTCCCGAGGGGGGTATAAGCCTGCGCAGGCTTCTGGTGTGGATTCGCGCCATAACGGAGGGTAAGTTGCTGGACACCGTTACCAGCGTACTTTTTCCTGAAAAACTCGGAGATGGCAGCATCGTAGTCGGCGGTATGCTCGAAAGCTTTGAGAGCGTACTGCTTGCGACTGGACTCTTGGACGCCACCTTGCGAGTGGAGCTCTTCAAGGAAAGCAGGATAGTCCCTTGGATCGGAGAGGATGGTAACACGCGAGTGGTTTTTGGCAGCGGCACGGATGAGGGTGACACCACCGATGTCGATTTCCTCGACAGCTTCCTCAATGGTGACGTTAATCTTGTTGATGGTTTCCTTGAAAGGGTAGAGGTTGCAGACTACAAAGTCGACCTTGTCGATTCCCTGCTCTTGAAGATCCCTATCGTCGGATTCAAGGTCTCGGGCGAGGATCCCAGCATGAACGGTAGGGTGGAGGGTCTTGACACGGCCACCGAGCATTTCGGGGGCATGAGTGATGGCGGAGACATCTCTATAGTGTAGTACGACATTTATTTCACCGTTAGCATTCGTACAAACTACCGATTAATGACTTAAGTAAGCACTTGGGGTATTGCTTAATTAAGGAGTCACAAAGAAACTCAAGTAAGAGCGGCCTCGTTCACAGACATCACAAAGGAGGCTTTTTTTGACCGGGGGGATCATACTCGACGTCGAAACCAGCTTCCCGAATCATCCTGGCGGTACCGCCACTGGCAAGTAGTCGGATGCCATTATCTCTAAGGCCCTTAGTCAGGTCGAGGAGGCCGGTCTTGTCATAGACGGAGAGGATCGCTGAGGCATTGCCATTGTTAGTCGTTGGTGGTAGGTTTGAGAGATGCGAGAATTACTGCCTGGATGCATATGATGAGGGGCAAGTCGAGTGGGATGTTTGAGGGGCATTGTGCACAATTGTTGCATTGGCCATCGAACCCGATGCGAAGAGAGTGGAAGGAACGGAGGAATGGAGGAAAACACGCACCGGTCCTGGGTTTTTGTTCTACTTCGCCTTCTGTGCTCATTGCGGCGGTTGGTGTTTCGACGATGCAATTAATTGGTGACGTTCCGAAGTTCTGTGCGGTTGAAGCTTATCTTAGTTTCGGTCCAACTCGTTAACTCGAGGCCTAGGGTTTGTTTTAAAATTTAAATTTTCTGTGCGATTGGAGGCACCATTGCAACAAACATGACAATTACCTAGTATTATATATGATAACAACCTAAGTACTTAGATAATATAGTGTGAAACGGCTGGGAAAGGGCTGTGATCGATAGTAACAGGAATATTATCAAGTCAGAGGAGTAGAGAGGGTGAGAAAGAAGGAATGGAGGCAGTATTTTTTTTTTTTTTTTTTTTAAGAGCCAATATAAATCGATCTAGTAGATTTACCTACGATATTACCCACCTATACACAGACACACAGAGCTAAATTAAGTAAGTACTTACTTAATATAATATAATCTCAGAGCTAGATATCGATGCAGTCTGGCTCTGCTCCGGTACCGGTTACATGGGACGTCTGATACAATAAATTACAACATATCCAACACAACTTGTCTCGTCCCCCATTAAGCGGTGCGCCGGTAGCGTTGGACATACTCCAAATACATGCTACCTTTATTTCATAAACCAGACCTAGTCTCGGTCCCAACCAGACCCAACCTTCACTTAAATTTGGGGGCGGCGCGTAGCCTATAAATAGTCTAGTCTTGTATCTGTCCTCACCACCAAGGCCCCTTAGGATTTACCTAGAATGCACCTGCTGTCGAGCTATTGTACATGTATGAATACCAGACGTATATATATATATATATATATACAACCCCGATCGACTTTCAGTCGGGCATAATTAGTCTTATCCTGTAGCTACTCGAGGCTAACACATCTATCTACTTAAGTATATATATATGCACATTCATACGCACACATTGCATTCTTCCGGCCATCGGCATATACGTCTGAACATCCCGGCCTCAAACCCCTGAATTCGAGGCTATGTGAACATGGTCTCCTTAAGCTTCAATTCTACCATGCTCTTTCTTCCTCCTCGCCCTTTCCTTTTAGCGCTCTTAATATTTTTAAGCCTTGCAACTGCGGTTCTTCCATTGCCGAGTTTTGGCAGCCAAAGAGACCAAGATGCTCCTTTATCTAGTGCGCTGGGCGAATTAGCCACGTCTACCAAAAGTTCAGTAAGAACCCGAAATATCGATCCGGTCAGTGCTACTGGTGCTGCAGAACACACGGGGTCGGCAAAATCAGGTTTCATAGCGACTGGGGCGAATACTTCGGACCCCGTTCTCCAAAAAACATCCTATAAACGTGTGCTTGAAGCATCTAGTTCACTCACCGTAGGCAGCCTCAAGGTTATTTGCCCAAGCGTCTACCATATACTCAGGGAACGGATAGAAAAACACGTCACTGGCGAAAGGCTCATCCTAAATCCGGGGTTCCCCCCCTCTTTTTGGACCAATGAACTAGCTCGATTCACTAAGCTCGGGGAGATACCACAAGGCTCGAATTGGGATACGTCTCATAAAACCTGGAAGTTGGTTAACTGGAAAATCTGGTCTTGCATGGGTTGTGTCTGTGATTACAAAGGCGACTTAATGACTAGCCATTATAGTGCCGATATGTCCAGAGTCCGAATGCAAAAATGCAGAGGAAACTTTATGCCAAAGCTTTGCGTGGTATTGTATGGTAAGATATATATATGTAACCCTGAATCCTTGTTTTAGAAAACAACCGAATTAATATCGCTGAGCTGTTGTTGCAACGTTGGCTTACATATCTGTGAACTTCTCGCATCGCAGGTTGTTATTGTCAAGTGGCCGTCAAGTCAAGAAAGGAACCTGCTGCCCATGGCCATCGCTTTATACATGAAACAGTGGAAACGATGAGGGAAAAGCACCAGACGGGATACGCTGATGCTTGGGAGGATTACGCGGATAGCGAGGGACTTTGGGGAGGGGCGCCGGCGCCGGCGCCGGATATCGAATTCTCACCCGACATTTACGATGAATATGGGAATTTGGTTGAGCTTGGGACCGCTCTCTGGCATCACACAGGGTTGGACAAGGCGGCCCCGTATATTATGGAGAAGGGCAATGAAGACGGGGGGAATCAAGGGAAGGGAAAAGGTACCGACCGCTCTGGCAATAACGGTTATTTTTGGGATCACCAGTACCATAACCCATGGCGAGGCGGGCCACCTGGTGGCGGTGATGGGGGCTCATTTTTTGGCGGTGGTGGATATCTCAAGAAGCGGGGGTCTGAAGATTTATCGCTTAAGGGAAGCGAGACCAGCGGCAAAGAATCATATCCGGAGAGGGAGGGGGATAATAGATCGAAGGGGCTTATAGTCATTGACCCGGAGGCATCTGCAAAGTGATTGATATATACATTTCGAATTCGGTGCATATGTATGCGCATGGTGGATCGGAGGATGGTGGATCGGAGGATGGCGAAGTGTAGTGTTTGGATCTATGGCTACAGCGAGCCAGGCATTGTGTCACGTCATTTGGGATCTTGATTTCTTTTTTCTGTGTCTCTGCTTGGTTTACGAGACAAGTTTCTGTTTCTTCTTCTGTCTTTTATCTAGGCCTCCTTAAAGCTTTGTGGTTAACTTTATCAAAATAGGTTTAAATTTATATATATTTGTATTTAGTTTATATCGATCCTTTTTTCTTTCGTTCGTTCGTTTGCCCGTTCCTCCGAATGACAGCTATAGCTTTCATACATGGAGGGTCAATAACCTTGAATTCGTCATAGTTTTGCATAGAATCTGAACATGACTACTGTGCCGACAAACGGGGGTGATATTACTACGGTAATAATCAAAACGTGTCGAATTACTACCGTAGTAATACAGTATTTGACGTTCAATTCGTAGTAGAACGGTATTCAGAAAAATATTTCATAAATTATTTCGATTCGAACGGTATTGAAATTATCACGTTTTCCGGCACAGTAAGTACTTATCAATTAGTATGTATTAGTACTCATCGAAGTTCAACTCCACTAATGTTGCACTGAAATATATATATATTGTAGTTTCTACGCGCCGCCCCCAATGTGAAGGTCGGGTCTGGTTTATGAGACAATGTAGTCTCGTAGTATATAGTATTATATATTGTATCTCTGGTGGTTGCGGTATTTGTGGTATATTGTGTGTTGTCAACGGGCGCCAAGAGCTCGGGACATTGGCCTTCTGCTGCCTGTTTCGGGCCTCGTAATTGCCTGGCAGCTCCCTAAAGACATCATATCACCACCATCATCACCACCATCACCACCCATCCGCCGGCCCCCACCGCCTGCAGATGACCACAGCCTCCAGGGCTTCGTGGACTGCCCGTTTGCTGGTTGTTTCTCTGTTTTTCCTTGTCCACGCGTCCTTCTCAGCCTCGATATCTGCATTATAACCGGTCTCTAGCTACAGCATCCATATTTAAATTTCCCTCCTATATCTCACCCCCCCTTCTCCTCCAACTTCCACACATCCCTTCTCCTTAGCCATTTTTGTCAGCCTGGCTCACAACAGATAACACCCCCCCTCTCTTGACAATGTACGGCAATCCAGGCCAGTACGGCCAGCAGCCGAACCAACAGCAGCAGTATGGCCAAGGCCAATATCAGCAGCAGCAGCAGCAGCAATATGGCGGCGGCCTCGGTGTTCCCGGCCAGCTGCCTCCTCAACCGACGGGATATCAAGGCGGGTTTGTGCCCCAACCAACCGGCTATGGCAATCCTCAGATCTTGAGTGCCCAGTACACCGGCTTTGTGCCCCAGCCGACAGGAGTCCCAGGAGTCCCAGGAGTCCCGGGAGGCTTTGGCAATACCCCTCCGGTACCTCAGATCCCGAGCCAGTTCCAACAGCAACACCACTCCCAGCCTTCGCCGCAGACACCGACAGTCCCTACTCCAACCTCTGGTGCATCATCTGCGAAGAAAGCCCAGGTCAAGATTCCGAACATCCGCTTAACATTCATCACCGCCGCCGACCAGGCTAAGTTTGAGCAGCTGTTCAAAGCAGGTGTGCAGGATGGCCAGGCTCTCTCCGGCAATACTGCCAAAGAGATCCTGCTCCGCTCTGGTCTTCCGGGTTCGACTTTGGAGACCATCTGGGGTCTCTCGGATACCACGAAGTCCGGACACCTTATGTTCCCCGAATTCGCGGTGGCTATGTGGCTCTGTAATGTCGCAAGATCCGGGCAATCACTCCCATCAACGCTCCCTGAGAAGATTCTGAATGAGGTCTCCAGCATGGTTGATATTATATCCTTTGCTGTTCCGGACACTGTTCCAGACGAACCGAGAAGAACCAACGTACCCAAATTCTCAGCTTCCCCTGTCCCGACTCCGCCTCCTCAACCCGAACGAAGTATCACGATCTCGCCTCCTGTACCACCACCACAGCAGCAGCAGCAACAACAACAAACACATCAATCTAACCTAGCGGCATTGAGCCAGCTCCAGATATCTTCACAGCCAACAGGCCTACCACCCCAGCCTTCTGGATTCCAACAAAGCTCAGGCTTGGTCCCTTCCATTAACCTCAACCCCCAGATCACAGGATACCAACAAACCGGTAGCATTGGTCGTGCCGGTGGGAGCGGTCTTCTCAATCCCAGTGTTCCGTCAATACCTTCTCAATTCGCTAGTAACCTCGGACCCGGAAACACACTATCCGCACTCCAAGCCCAACCCACTGGCCGTCCAGGACAATGGGGTTTCGTCAATGCTCCCGCTGGCGGTTTACCTGGTATTGAAGCCCTTGGGGCTCGTATGATGCCTAACGCTGGGGGGCATCAAGGTGGTTTCACAACCACCGGCCTCACCGGCAACGCCAAGATTCCATGGGCAATCACCAAAGATGAAAAGTCAATCTACGACAACATTTTTAGTGCCTGGGATGGTCTCAAAAAAGGATTCATTGCTGGTTCACAGGCGATTGAAATATTTAGCCAATCTGGCGTCGACAGAGGCGACTTGGAGCGGATTTGGACCCTATCAGACCCGGGAAATAAGGGGCGTCTAGACCGTGACGAATTCGCAGTTGCAATGCACTTGATCTACCGTAAGCTACAAGGGAACGAAATACCGGCGCGACTACCACCCGAACTTATCCCACCTTCCACACGGGGTTTCACAGATTCGGTTAACACTGTTAAAAAGTTCTTGGAGGCGGATGCGGAGATAAGGAGAACGACAGGAGCAAATTTGCTACCTCAAGCTACAGGTGTCAGCATGATGAAGAACAGGTCGTTCAAGTCAGGCGGTGTACAGGAAGTTAGAAAAGACGCGACTTTGTTTAGAAATAACGACGACGAGGTTGGGTACCAAAGTAGCGCTCGTAGGAGAATTGGCGGTGGCGGTAGGACCCCATCGCCCGCCCCTCCGAGCGAGGAACTTACTGTTGATCAGTTGAAGAAGAAGGTTAGAGAGAAGCAGATTTTGTTGGATGCCATTGATATTAAAGATGAAGACCAGAATGAGGAGGATGCTGTACTTGATCGGCGGGATAGACGCGATGCCGACGATTTGTATAGGAGGATTAGAAGGGTGCAAGAGGATATCGACGCTCACCCTAACGCCGGACTTCGAAGTGCTGATGCCGCCGTAGAGAAGAGACAGTTGAAGAGACAGCTGCAAAATCTCACTGACAGGTTGCCCGACCTCGCATCGAAGATCAGAAAGGCTGAGAGAGGAATCATGGATACCAAATTAGAACTTTTTAGGTTGAAGGATGCAAAGGCCTTCCCGGATTCTTCAGCGCATATCATCGGTACTGGCCCCGGAGGGACAATTACAGAATCTGATAGGTCTAAGGCTAGGGCTAGGGCTAGAATGCAAGCTAGAATGGCTGAGTTGACCGGGAAACCAGCGCCTGTTGATGCCGGTGGCCGGGGTGAAGAAGAGGCTGCTAGGCGGTTGGCGGATGAGACAAATAGAGCTCGGGATGAGAAGGAACGATTCGAGAGAATGATTAGGGATATCGAAGAGACGAGTGAAGAGCTGAAGACTTCGGTTGAGGACACCCTTCGTGGTGGTGACGGCGTTGAGAGTTCGTCTTCGAATGAGCATGAGAAGAGACGGTGGGAAGAAGGCCTGGGGGTTGAGGAAGAGGTCAGGGACTTTATTTATGAACTTGAGAGATCTAGTAAGAACAATAGGAGCAGCAGGCGAGACGTGGTTGAAGACAGGAGACCGACGCCGAAGTACGCCATTGAAGACCGGGTTACAAGAGATACAAGCCCCCCTTCTAGATCTTCGACCCCCAGGGCTTCAGATTATTCAAAGGGGGCATCTTCTGCTGTCGAGGACCGTGCTGCAAGAATTAAACGCCAGGCTGAAGAAAGGATGGCGGCGAAGATGGCGGAGTTCGGAATTGCACGATCTTCTTCGCCAATGGAATCAAAGGCCCAGCGACTTGAAAGAGAGAAGAAGGAAAGAGAAGAGAAGAGGAGGCAGGCCGATGAAGAAGCTGCAAAACGGGAAGAAGAGAGGCAGAGGAAGCTTGCTGCGGACTTCGGACCACCTATCGTTGAAGCCAAGAAACCACCACCGCCAGCTCCACGGGCGAAACCTGCACCACCAAGACCAGATAGCGCAAGAGTAGCTCAGGAGGAGGAGGCGCAGAGGAGAGAGCAGGAGGAGCGGGAAGCTGAGAGATTGAGATTAGAGTATGTCCTAATTGTTCCATTCAACCATTTCCGAGTATTCGGTTACTAACTATTTCCTAGGGAGGAGGAACGTCGCGAAGAGGAGGAGCTTCTAAGGCAACAACAGGAGGCCCGGGACCGTATCAAGGCATTGGAGCAGCAAGGCCAACAAGAGAAGTTGAAGAAGGCTGAGGCTGCAAAGAAGAAGGCTGCAAACGATGAACGGGCTAAGCGACTTGCTGCAATGAGGGCTGAGCTCGAAAGAGCCGAGGCGGAGGAAAAGTGCGTATCCCTTAGATTCAGCGTAGTCGTGGTCAGTGCTAACACCCCCCTAATAGGCGATTGCGCGAACAGCAACAGCAACCGGAAGAAGAATCCTCCTCGGATGACGAGGGCCCACAGCAAATCACTCCAACAAAGGAAAAACCAGAGGATTCATGGAGTGCAGCGGTTCCCAATGTCGCATCACCCCCTCCTCCTCCCGCACCTGTTGCCACGCAGACAGAAACCGTCCCTGCCGCAGAAACCAACCCCTTCTTCCGAAAGATTGGATCTAATGGATCCGCTTCTTCCTCATCTGTTGCATCCCCGCAACCCCCTTCCTCTGAGGTTTCCCACAATCCATTCCACAAATTCACCGCACCTGCTCCACCGAAGATCCCACGATATGGGACTAGGGATGATGATGACTGGTCCGTCGTTAGCGGCGACGATAACAACGATGCAGATGATGATGAAGAAGTGGGACGAAAAGGCGCTGCTGAGCTAGCAAGTCAATTCTTCGGCGGCCTTGGACTCCCAAGAGCGTCACCAGCTACCGTAGTTTCCCCAACTAGCCCACCAGCCTTCTCTCCAACAGGACCACCCGCGCCACCAATTATGGGCATGCCACCGCCGCCGCCGCCACCGCCGCCAATGCCAACAGGACTAGGAGGCGCACCACCACCACCACCACCTGGGCCTCCCCCTCCACCCATGGGTGGCCCCCCAGTACCACCTATTGGTGGCGGAGGCCTCGACAGGAGTGGTTTATTTGCTCAGATCCAAGCTGGCAAAGGTCTAAGGAAGACAGTGACAAAAGACAAAAGCGCATCCTCCTCCGCAGGAAGAGTTCTGGAATGAGTCAACTTGATTCCCATGGGTTCAGCGTTCCGTTAAGACGGATTAGTAGTTTCGATTCTATTTTGAATATTACATTTTCTTTTTTTTTTATTTTTTATTTTTGGTTCTAGCGTACTAAAGTCATGTGGGGGTTTACTAAAGAGTTGATGATTGGAGGACTTTATTTTTACTTAGCCACATACTTTAAACTTTAAGAAAATATTTTAATTTACCGTATATTATAATATATTTTCAACATGTGGGGTGGGTACCGGAACCTGGCGGTGCAAACGGCCGACCAAGGCTTAGGGCGACATCTAGTTATAAAAACATGCACCACGCATAGAACACAGACTAGATAAGTAGGGCGAGATGTACCTATATTTCAGGAATGCGTGCAGCAGCGCCTTCCTTGTGTGTGTTCAAGACACTGTAACATAAGTTAACAGATTTATATAATACATGATTACAAAATATCCATGCAAAATAGGTATATAATGTAAGAGCCACGATAATTGTCTTGCCAGAACATGACCGAGTGAAAGAATACAGCTCTATAAAAGATGCTGTACGGGCGTTCCCATTATAGAATGGAACGGTGCCCCGGGTTCAAATAGATGCCCTCCTTGACCCCACGCAGAAAGGGCCTTTTGTAACCGTCTGATATGATCTTCCTTGTTTTCAACTATCCCCTCCGCGTCGGGGTACAAGACCGCATAAAGTATATCGGCATTCTTTCGATCGCAGATGCGTTCGTTCTCCGGAATGACGAACTCGGGGAGTTGAACGGCCGCGGAGCAGAATTTCCGGGCGGCGTCGAGGTTTTTCTGGTGGGATAATGCTGTTATTGCGTTTGTGAAGTATACTTCGAGGCGGAGGCGGTCGTTGGTGTTTAGGGGTTCATGTTGGAGTAGCTCTTGGATTGTTATGGATGTGTTCCAGTCTTTGGTTATTGCTGATAGGTATGCTTTCACTGCGAGCCATCGTTTTGTTTCTTCGACGCCTGGGTATGTTGAGGATAGGACGTGGTCGGTTATTGCGATTGCTGTTTCCCATTGTTTGTTTCTGATGGCGGTTTGGCGGGAGGTTAGGTGTTTCTGGAGGATTTGTTCGTCTTCGCTTTTGAGGAGTTGGTATTTTTTTGATTCGTGGGGGTCGGAGAAGTTCGTCGTGATGAGGTATTGTACGTCTGGATGAGAATTTGGGAAGTACCTTGGAGGTTCGTGAGGGTTTTCGAATGCGAGGAAGACACCGAAGAACTCGGAGATAGTGCTGAACGGCGGGGGGACTAACGATCGTGATTCACCGGCTGCGATGTTGGCCATGAATTGTTTCCAAAGTCCTAATAGGACGTCGTTTCTGTACCGGTGGCATTGGTCTATTGTAAAGCAACTGAGGTGGTATATATGCCTTAAAACTAACTGGGCGCCGCTGGCGATGCGTCCGGCGTTTAAGAGGATGTAGCCTTTGTTCAGCCAGTTTCTTGCGATGGCGTCTGAGAGCTCTCTTAGAAGGGGGGGTATGAGATTATCTTCGAATCTAGGCGGTTTTATGTATATTTGGGCTGTGGGGCCGTATGTGGGTTTGAAGTATGGTCGGTGCTCTTTGGTTGGCATTCGTGTGTATGATAGGTTTATGTCTTCGGGGTTACCGAGGGAGAATAGTTGGTTACAGATACAGCGGGTTATAATGGCCATTTTCCAGAGGGTGTTCCAGTATTCGTGGCGCGCGTGGTCTAGTAGTAACTTTGGGGTTTGCATAGGATCTAGGAAGTCCTCGGACTTAAAATCCACACTAGGTGGTGGCGACGATGGCAATTTAGAAAGCAGTGTGTCGAGATCTGATGTGGATTCGAAAGGTTGGTCGGTGGGAAGATGGAAGGGCCAGCCGGATAGTTCTTGAGATTCAAGCCATCTGTGAAGCATTTTTGATATCGGTCCCACTGATGTTTGGGTAATACAGCCTGAAGCAATGCCGGTGTCTAACACCATCTTCGCATGGATTTGTAACTTTTCGAGTAAGGTTTCTTTCGAAATTACTGTAAAAGCGCGGGATTCGCCGTTAAAAGTATAGGAGATATGTTCATATGTATCTGTCGTTTCACCTTCGAAATAACGTTGAGCCTTAGCTGAATTCTCCACCCTTGGATTGATATCGATACCAATCGTCGTCTCGCTGTTTTCGAAACCTTTCCGGTAATTTTGTAATGTCGAGGAGTTCCTCTGATGCAATTGGAACACACTTGCACTTGTTGCATTTTCGACATTCGCCGGAACTTCAGCCCCAACGGCCGTTGTATCAAAGTAATTCGAAGGAGGCCTCTGATCTCCTCTCACGGCGTTTTCCTGAGCGTATGTGTACCGAAAATTGGTCCCGTGCTCGATTTGGCCATAATTCCGAGCCTTCTCAAGAATCTTTGGTGGTCGTAACCGTCTACGTTTTCGGTTTTGGTAGGCCGGTTCACCAGTGTAGCATCTCCCGTGTTTACGGGTGGCCAAACGAATCTCTTTGGGGTTGCCGCTACGGGAGAAAGCGGCTTGCGAGGGATTCGGTAGACAGGTGAGATTGGGGTTTTAACCTCTGATTCGGGTTTTACGTTGACGGAGGAGTTTAGAACTGGTTTCCGTTTAATCATTTCGTAGATTGTATGATTAATTTGACGGTTATAGGTGGTGTAAAAGTGAAGGGAATTAATCAAGTAGTTGGTGAATGGCTGTCGTCAGAGATAAAAACCTGAGGATCGAAGGCCAAAATAGCATCTGGAAGTCTTGGCTCGTAGTCAGTTCACTGACGACATTAATTAATTTGATCTGGAGTTCGAGCCTAAGACATGTGAATAAATTATAAAAGGTACGCGGGTATGCAGCGTGTTCTATTTTAAGAGTGTTGGTTGATCGATTGATAGCAGCTGCTGAATAAGTGCAGGCAAGTTTTAGAAATGCGCTGCGCTGTCGTTACCTAGATTTTTAGCTTGGGCTAGCGCACTGTGATGTTAATATCGCCGATGTCAGCCTTTAAATTTTGAGGTTACGATTCGTCTCGATCCCGGTTTATGCTTTTTTTTTTTCCAGTGCTGGATAACGGTATAATTCTAACCTCATTTTTATCTTGACTTATGAGCATAGAAGGCTTTCACATTTAGACTAAATTTTCTCAAAGGTGCGCCAAAATACTACACAGAATCCTATGGGCAAGCTATATATATATACAGCCACACGTATAGACGCAATTTTTATGGAGTAAAAGATTCTATATATCCTAAAAGCACGGGGGATTTTAGTTCTATAAAATACAAGCCAAAATGTGGCTTCCGTAAATTTGAAGTTACAGTAAACAGAGGGTATACGTTACACACCTAGCATGAGGATAGCCGACTGGGTCGACGCCAGGACTAAATATTCCGTTCCGAAGCCTGTCAAGAACCATTCCTACCCTATTATCTATTCCGGATTTTGACGCGAAGGTACTGGCTCAGATAAAGCAGCAGTAAGCAATAATTAAATCGTGCCTTGAAGTCAGTGACGGATCCGAGGCCAGACCACTGTAATACCAGTCTAGATTCATTGCAGCACATTCCGACATTGGGATACCCCCAGATGAGGCCCTATTATGGTAGCAAGTTAGTTTATATATTTAATTAAGGTCTCGAAGAACCATCTTAAGCTGGCCAGTAGTCAAACCTCGTTTTATTCGAGCTATAGCGCTACCGTATCACCCAAAGATGTGCCCCTAGTGGGTCTCCGTGTATGCTCTATCCTCCAGGAAGCCTATAGTAATTTAGCTTAGATGAAAAATTGAGTTATGCTTGTTCTTGATACCGAGGGGGCGTATTTGAATATAAAAAAGCGGTTTTGACTGCCGTCAACCTTTGTGTAAAGGTATGCCTTTGCAGTGAACCATCTTTTTAGCTCCTCTAGTGCACTAGGGTAGGCTACTACTTGAGAAAAGTGAGAACATATATAGTAAATACACTATAAACAGAGATCAAACAATAATTTCAATTAATTCCAAGATTTCTCCCCGCGGTCCGACTCTGTAACTAGGACCGCCAGCATGGGAGTAAGATACCTTCGAAGTCTCCTGAGACTGACCCGGCGGTCCTAGGATCCTGCCTGAATTAAGTCATCACGCTGATGTCTATGACAGGATTTCTCCGGTAGTGCTTTGAGGACTTCGTAACTTTTGTCGCTGTCTATTGGGCCACTCGTAATGACCCCAATTGGGGGTTGTGATATCCACATACCTAGCATTATACATATATATCCACCTCCGCACTAGCTCCGTATGGTAGCTATACCAGGCTTATGACATTCCGGAGATTGGACCAACAGTCTTTGGACTAAAGCCATCTACAAAAGCACAGATGAGTCACACCAAGTGGCGGCTCGGGACAGACTTTCTTTTGATGGTATAAATTTTGAGAGAAAGTACGGTAGTGATGATGTCGTCCACCAAGTAACTATTTAACCAGGCGGTTTGCGAATCGATATCCGCTAATATAATATAAATATTGCTATCGAGGGGCGGAAATGGTTGGATACGGCATGAAGCTCGACCAAAAAGACACCCCAAAATTGGTCGCATTCTGATTGGGAACTGCAAGCCGTAGCGGTAGCTAGCTGCCAACATTCGCATTGCATTATATTAGCGAATGCCTTAATTTTAGCCCCCAGCTCGATGCTGCAGATTCGCACCCAATTAACTTAACACCGAATCTGGGGAATAATAAATAAAAGGAGGAGATCTTGAGAGGTATTCTTCCATGGGACAAGTTTAAAAGCGAGGATTTGGATTCCCTCGGAACCGACGAGTTGACCCTGTTGTCACTTTTGCGTTGCAAAGTCACACAAACAAAAAAAAAAAACACCCCCAAACACCACTCACGTGACCCTCCAAAAAAAAAAAATCTGTCTATAAAACCCATCTCAACCACCAAATCTTTTCAATTTTTTTCCTCTTCTTCTCTCCTTCGAACAACGCAAATTTTATCAAACATTCCCTTACAACGAAATTTAAAGATCAAAAAGCATTCGCTCGAGGGCATCCTCACTTTCAAAGTGAGAGTTTTTGCTCCATGAACATACCGAATCGTCTGGGAATGAGAGAATAAATTGGTTGGTCTTGGGTGCGGCGGATTTTTCGTTTTTTCTTCGATGGAAATACAGTTCCTCCTAGGAGGGAAGTGGAATCGGGCGCAATGATCGACTGGACATGCTTTTTTTTGTCTATTCTGTGATATCGTGAATGTGATTTTTATCTCTCGTAGACTGTGGGTTTTTGGGCGGAGAGCGGTGGTCGTAGATCCTTTGTTCGGGAGGCGTGCGCGTGCCGTCTATGGCATCTCGTGAATATCAATGATCGATGATGCACAGCGGCGCCCACCAATGGTTGGCTACAGCGTCGCTTTCACGCGCGCGACATCCAACGAGTGCTACGTTCCACGGACTATCGAACGTGGTGATGCCCGGCCCGGCGCCTTAGTGGCAATGGGATGTAATGAGAACTCTCGTCTACTAAGTCCGCTGTTACTCGAAGGTGACTACCAAGATCTACTTCATATGCTGCTGCTCAGACCCATCGGTTGCTTCTAGCCTGCAAATGATAATATTCGTCGTGAAATACAAGATGTATAGGTTTTACAAGAGTCTTCGGTCGAAACGAAATACGCTAAAAAATTTTCCCCGAAGGCTGACGAAGATGGCAGGTGAAGGAAGGGAAAAACAAAAGAACAATAGGTATCAGATAATAAAAAGAAATCGCTATACAATTAAACCAGATAGAAAATATTATGATTTTCAATGCAATGCAAGAGGGAAAGAGAAGCAAATACCATCCAGCCAATACTACCATAAGGTCCGGATAAACACCCTTGAATCTACCTTGCCCATTAATACTCTGTTCGCTTCCCATCTTTTAAACTGCATCAATAGGCAAGATGGTGACATATTCCACCTTCTCTTCTTCCTCATTCTTCTTAGCATCCTTGTTCACAGGTGCCTCTGGAGTCGCAACCTTTTCTACCTCGGCTTCAACCACTGGAACGACAGGTTCAGCCACAATAGGTGCAACAGATGGAGCTACAGCCTCTGGCTTTGGCTTTGGCTTTTCAGCGACAACAACCGCCTTGGCGTTCAAGATTCCCTTGACAATTCGCTTGTAGCCCTTGACGGCTTCGTAGAGGTCCGATTTGTCGATCTTCTCGTTATCGCCGTGAGCAACGAGAATGCTACCGGGACCGTAGAGGTATTTCTTGTGGTTACCATTAAGATTTGGAATATCGGTGCCGTAGCTGAGAGCGATGGTTTCAAATCCTGTTTTTGAATGTTAGTTAGCATCGCGACCTATCAAGAAATATGAGGGACTTCATACCTTCAAGGTCGTGATCGCAGAAGACAGGATCGTAGTGAGGATGTTTCCAGGTCGCCTCAACTCCTTCAATACCCTTCAAAGCATCTTCAACCAATACCTTAACATCCGTGAAATGCTCTGCTCCGATTCTGATAGCGACCTCGGCACTAGCATATGCAGGAATAACATTGGCAGCCACACCACCGCTCATAATACCAATGTTCAACGTAGTATTTCCTAACAAATCCGAACTCGGAAGCTTCAAGTTATCGAGTTTGTACAGGGCATTGATAATATGGCTGTTGGCGTTGACACCAAGGTTGGGGTACCCGGAGTGACTAGCCCTCCCCTTAGCCTCGATCTCCAACATCGCCAATCCCTTATGTCCAACAGCTAGCTTGAGTTCCGTAGGTTCGCCGAAGACAACAGCATCCCACTTCAAATCGAGGGTGTTCATGTGCCTCATCCCGTCACCGTTTGTCTCCTCACCAACAACGAAAAGGAGGGAGACGGTGTCTTCGGTGATATGCTTCTGCGCAAGCAACTCTTCGGCGGCAATAATCTGGGACGCAACCGATGCTTTCGCATCACATGATCCACGGCCGTAAACGGTCCTCAACCCATCTTTGAACGGAATAAAGGGTGGCACGGTATCGATATGGCTTGTGAGCAATATCGGCGCCGATCTAGACCCTCCTTCGGGGTATGCGAAGACATTATACCGCTTCTTCGGGTACTCCGGTGATTGGACGGGTATTAACTCGACCTTGAAGCCCTTGGATTGTAGATAAGTTTCAAGGAATCTGGCGACCTGTTCTTCGTTTCCGGAGACGGAAGGAATGGAGACCAGGTCCCGATGAAGCGAGAGTAAGGGAGATGAACCGGTCGGGTCTATGATCTTATTGATGAAGGAAGGAACTTGGATCTGGGCGATTTGGGATTTGATGTTGTTCAGATGTGTGTCGAGGACGGCGGGCAGCTGGATGTCGATGCCGACGAAGGGCAGCTGGAGAGAATGGACCACCAGGGGCGCTGCGGAGAGAGCAATCAGAGAGGGGGAAGCGTACAACCGCATTGTGTGTTCTCTCTCCCGTTGAAGTCCTAGTAGACAATCTCGTGATACCTTCTACGAAATGGAAATATCCTGCAGCTATAGGTATCCCTCCGGTAAGATAGCAGAAAGATGTAACGATGTAAAAATGCGGAGAGTTCCTTCGAAGCTTAAAAAAAAAAAGCAGGATCCAATCCGAGATCAAAGGAAACGACACTAGCGAATGACTTCATTCGAAAGGCAAAGGGGAGCAACAGAGCAGGAGACTCGGTCGCTTCCACCCAACGAAATTGGCCCTTTCCCCGATTAGGAGACACAAGCGAGACGACTGCGTGTAACACCCCATCCCCATCTCCACAACACACTTCCCGTTCATCCCGCAACACGGCTGAAGTCGAGTTTCCCCGTGAGTCAGTCGACGTCCCCAACAAGTTGCAACTCGAAATTTGCAGGGACCTGTGTTATTTTTGATGCTCCAGATATTGATATTAGCCTCTGCACTGCTCCACACTCTGCCTTGACTCGAATTGCCATCTCCCGGCCGAGAGATAATTACGTATACTGTATAACTACAGTATGCATGTCTACATGGGCGCATCCATGGCCAAGTTAAGTTGGTAGGTGTGGGTAGAGAGTATAGTATCCAAGCTTACCAAATGCCGAACACGAGCCAGAAGCGACGCTGACTCACAAAGAAACCTGGAAAGACCCTATAACCAGTGCATTTAATATTCCCATCTGTCACATCTACATCTACATCTGCATGCAGGGGACTAAGCATATCACCAGTCTATGCGGGTAGCTGACCTGGGAGAAAAGACTCAATCGGGCCCGCTAGATGTAAGCTCAGATATAGCTGCACTACAGAGACATGCTCGTCCCCTGTTGTCAGCAAGATGCCGAAGATGCCGTACCTGCAAATTCGATTTCTTGGAAAGCTTGTGTTTCGGGTAGGAGGAGATCGAAAAGCTTAAATACTCTGGATTTGAAGTTGTCATTCGTAATCCAAGATCAGTATCGAATATCCTCTTCATAGAAGTGTCGGTGTATCGGTTCAATATGCTATGAAATTTTGTTGCAGGCCGAGCTGGCGACTACATCATATTGTTTCTACCCTCTCCATTGCCCAATATATTAATACAATCGATATCTGATTGCCCCGGCGTTGTTCCCTTCTCTACTTCACTCTATCCCTCAATTACATAGCTTTGAAAATGAAGCTATACGCGATCGCGATCACGGGCATTATCGCCATCCAATCTGTCGCTGCGACTGGAGGTAACAACTTCACCCGCCGCTGCAGTCGCCTCCTCGAAACCTTTAAAGCCCCAAATACAAACGTCCTCTGGTCCGGCTACACTTCAAAGGGCACCAACGTAACTTATCCAAACCTCCACCCAACATGCGGGCAAAACTGGGTAGTCGCGCAAGCGAACATGTGTCGTTTGAGTCTAAACGTCACGACGAGTTCGACTTCCAATGTCATAATGGAAGTATGGATGCCCGAGGATTGGGAAACCTCTGGGAAGAGGTTTGCGATGACAGGGAATGGAGGGGTTGGTGGGTGTTTTGCCCTTGGGGATCTTGCTTTTACGACTTCGTTGGGGTTTACTACTGTGGGACATAATAATGGACATGATGGGCTTTCTGCTGCGCCGTTTTTGAATAGGCCGGAGGTTATCAAGGATTTTGCTTGGAGGGCGTGAGTAAATTCTTCTATTGCATGAACCCCCCCTTTGTTCCAATACTTCTTTCGTATGGAAGTATAGATGATGTATCTAACGACATGGTCGATCGATCAACAGCACCCTCATAGCCACCCAAGTAGGCAAAGCCGCCACAAACTTCTTCTACCAAACCCCATTAGCAAAATCCTACTACTGGGGCTGCTCCGGCGGTGGAAGGCAAGGCATGAAAATCGCCCAAGATTTCCCAGAAGAATACGACGGCATCATAGCTGCCAACCCAGCCGCCGATTTCCACCGCCTAATCGCAGGTGCCTTATACTTCGGCTACCAAACTGGTCCTCCAACCTACCCGACATGGCTAAGTTTCGAACAATGGCTAGCCGTTGACGCAGAGGTTTTGGCACAGTGTGATACTATCGATGGTGTCGCGGATCTGGTCTTGGAAGATCCTTTGAGATGTCATCCGAGGTTTGAGAGTATGCTATGCGGTCAGCTGGAAACTTGGACGACGCATCGGTGTTTGACGGCTGCTCAGGTTTCTGCTGTTGAAAAGATCTATTCACCGGTGTATGGCAATAAGGGTCGGTTCGTTGCACCGGCCTTTCAACCTGGCAATGATCAGGTCTTTGGGTTCTATCTAGTCTACGGCGCCCCCTCAGATCTAGGCGTAGAATACATCAGATACGCCGTCAAAAACGACGCAACCTGGAATCTCCCAGGAACAGTCGACGAATTCCTTGAAATAATGGACGACCTCCTCGATCACGATCCTTACAAAGTCTCAGCCAACAATCCAAACCTAACACCGCTCAAAACCAGCGGTCACAAGCTCCTTGTCTATCACGGAACAAGCGACGGTTACTACTCCCACGAGAACACCATCAGGTTGTACGAAAACACCGCAAAAAACATGACCTTGAAAGCCAAGCAGCTCGACGACTTTTACAGACTATTCCCGATCTCGGGGTTGCATCACTGCAATAAAGGAAATGGTGCGTGGTACTTTGGAGGACCTTCTCAACACGGCCTTGGTATCTCTGGCGTCGATCCGAATGATAGTCTTATCATGAAGATGGTTAGATGGGTAGAAAACGGAGAGGCGCCGGATACAGTAAGAGGACACCATATCGACCCGATAACTGGCAAACCAACAGGGGCGGTAAGGGACCACTGTAGGCACCCATTCAAGAACACGTATAAGGGTAGCGGTGATCCATTGTCGCCTGAGAGTTGGGAGTGTCGGTTGGGAACGAAGTATCCGTGATGGTGCGTCGGTCAATGACGGATGGCGACATTGAGGAAATGAATGAGGCGGTTATAGTGCTTTTTTCCATAATAGATATAATGCAAATGCAAGAATTTTTTTTTTTTTTCTTGAGAAAAATTAAGAACGGTCGGCGCAGTTCGGTCGATCGAGGTGTCCTGTGCTCTGTAGTCCCGAGATAATTCGAAAATACATACCAGCCATTTTCATTTAATATTTGCATCGATCTGGAATCTCCAGCTCAGGATACACTGCAAGATGCAAGTACAAGTATATGTATGAACTCATCGCTGCCTCATCGAGCGGTGGACATATGCCTCCCCTCATATGCATCTGATCATTCGAACCCTGAAATCAGGAATTTAAATGAATGATCTACACTGCATCATGCACATGCAGGTGCCGGAATGCTTGATCTTGGAAACGGAAGGAAAAAAAAAAAAAAAAAAAAAGAGGACATTACAAGCCTGTGGAACCCATCCCATATCAACACTTTCTATATGCGCTACTCGAGCATGGTTGTCAAATCCAGCTATCGTATCCGAGAAGGAGAAGAAAAAAAAACGTAAACCCGAAGGAAACTTGAAACCCAAACCATGCACCTCTGTTCACCGGTACGGGTTCCCATACGTCTGGTTAGACGGCTATCAACATCTCCAAGAAGGTTAAACCCATTTTCTCAGGGAAATAACACAATGCAGGCTCCACTTTCAACACCGGCGCTACCACCGCCGTTAATTAGGCATCTGGTCGTGGATTTTGACCAGACGCTTACTCTTCAGGATACACTGTCGACACTGGTAACAGCCTCACCGTTACCCGATGCACCCGAAATATTCAAACACCACCTGACGAAGGCTTATGTTGAGGACTATGCAGCCCATGTTAAGGCATACCCGCCTGATCGGAATTCTATACCCTCCGAGTTCGCATTCCTTTCGAGTCTCCGCTCTATCGAAAGAAAAAGCATAGAGCGGGTGGAGAGCTCAGACATCTTCAAAGGGATATCCCGGACGGCCATATCGCTTGCGGCCAAGAAAGTACAGGTACGCAAGCCAGCTGAACTGTCGGCGTTGGTCTCGAAGGTACTGTTACACCCAGCCGCAAAAGTAACGGTTCTCAGTGTCAACTGGTCTGCTTCTTTTATCCGCGAGGTGTTGGATTCCATCAGTTCAGACGAGGGTCATCCAAGCCACCACAAAAGCTTAACCGCACCGGAGTTCGAGAAAGTGGAGATTATTGCAAATAACTTGGTTGTGGACGCTCAAGGTTTCACGACGGGAAAAATTGACAGGTGGTTCCACAGTCGTCGTAATAAAAATCGGCTCAACGGTGTCGGTGGTGGAGATGATAATAACGAGCATGGGATATGGACTGCGGATGATAAGCTGCAAATACTGGATGGAATCCTTGAGATTGAGGGGCATCCTCATTATGAGACTGGTGTGAATTGGACGGGCACTAGGGATGTGGATATTGATACGGGTAGACTAGGTACCGCTGTGGATCAAGCCAACAAGCACAAATTTCCAACAGAGACCACAACAGACACAATAACAATGTCACAATTGGAAATGGAAGAGCAAGGAGCCGGGTTTTCTGGTTACAACATCTATGTGGGAGACTCGCCAACGGATTTTGCCGCGTTATTAATGTGCAAGAAAGTGCATGTCGGGTTTATTATGGGTGGGGAGGGAGAGAACAAGTCATTGTTAGATGCGTGTGAACGGGCTGGGGTCAAAGTGTTGGAGAGAAATAGTGTCAATAACGAAGGTGGAGACGCCGACGATTGCGACGCGGAAGGCCCGGTTGAAACATATAGGAAGGGTAGGATAAGGCGTGATGGTGATGGAGATTTGAGAGTTTTGTACAGGGTTAAGGGGTGGGAAGAAATAATGGAGTGTCTACAACATCCCGAACAATGGCATTGAACGAGAACAAGAAGAAATCTCGAAATGTTCATAAACCTTTATCGGCCGGTAAAGCGGAATATTTTGTAAGATCGATCCCATCTTTAGAGGCTGAGGCAGGCAGGCACTGGATTGTGTGAACCCTTGGAAGCTTGTCTTGTCTCGTCACAAACATCCTGCAATCCGAACTCTGCAAACAATGTGAAGATTCGTCCACTCCTTTTCCGTTTCGTCAGCCACTCAATCATTTCAATATTGGACGTCCATATAATGATATGATAATGAGCAGGCATCTTGCGACCAGTCCGCCGAAAGTTGCTTAGGCTTTGACGCTAGCGTGGGCGATAGAGAGAGCTTTGAGGGAACCCGCTAAGCTAGGACGGGCATGTGATGAGATTTGGCTTTGTCATCGCGTGAAAGTGAACCGAACCGCTCTTTTTGGCGAGCAAAAACTTAACATTGCCGTGGGGTGAAAACGTCTGAAAGGAAGAAATCGAATGCACAATCCGGCTGTTCCAGGCTGTCGACCGGCTCCTGGAGGAAGCCATCGACGGAGCAGAGTACCGCTACGTATATGCGGGTGTCGAGGTCTGTGAGAAGTTACAGGAATGCACGAGCTAGCGTACCATGCCTTCGGGTGAAAGCACGCCCGAACTAAGACCAGGAAGAGCAAGCATATCGCCTTTCCCAGCAAGCTAATCCCTCCCATCCCTTCCCCCCTCCAGCTAGTGCCCAGCTAGCCTTTGGGAACCGATTCCGCAGGCTCCGTTTGGAAGCTGGGCACCCCAAGGGCTGCCCGCTTTTGATAGGCACACGGCAGATGTCGTCTGCGAGTGGTCCAATTGTGCCAGCATTGGCCCCGTCTGCAGAATCTCAGCGAGAAGGATTGGAGGAACAAGAGGTATTTAATGCAATGCAGCTGCCCAAATGTACGCACACCGCAGGCAAAAAGGCGAGAAGGAGCAGTCCCGACAACCAGGTATCCCTCCTCATTTGGCCCAAATTCCTCCCAAAGCTCGCCAGTCTGTGGCCATCCCAGCCAGCCAGCACAAAGTTTCCCAGTCCGGTGGTACCGGAATCCCCAGGTTCCATTCTTCCTTTTTCACCCAACAGGGCCTTGATTCTGCCGTTAAAAGGGACAGCACAGCAGCACAGAAGCACAACATCAGTGGCAGCAAGCACATGTTGACGATAATTTGGGGGAAGAATTCTGCACCGACGTCTCCAGTCCAATCCGACCAATCCGACCAATCCAGTCCGACTTGATGCAACCCGAGTCCCGATAAACTGGTGCCATCGCCGCCGTCACGTTTTCTGTTCCGTTCTTTCTTTGGAGGGCTGGCTCTTTGTCAGCAGTACAGCAGTGTAGCAGTGGCGAGTTCAAGGGAGTTAGGCTTTGTGAGTGTGTTGTTTTGGGGGGGGAAAGACGGAAGGCAATTTCTCTCCAGCAATAATAAGTCGTTCAGCCCTTTCGAAGTTTGGGGTCGACCTTTCTCCGCATTTTGATTCATGGTCGACACCGACGGCTGCTGCACCGTCGACGGCAGTTTAAACTCTCCGACCTTCCACGTAGCGACGCTTTTGTCCGACATCAATATCAACGACTCCAGCTCTGGCTTCAACTCCAGCTCCAGTTCTTGCTCTTGCTCTTGCTCCTGTTCTGGCTCTGGCTCTGGCTCTGGCTTTGACACCGACACCGACGGCAAGATGCCTCTCGATCTTCTTTCCCTTCCAGACGACGTGCTCCTTATGATCATGTCGTTCTGTGATAACGGACGGCTCCTGAACCTTCGGATCCAACTCCCGTTTCAATAATCTTCTTCTCACTTATCCTCGTCAGATATGTGATCACATCATCCGTGCTCACTTCCACGACCCTTTCATTGGGCATTATTTCCAAGAGCTCACCGACTTCGAGCTCTGCTATTTGGGCATTCAATCCCGTTTTGATGGCTATGATTACCACATCCGACAGCTCAAGCGTTTCGGTGCCATCGAGGGATATCTCGAAGCCGTCGAGGAGATCTTGCACTTCTTGACCATCAAACCTCCAAAGATCCCAGGTCAGCACTTCAGCATCAAGGGACTTCCGAGGCCAAACCTAGGGACCAAGAGATGGGTTCTCATATACTTCACCATGCTGTACCATCACAACACTCTTGACCTTTCGTTCCTTCACTTGCACCGTCATTGGCCCGCCTATGTATTGGCGAACACTAGTGAAGGCGCTGTGAAAGAGTCTGCCATCCCTCACATATACTCGCAGCAATGGGAAGATGCTGTCGATTGGGTCGAACGTGTTCTCATGGCCAAGATATGGCGGACAGTCTCATCCGCGGACGTCAACTCCAGCCTTTGGAACTCGCCGTCAGAGATCTTCCCGTTGTTGAGAACCTTCGTGAGACATACCCACCCCGAAGAGCTTAAGGCAGTCGTCGGAACCTGCTATTCTCCAGAATTGACTGGCAGGTTGGATAGGCAGGTCTTGACAGACTTTCGAATGAGGATGTTGCCCTTCGGCGATGTTTGCGAGACTTGGACCAGATTGTATAAGGGCACTATCCATGACAAGAACATCGTCTGAGATAGGACCCCTAGGCCTAACAGCCTTTTCCCCAGCCAATGTGGATTTCTTTGTCTTGGGAATCAATTTTAATTACACGAAATTTTGTATCGCTATTTTTATTTTATTTATTTTTTTGGTCTTTCCACCTCTTGTTTTAATATTTGCGTTCATCTTTCTTTTTTTTTTTTTTTAGCATGGGAGGTTATTTCACGATCACAAATACGGTCTCCCCGACTAGAGGACGTCTCCGGTGGGTGTATATCCTCCTTTAGGGCCTTTCTGATAAAGAAAGCTGAGGATATACAAAAAAAATGAGACACTGTCCTCTACTCGGCGAGACGGTTAGACGATACCCTGTTTTTTTATGGTCTCAGGACCGGTTTGGTTGGGTTACGGAAAAGAATGATCTTCTTTTGCTCCTGATTGATATCTTTTATGTTGGCTAGCAATGGTCGCTCTCTTTAGACACCCTCGTCTTCTACAACGAACTTTGCATTCCCTTCCTTTCAACTTAATTCGCTCGGGCGGTCTATTTCATTGGTTTCTTAGCGCGGAATTGCTCTTGCTCTCTCTATTGCTACTATTTACTGCTATTGCTATTTAGCCATTGAAATTGTATTTTAACCAGCTACATGACACCCTAACGACCCCCAATTTGTGTTTATATACGGCATAGCTGGAATCTTCGACTTTTCCTTCAATTTATTTCTTTCTGAATTTGTTTAGTTTTTTGTTCGGGTTTCTGTTTGTCCTGCCGTTGACTAGATAATATCGCTATGTAGTCTGGTTTACGAGACAGTTCGATCACCTGTGCTCCACTTGAAAGTTTTAATTTTATATTAGTACACTACAATTATAAGAGCTCGTTATTTTGACTCCCAGTAAATGACTCGGATGCCTTCCGCCCTTGACATGGCTTCCCTGCCTTATCTTCATTGATATCCACTTCAAACCCTAACCGGTACCCGTAGGCTTACACGTAGCACCGAAACCCGTTTCAAACCCATCATTAGGACGTAACAGGAGAACAAAAAAAAAAAAAAAAGTTTTTATATCCACAAGAAAGAAAAAAAAATAGATACCCCACCCCGGCCGGCGTTCCTCAGGTGTCCGACCTATAACACGGTACTTCCGCAACGGTCGTACCGTCCTCTGCTTCCCAAAACATAACCTGATACCTCGCAGCCGACATCTGCGGTAACCATTTAATGTTCGCACGAACGACACCCTGAACCCTGACTTGTCGTAGGTTCCGACAGTACTTGCCGAGTAGTCTGATATCTGTGAAAACGTCGTGGTTGTACGGTGGCGTGAGGGGGGCTATACCGAGTGAGAGGTGCATGAATAGGGAGTGGAAGACGAGACGGGAACCGGTTCCTAGGCTGGGTAGGCTGGGTGACTGGTTTTATATGTTAATTTGGGCACTTTGAGGGGGGGTTCTGGGAGATAATGGGGGCGTACTAGTGGACGGTCGATCCAGTATTCGAACTCTTCTAATTCGGGGAATGCAGATGCAAGTTCTAGTGTACAATGTTAGCAAGTGTCATTTAGGACGAAAGGAAGCAGCTCATACTCTGTAAATCAATCACATCTAAGGTCCTTTGTATCTTCAGTTCTCGAATCCCATTTGCCAAACCACCTTCTAATCCAAGTGCCATTATCTCCACCACAAAACCCTCGGTCCTGTCACGATATTCCCAAAGCCGGCTCCCGTTTAGCACTGGTGCACCGAATTCTTCCGGGTGAACAAGGCCCAGTTTCCTTAATCCTGTTGGTGCCTCCACCATTCCGTTCATAACCTCCCGCTCTTCACATTCTTCTTCTTCTTCCTCCTCCTCTTCGACAACAGGGATTTGTGGTTGGTTATCCCCCAATGAGATAACCCATGTGGAATTTTCAGATACAGTCAGTTCCTCCAAATACGCTAATTTGATTTCCTCCTCCTCCTCTTCCTCCTCATCGCTAGACGTATGCCATTTCGAATTTGCGAAGATATCGTTAAGTTCAACGTCATTAATAGTTATCGATAACGCTGTTAAACGTGGTATATGCTGTATCATCCACCTGATAAAACTAAAGACTAACTCAGGCGGAGAACCCAAGCCAAATATTGTATCCGCGGGGTTTCGTAGAGATGTCTTGATAGCAGAGTATATACGTAGACCTTGGACGTATCGTAATATCCCCTCGTCCACACATAGTCTTCTAAGAAATTCAAGATCAAAATCTTCGTTAAGGTCAACTATTAGGTTCTGGAAGAGATACGGCCGGCATATATCTCGGAATCGACTGCATGTTCTGGACAGGCCGTCGAGGATGGAGGGCTTCGAGGTACGTGTTGCTTGTGTGGTATTCCGGATATTGGATTGGCCGTCGACGAGTATTTCGCAGATTTGGATCAAAAGCTCTGTCGGAAGCGTTGAGAGGGATGGCCTGTATTCAGTAACTGAGGGCATTGAAGGGTTATCGTGGTATCTGGTTTTTGGATTTGGTGGTTATTTTTTTTGTTTGCAGCGAAGGGGGGGCCGTCGGGCTTCGACGGTTTGACGGAAGGGGGTTTCGAATTCGAACGAGGCTGCGACGTAATTAGCCCGATATCTTTCGAATTTGCAGAGATTTTGTGGGTCACGGATTTGTAAAACCTGGGGGAAGGATTTCTAACCGAAAGGAAGGAGATGAATTCCTTCTGAGAGAAAAAAACAAAAAAACAAAAAAGGTACCTTGAACTATCCTTTTTTTTTTTATTTTTATTTAAGCTCGATCTGCGGGAAGAGCTCTTGTTTTTTTTGTTTTTCGTAGATTTCGTTTCGATACGATGGCTAACTTTTCCGGCTGAACGGGACCTCGACACGGGAAGTTAAAGACGCGAGACCAAGACGGAAGGCTTGTTTTTTTCGGTAAACGAGACGTCATGCATGAAACTTGGGTCAGCTTTGCATACGCCGTGCCATATACATATAACCGTCCTAGAATCTTAGGTCTAGTCTAACGGAGGGGGCTTTTGAAAGTAGTGTTTAATGAAAAATAACAACGTTATGCAAATTATAACTCCAGAGGCGCCGCATGACCGAAACTAATTCTAGGTACAAGCCCGATGGTATGAATGTTTCAAACGGTATCACTAAGGAAGTACTAGCTAACAAAACCTTAAGTAGCGTTTTGCAGGATCTGTCCCTGAAAAGGTGGCTTTTTGATTCCCTCCGCACCAAGTAAGCGTATGCATTTGCATTCATGCATGATAGACCCTCTTAATTACGTATCAATTCTACCAAGAATTTTCTATAATCACCACTCGTCTCACCGTGAACCCTTTCTTGTAGGCTTCGGCCGTAAGTTTTCTTGTAGGAGGTTTTCACGTTCTCGAAATGCGCTCTGTTCCATCTACACTTCACGAGGCGGTGGATCAATAACGAATCTCTGGTACCGAGACCCTTCATAGCATCTTCTAATAGGACTGCGTCACGTAAAGCCTTATCCATCCCTCCTCTGATAGCATAGAGTAGGGCTTGTTGCATGTGGCCGCTAAATTTCTAATTGGGGGGGAAATAACATGTGTTAGTAAATCTTGATAGAAATATAGGGGGTGTTCTGTGGAGGGTTGGGTTTGTAATAGTACCTTCTCGATCATCTCAGCTAACGAACGGTGATTCCGCCTCTCAAAGCTATGCGCGATGGCCCCGATTTGTGCATCATTCCTCATCAGAATGGTGGTGTAAATTTGCTCCTGGTGTGTTCCACCAAATACACTTCCAAGGCCGGTTGAACCAAAACCCTCCATCGCCATTTGAATGGTAAAGGCATCGTTTTCAGCCTGCGATATATCCACCGGTGCATTTTCGTCCGCTCGTCTATTCCCAAGAGCGAATACAAACATATTCTCCGTTTTCAACGACAGATCACCACGGACGTCGGCTTCCAGATCCCGAGAAAATGTACGTTGGTAGGCCTTCTTTATGGCATCCAAATCTGGCCGCGAGCGACATAATAGAACGTCGTTTAAGACCGATTCTGTGGTTCCTGGTCTGTGGATTGCATCATGTACCGCATGTACTTCTTCCATAAGTGGGCCTCGAGCTACGGCTAGTAAAGCTTCACGGAAGTGTCCGCTGGTCTCCTTTCTGAGATCCGTTAAGAGGTCTCGACCGTGTCTTTCGCTGAAGGCAATTCTGACACTGTGAATTTCAAATGGCGATTTAAGCCTTGAGAGAATATGTATCAATGCGTCTTCATCGGTGCCGAATCCCTTCATGGCCGTTCGGAGATCATCAGCCTGTTGGCCAAACCGCAAGGCGTCGGACCGAACTGGCTCCTCAAATCCAGGCGATGGGCCGCCGAAAGGGGCTTGGAATTGACCGGGGAATGGTTGTTGTTGCTGGGGTGGGTATGGGTTGTTGTATTGTCCCTGAGGCACACCGTATGGACCATTGGGTGGTGGACCATTAGGTGGGGGACCATTGGGTGGTGGGCCGCCGTAGTTGTTATAAGGCTGCTGTTGATATGGGTACTGCGGGGGCTGTGGAGGACCGTAGCCGCCTGGCCCCTGTGGATTTGGCGGGTAGCCACCATACCCACCGTTTGGCGGCGGTTGCTGCGGGTATGACGCTCTGTTGTTGTTATAGTTCGGCTGCTGGTAGTTTTGTTGGAGTGGAGGAGGAGGAGGAGGATATCCCTGGCCGTATGCGCCGGGGGGAGGCGGTGCGGAATTGGGGTCGAAGTAAGTGCTTGCTGAACCACCCTGCTGGTAGTATGAACCTTGGTGCTGTAGGGGATGCGGAGGGACTGGAGGCGGTACTCCTTGAGGTTGAGGGTAGTTTTGGGGAGGATATCCGTATTGGCCTTGTGGAGGGGGCGGGCCACCAGGGCCGCCATAAACGGGTGGATACTGCGGATATGACATCCAGTTGCTAGAATTCCCCCTGGCTGGTTATATGATCTATACGGATCCGGGGCGCAAAGAGTGTATTCTGAATGAACGGTAGTTTGGAGTCAAGTTAATTATGCTAAACAGCAAGAGAGAGAAAAGATCTTGTTAGCGGGTATTCTAGTTCCATTAGTCGAGCTAACAGTGCTACCAGACAGGCTACATGTGCATATAGCCGCAGGTACGAGCTCGTGAGACAAAATAATCCCAAATCGAAACTGGAACATACAATTCGCGAAGAACGACAGTTGACGTCAGAAATGTGTTGCTCTGTGGTTGATTTCTTTGTGTCACCGTCGACAGCAAGGGAAAACCTTCTTTCCTGCAGAGTTCAACCGACTATGGCGACCGGTTGTCGATATGTATCCTGGGCAGTATCTCTGTCTCTATCTCGAAAAACTTCCGTCGGGGCCGCAGGAGACTGCGATAAAGGCGATGCTTCGTTTCGTTCGAAGACAAACTGTATGAATGTCGGATGGTTGGTTAATCACGCATGGAGGGGCCACGCAAGGCCCCCCCAAGGTATTTAAGCGGGCGCTCGGAAAACGGTTCGGTCTGGTCTTGCCGGCTAGCCTGGGTTCAGGAATTCATGCAAGATGCCGCTAGCTAAGAATGGGGAACAATAGAAAGCGAATGTACGTCGGCACGAGGCTGCGCTGATAACGCCGCGACAAGCTCTTCACGCTCCAGCTGGGGATTCGGCCTGTCATCGAGGAGACGGTGCAGCACCGCATATGTGCCTGCTCTTTCGCTTCCCCGGAAGAGTCTGCCGCACGTGGATTCTGCTTTTTGGGGGGCTTGGCCGAGCTGGCACGCTGGTTTTGGCGACAGTACGTCATTGAACTGGCAGCTTGTCGCTATAATGGGGCTATGTCTGTGGCAATCGAAGGATAAACCATGGCAATGCAAAGCTTGATTACGAACGGGAAGCTACCAGGGCTCGTAAGCTCGTATTTGCCTTACAGGATTTAATGAGCCTATTGTCAAAGATGTGAGCTAAAGTGTTGGGCTTTTTGGATTTGGATGTCATTAACCTTTGCGAATCCATCTGTTCGTTTATTTTAGCACCTTTGCATTGTCGGTTGCTCATGGAATTATAAGATAACATGTCTTGGTTCCCACTAGATGGTTTTATAGCATATTTTCCAGATACGAAAGAAATTTTGGTGGCAAGAATTGTATTAATTCTTTTAAATTTCATCGATGTTCTGGATCTATATATAATTCAATTGACTAGTGACAAAAAGCGCGGGTTATCGCCCGCAGCCCCGAACATCCCAAGTGAAAGGTCCCACATTCTACACTACAGAAATGCGGGACAGATCGGTGGAATCTCAGATCGATCGATAACGCCTAGCACGTGAGTCGAATATCCCAAAAGTTGTTACCGGAAGCCCGGAGATACGGTCTTTGGAGAATCAATCCCTTGCATGACAGGAGAGCCTGGTTACCGGGTGACTGGGAAAACCCTGATGGCATAGTTTTGAAAGTTATCGAAATTTCAAATTCCCATTATTGAGACCTTAGAATTTTGGGTATCGTTGAAAAAATGATATCACATTTCTAGTCGGTTAGTATTTTTGTTTTGTTTTGTTTTGTTTTCTTTTTTATCCTTTGATTTCCATGATGAGTGATAAGATAAGAATGACAATATGTGATTAAATGTGTGTGACAATATTGCTTACATATTGTCGAGATCTCAGACCTGAAGAAAGTCCTTCATCAAAGCCCTATTATATTAACCTAACTGGCGGGGTGTAAACCACGTCCATCTGAATGTACTCAAGGTACATATCATTTCGAACGGGGCTCCAGCAGGCTTGGACCCTGTGAAATCGAAGTAAACCGATATTAGCCATCCCTTTCATGCGATTTGTATAGAAATATCGAGGGGGAAAAAGAAGGGATGAAAGAAAAAAGAGAGAGAAACAAATACATCCAAATATTGGCGTGTATACCTCAGATACCCGAAAGAGATATTGCGAATAAAACCACGAGTTTGTGGTCGTACTTACAAGAATAGTAAGAAGCATTCCCGCCCATCTTTATGATGCACTCCATCCACTCCAGTCCATCTTCCTTGATCTTTTGACAATATTCTTTGGCTTCCTCTTCCGGTATCGCGGGGGGAATATATTGCTCGATTTCGTATATTAATTCCATAGGGAGCCTTCCCACACATCTTTCACGAAAGGCGTTTATTTTTTCTTCTCTGGCCTCCGGCTGTTGCACGGGTACTGTCCGCGTCGTCGGCTGCATTTGATTAGCTATAATACATTCCACCAAGCTCGAGCGGATATATATATCAATTGATCAAAGCGGGGTCTTGCTTACAATGTCTACCCCCGATGGATCGCAAAGAAGGAATTGTAGTAACTTGACGTGCCCGGGCTTTGATTCGTCGAGACGGCAGCATGCCCACATTCTGTAGTGGAAGATATTTGGGAATGCAATACCTTGGCCTTCCTAGGTGCGCATGACAAGATTTAGAGTGTACCGATCCAGGGCCAAAAGGCAGAATATTCGAATAGGAATAGCATGTCCATACATACCCTCAATTCAACATTGCCTATCTCCTGACACGCCATATTATGGTCGATACCATAAAAGGGCGCTTCTTTATCCCCGTAGTCTAGAGATGGGTCGTCATGGCTGCCAGAAAAGGGCTGACGGAAGCTAAGTCCGAATTCTGAGACGTTTTCTTGTTCGTAGCAGTATATACCACTAGCTATGATGCTTTCATTCTGCCGGGTTGGAGTTAAATATAGGTTAGCTCGGGTTTCAGAATACTTTAAATCCATGTACAGAGCATATACCGACCTTAACGCCTTCAACTCTCCATCCTCCGCCAGTAAACCAAGGTGCCTTTGAAGTTACCATGGCATCCATCATCCTAACAATCACTTTGACTGTTCTCCCCTCCAATTTGACATTTTCTAGTGTCTCGGGGTGTGGTGGGGCCCACATATTTGCTAATCGTTCTTGGGGGTTTCGAATGTATATATCATCAGGCCCCTTTCCTGGCGGTATGAACGGTAACCACTCAAAGCTTTCCGAGAATATTTCCCAATCAGCTTTAGACTTTTCTTCATGTTCGTTCCTAAACTTCGACATCTCCGATACCATCCCAGGCCAGTATTCATCATCCCATACGACCCTCCGCATATCCGACCTCCCCTCCCTCAAATCGGCCAGAACATGGTTAAACAACGGCACAAACCCTTCAAATATCCTTTTCAAGATTGGGTAAAACAAATCCTGTTGATTTTGCATCGCCAAGTTGTTGATGTACGATGCGATCTTGACTTTCCCGTCGTTGGAAATCTCGAATTCGGATGGGAGCCAGCAGAATTTGTGGGAGTATTGCTTTGTGATGCTTGGGCGCCCGAGGTGGGATTCTGTCAAGTGTGTGGTGGGTGGAGGGCCAGCGATGGCTGGGGGTTGGATAATCTCGCCGTTGGAGTCGATGGTCCGCCCGTAGATGATGGGCCAGAGGGACGGGTTTACGCTATCCCAGGTCATGTCATTGTCATACTGCTGCAGTCTTTTTCGTTCCTCGGGGATATCTGGCAAAGTCTTCGCCGCTGGGGATATACATAGTGAATTAATATAAATATACCAATACCTATCCACCTAAGTACCTCAAGATGCATAAAAAAACTAACCTTCAACCATCTCCCTCCGCACCTCCTCCTCAACCATCCCAAAAGCCTTCCAAACCCCATCAATACCCGGCTCAACCCCCTTGCCATTCTTCCTACTTTCAACCGTAAAAGGCTTATACCTCCCCACCAACTCCATCCACACGAACTCCGCATCATCACGACTCCAAACCGCAGCGCCACCATTCAAACCTTCCAAAAACTTATCAAGTTCCCTCGCCCGGTCGAACTTTGCAAAGAAATACGAAGGATCGTTGTCTAATTTCGTTATCCAATCGGGATCATCCCGGAAATATGATGAGAACCTGCGGAGGTATTGTTCGCGGTAGAGGTACCGGTCGGTGAATATGTTGTCGCAGGGGTGGATGTAGGGGACGGATCCGATGTCGAATGGGTCTTCGTCTGTTGGAGGGTTTGTGGCGGTCATTGTTGGAGGAGATACACTTGGAGGTTTTATAATGGATTCATGCGATTCGATAAAGCTAGTACGCTATGTTGTCTCGTAAACGTTATGGTTGGAGTTCGGTATTAGACCTATCAGGTATATACAGGATATAGTTATACTACAGCTGCGCAAGTCGGCATTTCAATGCAATGCATTCAGCTGCTGACCAGCTAATTAGCTCTGTCCAATCACGGCTGGGTCTACAATCCCGGGCCTCGAGCCGCACGCGCAAGCTTAACCAGACATCTTGAATACACCCCAGTCCCAATTAAAACCTCCAAAACCCCACCGAAGAGGACTAGTTTCAGCCAGACCCAAGAACAAACCCCAGAAAACAAGAAAACAAAAGAAAAAAGACAAATTAAGAAAAGCCTTACATAATCCCCTTCCCATTCCCATTAACCCATTGGCCTTTTTTTCACAAAAGAAGCTACAGCTACAGGTTTATAAATATCAATCTACCATCACACACCCCGTCGAAAAAAAAAAAAAAGCGCAAAAGAAACGACAGGTCACGGAAGCCCGGTATCCTACAAAAGAGGCAATTCAGAATGAATCATTTCTTGGCCATTTTCGTTCGATTGCAACATTCCAACAAATCTTCCAATGCGCCAACATATCAACTTGTGCAACGCTCGAAAATCTTAATTTTTTTGATATAAAAAGTCTCCACTTCATCCCTTTGCGATAGTTTATAATTTAAGAGCTACTAAGGACCTATTTCCTTATCGATTTTGGACACTGAGAAAGAAAAAATAAGAGTATATATTTACAGCCCTATAAGGCCGAGAACTCCTTTAGCTTGCTTAATCGGATCTTTTCAATTCAATTTAACCACATCTTCTGGCTTTCAGCTTACACAAAAAGGCTGAGAAACGTTAACTTAAAATCGTACGTCGTTTTCTAAATCCAGAAATTTCCTAATTGGACTTTGGACTAATTCGATAATACCACAAAGTCAACGCACTTTACACTCCAACAAGAACTTCATCTTCTTCCAGGAGCATTCATATCCCAATCTTCTAGTCTCATCTATCCACCCCCTCAAACCACAATACCAACCACCCGACCCCACCCTTCAATAAAAATATAAAAAACCATGCCCCGCCAAACCCTCCACCCAAAATCCAAGGCCGGTGCCAGCGGCGGGAATGCTTCCCACCTCTATGTCCCCGCCGACGGCATCGTTGTCACGGCCCAGCAATCCCGCTTCCACGTCGACGCCGATCTCTCAGCCTCCAGTCTCGAGATCGATATCAAGGACCTTTCTGTATCCGTTCAAAACCGAGATCTTTTGCAGCATGCGCATTTGAGACTTCTTGAGGGGCGTCGTTATGTGCTTGTTGGGAGGAATGGGACCGGTGAGTGTTTGTTTATATGTTGAATTTTATATCCTCTAAATTATTGTTAATACTAAAGGAAGTCTATTGGATGTATGCTGATTGTTTTTTCATTATTAAAAATTGTTTACAGGAAAGTCAACCCTTCTCAAATGTATCGCCGAACAACGAATCCCCGGTCTGCCACTAAACCTCCGCACCCTCCTCCTTTCCCAAACCAGCCAATCCAAATCTCTAACCTCCCCAACGACCACCACCCTCGAATACGTCCTCCGCTCGGACACCAAACGTGAAATCGCCCTTTCAGATTCCGCACTAATCCAAAAAGCCCTGGACGACACCAACAACCCCCTCGAAATCGTAAAAGTCTACCGAAAGCTCCGTCACGAGAAACTTTCCCGAGACTTCGAACGGGCGAAATTAATCGCCGAAAGGCGATCGGGCGCCAGGGGATGGGATGCCAGAAAAGTTCTGAATAAAATGGAAGATGAAATGTTAGCCTCCGAGTTATCGGTTACCTCCATCGATTCTTCGATCCCCGCTACGACTTTGGAGGAAGAAACGAGGCTGGCGGTCGAGATGTTGGATGATTTGCAGATGTACCTTGAGTCCACTGCTGCTACGCAGTCTTCGATTAATGCTAGGGGGATATTATTAGGTCTTCGATTTACGGAAGATAAGATCGATGGGCCTTTTGCATCGCTTTCTGGAGGGTGGCAGACGAGGGCGTTGCTCGCTGCTGCGTTGTTTCAGAAGACGGATGTATTGATGCTTGATGAACCGACGAATTATTTGGATTTACCTTCGATTATTTGGCTGGAACACCATCTCGAATCGATTGAAGATGCGACCGTGGTTGTGGTCACCCACGATCGAACTTTTGCGGATAAAATAGGGACTGATTTGATTGTTCTGCGGGAGCAGAAATTGGAGGTGTTCGAGGGTACACAGACTGCCTGGGAAGTTGAGAAGTGGAAACAAATCAGACGGATGACGAAGATGAAGGAAGCGCAGGATAAGAAAGTAGCACACATGCAACAGACTATTGAGAATAATACCGCGGCGGCTAAGAGAAGCGGGGATGATAAAAAGCTAAAACAAGCGGCTTCAAGGAAGAAAAAACTAGAAGAGAGAACAGGATTGGAAGTTGGACTTAAAGGTGGGAGGTTCAAACTCAATAGAGATTTGGCCGGATATCATACTACCAACCGAGCGGAAATCGAGATCCCTACAATGGATAAAACGGCCGTCGTCAAGTTCCCTTTGGATCCTCCGGATTTGAGGTTCCCGGGATCATTAGTGGCACTCGAGAACGTAGCGTTCAGGTATCCAAACGCCAAACAAGACCAAGTCTCCGGTATCAACCTAACGATCCACCCCGGCGCAAGAGTCGGCCTGTGCGGATTAAACGGATCCGGCAAGTCAACCATCGTAAAACTATGCATGGGCCAGCTAAAACCCAGAGTGGGAAGCGTAACCCTCCACTCCAGGCTAAAAGTCGCATACTTCTCCCAGCACATCGTCGAAGAACTAGAATCCATATCAGCCGCAAACCCAGAACTCACAGCCCTATCCCATCTCCAAGCTTCAGCACCCGAATTAAAGGAACAAGAAGCAAGAACAATACTGGCTGGATTCGGACTACAAGGCAAGATTACTAGCGATGTACCCATGGGAAGTCTGAGCGGTGGACAGAGGAGTCGAGTCGCTCTGGCTTGTTTGTTGTACACCCCGCCTCATCTTTTAATCCTTGACGAAGTCACCACTCACTTGGATAGCGATACAATCGTGAGTTTGGTTGATACCCTGAGGGAGTTCAAGGGTGCGGTTTTGGTCGTTACTCACGATCGTTTCTTTATGAGGTGTGTGGTTGAAGGTGAGAGTGCGCACGAAGACGAGGATGCGAGTGATGAGGAGGAGGATTACGAAGACACCGGGAAGGGGACGTATAAGGCCCCGAAAGGGACGGTTTACAGGGTCAGCAAGGGGAATATGAAATTGATGGAAAGAGGGATGGCACAGTACGAAGAAATTGCGGAGAGGAGCAGCAAAAAGCTGCTAGAAGGTCTTTCATAAGTCTCGGATTCCGAGGCTGGTATTTGTATAGTTAATAATTACACTAACTTTTGTCTATATATATTAATATGACAAACGGTCATGATGTTTGACCGTAAAAAATTCATGAAGTCATGAACTCATCCCATCAAAAAATGAACTCCCCGTAAATGTAACCCAGGTTAGAAAAATGTATGGATAGTCCCACTCGTAAATGATACATTTATTCCGCAACGGCTCTCTTAGCCATCTCCAAAGCTCCTTCGTAAGTCTTATTCCCACCGATGAATCCGCTCGCATGCACGAACACACATCCGTCAATTCCTGTAAGCGAGCTCAAATCCTCATCCCTAACACCCCTCCACTTCTCCGGCAATCCCTTTCTATTCTCGAAGCTGTCCTTGGTGACGGAAACAGCTTGGATTCTCCAACCCTTCCCATCGCTGTACAAAGTATACAGAGTCTCGCCTTTAATCCCTTCCTCCTCCTCAACATTGAACAAATGCTCCTTCCAAGGACACGAGATGCCCAAATTGAGGATCTTCCCGGACGGGTCGATTTCGAAACGCTTCTTCACGGCATCGACAACAATCTCCCTTGCCGGCAACCACGCTTTAGAGTAGTAATCGAGCTTATCGACGAAGACATCGCCCATAAGCTTCGACGCCTTTTCGAACTGAGAGTTGCTGATTTCGTCGGTGATGGTCTCGTTCCATCTTGGGTTCAAACCGGCAACCATGGATGGTAAAGTAATCCCCTTCTCTGAGAAAGCGGGCGCACCGGCGGAGGAAGGAAACGCGGAGATACCATTATCATTCGCATCGATGGCTTCAATGAACTCAGAGTATAACTTCTGGTACAGGATCTCAACACGGGGGTCAGTCTCTTCGATACCGGTTTTCAACGAGATTATCTCCTTTCCGAAGTATTTGTAGATTAACCCGGCGGAGGACAGCCTTGTGACGTGTTTTTCGGAAAAGGTCTCGGTGAAGGTTCGTTGGTGGTGGTCGAAGTGCTTGGTATGGTCGCAGACTCCGGTGACGTCGACGATTATGTCGCAGGCTTCGAGAGTGGGTGGGTCTCGGGAACGGACGACGGGGGAGTCCTTGTAGGTTGGTGTCAGGCGGAGGAGGTAGACTGCTAAGGCTTCATCGGCCTGGAGTGGTTGTTAGCTTGAGGGGGGTATAGCGGGGTACTGAACTGGGAGCATACGTGGAAAGCACCACTAAAACGAGTGTCAGTAAGGTGTATATAAAGAGAAAAGAGAGCATGGATATAACATACTTATGTGTACCAATGGTCTTCTGCTCGATCTTGAGCTTCTTTGCTGGATTGGCCAACTGGTCGGCGGCGGTCTTAGCGGTTTCCATTGTGGATTGATATCTACACTGCAAGCGGGTCGATGGGAATGTAACAGGTTGTTGAACGGTTCTTCGAATGACGATTTCGCTTCTTGGAAGTGCTCTCGTAAGTATTCGCGTTATGGAGAGAAGACGGGTGTTCATGAGAAGGTTTCAGCTGGGGAAATCTGGGGAAGGCTGAGAGATGTCGAAGCCAATCAAAAGACCTCGAAATCAAAGCTAGACAACGCACAAAATACCACAAAGCAACCTCGTTTTTACGATAAAGTAAAGTTGGCCGGGTGCCAGCGGCGGACAACTAAAAAACTAGGGAACTGCGGGGTATTGTGACTCCACAAAAATTCAGATTGATATCGTACGAACAAACCATTAACTCCGTTAAGCATAACATACAAAGACAGATAGACGCTCATTAAAATTACTATTTAAGATAGAAATAAGAACCAACCAAAAGCACCAACGGGTCCGGCCCTCCCCAAGCCATGCATCCCACTCATTCCCTTTACATCATTTCATACGTATTGGCCCTGACTGGCTGTGGATAAGCCTCCAGAAACTTATCGTTCTCTACTACATCTTCCTTCTTCTTCTCCTTCTTCTTGTGTTTATCCTCTTTCTCCTTCTTGTCATGTTCCTTGCTCTTCTTGTCATGTTCCTTGCTCTTCTTGTCATCAACTTTGTCGTCAACTTTGTCATCAACTTTTTTCTTATCATCCGTAGGGATGTACATTTCGGAGCTCGCGATCTCAACAACTTGAGCGGTAGGTTGGTACCACCCAGTTTGTGCGCTCCACGTCACTGGTGCCTGTGCCTGTGCTCTTTTCATGGCTTGCTCGTATTCGAACCCCATTTGCGAATGCATCGCCGCGTTGTTTGGCGGGACAGGTGGGTAGCCGTAACCATACGATTGCTGATAACCTGGTGGGGAAAGTTGTCCCGGTACACCTGGTTGAGTGCCGTAACTAGACCATGATTGCTGGGATTGGTACGACGTTCGAGGGTCGGAGTAAACGCTCATCCTTGGATCGGACATTCTCGGGTCCGAACTTGAGATGGATGGGGGATATTGTCCGTGTGCGGTTGTTGGTGATGACGCTTCGTAAGGGTAGTGCGGATTCGATGGGTTGACCATATACGCAGGATGGGTTGGCATCACTGTCGGGTCGATTGGTACTACTGGGATTTGTCCTTGGGCCATGATTGGGTTGCCCATAGGAAATTGTTCCGAAAGGGCTTTGTCCATCTCTTTTCGTTCTGCTTGGGCCATGAGTCTGTCGACGAGGACCGAGTGTGCCTTCTTCAAAGTCTTCTTGACGAAGGAGGAGAGGATGAAGTTACATCGTAGATCGACGTCTTCGCGGATATAGAGGCCTTCTTTGGGGACCGTAATCCCGAGCTCTAGCGGTTCTTTCAGTTCACCTGTGTTTTCGAGTATTTGTAAGCTATGGTGTTATGGTGATGTAATGGTTACGGTTGACATATATGCATACCTGGCAAAGACCCTCTCAAGCTCCACATACTGCGAATATCCACTCCGGCAGGCGCTCTACAGTGCGTCTGTACGCCATTAGGTAAGTCGTTGAAGCAAGCTGTGTACGAAACGTTGCCGCTAGCAATGCCGCCGGGAAGGTAATGAACTTTATCCGTCAACGAGTACCAAGTGCATGTAGATTCATCGGCGGATGCATTTTCGGGAGCTTTGATGGGATGTCGCTGAATAACCAACGGGTTGAGATCGATCATACCCTGATGGTTGTGGAAGAAATCGATGACTGTTTTCCGTGTGACGGAGGCAGGGAGGGGGGTTATTGTCGTGAAGACATTACGTTTAGACATGTAACTGGACATCTTTAGCTTCGCGGTTTGTGTCTGTCGGCCGATAGGGCGCGCGCAAAATGGATTAAAGATGAGGAGAAAATTTGTACTGATCGCGATGATAAGGATTTTAAAAAGTTAGGAAAGAAATAAAGTAAAATAAAATAAAATGGTTTAGAAGAAAGGGTTGGAATAAATGGAGGGTAGAATGTGCGACAAAGGGCTGAGAAAATGACGGACTGACTGTCAGCAAGATAACCTTCTTAGGCTAACCGGAGGAATGAACAGGGTGCCCAATTTTACATGGATACCATGGGATGACGAAGAAGCTTTTATACGAACGGCGCTATTGGAAAAAAAAAGTGGAGCTTAGCTATGGACTAGGCCTAATGCATGGGGTATACACACCGGCCCTGGAGGGGGTGGTGAGAAAACATGAAAGACACACGGAAGAAACAATCTTACCTGCCTGAAAACACATATCCATGGACGACCTATCGACGGGTCGTTTCAGATTATGTTGTTGGGGGGGATATTAATATAGAAGCAGGAGTGCTGTTGGGTAGGGCGGATTATCTCATCAAGGCGGCTCCTTTTGCCTTCGCTTGCGCCTTGGCCGTGGCTGGGAGACCAAAGGAAAATCATTTTGCCATCACGATGTCATTGAATTTAGGAAGTAGTTGGCAGTGGGAAAAAAAAAAAAAAAAAAAAAAAAAAAGGAGCTAGTCCTTTGGCACATGGGCGGCACTCAATCAAAAAGTGTTTGGGAAGCGCCTGTCGTTAGGTGCATGTGCATTACTCGAGTCGAGATCCAACATGTAATGCAGTCAAGCCGTCGCAGTTGATACATCCGGCAGCCCTGCCGTTATCTGACAGGATCCAAAAAAGTAGTCCGTCGGAAGCCAAGGCTGGGCTGAGGGTCCAAACGTTTCGAGCATATGTATGCAATGTTGAAAAACATTTCGGTGGGAGGTGCATGCGAGGGCAGGGACCACCATGGTACCGGTTCGTATTCGTTTATTGGTATTTCACCCAGCCAGGCTGATACTGTATGCAGTTGCCATGAATTGATATCCGAGGAATGCAATGCTTGTCGATGCTCGTGCCCGAGTTATATTATAGTATGGTTCTGTGGAAGCAAAACCAGGCAGCATGTCGAGTCGGCGACAGCTGCCTCCAATCTGTTTGAAGGCCATACATGTGCATATGCTTTGGCTGATAAGTGTAAAATGCTTGTCAACGGCTGGGCCATGAATTTGCATATACAATAATAATAGTATTGTATTCACGACATCCCCTCCACAGAGAACCAACGTTAGCGTTTGTAGTCCAACTCGATTCGATCTGACAAGAATCCGGGGGAGGTTCTCACATTACGTACTCTGTATAGCCTTTGTTTCTCTCGTTCCTGGCAGGGACCAACTGACTAGTTAGTGCATAGTAGTAGTTAGAATAGTAGTAGTTAGTTACTTAGCGAGCGTCCCACGCGGCCGGGTTGCAACTCACCGCCGTCAAACCTGCTTGCTCTTCTGCCACCTCCGAACCGCGATCCCGCGTCTTCATCTCTCTTCTCTTCTCTTCTCTTTTCTTCTCCACCCACAATCACAACCACAATCACAACCACAACCACAGACACAAACACCAGAACTTCTCTGCACCTGCATCTCCACTTTCCATCACAAGCATCAGCCAGCCAGCCATCAGAAGCACCCATCGATCAATCAATCCGTCCGGTCTCTCTCTCTCTCTCTGCTAGCTGATCCTGACAGCTGTTGTTCTCTCGGTTCCAAGGTTCGTGAGCTCCCAGCAGCCATCGCGTGTTTCCTCTTCTTTCTTGGCATCGATGGACCTTCTGCTAACCCTCCGTTGGAGACAGACCCCTCGCGTACATCTCCGCGCCATCTAAAACCCTCACCGAATCTCTTCTGCTTCCCGCTGTTCACCAGAACACACCGCCAAGATGAACGCACCCGATAGGTTTGTTCTCTTCTGTTCCCGTTGCTTCGTGTTAGCAGGACGGTTTCTCCAAGGCCAGCAACGGATACAGCAACGGATATAGAGCGGAGGCCTGGTAGTTTGGCACCACGGCAACCTGGCAACCTGGCAACCTTCTCGAAGGCTTCGTTCGATTTGATCCCATGCGATCTCATGTCGATTGTCTAGGCTACAGCGTCCATGGTCGATGATGGTGATGATGATGATGATGGCGGTGGTGATGATGATGGTGATGATGATGATGGTGATGATGGTGAAGGGAGAAAGAAGGGAGCGAAGAAGACACAAAGAGAAGGAGCAATGATGCAGTTGCCTACGAGTCCAAGGGAAGCCCTCCGCTGTGCTCGGAGACGGGCAGACATAGACGTCTACCGTAGCAAAGCTGCAAAATAGTTTCCCTCATCTCCACCATCCCACAACTATAAAAAGCTCCATCTTCTTATCCCCATACCCACTCTTCAAACCCTCACCACCCCCTCATCATCTCATCATCATCATCGTTGTCATCGCTGTCATCACCAGTAACATCACAACCATCACAACAACCATCCACATCTTCCACTTCCAGCTCTCAACATGTCTTCCAAGCTCCCCAAAGGTGTCACTGAGGATGACCTCTATCCCAAAGAGACCATCGACCCACAATTGCCCAAGCCGGTTTTCTCTGTTCCCACCCACTGCTTCCCTACCGAGCAAGCCGTTTCATTCACCCAGGCTGGTGGATGCTCTACTATCCGTGCTCAGCCTTGGAGAAACCGTCCTCATGGTTTCCAGGATTTTGCCTTTGGTACTGACGTTCCTGAAAGGTTTGAACTCTTCATCATGGGGGATGGAGAAGAGAAGTAAGTACATCATCATAAACTCCCTATCAATCCCACCAATCTGCAGTTGAAGCTAACATATATACTTCATAGGGTCACCGCAGTTGACGAAACCCGTATGCTGCCCTTTCAAAAAATCCCCTCCAAGCTGCTTAGCCACCATCAGTAAAAACAGACACTAACGTGAGTAAACAACAGGCGTCCCGAACTGTGTCACCTTCACGTTCAACAAGGAGGACCACACCCTCGGGAACTTGCTCCGCTCCCAACTCCTCAAGGACCCCAAGGTCCTTTTCGCCGGGTACAAGATACCCCACCCACTGTTCCCGTCGTTTGAACTTCGTGTTCAAACGACGGATGAGACCAATCCGCGGGCCGCTGTCATCAAGGCAGCTCAGGACCTCATCAAGGACCTGACCATCTTCCGCAACAACTTCACACGCGAGTGGGAGTTGAAGAAGATGATCGATCCTGGCAAGGAGGCCAACTGAGCGCCTCCGGCCTTTGCCTCCTCTTTTTCTTCTTCTTTTTTTTTCTTTCTTCTTTTTCTTCTGTTTTTTTTTTTTTTTTTTAAATTAATTATTCATGATCTGGGCTTCCGGTTGCTTTTAACCCCACACAATATTACAATCTAAAGCACCGCTGCCCTTCTAACGATATGTCCCTTTATCTTTATCTTCGTCCCCCATACAGTTCCATTCCTGCATCTTATGATTGAATGTCCTTCCACTCCCACTCCCACTCACTCCCACTCCCAATTTCCCTCCTCCCGTCCTTTTCTTCTTCTTTTAGCACAAAATATGTATCATACTGGGCATGGTGTTTATAGAATGAATGACATTCTGGTCCTGCTTTTTTCCCGGGATTTATTGGCAATGACACTCACTTCGTACCTCTGTATCTTCCGCACCCTATATGTCCTCTAATGTTTCACATGGCCAATCTAATCAATTCCAACATTCGTTGGCTACCTAACTACTCAATAGCTTGGCTAAGTATCGTCGTATCCTCTCGATTTTATACATATATCTACCTAAGCACCCATACCTACAGGCCTACGTATATGAAAGAAGAATAGACAAGATGGTTGAAAAGAGGAGATACCCGACACCCACTCCCATTTGTTGGTCTTTGGCACCTTCATGTAGCCCTTAAATCCCCTTTCCCCGCTATATATAAATAACAAAGAAAAAACAAACGACCAACAAGACACATATATAAAATAAAAACATAAAAAGGTATGAACATGAATAGTATAAATTCCCCAATCGTGTGTACATGAAGTCCCGTGTTTCTTGTAATCTTATAGATAGGAACAAGTGGGATTTCGCTTCTTTCCCTTCTTCCTCCTCTTCTAAGTAGTATGTACCTAGCTAAGCTATCACATTTTGCCCAAAGAAACACGTAGTAAACCTAGCCGAAACAGACAAATTAAAGAAAATGAGATTCCAAAGGAAGGGCCAAGACAGACAGATAAACATGCAGTAAGTAGCAAACTGGAAGGATGGATCGTAAGTTAAGAGGTTCTATAATACAAGATGTAGTGGCAATGGTGGAGTTTGTGAGAAAAGTAAGAGGAGATGTGGAGAGGGAATGGGAAGAGACAAGGTTTGTGGAGAAGAGGTCGCCCTGGGTGGTTTTTTTGTACTGGAACGTGATTTTGTTTTCATATATACCTAATATTCCTCTGAAGAAAAGGAATCCGTCGTCGTCGTCGCCGTTGTAATCGCCGTCAAAAAGCTACGGTGAATTGTTCCCTCCTTCGTCATGGGTTTATTGACTGTCAAGCTTCTCTCTCTCTCTCTCTCTCTCTCCTCCCTATCAATCTTCCAACCTAAGCCATATCAACAAAACTTCAACTCCCACCCACTGATGACGAAGGGAAAGAGGAATCTAAAACCAAGGAGTTCTGATTTATAGGAACTTCTCCCTCTTCCTGTTGTATGCCCTTTGGTCTTTCAACCACTGTCTGTACTGCGACAGCGATCCGATCTTTTCTCCGTAGTAATCTGGCACGGGGTTTGAAAAGCTTTGGAACGAAGGGTCGACACGGTTCTTTTTGATGTGGGCGAAGAATTCCTTTTCTTTCTATATTTCCGAAGTTTTCAAAAAAAAAGGGTTTATATGTATTAGCAATCTTGCCCCCTCTTGAATATCACCAAAGTCATGAGATGAAAATGAAGAGAGAAAATATCTACCTTCGTAATCTCCCCCAACCACCTCCGATTGGCAACCTTGAAAGCCTGAGTCCCAGCAACAGGTCCAATCAACCACCCAGTAGCACCACAAGCAATCAATCCAATACCAAGCACCATAAGCGGATCCAACCCCCAGATCATCTTCGAAGGGTCGATCTCCTGCGTCCCAAGGATGTTAAGACCAATGGTAGACGTGAGCATCGAACAAACGATCGAACCCGCGAGATTGTAACGACGCTTCTGTTTACGTAGTTTGAGGAAGGTGTTCCAATCGAGCGGGTTTGTGGACGTGGTGGTGGCAGCGGTGGGGGGTATTGATGTCGACGAGGCGGCTGTTGTGGAGGAGAGACGGCGGAGAGGCTGCAGGAGGGTCTGGGAAGGGCGGAAGGGGGCGTGCAGGAACGGCGAGGCCGTTCGGAGGCCCAGACGGGTGAAGGTTGTGGCCATTGTCGTGGTCGTCGTGGATTGATATTGATGGTCGCCCGACTCGGATTGAGGCCGTTCGGGTGGAGGAATTGCACCTGGCGCCTTTGCTTGGTGTATTGTCCCTTCTGTCTTCCCCCGTTCGTTGTTTCTGTCGTTCCCTTTGCCTTTTTCGAAGCCGGTGATGTAATGATACCAATCGCTGCCGGGGATCTTTTTTTTTTTTTTTTTTGTCCTTCTGAAGAGATCTGAAAAAGATCGGAGAGGTTGTTTTTTGGGTTTGGAAAAAGGCAGGTTTCGTGCCAAGACTAAAATTTTGAGCTTTTGTTCTGTCGACGGTTTTCCGTTTCTTTCTTGTCGTTCTTTTCTTTTCTTTTCCTTCTCACAAACATCCTCGACTCTCGCTCGACGGTAAAACCAGCCACCAAACTATCCTTACATACCAAAGCAGAGGCATCCTGCCTGCAATTATCACCACCGTTAACGCTGAAGAGAATACCTTCGAGGTAGCGCTGAATTGAAAGACTTCCAAGATGGCTGCGTGGGGTATGTGGCTTTTTTTCCTTGCCCCGCTATCGATAAAGCCATATTCAATTTCGACAAAAAAAAAAAAAAAAAGGATCATCCAACTGACTTCGGTTTGATTAAAATGCAGACGACGAAGAAAGCGATGGTGGTTCTCCGCCCGCTATTGTGAAGAAGAGCAAGTTCGACGATGAAGAAGAAGAAGGCGATGTATGTCCAATATTCACACTACATCCCCCTCCCCCTCCTCTCAGAGCTTCCAATAGACCCAGTATCCACAAAACCAAATCACTGACACAAACCAAAAATAGGTCGCCGACGCCTGGGACGCCGAAGACTCCGACGAGGAACGTGAAAAGGCCGCAAAGAAAGCCGAAGCGGAAGCAAAACGTCAAGCCGAACTCGCCGCCAACAAGAAACCAAAAACCCAGAGGATAGCAGAACGTCAAGCCGAACATGCTGCCGAAAGGGCTCGCCAGGAAGCCGCCGAGGAGGAAGAAGACCCGGCTACCGCCCGTGAACGCGGCCGTCAGGCGGAATTGGCTGCGGATTTGGCTTCCGCTGGTGATTTGCTCGGTGCTGTTGCTGCTGGTTCTCAGAATTCTCGAAGGGTGGCAGCGGATCGTTCGCTCATTCAGCATAAGACCGATACCGGCGAGCAGGTCATGCTGGACCTCGCCGATCTTCCGTTGTTCCAGCCGAAGTTGAAGACTGAGTTCGATGAGATCAGGAACAAGTTGGTCCCGTTGTTCGTCAACATGCAAAAGAAGGGTCACTATCCTATCTTCATCCAGGAGTTCTTCAGAGAAACAGCAAAGGGGTTGAGCAGCGAGCAGATCAAGAAAATCGGCTCGTCGCTCACTACCCTGTCGAACGAGAAGATGAGGGAGGAGAAGGCCGCCGATAACAAGGGTAAGAAGACATCGAAGTCTAAGGCAAAGGCTACAGTTACAATCGGTGGCTCCGGTGCCGGAAAGAGCCATACTGCCGATACAACGAATTACGATAACGAGATTGATGACTAGTAAGTTCCCTTCTATTCACTTTCATCTATTGGCCTAGTGGTACGCCTTACTAACGTCAACCCCCTAAACAGTGATGACTTCATGTAAAATAATAAATTTTTTACGCTTTCCCGACAACTGCTGATGCAGGGGGACCCCTCACCCCCGCTATCCCAGCCTATTACATTCCAATCCATCTGCATGAAGAAACGCTCGTATATAGATAGATAATACAACTGTCTTACGGCGTTCATTTCTCATTGCCTCACTTCATCATACATGCCCTCTCCATTTCCCTTTCATCCGTATTCTTTTTTCCGGTGTAAAAAGTTTTGGCTTTTCTTCCTTCCTTTCATAGCGCAAGTCCTTTTCACGGGGAGCCAAGGGAAAAGAGGGGGACAGGCGTATTTCTTTCTTTCTTTTTTTTCCTGTTTATTTTGGTGGAGGCAAAGTTTGGGTAGGATTAAGGGAGAGGAAGGATATTGTATTGGGTGGTCCTTTTTTATCTAGATTTATCCTTTATGATAATGGTCATGATTATAACGAAGATGAAATAGAATCTAGAAGTAGTGGAAGAGGTATCTAATGCGTCTTCATAAATATTATAATATGGCTCGTAGTTACGTAGACCGCGTGAATCGTTGAGGCGTCAAAACTATAAATGTATCAACCTCACTAATATTCCCCTCCAACCTCAGCATCCGGATCCCTAACAATATACAACTCCTTCAGACTCCCATCTCCTTCAATCTGTAACCCCTTCTCATTCGCCAAGTGCAGCAATGAAATAAAACAGTAGCTGGTACTGATATCATTCATCGCCTGCTTGGGGTAATACGTCTTCAATCCATTCATCAACGTTGTGAATGTTCTGGGTACATCTGGTGGAGGAGGGGTCTTCGGCTCCTCTTCTGGTGCTGGTGTCTTCTCCGGAGCGGATTGTTGTGGTGGTTTACCCGGTGTTTGTGGGGGCTGGAGGAAATGTATTTGTTAGTTCCATGCTAGGTGGAGGTGAGTAGTATGAGGGTATAGAGGAGATACATACCAGGTCAATGCTTTCAAACAGCATACCCTTCCACATCGTCTCCTTCAATTTTCTGACATCTACCTTCTTCGCGACTCTTGCGTACTGCACATACTCAGGACGTATGCGACGACTACTTGTCACCAATTGTGCGCCATATCCTAATTCCGGTTTCTTGTCGTCGACCAGAGGTATCACGGGGTTTCCGTTCTCGTCTATAGTGGGTAAGGCGCCAGCGCCCATATCCCTTTCAGGCGAGAAGATCTCTCTGGCATCCGCGAAAGCACCGTCGTCTTCATCATCCATGCCACCCAGCGGTTCATCGTGGAAAAAGTTGGCATCGTAGTCGCCTTGTGCACGTTCCGGTGCTGTTGTAGATCATTAGTACTCCTAAAACTCAGGTTATCGTAATAAAGGCAAGAGAAAAAAACGTACTAGAGGTAACTGCGATTTCATTTTGTGCCCAAAACTGCTCATCCATGACCATATCGTCATTATTCTCCGTTTCAGCTCCCCTGACTGGTACTTGTCCCTTAAGCGTCTTCTTGCTACGAAGCATCGCCTTGGGCTTGAGGAACAATCGAAGGAGCTGACGGGAGTTGAAATGCTTGTCGTCAGGGAGCAGATTGCGGCCCTTGTGTCTTAACTGGGTTTTAGGCATATTAATGCTAGCGTTTGAGGTAGCAAAGAGAGCGTCGGCGTCGTCGAGGTTTTGGTCTGGAGTGACAAAATCGATTGTGAATGGCGTCTTCTCTTTGCGAACCCTTGGAGCTGCATCGCCCTTATTTCCCTCTGCATAGAGATTTGGTTATTAGAAATCCATCAGGCTCAAGTAGAATGAGATTTGCTATACGAACCCTTAATCTTCCTGATCTTCCAGTGCTCAGGACCCGCCCAGTTCTTCTTCAAGGCCTCGTCGAAGTAAGCCAGGATGTCCTCCTGCTCAGCCTCACGACCAGCACCGAGTCTAACGATGTAGTCGTCGTCATTGACGTCGAACTCTCCGTCTCCGTCGATATCAACATCTCGCATGGGACCTCTGCCTTGTTCCCCGCCCATAGTTTGATTAGCCCAGGCCTCTCCTCCTTGACCATATAGGGCGGTTTCAGGACCACCAAGAACAGCTACATCGAAGCCACCACCCCCGAAATCCCCATCATCGTCGAAGCCACCAGCGTCAAACTCGTTTTCTTGTTCGGCGGCGAGTTCTTCTTCTTCTTTCTCTGTAAGGGCCTTTAGGAATGGGATGTCAAGCGAAGCTGTAGGATCGCCAAGTGCAAAATTCTTTAAAGAGGGGCAGACGTCAAGCTCTTCGATCCTGTCGATATCTGGGAAAAACTTTTGGGCTAGAGCGTCAAGGTCTAAAGGAATTTCTGGAACCTGTTCTTTCTTCTTCTTCTTTTCTGCCGCTTGACTGGCCTCGGTGATGGTATGGTCCATGGTCTCTTCTCCCATTTCTGTAGGTTCGCCCTCAGCCTCATCGTCACCATCTTCAACGTTTACAAGCTCCGTCGGCTCTGTAGTATTTGTCGAGTCTTTGACGTCGTCGCTCGAATCGAAAACAATCCGTCCATGCTCGTCAATAGAGAGCACGTTCAAGAGTAAGCCCTTCGCGCCACCTTCGTCGAAATCTGCAGCTGCCTTCTTGAACAATGGATCCACGGCGAACTCTAGATCAAATTTCTTGAGCTGCAACTGCGACCAGTCCTTCGCTAAGGTTACTTCGGACCGAGTAGCCCTCTTTCTCGCCTTCTTCCTTCCACCTTCTTCGTCGTCGTCATCTCCATCCTCGCCCTCACCCCCAGCACCTTCTTCCTCCTGGCTACCCTTTTTCTTGCCCGAGTTATCAGCCAAACCACTCAGCAGCTTTCCGGTTTCGGTAGCTACAGAGTCTACTCGTGAGGTGTAAATTTTGACACAACCGTCTAGAGTACACGATGCTTTTTGGAAGTTGATGCTGTTTCCTTCTTTCAGCAGCGACATATCGTGGAAATAGTCGATCAAGGCGAAATTCCAGCTGTTAGTCGCATTGATTTTCTAGATTCCATGCGCTTTAGCATATATCTTTCCACGATAAATCGCATCAGAACATACGTTATCGGTAGCCATCTTCATCCATTCTTCGAAATTCGCCAATATAGGCACCTTCTTCACCGGCGTCTGTGCATTCACAGCGTTTACCCCTCCCCTAGCGGCCGGTGTGGATATGAGCATTGGACTGCCGCCATCGTTTACACCCATTGATTTGCGAGGTGTAGCCGCTGCTATGATTTTGTGCAGCTGGGCTTCCTGCAGGGTCTGACGTTTGGCATTTCGACGGGCTTTTTCGGAGTCATCATCGTTGAGGGGGATAGTTATCGTGGTCCCTGGAGCAGGATGGGTAGGTGTCGAGCCGGACGGCTTCTGGTTTACTTTTTTGCGGGGAGGCATGGTTGCTGTTGTAGATGGAGCTCCGGGGAGCTTAAATCCGGGCGATACGGTGTTATCTGCACGGGTTTGAGGTTATTCGGGTGTGTCGCGATGTCTGATGTTCCTAGTCTGTCGTACGAACGCATCCACAGTATCGCGAAGTTTGGAAGCTGTGTGGTTGCTTTGTTTACTTTGAACTGGATCCGTCGACACAACACAAAAACAGCGCCACACCAGCCCTGTGGCTCATGCACAACGCCAAGACATTGTGTGACAGCGCGGTGGGTGGCGGTGTGGCGGTGCTCCATCAGCAAAATGACGTTCCCCTTCCCCTTCAATCATAGTCCGTCTTGTGTCTGTCGGACGGTTACTATTGCTACCTTTCCAATCTACCTTACCTTCTCCGTCGACCCCCCCACACCCACATCCCACATAGTCTCCGACTATCCTGGCACACGATGTTAACTTAATCCTTCGGTCCGCACCTTCCTGAAGTTTTTTCCCTCCTCTGATAATTATTACGTACGTAGCCACGGCGCACAGGTGGGCTGCCTGCCTGACTGGCCTTGGACTGTCCAATCGATAACGGACTCGAAGTGTGCTGGTCGCAGAAAAGTACGGGGTACATGCATGCCATACCAGTGGTTTATATATCACGCCCTGTTGTCGAATCTGCAGCCCTCTTTTTTCTTCCCTTCCTTTTGAAAAATATATATTATTTTACCCAGTATGCGGTGCCTCCAATAGTAATTCTCGAATCCCACACTTGGTACGCTCGAAACAAATCCCTCCTTCGCACGCACGCGAGTCTTGGACATTACCATCGCACAGGGATCACAATTAAGGAGGATATCGAAGTCCCACTTCCTAGGGCATACGGTCATCATGCGACAGGACTTGAGTCGCATAACACGGCACCTCCTGCTGCTGCTTGCGATATTGGCGGTGGCAACTTCGGCCACCGCTGCCACCTCTGGCTCTCCGGATCATGGATCACGACTATTGGTTAGGAGTGCTAAGCCGACAACGCAGCCGACATTTACGGCACTGATCAAGAGGGTTCTCTTGCCTGTGTCGAGGTTGGAAAAGCGAGATCTCGAAGTAAGTTCTTCATATACATTTCTCTTCAGATGTATATTGTATTATAAGATTCTAATAATTTGGTGCCGACTATTGATAGTGCCGCAAAATCCATAAACCGAAATACACCGATAAATGTGCCTTCGTCCGGGAAAACTGCGAAGATGAGGAGGTCGGCTTCTTCGACTACCTCTCCCTTTACTACTGTAACTTTGGCTCCGCAAATTCGGTTCTAAAATTCATCCCTATGGCGGTAATGATAACATGGATGACTGTTCTATTCACGATGATTGGTATCGCCGCCAGTGACTTCTTCTGCGTCAACCTTTCCACGATATCGGCGATCCTCGGGATGTCGCAGAGTTTAGCTGGTGTTACCTTTTTAGCATTTGGGAATGGTTCGCCAGATGTGTTTAGTACCTTTGCGGCAATGAAAATCAATTCTGGATCTTTGGCAGTGGGGGAATTGGTTGGTGCTGCATCGTTCATTACCGCCGTTGTTGCAGGATCTATGGCTATCGTACGGCCCTTCACCGTGGCAAAAAAGTCGTTCATAAGGGATGTAGTGTTTTTTATGCTATCGGTGTCGTTGGGGATATACTTTTTGTACGATGGGAAAATATTATTGTGGGAATGTGTGGCCATGGTGGGGCTCTATGCGTCGTATGTTGTTTTCGTGGTTGGATGGCATTGGTATACAAAACGCCAGAAGAGAAGAAGGATCATTGAGATTAGGACCAGGGGCCATTACACAGATATTTCTGACGAGGAAGTGTTGGAAGAGGAGGAAGACGCCAGTATGGGAGTACAAAGAGGACCACGTTTGACTTTGAATACGGACTTCAGTGCATTGGAAAGAAACGATGAAGATATCAACGAGGATGGTGAATCGGAGGAGGACAGGATTGAGAGGGAAGAGTTTGCGGAACTCAACAGCAGCATGAGACTGGGGAGACCGAGCGTTTCAAGGCATGTTACACCAGTGACACCTATTCGACCGTCTTTGATAGGTGCTCTTGAGGTATGTATCCCCCGCTAAATCTCCAAGATCGGCAATATATACTAACCTCTGTATCAGTTCCGATCTGTTCTACAATCTCTCAACCAGGACAAAAACCTACCAGGAAGATCTATTCATCTTCGGAGTTATTCAGACGATTTACAAGAACCCGGCAGTGCGATCGAGCCAGTCATTCCCCGCGCCCGCCACTCAAGGCATCATTCCACGATTGACGCTAGTGAATTCGAGGCTCGAAGCCGCACACAGCCTGGAGCGAGCCACCTTGCGCCTCCACTTGCAACGGGTGGTAGAGCGCGAGCCGTGTCTGTGAATGATGCGGCTCAAATATCCAACGGGTCGGATTACTTCACACGGCAAACGTCGCAGCGTAATATTCCGGGTATGGTATCACCAGCTTCCATAGCTGAAGAGCCCGCGGACGAGCCACCGCTTATCGCCCTTGATCATGCCTCGCCACTTGTAGCGCCCCCAGGTTTTGGAAACTACCAACTTCAAGTACCGTCTTCGCAACATCTCGCACCACCTGGTTTGTCGCCAATAGCTTCCGAGACAGTATCGCCCTCCGCTAGCCCGCTACTATCCAGTAGAACCAGTAGTCGCGATGGCAGCCCCACACGCTATGTTGATTCCCCACGACCCGTCTCTAGGAGTACTACAGGCAATAACGATATTCCTACTATTAATCTCCCTCCTTCTGCCACGTCAACGGATAACTCAGAATTCATAACACTGCCAGTAAGGCACCCGAGACTATTCAAATATTGGCCTTATGCTATTCTCCCCACCCCGGACGTATTCTTCTCCACACTCTTCCCTACACTCTACACCTTTAATGAGAAGAATATTTGGGGTAAATTTCTCGCCATCTTTTCCGCAGTCCCAATATTCCTTCTGACGATCACGTTACCCATTGTTGACGTTCCTGAGGAACCCAAATCCCGACCGCCGTCGAGGAAGCCCTCTAACGGTGGGAGTGTACTGCCGAGCCCTGCAAGTACAGTGCCTACGGTGAACTCCGATTTCCAGCCGGCCTGGATGAAGGATAGTGATGAACCAATGGATTGGAACAGATGGCTCGTTGCGACTCAGTGTATTACCGCTCCTATTTTTATAGTCCTGGCTGTTTGTGCCGGTAAGTCAACCATTTTACACTCGTAATATTCATGACATATCTAACTAGACAACATATAGGCCAAATACCCCTGCTTTTCCCGATCCTTTATGCCCTCCTCAGTGGACTTGTGGCTCTTTTACTGTTGCTACTATTCACAACAACGGATAGGCCACCCAAATACAGATATCTACTTTGTTTTGTTGGGTTTGCAGTTAGTATTTGCTGGATATCATCAATTGCGAATGAAGTTGTTGGTGTTTTGAAGGCTCTGGGTGTCATACTCGGGATTAGTGACGCTATCTTGGGACTTACGATCTTTGCTGTGGTATGTATCATCTTAATTAAGTCCTTGTCTATGGAAAATGGCTTGTGCTAAATGAGTATACTACAGGGCAACTCCCTCGGTGATTTGGTTGCCGACATCACCGTCGCCCGCTTAGGGTTCCCCGTTATGGCGCTATCTGCCTGCTTCGGCGGCCCTATGTTAAACATCTTACTTGGTATCGGGGGCTCTGGTATATACATGACCATCGCCCCATCATCTGAAAACTACTATCAGATCGAAGTTAGCAGTACTCTGATGATTAGTGCCATTACTTTGTTGGGAACTCTGCTCTTTTTGCTAGCAGCGGTACCACTGAATAATTGGAGAATGACGAGGGGCCTTGGATGGGCTCTCGTAGGGATCTGGGTTGTTAGTACTATTATCAATGTCGTTGTTGAAGTTAGTGGGGCCGGTAAGAGGTTAGAATTCTGACGTCTTTAAGGGAGAAAGGTCAAGTATTCTATTTCTTTGAGGTCGGGTCTTTTCTTCTCTCTTCTTTTCTTTTCTTTTCTTTTCTTTTCTTTTCTTTCGTTCGTTTTATATTTGTCACTCATACCCGGTGGATGGTTTTTGGTTAATTGCTTTGTATCCTGGAGTTTATTCGGGGATGGCTTTTGGAGTTTTGTCTTGCATGCAGATCGTCCACTTCCTTTTTTTTTTTTTTTCCTTTTTCCTTTTTCCTTCGATTGTCTCGCTCGCTTCCTCACCGCCTCATGAGGATGTTAAATTTAGCTCATGTTTCTGATACATCTTGGTTACATACACGACACCATACCATATCATATTCAACATTGCGTATACGTCAAATTCATAATGTATATACTCTAAATCTTTCGTTATATTACTATACGTGTATACATTTGGAGAACCTCGCCCCCTGGTTTAACTTGATGTTTAAGGTGGATGGTGATTTTGCATCACCAAAAGTCTATAGTAAAAGTATATGTACTCTATGGTGACTCTACTCCTTGGATCCATGGAGGTACGACCTCCCAATGTGTTAGCTGGCACACATGCGCATAGTACTCGAGAATGTATTCATATGGCCCCAGGGCTCCTCCCTCCACAATCCCTGCACCAACAAGTATAAGCCGGTAGCCTTTCATTCCCGCTCCCAGTACCCCAAGAGACCCTTCTAGGTTCCATAACCAACATTTCTACGACTTTATTTTCCTGTTCAGCTTTCGAACTCTGTATCTTCCACACCACCGCCTCTTCTAAGATCTCGGATTCCTTTTCCCCCTTTGGATCCCAATCTCTTACATATCTTTTCCTTTTTATTAATTCTTTATTTTTAAGCTTCGTCATTTTTAAAAGAAGGCCGTACATTCTCGTACCAGGGATAAAGTGTGGGCCGATGCTGTAATTCGGGATCCAGAAATAACTTGTATCAGCGCCGATGAAACTAGTGTATGCGCCTCTACCCCTCGTTAGAGGTTCCCAATCTACGCAACTGAACCCAACGTCGTCTAATGATCTTTTCGTCCCATCTCTGGGCTTCATCCAAGTGGTTTCGTCGTTTTCGTAAACAAGTTCAAAGGATGAGATTTCTCCTCTTTTGAATTTGTAGAACAACCAAGTTAGTGCGTCTGGCTTTGTGGTTGAGGTTTGTGATGTATTATTACGATTATTACGATTGTTATTAGTATTGTTATTATTGGTGGTATTGTTGAATTTTAAGATTCCCATGCTGATTTTTTGAAGATTTGGGAGTTTTTTGGAGATGACGTCCGGCATGAAGGGTTTTAATAAAGGTAGTGAATAATAGAAATTCGGATCATGATCGAGAGAAGGACGGTTCCTAACCCAAAGGTTTTCACCAATGATATTGGTCGTGGAATATAACGGCGAAACATTCGTTCTGGTGAAATACGCCCAATGAATAGCCCCCAGGACAACCTCGGGAAGGCTAGTCAACGTCGGAATGGTGTTTATCGCATAGCCCGCGAAGATCACTCGACCTCTTCTTAGATGGTCTAGGAATTCTGGAGTAACGGCTAGTGGGTTTATGTACCGATATGGCGATTGGCCTATCAGGCATTTTGAAAGGCGGGCAGAGAGGAGAGAGCGGTAGGCGGTGCAGACTGTGGTTATTATTGTGGTGAAGGTGGTTGAGACTTGGAGGAGGGGTTTGGGAAGGGCGGATATGGGGTTTGGATAGGTCAGGGAGAGTGTGCAGGGGTGTTCATGGCTCTAGAGGGGGGTTGGAAGAATGGATTGGGCTAATTGTTAATATATTATTCTGGAAGGTGGTATGGAATAAAGACGGGATAGCGTACTCTGTAGATTCCGTTCCTTTCTACGCCTAGTAACTTCATCTCCTCACGCCATTGTTTGGTTTGGACTGGCGACTCGAAGATGAAGTTGATGTTACTGTAGTCGGCATCCAGGAAGTATGAGAATATTTGATAATGGATTTCATGTGGAAGGCGCAAGATTCTATGTATTTTCCATTCTCAAAAAAAATATTAACCATACAGTTAGCCAGACATATTCTGCGTGAAAGATTATATTATATCACTTTTTGAAATTTCTTTCTTCTCAGTTTTATGATATCAAAAAAAAATCAACTAGCAGCTAGTCCCCGGGACTAACTAATCCAAAACTGGAATCCGGGGGGGCCGGGGGGAAAGAAACTGAGGGGAAGGGGGGGGGGTATTTCTAACAGTGCAATATTACGGTTATTCCCTCCTTGCAACGTCGCAGTCATTTTTTCAGGAAAGGGAAGGATTGGACCAATTGAATTCCCAAAGTGTCGCGCGCGCAAAAGCCAGATGCCGATGTTCCGTACATAGACAGAAGACGCTAACTAGCGGGCTCGGTAAGCGGGGGGGGTTTCTGGCGCGGCGGTTGAGGGAAATCTTGTTCTTAAGGCCTTGGGATCAAATGCCAATGCAATACGATCGGCTTCGGGGTGACCAGAAAGGGATGGTTTTATTATAGAGGCTGATTTTGATATAGATATCGACCTCGGTGAGATCTAAACCGGCGAGGAGGATCCCGACGAACGTTCGACTGCGCGCGCGAAGACTAAATCTGGAGATGGGTCTGTAGTCGCGGTGGCCCCCTTAGACGCACAGGTTGGCCGTCGTTTAAATACTTCTTCATTGGAGTCGAAACCCAAGCGCCACCGCCTCAGAGGATCCACTCATTTAACCAGGTGCTGGCTGGCGACGAGAGTGGACAGTACTATTGGGATATATTACCATTTGTATGAGCACTTGCGTGCATCTGTTTGCTGCCCGCATATGACACCTGCACACTTCTTTTTTTGTATAAAAAAAAGATTTTTCGCGACCGGGCTAGAGCTCGAGAGTGGGCGACGAGATGCATGTCTGCTGCGATCGAGTGGATTTGAACTAAACTCTACACAGCTAGGCCTAGGTGAGGTATACATACGTGCATACGCGGCCGATAACGTTAGTAGACTCTATTACAAAGTCGCTGGCGCGCGGGATCACATATTGGCGCGGTATAAGTCACAAGAATTGAATCCTCCCCGCTTCTTCTCCTCTTCATTTTCATTTTTTTTTATAGTTATTCCGACTTCGTGAGACTCCAGAATTGTATGAATCAAACGAATGGTAGAAATGGATCACAAGCCGGTCTCCCTCTCCTCGCTTCCCTATGATATCCTCCACTTGATCTTGACCCAGCTCGACAACCTCCGCACCGAAGCCTGCAAGCCACGCCGCGGCCGGCCTGAAATTCCAACAAATCCAACACATTATACCTTCTTCCGCCCAACTGTCGAGGAACTCCTTGCCCAAAAACCCCATCACTCCCCCCGTCGTGCTGAAAGATGGAGGATCGAGCAATCTAATCTCGAAAGGTCCTATGAATATGAGCCCGCGCGCTCGAAAAAGAAGAGCAAGAAGAAAGATGTCGCCCCGAAGGTTGCACCAGCGCCTTTTGAGGGTGTGTCCATGTTTGACGGGTTGTCGAGGACTAATAAGACTTTGAGAGAGCTTTGTTTTCCGTATTTGTTTAGGAATGTGGTTTTGGCTTCGGATGATTGTTTGACGCTTGATAGGATTGATTTCTATGCGAGTGAGGAGCAGGCGTGGATTTTGAAGCATATCCGGTATGTTAATTCAGCGTTCTTTTGAAATGGTTCGAAGTTGGTTATATCCCGAGTAATATTCGTGCATGTGGCCAAGTTTTATGAATGTTTGATATTGCAAAAGATCCATAAGATTCTTTAAACATAGATCGAACATGGGTATCCTGCCACGAGACTATTGTCAAGCGATAATAATTGACAATTACTGTCGCCAGATCCTTCCGCCTGATGTCGACACATTTAACCTGGCCAAACTCTCTGGGAGGTAATACTCCAAGCGATCTCCTCCCAGATCTAGCAGCAACTTTGGTCCATATCCTCCATTCAATCCCGAATCTTCAGGTCCTTCACTTCATAATCGAACCCAGTCAACTGATCGCCGAATTCCAAAATGTTCTTACCACCGCAACCCCACCAATAACTTTCCCAACCGTTAAGGATGTCTACATAAGCGTTGACAACGAATATATACTTCCCTTTCTCTCCTCTCCCGCAGTTGGTGGTCTAGAATCATTTGAGTACAAGTCCACTTACTCTCTTAAATCCGCAAACAAAGTGAGTTTCTCAACTTTTGGTGTTACAGATGAAGGGAGAGAAAAGGATCCGTTCGGTGGTATGCTTGATCCCAGGGCCGTTAAAGTAATGAGAGGTCTGGCGACGGTTCAGAAGAATACTTTGAAGAAGATGACGCTGGCTGCGTTTATCAACTATGATGGAATTATGGAGATGGTGAGAGTGGGTATTTTGGAGAATATAAGAGAGCTGATTCTTCTTTACGGTGTTGCCTCGGTAAGTATCCTAAAATACATATCCACCTCATGTTCAAGACATCCGAATTTTCGTATAAAAACTTTTTTGTAATATTGGTGTATTTGCTACAAAGAGCTGCGCAAGGGCAATGCCTCACCTACCTCATCTCCGCTACATAAGGTTCGGCCTGGACGAAGATCCTATATCCGCCAAAAACCCGCACTGCTATATGTCCCGCCGAGAACTACTGACGATAGCCCGTGGGGCAAAACAATTGGAAGAAGTATGGCATCGTGATCGGTTCGTGTGTTATGTCAAACGATTGGTTGGGGAAGGACACGACGGGACGGAAGTCGATGAAGATGAGACTTGGTGGATGGATACCTGGGCGCCTGACGGGGTGGGTAATAAGACTGTTATTAGCGATGGGTGGTTGGGTTGATTTCTTTTGATTGTTAATTTGTTACTTTTTCTTTCTTTTTAGGTGGGGAATCCGGGGGATCGGGAGGTAGTCTGAAGGTCTATTGGATTTTATATGGCGGCTGGGGATGTCTTTGAGGGGGTTGGTATCATGATATTGGAGTCGGCTCATGTTGGTCGTCGTTCTTTTGATCGCAAAGCTTTAAAGTTGAGGGTTTCTATGATGGCGTACAAGGACTCCGCGCAGGAAAATGACATAAGTTTGAGATATTTGGATTCACTTATATTTATCGGGCATACACTGCTCTTGTATATCGGAGATTGGAAGCTATGCAGCTGTGTATTATATTTGTAGTATCGAGAGCACTGTAAAATATTGTTAACATCCACCCCTAAAATTAAAACCTCACAAACTTCAACTTCTATGCTACTAGCATACTTATACTGACGACAATTAATAGTATCGATTCCCTCTCTCCCTCCCCTTCTCCGACTTTCCAGAGCCTACCCTCTACCGGTGGCGCTATGATATAATGTAATCCGCGACATCCGCCCCTATCATATGTCCTGCGTTGCCCCCCAAAATCCAACAGCCCGTTTGAACCGAGGCAAACAACCCCCCTGCGGCCCTGTTGCCATTTCCAAACGCGATTCCATTGAACATCAGCGCCCCCAGCTGGCCAGCCAACAAAGCGAAGCGCATTTCCCTTAAACTCCTCCACCACACCCCATAAACACTCCATCGTCTGTACCACCACCCCTCCTCCCTCCCCTTTCTCCGCATAGTATATACCACCGCCTTCCTCCACGATGCCGTCCTCGACCACAGGCTCCTCGCCGCCCGGTGCCGCTACAATAACCGACATCCCGCAATCGGAAAATATAGATGGTTTTGATTTCCCCTTCGCCGCTGCACCGGATATTAGTACGTCACACAAAACAAACACCCCAAAACAAAAAAAAAAACCGACAATTAAAAAAAAAAAGTATCGACAAAACAAAAGGTTTCTGACAAAAATGAAATTATCATATAGTCCGGTCAAATCAAAAGGACGCGTACTTCCAAGGCGTGATCTTAGAGCAACTATCGACGATTCTTCGAAATATCTATGGCGCTCGAATCCTTCACAAGTTCAACAACGAAGCTAAGGTTCTGGCCGACCTGTTGTACCTCGGTATCACAACTTTGATCGGTAGCAGAACGCTGGGCGAGGAATATTGCGATATCGTCCATGTAGATGCTGACAGTAGACGGCTGCCACATTTATTTGTAAGGAAGCTCCGTTTGACAAATAATACATATCGCCAAACCATAGGGGAAGGACTAACCGACTGGTATCTATAAATGTTTATTTATAATATAGCAACGGGCCGGTTACATAATCTCCGTCGTAATTCTTCCTTACATAACCTCCAAATTCGCACCAAAGCTCCGAGCCCGAATACGGATGAACCTAGACCGACGAGCTGCCAGACGAGCATTGACAAAAACCACAAACAACGATGATTCGATGAAAGAACGTTTCTTTAGATTCCTACATAGGAACTTGGATAGCTTTTCGGGGGTTGAGAGCATGGTTGCTGTGCATCTGGCCTTCTTTTATTTTACGGGGGCGTATTATCATGTCTCTAAGAGGATCTGGGGGATGAAATATGTACGACGTTCTTTTGCCTTTTTTTTTTCTCCTCCTCTTTCTAGATTTGAGGTACGGAATTGGTGAAGGAGGGGACAATCGCTGACCTTTTACTTGGTTTTTACAATAGATATTTACAAAGAAGCTACAGCCTCACGAGCAAAGAGTTGGGTACGAGGTTCTTGGTGTATTGCTACTCCTGCAAATTGTCGTGCAGACCTATAGCAAGATGTCAGAATACATGTCGGACGGAACAGAAGAACAAGCCCTCCAGAGCTCAAAGAGCACAGTCAGCCCGAACATCATGGCAGGAGGCGAAGAAGCTGGAGTCGACTTGGATAATCCAGAGATAATGGCATTCGTTCACGGTGAGATGGCAAGGAAGTGCACACTGTGTTTAGAGAATATGAAGGATCCGACGGTATGTTGTCTATCGCTATGGTTATGGCGTGGTATATGGTTTTAGTGGCTGGTACTGACAACGTGATCCAGTTAACCCCTTGCGGTCATATGTTCTGCTGGACGTGCATCACTGAGTGGTGTAGGAACAAGGTAAGCTAGCTTGCGACACGCATTTGTTAGTTGAACAGTAGCTAATTGAAGTATTAGCCCGAATGTCCGCTCTGCAGATCTTCATCCCTACCGCAGCACCTCCTCGTCCTTCGCGGCCAGTAGTGAGCCTGCAGAAGTCTGATCCTACAGTAATAGGAAAAGTTCTCTCCTTTGTCTGATGTCACGCGAAAAACGTTGTACGTTTGGAGACGATGGGAAATGGAAACTTGGGATTTAGATGGAAATGTATAACTTCTTTTGTTTTATTGTTAGCATGCCGGCATATTTAGCATATCCATTGTTTCCTTTATCCTTTTTTTATAGATCTTTAGAAAACTTTTGTAATATTACCAACTTGGCCATACCTACCAAATTAAAATACAGAGTACAGTGCATGCATGCACGCATATGCGCATCCCATCTAGTTAATGAAGTTGTTCGAGTTGGACCTGTAGCTCATCTCCCTAAATTGGCTAGCGAATCCCGCTTAATATACTTCTTTTGTCGAGAGACTTGTTGCATTTTCGACGACATGAATTGAGGGATTATGTGTTGAACTGGATCGAAGAATATGTAAAGCGGACACAACTGCGATCCAGTCACGAGATTGAGCCCGATGTTTCCTAAAACAAAGAGCTAACATTCACGTCCAAATATATATAGTTATGGGTTGTATCTCGCTCGTTTTTGCAAATATATATATATATATATATATATATATATATCTAGATATGAAGTCGATGATCAAAGATTCGAGCTATCTCCTGTTGACGAAGAAACTGGCCAATGCATCCAAAAGAACATGGAAGCGTCTTTGACCTTAGGCTCCTCTCACAATAGTTCGGCCTTCAGGAGCCATGGTGCTAACGGAGGAGACGATTGCGACAACATTAATAAGTAATGGATTCGTTCGCGCTGTATTTCTATTGTTGAGATACTGTGAGACCAATCGTTGAGGTACCTAAGAGCCTGTAAGCTGCATGTCTGTCATATTTTACCTTTAATCAAATAATATAAGTATAGAAATCCTAATCAGAGATCATACTCAACTTCAAATCAATCTTTAACAACTTGGGTAATTCCGAATTCCGAATCCTCCTCAATTCCCCATCCTCATACAATAAAAGCCAATGCTTTTCATCCTCCAAAACAAGAACTTGGGGATCATCTTTCGATAACCCAGCAGCGGGCCTCGAACCCAGCTGTCTGCGGCCGACTCTCTATCTAGATATCTACAGTTCCACCGGTGGAACTTATAGACTTCAAGTCTTGTGCAAGGCTTGGTAGCGCCGAACTACCATACGGAGAGGCGCCATTTAGTTCTCGGTTTGCTCGTTTTTGATCTTCGGAAACCTTTGGATGTGGGCAGTTGGCGTCTGTGTGTCCCTGGACGAGACAAGTATACCATGTCGCCGACGTCAATTGCCGGTGGGGCCAAATGGTCTTGGTTGAACGTTATCCTCGTACGTTCATTTGCATATGCGCAGGCATCTGAGACTCGAGGCTAGAGGCGTCAAACCTCTCTACGCATGCAAACCGCGCCAAATGTAGCGCTTATGCCAGGTGGCCCAAGCTTGCAGGCTGGTTTACAAAACAACTTGTCCCTGGAGCCGTCTTATTCTATTCTGTGAAATACTAAGCTTCTGTCAGTTATGCCCTATGTTTCATTGGTATTTTGGTTAAGATTCTCGATTTACTTACCCGGCAGACGGGTTTTCTTCCTTTTCACCACTGGTCTCATACCCAAAGCCCCCAACGGTGCCGGTGGCTTTACCTTCGACACGCTTTTCTTGGACACACCGGCTAGTTCTGGATCGGTGATGCCGTGGACTATATATAGTAGGTCCTCTCTTCCTCCTAGTGCTTTTATTATCCTCGTATTCTGGCACGTAACTGTCGTTCTCTAACTTATCACGTAGTATATATACCATTTTATTTGTTGGCTCGTGGTAGCCTTGAATCCATCGCAATAGATTTTGAGCGAAACCGAAATTAGTCTCGAGAGGTAAACCGACTATATATATTGCTGACGATTTGGATGAAAGGTCCCAGATATTAGAAATCGACGAGGGAACGTAAAAGGAGAGTGCAAGAGGCACGAAAGACCGATGAATGTTATAACTCAGATGACGACGACGACAATATGATGGCGCATCAGTCGCAAGGGAACAAGATATATCGAAAACAAACGAGGAGGCGCCACGTGCGCGTGGGGCAAGGAATGAGAACGACCTATATAAAACCCCAAGGGGCGATGGGCAGGGAGAAACAGAGACCTAGATGACGAGAAGATGTTTGGTGAGGGTGGGCGATGAGGGGGTAGAAGAAAACCGTGGTGGAGGAGAGGTGAGGAGAAAGTTGGAGAAGGTGGGAGACTATTTAAATGATTCCGCCACTCGAAGATTGACCCACAGATCAATTCAGATATCAATGTCCCAACCATGATGATATATCTCAACATCCAATCCTGTGAATATCTTAGCATGCATGGGCTATAGCACATTGCTGCCGAGGCGTCGTATACTATAAGGCTAAATAACTACCAGCATAGTAAACAGTCCGTGTATTACCAGACAAGGATATAAGTTCCGGATGAGATTAACAGGCTACGAGAGATGAATACAGCTAAGTACTGAATTTTAATATGATAAACCCGAGTGAGGTGACATTAATCTGGGCTAGTATCTAAAATCTGTTTGTACATACTAATAGAACTATACACTAGGAGGTAGTATTGCTATATATATCCACTAGCGTCGAACCCAGGCGCCCGAGGCAGGGTATATCCACAATACTGCAAATATACTTGACGGTGCGTGCACTTGGCCTGACTAGCTGACTCAAAAATACTATGAGGATGGCTAGGAGTGAATATAAAGACCAGACTGTAGAGTAAAATGCATGCCCTTGTGAGCTTCACGCTTCCCCTTGAGTGCGTGACTACTTAATATGAAACTGAGGTTGTGTGGGACTGGGTGCAGTTAAAAAATAATTCTAATAAATCGAATTCGGCGTCATATTTATTTCCCCTCTATTATAGTTTTTATTACCACTGAACCTGTATGTACGAAGAATCTAAATCAAGAAGGGAAAGGGAAAGAAACGAAAGAAAAGAAAGAAAAAAAGAAGGGAAAAGCCAAGCCCCAAAGCACAAGAAGACTCGAGGTTGAGAACAAAATCACCAGGAAGTTAAGAAGGGGAAGGGGAGAGAAGGGGTGGGGGCAGAGGTTTTAGCATAAAGCCTGCATCTCGCTAAGAGCGGGAAGTTATTTTAGACGGTCCTGCAGATGCACCCTCATTAGCCTGTGTAACGACAAAAATCACATTGTTAAGGAATCAAGATCGAGAGAAATGCGAACTTACTGCAATATGCGAAACCACATCCTTATAGACAGCATCGATACTCTTCCCACCATCGACCTTAACCACCTTCTTCTGCCCTTCGAAGTAATTAACGACGGGCATGCTAGTCTCCTTGAAGGTCCTGAATCTCTTCAAAATACTCTCCATATTATCATCACTCCTTCCGCTAGTCTTTCCACGTTCCAAAAGTCGCTTGGTCATGGTATCTTCATCACAATCGAAGAACAAAGTGAACTGGCTGGGAACAACCACTTCCTCGAACTTCAACGCCTGATCCATCTGTCGTGGGAACCCATCGATTAAGAACTTGGATTTCTGGCTTTGCTGGATATTACGCTTCATTGCGTTTTCGAGGAGGACGATGGTAACTTCCATTGGCACGATCTTGCCTTCGCGGATGTAGGTCTTGATTAAATCACCATAGTCGGTTCCCTCGCGACTTTGCTCTTCGCGGAGAAGATCACCGGCTGAGAGGTGGACGAAGTCATATTCCTTGACTAGCTTGGCGCATTGAGTACCCTTTCCGACACCTGGGCCGCCGAGGACGAAGATGACCTTGATCTCCTTGGGGTCAAAGATGGGGCCATCGTCTCGGAGCTTGGGGAGGCCATCGGAATCGGATTTAGCAGCTGGAGCGGCAGGCATTTTTGGTCTTTCTAATAAATAGGAAATTATTGTTTATTTCAGCAATCTGATACCCTTTGTATGCTACCTAGCCATGGTGCCAGGAGAATTTAATTTTATGATAAAAAAGAACATACCCTTTCTATTATCCAACACTGCAGCAAAAGTAACAGCACCGACCGCAAATATCAGCACGAAGGGCCAAGCTTTTAATTTATCGTCTTTCGGAGGTCGTGGTGCGCCTGGTCCACCGATAGGTCCACTGGCTGAGGTAGTTGGCCTCGAAGGTTTTGGGGTCTGTTGTTCTTGACCGGTGACGTAGTTTCGGATAAAGCTTCTGGGAGCAGCAATAACACCAGCAGCAGTACCAGATCCAGAAAGTCTAATAGCGCCTTTACTGCTGACACTATTGCCCTGGCTGTGATAAAATAATTGAGTTTCAGAAAATGTTCTCAGCTGTAGGTTTCGTCCTCGAGGTATCTGACGGGTTTTGGAGAGCGAATGTAAGGATTTTGTAGCCCTTTGCAGGGAACGGGTGGTCGAGCGGAAGGAGACGTTCATTGTCGCTGGGTAAATGCGAATATATAGGTAATATCCTCTTTTTCCCTCTTGTTTTCCAACGTCGGAAAAATAAAAAAAATAAAATAATAAAATGCTGTACCTCGCGGGGGCGGGCAGGCGGGCAGGACTGGCAGGCGGGCAGTGTCCGGGTCAGGCTTTTTGGGGTGGGTTTTTTCTCGGGACACACGAAAAACGCGGAGTGACCGTTTGACTTGACTTTCCCACGTGGGGCCTGGCACGAAATTGACGGAAGTGACTTAGTCGAGTAACGCTAGACGAGGCAATTGCAATTGAAGCAGAGAAAAAGCTGTCGAGAATGGGCTGATATGATATGTTTGTGGTAGTTAATGTTCGGATCTATGGAGGGAAGGGGAGGGAAGGAAAAGGATGATATGATAAGGAGGTTATGATGCTTGTTCGTTCAGGAGACAGCTGAGTTATGTAATCTCAATCCGCTAGCTAATTAACTTGTTCGAGGATGCTGAAATGAGAAGTTATTAATAGCAGTTGGCCAATTAAACTGAAGAGCTTGGTCAGGACAAAACAGAGCTGCCCCGAACAGGCTTTCCCTGCCGGAGCACACACATATAGATAAATATATGTTGGTATATGCTTTTTGGAGGATCAGATGAAGGCTTGTAAATTTATATCTCGAGTGTAGATGCATATTTAAATGGTAGGTATTCCAAGTGGGCATATGTTATATCAAGATATCTCCAGGGCTTCGAAGACAGCTTTCTTTGGTGTATCTCCACACTCCATAATAGGGAAAGCGCCATGTGTTGTTTCTCCATAGTAAATTATATTATATCCAACAGATGGTAATATAATTAGTCTCGGTGCTGGCAGATAATTTCTGCCTGGTTAGTGGTAGATTGATACTAGATGGTTTCATGTATATGGCTGTTAGTATCACATCCGGCCTTTGCGTGGATGGTTGTGTATATGTCAGCTGCGTCGAGTGTTATAAGTCAGAGTCACATTTCCCCAGATATACACCCCCTCAAGGTATCCTAGACCCGAAAGCCCTATTGTCTAAATATCTCAAATCGAGGCTGTTAAGATTCTCCTTTGGTAGTGGAGGTGATTAGAATTTCGTAGTTGGCGATCAATATCCTGGTCCGGGCTCTTGAGTTTTTGGCTTCGGTACGCGGAGCATGATACGCTTGAACAGCGTCCGAACATTCCGGTGTCCCACGCTAGCCCCTCATCTAGCGATAGCATGATGTATGTACTCTCGATTGGATTTTTTTGAATCCACAAGCCCGGGCAATAGCTTAGCTTGCCCGGGGCCCTGGTAAAGATCTGTATGTATATCATCACCACTTGTAGACCAGTGCAACGGAGGCCAGTGGAATAGCGATCCGCTCGCACTCCACCCTGGTGGATCTTTGTCCATGGATATGTGAAGGAGTAAACCAAGCATTTGGTTTCGGCTCGCTTTCCGGATTTCGATCTATCAAGGCTTCTCTTTGTGGTGCCCGTCTAGACATTTTAATTTATAAGTCAGTATATATATTACGTACATCGTGCATCAGTTTATGAGATGAAGCGACAGATGTTACCCGCACGGTCCCGACAAAGTATTGAATACGTACCCTAGATGCCTGCCAATGCCGTATGTATCAAGTGCGAGGTTAGAAAGAGTAGGTAATATTAATACCTTCGAAGTATGCCCGGTGATATAATTATGCATAACAGCATCGCGGAAAAAAGACAGTTTGCGTTGTTGTTGGAGGGTGTCTCGGATATAACAGGCATTTTGCTCCGACCGGCTGTTGGCAATTGCCCTTCCAAGCCAAATCCACATTGCAATTAATTGTTGGTGAGCAATCTCACACGATCCCAACCCCAGCAAGCTTCAACATTCCCCAGTCGCCGGTTCCACTCATCCTCCAGGTCGCTCGTAGCCATCTTCCGGGATCCCGTACTACTATCTTCGATATCCAATCTGCAAAAATGCTGGGCGCCATCGCGAGCTTGAATGCTCGTATCCGTTCCAACAAGGTCCTGGACTACTTTTGCTCGACCCGTAAGTTCAACGTCGAGAATGAACAACAAGAGAAAACACCTCAAATCATACAATCCAGTGCTAACCATACACAATATTGCATCCTTAGATTTCTGGGGCCCGGCTTCGAACTTCGGTATTCCTCTGGCAGCCATTGCAGACATCAACAAGGACCCAGAAATGTAACTTCTACCACGTTGCCTTCGCCGTCGTCCCAACAGCTTCACAAGTCGCTGACACCGTTCCCGGCACATAGTATCTCAGGACAAATGACTGGCGCTTTGGTTGTTTACTCGGCTGTCTTTATGCGATACTCGTACGTTATTCCCAAATCCTCTGGCGCAGCATGGTCCCTCCAAGCGTTTGGTACGTGTGTTATAGTAGGCACAGGTCGCTAATTATTTTTGAAGGGTTGCTGTCACACCTAAGAACTATCTTCTGTTCGGTATGTTCGGTTTCTCTTTCCATTCGCAGAGCTTTCAACAATGCTTCTTTTCTTTTTTTTATTTTCTGTGCAATTGCGCTAACAGCTTGTAGCTTGCCACTTCATCAACGAGTGCTCCCAATTGACACAAGGATACCGATATCTGCAATACCATCAGTAAATACACACCTATCCCACCCCATTTCAACCTTATACAATCAAAGTCTAACCATTGATGCTCTACATTTTAGATGGGGAGGACGGGAAATTGCCCAGAAGGCTAAGGAAGCAGCTGGCGAGGCTGCCGGAAAGGCTGAAGATTCCGTTAGCAAGGCTGTCAGCAATATCAAGTCTTCGGCGGGAACAAATTAAAAAAAGAAATACTATTTTGGAAGGTGAAGCTTCCCGAATTTCTTTTTCCTTCGTCCCATTAGACGGCTATTTTAATGTTATCGCATCTCGTCTGTACATTAGCATTGCATCGCGCATCCTCTGTGAGAGTAGAAAAAAGAAAAAATGGGATTTTAGTTATCGTTCGTCCGATCAACCGGGAGTCGCCTTAGTGAAGACTACGGGAGTCCGGTGGGGAACAGTTGGCGTCTGGTTCCGTTATATTCTAATTTTCTCCCCTTTGTAAAACGGCAGCTTTGGTTTGCGCGCTAGTATCTAGGTACATATGCACCTGCGTAGTTCGTTCGGCTAGAGGGTCTAGGTCGACTCGGGGTCGGTTTGTGCGGCTCTCGTAATACCGTTCAGCTAACTGTTTTCATGTGAATATCTATACGCAATGTATTTAACAGACCCGGTATCAGTAGTTGATTAGCAGTCTCAGAGTCGTTATAAAAATCATCGTCTAAGTGCCCCTAGACATATAATCGACAATCGACAGCCTGTCGACTTTGTGGATTTGGTGTGAGGCAAATAGCTAGGAAAAAATACCACACCGACAACACCGTCTCTCTTCGAGGCTTCATTCCTCACAATATATACACAAGAATCTATCAATACGCCAGCCTCCGCCATACCATGTAGTCCACGGCACACCGCCCAACGGAACAAAAAAAATATATACCAATCTCAGACCCCCAATCGGCCAGCCAGACACTGATGAGCCAAAATTACTCAAACAAACAAAAAAGAGGAAACCACCAACCTTGAACAATGGCGAAAATAATCACCATCATCAAACCAATTATCTACCACCAACGTCTCTTCCATATCGTGCCATCCCTCCATCATCACCCGCTGACGCCTCTAACACCACTGGAGATTGTTAGACGGCCGAGTGCACCCCACTTGCGACAGCATCAGCAGTCTTGTAGCGTTCGGGTACATCGGATCATACCCCCCTACTGGCCGAATCGTAAGACGTCCGTGGGGGATGTAGGAGAGAAGGTCTCGGGTTTAGTGGTGCGATCGGGTGTGTTTCTTTAGTACTGGGGGGATTTTTGCGTCGAATGTGTTTTGTGGGGGGGGGGGGGGGGTTTGGGATGTGTCGTGAGAGGACTGTGGACGGTGTGCGTGCATGGGTGGGTGTATTCTGGAATTGGGATGTCGAACGTAGTAGGTAAGAATTGTCGGGAATGGAAATATACCGGTCAGTTTTTACTAATAGACATCTTAGTCTCATAGTATTGGAAATATATGATAAAAGAATATGATTTGTTAAGAATAGAAATAATTCTTTATTAATATATCTCTATAAATTGGAGCTTCGAAATTTCGACCGTTTAAGACACATATTTGTCCCGTAAACCAGACTGGGCACGACATATATATACTAAAGAAAAGTAAAAAAGGGAAAGAACTACACAGCCAATACGATATATCTACTGATATCCCACCATTAAAAATGCCAAAGGTAGGGAATCCATGTTGAATATTCGGACGTTAGAAGCCCGATAAGTTCTTCAAAATTTCCTTGTGAACATCCATAAGTGACCCCAACCAAGAAACCAAAATACAACTGTCATTTTTTTTGAGCAATATTGTTGCTCGAATGTCGGTTTATTTATTGATGCGTCGTACCCTCGTTGCATTTATGTATAACTGGTATGCTACGACTGATCTTAGTGGCTCCCATCATTGATTACCAATATGCTTAGAAATCCCAATACAGTCTACACCACATATACGTAATTGCATTCCGAGGGTTGCCTCATTGGCAAACCTGCATGACTACGATTTTGGAAGGTCGGGAAGGGGGATTTTGGTTGTTTATAATTAGTTGCTGCCGTGCCGCCGAACGGAATCGTTTCGATGCTGTCCGGATACACGACCGAGATAATTTATGCATTATTGCAGGGAAATCGACGGGTTTTCTGGGGCACTGTTAGTGAAGGTCGGGTCTGGTTTATGAGACAAGGCTTTGTTGCGGTTGGAAGTATTTTCATGGCTATTTCATCGGATTTATTCTTAGGAAACGTACTCTTTTCACTCCGACGGTGACTTTCTATAAGGGTGACCCCAAAAATTTATCTAATATGTCCGTCTCCCCCGACGAAGGAGGCTTGAACTGTAATCCAACCTTTTTTTTTTTTTTAATTCATTGATTTGCTCATTATTTTTTTCTGTCCTTTCCGAAAAACAAAAGCCTCCTGGAACTCTTGAAAGCCATCCTTTAGATTAGAGATTCCTCCAACATGTATCTTGAATCCTAAACTCTAGACTGGGTACCTCATCCAAAGTCATTGATAATTTCGATTTTATGTGGGCAGCCCTCACCCGTGGAGCATACATGAACAAATATTTGGTTGAGCTAGGCTGCATGCGCACGGCTAAACATTCGATCCGAAGCTTATGATTTAGCTAAATTCGAAAATTTTTTCTCTTTCTTGTCCTTTCCTTTCCCTTTTCCCTTCCTCCCGTCTTCCTTGTCTCGTACCCAGACCTCTCGATGGCGTTGCCCTTCTTTACATTTGTTTCCCCTAAAGCTCTATCTTCCCCCGACTGCGACATGACCACATAGGAGCCGGCACCCGAAATAGATCACAAAAAGAAAGAAAGACGGAAAGGCAGGAAAGAAAAGATTGAAGGACCGAGTTGAGTCATGTCTAATTGGCTCTGTCGACGGTAGACTCAGCGTATGAAACAAATACGTATCGATAGCAAGGGTCCAAAAGCCACAGCCTTACGGAGTTCCGATATCCTTATCTATATCATCTGATAGCCCTGGCTCGCCCCCGCGCTTATAGTGAAATTTAGGCCCAAGCGTATACGTCCACGGGTATTATAGGATCCACTCCTATATTCTAAATTTATCTTGTGTTTATTGCGTAGATCCCGATTTATGATAAAATTAAGGGTTGATCTAAAGATAGGATTAGTTATATATTAGCTAGAGGCGGGGGGCCTGATGGTAGTGTAATCTAATCTATGGTTGAGCAGGAACGATGCATGCAGGTGTGCATATGCATGCGTTTGCGCGATGAAGGATGTTAGAAAGGCTCGCCTGGATAAATATCTATGTACAAGCCCAAGCAGAATCGAGTCAGAAAAAAAGAGGGCCAAAATACGTGGTATATACACTAAAGACTATGTAGAGACGCTCTAGTCAGTAGGATCAGTTATACCACCAGTCTTGTGACTCGTGAAACGCCACAAAGCAGCCCAATGGAAATTTCGAAGACTTTTTGGGGGGGAGCGGAATTGAAAGATTATCTGTTTCAAGTGATTGAGGCTATTTCAACCATTGGCCATTTTACTCATGTAATGCATAGTTTGCTTTCGAGGTCAGGCTGGGGAGGACTTCTCGCTCGCCTGATTGTTCCGATTAGGAAATTCCACTTTTTTTGTCCAATCAGAAGAGGCCTTGGTGCATGCAGAAACCCGCATGGGAGGAGACGGTCGACATGGGCGCGACAGACGTGGGATATGGTTGCCGACGGTTCGAATTTTGCGATTTTGAAGATGTATAAAGTCGTCAGTTTATTTTCTGGAATTGAAAGATTTATTACAGCAAGTATGATAGGGACTATCTCTATGTCGATACCTCAAAAACCCGAAATCGTCTTGTTCTCGGAGCTTTTTTATTCTGTTTCAATGTTTCTATTTAAAATATAAAAGGATTCGAACCCACCATACGATAGCAAAACGGCCCTTTCACATTTACCACAATAACAACACTTGTATCTATTTCAGAATGGGTCGAGCTGATAGAGTCTCCAGGGCTCGTAAAACAGGGTCAAAAGCTCGAAGCCAAACCAACGGACAATCTGAATTCCAAGAGGGTTATCGTGCTGGCCCGAGGATATATAGGAGTAGTAAAAACACCCCAAAGTATATTACCGATGCTGTTGCAAAAGCGATTTCGGAAGGCGCGAAAGATGAAGATGTTTTGGAGCTACTGAAGCCCTTTGGGAATTATAAGTAAGTTGGAATGAACCCCAAATTCAATTATGTTGAAATTTTCTGAGTGGATTATTTCTGATTTTGTCCTCCTACGACCCTAGTGACCACTGGTTAAGCTACAGAATTAGAGTGGAAGGGAAAATTCCTAGGAGGAACCTATGTGCAACGGATCATAATTTCATCCGGCGGGAGACCCTTCGCGCTATGCGGGAGGGGCGAGAACCCCCGAAGTTCAGGTTCATCCATGGACGGGAGGTCAAAGATACAGTAGTAAAAAGGCTCACTAAAAAACTTACACTTGATAGTACAAGCTTAGGTATGAATTCTTACCCAGTGATTTGTATTTATCCATACCAGTCTGGGTCACTTTTGATAAAGTCTGGGGAGTAAATTCAAGCAAGCCTCACCAGTATATTTTGATTGCGTTGAACTAAGTATGTATGTTGTTAACAGAGCTAGAGGCAGACGAAGATGAGGGCCATCGAAACATCGAAGTTGTATATCCTGGTGATGACACCCAAGTTAATACATCTGGTACCTTCGACGAAGATTACTTCGAGGAGCTCGATGCACCTGGCGAACAGCTATCTTATTTCGAGGAGCTCGATGCACCTGGAGAACAGCTATCTTATTTCGAGGAACTCGATGCACCCGGCGAACTGCTATCCGGTTTCGAGAGCTATGGCCCGGACGGTTTGAATTGTTTCCCGGAACCGAATAGCGGGTCATTTCTGCCAAAGAGTACACTAGGAGGGCGAAGCTGCCCGGGTGAAGCACACACGGCCGACAGAACATCTGATACCTCGGATGTTTTTGGTTCAGAGAGCTGGCTCAGGAAAGCTAAGGATATTGATATGGAAAGTATAGCGACCTTTGTTGATAAAGTACAACAAGAACTACGGGAGTCTTGGACCAGAATTCAAGTCGAGATGGAGGAAAATGGGGAACCAACGGAAGCTGAGCCTGGGATCCCAGATATCGATTACGGGGGTCTCACACATGCTGACTCCCACGAGAAATGGTCAAAATATGGGCGCGATAAACTGAACCAATGGCTCAAAGAGGGTGAAATGCTTGCTTTAAAATGGCTTCTATGGATTATAGAGAAACAAAAGGAATCAGGTGACAGCTTACACACCTGCTACCTACGTCTCGGTGGTATATGTAGGCCCACAGAGCAATATCTATACTTCATGGACTGGGATACTTCTAAGATGATGCCGCCACCTCATATTCTTTTGTCTCTCTTTGAAAGACCAGAATCCATCCCCTTACCAATCCGAGATGCCTTCCATGATCAACTCCCAAAGATTGGGGCTCCCACACCCGAAGTACGAGAATACGAATCAAGGGAACTTCGCAGAATATTCGAAGCCAACTTTGCGGAAGTCATACGGACTTCGCAAGCTCATAAAAAGAACGAAATCTGGAACAGAGGCTTAACTTCCGTCACGGTCCATTTACTTGAAATCGAACGAAGATTCGGACCCAATCATTATCTTTTGATTCGAGCGATATTCCGTTTTGCTACAGTAATGGAGCGGGCTCAGTTAGAGAGTATAAATGACAAAGACATCATTCCTCTCCTTTTTATACTCCTCAACAAGATTTCCCGACTTAAATTGGAAGATAGTCCGACTGGAGATGTGCCACATGCACTGATACACTTGTATCGGTCTCTTGTGAGAATACGGAATTTCGAAGGGGCCAAGAGGTGTCTCGGGCACTACAGAAAGTACAAGATGAGAATTGGAATATGGGATCCCCGGGATGAAGAAATCTTTCACAATAAGCGGCTCACATTGACTGGTATGGAATATTCACACAGCAAGGATGAGAAAATGCAGGCCAAGGGACGTGAGCTTCTTCGGGAAGCCATGAGTTTTTTCGGGAGGAGAAAATTCAAAAATCAAATAATTGGCGCCTTCGGAACTACCGTTGCTGTCTTCGACTTCCTACAAAAAGGTAAATATCTACGGTTTTCCGGGTCACCCGGGGAGGCCATTGAAAGCCTTCTCATGTCGATCAAATATTCCGATAAACTCCCAGAACATGAATTGTCAGCGCGAAAATTCGAAGGTGTATATGAACTCGGACTGTGCTACGAGAAAATGGGGCTGTACTGGAGGGCGCTGGTTTGTTTCCACGACGATTATTTCTACAGGAAGCGGTCTGGGCTTATCGATACCAGTGCTAAGACCGTAGCGGCTTTGAGGCGTAATCTGGCGAAATGCGGCCTCTCAGAGCAAACACGACCGACGGACCATGCCCTGATGTTCCTGCAAAAAACTCCGAAGCACGATTTTCAGACCTTTGAAACGAGGGCAAGACCCTGTGCGCATGAAGATGATAATCTTGAGCGGGAAAAGGACTTTATTTCCACTGATGAGGATCGCGCACTACTCGATAATCCCTGGTATGAATTTAATAAAAAAATCGATGGGGCTTTCGACTTGTTTCTACAATCTATTGGGTCTCTTGCTACTGCGGTTAACATTATTGCCAATATCCTAAGTTTCGGTTATTACGCCAGGAAGTGAGGCCTCAATCTTGACATATGCATGTTTACTGGTTTACGAGACAAATGTTTACTTGTGTTCCTATTTAAGCTTATTTTACGAACCATTCGAATTATAGCATGTTTTCCTTCCTTTTCTTGATTGTTTCAGTTGGTCAATTTCCTCATGTATTTGATGTCTAATGAATGGCTTCACGTTCGGGCTTCTAGCTAACAATTATATTCCCGTGCTTTCAAGATGAAGCTGGAATCTTTCACGACGTTCGAGGAAAACCATTAGACCTTCGGGTTTCCAATCGATCTATGGGCTAAAAAGACATTCAGGGAAAAGAATAATGATTGAGGATTAGTGGCCCTACTGTTGTCCTTGCGGATACAACCCCACATCTTTAATTTACATTCTGACTTTATATAAACTTGGTATGAATAACTTCATTAGCATACGTTGAAAGCAAATTTGTCTCGCATAACCAGCCGCCATTACCCCGCAAAAGAAGTTCATTACCTTAGTAAACACCCCCAGGATAAGCCAGTTCATCAACAATCTGCCATTCTTCGCTTTCATGATATATCTTTCTGATGGGCCGCAATAATTGGTTGAGCGCACTGATCACTAGGTTCTTTAGATCATTTGGCGATATAGTTCCATCTGCATAATCCCTTTCGACCTCATCATAAGAGCTATAGTGACGCTCCTCGCCAGTAATCAAGTCAGATATGCTTATAATGCTACCCTTCGGGGCAGATGGGAAAATAAATGACTCTTCTTCTTGAGATATGGGATTTTTGCCCTCGAGTAAATTATACCCCACGGCGCGATGTAGGCGTTCGAAACGCATTTCAGCTATTGGCCAGATGATATCGCGCAGGATACCGAGGACTCCATTGCTATTGGTGATGTCACCTGGATTGCAATCGGCCTCGGAAACCTTTTGATGCACGATGGCCGGGCTGTCCAAAAATTCTATTTTCCTGTCCGAGGCGTGAGACGAAGACATTTTGGAAGTAGAAGTTGGGGAAGGAGGGGCCGACGACGAAGGGGAAGACGACGGGGAAGTGTATTTCAGGGATGGAACCATGTTATTCATGATGTGTTCCCGGGGTTTGTGATTGATCAGGGGCAGAAACGTTGCAGAATGGGCGAAAAGGTCGTACTAGAGAGTTGATTAGTCTCTGTTCTTTTAAGGGTCCAAAGTGGCTATCGTTTGGGAGCCAGAAAAAAGAATTCAAACTCATCATACCTGGTCGAGCCCTCCGAATTGGATATCCATGCCCGTAAAAACTTCACCCAGTGTCTGATGAATACAGCACAACAAAGGACTCAACATTTCCGTTTCCGCAACCTCGCTTGTGCAGTGTGCATCTGTGCGTCGCATCATCACAATGAGTTTGTGGAACTCCTGGATGAATGCTTCGGTGTATGCATACGAGGATTCATCAATATGGGTTATTTGCTCGGGGGAAACGCCCAGAGATTTCAAAACTGCTGTCGTAAGCTGACGGTAGTAGGAGAGCCGATGCTTGACGAGGGGCATGGGATGGACATAGTTCACGAGGAGTGCGTAGATGTCTACATATAGAATGATTGGCTAGTTTTCATTTAAATTTAGTCAGCGAAGAATCCTGGTAAGATATACAGGGTATATTTTAGTTCAGAACAGCCGCACCTGGAGCCCCGCTCGGAGAAAATCCACCATCTTCGTGAGGGGGACAAAGTAGCCGATATGTGCTATGTAGGTAGGGATACTGTTAGTCTCGAGTTGGTGAATATGCCAGCGAGTGACGCCCCAGAGCCTACAAGGTCGTTGTAAATCCGGGGATATACACAGAGCCTGCATGACTACCTGGTTTAATTTAGGTCTATACATATACATACGTTTTCCGGTAGGGGCCGTAACTGCAGGGGAAGCCAGTTAGCTTTTGAAATTTAGCGATAAGTTATATCGGTGGGGGTATTTCCTACCCCATGCTACAGTGGGGTGCAGCTTCTTCGCCAATAGGCTTTTTAGGGAATTTTCTGAAGTGTAAGGTTGAAACAGCGTTTGACGCCTCGTGATCAACCTATATCGTTCGTCGATAGTAAGTGTGGGGGTCCTTTTAGATCCCATTGTTACGTGCTATTCTGTCTGTTACTTAGAATAGATCTAGAATCGAGTCTTTAGGATTGATGAAACAATAGGATTGTTTTGATGCACGTAGGCGAAGTAAATGAAGGAAACTAAGAGATATAGTAGCTACTAGGGTCACTACAACGGTAAGATATGAGTAAGCGGTGATTTCTCTCCAATGAATCTTCATATCATATTTTTTGATTTTTAAAATGGATCTATCAGATTTTATATTTTAGTCTCTAACTACTGGATTCCTTAGGAATCAGCAGGATTTGCTCATCTATAACCACAGGGGTTACTGCGATGCTCTATTGAGCTCATGAGGCAGGCCTTGCGCAGATTAGATAGCTAAACCCAGGCTTCATGACTACAAGATAAAACCTGAGACTGAAAAATGTGATATCACAAGTTTTAGAATTGTAGAACTAACGTAATAATAATACAATTCCATCGCCGGCTCGGATAGCGGTAACTCTTGACCGAAGCCTGAGGGCGTATCCAGCGCATATTAGCGAATCGGTCGAGCTTGTCCGATGTGAGCAGGTACGAGATGCAGCTTGGCACTCGAGCTTCTGCGCAACATTCATCCTAGCTACGCGGGCGGCCATTTCCATGCTCGAGAGCAGGCCTATTGAGGAACTCCGTCTGAATTTCCAATGCTGGACTAGTCTAGTTCCAATACCGGACTATTCTGCCAGCGCATAGCAAGTTGAACCATGGGCGTGGACCGGAATCGACGGGACGGAAGGGTTTCAGACTTCCGCGCTGGGGAACGGTGCTAGGGTAAGTCGTTGATCCATCGATGGACAGGGTATTGGCCATAAAATCTGCAGAAATTAGATTGGTGTGCATGTGGAAAAATATTTAACTGGAAGGCTTGTGTAACCTTGTTACATTGCCCATGGGCCCTCTCAAACCTCGTCTGAACTTGGCCAGGCCAAATCGATCAGTCGACTCTGAGCTCATGTTAGACATGCATGCAGGTTAATATGACAGTTAGGTGAATTTCAACATGCGAGCTACTAGATTAGACTGACTATACATATTACTCGATCGTAATTAACCAGGCTTATAGCTTAACCGTAAACATCTGGAGGTTGATCTTGTCGGTGTTGCATCCTGTACTTGAAAAGTAGCCAATGTTGCAAAACATATAGATGCATTGATAACTGAATCACTATACTTCGCGGGGGGGAGCAGGCTGAAATCATTTGGAGTCGCGTTCAGATTCCAGTTGGGATATCTTTCGTCTAAGTAATTGGAAGCTGGGCGAACTTATATACATGTTGTGTAACAACTGCAAGTACTTACCATTCGGTACCCACACCGGTGTTGGTTCCCGTATTTGTTGGCTGTTGTCGACCAAACATGATGTCTATACGAGGCACAGCGAAGCTGAACGGCACAGCCAACCGTTTGAAAAGTAATCTCGAAAAGAGGGGTCAGATGAAGGGCTCCTCTATCCCCCTAAGTAAGATTTCCTGATACCTTCAAAAAGTCCGAGTTTCCAGCGTAGTTTTGGGATGAAAGCCCTACAGCTTCTCACTTTACAGTCCAGGTCTTTGAAATATCAACGCATTTTCACTTTCAGGCAACCAAAATACAACATGGTCGTTTCCAGTTCTGTTCTCCTAAACGGAGTCACGATCGATGTCGCTCAGATTGACAAGATCAATCTCGCAAAGCTTGAGTCGGGAAACCTAGGAGAGATCGAGAAGTTGCGTTCCGCCGCTGAGTCTGATGGTATATTTTACCTTGACTTTCATGAGAGCAAAATGGGAGATTTGCTCTTCCAGCAACTTGGGGAGATATATTACCTATCTCAGCAGTATTTTGATCAGGATGAAAGGATGAAATTGAATGACAGGAGGAGTGACCAGAAGTTATCCCAAGATAGAGGGTAATTTGATTTTGTTTCACTAAGTTTCGAAATCAAAAATTTGTGCTAACCAACAGGATATAGTTTCAAATCCTGCGAGACAGATCAAACCTTCGAGGTGAGTAACTTGTACCTAATCTTGAAATCCTAAATTTAAGAGATAGCTCTAATTAGCTTACATCCCAGATGGCTTATGACGAGCTTGTCAAAGGAGACCTGCACCTCCCCCGAACCCTCCAACCCGACAGACATACGCTGAAGTATTTTTCCGAAATATGCCACAACGCCGCATTGACGATGCTTCGCTCCCTTTCGACTTCCCTTTCCCCAGGCGAGCCGTTCGAAAAGTATCACCAAAAGTCCAAGCAAAATGACAGCGGGCTCAAGCTCGTTTACGAGCCTTGCGTCCCAAATAAATCGGAAGTGTTGGAAAACAAGCATACAGATAGTGGGACCCTAACTCTCCTATTCGCTGAACAACTGGGTCTGCACGTACAACTAGCGGACGGAAGCTGGGGATATACCCCTTCCGTTCCTGGGTGCGCTGTAGTTCATGTTGCAGATTCGTTACAATTCATGAGCGGAGGTAAACTCCGATCTCCGGTACATCGTGTCACCCAGCCAGTCGACGGATTCATGAAGAGATATTTCCTGTCATACTTCCTGCGTCCTGAGGATTCGTTTAAGGAAAAATGCCGCCTTAGAAATTAGAATATCTTTGTTTGTTATTGGGAAAGTTTTACCAAACTAGCGTGGCGCACTATGGATGGAAATGTTCGGGAATCGGTGTGCAGGCTTGGCAGTATTTACCATTTCTACGTCCTTTTAAGACTCTACTTCATGTTATTGTTGTGTGTATTTACCCTTAGATTACCTCTATTTTTTATTTTATCTTTTCAGCTGTTAAAAAAAAAATTGGACCACATTCATGTCCGAAACAATTACGTCGGGTAATACAACCGTGGTAACGACGTACCACTTTGAGCTACCCATCGAAGTATTAAGATCACGATCCAAAGCATGCACTAGTACAATATTTTGCCCACGTTTCCCGAAATAGTCACAGGATCGTAAGATCTCTATGCCCCTGGCTCTTACCCTGGAGACATCGTACCAAGCGCTTGAAATCTGAATAAAAAAAAGTGAGTTAAAATCGTATTTGTGCAACATGAAAATCGCGGCTTCCCACGAGGCCCGATCCGTGTAACGGAAAATCCTCTTTGTGAACCATACTGCCAAGAATATATCTAGCCGGTTTAAGATATGTATGCTTGACATTCGTATACCCATGACATCACGAGTTATCTATGATACGCGGAACGCAGTTATCCTTTCGTAGCTGATCATGATCTTTTGTAATACCATTCGCGCATGGATGTGCATATGCAAGAGTACGTAAGGTAGGCTAGAAATTCCCGAAACATAACAGCTCTCTGAAGACTTCATCAACTTGATTCTTTTTGCATGCGCGCTCGGTCATACTTTTCATTATCAAGGCCAAGGCAGTTCCACCAACCCTCCGGATTAAACAAACATGTGAATATAAAAAAACAGCTGAGCTTTAACCACCATTATTTTACATAAGAGAGCTTCCATCGATCGATCGGCCAGGATTCCCCAACAAACGGACCGATTGATGCAGTTATATACACCGATAACACCTCAATTGAACAGGACTCGGCTGCACACTCCTACAAAATTTGCAAAACCGCCAAGTTAGTGAAACCCGATTGACTTGAACCAACTTGAGCTAATTCTTTCTAAAGTCAATATGCATTTTTATCAATATTACTATGCCGCGAGCTCTCTCGGACGGACAGCCACCGATGCCGCTGTTTCGGTTGCAACCGTATGCCGACCATAAGAACCAATATCCGTTGACCAACGGGACGGGGCACTACCCTTGCTTTCATGCCCGCCTAGTTCCGTATCTAGACATCACATAGAACCGTCTATCGTCTCGAATATTACTGCGGGGGAAACCTGAATTAGAAATAACCTTCGAACTTTCCAGATAGGTTGCCACGTAACCGGATCACTACCTCTCACACTGAAATCCCCAAGACCACAATCGATATCACATTTTGTAAAACCTACCAAAATTGGTTATCTCAAAAAAACAGAAACTCGGAGGTCACAAAAAAGAATTTCATCAAACTTTCCCACAATCCCACGAGGGTATCATGGATTCCTGCATTTCGATGGTTTATCATATCAGAGTCCACCAAAATCGTCGTCATTATGCCGCTTTCGTGAGCATGCAAATCTTTCCGGATCACAGACATTTGATGCAAACTGGGCTTACTCCCCTAGTTCCTAGTCTGTCGATAGAGTTCCTCCCACGCTCTCTCATGTTGCAATAACCTTCTATCGGGATTAAATGACTCGCTCGCGAAAAGATTTCTGTCTGACGATCTAACAACTTCAAGATGGATACGATGTTTATTACCTTGCCAGTTGAACAAGAGCTCCTCTAAAATGTGATATCACATCCAAGAATAGGTAGCAACCGCGTACGAGGCAACTACCGGGTTTTATATCACCGTCGAAGTTTTGAATCTCGAATGCATATACCCTTGAAGTAATAATCCGTAAACTTATGAAGGAGGGAAGAACTTGCAGTGGCGTACGCAACAATGGCGTTCATGAAATCACAAGGCTGTCATATACCGTAGCCATCCAGTTCCAGTTTCAAAGGCATAACACCTCTATGGAAAAATCTCTGAATTTATCTCCATTAACACAGACAGCAGGCTGGTTTACGAGACAACTCCATTAACAAAAATAAATACACTCGACTATTTGAGGTCAAAATTTTTTCAATGTGCTTCCATATAGCTTCCCACTCTTTCCTAGATACGAAGTTCAAGATAAATATTCTACCCAGTATCACCGTAGATGTGGAAAACTCTCTGTACACAACTATAACTCTAGTTTTATCCGTATCCATCTATATACTATTACACTCTCGCCAAATCATCCTAGAGAAGAAAGGTACCCCAACCTTCACACCCATGGACATCCCACAACCCCTCATAGACCCCCCAAAAGACAAATACACCCCAACAAAATACCGCCATCTCTACCACCTCCTCCAAAACCCAGAAAGCAACCCCACTACCAAATCCCAAGCATGGACACAGCTACATCAACTCTTCGACCTAACCCTCTCTAAAGCTCTATCCTCTCCATCCGGCATCACAATCTTTTCAATTCCCAAATACAGCCGTTCAAATCTCATAGAATTTCTTTCAACTGCTGAAAGGAATAATTTGGCCCAATGGACGGCATATCTCTCCCGTCGTTCGTCTGGGGGGAAGCCGGAGTTGATTCTTAACCGGTCTCATGCGACCCATTTCCTTCGTCTTGCAGCTCCTGCGAAGTATGTTGATGGGCGGTGGTTAAGCGGCCTTCACTGCGCAGATACGCCATTGAATATTCGCCCAATAACCCGTATTTCATGGCAAATACTATCCGAAGAGCTTGGAGATGGGGATTTAGCCAGAAACCATGTCCATATATACTCTGAACTTCTCAAATCCCTAAATAGTGAGACCATTTCCCACCTGGGACCCGGTTATTCCTCCTCTTTCATCGATGAATCTCAAAACCCGGGACGGGATATAAACAGCTGGGTCGCAGCCATTGCACAACTCTCCTTGGGAAGTTTCCCACAGGAGTTATTACCCGAGATACTAGGGTTTAATCTAGCTTACGAAGCCGTAACGCTCGAGACCTTAATCTGCGCACACGAGCTCCGAGAATTAAAACTCGACCCCGCGTATTTCAACCTGCACATCACAATCGATAACGCAGATTCGGGGCATACGGCCATGGCTCTCCATGCCGTCGTCGAGCTAATGAAGACCTGCAAGTCCATTGATGAAGAAGATAAGATGTGGAGAAGGATTCAGGTCGGGTATTCCCTATCACAGGGGCTATCAGTCAACCCACGTCCGCTGACGCAAGTCGAACTTGACGTTTTGGAGATCTTCTCGAATAAATGCGGGGCTGCTACATCAGCGCATTTAAGGTGTAAAGCTCACATCGGAGGGGTTAGGGGTATGAAACTCGGGGAGTGGATGGATCCTGAGAAATGGGAGGAAAGGAAGTATACATTTTTGGAGGTGCTGGGGTCCTCTTCTTGGGTTGTTCCTGGGAAACCGGAGGAGAGTAGGTTGATACATGAGATTTCCTGGAAGGGGAGGATGTTTGGAGCGTTTACTGTCAATGAGACTATGGTGCTTAAGAACTGGATATCAGAAATGCCAACCGTCAGCGCGATAGAACAATTCGAACAAGACATCGAACAATCAAAGGGGTCTTATATCCGGTTCATAGGACCCAACCCACCAGTCTTTCAAGAACAAGAAATCTGCCCAGTTCGCCATAATACTCTCGAACAGGGTCCCAAGGACCAATACCTCCAAGAAATTCCAGAAATACCATCCGAACTCCCAGTTGATATCGTTCCAAAAAGCTTCGAACCCTACAAACTACTATTAGCAGCTGCAATGCCTCTACAGCACTACCTTTCCAGTTCAACAAAATCCGCCACCCAACGAGGCATGGTCACCCTCAAAATCCTTCGAGTACTAAACGGCCTCGCCGATGTTGGTAACTTAATCGCCGGGATGGATGAAGTAACAAACCCTTCCGGTCTCGGTGTGATAGAGCTTGCTCAAAAACTCTATGGCGGCCATCTGGGTCAAGACGAAGATCAAGTACAGACGATGCCTTTAGAATTGGACACAAACTGGGCATGGTTAAAACCCACATCTCTAGCCCCGGAATCAAACTTTTGGTTCTTAGTAGGAGTTCAATACGCTCTCGTTTTCCTAATGCACAGTCCCGAAGCATTCGGTGTTCTAAATGAACGTATTTCGACAAAGATGCAAGAGATAAGTATTCGAGTCAAGGAGGAGTTAGAGTCTCTAAACTTTCGGGTAAACGAAGAAAGCAAACGTGGTTTCTGGGTGACTATTAATATGGTTGCTCGTGAAGGCTCATGATTATATTTCTAAGCCACATCTAGCGTCTGCTTTACGAGACAAATACACCCTGCCGCTCCTTTTAACCCAGTCATCTGAAATATAGACATCCTATCCCTCTGTTTGCTTTCATTCATGCCATCTTAATAGAAAGTATCTTTTGGCCACATACTCCTAAATCAGCGAACTATAACCCTAATTTAAAGTTAAAGGTACGCCCAGTACCTAAGCCATGGTAAAGAAAAGAGCCTCCTGCTTATTCTATCAAGTACACAATCCATCCAATCCACAACATCCACCCAACAATAAACAAACACCCGTTAGTTAGTTATTACAGCACAATCATATTACACCTCCCCTCCTAAAACCCCAAGAACTTCCAAAAAGCAACCGTAACAGCAACCCCATCATGCGGCAACGGACCCCTCGAAATCCCATCCTTCCCAGTTTCCTCGGGAATAACCCCACTCTCCATCCTCATCTTCAGCAGTTCCGAGATAATCTCCTCGTTGAACTCGGGATGCCCTTGGACCGTAAATACCTTTCCGGGTCTGTAAAGTGAATGAATCTGTGTCTTCGAACTAGATGCCAGGACCTCCATATCCGCCGGACAGGTCTTGACGATATCGCGGTTCATCAGGTGTAATGTCTTTTCCTCCCCCAAAGATCAATCAATCAGAATACATCCCACCAATAAAACAATTCAAAGAAGAAGAAGAAAATGAAGCAGCAAAAGAACCGAACAAAAACTCACAAGACTCTCCTTCCCAAAAACCTCCCTCCCCTTCTCACTAACCCCCAAAACCGTCGGCGCAACCTCCCACCCATTCTCATTCCTCCCAACCTCCGCCCCCAAAGCCCTCCCCACAATCTGATGCCCAAAACAAATCCCAATAACCGGAACCCCAATCTCAACACACTCCCTCACGAACCCCACAAGCTCCACAATCCACTTATCGTCCCCCCAAGCATTATACCTCGACCCGGAGATCAACACCGCATCGAATCCACCCCCACCTTCGTTATTCTTGTAATTACCAAGAGAAGGCACCCCTTCCTCCGCGTTGTACCCGATCACATTGATCCGTTCCCGGCTTATACCCTGCGCATCCGCTGCGTCGGCAAAGAGCGCGGTCCAGACGCCTGTGTGCCCCCCGCGTTCGATACGGGCGTCGTCAAGCGGTTGGTCACATTCGAGGACCGCGAGGGTTAATTGTTTGCGCGGCATCGTTTTTTCTCTTTTCTTTTTCTTTTTCCTTATTTTTTTTTAGGAGAGGGAAGCTTGGGAGGGCTCTTGGTATATGCAGGTTGTATGTGTTGGGTTGGTTTTTTGGGTATCTTTTTCGATAGATATCTTGGTTGGTTCGAATGACTCCTACGGGATTTGGAAGATTGGGGTGGGATTGTGACCGATTGAACCACGGTTCGAGCTCCTTGGTTTATGCAAAAACCTTACTGTTTTGGGAAACCGTCGATAGCCGAAAGGGGAAATTTGAAACCGCGGGTGCAACGCAGTTGATTTTGTTGTATTTTTGTATTCTTTTCTCTGGACTTCAATACGAGGTCGACTGTTCATTAGTTCCGGTATCCAATTTATAAATTTACAAGCAGATATTTATGAATTCATAAACTTGCTAGAAGTCCGCGATGACCTCGTTCTCAAAGCTAAATTGGATTTTTACTAAACCCGATAGACTACTAAGTCATCCACCAACCCCAAAAAAAATAAAAGAAAGGAATATCTTAAGAAAGAATCAGCGACGTTGCCACGACACAGTCACGTCACTTTTTCTTAGCTTCGCCTCTTTAGATTTTGAAATCTTCACAAAATCACTTCGAATTACCATTCCTAAGAACCGGAGAGAAAAAAAGTGTATGAAATAATTAAGATAATTGAAATAAAAGAAAATAGAAATAAATCCCATCATAAACCTCATCCCATCAATCCACACTTCTAAACCCAAACATCAAAACAATCGAACCATTAAAAAGAAAACAAAGGAAAATAAAAGTCAAAAACTATTATACATTAAAAGACCCCGCCCCCCGACACAGTCGAGGATTATCCGCGTGTCCGGAAATACATCCTTTTCACATCCTTTCAAGAACCCACTGTATTCCTCAGATACATTACTCCAAAAACAGGAATCAGCGGAGACATGTCTAGCAAGTCAGTCTACCGACCCCCTTTTTGTCGTAAATACCTTCGGATCCAGAAGATCAGGATAAAAATAATCGTAAAATATAAAAAAAAAAACAATTATAAATTAAAAGACCCCGCCCCCCGACACAGTCAGGAATTATTCGCGTGTCCGGAAATACATCCTTAAATAATCGACGAAAGATACTATAGGGAACAAGCAGAAGAGTAGATTACCGCAACTAGGCGCATATCCACTACTTCCCGATCGAAACCCCATCTCCGTCTATATGGAGAAAAAAAAGATAAGAAAGAAATGGGGAAAAAAGATGAACTCTCGCCTCGAGCGGGTAAACACCTTCCCATTCGATCCCTCCTAGTTCTCTGAAGAAAAAGAAGACGAAGTAAAGATAGGAAAAAAAGAGAGAGATCAACTCATCGCATCGAGCGGGTAAAAACCTCTTTCTATTTTCTTTCTTCCTCCTATCTTCCCCTCGATATAAAAAATGAAGGTAAACCACCACAAGAAAGAAAAAAAGAGACCAACTCATCGCATCAAGCGGGTAAAAGCCCTTCTTTCTTTCCGTGTCGAGTTGGAAAACACGGCCGTTAAACAAAAACAATCAAAGAGTGTACAATACCGAAAGACCAAAAAAGACCAACTCATCGCATCGAGCGGGTAAAAGCCTTTTTTGTCAATTCGGTATGTTGGAAAGGATTCTCGGCCGTAAACCCATCAAGGGATTAAAGAGTGTGGTGGTGGATAAGTAGATGTAGATGTATAACAAATCAGTGAACTCATCGCCTCGAGCGGGTAAACACCTTTTTGTTTCCATCATACAAATGCTACCTTCATTCAAATCGAAGAGTATCGTAATATCGTTATATCGTTAAAGAGGAAGAAGAAGAGGGGTATGGTCGGTCAACTCATCGCATCAAGCGGGTAAAAACCTCCATTTTTATTCGGGGATATTAATTCGGGTTGAGGATGGAAAGATCGTTAAAAAGTCGTAAAAAGGTCGTAAACTTCATTAAAGATCCGAAACGACAGAGAAAGAGAAAAGAAAAAGTGAACTCATCGCATCGAGCGGGTAAACACCTCTTTTTCTTCCAGTGCCAGCTAAGGATATTAAGATTAATGCATTAAGGCATTAAAAACCCCCCAAAAATCACCATCGGTAAAAGCCAACTAGCTAAAGAGATCAACTCATCGCATCGAGCGGGTAAAAATCCTTTAGTTTCGAAAGCTATTACACCAGGAAGACATCCGGGAAGATAAAGAAAAGAGTCGTAAAAGGTCGTAAAGGGGTCGTTAAAAGATTCGTGAAAGATCCATAGGCAAGAAGTAAATAGGAAAGAATATAGTGAACTCAGATCGCATCTAGCGGGTAAACACTACATTCCTTCGTATCACTCCAGACCATATCAACCCCTCTGAATGGAAAATCCCCGGAATTCCTAGCTAAAGGCTCCAAAGCAGAATGATCCAAAGAAAATTCAAAGGGATAAAAGAGGAAAAACAAGTATGACTGATCAACTCGTCGCATCAAGCGGGTAAAAACCAGTCAATCACCCATCCCGATCGACGGCACAGATGTCTATAGTTCCTTATTTCTCTCCCCAGGGTAAGTCGAGGAAGAAGAATGGGAGATGAACTCATCGCATCAAGCGGGTAAACATCAAACCCATATAGGGCAAAGGAAGAAGAATAAGATCAACTCATCGCATCAAGCGGGTAAAAATCTCATTCAACCCCCCGTCGAGAAAGATAAAAAAAGGATCAAGCCTCTCTAAAAGGGAAATCCAAGGGAAAAAAAGAATAGTGAACTCATCGCATCAAGCGGGTAAACACCATCCCCTCCCCAAAGATATTTTTTTTATATGATTTTTGTTTTAAGGCCCACCAGCCAACAAAGGTACCAAGGCATTCGGAGTCTTGCTCTCAAACACCAAATCATCAAGTTGTTTTTCAAAAGTCCCGGGAGCCTGCAAGGTAATCTGATCCCAGATTGTATCCGGGACTTTTTCCAAAAACTTCCTCTTCTCGTCACTCAACTTAACAAAAGGATCAGTCAAGACCTCTTCTTTCAATTGTTGTCCCTGAGTGCCCTTCCTCCCCAGCTTGAAAGCAAGCGGTGATCGGACACCAGGCGGTATACCACCAGGCTTTGAAGGTTCCGAGCTATTAATCGTCCCCCCAAAGTCAGATGGAAGTGATGCTGAAGGTGAAACTATAGGGATGATTATTGGCGTAGAGGATGGAGCGGGCGGAGTAGTGCTTGTGGGAACATTGTCGGAAGAAATATCATGGCCTGCGAATGCAGTGCCGTGGGTGATAGGAACTATGATCTCGCTTGTTTGGCGCTTAATATTCCCAGAAGCGCCATTTGCGATTGGCAATGCGGATGAACTGCAAGCATAGGCGATTGCAATCAGGGCTATTTTTGAGACCTTCATCTTCTAGAAAGTATTAGAAACCGAAAAGACGGAAATTTAATCGAATAAGATAGAAGGGGGGAATTATAAGAAAAGGACCTGCCTTAAAAATCTATTGCAACTGATCGACCGAATGAAGAAGAAGGAAATGAAAGGAATGCAAAAGAAAGGAAAGTAGTAGTGGTCGGTATTCCAGTTCACTGAAGAACTGATCCCGAATGGACTAGATGATCTGATGAGGATAGTAAAAAAAAGGTTCTAGAGCAGGAAGGAAGTCCTCGATACTTATAACATCTTCAACTACCCAAACCGACATATCATCAGAGTCAAAAAGAAGCATAAAACCGGTCCTGTCAAAGTCAAGCCACCACATTGCATGAAAATAGTATGACCAGTACCCCGGATATCCTCACCTGTCAGAAACATCCTGCCGCACCACACATTGAAGTGGTAAGAGCGAAGAAAAAAAAAAGTAAGCTTCCAAAAGAAAAGCAAAAGATAAACAATGCGACGATGCGACGATGCGACAGCGGAAAAGAAAAAAAAACAAGCGGCGGGCTCGACATAGTATGGTGGTGATCTTGGCTCTGTTTGGCATTTCATCCCTCACGTATCTTAACCTGCATACACGCCTCTCTTGCAAGCCAACGGTTTTCGGCTAACTCGGTGGGCAAGGGTATTTTCCCATGCTCCAACGGAGACCAGATGGAAAAGATCAAGCTCACCATTCCTTCTCGAAGCCTTTCTAACAAGGGAACTACTCTGGGGGTCCCTTAGTTCGCTGGTGAGACTGGGTAGCGCGGGTGTTGAAAGAACGGTTGTGGTATTTTTCTTCTTCGTCTGTTTGACCTTGCATTAGTGTCAGGGCGAAACCGCAGCAGCAAAGGGCCCGTATACGGACCTGGCTTGACCACCTATCCAGCAAACCCGTCGCGTCACGGTTCACTCTCAGACACAGATTCTGCAGGGACTAGACCTAATAGTGGTCTAGTCTCACCGTTAAAGCACCACCAGCAGTGTTACCCCATAAAACGCTCCCTGCCACCCCTTTCAAAACCCTCTTGATCGTGGACAAACGGTGCCGGCGCCTGTGGAAAAGCCAGTTGGGAGGAGGGAGGGAGACCCGGAGAAACCATCACCCCCCGAAAAAAAACAAAGGACATAAAGAACCCCTTCAAGGGAGAAAGCAAAGATTGTTCCGTATCGATATGTCTTTCCTCCCAAGTATAGTACGGATCTCGTCAAGCCGACCAATTGGTTCGCCAATTGGTCAAAAAAAAAAAAAAAAGTCACACCATACCAACCACAGTATCGCGCATAATCGATCGTTTACGACGAGGCTAAGTTCGATCATTATCCATGGCCACCACGGCCACCACCAAAAAATTTTCCCTTTCCTCAATGTAGACTAGACCCCCCAGATCTTGACAGATTTTTTTCGGCTTCCACCCCTTCATGACAGAAACTTTAAGCTGTGACTGAAGTCAGGTACCTTGCATCACTGCAAATTTTCAAGCCAAGTATTGTACCGCCACACACACACAAACCATCCCTTGAAAGCAACCGCCCTGAGCTATACCATACATGTGCATATGGCGCCATAGAAGGGGGACCTCCAGCTAGAGCAAAAAACCCAAAAAGCCCGCAGAAGCAAAAGCGCTTAGACAAAAAAGTCACGAATAGATGGGCAACAATAAACGACGTCGACGTAAACCCAAGACCGCTCTCCCCCTTTCGCCCAGAGAATCGACGTAGCTGGCTCGTAAGTGAGGTATATCTCTCTTACAGATATGCTGCGGGAAGATCTTAATATATCAACTTAAGTCTTAAACAGATCTTCCTTAAAACGTTAAAATCCGTTACCGACAATTCCTCGATAATTTTAGACCTCGAGCTTAGGGAAAGCGGTTCGATTATCACACCATACCGAAACCAGCACACCAGGTAGCTGGTCAGCTGTTAACGTTGAGACAACAGCTCATGAAAGAGTAATGATCATCGATTACACCAAAAAAGAGAATACATCGAGATCAAGACATCAAGCGAATATGTTAAGTGAGAAAGTATCAGATTAATTAATTGATGGCGCAGTGAAATATGTGTATATATATATATCCTCAAATTTTAGTATATTAGCAAAAAGGCAAATGAATCAATATGGTAAAAATAACAAGTAATAATAAGAAAGGAAAAAAAGGATTATGATCCAAAAAGTTAAGTAATGGACAAGAAGGTTATAAAAGGAGCTGTCAAATAAAATAAAATAAAAGTAAAAGTTGAAGTTGAAATGTTGAAAAAAATAAGTCAAATGAAAGACGAAAAAAAAAAAAAAAAAAAAGAAAAAAAAGAGCAAAGATCATCCGGCTAGCTATAAGCTTAATAAAACTAAACACTAAGACTCCTTGTCGATGCGCAATGTAAGGAGAAAACCCAGATACAGATGGTAGCAAGTGGAAAAAAGGCGTGAGGTATGCAGGCGATCGTTGACTTCTAAATCACGAAGAACGCTCTTCTTTTTCATTCATAGTCTCGTGAATGCTCGAGAAAAGAAAAAAAGAGTAAAAGCAAATGAACCTCTCCTCTTTTTTTGTATTCTCATCGATGCGAAAAATCCCAAGTAATTTTGTTATTTTGTCCCCCCGAAAGAAGGAGAGAAGGGGGAAAGGGTAAAAATAAAGACAAAGAACACCGAGAAAGACCCATAAGGAAAATTAAAAAGGAAGACGAAAGGGAGCGAAAACTAAACAAGAAGTTTAGAATCATCTCCTACTACCGCTAGCAGGACCTCCATATGAGTGACCGCTCTTCCTTCTGCTACTTCTCCTGTCCTGGCCGGCAGTCATACCAGGCTCCTCAGGGAATGGGTTGTCGAGCATATCCTCAAGGTAAGTACTTGGCGTCCTACCGCCAGCAGGTACGTTTAGGGTAGAGCTAATGCTGGGAGCTTGAGCGTGTCCCTGGCCAGGAGAAGGTCTTCGGGCAGTTGGAGTCAACAACGGAGACGCAGGTGGTGTTCCGACGACGTGCGAATCACGGGTTGCAGGGCGAGGACGAGGCAGAGAATCACGGGATTGATTGAATGGGAGATTGGTGGAAGCTGCCGGGGCGTAGAATCCAGCAGGGAGGTACTGGGATTGTCTTTGATGGGTGTTTCCGTTGTTGGCGGTGGGCGAGAAGAACAAGGATGTGTTTGGAGTCGTTCCGAGACCTGTGGTACGCGATCCAGTGCCCAGATGGTCAAGGGATAGGGAAGAGCCAGCACCGGCACTGTAGAACGACTTCTTGGCAGTAGAAGGAGGGTTGTAGCGACCAAGAAGTCCAGCCTTAGAATCCGTAGTAACAGAATTCGCCTTTCTAATAGAACGACGAAGCTGCCAAGCAACGACCATCCTCCAGGCGAAGGCGATGAGACCAATGAGACCAAGAGCAGAGCCAACAGCAATGAAAACGGTACCCTCGGGGAGATCAGACTTTTGCATGAAGGGGGCATTCTTGGTGTTGGGAACAGCTGGTGCTGGATAATCTGGAATGGTGTACCTGCCATTGGCCGGAGGGGTATATTTAGGCGGTGGTGGGTCGTCCGAACTACCTGTTGGCTGACCGGTAGCGATGACAGTTACAGCGGTCTTCGTGGCGGTTTCCAAAGAAGGGGCATCCTCGGTCTGCTCCGGAGCAGCGGTGGTCTTCGCAGAAGTCTGGGAAGGTTTCTCGTTCTCCTGGCTGCTTGTCTCAGCTGGTTTGTTGCTCTCGGGTTTCGTTGTCGCAGCCGGGGTATTCTCTTTTTCTGTAGATGCAGGCTTGTTGGTTACAGCGCTGCTTTCGGCATTATTGTTATTGTTGTTACCCTGAGCCACGACGTTGCCAGACAAGCTGGCGAGGAGAACGAATATGGAGAGTGCAGCTGACGGTCGCATGATTGCTGTATTGATTGCTGTATTGGTTGTTTGATGGAGTGAATGGGAGCGAGGAAAGAAGTACAAAGGTTACCGGCAAGGTAGATTCGATCCGAGACCTGCGCGAGACCTTGTCGATAATAGGGTTTGTGATACCGTATAGTTGAGCCAAAGGTGGATGATGATGTTATATGAGAAGAATAGAAAAACAAGCTCGTCGCAAGAGGAAAAAAAAAAGATGGTGGTGGTATGTTAAGTGAATGTAAGGAACGATTCCTGTCGGCTTTTGGCGCAGAACACAGCTTTCGAAAAAAAAGGAACCGAATCGAATTGAATTAAAAAGAGAAGAAGAAGAGTCTGTAAAAGTAGAGATGATTGTATGTAAGTATGGTGTAAGTTCTCTGTATCACGTAGCACGACCGGAAAAAAAAAAAAAAAAAAAAAGGTCAGCCCTTGGTTTTGACAGTTCTTCCTTGGTTCGAGAGCTGTCAAATTTTCAAGCCTCTTTTTTTTCTTATGTATTCGTCCAATCGCCTCCTTCGCCTCTCTTTCTCTGATCTCTTGTTTTAAAAAAAACTAGTTCTTCCCTGCCATTCGCTATTTTTCTGGTTGGTGTGAAAAGGGAAGAAAAGCACCGGATCTGTCGAATTGGAGAGTAAAAATTGCGGGAGAGGTCGGTCGGCTGGCGGTTTCTATTTGGGTGGATGGGGATAGCATTCCATTCCGATGGACCGGTTGACTGATTGACTGACTGGCTGACAGGACAGGACAGGATGGACAAAGCTGGTCTGATGGTATCCTTCTTTTCTTTCTTTTTTTCTTTCCCTTTCGTTTAAAGGTTGAAAGGGGGTGGAGGAGGAACAGCAGGAAGAAGCCGGTCGGTCGGTCGGTCGGGATTATTTTGCGCAAGAGAGAGAAGAGCGAGAGAGGAGAGAGAGAGAAAGGGCGAGAGAGGGACAAACAAGGCCCCCGGAACAGACAGTCGAAGAAAGACAGGCGAGAATTTAATATGCACCTACCAAAAATGCAACTGACAAAGAAACCCCTTTAAGCGTCTTCAACAGCAACGAACGAACATTCAAACAATAGAAAACAAAGTAGCGAGCGTGGTGAATGTTGTTTGGTGGCGATGGCGATGGCGATGGTGGTGATGGTGATGGTTGGAGAGAGAAAGGAAGAAGGAAAGGAAAAGAGGAAAGGAGTCCGAGTGAAGATTAAGCCTCCTTACGTAGATTCCTTCGGCAGCTGGCAGCCTCAATTCGAAAGACTTGGCGGGTCGAGGTTAATACGGACATGTAACCTTAGTATTCCCTTCGAACAGAGTAGTATACTAGTTATCCCCCAGTATCAAATGTGCTAAAGAAGTGGGGAACGAAACTTCAGAACAAACGAGCGTCGACGCAGGGCGAAATGAGTGACATGACAGGTACTTTGCCCCCCTTATGCTCCTCCATGCTCTGTATCGTATGTATCCCACTCAACGAACAGGCAATTCATGGCTAATGCGCATTCTCAGGAAACGTAAACAGGCAAAGTCCACAGGAAAAAAAGGAAAAGGAAAAAAAGGGTGCGCTTCCTTGTCCATCGCTCTAGTCCTGATCCAGCATAGTGCCCCGTGCGGACGTAACCATTCCAGAACATACATAATAACATCAGAGGAAGAGGAAAAGACACAATTTCTATTTAAGGAACACCCACCATTGGGCAGCAGCAGAGAGTTCAGGCAGGGTATTTTATTTTATACGCAGACAAATACTTACCAAGACGTATCCTGTAGTTGAAAAGTAGTTACTTAACTTATCGATAGGTGAGAGGTACTCCAGATGTTACACTCGGACACCATTACTCGCATCCACATATACATCATCCCGGCACGCCAGGTAGCCTGTACCTCATGCTACAGCATCAGCACAGTAGCACCACATTCTGGTATACACATCATGTATCTGTCATTATGTCATGTACGTCACCGCTTGAGAAAAGGAAGAAAGATAAAATGTCATCTCGCTTTTATTAAATTATTAAAAAAAGAGAAAAAGGACAAATGCCACCCTCGCCGTAATTTTAGTATCGAAAAAAAGGTCGTTATACCATATTCCCGAACGTCCCGAACGTCAAGCCCCGTGCTCGTGGAATACTGTTATGCTTACCCCCCGCGGTTTTTTGAGGAAGAATGGCATCTATCATGATTCTGGATGCCCTTTGTAACAAAAATAAAAATGACAGAAAAAAAAAAGAAATCATTTTTCCTTTCCCTTCCTTTTCTTTTCTCAGTCCCGTTTCTCTTCTCTTCTCTTCTTTGCCAGGGTCAATGTTTCTCATGAGTGTGCGTGCATGTGGATGTGAGAGTGTGTGATGAGTATGTGAGTTTGAGGAGTCGTAGTCGGAGTAGTGGTTGAGGGGTAGTAGGAATATGAGGGATATAAAAAAAATTTACCTCCAGCTGCCACCGCCGGAGTTATTGTATCCACCGCCGTTTCCGCCATGTCCATAACCGCCACCACCACCACCGCCGTATCCTAATCATGTAAGAAATCAGTTATCCGAGATAGTAATGGCGATATCAAAAAGATAAAGATGGGTAAAACTCACCACCACGACGTCCACCACCGCCGTAGCCACCACCGCCACCACCGCCACCGCCGCTCCTCTCGCTGGCCTTATCGACGCGGATTCGTCGTCCGTCGAATCTTTAGTATCATGAGTACCTGTTAGCTAAAAGCTTTGTTCTATACACATAACTAAAGCCTCATAACCTCATGACTCTGAGGGAAAGGAGGAAAACAAAAAGAAGGAGGAAGGATAAGTAGATGGATTGAAGGGGAGAAAACTCACTCAGCATCGTTCATGGCTTCCTGGGCGGCAGTAGCCTCCTCATCGGTCGAGAATCGAACGAATCCGAATCCTCTGGATCGGCCGGTATCTCGGTCCTTGACGACGACCTACATCCCGATAGACAAAAGATTACCACACGGTTAGTATAAACATGACAATGTAAACTTTTTTTTTTTTCTAAATTTTTTTTAATTGATAATTATTTTTTTTTTCTGGTCGGATGGTCGAGCCCACAAATCCAGAAATCACAAATTGAGGGGGGGGCAAAAAAAAAAGAGGACAAAGAAAAAAAAAAGCAAAAAAAGAGGGGAGAAAAATCACATACGGCATCTTCAACATTGCCGAACTCTTCGAATTTCTGTCGAAGGCGCAAATCGTCTGTCCCGTAGGAGAGACCACTATAGAATTCCCAAGATCGAGAAGAAGCGTGATAAGACACGCGTATCGATGTCGATGATTAGCCAAAAGTTTCGCAGCGATGATAGCTAGTCTCAGAAGTCCGAGTTCCTTTGTGGCCATAGGTCTCCTGCACCTGTCCACCCATCGATATAGATGGATAGATAGAGACAGAAGGAGACCGTAGGTATAAAGGGGCGATGGGGAAGGGGAGGGAGGAGAACATACCCGATAAAAAGCTTCGACATGATCGCGATTGTAAAATATTCTTTCCTTCTTGCTTTGATATGCGTATGAAAGCAAAGTAAAGTCAAGCAAAGTAGAGTGGGAGAGAGAAATAAGTGTCCTCGTAGCTTTCCCTGAGATGGTTCTAGTCCAAAAGCTTAGCGGGGTGAAAAAATAAACAAAATGAAAAAACAAAAAGTCCCGCTCTTTTTTTTTTTTCCTGGCATGTGGGACCACAAACCAACCGGCTAACCAACTTACAATATTCATACGAAAAAGCAGGGCGGGCAGCATCGACGTCTGGTTGGCTGTCGACCTGTTGTTAGTGTGGGTGGATGTCACTAACCCCGAACAGGCTGCAGCTCCCCAAAAGCGTCGACAACACAAAGTCCGCCGCCGATGATCTCATCTGCAGCCATTTGCATCTTTCTTCCCCAGACAACTGCACAATTGCAACATCCCCCCTCATCTCTTCCCCCTCCTCTTTAAATTATCATCATCACCATCACCATCCTCTCTTGGTACCAAAGATTCTTAAGTAGAAGCTTATCAGTACCTCTCTCAACCTTATACATATACATCCCTAACCAAACAATCCAAAGAGAAAGAAAAAAAAAAAAATCTCTGCAAAAAATTCAATACATATAAAAAAATAACCAAGATGTCGACCATCATAATCCCAACCAGCACTTCCGTCACCGAGTCTGCCGTCATCGACGTTCCCCTCTCTGCAGTCTGGCATCTCATCAAGCTCAATTCGTTCCCAGAATGGTGGTCTGCTCTTCAAACCAGCGAGAGCGTCAAGGGTGTCTCTGATGAAACCGATGTTCGTACCCTTATTCCCATATTATCTTGATATATATATATATCTATATATATATACATAATGTCTATGAGATACGTTACTAACATATACGATACCAGATCTACAAGTGGACCTTCAAAGACGGTACCGTCGTCGAAATCAAGCAGGAGGCTCACTCCGGTATGCATACCATCTTTTTTATATCAAGCATGACATACATAAACTAACATACAAAACCCAGCAATCGACCACTACATAACCTACTCCGCCATCTCCTCCACCCCAGCCACAACCTACTCCTCCGTCATCTCCACCGTCCGTCTCTTCCCCATCACCTCTGGCCAACACGCGAACAGCACCTTCGTCCAATGGAGCGCCAACTTCAGCGGTGATGCCGATGCCGGTGTCATCCAAGACGCTAGGTATAAGCGTCAAGAAGGTTTGGCCGATTTGGCCAAGAAGGTTGGAAAATAAGTTACCACTTCTTTTTATTCCCTTCTTTTTCTTCTTCTTTTTTTTATTCTTCATATAAACACACTATAAAAGCCTAGAAAAGTTGGATTGTGGTTTTCTTTTTTTCTGTTCTTTCTCTTTTCTATTTTTTTTTTTCTTTTTGAGGAGGTTATTGGATATAATACTTGGAAAAGCAAGCTGGGAGGAATGTGGAAAATACAAAGGCAGGTTGGTATGGACCGGCAGGGGCTACAGCTCGAATGGGCTGTATGATAGGCATGTGGATCTTACCCACGGGAATCAACAAGAATGTAAACATGAACATGACGTTTTCGTCTGGCATCCCATCCGTCGTAGCCTCATTCTTTTCTAGAATTCTTTGATATCTCGAATACGATAGGAAGCTAGCTAGCTCTCATATCATGATATATTTTTTTTATAAAAAAAACAAACCGAGTTTGTAAGATATCGACAACCATCTACTAAATAGTAGTATATAAGGTAAAGCCTCCACGATTATTCATCTACAACTTCTTATAAAAAAGATAAGTGCTTGCCCGCTTTAGCGCAAGTCAAATAAGTCTATATAAATACAATCCGAATTCCTCCAAAATAATAGTAATAATAATAATTTAAAAAGCTAGGTAGCCATTGTAACCCAACCCAAAGAGGTAAAAAAGAGACAGGAGTGTGAGTGGCAGAGGAGAAAGAGAGAGAGAGGGAGAAAATCACAACCTCTTCCTCTCCCAAACCCTTCTCCCCAAATTTCCAAAACAAAGACAACTGACGTAAAGCACACTAGCAATCCACGTCGTCGCCCCCCAGAATTTCATCTGCAGTTCGGCACCACTGTGACCCGCCACCGCCAACGCCCTCAATTTCTCAATGATGCCCACCCCGTCATCGCTGGGGATCGCCACAAATTGCGGATTGAACCCGATCAGAAACATGGAACCGAATATGGCCACGATGGTGGAAAGCCAGAAACCCGTACGTGTGCGGTCGAGGATGTACCATAACACTGGATTTGCGGATGCAAGGGTCAGAGTTGCTTGCGAGGTTGATTGCCAGGGTAATTTCCTCTGTAATAAACCGTTAGGATTCCAAAATTAGCATCAATCCTTGAATCTCAAAGCGAAAAAAAAAAAAAAAAATTATTGCATCAGGATGGTACGGATTATACTTACGATGGCATACGCAATCCCAACAAAGGCACCAATACTCCTCACCGCTGGATTCCAACCAGGTGTAACCTCCCTCTCTTCTCCAGTAACCCCACCGGCACTTCCATTCCCTTCCTTCCCATCCCTCTTATCATCCTCATCACTCCCACTCTCCCAAACATACTCCTCCCAGATCCCATCCACCCACGGTAACAAACTCCCCAATACCACGGCCGCAATACCCCAAGACACCAAATACCCCACCGTATCCCTCTCAACCTGGACCTTCACAGGCGCAATATGACTCTGATCGTGCACCTGCGAAATAATAAACCCATAACTCGCACCGGCAGTAAATAACACCGCCAACCGTCCGATTTGCTGAATAATCCCACCGTTATTGCTCGACTTCGAAGAATGATGTCGTGATAGATTCGACAAAGGTCTGGATCTTTTGGAAGGGAGTGTGCTTCCGTCGTCACCCGAAAACTCGGTGGGGGAGGTCGGTATGCTACTGCCACCGTTTGCTAATAGATTCGCGGAACTGGAATGTCGCGTTGCTCCTGGTGTTCCCGGAACGCTGTCGTAGGCAGAGGGACCGTAGATGCCGAATAAGGCGCTGGTTGTGAGGTTTCGGATTGATTGGGAACGTTTGGAGAGTGGGCCGGACGGTGTTATTGTGCCATTGGATGCTTCTGTGGGAGCGTTTAGGAGCTCGTTTGTGGGTGTATCTGTGGGTGAGGGGTCGAAGTTGTCGCCCAAGATGAAGCCGCGTCTCGGGGTGGGTTTGTATAGAGGTGGTGAGGAGTCTGTCATTTTGCTCCCTTTTTTTTTGGTAGATTATTTTGACTTTCGTGGAGACGTGTCTTGACTGTGAAGAGAGAAAGGTATATCCCAGAAGATGTGGTTTTTGTATTGAAAAGAAGTGGCGGGTTAAGTTTAAAAAAAAAGGTCTCGCTGTCCAATTCGAAGCTTTATCAGCATCAATGACCAAGACAAGAAGCAGAAGCAGAAGCTACGAGAGAGAAATAAAAAGCCAATCCAGCCTTTTTAAAGCACTCACCTCAGCTCTCCAAAGCAACCTGACTTATTTTTTTCGAGGAACTCCCCGAAATCACGTAACGTGACCTCAATTGACCCTCAATTCCGAATGACACGATAGGTCGCAATCGTAAGAAATGACCTCCAAGAAGCTGCACCAGCAGGAACAATAAACTGTCAGGTGCTTCTGAACGGTTAATTTTTTTCTTCCCTTCTGTTTGGGTTTTCTTTCTGTTTGCCTTGTTACCCCAGCTTTTTCCCTTACCGGTTTTGGTTCGAGAAAAAAGCCAACCGACCCTGGTCCGTAATTCAATGCCCGGACTTTTTCGGCCGGAGAACTTGTTGAACCGAAAACACCAAGACGACCCTTTTTTGGGGTAGATTGATCGCGAAGACAGGCGGAGAAGGCGGTTTTTTTCAGGTGATGGGGGATTTTAATTAATTGGATGGGTGGAGTCGGTGACGGGTGTACCTGTCAAGAACAGTGAGGTTGGAGAATGGAGAGAGAGAGGAAGGAGGAAGAGAGCCGTGTGGTCTTTATATCTTGTGTCTACTATACGAAGTCCCCCCCAGCGTGTATACATTCGTCCCAACGAAACATGTAATATAATTGTATGGCCTGTTTGTTACAAACAAAAAGCCTCTTTCGTAAGCTAAAAAAAACATGGGGAGCTTGAAAAAAAAACATGTGAAAGTGCACTGATTACAAAAAAAAAAAGGCGAGAGCATGCAGTGGCCGGAGCATGGCAGGCATGTTCGAGCTTGACGTGCAGCTCGAAGAATGTAAATTGCGCCTCCCCCCCAACGTGCCGCACTGACACCAGGATCTTTGAGGAATTCAATCGCGCAGGCTCAACAGTCTAGAACAGCTGCGATTGCTACTTTGTATGGACCCATCTCTACAATACGGTGTACGAATGGTAAATTGGAGCGGGATGGTCCGGGTTTGACGCTAGCCTGGGAATGGTCCGCCGGCTAAGCCGATGTTAAAATGACAACGCACAAAATCCAACAACAGCCGGAATGTTGTATACGTATCGAGGATCTAGAATTTATCATGGATCAGGCCTTTGGTTCCTCGAACAAATGATTGACCTCTAGGAAAAGTCTAGACTGAGAGACTGAGGATTTATAACGCTGGAGTATTAATATAAGCACGTTGCATTAATTGGATGTCGGCGGCTAGTCTAACTATCGAAGCACGAAATATGAATATTTATATACATGCAATAGTAATGTAGTGTTCAACGGCTTCTGAAAAATATAATCCTCCCATTACGTAAATATAATACCAAACTCTCGTCCTGAAAACATGAGTTCTTAACTTCGTACTCCTCCGGTAACCAGAGGACCTTCCTTCCACCTTGAAATATCCATCTGTCGTGGCGATCTCGTGGCGTCGGTGTAGTTGCAGCGTTTTTATGCAGGTAGCTTACGGCTAAAAATTTAGAAAATGCTGTTGGGTAGTCTCTGTGTGATAGCAGGATTACTTCCTTCGCTTTCGAGGTATTCGGAAGGTTCATGACCCCTGCGTCGACCCTTAGGTAAAAGGCGTTCGATTGGAGGGGGGAAGGTAGTATTTGGACTTCATAAAACTCTAGCCCGAAGTATGCATTAAACGAAAATTCCCCTAAAATAGAACTAGTGAAAAAGTCCCAGATGATGATTCCAGATGAACGCCCCACCACAAGGATTTTACTATCCTGGGAGAATTTTAGGGCTCCCGGGCTGAATTTTAGCTTCCCCAATGTGTTTATCAGCCTCAAATCTTCAATGGAGTGCAACTGAACCAGTCCTTCCCAGTCCTCCTCCCCGGCTGACTTGTAATTTATGCTTGTGACCGATGCTAGTATTTCTCTATTGGGAGAAATAACGAAGCCTGAAACATCTACTGTAAAATCAAGCTGTGTTAAGAGACGGCCTGAGGATGTGTCATAAGTGAAGAGCGAGTGGGATGAAGGATTAGATGTCATGGTTTGTATATCCCCGCCCCGAGGTCCAGTAGTATGCTGGAACTCACTTAAGAAGGTTAGTTCTTTGCCATCAGACGAGAAGACCAGTCCTAGAGTGATTGTGAAGTAATTGCGAGAATTATAAAAGGATTCCAAGATCTTGGAATCTTTTATCCCGAACGGAAACTTGTGTAAAAGGTTGCCATGGACGTCATACAACTCGATATTGACATTCGGCCAGGACGACCAGAATGCAATTTTTGTGCCATCGGGCGAAAGTGCGATTCCATTAATTGCTCTCGCAGATGATGTTTCATAATGTGGTGGCCTCCATGTGTGTAAAATTTCACCCGTCACGGTATTGAATACTCCGAGTTCTCCTATATCTGGCGACGCCAATATGGCCACCTCCTGGTTCTGGGAAAGTGCAATGTATGGTACGGACAGTGTATAACTAATAACTGGGTGTTTATCCGCTGGCTTCGACATCCCGAGCTCTTGAACGCATATTTTCTTATCAATAGAACTTGAGAGAATATATTTACCGTCTGGCGAGAAGGCGCTGTTTTGGTAGCTGTAATTACCAACGAACGTTCCTAAGGCTGCGCCAGTGAGTCCATCTTGTATTCGAATTCCATTCGCTTGCCAAGATATCACAAAAATCTTTTGGCCTGGGGTGGGGGCGGAGTTCGTGTATACGATCTTTAATTTTGCAGTAGACTCCCGTTTAAATTCAATTCTTTGACGTAAGAAGGCTTCTGTTGCCACATCCCAAAACTTCAACGCCGCACCAGAGGGATCTGCGATTAGGCAAGCAATCGTTTTCCCACAATGTGTATATGATATGTCGTATATGTAGTTCAATTCACCCCAGCATACTCGCTGGAAGGGACCCGTTTTAGAATCGACAAGGATAATCTCTTTTCTCGATCGTAGTGCGATGGTTTGGCCATCCGGTGACAATGTAATCCCATATGATTTGAACTCAGGAATGCTGAATCTGTTTAATAATATACCTGTCTCGAGCCCCCACACGTTGATGATAGAATTCTTTTTGTAATTTTCAAACTCAGAGGAAACGTCTAACCTTAGAGTATTAAAAGCAGCTACAACCGTTTCCCCATTGGGCGAAAAGAAGATTGGATAAACTGGTTTCCCGTGGCATTCGAGCGTTCGGACATGGGTACGCGTTTCTCGATCCCATAAACGAACTAGGCCCAAATCTAAACGACGCACGTATGCCACTAATGCTATTGTTTTGCTGTCGGGGGAGAAAGACACTGCAGATTCGGAGCTCCCGTAGGGGCTTTCGTATAGTACTCGATCTGGCTGGGCGCTTAGAGGTTCGCGTTCGATTGCTGGCATTGCGTCTCCTGTTATTACGTTCCACCGCCGGACTACCGCCTCGCCATCCGCAAATACAAACGTTTCACTATTTGGTAGGAAAGCCATAGTATTGGAGCCGCAGCCATCAACTTCTAAAACCCGTAAAAGCTCCCCAGTCGTTGTGTTCCAGAGTCGCACATGAAAATCAGACTTGGTTATAATTGTAGTTGGTTTTGATGCTATCGCAACCATTTTACAATTTGGCGAAAATACTATGGAGTCGACGGTTTTTCCGTGCCCCTCAAGGCATGGTAGTAGCAAATCAGTCTTTGTATCCCAGAGCTTGACCGTAGTATCCCCAAGTGCACATGCGAGCATGCTACTATCTGGCGAAAATGATATAGCCATAATTAAAGACTGGTACCGTAAAGACTTGATAGGAGAGCCAGTGGTTGTATCAAAGAGTTTGATAGTGTGATTGCATGCCAACGCAATAGATTGCCCATCCGGCGAGAAGGATATTAAGCTCGCTGACGGGTCCCTGCGGTCACCATTTTCTAGTAGCTCATGGGCGTTGTTGCTATCGAACGTTATTAAATCCTGCTCAGTCGCTATGTCCCAAGTCTTTAAAAGACCCCGACGAGTTACATACGCAACTGTCGCACCATCCGGGGAAAGCGCATGTGTAGCTGCGTAGGGAAGGTAATATTCTTTCGCAATTCGATTGCTTCGAACGTCGTAAATAAGTTCAGTATAACAGCCATGCGAATACTTAGATGATAAGAATGAAAGTATAATCCTCTGGCTATCAATCGAGAACGCTGCTGAAACAAACAGGCTAGGGTTGATATGGTGATCATGGTCCCGGAGTGTGTGCCAGCAGTCTTGTAGAATTGTCCCCGTGGCTGAGTCCCAGATTAAGATTACGATGTCATCGTATCTAGGCGCAATGGTTGCCACTTGGCTTCCATCGGGTGAGATAAATACCTCGTATGTATGGATCCGACTGTCTTCAAATCGGTTTAAAAGCGTTCCAGTCAATAAGTTCCAAAGGATGACCTCGCCCTCATGTGAAACCGAAGCAATTGTCTTCCCATCCGGTGAGACTGCAACGCAACTTATGTCGCTTTTGTGGCCCTCAAGCATCTGAACTAACGAGCCCCAACTCTCCTCTAATGGGGCAACATTAATAGAATGAAGTATTTCGCTTTCGAATTGTTGGCGGACTAAACTCTGCCGGGGGGCAAAACTTAGGGCAGAGCAGTAGGTCTGTAGAGGTGCTTCCCGGATAATCGAAGCGAAATATAGAAGAAAACGTCTCGCGTCGTAAGCGAAGTTACATAAAGTAACGTTACCCCTAGCCTTCAATCTATTAGTTTGAAGCATCTGGTTAGGGTTTCTAAGATACCTACCTGAACAATAGATTCGAGAAGTACAATAGTACGAGCACCTTCAGAAATCTTTCCGATTAGGCTAAGAGCCTCCAGCCAGTGAAGAAAGTGGGTTTTTAAAAATGCGAGTATAATTTCCTCATGGTGGGGAGAATCCCTCCCATCGGAACCCATTTGGAAGTGATCTATCCAGTAAATACACGAGTACCGAACCGGAAGAAGTGGATCTTGGTCTGGGGTTTCAACGTCTTCGGCAAGGAAGCCCGGCTCTTCCAGATCGTAGATATCCCTCCTCAAGGTCGTTGAAAGGACTTCGAGAGACCTAGAAAATACCATATCATGACTCTCCGCACGCCAATTATGACTAGCTTGCGGCAATAAGCATATTCCCTCACTTGATAGGAAGTCCATAGCTGATTGATGGATGATGTACACATAGTTGTTTCGGAGCGTAAAGAATGAACCGCATTGATCCAGTAATTTTTTTACTACCCCGAGTTTCCCAGATATATTTCCTGGCAGTTGAGGTAGGATGGCTATTTCCTCAAGGTGGAGTGGACGGTACACCACAGCGAGTGTTGATAACATTAGTAAACATAGTTTCTGAGTCTCTGGGCGTTGCTTTTTGATCTGGTCGACCATTCGACAATAGACAGCCCGTAAATCATCTGGGAATTCGTCGAGAATCTGGTCAACTTCCCAAGAGTTTGCTTTCTTCAATTCCTTAGTAACGAGAGACACCCAAAGGAATGTACCATTGGATTTTTTCCGCATAGCATTGCGAACCTTGAGGATCTCAACTTCTTCTTTAAACACAAACGATAGCTCGGAGATGCTATATTCGATATAGTTCTCAACAGCCTTAGAGACTATCTCCGCATTCCCTTCCATTTCAAGGTGCAGTCTCAGATACGAAGCATGTAGCCGAATCCTCTGGTGGATGTCTTCTACATTACGACTAGAGAGAACCCATTTGACGTGTGAGAACGCTGAGCTTTGAACAACAAGGCTGATAAGCTTGTCAAGATCTGTAGTACATTCATCAAGGGCATCTATAAAAATATTGACCTTCATCTGCTCTAAGTTCTTGAGAATGTTGGTTAATAGTTCTGATAAAGTGAACCAAGCATTCGGGTCCTGAAAGAGCTGCTTCCCGGCGGTGTCGTATTTCTCCCGAACGGCGAGAATAAGTGATGGATGTTGCTTGACGAGCATGTAAATTAAACTGCGCAGCGCAGCTGTGGCATTATTGATGCGGGAGTCGGTACCCTGGAAAATGAAATAGGGCAAAAGAGTGTCAGACGTTTTGTCCTTCAGTCTTGTTGAGGGTTCCAGCTCTTCGATGAGCCCGCAAAGCAACATGGTTTTACCCTTTCCGGGATCGCCTGTAATCCAGAGTACCTGGGTCTCGTTATGGCTCCATGATTCAAAATCTTTGTGTTTAAGAATCCAGATGTATGAACGTGAAAGTAGGTTTCCCTTGGTTTGTGTGATGCGTTTCTTGTCGTCGACCGGGTTAGTCACAAATAGGTCCGCTAGACATTTTTGGTCCTGTTCGTCGAACCCGACTGTTGATTGAGAATAAGTACAAATTTAGGATAGGAAGTATTGATCTGGGCTGACCTTTGCCTGGAGTAGCTGTCGCGCCGATACTAGGTAGTGTGTATCTTTCTAATATAGCCTTGGCTACCGATGCTGCTGTAGCCGCAGCAAATGGTTGCCAGTCCTTATTCTTGTGGCTATCGGCATAGTCGCAGACACCCTTGACAACTAGAGAGGGACTCTCATCGAATGCTCCGGCACCCTCCATCTCGAAAGCAATAATATTGCCTTGGCCAGCAATACTGTCTCGATGTTCACTAGACCTCATTACCGTGTCCCCGGAGGCAATGTTGCCAACGAATACCTCAGGGCGCTGTTTTTCCTCCTCCGAGCCAAGGTTTTTCTTTTTTTTTAGACGTTGCCTTCGTACCACCATATCATCGTCGCAACCGAGGTCTATACACGCCATCTTGTCTGCTTCACGGCAGTAACTCTCAGTTTCTCCAGTACACGAAGGGCACTCAACTGGTTCCTGGTGTTTGTGCTGATATGTTACCGGAAATAGTCTATCTTGCGAGGTCCCAGGATAGCTATAATTGGTCTCGCATTGCGTGTCTATAGATGTCTTTTGCAAAGCCCTTAGGTATTCGGCGCCCTTCTTCTGTGCTTCCTGTCTTCCAGGCTCAGTTTTGAAGTATATGATAAGACTGCTGAGATCTCTGTTGAGATTGCCTAAGTTCCCTTCACCAGCATCCTTGGGGACATGTTGGCCGCGGTATTGTCGACCAAAGTCGTATTGAAAAATACGTTCGCCGATGATAACATCGCCTAGTAGGATCTCGCGTTTCCCAACAGAGGGCACGCCTCCACATATTCCGACCAAGAGTGCTAGACTGATGTTGTAGTAGCTTGATCTCAAACTAGCCGTCGATCCGGCCGCTGACGATTTGCCCATTTTAGGGAGAAGTAGGAGTACAACGTTGTGCTCGCCGAGGCGGCCATTTCGATACGTATTCGGGTCACCCTGTGCACGCCCGTACGTATTACCTTCTTCGTCCCACCACTGGTCGATAAGAAGAGAAACGGCATTGTATTCGATAGGCAGAGCGCAAATTATTGCAATTCGGAAATCCTCTCGGTTCGCTGGTCTTTTGTAGATGCGGTTTGGATTGGAGGAAGTCTGATGGGGAAGCAGCCTCCCCGCCTGCGGCGCCTTTTTTTTTTTTTTCAAAAAAATTTGTATTAGTTTAGGTACAGTTTGGTCAATACTTTCGTTGTTTATGTAAAACTTTACCTCTAAAGCGACATCCGTCTCGAAGTCTTCTATTTCCGTAATACGGCCACTAGGGCCTGGGTCAGCTTGCGCTGGTGGCAGCGGGAAACTTCGGATACGGCGAGATGATCCGCAGCAATTTGGATCTTCGAGGTTGCAACAAGCTGTGCGTTTTGACGGCCGTGACATTTTCTGGCTTTGGATTGGTCCAAAAATTCTTGGGTGTTAGTTTGGCCAGGAAAATGACTATTCTGGAGAAAGATTTTGGCAGCTTTAGGGAAAAGTCTATAGCCCTGGGGATTTGAGGCCAGAGTCGCGGGAGCTGAGTCGGTTTATATCCATTGCTAAGTAGGACCTTGATCCTTCTCTACTCGTGTTATTGCATGCATATCGAGAACCCCGCCCGCACGCCAAGATATTGGATGCATAAGGCTGATTGAATTTAAAAAATTATCAACGTGCCGCTGTATTTATGGCTTGTCGAGTTGTATCTCTAAACAGTAGACTGCATATCTACTGAATGCCATAAGCTATATAGGTATTAGCCTAGTAATAAAATTATTGTCTCGTGAACCTGACTGGGCACATAAAATTACTGTATGAGGGGAATATTGGTGTTATGGATATAGTTCTAAAGCCTTCAGGCTTCGAAAAAGGCGGACATGACATGTTTCCGCTATCTACATTAGCTGCTGATGCCGCTAGTAAGTCGCAACCAAATCCTGACGTTTCTTCAATGAAATATTCTTCAGTATTGTAGATAGGTGAGAACTCACTACTTTTATCTATGATATGATATGACTATAATACATGCATTAGTAATGTAATCCCAAAAAGGATCTCGCTATACCCCCTTTCAAAGCGCCTAAAAACGCCAGCATAATAATGATCAAAAGGGCATAAAGGCCTCTAGGACTAGAGACCACCCTTGCCTAGCTCTCTTCAAGCTAAAACCATATACCCTTCTTCCTCTTCTAAACCATCTTCTCGTCTGTGTTCGTCTACAAACATCACAACCAACCAATGAACCAGATCACTTCTCCGGCGCATCAGGCAACCTCTCAACCACATACTTCCCCCTAGCACAACTCATAACCGGCACACCAGGGATCTTCCTAATCCTCCTCTTCAAATCCCTATCATTAGTCGCCACGATATAAATCTTACTTTCCATGCACCTCCTAACGATACAATCGTCTGCATAAGTTCCCTTATGATCACACTTCAACCTCTCGAACCTTTCGTCCCTGGCAAGTCTCAACGCCAATCTGTACTTATTCCCCAGTTTTTCCAATTCGGCCATGACGCAGTCGGTTATTATGGGGATGCATTTGGCGTAGAGACAGTCCAGGAAGGCGGTTATGGGGTCGAGTTTGTTTTGGAGAGTGTGGTTTAGGAAGTTGGTGTCTACTAGGATTGAGTAGGGTGGTTTGAGGGCTTCGTTGTATTGGAAGAAGAGGGAGGAGGCGACTTGGGGACTGTTTGTTTTTACTTGTTAGTTGATATTTATTAGATGGTAGGTCTGTGGAGGATCACATACATCTCCTGAACATCCTCATCAGGCTTCTCCTTCCGCCTCTTAACCAGCGCCGCCTGTTTCTCCTGATTCTTCTTTCTACACATCAGAAAAAAAACCACAGTTAGCCACCTCTCGAAATCTATCGACCAACATGCGATTTCTGGGGGTGAAGATAAATCATACAATCTCGGATCTCTAGCGCTAAGAACTCGCTTTACTGCGCCGAACTTTCGGGTTCGTTTTGCGACACCCATTGTGGTGGTTGTGGTGGTTTGGTATGTGGACGGTGGAGGTTGATGTTGGAAAGGTTAAGGTTGCGGTTGTTGTGGAAGATCGACCAGCTAGAAAAATTTCGAGATGCGAAAGGTCGCGACCAAAAGAGGACGCCAAGGAATACAAGCATCCGAAAGAAATATCTTGGCACGATATCCAATTCTGGACAGCACCTGGCACGACGAACTAACTCACGACGGACGGAAAAAAGTAACTGTTCAAAACTTCTTCTCATAAATCCTCTATAACAACAAAGTAGAAAACCTCGAGCCTTCAATGTCCCCCGGTAAAAACAAACTCGGGTTAATTGCATGCATCGGACAAAAAAGTCCCACCTCTTTAAGCTCTTGTTCTTTTCCCTGTCATGCTACACCCACTGCAACTGCTCCCCATGGATCATCATCATTTCACCAGGCCAGCCAGGATGTATCGTACATGGTACCTTTATAATATATACAGGTATTTCTTTTTTGTTTTTTGTTGTTCCCGTTCCTTCTATTGGTATATTTTTATGCATATCTGAATGAATAATCCTTCTTCTTCCAATGCCCTTAACCCCTCAAGCACTTAATGCATATATAAGCTAGTGGAGTATTTACTGTCGGCCAGTGGTCGACCAGGTTGGGCAGATGTTATCAGGGGCGGTCAAGGCACCCTGGAATCCGTGGTGTCGTGGGATATCCTCAACACGGTGGTAGGCGTTCAAGTTCTTGTGGAGGGTGATTTCTATTCTTTCTATTAGCAAATATCCCTGAGGATGCGTGTAAAGCGCTGAAGGGTGAACATACGGTAAACGGTAGCACCGCCCTGTCGGGAGATGATGATGGAGTAGGCAAGGAAGTACTCCCAGATCTTGAACCATCGCTCACCGTACTTGGCCTTGACCTTCTCGGCGTTGGCCATCCAGTTGCGGTACCAGTACCAAAGAGTGGCTGTAAATGTTGTTAGTATTGCTCTGTCAATATTTTAAAAAGGTAGAAAACTTACTGGAGTAGTGAACACCGTGGGTGTCAATGTGCCAGACCTCGAAACCAGCGCTTTCCAAGCTGCTGACGAAGAAACCAAGAGGAGTAGAAGCATCGGCACCTGGGAAGATATACTTGTTCATGAAAAGACCCCAGATGAGATCCTCGAATTGCCTGTAGAAGTCATTAGCCCTCGTTCCACCCCCAGTCGTAAAGGCGAGAGAGATAGAAATAAAAAACTCACCAAGACTTCCTCAAACCAGCGATTTGGAGCAAGAAACATCCATCATCATCAAGCATGCCATAAACTTGTCGCAAGAAGCTGGTGAAGTACTTGACACCGACGTGCTCAGCCATTTCAAGACAAGTGATGACCTTGTATCCACCCTCAGGGACTGGAATATCACGGTAATCCATGCACAAGATTCTGCTCTGTTCCTCGGAGATACCAGCGCGTCTGAGACCATCGTTACCCCACTTGGTTTGGTTGCGACCAAGAGTGATACCAGTGACATTGGCACCATAGTTGACGGAAGCGAATTTAGCAAGAGTACCCCAACCGCAGCCGATATCGAGCATGCGATCACCGGGCTTGACGCCAACCTTTTCGCAGACGACCTTGAGCTTGTTGTCCTGGATTTCCTCGAGGGATTCGGCCTTGTTGATGTCGCTGATGATACCGGAGGTGTAGATCATACGGGGACCAAGGAACCAAGCATAGAAGTCATCACCTCGGTCGTAGTGGTCACGGACTTGCTCCTCGTCTGTATTTCCACGTTAGTATTTCGTTCAATTACATCGTCAAGATATTTATATCAATAGGAAAAATAGAAGTAAAGCAGACCTTGCGAACGGCTGTGAACCAAAATCTCAGGAATGAAACCCAACAAGAAGAACCTGAAAAGGCTGAAAGTGAAGCCCCAAGAAGCCCAATCATGTCTCAATTCCATAGCCTCCAAACAATCCATCTTGAACTCAACCTTGCCATCGAAGTACATTTCATGGAAAGTCTCCATTGGGATCTTGTTCTGTCCAGAGTACTTCTTGGCATCTTCGGCATCCTTGAATTTGAGGTAATGCTCAACTCCCTTACCAGGGAACTTGGCCTTCTCATTGATACGAGCTCCGATACGGGAGAGTGTGTACCAGAAACTAACGAGGATTGGGACAGTGGTGATGGCGAAGAAGAACAGGTAGGTGAAGAATCCACCGCCAACTCTGTACTTCAGGTACCATGGGACCAAAACGATGGAACCAATGAGGAGGATGTTGTTGAAGGACCCGCTGCCGGGACCTTCGGCGGGAAGAGGGGCATTTTTGATGGATGGGTACTAGTTATTTTTGCGGGGCAGATATGATAAGACCAGATTAGCTCTTTCTGTCCTTTTTGTTTCCACACGATAACGGAGGGGTCAATTGGAGCTTGAAAGCCTCGAAAGATGCCATCCAATGCACCAATTGGGATCGAGAAAGGGAAAAAGAGTGGGAATAACTTACACCGGTGGTCCTAACACCGTACTCAGCTCCAGCTGGAGGAGGAGGAGGAGCCTCCGGAGTCTTGATGTACTCAAAAGTCTCCGCAGAGATCTTTTCGGAGCTCATGATGGGCAATTGCAAGACCAAAGCAAGCAAGCAAACAAACAATCAGGCCCCGAAGTCTACCAGCAAGTAGAAAAGGGAGTCTCAATTGGTAAAGGGGGAAGGAGGAAGATGAAGATTGTGGGAGAAGAGAGAGTTCAAAAAAGAAAGAGGAAGAGCGGAGGTTGATATAGAAAATTCAAGCCGGCCAACAACAACCATGCATTGCAACCAGGCAGCTCAGCTCCCAACTACAACCCAGAACACAGGCCGGTTAAGACCAGATTGCGATACTGATAAGAGAAAAAACACCACCACGGGAGACTAGCACGCTAACTATTCCGACGAGAGGAGAAAGTGAGAAAAAAAACGGGTCCGGGGCCCCTTCGAAAGATGCGCTGTCCGGGGATGTCCACGGACTCCTAGTTTGGGGACACGGTGTAGGAGAGTACCCGCTGTGTGGAATGTCCAAGCTCCATGGAAGCTACATGCATCCTGCACATGCAAAGCTGTAGCTCTCTAGCTCTCACTCTGGATTCGAGGTACTATCTTATGTAGGAACATGCATGAACATCCTTGTTCTGTGACCCTTTTGCGAAGAATCGGGCCCATCGGATTCGTCAATTGGCTGCCGGGCTCCAAATTCTTCGTCACCAAGAACCCTTGCCTGGTTAAACGAAAAGGGAGAAAAACAACCGATCCTGCGAAGCTTCGATATTATCTAGCAAGCCCCCTCCGCGCGGCAAAATGTAAAAAAAAAAATCTTAGCAAATTGACTAATCTTAGGGCTCGAAACGGTGAGAGATGAAACATTCAGCTTTAATCTCGTGAGCTTTAAACGATATAGAAAAAAAGGGGGAGCTCGATTCCACGCAATTGTTTACGTCCCCTTTTTTTTCTTAATCAGCCGTCGCCAATTGATCGAAGGGACCCCGGGCCTGGGCACTGGGCGTGGGAGCTTGCCTCGGTTCCATGCACTCGCAATGGCATTTGAATCGTCATCATCTTTCGTACTTCATATACGAATTCAACATTCCTTACGTATAGCATATGCATCAATTGACATGCAAAGCACTGTGCTAGTAGTTACTTCACTCGCAATATATCAATGAAAAGTTTGTGTATCGTCGGGGCTGATGTAATGGGATACGAAGACCCCCCGAGCTCATGACAAGCTTGATATTTATCCCCGGCCTTACTAGGCCCGATCTCTCCTTCTTCCTATCGTACAATTAACTGCGAGCCACAAACGCTAGCAGCTGACAAATAATACACCCAAGTGATCCACCAAAAGAGTATGTACCACCAACGGAAATCCTCCTCCTCTTACCTTCACCTACAAGTCATTTCTGCGTCGCCTGCTGGGAACTCCGATCCAAACTGGCCTCTTAGGCACCAAATTCGGTTCAGACTTCGACTCTCTCAAAGGTTTCACATCTTCGCCATCACTATCCTCAGCAACTTCTCTGGCTTCGCCAGGCGTAAGCCTGTCCATAGCATCCTCGAGCTCTCCTGACGCACTGAACGATATCGTAGCACTGGGACTAGAATCCGTTGACCCGAGTGATACGCGCCTGTAGTACGCCTTCGGTGGGCTACTCCAAGCACGTTTCATCTGCGGCGCGTCCGTACCATCGTCGGATTCCGAGTCACCGGGAGATTTGTGTGTACCCCATCCATGTGTCTTCCGGACCAACTGCCGCTGCGGCTTCTCGCGGTCAGAAGTTTGGACTTTTTGCTCTTCATCAGCAGCACCGTCTGTCCCTAGTGGCAACAACGGCTGCTTCCCATCCGTCGTAACCGATCGTACTAAAGAACGGGGGGACTCTTCGTTATCACCACTACTTATGTGATATAATATTTTTGGCCCGCCATCCGTATCCTTCGCCGAGGATCGGGATCGAGGTCGCTTCTGCGACGACCCAGCGTCGTTAACGTCCCATCCACTAGATTCCTTCGGGGCCCGCGGCTTGGACGTAGTTGGCTGTACTTCCTTAGCACCGTCCATATCCCATCCAGTGTGCTCCCTTGACCCTCGTGTCTTCAGTTTCGCGGTAGCTGTTTGCTCCCGTTGTTCCTTATGTTCCCTGATTCTGATATTCGCCTCTAATTTAAGAGGATAGAATCTCCCCGAAGCCTCTTTACTAAGCTCCCTAAGAACCCATAGTAATCGCACAGGCTGATACGGCAGCTTTTCAGTGAGGACAGCCTCCAGAATACACTGCGCAACATAAGCAGTCCCAAGTGGCGGGTCTCTACAGGCGGCAGCAGTATCTTCAACGTCTAGTGACTGATGGTGCCACAAAGCGTAACATCTTAAGTTTGCAGCACCGGTAGCCAAAACCCCGTCTGGTTTCGACTTAGCGTATTCCTTGACCCAATCATAAGCCTGAATAAGTTGTGGACCCGCATCTTTAGGAACCCTGATCACGGAGGGCTTCTTCGGCGTCCCAATATTCTTAGCTGCCGACGCCTTCTTCTTATGGTATGCTTCAATAGTTTCTTCATGGTTGACGACGCTAAGAGGCGGTAGTGCGGGGCGAGGGTCTAACGCGCACCGTCTTCCCTCAATAGCATCGTATATTCTGAAGCTTGCATATGCATCGTTCGCAGCATCTAATATATATAACGTTTAGCATCTTGGACTAAGGAAGGTTTCTAGGAGATATTTTTTGCTCTTACAAAGCTTTTGGTCATCATCGAGCTCCCTTGACCAATTACTTGTCCTCACATCGCCTTTGTGCAATGGAAGCTGAAGATGTTCTTTGCAGAGATTTGTCAAGCTTGCAGGAAGGCTCTTGCCCGGGGCAGGAACGTTTCCTTCCGCAGCGAATATGAGGCTGTGAAATTGAGCAAGCTCCAGCATACCGGCTGGGTTAACATTTATCAGAGTTGATAACCGTGTCATGTCGCCTACAAGGATCATTAATATAGCGTCCTTCGAAATGTGAATGCTGATATTACTCTACCTTTGATTGATACACCCAATTTTAGAACGTCGGGATCCTCAACTATCTTTTTTAGTGTTGGGGCGAGGAACTTTTCTAGTAAGGTATGTTAGAATCAATCCATAGTAATGCAGGAACGGGGATGTGTACTTGTATTTGCCGGGAATTTTGCTAGATGGAATATAGCAACCCTCTCCTGATTGGCGACTTGTATGACGGATGCGCAATTACTATACATAGGATAATTAGTGCCCGTCTAGAGAGATTCTTTCTATAGCTGAATTTCAACTTATCACATACCGTATATCCTTGTCGCTGGCAGTTGGCTTCAAAAATGAATTCGGGAACCATTCCATATCAAACCCAATCGCCCTATCACTCTCAAACAACTTCGAAACCTCCTCCATTTCATCCACATCCGTAACATAATGTATCGTCGGCGCCGCTCCTTCGGAATTGATATAATGATTCATGTCAAAATTCCCTTTCGCCTTGACTGCAGCCGCCAATACTTCCTCCCCCGCTTGATATACCAATGGAGTATACGGGTCCTTTTCGTCTGTATAAACTATCGGTTTGCCCTTCCAATTAATAATCTCTATCCCTTCCGGTGTCCTAACCCTTTCAATGCCTGGATCTTCGAGCTCCTCATCTTCTGCTTCTTCAAAAGGCGCGGTTGTATCGGCGTCGATTTCCTCAGCTAAAGTTCCTACAGCGTCCTGTAGTGTTTTAAGGTCGCTTAAAGGTCCGCCACTTATCGAGTCTGCTAATAGATCATCCTGGAAAGTCTCAAACCCCACTGGAACCTTTTCTTTCTCTTTCCCGTCCGCCGTAAGGTTCATAAGTCCAGCCCAATCCATCCTACGGGCAAACTGTTTCCTCGGCCTTGTCCTCCTGGCCGTCGGCGACTCCATTAAATCCGAAGGCGAATCCGTAGAAGTAGCAGGCGTATCAAGTGACGATTCGCTCGAGGTTTTCGTTTTAAACCCTCGAGATAAGGGAGGAGAAGTATTAAAGGGAGTGAAGGATGGAGAAACCGGTGTCATCGGCGAAGGAGCGAAGATAATTCCTCTTCGTGGGTGCCATAGGCTGTGCGCATTTGACGGGGTAATCGGAGTCATTGGTGCAGGGCCGTTGCTCTGGAATGGAGATGGAGAACCAGCCGCTGACGGCTGATAAGCTGTGGCGAGGGGTGGTGCCATTTTCGTTGGAGTATTCGTCGCAGGGGCAGAAGCAGCTCCACCACTACCACTATTGCTGCTACTGCTGCTACTATTGCTACCAGCAATCGTATGGTCCTCCATAATAATAGTATGAAAGCAGCAGCGAGCTGCAGGTCGTCCGATTGATGTAGTAGCAGCGCGCACTTGCAGCGTGGGCAGGCGTCTGCTCATGGTGGGGTGGGAAAGAGAAAGAAGGAATCCGGGATGGGGTTGGAGCAGGCGGCAGGGGTTTAAGTAATGGTTGTATATAGGTACAATGGGCGCGCTATCGGTGGCCCTGTGACCCAAAATGTTCGTGCGAATGCTTAACGTTGGCCGAGGCGTGCATGAAGGAGGCTGTGAAGTGGGCACTGAGATACTTGGGGCCGAGACGACGATAAGGCTAACTTCATGCCTTCACCAATGCATAAAAAACACCAGGAAAAAGATGGCTATTCGTAGGAGTGGAAGAAGTATCGTATGCGATTGGATTCCGAGTTTATGGAACCGATATGCCTTGGAATGAGCGACTGGATCGTGGTGGGTTTTCTGGTTGTGGATTGGTTTTCGCAGTGTCGGTGCCCTCTGTTTGGTGTTGAGTTTTCAGCATCTCAAAATTTTGCTTGGCGGGCAGACCGAAACAAAGCGGGCGGACACACAACCGGCAACTTGCTCCCATTCCGTCTTCATCATTATCATTGTCATCATCATCATCACCATCCTCGTCCAATCCACCAGATACCGACATAATGGCATCCCAAATCCTCCCGTTAGGTAGGTTGTGTCACCCACCGCCTCGCCGTCTTCCAGCTAAACGGATCACTGACACTGCAGTGCTATTTTAGAGCTTGTCGACAAGTGCGTCGGCTCCAAGATATGGGTGGTCATGAAGAGCGAGAAAGGTACCCACCCAGCTTCACGTCCCACCATCTACACCACCAACACTGGAACTGACACTGGATACAGAGTTCAGCGGTACATTAGTCGGCTTCGATGACTACGTCAGTACGTGATACTTCCGAAATACCGTCGATACACGCCTGGAATAGGAATGGATACTGATTGGTGGGCTCTGTTTGCAGATATGGTTCTGGAAGATGTTACAGAATAGTACGTTTATCACAGAGGGAATGTACTGGCTAGCTGGTTCAAGATCGCATGCTGACGATATGATAGTGACGCTGGGGAACAAATAAAATTGAAGAAAATCCTGCTGAACGGGAACAATATTTGCATGGTAGAACGCCAACTTGACCTCACGCGAAACTTCTACTATCTAGAGACTAATATTCACCTGCGATATAGTTAATACCCGGCGGATTTGGACAGGAAGGAGCTTAATACCGAGGAAATCCAGTTACAAAGCAAACCATATTTGTGTGTAATATACACTATTATTCTAGCCTCGAGGTCCCAGAGCTCCCTTCTCGGTTTATTAATGATAATGATACAAAGCACCTACGATACCCCCTGAAGTTTGGACCCTCTATCCACCAATAGCCAGTTTACCCCCGCGACCGATCAATCGGCTCCCTTCCAAGGAGTTTATTTCGCCTTGATTAAGCTCCCCTGAATAAATGTGATGAACTCATACCCACTGAGACCCTCGGGATGCTGAAGGTCTTTCACATCCCACTCACCAGCCTCATAGATATAGGCCTCAGTCGAACGGCAGAGGTTGCATCCAGCCATCAAGAACGGCCAAACTTTGTTAGCAAGGCCTACCACCGGATGAGTCAGCATAGTCTCTAATCTGAATGGCTAGGAGAAAAGCGATGCGGAAAAACGTTACCTTGTGCAAAACCTCCAATACCTCCCTTCGACTTCACATGCTCCAAAACCAAAAACAACCCTCCAGGGGCCAGGATCTTGTATAATTCGGCGATGGTGGCTTTCGGCTCTGGGATACTGCACAAAACCTTGCAAGCCACGATGGTATCTACCGAACCTTGCTCGATCCCGAATTTCTTGAGTGTTTCGGAGTCCTCAACACCGGTTCCAACAATGGTGTAGATATCGGTGAGGCCCGCAGCGTCAATCGCGGCTTGAAGAGCCGGGTGGAAGGCCTTGTTAGGCTCGATACCAAAAATCTTGGTAGTCTTGGATTTGTCGAAGTGGTGGACGGTGAAACCGGTTCCTGGGCTGTTTCCGGGTATCTTTTTAGCCTCGTGTGCAGCTATTTCTTGGTTTGTGGAACATACCCTAAATCAAGAACTACACCATGCGCCTGAGATATTGTCTTCTTCGTCAACTTCTCATCGGCGGCAGAGGGTTTTCCTATCAACCTCCAAAGGAATGTGAAGTTTGCTGCGGAAAGCTCGGATTTATTGAAGATAGCTAACGGCCTGCCTCTAAATACGAGGCTCAATGCTGCGAATGGAAGGCCTAGACGAATTTATTCTCTTAGTACAAAAGACAATGAACGTGGAAGTTTTTTTTTTTAAAAAAAGGTTTAAGATAAATTGCGTACTTGCGAACCCGGCTGTCAGGAATATAGACCCGAAGAACAGACTCTTGATCTGGCTGAAGACCGTCATCTTTCCTTTCTTCAAAAAAGATCTTAAAGGAATCTATGGTTATTCTGTGATTGGCTGTTTAGTCGTCTGTTTTTTGTTCTTTTGGAACCGGGCAGTCTAAGAGATGGATAGATTCTAGTTTTACGAGACGTGACCGAATCCCAAAATTTAAAAAGAGAGGCGGTAGATTTATTTGCCGGATCGAAGACCGAAAACCTTAGGACAACTGTGGCGGGACCGCGGGGTGCCAGATTCAAACGTGGGGCAACAAGTGGATCTAACTAAACCTTGAATACCGAAAAGAACAAATAAAAGGATAACCTTCGAGAGAGAGAAAAAGAAGAGGGCAGAGCAATCGTGAAGGGAAAAAAGGCAGAGCACCTTGTATTTATAATCAAGAACCCAATTCCTCTGCTATCTAGGAACGATAAAATAAAATAATAGAAAAAAGCAATACGATAAATATCTCAGTAAGGACTCGATCGAGCTAACCAGTCCAAAGTTGCATCTGAAAGAATGATACTCTGGCGGCGGGCCAGACAGCAAGGGGGTTCCAGCAACCAGCACTGGCAACTCGGTTCGCTTTTTGCTGCGTGTTGGATTTGTGGTTTGGTTGCGCTTGCCTGAAAGGGGAATTTTCGGAGATCAAACACTGCTGGTCTGGCACCTGGGGTAGCACTGGGTAACTGCGAGGCCGGCAACTGGGTGCAAGATGAAGGTTATCTAATCTATCTACCTATCTAGGTACCTACTTAGGTACTTGATAGTAGTATTTGGATAGAGGCCAGGTGGGGCCTGAGGTATTTCTTTGTCATAGACGTTAGAGGTTCTCAGTCACAAAGGTTGAAGCCTCTTTCGCCAAAGATTGCCTGGGACGGTTGGCTCTGCATGTATCTTACGACAACCACATACCAACAGTGACTGACTGCACTGTGTGGATGGTAGTACTTGAGTACTAGTGCCTAGAGACTTCTGGCGCTTGCAATCTATTATCTACTAACTGATAGTTCAATCTACTAGTATCTAATACACTTACTCAATCCTCTATCTTTTTACACAACAACAGTTCCAATTGAGACTACACCAGAGTCAATTCAGTGTCACTGGACAGGTACTAGTCCAGTTGCTAGCCCAGCTGCTAGCCCAGGGCAACCTTCAATGTCTGAATCAAAACAGGCAATTTCCAAAATAGCAAACACTACCGGACAACCACATGTCTTGGCACCATCTGCGTTGCGCACAAAAAGCACAAGAAAAAAAAGAGTTGACTGCGAAATTGGGAATAGCCCAGGAAAGAACCAACCTGCAAAAGTCGACAGTATCAAAGACACCTAACCACACCCCCCATCTTTTTTCAGCCAACCTTAAGCCGACGTCAAACCCCGGACTACAAAAAGAATCTCCATCTGGTACTCGAAGCTCCACCGACTGCTCGGACCAGATAGCCCAGTCCTCTTTACTTTGTCCAACTGCTTTCGCGACCACGAAAAAGCCTGGTCTATCTTGATCCTTACAACCCCCCCACCAACTAGCCCACCATGGCCGCTACCGTGAATACCCTCCTCGTCGAGGGATCTTTCGATGACCAGGTTATCGAATTAGCCGACTACTTCGATACTTTGAAGGGTGTGAAGGAAGGTGAAGCTACTCTGTCGCAGGAACTTCAGCCAATGCTTGACAAGGGCGAGAAGGAAGACGTTATGGAGAAGCTTGTCGAAGCTAGCTCTGTTCTATCACAAGCTCCGGAGAAGGGTATGTCCTTGTCATTTCTACTCTATAGTACATTGGTGCTATTGCTAGTAGTATACATGAAGTAAAACAATCTTTGTCATGACACGACTCTAACCTTCACTGTTGTGTAGAGTACATCCCAGCATACAACCTTCTCGTCCACCTGATACGGACCTCTCCCCTCCTTCCTTCCCTCCTCGACACCGTTACTGCCAATCTTGCCATCCCTCTCAAGAACTCTCAGAACGGCGCCACCCTCTCCCTCACCATCCTCACCACAATCTTCAACATTCTTTCTCCAGAGTCATCGTTACGATCTGAGGTCTTCAGAAGCATCATCGACATCGTCGACAAGAACGGACTATATGAAACTTTGAAGCCACAGCTCAAGAGCTTAGACCGATGGCTACAGGAGTGGGATGCCGGCGTCGAGGACACCAGGGAGATCTTGGTTACCCTCGCAAACGTCGCCGAGAGAGCTGGTGATAAGTATGTTCCTTTTATCATGGCAATGGTCCCGGAATCGCTTTCTAACGTTATTATGTAGCCAATTCTACGAATTCCTTCTCCAGGCCCTTCAGAGGTTCCCAGCAGACGAGGCAGATGAAGATGAAGCCCGAGATATTGCCATCAGGGCTATTAAGGCCGCTATTACCCTCCCACATCACATGGAGTTCGGCGACCTGACAGTATTGGAGCCTGTCAAGGCCCTTTCTGCCACCGACCCCGATCTTTATGCTTTCTTCGAAATCTTCGCTGCCGGAGAGTTCCAGGACCTTGAGGAATTCAAGGAAGAACGTGGCGAATGGCTCGAGGAGAACGGTACGCTCTTTATGTTGTCGCATAGCCATACATATTTTCGCGAAGCTAATTTGATATAGGAATTGATGACGCCGTTGCTACCCGCAAGATGCGCCTACTGACCCTCACCGCGCTCGCCGCCTCGGCTCAAGACCGTTCCCTCCCATACACTCGAATTGCCGCTGGCCTTCACATCCCCCTCGAGGAAGTTGAACTCTGGGTCATCGATGTCATCCGTGCCGGCCTCGTCGAGGGAAAGCTCTCTCAGCTCAACCAGACTTTCCTAATTCACCGTGTCTCATACCGCACATTTGGAAAGGACCAATGGGAGGAAGTCCAGTTGAGACTAGAAACCTGGAAGGACAGCTTGAGAAATATTCTTGATGTCGTCACACAGGCGAGAAGACAGGTTGAGAACCAGACAGAGAAGGAGAAGACAGCGGCGGAGAGGGTGTTGCAGCAGAGTGGGGATGGTGTTTTGGGTGAGGCATAAACTTTTGGTGGGAGGCTGTTGATGTAACGACGACGACGATGCATTTTTTTTTGGGCATTTTTTGGGCCCATCCCATTTAGTATTCGTGCGGTACCCTGTATTTTATAATTATTTCTTTGTATAGGTACACCGCACCCACGGTGGGATATTTTTTTTCCCTTTGCCTTTCCTTTCCTTTCCTTGTCCACTCGTCCCCGCTCTCGATCCCACTGTGCCGGGCTTTTATGTTTGCGAATAACGTGCGTGTGCAGGAAAAGTGCTCTTTTTTTTTTTGTAAGCGGGGCTAGAAACTTAACTTTCTTACGCACGGTAGATAATAAAAGTTCTCCATTCGCTGATATTCTTGGTTTTCTTTTCTATTTACGTACTTTGCCTTGCAAGTGTGTTCGATATAGAGGTTAAATTATTACGTCTATTACGTTTTACTGAGAAAGTTTCAAATCAATCGGCTTGGGTAACCATGGGATTCGGCATTTCGTTGTCCTGTCGAAAATATTTGAGGATTACAGCTAGGTTTCCGTTAATTATACTACGCAGTCGAAATTTAAAAGTATTATAGGGAGCTTCGGGCGTGCCAAGGCCACTATTTACATGTCGTATTGCACATTCGGCCATATAATCATCGGCTTGTGATAAGTCTTCTCTTAGAATCAAAAATGCTACGACATGTTAATTTGTTGTATGTACTTAGATGTGTGCATAGGTTACCATGGGTGAGAGACCGTAAGGGGTTTTGGTTGGATGCTTATGCGTATATTTTTATCAAATGATACCATTAACGGAAGTTATGCTAATATATGAGTAATGTAAAGAAGAATAGGGAATGAATTGACGAGTTACGTATTGAGTTTTTGGTCGGTTTAATCATAGGGTTCGTTCATTCATACTACTAAGAAATGAGGTAGCCCGCTATTTGCTTTCTTGGCCGAAGTAAATTATAAAGGGAAAGTAGGCTGACACTTAATACCGGACTCGAGGCTACTTAATACCCGCGTTTAAAAGATGAGTTTGAAATCACCATGTACAGAATCGCAGTGTCGTGTTAACTCCGCCATTAAGACTCGGAGAGCATAACTGTGTTAAATTAACATAGTTGTGCATATTTTGATTATGGAATTACCCAGGTAGTTTAGTTTAGCCTCGAATCCAGGCGCCCGAGGCAGAGAGTTAGTGTTCGACATACCGAGACCCTTAATACCCTTCTAAACACAGTTATATCTACCAAAGTCTATGTTACCAGAGAAGAAAGTAAACACAAATTTAACCGTCTACTTTCTAGCTGCAAGCCCGCGGAACGAAAGTCTTCTTGAAAATACCACGCGAAACTGTGTTGCCCTAGCCTACCGACGGCTTGGCATTTCTTTCTACCGAAAGACCTTCGTCTCGCCAATCTTGACCGGGGATAGCTCTTAATTTTCTGCGACATCAATCTGCACATCTGCGCCTATAGATTCAAAGCCACCCACCTCATCTCCAAAGAATTCGAAATAAATTCCATACATACAAATAAAACTCTACAACCATGAAGCTTCTCACAGGTACTCTATCCATCCAATCTAAAACCTCACTGCTCTTCCAAAAGTTCAAAGCAAAAAAAAAAAAAAAAAAAAGAGAAAGAAAACCAAAGCTAACCCCACCACCACACAGCAAACTTCATCTCCTGCGCCGTCAAAGCCTGCAAATCCTCCCCCCTCTCTTTCCCCCTCCACTTCCGAGACGCCGAACTCGCCTCAAAACCCGTTCCATACAACCCTCTCCTCCTCTCAAACCTTCTACCCCGTCTCGACTGGGCAGCACTAGTCACCAGCAGCAAAGAACTGGGATTCACACTACCAGAGACCAAACCGGAGTTACCTCGTCTTTCCGCTTCTTCTTTTGCAGCAACAACAGGTGATGGGGATATGAACATGGATGGTGGTGCTGTTGGTGAGGAGGATGAGAAGACGCTTAGGATGTTGCATAAGGTTTTGATGGAGACTGAGGTTGTGGAGGGGAAGATGGTGTGTGGGAGTTGTGGGTTTGAGTATGGGATTCATCAGACGGTGGGGAATTTCCTGCTGCCGAGTCATTTAGGTGAGTTCGTCTGGATGTGGTGGTGGTGGTGACGAAGATGGCGGTGAGATTGTAACTGACGATGTTTTGCGATAATTAGTTTAAATGCTGCTGAGTGATACGGTGGTGCTATGCATCGGATTTATTGTGACTGAGATCTCAGGGTATAGATTTACTTGTCGAGAGCTGCTCTGGCGCTGAGAGTAGGTGAATCACCAATACTACTAGTACTTAGATGACAGATACGAAGACGTATGTAAGATATAGGCGTTAAGGATTGGGATTATAGACCAAAAGCCATCTGTTTATTTCATTCTTTCATTCATTCCCGATCATAACGGTGTCGTTTTCACGCCCCTAGATCGATCTCTCTCGTCAGAAGACAAGACGAGGTAGAGGAGTAGTAGTAATAACCGGCATCTAATGTACATGAATATCGCAGAGACAAATAATCCTTAAACCCCGAATCCCTAGTAATACAATACAAGTTCGAACCGAAAAAAAAGACAGGAAAAAAAGACTGAAAGCAAAGCGATAAAAGCAAAGCACAAGAATCCGTCACGCCTGGCCTACCCGTCTCGAAACAACAACCCAGTATTCCTGTCTCCGTTTTTTTTTTGCGAGTCCGTACACAGTTTCGAAAGACATGAAAGTATAAGAACCAGTAAACAGGAAAGAAAAATCTCAAAGCATGGATGAAGAGATGAATAATATGCAAGCCGACACACAATCAAAAACCCTGACCAGAAAAGAAAATCAGTGTAAAATGAGAGGAGTCGAAGCAAGTTTACTCGTCCAAAGAAATCTGGTAGACCTCATCATCTTCTTGCTCGTCCATGTGGAAAAGATCGCGCATGCGGGCTTCGAAGTCGTACTTTGGAGGATAAACAGGCTTCTCAGCTCGGCGAAGGATATCTTCTTCCATGGCTGGGAAGTCAAAATCGCTGGGAATGTGAGTGCCAGCTTCGAGGTCTTCCAGGACCTTAGACATCTCGTCGCCGAGGATTGGGGCGACTTTTTTGGTAAGGGTGGCGCTGTAGAGCCCATGCTTCCCAAGAGGGTGGAAAACACCGTTACGGTCTGGCCTAGGGTCTTTGTAATAGTGGTCCGGGTCAGCGTAGTATCCACCAACGCACAATGGGTTGGGTTCCTTGGAAGCTACGGGAATAAGTTCCTTGGTCCTGACACTAGTGGCCCAACGTGACTTTCCCATAGGTGGAACCGGTCGACCAGTGGCAGATGATGGCCTAACACCACCGGCAGATGGTGGTCGAGACGGTGGTCGGGTAGAACCAGCGGCAGACGATGGCCTAACACCGCCAGCGGAAGGTGGCCTGTTTGAGTTGGAAGAAGGTGGACGAGCTGGACCCTGCTTGGCGAGAGAAGATTTAGTGGCCCCAGAGTAGTTTGAAGTCTTCTTCTTAAGAACTGGTTGGGTGTCCTCATTCTCAAGCCCAACTTTCATGTCATTAACAAGGGATTCGATCTTTTTGAGGACATCTTCCTCTTCTTTCTTCTCATCGTGATAGGTGAGCTGCTTGAATTTGCTGCGCTGCTTGGCAGTGTATTTGGGGGTGGACTGGACATCCTTGAATAGGGTTTGCTTAATGTTGCCCATATCAATGCGGACGTAGTCCTCAGGAATGTCAGGCAATTCCTTAGGAGCGGGAGGCATGTACTCGATTTCAGGGACATCCTCCCCTTCCTCTTCGGTAAGTTCCTTAGCTTGAGTGACAGAGAGGCGAGTTTGGCGACGAGTGCGTTTCTTGGTGGAGGAAGGTGTTGCCTTTCCCGGCTTATTGGTCTGCAACGGGTCATTGAACGTGATGGTAGTCTTGGCCTTGACGTTCGTATCCTTGCCGCCAAGAGGGACACGGCCACGAGGCCCTGGTGGATTGTTAGAATGCTATGTTGATATATGCGTGGAATCTAGGGAGAACATACCGAGCGGAGTTTTGAAGGCATCGGCTTGCGCCTTGAAGCCACTCTTCCCGCCCAAGTTCATCGCAGTGACCTCATTTTCGTTGTGTTTCCCACCAGGGGTCTTTGAGAATCCACCTTTGGCACCTTGGAGAGCATTGACTCTATTCTCACGGTCTCGAGTGGTGAGCATCATCTTGGTGGTCGTTATTCTTGTTTGTCGTGACGGTTGATCGTAGATTGAAGTTGAAGGGGTCGTGAATGCGAGGGAGATGAAAGACGGATGTTTTTGTGTTTCGGAAAGGATTGGAGGATTGGTTGATCGATTGAAAGAAAAATATAGAACTCTTTATATAGCAGGATGGGAATTACTGCTGATCGTGAGGAGCGGTAGTCTTGAGGTTGAAGTTTCGTGGCGTATACATACGAGACGAGGAATGTAGAGAGGTTGAGGGCGTCGGAGAGGTTGAAACATGTGGTGGCTGGCTCTGGCTGGCTGGCTGGCTGGCTGGCTGGAGGGCTGCTACATAGTCCGCTGCTGTCGTCGGTGTTGGATTCTGTCGTGAACGAGCGTCGAGATGTGTTGGGATTGTCGTCGTTGCCGTCGTCGTTGCCGTTGTCGCGTCGGATTACTGGCAATGGCGACCGTTGACCCAGATGACATGGTGATGGTGTTTTCGGGGCGGTCATTTGGTTTTGTGTAAATAGATGAGCGGGTCACCCCAGCAACCCACAACGCACAACAGCCAGCCAATGACAACCGGGCTGCCCCTCCTTCTCTGGCCTTCTCTGGCTGGACCAGCTAAACTGAGCTAAGTCGCCGCCGACCCACAGCAGACCAGCCCGCAGGACACAGGACACCTCCTCTTCTTCCCGCCTCCCTCCAACTTGTCCCTTACGAATCCATCGTCGATATAAAGTATTCTGCCCCTGGTAAGCTGACCCCTTTCCCTTTCTTCTCATCCCATCTTGATCCCGTCACAACTTCAATTCTCTCTCAAGTACCAAGCTTCTCGAGCATCAGCTGCACTTGGCCTGTACGTCCTGTTTCGTCTCGTTTGAGTGTGTTCGTTTGTTTCCCCTCTATCCATCTGCAACCCCACCTTGTAGCTGTCACATTTGTATCACATCACATAGCAAAGTCACTATACCTGGGGAGAGAGGGTGAGGGACACGTATCACCTGAACTATAAAACTGACCCTTTGCCATTCTTCGCTTTTATTTATTCTTATTTAGGACCTCATCCGCTTCTCAACTTTTCTACCACCCCAGATTTCACCAGTTACCCGGTATTACTAGTATTATCATTCGCCATGGACAGAATTAAGGAGGTATGAACAGAAGCTCCGGGTTCACGCTGTCGTTACCGCTACAACCCTTGGCAGGCATCAACCAGAGCTAACAAGCATTCCCCTCCTACAGAAGCTCGCCAAGCAAAAGGCCGACCTTGACGTTGCCAACGAAAAAATTGAGGAACTTGAGTCTAAGATCAAGGAATACGAAGCCGAACAAACCAAGAAGGAGGGCGAGATCTCGTCTCTGACCAGCAAAAACACCCAGCTCGAAGCTGATGTTGAGAAGCTCGAGGGGAGACTTACCGAGCTCAAGAAAGAAGCTGATGCAGGTGCGAACCTCGGCGTCACCAGTGATAATTTGCAGAGGAAAGTCACCGTCCTCGAAGAGGAGGCGGAGACAACTGAGAAGCAGCTGAAGGAGACCATCGAGAAGTATGTGCTTTCTTAGTGTTCAGACGATGCTAACGTATCGTCTTTTTCCTTCCTTTTAATCCTTCTAGCCGACCACAAGGTACTGCCATGACTTTCTGAACACAAAGCTGATCTAGAATTGATGATACTTAACTCTAGGCTACGTCTCACCGATGTCAAGGCCGAGCACTTCGAACGAAAAGTTCAATCTGTGGAAGCTGAGCGTGACAGCTGGGAGAAGAAGTACGAGGAGGAAGTTGAGAAGTACAAGAAGGCTAAGTCCGAACTCGACGAGCTCGCCTCCAGCTTGGAGAACCTCTAAACGTGTCATTCGGCCTTCACGCTGCCTCTTGTCTCGCCCCTTGGGAATGGGTCTTGGGATGGTCGATACGGGCGGGATGCCTACACGGTGGGGATGAATTTGGATCCTGCGTTTCGTCTATCGTTCGACACGCATAGGAATTAGTACAAATTGTGTAGCTTTATTCCTTATTTCACTTGCGTTTTCTTTTCCTCAATTGATCCCATGTGAATCACTTATTGGCGGCCTGTCGTAGATACTGTGGAGATGGCATGCATGTCTTTTCTTTTTTTTGGCACTTGCAAGGTTCTTCCTACCTATTAGATCGTGGTAGCGATTAAATAAATTCGTCTTGATGACGTTTAATCATGATATTTGGTTCCACTGGTACTATACGTATACATTGACGTAGGTTATGTTTTCAAGGAGGGTGTTGACGTAGTGCTTGATGACGCGCGGCGGTTACTATAGGAGGTATTAAAACCTAGTAGTATGTAGCATACATGCTACGAGACCGTATGTGGCGGTGGCCGAGCAGATCCTTGCTACATATCCTAACAGTTCGCGTTCTGTCTCATGTATATCTTGACCAAAGCAATGGCAATACTATCTGATTGCACCTCAATTCTATGCCATAATATTCTATGCAATGTAGCATAGCTAGCTAGATCCCAATGTAACACATTGCCAATATACCCCCCGCTCTTAGAACCCTTCTAGCTCTCTGATACCATCCTTATCAACAATCTTTACCAAAAGACCCTTAAAGTCGATGGGCATTCTCCTCTTTAGCTCTTCGTGACAGTCCCTCATCAACCCAGTCACTTCTTCCACGCCCATACCCTTTTTATAATGCGCGTCCAAAATACTCAAACAATAGTACTGTGCATACCCGTGAGCTGCATATGGAATCTCCGCCGACGAAGCCAAATAATCCAACCAATACAACTGAGGCTGTTCCTTCTTAGTATCGTACCCTCCGATCAACATGTTAACAGCATAGGAACGTCTGCTGCGAAGACTGCTCGCCAACTCTGTTCTTACGAAGCTAGCAACGGAGGAGACTGGGAGGTCTGAGGAGTGGCGCATGGTGTAGAGTTGAGTGTTTGCTTGGATAAATTCGGCGAATTGGATGGTGTCGCCGGCTTCACCGGAGAAGGCAAGGAGGGTATGCTCGTTTAAGGCGCGAGTTTTGTCATCTGTGTCTTTGACGACGGTGATACCGTGGAGGAAGGCTTTTGAGGTGCCGATTAGAACAAAGTCCTTGCCGCGGATGCCGAGAAGGACGTCCCTGTTTGGTTCATTATGTTAGTATATAGATCGATATTTCGTGAAGTATCTATTGGATGCTGGTGGTGTAAGAGTCCGGTTGACTTACATGGTGGGCTATGTGGGAGTGGTGGGTCTTTTGGTGAAGGGAGGAGGTAGGTTTATCTCCTAGATTGAGCTGACGAGAAGCTTCAGGTAGAGTAGAACGGACCCGTATGAAACCCGTGGTGCTGTGTTTACGTGAAGTTCGGATTTGAAGCCGAAGATTTCGTGTCGATGATGGATGAAGCTCAAGATAAACTGGAGAAGCAGCGTCGTTGTGGTACGCAAGCCCAGCTAACTGCGAGGTTCGTGTTGGAGCTCTCACCCGCCACACCATGCTCCACCCGCCACAGTTCTCAAATCCAACGTGGCGGTGCACGTTTTCTTGCGGCTCAAAAACCTTCGTAGCCAAAAGAGGATCCCTGCAAAAAAAATTTGGACACAGAAATGGCGTCCTGAAACCTTCAAGCTTTTTCGTTCGTTCTCCTCTACATTCTACACTCCCCCACCACTCCATTAAAGACTCTCTCCACATGTCCTCTTTCTTCACCGCTCCCGCTTCACAGCGGAAGCGCAAGCGATCGGGCACAGATACTCCAGCCAATTCGTCTCGAAAAGCATCGGGAACAGCAAAGCCACCTTCGAAGAAGCGACAGGTCCGCGACGAGGAAATATCGAGCGGTGATGATGATGACGATTCGATTGATTCCGACAGCATAGTTTCAGCTGAAGACAGCGATGATGAGTCGATCCTAGGAGAGACAGAAGCTGAAAAGAGATTACGGTTGGCACAACAGTACCTCGATAATCTACGAACCGAGACTGGTACGCTTATTCGCATCGCTGCTTTTCCGATGCATGCCATGGGATTGAATACCCATATTCTACATTGGTAGCTTGCTAACATCTATACTTCTTCATGCTATTAGAAGAACACGGCTTTGACGCTGCCGACATTGACCGCGACCTTATCGCTGAACGTCTAAAATCCTCAGTCGCAGAAACCCACGGCAAAATCTATCGCCATATCGCGACATCCCTCTCCTTCTCCACCTCTTTACCTATTCAATTCCGCCATGCATTTCAATCTACCACCTCTGTAGCAATCTGCCACCCATACATCTACACAACCACAAAAGACGTCGCTTTGATCAAATGGAAATTCCCAACTTCGGTCTCCTCCCGTGCCAATGGTATCTCGGACACGGACTCACAGGAAGAAGGATTAAAACCTAAACAAATACGCTGCGTGAGAGGCTCCTATACCCGCGGGAACCGCAAAACGGATGCAACATACCAAGGCCACATCGACACCATCCTTTGCGTCGCAGCTTCTTCGGACGGGAAGTACGTCGCAACAGGTGGAAAGGATTCACGCATTGTCATCTGGGACGCCGAATCGTTGAAGCCATTGAAAGTATTCAAGCACCATAGGGACTCTGTCAATGGACTAGTGTTTAGACGAGGCACGAATCAACTGTACAGCTGTAGCTCCGATAGGACGATAAAGCTGTGGAGTTTGGACGAGTTGACTTATGTGGAAACGTTATTTGGTCACCAAGATGAAGTTGTGGGAATAGATTCCCTAGCATATGAGAGATGTGTTACCGTGGGTGCCAGAGATAAGAGCGCGAGGTTATGGAAGATTGTAGACGAAACACAGCTAGTGTTTAGAGGAGGTGGAGAGGGGAGAGTCAGGAGAAGGGCAGAACCCGAGGTTGTTGAAGAGGCTGTACACATGGAGGGGAGCATTGATTGCGTTTGCATGGTCGACGAGGAGCACTTCGTTACAGGAAGCGACAATGGGTAAGATTTCATAAAGAGCTTAAATGTTGTTGAAGTTTTAGCTAATTGGGAATAGCTCGATATCACTGTGGTCGCTGCATAAGAAAAAGCCTGTATTCACAATACCGACAGCGCATGGTTTACAGCCACCGATAAACCCAGCAGATCATTCCGCAGAAGCAAACCCAGAGGATGTCAAAGTCCCACGACAGCCATACTATATTACTGCACTAGCCGGAGTCCCATATTCCGATGTATTCTTCTCTGGAAGTTGGGACGGGGGTATTAGAGTATGGAAAATTTCAGATGATAAACGAAGTATCGAATCCGCCGGCATAATTGGGGTTAGCAATGAGGGAGAAGAAGGGGGCGTAAGGCTCGACAACGCCGACGTTAGAACGCCATTTAGAGGTGTCGTCAACAGTCTCGCAGTTTACGAGAAGAATTCGGGGAGAGAAGATGAGAGTTGTGTGGTTATTGCAGGTATTGGGCAGGAGATGAGAATGGGGAGGTGGCTAAAAGTTAAGGGAAGGAATGCAGCGGTTATGTTTGTCGTTGATAGAGTGGCCAGAAAGGTCAATGAGACGTCTTAAGGCGGGCTTAGGAAACGACCCTTCGATACCAGTCACAGATATGGCCTTGACTGAAACAGCAATTCCATATATATTAGATAATTGTACGATAATGGGGTTTGATTATTTTGAGGCGTTTTGCAGAAGCATTCATTGGACTTCATGACGAAAGTGTACTCTAGATGTAAATATATCTTGAGAATCTACCAAAATTTTCTTTTCATTTAAAAAACCCATGCATGACATCGAGAAGGCTAGCCTCGAATCCAGCCTTTGTGAAAGGGTACAGTGTTTTTTATTACTATACTGAAATATGATGCATAATCACCATGACCAAACACCCTGCCGATACAACCGATACGAAAGAATTGCCCAAAAAAAGAAACAGCAGATTCCGAAGATCATGAAACCCCACCCTAAGATTAACGAAGATACTTCCCAATAGTGATAGATCAACCAAGTAAACCCAAGTAATACAGAGAGATCGATAAGCCTGTAGACAAACTTTGGAGCTCGTGGTTGGTTAGGCGGTTCAGCGTTAAAAATCCGGGGACTATAAAAAAATGGTACCACGGTTAGTGTGCCATTTCTACGCATATGATACTCTCGAATCCGGATATCTGTGCATATGCATGCTCTCTTTTTTTTTTTTTTTTCTTTGTTGAGTTTCGAAAATCATTGGCCTTGCAGAGCTACAGACAAGTCCCGCAGAAGAAGCCTTTGCAGAAGGCTGCATGGAACTAGTGCTGGCAATAGGCAAACGGAGGGGTAAAAGAAAAGGAAAGGAAAAAGAAAAATTCAAGCAAAAGATTTTTTTCATAAATATAGGTTTTTTCTGCAAAGATAGTGGTTTGATTCGAGATAAGATGTTGTGGTGAGTTTGTAGGATTTTAGAAGGAAGAAAGGTGCCCGAAGAATTGAGGGAACCAACCACATACTCGTTGCGAGGATCCAGAACCCTCTTCTGTTCCCTCTTCTTCACAAAATCTTCCCAGACCGGTAAAATCACCGCGAAAAAAGCATCGTCACGATCGAGATAGTCCTCGATCCCATTTGTCGCACCTTCTTTCTTTGCCTTGAGTTTCTCTTGTTTCAGAGTCTCAATCTCATTCGCTAAGTCTTTCAAATTATGTGATGCAACCATGGCGGATACACATTCCAAAATATCTACCTTATTATTCAGAGCCTGATCATTCCGTATGTGAGATACAAAGTTTATCTTTCCGGAATAGTCCATAGAAGGAGATACGCTAGCCTCGGAAGCTTTCGTCTTTGTGATAGGTTGGTTAGGGTTGAGGTGCAGAAGATGTTGGCGATGGTTACACAGGTTTTGCATAAAGTCTACTGGCCTTGTGAAACGAACCCATGGGCGAAAACGGAATTCATCAGCAACGGCCTTGAGAATTGCAGATTGTAAAAGTGGAATCTGAAGCTGTTCTGCAGCAGAGTAAGTCTTGATTACTAGGAGTTCATCGGAGACCCTGGTCTCGTTTTGATCTAGCGTTTTTACGGATTGGGATTCTGGTGCAGGAGATGATGGAGGGGGCGTATGCCGAGGTAAGACGTATTGCTGGCCATATTGCCAAAGTAAGACGGTTTGTAAAACCGTGGGGGGGATATTGGGGAGCTCTATGGTTTGGCAGCCGTTGTTGGAACAATTTCCGGGTTTGCATATTGCCTTAAAGAAGTCAGATGTCGCAGAAACTATCACTTTGTGGATCCGGAAGGGTGTCTTGGAAGGGCCGGAGAGTATGGTTAGGTCTGAGAAAGTTGGATCGTTGAAGGCACTTGAAACTTCCTCGATGATTTACTTTGAATTAGATCATACTTCGGTTTCTTGAAGGTAAGGGGTCCATCTTGCCTTTGTTCAAATTGGAAGGTGTGGCATGTATTTTTTCGGGCACTTACGGAAGAATGAAGTATCCCTTGGGATTATCTGTGGCTGTTAGGATGCTAGCATGCGACATCGTGGCATGGAAGAAGTGGTGTTGATTGTGTGGTTATTTTCAATGTTACACAGGGTGATGACACGCTAGCTTCGTTCCCAGGATCTTTCGACGGTTGGAGGGTTTGCTTTGAGACTGCAGGAAATTTTGGCCGATGGATTGTGATTCAGGGCCCAAGGTTGATCTGCGAGTCAAAGGAATGTGCATCTATCCGTTGATCGAGTCAAGCTCAATGGCCCAAGCACCGGATTCGAGGCTACCCAAATACCTACAGATGTTTCTGCAATGCATTAGTGAGAGCTAGCTAGGAAGTGCAGCCAAGTTGGGGAAACTTGGCTAAAGCTGACAACGTTTGCCAATATTACTAGCAAACCGTGGGCTGCAGATACAAACAAAGGTAGGCTGCGGCTATCCGTGAGCCTGAGCAAGGGTCTCCGAAGCTCTAGCTAACAAAGGGCGGGTACTCGCAATTGCGGTCACGGTCGATATACCAACTCCAAAATACGGGCATGAATCAAAAAATGGAAAATGTGATATAAACCTGTCACAATTTTAAAAAATTTTTGCAAATGAGTGCCATGCATGCGGGAGGCGACTCAGGTGCATCATTGGTATCACCATGATATCGATGAACCTGGTAATTCCCTAGGGAACATTTCTAGCGGTGCTACACTAACTTTGTGTCTGCGAGTATGGCCTCTGATTGGAATATATAGTGACTTGACGTTCCATCCGTCTTGATCAAGCCGTCGCCTTCTTCTCGTTCCCGTCATTCCAACGGTTGGAAGAGCTCTACAGCCCGATTTTGTTCAACTGTACTCTTAGCAACTTCCACTATCCTGTTGAAAGTAGACCTTTCGCACTATAGACCCGTGTGTGTCTACCTACGAGGTACTTCACGAGTACTTCTTTATTCAAAAGAAAAAAAAAGCATTTGGACAAGATGCCCGCAAATAAACCATCCCCTATTCTCATTATCCCGGTGGAAATCATCTTCAGGATCTTTAACGAATTAGACAATCTTGTCGAGCAGCGGATATATAGTTACCCCAAGGCCACGGTTTTGGGGCGTCCACGCATCCGGGTGGACCCGAATAGAAGATCCGTCTCTATATTTGATGCACTTTCGAGATGTTGCAAGAGATTGAGAATTCTATGCATTCCGTATCTCTTCCGCTATCTGAAGGTCAATGTGGCCGAAGAACGGACGGCAATTGCCATGCTGCAAGTTTATTTGAACTCTCACTGGGTGTTTTGGTATACCAGGTAATGGTCAATCCTATTAGTCTGCCCGAGTACTGGATACTGATCCTCGGGTTGTCAAACCTTTACAGGAGGGTGCGTTTTGTCATGGATATTCGCGCCATAATCGTGGCAGAGTTGCCTATGTCCGTCATGAGGCCAAATCTCAACCTGCTTATGAACATGATCGCAAGACTTTTTCAGCACCTAGAGAGGGTGGAGGAATTACATTTTATAGTGAAATCGGAGATCGTGAGCAACGGTCTTCGCCGAGTATTCCGATGGCCTGGGCGACACCTAGAGACCTCCCTCCGTAATGTGAGGTCTCTAAAATTTAGTGCTGGTAGCGAATGGATAATCCGCCTTTGTGGCGGTGGTTTTGGATTACAGGAGATCGAGAATTCGCCTGGTTTGTCGGGCCGGATGTATGTCCCATACTCTATCGATTTTGCAAGGGAACATTCGGGGCTTGAGATCCCTGTCGAAAACTTGTCCGCTAGGACAGCTCTGAGCCGTATTGGTGACTACAGAGCTGCAAATATCATGAAAGGGATTTCATCTTTGCACAAAGATCCGAAAGGTTTGACATTGACCAAGGTGACTGTCTACGGGAAGTTCACAAGAGATGGGTTAGATGGTACGTTATTAACATTTTAATAATTCCAAAAAAGACAGAAGCAGTTATGTTCTAATGATTAGGATAGTGTTTATTAAGTGCATACCTGCTGTTTCATATTTGACGATAATCGGAGGGGCGATCGAGGTATGTGTAACCAGGCACCTTGCAATAATGTCGACAACAAACTAACATGTTGCATTTCGGAACAGCCGGATTATGCCCTTATCCTAAGCCAGCTTTCAAATCTTAGACTTCTAAGCTTTGAAAGCGGGTTGGATCATTCTCTCGAAAACTTTCAGGATTGCCCTGAGAGTTCTTGCACTCTTTGGCACTTTAGCAGGTTTGTTAGGACATTGCAACAGATGTGGATTGAGGCGAGATTTGTTGGTGAAATTGTTAGAGATGGTCGTGGGGAAGTTTTTCCTGAACTTACAAAATGGAGAGATATATGGGCGAACATTCTTTTTCGGGATTTAGGCCCTGGGGATGTGGAGATGGCTGGGAATTGAGTCGCATAGCAAGAATCTCATAAGCGAGTATTAATTGACGAGGTGCACTCACGTATTGCATGAAGAAGAAGATCAATAGCAATCTAGCGCTATAAATTATGTTGGTTCGAGACTCTTGTAGGGTGTATTAAAATTAATATCAATGAATATTATTTGCTTCCTAGTTTCGTACTATATTGATCTAATACTTCATGTCACCTAGATTGGCCTATCGATAACTCATGCGTAGTTTCCTCGTAAGTCATATTGTATATATAGACACGAGGTTCTTTTAGGTCCCAGCTGTAGAGTAGCTAGCAATACTGGATGAGCAAAGTAACTTTAGTAATTCGGGTAGGTGTGTATCTAGTAGCATCGAATCCAGGAGCTCGAGGTAGGGTATCTAGGTGCGGGAGCAGATAATATTTGTTGGAGTTTTGTGTAGGAGCTAGAAATGATACTCCTGCAGAGTTTAAATTACTTACCAGTCTTCAACACACATTAAGGTCTCTTAATTGTAACACCCTCGAGCTTCCTGCGCTCTTCCTTCCCTATATAATCGCCGTCATCGCCGTCCCTATTGGCCTTTAAAAACTCCATTCCCGTCCTTTAAATATACCTTCTAATGCCATCAATATATACAATTGCGCGTTCCCATTATAAATATAAATGTCTAGGCCATACCTTTCCGTCCAGCGAAAGAAGGATCAAGGCTTGCCGGGTCTAGCTGGTCAATATGAAGTTACTTCAACTTGTAACTTGAAATCGCCGAATTTGACTCTAGTTGAAACGAGCCAGTCTTCAGCTGAAATTCTTCTGCGGGCTTCAAGTGGAAATAAGACTGACCCTTCAAACGTTCCAGGAAATCCTGGTACTCCCGAACCCGAGCAGAGACAGCAAAAAAGCCCCGTGAGCCAAGTGGTTGAAAATACCCAAGCCATCCGGATCAAATGTCAAGAGCCGTCCCCGGTCCCGCGTCCCGACATTGTTGGCGAGAGCTTCCTAATGGAAGGGTTGCAATGGTCAGATTATCGAGAAAAGTCTTCCTCCGCCACAAGCTACTCGAGTGAAGCTCGGCCAGAGGATATGTCCCAAGCTCAATTGGATTACTTCTTTGCGCTCTCTCAACAGTCATCATCACCACCAACACCACCACCCGCACATTTTCATCTCCATCAAACCCAAACACCATCCAAAATCGAATTCTCAGTCATCCAATCATCATTGGAAAGCAACTCTGAAGAGGAGGCATCTAAAATGGTCAATCTTCGGAGATCTTTAGTGCCGCAATCGTCCCTTTCTAGCCTCGGTAGGGAGGTTGGGAGCTCTCAAACTTCTGGGGGCCGAGTCGCGACCACCATTGCAGCAACCCAAAGGAGGAAGAGGCATGGAAGCCAGCTTCAACGCGAGTCTCCCCAAGTCCCCAAGGATCTCGAGAAGGAAGTCCCAAAAAAGGTTCTCAATCCCTTGGATTGCGAGAAGGCCAAGGAAAGGATTTTGGGAGGGCAATTTGCTGTCCACTCCGAGCTCTCTGCTGGAGAGATCCTTCAATCCCAAGTGAGGACCGTGAAAGGACTCTTTGAAGACCTAGATGAGATCCTAGACAAGGGGTTTCGAAATAAGCAAGATCCACATGTGAAAGATATCCAACATGATATCAAAGAATTTCTGTCCTCCGGCATCGAAGGGGAAGGAATCGTTGGATTTCTGGGCAAGGTTGGGACAGGTAATTGAATCTACATTACGCCATCGTATATCCCGGTACCAACGTAGTAAGCATTGATATACTTACCAAGCACGGTCTACAATATAGGCAAGTCCACGCTCCTGAATGCCTTGCTCGACTTGGAGGATTTTATACCCACAGTAAGTCATGTGCCTTAAGCAGAACTCCCCACATTAAAGAAAAGAAGAAATATAGTCGAAATAAACCTGATCTAACTCCGAGTTATAAAAATAGAGGGATGAAGGTAGATGTATGCCTATAATTCTCGAGTTTGCGAAGAGCAAGCCGGGACTTGGGCCCTTCGCAATGGACGTCAAGTACTTCACCAAGGCTCAGCTGAAAGAGGACGCTGAGGCCTTGTTTAGGGAGATCTATGTCGAAGGGGGCAAACTCCAGAAGCCTAATACGAGAGAGGCGAAATCAATAAACAGGAGGTTCAACCACCTGTTTCCCGGTGAGAAGTGGGACACAGTTTCTGATGTCAACGACCACATCGACGAACTTTTTGCCGACGATGAGGCTCTCCAACGGGGAGAAGATATCATTCATGCCATGGATGAAGAGGCATGTGCAGAACAACTCCGAGATCTGACTGTCAGCAACAGTAAGGATAGGCCAACTGATCCAGAAATATGGCCTCTCATCGACAAGATCCGGTAATTCAAATCACTTTTGCCCACAAAGCCCACAAGCGCTTGATCTGACAGTTTCGTCTAGCATCTATCTTGACTCTGAGGTTCTGAATACTGGAACCATCATTGCAGATATTCCAGGAATTGATGACGATGGAACCCGAGTCAAGGCTATGCAAAAATACCTTTCGGGTGTCCAAGACATTATCATTGTCACTCCTTTGAAGAGCATCTTTGAGGATGCCAACACTCTGGCAAAACTGGGCTATGAAGGTGTAACCTTCCTTGATGGTCGCTCACGGGGTGTACTCGTCACGAACCACTTGGATGTTAGTCCTCTGCCATATAAAAAGTTTTTTACCACAAAAAAATGATCCCAAGACCTCTAACGAAATGAGTAGGAATACGGTATCAAGCAAGCCCAGTTGTGGTTCAAAAAGAATAGACCCTTCAAGGAGAACCTTGAAAAGGCCGTTAAAGAGCTTAGCAGCGCAGGAAGTCAATTCGGATATACGAAGTATTGAGTAATACCTTATTGTGAGGACGGACGAATACTAATTAACTTTCTTGTTATAGCCGAGCAGATCTTCGAGGGGAAAAGGCTGAGGCCGCCGCCGTTGCCGAACAGAAACAAAAAGAGTAGGTTGGCCCATATATATACCATTACGAACATAAAGGTCGAATCCAAGATTAAGCCCTCAAAAAGAGTGGACAAGCTCTGCTCCTCAGTTCTAGATGATTTCATCCTGCCACACGCGACGATCACATTTGGAAGCACGATTCCAACCGATGATATCTCCTGGCAAGTTTTCAGAGTTGACCCAATTGCCTACAAAAAATCAAGGAAGGATAGTACTTTCCTCACCCAGGTCCGAGAAAATATGAGTGTCCAACAGATGGTCGAGCTACAAGATTATATTGGCGCATTGACTTATCCTCGACAATTTCGTCTTGCAATCTTCAAGATCAGAGAGGCACAGAGAATCATTGCAAACCTGATATTCTGGTCATCCTCCGAAGTTAGACTCCCTGAAGCCATTCAAATAGTTCTGGAGAAACATATTCGCAGTTGCTTAGCCAGCCTAGAGTCAGTATGTGACCATCTATATGAACTCTACTGAGGTATTTCGCCGAAATCAGATTTTAACGTACGACTTTGCTATAGGAGATGGGTATCGTTCGGGTCGAAATTTCTCGGCATGTATCTAAGTCACTGGTAGCAATCTATGCCCACGCTGAGGCCGCGCTATATGAAGCTATTGAAAAGGCCCAGCACATAATAATGCACATAAATGTGAGCCAATATAGCCTATGGAATGAATTCAGAAGCTAATATATATACCGCGATAATAGGACAACATCAGTGCGTTTTTGTTCCAATATGTAGGGAGCATTTGCCCATGCTAACGAATAAATAGATAATATGAGACATACCTGTCGAGCAGGCGGCGAATTCAGCGGTCACGACTGGAATTCTAAGTTTCTTGAGGAAGTTAGAGAGTCTATGTGCGGTATATGGAAACAAAGTGTCACCTTCGCCGTCCAGATGATGAACACATACCAGGAACGGTACCATGAATCAATTCTAGCGATAGAGCTGCACTCCCAAAGTAAGAATCCCCTTTCTAGTGTAGTGGCTCAATATCTACCAACGCAGGTTAACTAACAATTACGTTTTTACAGAAATTCTCGACGAACAAAAGATCGAGGACACCCTTAAAGCCGCCTTTAAAAACTTGATCTCGAAGGAGTTCTTGGGTATCCGCTCTCAACTAATCAAAATGTGCCGTGACAATGTTCGAGAGGTTCATAACATGTTCAGGTTAGTTGGGAACCGTAGGCACCTGCTTGCAGTAACTGCCTTTATAATTAACAAATTAACTTTTCACCCGATAGGTACGGAGCCCGCACTTTCCTTCGACCCGATGCACTCAAGGAGTTGATGTAGAACATCTACCAGAAAGCGAAGGACGCCAAAGGTAATCCCCAATCCCATACAACTCCCTAGAGCACCAGCGTCTAATCATCTATTTTAGGATCACGGGCGAAGAGCATAATGATAAAATCAATGAGCGAAGAGATTGAATCCGAAAAGATTTTTGAGAAACTCGGCGAAATAATCATGGCTGACATTAAGGCAATCGAGAAATACATATACAACTCTCTAGAGCAGTGCCACCAGGATACGACCGAAAACCTTCAACGTAAACTAGGTCATCTAATATTCAGCCCTCCATCCAAAGGAGGATTACGCAAGGATACGAGACTTAAGGAAGATTTGCTTCGAACTATTCTCAACGAGAGTTTTCCGAAGATAGAGGGCATTGTCAACACTATTGGGAGTTTGAGCCCCGATAGTATCGCTGAGATAAGGGATGCGATGGTTAAATATGCCTTCCCTGTCGTAAAGAGCTCGGATTGACACACCTGATACTTCTAACTTCCATTCTTCATTTAATTCTAGCTGACGGGCAGTTTTTTCTCTTTTGCTTTCGTTAGGTTGTATGGGATGGGGCTGTTAAACTGCCGCTTCCATTAATGCTTCTGCATGTTGCACCTATACCATAACATCTTTTCCTCTTACAATTGTACTCCTTAGAGTTCTTCTTAGGATTAGTCACCCGGATATGTTTTATAGCAGATGCAGCGTACGTTGTCCAGTGGTCGCGTTTATGGTCAAGTATGTAGCAATGAAGAAAATCGAACCTAGTGCGGGTTCAGTGCATTTAATTAAATCCTCTAGAAGTAGCCCCGAACAATATGCCATAATATAAACACATGCATGAAACATCTATCTGGCCAACGCTGTCGAGGGTCTGGGTACGAGACAACCATCTAGCGTCTAAGAGAGGATTTAAAAGCCATATGTACAGTATTCGAATGCCCTAAATTTTGGAAACTATTTCTAGCATTTCGATCTCAGAGATCAATGGTGCTTTTAGCTTCTCGAGATCGGCAAGAACACGTTTTAAGTTCTCCTTCTCCTCGCCTTCGAGGTTTCCGACGCTTTTCGAAGTGGCAGTCCATTGAGTGATGCTCGTTTGGAGCTGTCTTTCGAATTGGAAACACCAATCGACGTTCTCAACATTCAAAACAAATGCTAAGTCCCACAGGCTCCTAGCTATTGAATCTTTAATGTCTTGAAATAGCTTCGACTCCTCAATCCCGTTTTCGACGATTCCGACCATTTTGTCGTATGATCCCTTGCCCTCTACGGCCATGTTAGTCTGCAACCTGAAATCGTTTGTGGATCAAAGCAGATTGTGGGCTTCATTGCATGCTTACTCTCTTTTGTAGCTTTTGCGTAATATCCCTTCAGGGTTGTTTTCACCCTAACAGTTGAGATGGCATTGGAGATAATATCGCTAGGTATTTTGCGATTGCTGTTAGCTTTCATAGTTTAAAATTCGTCTAGAAGCTCTGGAGGTTCGATGTAGGGTGAAATACTGTTGGATATCTTTCATTCTTCTCGTTTGCTCCATTAAAAGCTTGGATGTTTCAATAGACATGGCGTCTAAAGAGCCCAGGAAAGCGTTTCTACTTTCCATGATTTCTGGGGAAGGGTTGGGGCATTCCCGGTCGATGATCCCTAGAACCTTGTTAACCGGGTACTAAAAGTGCGCTAAGGTATCAAAGTTTGAAGGTACTTGTCCAGTCACTTTTGAAACCACCTAAGAGCATTACGACGCTTGCTGTAAAATGTGACAGTGATTCCTCAACCTCTTCCCAGCAATGCTTCCATAGTTCCCGAAGCCCATCCTCTAGGAAATCCAAGTATCGCCGATTGAGGTTTTTATCAAATCTTCCGTCGTTAACGTTATTCCAGGTACCTCCGCGGTTGCAAACTGCACGATAAGTGTCTATAGTTTACACTTAAGTCAGTATTTCTGTCATATAAACTCGGTTAATGGTGATAAAGTAAGTTCTGGCTTACTTAGATGAAACGACTGCAACAACATTCAATGTTAGTGTTCTATTGGTATCGGGTTAAGATGGGTAATATGGTTACTTAAATACCTTATAGAACCCTCTCAGGACGCTACGGCAATGGGGAATGCTTTTCTGTGTGAGATTTGCTATAATATGGTTGGCATAATGTTGATAATATACCACAAGGAGTTCGGCGGTACTAGATGGTTCTAGAACCCTACCTACCTATCTCCTCCATGATACTTTCTCGAAATTTAGATATACGTTTGTCGCACGCTACTTCCAACCCGTCGAGTTCCTATTCGCGGATTTTATTAGTTTTAGCGCCCACAAAACACTTAAGAATATCGAAACTTCACCTCTTTCATTTTAAATGCGGCCGTCTCGAGTTCAGTGCAGATGCACTTTCTGATCTGTTGGCTCAAGCTCCCAAGGTCCTCAACAAAGACTTTTGTATCGTGTATCCTTCTCAAAACATCGAGGTGGATAAAGTTCTTTACAAGAACTGTACTCTGATTCAGTGGCACTCTGCTGCAGTATTCTCGTAGCTGAGGTATCTGTGTTTTTCGGAAAAGATCCTCATCGCTGTCTGGATCAAGGTTTTGGTACTGCTTTGATGCCACCAAAAAGCACTTGACTTCCGTATCTTCACCAAGGAGCTTGCTATATTCTTGCGTAATACGTGCTGGAACATATAAATCCCGAAAGGAGTCGCAAAGTTCTCGTAACCTAATATCCAACATTTTAAGCATATCAATATTAAATTAATGGGCATTCAGAAAGGTACTAACTGTTGTCTTGCGGATTCACATGCCTCGGTACGGTTCTTTCGTTCATCAGAACTAAGATATTCGATACGTGTTAGTCCTTTATAATTGACAATTATTGTCTTTGCGCCTTACCTTAATCTTCGTAGTTCTTGTTTTGAGGGTCTTTTAGCTTGTTTTTCAAGCTCCTCACAAGTCACTGAAAATTCTTCGATAGAGCCAAATTCACTTTTGGCATCGTTTAATTCGAATTGCTGTCGGAATATGCCAGGGAGATGACTATTAGTACGAAAAAGCCTTACTGAATTTCAAAGTTGTATCGGATTATGTATATCAAGCGGATTTATCAAACTTACATCGCAACAGGTTCCAACTATCGTGATGTTCTTCCTCCCATCGAGCTCGAGTTGTTTTGCGTACCCCATTCGAGCCATGGCCGTAGCAGTATCATTTGTTAAAATTCTGGTTAACCTCGAAACCACAATAACTTTGTCTGCCTTTTGGAGATACCTATGTGCGATGGATGTGCGGGCAGGATTATTATCTTGGAGGCCTGGAAGGTCGACAAGAACTGCCCCAGTCTCTAGAACTGGGGCATCAAGGTAAATTCTTGCGGAAATGATGTTAGATTTGGCTCAATGGAAGAAAGGCAATTGGGATCAACTTACTTTACTACTTTGACTAGTGGCCAGAGTTGAGATTCATCATGATTGCCCTCACGACCAGAGATAAAACGGTGCACTTCTTTAACAAAGGTCTCCTGATCATCGTATCCAATCACCCTTTTGCCTGCCTTTAACGATTCTGATGTATTGTAGAGATCCTCGAGTCTCTTCAACACAGTGGGTCCCCCATTTTCATTAAATCCTGGGAATAGCGCGATCAATTTCGACAGAGCAATTTTGTAGGCATCGGTTGAATGTATTTCGGACCGTCGTGCTCTCTTAGCAGGTCTCATTTCCGTGGCATCGGCATCGCTGTCACTATCTTCGTCTGCATAAAATTGACCATGGGCGCTTGTCTCGTCTTGGATATCTTCCGAGAGAATTTCCATCTCTTCCTTTGAATCCTCCAGAGTACAGTACTCAATAACGGCAGTAAATGCAGTTTGCACGGTTGGTGGACGTCGACTGAACTCCGTTGCACACGATGTACAAGCCCTGAGACCCGACTGTATTAGGCATTAGTTTCAGACCCAATATACTAGTTCAAGAAGGAGGGGTAGTGCTCACTGTCGGAACTATGTTCTCGTAATCAACAAGAGCATTGAGAAGAGTTGATTTCCCTACCCCTGATTCGCCAATGAAGGCGATAATGGAGTTGGGATTTAGTTCGAAGCCCTGCGATAATTTTATTTTGTTGAGGATTGCGGATCCATGATCACCAAGGATGTTGAGATCCTGTATCCTTTGCAATTCGGTAGAAAGTGATTTGAGAATTTCATGGCCACTATCGACTAAACGTCCAAGGTCTTTCTGGAGTTCCTCCGGGCTATCTGAAAATCCAGATAGCTCCGAGCTTCCTGTAGTGGACATGGCTCAAGGTACTGAAGCCGACTCCCTCTCCGAAGGTTATTAGAAATTGGATTTCGAAAAAAAGAGATAGGGAGAGAGGGAGAGAGGGAGAGATGGGCGAAGTTATACATACCTTAGTGCACTCGGCCGCTATAGTCTAGAAGCCCTGGCCGACTGATGGTACCTGAAATTAAACCAGGAATATCAGATTAAAGTGGTAGGTGTAACTTGATGTTATCAGCGAAAAGGAAAGTGGGACTAGAGATGGGTGAAACGGGCGAAACAGAAATGGGAGATAATTAGATGAGAGGTAGATGGATAGAAGGGAGAGGATGGGGATGATGGATAGATTGTGCGTTTTATAGCCATTCGGTGAATTGCTACTTTTATAGTTAGACAATCTGGACGTGCGTGATTGTCTTCCTTTGTTGGATTTTAAGACGCCCACACACAATTAACCCCCCGGAGAGCTTTTTTTGCTAGATAAAATTCGAAACTAGCTTCTTGATATGATTCAATTACTCAGCCAGCCTTGAACTTCTAATATTCAGCTAGTTCTTTGTTACTAACCGACCGAATATAGGGTTTTCAATCCAAAGTGACCTCAAGACTCAACTGGAGTTCTGCCTGTCTCATGAGCTCAGATCAGTTCAGCTATATTATGAGCGAAACCTCCAAATTACTTTGGCCGGTCTCATTGACACTGCCATATCATCGCTTTCGAATTGATTTAGCGACGCAATATCTATATGCACAACATGTCTCTTCTGATACCTTATATATAGCTGAGAGAAGTCATTGGCTTATAGTACAATATTAAAAAATCACGAGGTATAGATACCTATTTATTGTAGCTGCTAGGCATCTGTAGTACGTTTTGAAAACTAAATTTTGTTTGAAGTATACCATAAGCCCCAGGCCTTCAACCCACAATATCTCATCTGCGAAGCTTCGAAGTGGGAATATCGAAATCCACTCTGCATACTAAGTAGGTACATACATGAGGGATCAAACCTATGAGTTCCAACTTCCAATAGCATTCTCATCCATCCTACTATCCCGCGCGATACACCAAACTCTATGAGGCCAAAAAACTTTTTGCTGTGCCTGAATTCTCTTCCATCTATAATTGGAATCGTTTCTCAAGTTCATTTGCCTCGGATACTAGACTTTTCATGGTAGCTTCGAACCCCGAAACGATTGCCTTTAGCTTCGCCTTCTCCTCAAGCTCAGCTTGCTCTACTTTGTCCGACAACGAAATCCAATTTTTAATATTGGTCTCTAGCTCTTCACCAATATCAGAGCACCATTTAGCGTTCTCCTGATGAAGGATGTCTTCGAGGTCACGTAGGCCCAAAGATATACTTTCTTTTATTTCCTCAAATACTGTTGTTTTTGTGATGCCTTCCGATACAGCGTCTACCATACGGTCATATGATCCTGGGCCTGCCATGTTCACAAAATATCGTTAGAAATGTTGAAAGTTTCAAAAAACTCCATAAATAACACAGCTGTTATTCCTCACCCAATTCCCGAGCTGCTTGCTCATAGGTATTGCGCAGTGCTTCCCTTATCCGAGTAGTTGACGTAAATTCACGATTTATTTCCCTAGTCAAAAAATCAAAAGTTATACCAACTTCTTCCACATCTTGAAGGACTCGAATAACTCAATATACCTTTGCTTATCATTAACCTTTTGTACCTGGTCTACAAGCAACTTCTGAGTACCAAGGGACATGGCTTTCAGCGAATTCAATATGGTATTCATGCTTTCCTTCAGCTCTTCAGGTGGGTTTGAGCAATGTTGATAGATGATACCTTCATAAATTACCTTATTAGTTCCATTATCACGGACGGCCGCCAGGGTGTACATACTCTCCCAGCGATTTTCAAACACAGTTAATTGCTTGTCAAATTTTGATGTATATTCTGTCAAACTCGCCTGAATCTTTGCCATAGAGGGGTTCCAAATCCTTGCAAGGCCTGCGTCGATTACTTGCAAAAACCTCTGGTTCAGGCTTTTCTTGGAATCTACTTTCCAATCACCGTGTTTTCTGCATACTGCTCGGTATGTATCTGACGATGCATCAGTATTTTGCTCGGGATCCTTTTTTTGAAGGAATGGTATCCCTTATTCTTGGAATATTCGAACTTACTATGACGAAATTCCTAAAGCGGTTTTATTGATTAGATCGATGATATCATAACGCACACTGATATATACGAAAATGCTTTCTTACCCGTCTAAACCTGATCTGGACATCCCTGCAGTGGTTATTACCACTCTTTGCAAGTATGTCTAGTAGATAATTAGCGTATAGTCTCTACAATATGAAAGCAATGCCAAAATACCTATATTATCAATAATATCACCAATCACTTTGTCTATATCCTTTGAACAAGTATTCTGTAAAGATAAAAGTCCCTATTCCAAACTGTCAGAATAGTTTTGCATTTATTTGAGTAGGAAGACCGATGTACCTTCTGCATACTCTTCGCCGCTTTCTCGAGGTCGGTGCAAATGTTTTCTCGAATGTTTTGGCTTAAAGAATTGCCAAGATCCTCGACTAGAAATCGAGTGGCTCCAAACGCTCTCTAGACGTTTGTGATGAAGAACTTCGTTCTACACACTTTCTGCTCGATGGGGATCCTAATGCAATAGTCACGCAGCTGAGGGATCTGCGTTTGATTTACAACAGCAGACTCCTCTTCATCTAATTCGTCGCCAAACTTTTCGATCTGATCCTGGTAGTCCTTTGAGGCCACAAGAAAACTTTTGATGGTTGTATTCCCTCCAAGTAGTCGGCTATATACCTTTGTCAATAAAATAGGCACCTGTTCATCTCGGGTCTTAAAGCAAAGCTCTCGGAGTCTTGAAAAAACGAGGTGCGAGGTCAGCATTTATTCCGTCTAGTTCTTGATTTTATTGTAGGCCTACTCTTTGGTTGCTTCTTTTGCCTTCTTTCTTAATTTCTTTTGCTCTTCAGCGCTAAAACGTAGAGATATCAGTATTTAGTATTCTGAGATAGCACTAGGGCTATATAGATTAGGCCTCAAGGGCTCACCTGAACTTCTTTAATTCTCTTTGTGGTTTTGCTCTCTTGCTCAAAACTTCATAGCTCGCGCAAAAGCCTTTGATGTTTTTAAACTCCTGTCTCGCATCATTGAGTCGAAAGAGCTGCAAAGATGATTTTTTAGTACGAATATAGTCAGCAACTCTGAATACTTCCGTCTTTGCCCCAAGGCTCCCCTGGGGGGGTACATTTTTTTAAAAAAACTCACATCACAAAAGGAGCACACGATAGTAATTCGTTTTCTGCCATCAAATTGCAGTTGCTTCGTATACCCCATTTCCGCTAATGCCGCTGTAGTTTCGTCTGTCAGAGCTCGGGCCAGACGAGAAACGATGATAACTTCATTAGCCTTAGCGAGATAAGACTGGGCAACAGCTGCTCGAGCCGCGTTATCATCCTTTAGTCCAGGGAGGTCGACGAGGATCGCGTCGCCGTCAAGAACTTCTGCATCTAAATGGATCCTAAAATTCTCTATTTAGTATCAAATTATAAACTTCACCGATTCGAAAAACGAGTAGTTCGGAGGAATATTTGCATCACCAGGCAGAGATAAAAGATATCCGAATTACCTCATGATTTTGATAAGTGGCCAAAGTTGGGGTTCCGTATCTTCTTCATCACCACGGTTTGCGATCATTTTGTGAACTTGTTCTACAAATTCGTCTTCGTCGTCATCTTCAAGAAACTGTTTTCCAGCGGTTAATGCCTCGTTCTTTGCGTACAGTTCTTGCACCATAGTCGTAACCCTGCTAAGATCAGAGTCCTGAAACCCCGGGAATAAGGCTTTCATCTTATCCCTTGCCACTTCAGCGGCAGCAGCCGAAGATGAATCTGATAACCGACGCCGTTTTGGAACCGGTATGTTAACAACGTTTTTGTTTTCTTCGTCTTCACTCTCAGACAGCATGCAATAACCATCCTCAGCGTCGAACTGTGTCTCATCTTCCCCTGCAATATCGTAACGGAGAATCTCAACCTCTTTCTCAAATTCTTCGCGTCCAACGAACTCGATGACTGCATGGAACTGTGACTTCATAGTAGGGGTTCGACTGCTAAACTCGGTAGCAACAGAGGTACAAGCTCTAATACCAGACTAGATCCAAATTCGAAGTTTATATTAGAATAGTAGAGCCTTTATCATTACTGGGAAGCTGAACTTACTGTCGGGACTATGTTCTCACGGTTAAGTAGTGCATTCAAGAGTGTAGACTTTCCAGCCCCAGATTCGCCAATAAAGGCAATAATCGCTTTAGATCCCAGCTGTACATCTTGATACTTGTGTACATGCTTCTGAACTCGCTTTCCCCCTTTGTCCAGGAGACCATGATCGCTCATATACTGCAGCTGTGCACTGCATGACTTGAGAAAATTTTGGCCTTCCGTGAAAAGGTACTCAAGACGCTTTTCGACAGAGTGAGAATCATTTTTAAAGGCTGCAACTGAGGGGTGTACGGATTTTGCAGGCATTTTTGAAATAAAGTGTGTGTATGTCTCTCAAGGCTTATAGCCGGGATCCAGGACAGCCTCCGAAAAATATTCGACCTCGACTATTCGTTCCTTGACAGTTGAAAGTATGTAAGTGTCGGGAGGAAGCTATACATGGTTGCGACTAGAGGTTTTGGTTACCTTTGTGTAATAAAGAAGCTTCTGGACGTATCTATGCACCTATATCCTATGTACACAGGCGTTTAGCTGTAGGCTTCTATCGTATTCCATCTATTAATTCTGTCATGTCCCGGAATCTTTTGTGCCAATACTCCATAGATCTAGATCTATGCACATTGTAGTAGTTGAAAGGTAGGGAGGTTCAAAAAATTTACTCTGGTCCGATTGCTCATAACACACACTATCCAAAAATCCGAATGCTACACAGGCCTGCTAATTGATACTGTATTTCACCATGAAATGTACTTTTTAGCTGGAGGATAGATATATAGTTTCCATAAAACCCGGGTCATTGGTTCGATACTTATACACATAGTTATTCAATTCAGGTTGCCAGTAAAAGAAGGATCATACCAGTCCTATGTCAAATATGGTATATCATGGCCTCAGACATCAATAGTTCAATGGCATACCGAGCACGCAGTTCTATTAGTCGATATACCAATTCATGAGCCGTGAAGTTAGATCGATGACGGTATAGCCTCCGCGAAGAAGCCCTTAAAAATCCGAACAATAGGCTTCAAAAGTTAGGATCCGGTTCGTAACCCAATTACTTAGACTCGGGGAATAATTCGTCGTATGGTGGGGAGCCTCCTCGGCCAGTAGCCAGAGCCAAGTGAATAGTGGGATGCTTCTGAGAATGAGACCAGGATGCATCGTATAAAACGAGCATCGTTAGGTGAACCTTCAGTGACGTCAATGCAGGTGTGCATTGGAACGTCCCTTGAAGCCCTACACGGAAAGTTCGCACTATTTAAACACCAACCCTCTTTCACTTCCCATCTCCCTCTCCACCAACAATTCATCAACCTCTATCTACCCAATTGACAAACATCATCTCCACCCTCCTCAAGGACCCTTCATTTGCCATCAAAGAACTCTCATCATTCACAATGCCTCGCGCTAAGAAGTCTTCGGATAACGAGCTCGTTGCTACTGAAGTTCCAGATGGCCGTACCAATACTGCCATCGTCATCACCCTCTCCAAAGAGGAACTTCAAAAATATGCCACCAGGGAAAAGACTCACTTCTTCCGCATCAACCCATGGAACGAAAATGTCACTAAGGTCTGGCTCTACGTCAAAGACCCGGTTAAGTGCATTACCCATGTCGCAATGGTTGGACCTCTCAAAGCGAGAGGAGAACTCGAACCAATGGGCAAGTCCAACAATGCCTTCAACACTGGCATCTTGAACAATGGTCGTTACAAATACAAGGCCGCATACGAAGTCATCAATATGTACAAACTTTCCAGAGAAATGGAGTTCCTTTATATCGTTGGAATGGGTTACAACAAGCCCACTGCTAACGGTAACGTTTACGCCGATAAACTCATGTCGGAGGAGCTCGATGGCGTCGACCTCCACCCAGTCTTCTAAACAAAATATCGAGAGAACCGACATTTTTGGTGCTGGCCCTTCTCTTGACATTAATGCACGTTCTCTCGGTCTTGCGGTATTTCATACTTCCTCCCACGTACTCTTACTTTCGAATCTTACTCTAACAGATAAAATAGGTCTGAAAACCTCAAACTCTGAATCCAAAGAAAAACTACAACCCTGAAGACAGATGGAAGGGGTACCCGGGACCAGCCGCTTCACCATGAGAGATATTTTTATGCAATCACTGCTGCCTCATTCCCTTTCACATTTACTGCTAGAACTTCCCCCCAGCCCTGCCCTTTTCTATGGTCCTAGAGCTAACTCCACCACAAATAGCTTGAAGCCACCCCTCCTACCTCCTGCATATACACTAGAGCAATCAAATAAACCTACCAGTCACAGACCCTGAAGCTATAGCTAGCTCCATAGTGCTTTAAGCAACACTGTTACACGAACACAAAATACAACAGGATGCTTTCGTCCTGTTGGCGTTTCCCAGAGCACTCTCGTACCCTGATAATCAACGTAACGCTGATCAGACGCCCTCTAAAAATTCCCCCTAATACAAGTACTTCATATTTCTAACAAGTGTAGACGCCATCTAAGGTACACAGCTAACAAGCAAAAAGGTAAAGTGCATATCCCTACCCTTGAATTCCTGCTCGACACACGCCACACCGCAGCCTCACCGACAACAAAAGACAGTTAACAGCTCAACCATATCTATTGTTGCATTTTAGTCGTGCATCCTATTTTAGCGAAGTCCAATTTCTCTGAACCAATCATGTCTAGAAGATCCCTCCGTGAACACGGGTACCCTCGACACAAGCGCGCACGCGGGGTTGAGGCAAGCTAGCAGCGGGGTATTCCTCCAAGTTAATAACTACACCATGACCCGGAGGATCTAATAAGTTATACCAATTGGTATCAAGGCCTATACTCCATTGCATTCTTAGCTAATCTAACGACCTTTCCCGAGACCCCATTCCAAATTTAAAGCGGTCCTAGCTGGCCCACGTGTATCAATCCTATATAATACACCGCGCACCGCGGCGTTACGCCCTCTTAGCTAAAGTTAACCACGACTACTAGCTAAATACAAATACACATTCATACGACTGTGAACGCGAGAACAATCTCAATTGAACCACTACCCCCTCTTAATCTCTGAGTTCGTCTACGAAAATGGAGCTATTGGCAGAGCCGACTCCACGCAATTCAATTCTATCCCTTCCCCAAGAGCTCTTCTCCGACATCGTTGGGCTTCTAAGCTTGAACGACCGTGCCATCCTCCTTCGGGCGTGCAAACAATTATACCATCAAACATACCCACACTTATGGCGAACAATCGACTCGGATATACAAGCCCCGTCGAACACGCACTGGCCTAGCAATACAACTCTTTCATTTAAAAAGATATCCAAATTAGCAGAGATCACCGAGAAAATCGGCCCAGATGCCATGGGATTCCGATACGTAAAGGAGTTGAGATTTGGCTTTAATGACTTTTCGTCATATAGCCCTTGGGTTAAAGCCGGGCTTCTCGATGTCATCCATGACCAGCTTGTTTCTAAGAAAATGGAACTTCAGAAACTGAAGCTGAACTGGGAAAAGTGTGGTAAGCTGCAGGAATCGGAAACTTTTTCTTGTTTAACCCTTTTTATTTGTGACATATATTGGGAACGGTATACACTAACCATCCGTCTGAAACCGTAGAGAACTGTAGTGATTGTGTAATGAATTTCCTAAATACCCTAAAGAACTACTCTGAGTTCGACCTAAAACCCCCTTCGATTATAGCAGCTCGGAACTCAGACACCCCGAATTTCCCGTTTGGCATATTTGCTTTGGAATGCTTTACAGATCTGCATATTGGTTTGGTTTCCGATCGAATCGATGACGATAGAACATGGCCAGTAAAAGAGATACCTATTTTCACGAAAGTACTATCTGGGACCATATCCCTGAAAAGACTCCGCATCGAAGGGAAAAGATTTCTCAGAGACAGTCCATATCCGATTGGAGAACTACAACCCCAACTTTCAGAGTTGCAGGCAGCAATCACCAACCTGAAACAACTGAAGAGCTTGGAACTCTCTTTGATGATATTCCACCCATCGTTCTTCATCACCCCTCCGGAAAGTGTCAGAAAGCTATCTATAACACAAAAGGTTTCAATAGCCTGGTGGCGACAATTCGCCCGATGCCCATTCACCAACGTCGAGGAATTGAGGTTATACGCCCACCATGTGGAGAGGGGATATAATGGCGCCCCTTCGACCTGGTGGTCTAGTAGCGACCCCGAGGCGAACCAGAACGATCCTGGGGACTTCATCTTCATGTTGAACAACTTAGCAATGCGAGGACTGAAAAGGTTCACAACGGATTGCAAGGTATATTATTGCCCCGAGGACTTATTAGACTTAGTAATCCAGGGGAATCCAGGACTCGATGAAATCCAGAGACAGAAGTACCTAGATATGAAAATAGACTGGAAAAGCTGTCCGAGGCACTTCCTACTATATGGGGAGAGTAGTAGGTATGATATAGACCCACGGACCGGACGATCCAGAAGGTAGAGTTTCCATGTATTTACTGACCGCTTTGGTCTCCGGATCACACATCCATATTCTAATTGAAGCCTAATCTCGTAGTATATTGAACCTAAAGAGAAAAAGTTACCCAAAGCACAAACAAATTAAAACAATTGAACGCTGTCTTGATAACACCGTCCAGAGATATTAATAGTTCCAGCATGATGCCAACATCACGTGACAATAACGATGATTCGGCTAGTTTTAGCTCGATCCATGAAGCGTGATACCTCTCCATCCAACATATGTTAACATCCACAACCCTCAAAAATGCCTCCAAAAATCCCCTGGAGCCTCCTCCGTATGACATTCTTCACCAAGAAGGATTGCGGCCTCTGCAGTACAGCATCGCTAAACGCAGCAAGTTGGAAGCTCGCCGCAACCGGCAATAAAGCGCAATTCAAAACCGTCGATATTTTCGAGCCTGGGAACGAAAAATGGCATGACGCTTATGTAAGTATTAATAAAAAAAACAAAAAAAAAAAAGTATTGTATATATAGCTCATCTGCTGATTATTATTTTTATTTTTATTTTCCGCATAGGTCTTTGATGTTCCTGTGGTAAGTTTTGCAAAATCTATCCAGTTGAAGCCTAGTCCAGAAACCTTCATCTCGAGTCTCGATATTCTAGCATTGAAAAGTATCGACTAAACTTAGACGAAATAGTTACACCTAGAAAGCGAACAAGACCCTTCCAAGATCCTGAAATTAATGCATAGATTCACGCCGGAGGAAATCGGCGCAAAGGCACTAGAACTCGGGTTCGGAGAGCCACCCCCAAAATGAATCAAGGAAGCGAGGGAGGAAGCAAGGCTTCGGGGGGAGCCTTTCGAGGACGAAGATCTTACATTGATAACATTTACCATGGGGCCCAAAGACAGAAATAATGGCCCTAAGAGCTAATAGAGCAGTCATAATACGCACGCTAAGCATTCCAACCTCTATGGGAGGAAAGTCTAAAGGTCTTAGTGATACGGCTGTGAGGCCCTGAAGAACTCTTGACAATGTTTATTTATGTACAGAAAAATAATCGCTTCCACCCCTCCTAGCCCCAAGCAAGGCCTTCGCTATATCTACATAACCAAACAGCCAAACCCATACATAGCCTTCTCCACATCCTTCTTGATCTGATACCAATCGCTGCGTCTTGTGACAAACTCATATACTTCCTCGACCGTAAATATTCCTTTAAATCGTGTTCCATCCGCAATAACTGCGGCCATTTGCTTCGCGTGCTGAGGGTCAATAAGATAAATCTGCACTAACTCGCGCAAAGCGTTGTAGTATTGTGTCAAGCCGGAGTTGCGAAGCTTGACAATGAATTGGGTGTAGTGGTTGACGTCACTAAGCACAACGTTAGGACAGCCACGAAAGAAGTTATACGGAGAGACATACCTTATGAGAACGATAGCACCGTCTATGCTGATACGTTGAATTTTAAGGTGTTTACAGAATGAGGACCATAGTCTCATCCCAACTTCCTGGTTAAACACATCAAGGACGTTTTTATCTGTGCTCCCTACAAGAAGCTTCGTGTGAGAAGCGACTAGTGAAACAACCTTTCGCGCTGCTTCGCTCGGGCCAAGATCCGTCGGAAAGTCCTGGTTGCCGACGATACCAGGGTTGTAGTCTGTTGGCTTCTGTGTCTTGGCGAAGACGTAGTCTACTTCCTTGATCAGGACCTAGAATGCTGTCAGACTAAGTATCCCAAAATGAAGTCCTGAGGGAACCTACATCAATACCAGTATTCAACCCAGCCGCAACCCTCTCATCTAACATTTGCTCAAACCTCTTCTTCTCCTTGATTGCCGGATTTAAGAAATCATTCTTATCCGTAAGTTTTTGCGCGACTAATTCCTGTTCATAGAACACATCTAACATCTGCTGGATCAAATCTCCAACGTTGACGAGTTCCATGAACTGCACAAGCGGTTTCACAATAACTTGTTCATCCTCCTCAGCTGTAGAAAGCTCACGCGGGTTATATTGCGAAAGATGGGTCACAGCCTTATCAAATCCAGACTTGACATGACGTTGACCCAAGATACCGATTAAGCAGATAAAGATTTGTTCGCACTGCTCCTTACTAATGAGTTCGGAAAGCTTCTGTTAGTGAAACCCTTTCAAATAAAAAGATAACCTCCAGAGGTTCTTACGCTTCCTCGCCGATCCGTCCCTTAAATCTCACAAAACAGCCAGCACGCTCTAGGGCGGCCTTAGCTTTATGCACAAGGTCGAGAGCGAGTTCGATACTGAACAATGTTCGAATACCCTCCATACGGGTGTTGAGAATAGCGGCTTTGGCAGCTAGCTCAGTGGTCGGGGCGGTTTGCGGTTGCGGGGTAACTTGGCCATCAGACACTGGCGTTGGGGGCGCCGCGCCTCCATTAAGGTGTGTATCCGTTACGTCCGGCGTTATTTCATACGGGTTGTCGGCAGGCACATCTGTTACCGATGGGGGCGCCGTAATTGCTGGCTTGGGTCTCATGAATGGGTTCATTGGGAGAGGGATAGGGAATGCTAAATTAATCGGTTTCATAGGAGGTAATGGGATTGCATTGACGGGCATCAAAATGACCTTCTTGAAAGATGCGAGGAAATCAATCTTATCAGCTTGCCGATTGATGTTGCTAAGATAGAATGATTCGGTGGCCGTGTACTCGTCGGTGATCTAGTAAGAAAGTCAGTACTGTTTCCCGCCGGTAGCTTGACAATATCACCGCACCTTCTTTTCCCAAGACTCGACCTCCTCCTCGCACAAGCGCCTAAAGTGATCGAGCTCCTCTTGTAGATAAGTATCATAGTGAGGTTCGAATATCCTAACAACTATTTTTGTGATTTCATGCGCAAAGTTCTTTTCAGATCCCTTAGCCGGGTGGATCGATTTCGAGAATTGAACCACACTGAAATAGATGTCGGTCACACATTTAAGATAAGACTCTATATCCCGATCATGTGACTCTTCGAGTAGAGGACTGATGTATTCGCCAATGACATCCTCTCCAATGCGTTCCAAAAACGGTATCATCACATCGACATCAGGCGGGAATATCCGATCAATTATAGATGATTGTTCGTTTACTGCTTCGCTGAGCTGTGTGAAGAATCGTCGGGCCGGCTCCATAGAAAGATCAGCTGAGTGAAGGTTGCTAGGTGGGCGGTTAGATTTAATCTTTCAAAAGATAGCTGTCTTTGAGGAGGTATTACCTAAAACAGTCCATCGGATTTCCAAGTCTCTCTCGCTCAAACATAAGATAGTGTTTAGCCACGAATAGTTCTATAGCTCCCTGTCCCCCGTTGAGCAGGATCAGAACGTTCGCATATCTCTTCATCCGCCCATCGTAATCAGATTCTTCGTATCCCCTGTCTTGAGTTAGAAAATCCTACCAACGAGAGATGCATCTTTAAAAACTTACCCTTCAAATTCTCGTAGAACAGCGTTTTCGAAAATACTCGACATGCTGTTCAGTCTTGACGATCTCTCAACCCACCCTAACGAACTATCGCTCTCGCTGAATACTCCCAGTTGTCTTAACATAACAGCCTGGTCCTCCGGATTGCGATATCGTCTGAAGACTACCGGGTCTGCATGATTTCTTGCACTAACAAGGTCGATATAATAGGGCCAAAGTGCAGCATAGACCCTCCCATACTCCTGCCTCGCAAAACCCCTTGCAGAACGAACATCTGATAGAACAGTCAAGGTCGGATCGGAAGTATCGACGCCTATAAGCTTCGGCTTTTCTTGAACCGTCGGCAGTGCTTCCGGCTGGGAGCCCAAACCCATCGATTCCACATCCTGTGCCAACTTTGCTACAGCAGCAGCAGTGCTTCCATTGGCCTTTGCTTCATGCTCATTCACATCGAACAGAGTATCCCCCATACCAATGCTTTTCCTTGGTTCGACGGAAGCACCAATAGAAGCAGCTCTTCTCCTTCTTTCTTCTTCGGCCAATTTCGCCTGTGCCAGCCGTTTCTTCTTTAGAGCATCTTCAAAACGTCTCCGTGCCTCCCCTTCGTTCCAAACACCCATAGCGACAAGCTTGTTGACCCACCGGCTATCATCGTAGGCCATCTCCTTGAGTTTCTTTGATGCGCGGGCGCACCGCATAAGCGTCGATACCGGTACATAGTCGAGGATCGTAGCGATAATTTCTAAAAGGCATATCTATCAGCCAAGCCGTCCTTCGATATCAATGCTTGCGAACAGAGAGGGCTACGGACCAACCGGCAGCGTCGGGAGGGGTCTAACAACCATTTTGGTTGAATGTAAGGATACCGGTATACTCGCTCGGTTCTGGCCAGGGAACGGCGGCGGCAGCGATATAGGCCGGTCGCTGAATCTTTGATGGTTGTCCATTGCTGGCGATTGAGTTCCGAGCTGAAACAGAGCTGAGCGAAGCTATGATAGTTACGGATACGAGGCGAGCCGTCTACACGACGGACGTGATATGGCGGGGCGATAGTATAGAGATGAGGATGAAACTATAGAAATGCAATTTATCATATTTTAAGAGTTTGAATTCGAGGCCAGCGAGGCTGGTCCCCTTGTGAGGAAGGAAATTATACCGCTACGTAAGCAGCAGGTGGCCGTTATATCTGAATATCTGGGGGATTATGAAGCCCCGAAGCTGAGACTTGGTTGGACAGGGTAAGCTTGTCCAATACACACAAATGCGTTGCCAATGAAAACCTCGGGCCTGACAATTATAGGTGCCGGTGTAAGACGCTCGTCTGAACGGGCTGAATTTAAATTTATTCCTTTCGTAGGAAAAGACAGTTTATCTGCCGGCGGAATGGGGATGTTTAATTAAAGGGCTACCGTAGTGGGGACTGGCTTTCTAGTACCCGTGGGCTAATTCAGCAGAGCGGTATACCCACCCAATTCCGACGGCGTATGCATGGCGCCCAGGTCGACGCCCGTCATATGCAAGAATGGGTCTTTCTAGCCTTTGTTTACACACTTCACGTCATTTCTCGGATGGGGACACCAAGAACGGCCTTCTGTGGGTTCAACGGCTGGACCCCGGCGTATAAGATCTCGGACATCAAGAACGTGGATGGTAGGTTATAATATATGATCGGAAAATCTGTGATTATAGTGTACACTCCGAAGCTGCTTCTCTGCTCTAGAACTAAGACCCGCAATGCTAATTCTGCCCAAAGAATCCCCAAACAGATAAAAGAAAAAAGTACATTGTAGAATGTCGTAAAAGAAATGTGATCCGGTGGAGGAAGAGCCTATCTGTGCTTCTTCGGGTCCTGGACAACAGCATCTTTCTCGAAGGCTAGTGGAACAGTTAGATGTCTCCCCGTAGATACTTGAATGCCAGGGGAACTTACACGCATATGATACCTGAATAGAGCTCAAGAGGCCGATTCCCTTGCTGGCGACATAAAATACGAACAAGCCAAGCAGTATTCCCCACAAAAGTGCTATAAAACTCATTAGTGGCTAAATTAATCTCACTAAAAGGAGAATATCTATCCTTACCGGGCGTGAGGAACTGATAGTTCGATAGTAATCCACCAACACTCTCGTCCTCCGTCTTGTCATCTTCTGGCTTGACATCTCGGGCCAAGAGACTCTGATGTTCGATGAAACTTTGATGTTCCTGTTCCTGTTTCTGTTCCTGCGGCTCGTGTTTCTTTTCCTGGACGAAGAGTCTGGGATCTCCAAGCGGCGTAGAAACGTAGACGACGGTGTATCTTGCGCTAGGGATCATGGAAATAAGAGCGGAAAGGAAGTTATCTACCATCAACCTTAGTCAGCTGTGCCTATACGACATTGTGCCCACCGCCAGGAAATGTACCGTTTTGGCTATGTCCATTCTTTCGCGCCTCGCCCTGTAGTGGTAGGACTGGGAAATCTAGCTTGATGACTTGTGCCGTCGCGTTCTCGTCGAAGCTGTTGAATGAGCTCGCTATACTAATATATTAGCATGAAATTCCACCGAAGCAACTAAAAACCCCAGCCGAATTTAGTACGCACTACTAGCATCCACGGTCACAGAGTGTGCCTGACACCTGCTCTTCACATAGTCCTCGACTATGTTCAGATCCACCGCCCCGACAGCGTCCATTACACCTAGGAATCGATTTGTCTCCGAAAACTTCCGAATCTGAGGGGCACTCTTGGGGTCCCTGAAGTCGCTCTCGTGTATTCCCGGCTGTAGGACCAAAATGTATGCGTCGGAAGTGCATTGCGAGACTGTCTTCTTGACGGCTTCGAGAAACTGTTCACCGGTGCCAATGCTCTGAAGCCCGTTCTTCTGAACACCATGTGGCAGGCTGTATAACAACAATCAGGAACCGTTTTCTAGCAAATATATAAAAACCGGAAGCTTCTTACTTCTCCGTGGAATAGAGAAACAATGGTGACGTATTGGCAAAGGCGGAAACCAGCGGTGCCAATGCCGCGGTCATAAAAAGCCCCGTCCTCATATTTGTCGTCTCAGCAGCGATTCCCTCCTTCTGTGATCTTTCCTTCCTATCGTATACCGGTTCTCTCGGTGGTATATACTGTCGAAAGTCGCGGGAAAAGGTGGAGCTGGGCAATCGAGGTTCGTGTTTTGCGATGATGTCGATGCGGCCAGCCACACAACAGGGGAGACGTCGCCGCCAAGCGTGTCCCCTTACTAACCTAACCCCAGACACAATCCGACACCGAGCACCGGAGATTTTATACCCCTTGCGCGACAGTCTTTATTTGCCAACTTGAAACTTGAGATCTCGCTTCTCTGCTGGAGATTCACAACCGTAGCGACGTTATCCACCGATTGCTCGAGGTTTCCGGCGGGTTTGCTAGACATCAAGGCGAAGTTATAGCTTGCGAATCGGCCCACGTCATCACAATTGCATTTGGCCAGGGATACTACTCTGTACATCGTACACCGGGCACACGACCATACGAAACTTATCAAATACCAATCCCCAGCACCAAAAAACTCTGGGCATTAGCTGGCCATTCCACCTCCCACTGGCATACCATTCCGCGGTCCGCGGGCGCACCACGGGAATCTGATCTGGTCGATAAATACTGGGATATAGTACGGGGTGTGCAGGACGGCTGTCAGAAGATAATTCGATAGTATCCAGACTTGATGGAAGTTCCGAATCCAAGGTCAAGACTAAAAAATGGGAGATGAATTCGCCGAAGTCGAGCTCCAAGATGGGAAGCTACTACTATGGTTTCCTCTACCATACAGGGTCCTCATCCTCATCATTGCCGGTATAATCAGACATCTTCAAATCCAAAGATACGGACCAGAATTGCTAATAATCCTTTGCGGCTAGGCGTGTGGGCGTGGGGACTTAATCTACAATATCTATATAGTCTACGAATAGATGTTGCCGGCCTGATCAAATATACTCGGGGAGCGCCAGATAGACCAATGCATACCTCAGTGTATCGGGTGGCATCCATACTCAGCATCATGCTGGTGGTGAATCTAATGATATTCTGGCGATATACAGCATTCGATACAGAGTCGGTTAGGAGGTGGGAGATGCTCCCCGGGCTACTATTACTCGGGCTCATTATAACACTATTCCTACCGTTTAATGTCCTACATCGAGACGGCAGATATCGACTCCTCAAGTACGGCCCAGACATTCTACCATGTTTTTAGCTTCTCGTTCTAACATAGAATTGTAACCTAGGAACTTCCGTCGTATCGCATTCGGCTACATCGATCGCGAGCAACGCTTCTCCGACCTTCTGCTTGCCGATGTCCTAACATCATACGCTAAAGTTCTTGGAGATCTATGGATATGCAGTTGTATGTTCTTCACAGGGATATCTTCGACATCCATGCCAGAACGTCAATGCGGTGGAACCTACATGCTGCCCATAATTATCGCTATTCCATCCGCAATCCGACTTCGACAATGCCTTATCGAATATGGAAGGAATATGGGTCGGCCTGCATCGGAACGGAAACCACACATGTACAACGCTATGAAGTACGCCAGTGCATTCCCAGTTATCCTGTTTAGTGCATTGCAGAAAGATACAGACGCCAGCAGCAAGGGCCTCACGGGCGAAGTTGCCTTGTACAGATTTTGGCTACTCTCTGTTCTCGTAAACTCTAGCTTCTCGTTTTACTGGGACGTTGCTAGGGATTGGGACCTATCTCTCTTCTCAGCGTCCCGGTCAAACCCTGAGCATCCATTTGGACTTCGACAAGTTATGATATTTCCAGTCCCCAGCGTCTATTACGCCGCTATCTTCCTAGATGGTCTATTGAGGTATGTCATAGAACAAACATGTAACTTTCTAGGCGTTTTACTAAGTTCTTTCTAGGGTGACATGGTCTCTGAAACTGTCTCCTCATCTTGACCGATATGGGGACCTCGAACTTGGCATCTTCATCCTCCAATTCCTCGAGATCTTCCGCCGTTGGTTATGGATATTCTTCCGCGTCGAAACCGAATGGACAAGAACGGAGACAAGAATGGGCGGTGACATCGTACTTGGAGAATATCCATACAAAAGCGACTCAGAATAACTCGGCCTACACCGGGTTCTGTGCGCTAACGGTCAGTTCGATAACAACTTGAGAGAGATTTCTTGCACATATTTTCCGTTATTTCCCACGACATTAACCCTCTAGCCGGAGTTCTCCCAGTTTTCATTAATTAATTTCTTAATTATATTTTCATTTGTATCATATCATAGTCATTCTATAATCGCAAGTTTTAGGGTATCTCAATGTTTTTCTTTTCCTTTCCTTTCCTTCTTTTTTTTTCAAATGTACAAAGTTCTCTTTCCTGTATCTTACACTCTCAAGCTTTTAATACCTGTTAGACCTTCCATACTCTTTACTTCGCCGTTCTCTCGCTCTTCTTCCGATTCCTCCTAACCTTGTCCCTCATCCTATCTTCCTTTCTCTCGGCTTTAGACAGGTATCTAAACTTCTTCTTCTTCTGTTTCGGTTTCCTTTCCTTTTCCTTCTTATCCCTCGGCTTTTCCTTCTGTTGACTTGTATTCGCGGTATCCTTCTCACCCCCAGCTAGACCTTCCTCAGCCTCTTCCTCTTCCTCGTCCTCATCGTCATCCATAGTCGTGACAGTAACCGTAGTAAACTTCTCTTCGTCTACAAACTCCGATTCTTCATTGATCCCGTTCCCTGTCTCCGCCGTATCTTCATTCTTATCCTCGTCCCCGCTGTCTTCTTCACTTTCTTCACTCCCATCGTTCCTATCCAACCCTAAACTCTGGTTTACAGCCTCAACATGCAGTCTTAACTCCTCCTTCCTCGCTTCTCGTAACTATAAACCCATCCCCAAAAAAAAAAAACCATCATTAGCGTTCCATCCACCTACGCCAGATATTTATATATAGAAGAAATCTCACCTTCCTCCTCTCTTCAATCCTCTCCTCCCTCCCCCTCTTCTCAGCCTCAACCTGCGCAGCTTTTATACGCGCAACCTTTCGTTTATGAAACCCAGTAAGGTACTCTTGTCTCGCGCTACGATCGAATGTGATTTCTTCGATTTGGTTGTCCTTTTCGTTGTTACCGCCGCGTTTTCGTTTCTTGGATGCGAACGATGGGGCCGCGGGTTTGGAGTATGGTTTTGGCATTTTTTTTGCTTAGAGGAAGGTGTCAACTGATGATGCGCGGGGAGTTAACTATTGGGGGTATATGGAAAGTATGGGGTTTTGTGAGGAGATTATCGATATCGTGGATGGTTTGAAGACTTGCGAGCGCTGAAAAGGCCTTGGATATTGGAATTTGATGTCGGTTAGCTGCCTTGTTTGGGAAATATATGCCAAGACTAGAGGTCCTAAGCCGGTTTAGCGTACTCTAAAAAACGACAGTAAACACAATAACGTGTGATAAGGTCTCGAAGACTGGATCCGAGGCCAGATCACAGGAGCATGTAAAGCCCAAGTGCAAACTAGTTCATACATTCAGCATATTTCTGCGCAGGCGCTAGGCTATGATGGAGCCACTGCCCTTCCCATACAGTATTTATGGTAAATTACATTACTATATCTATTAGACATCCGGGGTATGTCTCATTCATCCATTATCACTAAAAATACAATGTAAAGGCACCAGGTGCCCAAGATAGCGATAAACACCATGGAACCCTCTCTCACACGCTTTTTGTATATCTCATAAAACCAATAATGTTTCCCATAAACTCCACAAAAACCCGCTGTAAAGCAAGCAAGGAAGGTAGTGCTAGACAGAATCGCTAGTGGCTTCCTCAGCCCCAGCTGATAATCTGCTGCTTCTTCTTACCCTTCCCCTTGACGCCCATGATGGTAAAATCAGAGGGGCCACCCTCACCACCCTCACCGGCGCCTGATCCAGCGCCAGCGTTCGAGGAACCCCAAACGCTGGCCGGTGCCGTACCTTCGTTCTTTCTCGGAACAGGGGCATACTTTGGCGGGGCCTTCGGCAGACTTGGGAATTCTGCCGAGCTAACCGCCGTTGCTACAGGTCCGGCTTTTACTCTTCCAGTGGCTGCCGCTTGTCCTCGGGAAGGTCCAGCACCTGGATTCCTAACTGCACTGGCCCATGGCGAACTTCCGCTAGTGGCAGGGGCTTTGCCTTTTCCAGCAACCGTAACGGCCGCTCCAGGAATAATTCTTCCTCCTCCATTGATATCCGCCAAACTACCGCCGCCACGCTCAATAGTGCTGCTAGTAACAGCACTCCAGGGGCTAGCACCAGCTCTGAGGTTTCTGTTCGTTGCGTTCTTGAGTTTTAGAACCCGGGCACCTCCTGCTCCAGCAGCTGTAGCACCGCTGCTATTACCCGGCATAGGTGGGTAATCTTCATTGACGCTCTTCCATTCGTTCCATGCTTCGAGCAAACTACGTCGTTTCTCTTCCTTTTCGAATAGCTCGCCCAGTTCCCGGAGTAGTGTCCCTAGATCTGCGGCGACCTGGACGTTGAATAGGACCCAGAATGCTTCGATCAAGTCACGGGCAGACATCTTCTCAGAATTATACGATGATATGTACTTCTTGAATGTTTCGAGCTTGGAAGCATCACCGTTAAGGAGACGTGTAGCCCGACCAACGACTTGTTCATGTTTCTGGGCAGTTGAGGTTGGTACATTCGCTGGGACAGAAGATTGTACGGTTTGTGTAACTGGACCCGCTCGGGCGGGGGGAGCCGCTCGGGCAGCCGACTGGGCTGGCTGGGACGAGCCGTTTGATGCGCCTAAAGGTGGAAAGGCTTCTGGCTGTCGGGCAGGCGCTCGAACTGGTTGGCTAACCCGCTGTGGCCCGGTTTGTGTTGGCCGGGATGAGATGCTCAAACCCCCCAGTGGCGGGAAGGCTTCTTCCTGTTGGATAGGCGCTCTGACTGGTTGGGCAACCGGTGGCGGTCCGGTTTGTGCTGGTCTCGCCGCAGGGGCCGGAGTCGGGGTTGGGGCCTGAGCGGGCTGAGGCGGTCTCGTCAATTGCCCACCAAACATCCTAGGCGGGACAGTGGTCTGTGCCGTCTGGACTGCCAGTGTTCTTTGGTAGGCAATCTCGTCTCTTCTCATCGGTCCATCCGGTGGGGGCGGCTCTGGCGCTTGTGGGTCTCGTCGATAATCCCTCTGCATTCTCCCACCTCTCCCTCTGCTCGTCGACCCTCCTCCATGGGCATGTGTATTGCCAAAAGCGGACATGTCAACCTTTCTCATATCTTTTAGGGCACCTTTCGATAGTCCTTGCGGGTGCTCCTCCACAATATGTGCCTTCAAATCCATTTCGCTTGCAAAAACAATGAACTTCTTCTCCAAACATTCGGCATCGGTGCACCTGTAATGGTCTTCCTTGAAGTGTTCCTCTAACGCCTCCCAATTGAGAAAGTAATTAGGTCTGCCTCCACTCTCCCTATCGCAAATAAAGCATCGTTCATGAGCCTCTTTGCAATGGTTATAGAGCTCATCGTCGCCGTAAAATCGCTTGTGACAAAACCCGCACTCTGGATGTCCTTTGAAACCGCTCTGATCTTCGGTGCCGGGTACGTCGTCACCTTGTCGCTCGTGTTTCCGAAGCTCAGGGTAGGTAAATAACGTGTGTTCGTGCGTGAAGACCTTCTTGAAACGAGTGCACAGGTCGCAAAGAACCAATTTGTGGGTATTACGGACGTGTCGGTGAAGGTCCGGCCAACCGAGACAAGCAACATCGCAGCTTGGTTCCGGACAGTTGTATCTGAGCAAAACGAGTGTATCCGCTCGAACCTGCTTTCCTTCGTACTTGATACCCAGTGTTTCGTCAGTCGCGGCTATGTCGCTAGCAGAATAATCTTCGAAGGCTTTCTCCCCGTTGGTGGTGAAAATAACGTAGTCCGAATTCGTCTATTTTCATCCTCTCGTGTTAGTAGATTCCAAATGGATGGAAAGCTTTGTGAACTCACTCTGCAGTGTGGACACTGTTTGGTCTTGTACAAAGCTCGCATTCGCAAGGCACAGATGTGACAGGTCATGTGGTTGCAAGGAGCAATTGAGTGGTATTGGATAGGATTGGCACAGATGAAGCAGATTTCTTCATTATCAGTGCTTGTAGGTGATGGCGGCTCCTTTCCATCATCCGCAATGAGGCCAGTCGAAGCCTGCTCGGCGGGAGCATCAGAATTCGGTTCCGTCGGCTCAATGGTGCTGGCGGCCGTGCCAATCTGTGAAGATGTTGGCTGGCGGTTCCCTCGATCTCCTCTAGATTGCCCGCCCCGGCCAGAACCACCTCGGCCTCTCCCACCTCGATTGTTTCGCTCGGTTCTCTGTTCCGGACCCTGATTCGCACTTTCGTTGCCTCCTCGCCCGCGTCGATTTCCACCTCTGCCTCGTCCACGGGAACCTCCCCGATCCCCACGAGTACCTCGCTCGCCTCGTTCACTTCTTGGGTCAAGGTTGCTGGGAGCTGCCTGGTCCGCCATTGTACTGATAGATTCGATGAAAATGCCGAAATATAGGAGATATTATCGGGTGCTGTTCTTAGGAAGTTGAAAAAAAAAATTTAAAAAAAATGTGTATTCACTGTGGAGCTGTTGCAAAAAAAATGTTACACGGACCGACGAACCACTAGAAGAAAGGGAAGAAGAAGAAAAAAAGTACGACCCCGGGATCTTATAAGATGCCGTAGTAATAAATACCGAGCGTCAAGGGTGCTTACGGGGCTGAATCGATGAATTGGCGATGATGCAAGTTCGAGTCATAAAAAGTGAGGTTGATGAACGCGGAAGGTGGGTTATGTGGGGGGTGCGGGATATAACAATTACTAAGTCCAGCACGTTGTAGTCATCCCGCCAGCCCCTGCAACACGCTCCAGGCTACAGCTGTACATATATAATACAGCACTGACACATCCCCAGAGAAGCTTCCTGCTCCTGCTCGGGAACCATGCTCGATTGGGTTCAATTGGCAGCAGCTGGATTGGCATTGCTTAGACTCTCTCTGACTAAAGCTGACAGCCAAAAAGCTTGGTACTGATGATGTCAGCTGGCTTTGATATGTGCACAAGGTGCAACACAAGCCCGTGTTGCATTTTTGACCTTATCTCACTATCAAGACTACTATGGGACTATATTGAGACTAGATATCAAGTATATCAGTACCGCGTCCTGGTCCGGTAGTATAAAATATTCCGCTTTTCAAGATCTCTAACTGTTAGTATTGTAATATTCTACGCTAAATACACGCTGGTGCACCTATATATCAAATCCCAAACACCGCTCCAACTATACCAACAAAGCTAACCTCCAAAGCAAAAAGCATACCCATACCAAACTGCTCAGTAAAATAGATACCCCGTCTTTTTAGGGCTAGAATAGGAGAGGGCGGCCCAATTAGGTAGAAGGAGAAGAAGAAGAAGAAGCAGTTTGTCCAACAGAACCCCACCCAAAAGTCGGCAAGCTGCGAGGCAAAGACGACAAAGATGATAGAGAGGGTAACCCCTTCGGCAAAGAAGGCAAATAAGCCATAACATTACTAACCAATTCGTAAGCTCCTCCTCCCTCGAATACTCTCCCCTTATCGATCCCGAATTCTATTTCCAAAACCCTTCCGCTTGGATGTGTAAGTACCAGCAAATTACTCCTCTCCGCGTCCGCAATCCTTGCATGGTAATTCTCTGGGATCCACATGACCTTTTCATCCCCCCTGACTACCCATCCATCTTCAATCTCCATATCCACTGTTAACTCCCAAACCCTCACTCCCATTTCCTTCGATATTGTTATCAACCTATCCCCGGACGGTAAGAAAGCGGCCGCAAGCGTGGTTTCCCCGTACACTTGGTTGAGCCTCCAAAAAGACTGGATGCACTTCCTCGTCGCAGTATCGAATATTTGAATTCCTCCTTTATCTTGAATGGCCGCAATCCTCCTACCATTTGGTGACACAACCACCACCGTTTTCTTCTTCTTAGATTCCACAGCTTCCAACACTATCGGATCCCCTACCCCTAGCAACTTAATCTGAACGCCAGTGGTCTTCGTCCACATCAAAACTCCTTTCTTTTCTTCGTCTAGAACGTGCACACTCGCATTCTCTAGTTTTTGTAGATACCTAATACGCACACGCCCCGTGCCCGGTTCGATAAAGCCATTAGAAGTTGATTTGGCTGTTTTCAGGGTACCGTGTATATCCACTATTGCCAAACCAGACGAATCAGGTTGGAAGGATAGACCTAATATTGGATCTGGCCTGTTGTCTAATATGTTCCAAGCAATCTCCCCAGTATCCACCCTTCGAACCACTACTTTTGTTCTGGAGTACAAAAATGCAATTAATTTCCCATCCTGCGAGAATGAAATCTTGAGATGCTGGTTCCGTAGTTCGGGGTAGTATGTAGCTTTGTGTGTCGCTTTGGCTCTCGAAATATCCCAAATCATCAGCTGGGTAGGGTTTGTGATCATAGCCAAAATATTATCTTCGGCTACCTTCGGCGAGAAATAGATTTCGTAGATTCGTTCTTGTCCGTGCTCCAATATAATGCCGTCCGACTTTTTCATCAGGTCTTTGACGATGATGATTGGCGAGTTTAGGACGCTATAGGCGACTAGCCGTAAGTCTGATGAGAATACAAATTTCTGTTGGCTGTTTTCACCGGGTTTTACAACTGTTAGAAGGTCTTTATATCCTTCTGAAAGTGCTTTGAAAGTATCGTCCTGGTTTTGTGAGTCGTGGATATCGACTTTAGCGTGGACTTTTGGCGTGGATGGCGATACGGAAGACTCTTCGAAGTCGAAAAATCTCCAGAGATAGTACACCTGTAGCGGCATCTCTATGATCTTTTCACCGTACCGTTTCAGAAATGGCTCTAGACTTTCGATCTTCCTCGCCATCGCCGGTGGAAGATCTTGCACCTTTTTCTTCTGCGTATCACCATGATAAGTTAGCCCAATTAACATTATAACTGCTCGTCCGAGCATATGGAAGAGGTGGATTCAATATAATACAACTTACAGCAGTCGGATTCAGCCTCATAAACTGTGTCATTCTAGAAATCCGCTTCAACATGCCAGCCCCAAAAAGACCGATGAGCTCAATCCATTGCAACCAGTGCTCCTCTACAAATGTTTGCAATTCATTCAGTGGTAGCTCCGACTTCGCGTGCATAAAATGACTAAGCCATTGGTGACACGCGAACTCCAAGGAAGCCCGGATAGACTTGACTTTATCCTCCTTCGCAATTTGCTCCATCGGAGTGCCATACATTTTGATCCCGCAGATGTCTTCCGTTAATAACCTATTCATAAGCGCCAGGAGTCTTCGTAGGAGATCGGAAAGCACAAGGGGTTCTGCGTAAGAAAAATAATCGTGTGCGGCCGAGGGCGACTTTGAATTCCGACAGACGATAGAACCCAGTAACTCGTCAATGACCTCCACATCCGAGTCCACATTATTCGCCTCTTTGAATATCGAGCTGGCTGAATTAATCATCCGGAGGATTTCGGTCGTTTCAATACCGTAAATATCCGCTATTATCGAGGGTGAAACCGTGTACCGGCCTTTACAGGCAGATAAGAAGAGAAGTACCTGTCGGTATTTTTCCTTCTTGCCCTCGTCCTCAGCTACATCCTTGCGTAGAAGCAGTCCATCAAGAAGACGTAAGCATTCCTCTTGCCTGACAGACTTAGAGACAGCATCGAGCCTAAAAACCCGAGGGCGCAAGTATTCCGTGATACTTAAGGTCCCAAATCCTGGTGTTAAACTTTCATAAACTTCCATTTGTTTTGTGTCCCCGGACTTCTCGTAATTCGTTTTCAACATCCCGTAACAGACAATCATCTCCCTTATGATATTATGCTTTCGCGCGAATTTTGCACCTTTAAGAAACCACTTCGTAGACGCTTTATCGTCTCCCCTTTTCGAAGCAAGGATTCCCTCAAGAACCATACACTCCATCCGAAGTTTCCTCTGTTGATCACTCTCCCCGTCTGTCTCCTCTTTAATATCCGGAAGGCGCTGCAAGTCCTCGACCGGCGCACCTGCACGTATTCCTAGCCTTACAAGCTCTAGGTACCATTGGGCGGGTACTTTCTCTTTCCGTTCTTCTATTGACTGTATAAGCTCGTTGAGTAGGTGGTAGGCCCAATCCCATTGCTCTGTATCGACCATACCTGCAATGTTCATTTTTTGAATGTTGAGATCATCGAATTCTTGCTGCTGAGATATGCTTCTGTATCTTGCAATGACGAAGGAGTCATCTGATGCATCTGAGGAATTACCGTCGTCTTCATCTCCTTCTAAGGTTCCGTCCGTCGTTTCAGTCCCGTGTGTAGCATGAATAGACTCTGTTTCGAAGTTTGCTTTCGGTGTGGATGGTAAGGAAATAGGAGAGTTTGGAGGTTCCTTTGGCGGCAGTGGCGGCGGACTTGTTACTCGAAATTTTGGAGGGCGAGGCGGCGGCAGATTTTGAAAAACGGAGGCCGTTGAAGGAGGAGGAGGAGGAGGAGGTACAGGTGCCTCAGGAAGTCTACCACCAAAGGTTTCGTACCCAGGTTGGGCCTCTGATCTACCCCGACCCCAGACCTCCCGGTGGAACTGCTCCAGTGCCCTCCCCTCCCTCCCTAAGGCTTCACTTTCCAATAAACCCCCCCTCCCCTCCACACTAACACTTTCCAAACTCGTCCTCCTAGCTTCACTATTCTCCTGTCCTTTTACACCACCACTAACAGGCACAACCTCTGACATCCTCCTCTGTGCCAAATTCACATCTTCTACCGCCATGTTCTCCACATAACTAGCGAACGGCTTGACAACATCTATTGTCGATATCGTCGCATTCTCGTTATAGCGGTATGGCGGCGGCGCTTCTGCTTCCAGCCCAGAGTTATTTGAATCTGAGGTTGGTTTTCGCCTTATTCGCTTCAGGATTCTAGATGCCATGGGCAGGGATCCAGTGGATTCGGAAGAGGTACTTCGAGGTATATATACACCTGTCCGATCGATCGGAATGTTGTCTAACGTTATAACTAGGGTTAACCTAGACTCATTACCAGCGCGAACCCTAGCTTCCAGTCGGCTGCTAGAAATTCGGGGAAACCCCGTAAAAAAAGAAAGAAAAAAAGAGAGATTCGAAAGCGTACGTTAAAAATCAGTTATCCTAGTCTCAGATGCTATTCTTCCTGGGTAGGAGAGATGCGCACGCATTGAAAACCACAGGTGAATATATAAACCTTCCGGTAGTTATGATTAAATTGGAAAACGTGTGGGCGTGGTAGCAGCATAAATGCTAGATGGCCTCTTTTTTATTTTCCCTCTTTCCTTTCCAAAATCCTCGGCCTCTTCTCAGGTGCCTCACCTCATCTCTTCTTCTCCGCACGAGGCTGCAGGATTTCGATATCGGGGCGAACAAATCCATTGGCTAGCGTTGGGGAGGCGCATATGCGGCTGATAAGAGACTTCGGCACAAAATGTCAGACGACAATCTCCCCGTCAAAACCTGTTATTTGATTTTGTGGAATTAATAAGTGTCCAGTTCTATGATAGCAAAAAAGGGACGAAAAAGAGAGGAGGAAATATAATATGAAGGGTCTCGGAGACGTGCATGATAGAAGAGTGCATAAAGTCAGCAAGCGTGAAAAAATAGATATATTTTAATGTACATACATGCCAGATCAATTCAATTCTACCGATGAAAAAAAATATAGAAAAATAAACATTTATAAACCCAAAATGAAAGAAGATTGCAGGAAAGGGAAACATCAATGAATACGCGGAATCACTATTCCGGAATCGATATATCGATTAGACTCTTTTTTTTCTGAATTCCCAGCACTTTTGCATTCGCATTGTTGCACCTTGAACACCAAAGATTTTCGAGCGCTTCCACAAAGTAAAGAACAACCGTGGTTACTCAAACCAAAACCGAAATGAGGAAAGGCAAATATCCCAAAAAAACGGGAGACCGTGGGGTATAGAGTGTGGGCGTCAACATTGCAGTTCTTGGTATCTCCATAAGCCCAGAACACTTGTCCAGACAAAGTTACCATGTACAAGCGCCTATATATAGTCAGCAATCATGAGGCTTCTGATTCCAAACTAGACGGCGAACCCTGGTGGCTAAAAGCCCCAGAAATAGGCGAAGACGCAAAGTCCTCGGCTTTAATATCTTCACTCTTTACGTCAGCAACACTGTCCGTTTTATCCATAGGATGCAAATGGCTGCTTAAAATCTTGTTCATGGTGAACATGTGTACTTTAGCGGTGGGGAAAACGGTTCGAAGGTTTTCGTCGCAGATAATATAACGTTTGTCATTTTGATCTTGGAGTTCGTTTTGCTTTATATAAGCCCAGATGCGCTTCACGGTTTCTGGACGTGACAGTTGAGTTTCGCCGAGAAGGGTGGAAAGCTGTGGAGAGAGAATGAGGGGTTGCTGTAGGGTCACGTTAGCAGACATGTTTAATCATAGCACTACTATAAAAGGTTGAAGTTTGCCATACGTGGAACGGATTGTTTGCATTGATCTTCCGTTTCTTCTTCTTCTCTCCGCCATCTTCAGCCCCGGATTCATCGGAAATAGTGGCGCTACTCTTCTTCTTCTTCCTCGGGGCAACGACTTTACGTTTGACAGTCGTAGATCTAGAGGGACGGTCCTGTGAGTTCCATTCGGCTTGCATTTTGGCAGCTAAACGAGCGTCATCTTCCAACGACGACGGGCTAGCTACTGACTTGCGCTTTTTGGACGGAGAGGCTCCAGGATCTTCCTTCTTGACTTTGTCATGACCATTTGTTTCTTGTTTGACAGGTTGGACATTCTCCGGGCCGGTTTCATCTAGGATCTCGTCGAAGCGTTTTCGGATAAGGTCTGTGATTTGGGCCTGGTTACTCCTGTTAGTTTTTGGTTACACGAATACGTAGGCAGTAAGGCAAAGAGTAGTGACCTTCTGGTCGGCAATGTCGTAACCAAGCTCTTGCTGAAGAGCTTTACGGACATCTTTGGACGAAATGGAAGCCAGATCACTGGACCTGAGAATCCTGTCGACGATCGGGGTATAAAGGACCTCGTCGAACTCCATGTCTTCTAATGCAACCTGTGCCCCGATATCCGATTCTAGCTTCTTCGCTGGATGCTTGGCTGTACGTTTTTTAACGGCAGTGGTGGTTTTGGTGGTGGTAGTAGTAGTAGCAAGAGAGCGAGCGAAGATGGTGACCTGTAGCAAGGTCCCAGAATTTGTAGGAGAGCGGCTCACACTACAGCAGCCAGACGAGAGCTGCGGAGTGGTAGATGGGCGACAATGGGCGACGACGGCTCTACGGCTTTGAGCTCCAGAGCAAAAACGACGACTGCATGGAAGCAAGGCTCTCCCGCCAGTGGCAGCTCGGCAGAACGAGCGGGAGAGGGTTCCGGCAATCAATTTTGAAGACAGTTTGGGAGAAGGCGACTTCGATCAGCTGCTAGCCGGCCTTTGTATTCTTGTCTTTCTTTGTGGTGGAGATGCCGCCAATTGTGGAGTGCTTTTCCCTGGTTGATTCGTGATTGTGTTTTTGTGGACGTGCGTTCGGTGCAGAATTTCTGGTGTACCTGCGGCAGACCTTCCGAGACTGGACAAGGCACGCCACAGCACAGCAAACAAGAGCGGAGCCGCACCAGTCCGGACCAGACCCAGAGTCGACACCAGTTCGAGCACACGAGGGAATATTATATATGTACTTTGGGACGTCAAGACCAAGTCAAGACTTAGGTCCGGGGAAAGAGGGTTCAGATTTCTCGCGTCAAGAGATCGCGACTCCCAGGAATTTGGCCGGGATGAGATGAGAGAGTAGATCGGGCCAGGTATTTTCTGCAACCTTGTCGTTCGGGAAGATTGAACCGTGGCCTAACAAAGACAAAGACAAAAGAGGCGCAAATACAAACCGCAAACTGCAAACTGCCAAAAAGAAGCAATATGGGATCTGGTCCGCGCTGACCAAAGAAAGAAAGAATGAAAGAACGAGGAAAGAGAAGGAGAGAGAGAGAAAGAGAAGAACAAAATGATCAAAACACCAACAACGTTGACATTAAACAGGGCGCGAATCAGAACCAGGTTGTATTTAAAGCAAACTTATGCAAAGAATGGACCGCCTTTTTCTTTATATATATGAAAAGAAGGAGGAGGGAAAAAAAGAATGTGAGTGAAAGAGACAATGAATGATCAAGATCGCACAGAGGACACGGCTAACCCGTTCGGACAGAACTGTCCTACCCCAGACCTAGATAACCGTTGAAGACCGTGGGTTATCGGGGGAAGAGAGATTAGTTGGCAATACAGTCATACAATCAAGCAGGGCCGAGAGGAAGGGAGGACGGAGGGAAAGAGGCTCCGATACTAAATATATACGCCTGTATATCGACGCCCGGCTCAAGAGAGGAGGGAGAGCTGGATGCCGTGCGAAGGAGACTGATCAGAGGAATGCTAATAGCATTGCTGTAGTAAGCAGGTTGAGATCGCGCGTGGCACAATCAATCACGCTGCCCTGCAAATCCAAATGCAAAAATGTGCATCGACCAGCATCTTCCTCCTCGTACGCTTAAGCACGATGATGTGGAAGAGCTGATGCCATCCATTTGCATCCCGTACCCCGGTCCGCCGCATGTGCCAGGGGGCTAACGGTCTCTGGCTGGTCGCCACGTGAGACATCCGCCTTCCTCGATTCCGAGCGGGATTCTACAAAGATATCGATAGATAGCAGTCCGCTGGGTCGTGCCATTGCCGTGATACCGATTCCCGTCTGGAAAGTTTAATGTTGTTAAAACGGCAATTATAGCAGTCACCATATATATTTTCCCTGCTTGAGCGCCTAGATTTGAGGCTCACCCATATGACCTATTTTTGGCGACGAAAATACCACAAGACCAACACCTTTATTACTCAGATTCCTGAACAGATCGCTGGTCGAATAGTTATTGGGTCTCCCCAAGGCTCGCCTGAGCATTCTTTCGAAAAATTAATAAATCATAGGTCACAGATTACAATTTACTTTTATGGGATGATGTGGGAGATTGGGCAAGCTTTAGCTCCCAATAACGAAAGTATCCATTTGTTCAAAGATGTGTACTAACACGAAACTATAACAACTTAGTACGACGAGTCCTGGGAAGAGGAGTTAACCTCACTCCAACCACGTACAAGCAAAGCAAAAAAATTGCACCCAAATCTGAATTCTTGCTATCAATAAAAAAAGACCGCTTTCCCAGCAATTGTTTTAGACTTTAATTAAAACTTGATCAACCGACCAAGTATGATCCACAAATATGTAAATTCAACTCCTAAATCCCATTCCTTGCATGATCGTAGAGGAAACTACTCAGCTATGGCTTCTGGGAATATAACACCCAACTTCTTCAACTTCTCCTTTTCAACCTCACTCAAGACGACCCCATCTTCAGAAACCAACTTGGTAGCCTCTTCAATATCCGGGGTCTCCAACTTCAACACACGTTTCGCTTCAGTGCCATTGAAATGCTTTCGCAAGGTTTCATCCTCTAAAGCCTGTTTAATAGCACCAACACCATCTTCCAAATAATCACCGCCAAGCACAAGGACGAGATGGGCGTCTGGGGTAGTGAGAAGTCTGTGCGCAGCTGCTGCATGAGACTTCTCGAATGGAGGAGTTACCAAGACTGTGGTTTCTCCGAAAGCAACCCAGAGAGGTAGCTCATTATTGAAAGTCCAGGCCAACTTGATACCGATCTTATGAACACCGCCAACAGGGAACAGCGCACCTTCTCCACCACGAAGGAGAGTAAGGGATGCGGTGACGCTCTCGCCTTGTTTGAGTGTTTTGATCTTCTCCTCGCGATCAAGGTGGAAGAGGGTATGGAAAGTGCGGGTTGTTCCGGTGGGATCAGTAACCTGTCCTGAGATATTGTGTGATTTGAGACTGATATCTGCAGGGACATCAACAGGCTGTTCGCCCGTATTCGTGAGGGTAAGATTGATGCGAACTGGTGCCCCAAGTGGGAGCTCAGCATGATCTTTGAGAGGCTCGACCTTCAGTACCAAATCTGGGATTTCATACTCGATGTCTGCATCAGGTGGTGTAATTGGTGGTCTAGTGTTGGAGGCATATCCGAAATCGACGCCACCAGGTCTGACAAAAACATCTGGCCAGTGGCGGATTTGGAACAAATTCCTGTCGGCATGATTCCATTTAATATTTTTAGAAAGTGGGTTGGCTGCCGTGCAACGGCTAACAGCTCTTCCGGTTTGGTTCATGAAGGAGAAGTCGAGAACAGGTACCTCTCCATCACCACCATCGTCGTTATGGAGAAGGCCGAGGGCGTGCCCAAGCTCGTGAAGCGCAGTACGGAAGTATGCAGCCTTGAGGGTACCATATCGCTGGTCTATCCATTCGCCCCAACCCTCTTGGAACCCTGTTACAACATGAGAGCTAACTTGGATGCCCTCACGAGGAACGTTATTGGAATCAGTCGCAGAAGTATCGAACATGACCCCGAACGCATTCACAGTGTTGAACTTGGTGGCAAGCAGGTAGTACCGCCAGTCGGTATCCAAGTTGATCGCATCACGTCTTGCCAACATTGTTTGGTGGGACTGTGTCAGAGACCAGTATCCATCTGGATTGGGTTCAACGATATCACTATCGCTCTCGATTACCTTGACTTCGAACCCAACTCGGTCAAATACTGTGTTCCAGTTTTCAGCGCCCTCGCCGGTAACGCCATTGTCCAATGGCTTCTCGGAACCGGGAACGTTATCTATCTCGACACTAATTTTGCGGTAGTACTGCGACACCCGACCCATCTTCAACCTAAACTCGACTTCACCGGTTTTGTCCAAAACAACATCACCTTCTGCATAGTCATTAGGATACGGATATCCGGTTGGCGCTGTCTTCCACGTCATAGTGGCAGTATAGCCACTATCAACAGGCTCTTGAGTGAAAGTGAAGGTAGTTTTGTTGGTTTGGACATACTTGAATTTTTGAAATCCAAGCTTGAATGTGGTTCTACCGGAAATGGACTCGTCGATCTGGGTGACCCGAAGGTAGTAACGGTAGTTACTTCTAGCCTGGATGGGGATGCCATTTGCGGGATTTGGTGCAGGGAGATAGATCCAACGTGGGGGTAGATTGGGAAGATTAATAAGAACACGGGGTCTCTGATAAAGGTCTCCGCTTGCTGTACGCCCGTCGGCAGTGTTTTCAATCCTTATGGTGCCATCATAGATCAACCCACCACTGACCGTAGGCTCGAGATTTATGTACCATGCACCCTGGTTTAGCCACCTAAACCACCATATTGGTGGCCAAGTGAATGGTGGGGGCCTGAATGGAGGCAAAGGAGTTATGACTGGTGGGACAGGGACCCCTTCCCCATCGTTTGTCGATGGGTTCTGGGGGATGTTCCATGCTAGAAGATCTGGGAGAGGTGGAGCACTCATGATTTTAGAGAACTAAAAGAGTAGTTGCTAGAGCTTGCAGGTTTGAAAATGTGTATATGGTTTGTATATGGTGTTTGAACAGATAGATATCTGGGTATGACACTTCAATCCCAAAGGCGATCCAAGTGGGTTTATATAAAATATATCATCACCACCAATTCAAAGGTCGGGGTCCGAGCGTATGATAATAAGATCATCAGACGCGACGCTGGACCCAAATACTCCTCGATCGGGGGTCATGTCATCAATCGCTAAGAGAGCGAGTTCAATGTTGGAGGATCCTTCGTCGTGATAGGGAACATCCCGAAGGCTCGCAATTTTTATCCCTCGCATTCTTTACAAAATCCCATCAACTAAGCGCTTAAGAATCGACTAAAGATTTCAACATAAGGAAACATTCTAGATCACGATGCCGATGCGTCCCGGCCATCCCCAACGTCTCTCGATAGATGTTGGGGGCGTAGGGTGATCATGATGGAACTGTTTATGGTATCGGTGTAAGTGTACGGTACCTCGAAGTGCTCGTGCGTATCCACTATTCCAGCGGCTGCAGCCTTAAAGATTCCGACCAATACGATGCCGCTACCGTATACACGCCAATACCAAGGTTGGCCAACACGAGACCACCAATACCATAATTCTTAAATCCTTTGTATACTAAGACATCGGCTCTTCCGATTTGCAGCTGCATGCAGCTTCTCAGCCTCAAACATTGAAAACAAGAATTCAACGAAACGAAACAATTGGCTTCTTTGTCATCGCCAAGCCTTCGAGTTGGGCATCACGCCTTCGCGATGATGTATATAGCTTGCGAGTTTAGAGCGGCTGAAAGAATTAATTGATCCCACCTTGGCATCTTGTCGCCCGTCAAGCCAGCCCAGAGCATCACTGGTGGGCTGCATAAGGCTTGATCAGGTGAGTGTTGTATTTCTCGTTTCGGACGTTACACAAACAACAACTAGCCAATCAACGGGCTGGAGTGACCGAGTCATCCAAGGTGCCTCAGGTCAAGCCTTAGGTCTGTACCGACGCCACGGTTGCGGCCGCGATACCGTTATCAGTCGCGCAAGAGATACAAACCCTAAGAACTACCAAGAAAAGAATGTTCCTCAAAGGTTGAAATTGCACTTTCTCCAGGGTTGCAGGATCCGAGCGTGCATGAAGGATTCTCCAAGCAAGTCTCGGCATTTCGTTTTTGGCCACTCGGCTACCCAAGATTGATGATTGATTGCATCGACCGATGTATATATTGCAAGTTTTACCGACGGAATTTACCATAAAATCTCTTTGTGCAGGTGCATTTACATGTGCGGCTTACTATATAGAAAGCCACAGCTATAACATCGAAGGGGCCCTATAGATCTATGGTGGGAATTGAAAGACAGCATAATCAACATCTATGAAGACAGTTACGAAATATGCAAGCAATATCGCAAGTGAGGTTTTATCAAAGTTGAGGGCTTTTCGTCCCGCCTGATCCCTCAAAAAACAAATTTACGCACTCTAGTTTTGCGGGTTATGTGACGACAGCATTTTGTCTTTAGCCTTGTAGACGTGTGGATTACGAAGTGCTTCTTAAAGATATCTAAGCGCACTTTGGCATTGAGCTAAATCCGTGAGTCACATATAGTGGCTACGATACAACTTGCTTCATAAGTTCAGCTCAAAAATTATCGTCAATCGGTGCAATCCAACTAGCTAAGCCCCACAGTTATGCAGGTATATACTGCATGTACGTCAGCTTTGTATGAACCCTGCAGTTTGCCTTAAGTTAATCTAGAAGCTGAATTGTTATTTGACATGTGTAACACCTGCCGTCTCAAATTTCAGTTCCGACATGCTGCATTTCCCGACCTTAACTGATCAAACGAATGCTAGGGATGTTCCCCTCAACTATGGATACTTCTAGCTCCATGACTCATCTATCGAGCTATCTAGCAAGGAGATGTATAGAATTTACCCGTGCCCTTATTGGTCGTCGGAACCTGAGATGTTTCCCCACCCTACCTCGAGCGCCTAGACTCGAGGCTAGAAGATATCAAGGCATCATTCTATCGATGCCATTGGCGCAACTTTAAATTTGCAAGACCCTTGAAATTTCGTGAAACATCCTTTTTCGCTTTCCTTTATTCGATAATGTGATTCCCGATCAAAAAATATTTCAATAGGCTTGCTCGGTTCTACAGCTTGAATTTTAACGATCGTATATATGGGAATTAATGGGGCGTGGTCCTCTTCCAATTAATTGCAATCCTGGGCACGTACATACGTTAAATGTGTTATCAAGACCCTAAGATCCTAGGACTAGCAAACGAGACCAGGACTGGCTGCATTATTTAACATACCTGCAGAGGGCTGGAATCAAATTACAGCCTCTAGCTATACCTGACTAATTTATACCGTCAAAATATAGAAAGCGACCAGCCAGCCATATGAGTTGCCTCACTCACAAAACCGAGGGGCTACATAGTGCACAGCAGCAAATTAGATGAAGAACTATTTACGCACAGTCTATTAGCCCTTTTTTGAGGGAGTAAATTCTGCACATTACCATTAAAAAAAAAGATCTACTGCAACCGCCTGAAAGATCGTGTATATGCACAACACAGTTTCAATGACTCCTGCTCAAAATACAACGAACCTGACGCCAATGCCAAGGCTTGAACAGTCACGTGGCAACCGGGCACGGCGGCACGTGTTGTGTCGCTTAGGGCGTCTAAGCTTCCCCACCAAAATGAAAGCCCACACTGAAATTGTGTGGCCGATCCAAAAATTTGTTCCTGGAGCTCCAACAGACGACACGATCATCAACCCCCATGCACGCTCCCTTCACAGTCGACTCACCATAGTCACTACATCAATCTCACCTGCCCCCTTTTAATACCAGCATCTACTCCGAAATCCTACTGAAGGATATACTATAATACCACCACCGCCCACAATGACGGCAGACGAGTTCTACGACGATGAAGAAGAGATCGATTTCTCAGGTATGCTCTCATCCGATAAGGCTCCGTTATCGCACCTATAGCTAACATACCCGATAGATCTCCGAGAACAATATGAAGTTAAATTAGAAGAAGGCCTTGACACCTTCGTCGTTATCGACGGTCTACCAAAGGTCCCTGAAGACAACAAGCCCAAGCTTGTTAAGTTCTTGGTCAAGAAGCTACAGGCTGTTGGAACGACAAAGGAGGATTCAGTTTACATGCCCATGGGCGAAGATGGACAATCACAAGGGTACCTCTACCAATGGCCCATGCCCGTTCTTAGATGGCACCGATGCTAATAGACGTGACATAGATTCGCCTTCGTCGAGTATGAAACCGCGACTCAAGCCGCTCAGGCTGTTAAGAAACTTAACGGCCTCGCTCTTGATAAGAAACATACCCTAGCGGTTAACAAATTAACCGACATTGAACGCTACGGCCGTGAAGGTCGCATCGACGAAAAGTACGTCGAGCCAGAACCGGAACCGTTCGTTGAGCAGGAGCATCTCCGTTCCTGGATTGGTGACGTTCGCGCCCGTGACCAATTCGTTCTCTTCCGCGCAGACACCGTTGGTGTTTACTTCAACAACAAGAAAGACTCCCCAGAAATGACTGTTGAGCGTCAGTTCTGGACAGAATCATTCGTCAGATGGTCACCCCTCGGAACCTTCCTCACATCACTACATCCACAGGGTGTCCAGCTATGGGGTGGCTCTAGCTGGAAGCGTATGGCCCGATTTCCACATCCAGCTGTCAACCTGGTCGACTTCTCTCCTAACGAGAAGTACCTCGTCACCTGGTCCAATAAGCCGATCGTCTACCAGGAGGGAATGCCAGGCCTCACACCTGAGGAAGATGGCAAGACATACGTAGTCTGGGAAGTCAAGACCGGAAAACTCCTCCGTTCTTTCCCACCTATCGAGAACCCACAGGAAGCCGACAAGCCACCAAATATGCGCAAGAAGATCCAGTGGCCTCTCTTCAAATGGACTGCCGACGACAAGTACTGCGCCAGAGTTACTCCTGGTTCTTCTATCTCCGTCTACGAAACCCCATCCATGGTTCTCCTCGACAAGAAGTCAATCAAGCTTGATGGTGTCGTTGACTTCGAATGGTCCCCTTACGCCCCAACTGACGAAGAGGCCAAGAAGCCCTCTGGCGAACAACTCCTCTGCTACTGGACTCCCGAAATCAACAATCAGACCGCCAGGGTATCTTTAATGGCCATCCCTTCTAAGGAAATCATTAGAACAAGAAATTTGTTCAGTGTGTCGGATTGTAAACTCCATTGGCAATCGGAGGGTGCCTACCTCTGCGTCAAGGTCGACAGACACTCCAAGCGTGGCAAGTCTACATTCACAAGTCTTGAATTCTTCAGAATTAAGGAGAAGAACATCCCCAACGAACCTATCGAGATTCAAGACACAGTTATCAACTTCGCATGGGAACCAAAGGGCGACCGCTTTGTCCTCATCACCGCTGGTGAACTCCCACCAGCTGGTGCTGCACCAGCCCCACCAAAAACCTCGGTCTCCTTCTACGCCCCAGAAAAGACCAAATCTCCACCAGCTGGTCCATTCCGCCTTGTCCGAACAATCGAAAAACGCAACTCTAATGCCATCTTCTGGTCTCCTAAGGGACGTTTCTGCATCGTAGCAACTATTAACTCTCAACAAAGCCACGAACTGGAATTCTGGGACTTCGACTTCGATGGCGAAAAGAAGGAATCTGAGAAGGATCTGGCTGCCAACTTGCAGTTGATTGGAACTGTTGAGCATTACGGTGTCACTGATTTGGAATGGGACCCCTCGGGTCGATATGTTGTTAGCAGCTCGAGCATGTGGAAGCACACCGTAAGTTCTCAAAATACTGCTAATAATTTTACTTGACGACTAGGATGGGAACTAATGATAATCTCTAGATGGAAAACGGCTATCACATGTGGGACTTCAAGGGCAACTCGCTCCGTGAGGATCATATTGAGCGCTTCAAGCAGTTCGCCTGGCGGCCTCGCCCACCAACAATGTTGTCTAAGGAGCAACAGAAGCAGGTCCGTAAGAACTTGAGAGAATACAGCAGACAATTCGACGAGGACGATTTGATCCTTGAAAGCGAGGCTTCCGCCACAATTATCGAGGCCAGGAGACGTCTTCTTGAGGAATGGCGCGCATGGAGAAGCAAGACAGAAAGGGAGCTGGAAGAAGAGAGAGAAGATCTTGGATTGCCGCCTCTGGGAGCTGACGAGGAGAAGGATATGGAAGGCGCTACAGTCATTGAGGAGATTGTTGAGGAGGTTATCGAAGAGAAGGAAGAGGAAATTGCCTAGACTACCCCAGTTTCAAGGTAGGGCAATTGTTGGGGGAGTGGGGTATTGTGCGAGATCGGACGAAGCATACTTTGATTCTTTTGTTACTTTCTTCTTCTTCTGTAACTTTATCCAAAAGTGCTTATTCTGTACATACATGGAAGGGGGACTGTCGATACGGTTAGCTAATTAGAGCGGAGAAAGGAATAGAAGAGTTGAAGTATCAGACAATGCCCTTTTCCACCCAAACGACTAATGTAATGTGAAGCCGTGAATGTTTGATGAAGCTCACGTTACAAAACCACATGAACCTCGATCGAAGTTTTGCTTGATATCGAGCCGCGGGCTTCTGCGACCGTGGCGCCTGTTGGAAAACGTAATCGAGTTTGCGTTGGTCCAGATAAGCATGAATAATGCATACTCAAAGGCATCTTATCTCTTAACATCCCGAAAACCATCTGCATTTTGGACATACCTTAATTTTTTCCTTCTTATAGTGGCCGACAAAAAAGGGAAAAAGATCCCGAGCAAGGGGCGAGGAACATCCCGGGTATATTCAAAGCCTGGACGTTCCTTTTTCTCTATGCACGTAATGGTCACAGCTCAGCCAGACCTCTATTTTGTTTTTTTTTGTGGGTGACTGGCGCGGATGGCTTGCTGGGTTTAAAACCAGACGGACGACTTACATTACCTGGTGGCTAAGGATCATATATCCCTGGTATTGCTTTTTTCTCTCTTTCGCATGTTTTACAACCACGATCTTTGACATGATATCCTAGCTGTCACCCTCTTCTATCAATTATATTTTCATGGCGACGCATAAGCTCGCCTATGTGGTTTATAATTAATCTCGCCTATAACCAAGGAGATGGACAAAGAAGGCAGCTGCAGATAGGCATCTGAAAACCATCACTTCTGTCACATCCATCCTTGTTTTGTTTGTTTTTTCCTTCTAAAAAAAATAAAGATTATTGTTTCGCGAGATTCGGGGGGAAGTCGGGAGGGAGGTTCCGAAACCAGGTGTATTGGCCATATGGCGAATGATAACAATGGAACTATTGTATTGTCATGATCATGACATATTTTACAGGGTCTAGGGTATCTTGTGATATACCATAACAAAAAGGAAAGAAAGAAGGGAAGAAGGAAAGAAGGAAATACGGGAGTATTGTGAAGCTGAGACGTGGTGTTTCGTCACCAGAATGATATTGGGGTCCGAGCTTTCCTTGATCGGCCGGCCGGCTTCGCCGTTGAAGATTGCGAGAGGAGGGGAGAAAAAAAAAGGCTTGAATATCGGATCGGAAGGCTTGGAATGGGAAGGTTGCGGGAGGAAATATTGAGAGGGGATCGGTTTGATTGGAGTTTCGAAATGTGTTCGGAGGCGTGGGATGGTACATATATGTGTACGCTCGAGATGATATTATATGATGTTTTTACGTTGGTAGGCCTAGAGATTTTCTTGTTCGATCTCACTTGGGATAGTTTAAAGGTTTCGATCGATTGCAGTACTGTTTTTTTTTGATTTACTTTTTTTATGTTTTCTTTCTCAGCTTTAACACGTAGGTGCTATCTCGAAAGGTATCACGATATAGATGCTTTTTGACTATGAATCACGATTAATCATACGCTCGAACATTCGAGATTGAAGTTAATAGAATCTAGAACCAAGTATTAGTCAGGTCACCCAAATGCCATCTTGAGAAACAAGCCACTACGTAAACCATCTTTTTTAAAAAAAAAGTCATCGAAACCAAACTTCAACCCGTTAAAAAAAATCTCACAAGCCAAGCACCTTGGAAACCCCATATACCCACCCCTCACTAACCTCAAAAGGTACACGGCAATAACCGATACCAAGGTCGTAGATCACAGCAACATCTCATCTAAGCGCCTGGGCAGTCCTGCAGCAATCCGTCATTTTTAGGACCCCAAGCTCTAATAGCGGACCGTTATAACATGAGCTCGGGTAGACGAGAACGTTAGAATGGAGTGACACGCAAGATGTATTATGTTCAGGTGGACAGCTGGTTTCTTTTTTTACCCCACTTCTGTCAGCCACCGTCTATTATCGTAAGGATTATTGGCAACTTGGCTGGTATGGGCAGTGTGTTAACATGATATTGGTACTGAAGTGTTAGCTTTCTCGAAGAGTTTACGGAGTTGGATATCTCACTCCGGGTGGTATTGAGATCTAGATTCTTTGGGAGATGTAAGCAACTCGAGGTATTCTCGTAACTTCTAATGTATTACTGAGTAGTTAGAGTTTTCGAATTGAAGAGTCATGAACTTTGATATCAAAGATCGATCGGTTAAGCTATGTTTAGACATTAAAAAAGTCGGTTACGGAGTCGAAATCCGCGCCTCGTGGGCATATCCGTCTATTCCTTCAAGCCATCGGAATCTATACCCTTGGCGAATCTCAGCCAAGAATTGCGGCATCATAAACGAATGTCTCGACCCAAAAGAAAATAGAAATACGATTGACGCTGACGTCGACATGCGAGACTACGTCGACATGTGCCCCGATTTGTTGAACCAATGAAACCGTGTTGTACCCTCGAAATCCAACAGCCTCGCATAAATGACTCTTGTCGGCACAACCCTCACAGTTGTAGTCGATACATAGGAAGCTTCTCGACTACGTATATCTAAATATTTCTAAATTAGCGGGTAGAACAGGAGATATATACAGAATTTCCTCAATGCCGCAATAAATAGGACATATTACGGAGTTCGCTTGAGGAAAATGGTTATATATACATGCACCCGAGCTCTGCAGGGCTCTAGGGTTGCAAGGATTCGACTTCGGCGAGCTGGAAAAGGGAATATTACGCTAATGGTATTTAAATCACTAGCGATAGATGGAATGGATTGGATTGGATTGGATCGTTTCCTTTCTTTTTTGTTGCTACATTAGAATGAAAGACAAGAGTAATCCGGATGTTTGAGGAATGGCAGGCAAGGGCTTCTGGAAGCAATTAATTCTACCGGGAGGAGCTTGATGTGTGCAAAGGCGTGGAGATACAAACCAACATGTTGATAAAGGAGAACAACCGGTTGCCTGGAAATTCGAAATCCTGACCGCGAACAATTGAATCGGGCTAAAAAAAAAAAATAGTTACTGATATCGTCAGCCCCGAGATAGATACATTCACGTATCTAATTGCTCCTGTATGTAGGAATATTCCCGAAATTTTAACGGAGAAATTATTGGAGAGTTCGGATGCATCATGCAATATAGATGTGCAGACACCGAAAAACCAGAACCTCGTCTCCCTTTCGAAACGCTTCTTCCTCCTGGTGTTCTTCCATTCCTCATGTTAGAGAGGGAAGGAAAAAGAGAAGCTTACAACATTTCGGCATGTTCTGATGCAAACCTGGATTAGTTCCCAAAGTAGAGGTCGCCGTTCAAATAAGGTGTCGCAGCTTGCCCCTTCCTAGCGTCTTGGCTTCCCGTAGAGCAGGCCATTCGCAGACACTGGTGCTTTCACGAAGAAGCCCTATTCCGTACAGGCTCCACCTTGAATAAAGCCACCAGAATAAGCAACCCATCGTACAGGGATTTTTGAGGAGGAAGCCGATATGTCAATTCCAATTTTAAGGTGCTTTATTTCCCGTTACGTGATAGAAAATAAATTTTTGCGGGGAAAGGGAGGATCTCTTAGATCTGGCTTCTCGACAAGCAGATTTTGGGCTGACCAGTACTCCGAAATCAAGCATTGGCACCGGACGCGTGCTTTGAACGATTCGCTGCTATTGAAACGGGTTTTGGGCGACGGGAACCCGAAATTTGATTCAGATTTTTGGGAGAAATCCCATACTAACTGGTGGAGTCCAGCCTGTCAAATTGATTCGGGCTCAAAGCCGCAATTCGAGAAGAATCGACGATAATGAGTCGAGTCAAGTTAAGTCTGGGTTTAAAAATCAGAGGAGCTCGCGCGGTTGGAACGTCCCTGCGATAATTGAGTACCAGGATATGTTAGATAGGATAGGCATACCTCCTCGGAGGCAGTCCCTTGGCCGGCATCATCGTGATCATGAGTCCAGGACGGTGGATAGACGCTGCGAGGTCACGGACTCTGCCCTGCGGATGTCCTAGGACGGATTGGCACACCCTTTCCCCGCTACGCCATACTAGCTATATTGACGATTCTGGTTCCTGGGTTGAGCCCATTACGTGAGAGAATCTCGATTCGGTAGTCGAGATATTCCTCTAAAACAAAGCAGCTCAGGTGACAGAGAGCTGGGACGGCAGTATAAAGAGCCAGACCGACCGTAGCAGCGGTTCCCTCTGGTTTCTGATAGACCGAGGATCAATCGTATCGAATTTTAAAACCAAGCAGGCAAGCAAGAGACGCCGCATCTGTCAGCTAGGAGCCAAAGTTAAATCGAATCGAAACCGCACTTTTTTGGCCCTTGCCTGACCGAAATTTCCAAGGTCCAGCAGAAGAGAATCTACAAAAACTCTCTCGACGACGCAAGGACCGGCTTTTGAGGAACCCTCTCAGATCAGATCGCTCCTCGGTTTTTGTGCCTTTGTTTTCTTTTTCGCCCGTATCATCCGTATTAGGAGCGCTGCCCGGCATCAGCGAGAGAGATTGACGGCGTGCCTGATTTGAGGGAGAAGTGAGCGGTGGAACTTGCCTTCTTTGAGCTCGCCGAACAGACCAGAAAAGGACAGGACAGGACGGACCAAACAGGCTTAACCGACCAGCATCGCCAGAGCCAAACAAGCGAGCCTCATTGAAGTCCGAATAATTGTTATTGCTGCATTGCTTAGCTTCGAGAGTGCGAATTAAGTCGAGCAGCTAAGGAGATTAAAATTACAAACGGCTATTACACACCGGTGCATTCTATCTTCGACGCGGACTTGCTTCTTTGCCAGCGCCGCCTGTTGAAAAGCTGTGTTGTTGGCCTGCCCAAGTCAAGTCAAGTCAACATCGACCTTCCTTCTTCTGCATCCGCATTCGACCTCCCGTCATAAGACATAAATCTCGAAAGCATCGTCAGACCATCCGCTCGCTCTCGAAGGTTTCCTTTCTTTTTCTATTTTTTCGACTGTCTCTGGTTGTTCGGTTCCTAGGCAGCCCTGCCCCGGACTATTATTCACCACGCCGTTCTCACTTGCATCATCGAACCTAGACAGCCCCCCCAAGACTCCACGTCAAACGAAACATATCCGCTGCCCGACCCTTACCAAAACCAAAACCAAGCGACTTCCTGCAGCTAGCTGCCACGACCATCCCTATTCTCGGTAACATCAAATCGGAAAGTCTACTTCCCGTTTCTTCCTGGAGCAATTCAGGCTTGATACCTTCTCTATAAATTCCCTATCCTACCCGCAGACACACCTGTCTTCTCTTTTCACAATGACATTGAACGGTGCCGCTCTCCCTCCGAGGAAATCCAACGACGACTCTAGCCGACTCAGCCAGGACTTCGACCATCGTGAACGATCTACCGGCCGTGGTGGTGCTGGAAACTTTTCAAGTGCCGATTCAGTTCAGCAAGAAGACGAGGAGGACTTTGCTACCCCGACCATCAAGAGCTCTATCTGTAAGTATCATGTCAATTAAATAGTATTAATCAAATACTATCAGCGCTTCGATGTTTGGCCTCGATGCATCCGGTGTCTCGTCAACACGGACACAGCGTTGTATTTTTTATATGTCTACGGAGAGATCCAGGCTAATGCATCATGGCAATGCCACTACAGACACATCCGGACGTGGAGGAACTGGCAATATGCAAAACAACGACTTTGAACACCCAGAGTACGCTCGTGCTGCTCAAGACGTTGAGATGGTTCCTCGTCGTCCATCCACCTCTGACTACCACGGTGGTCGCTCAGGTGCTGGCAACGTCTTTCACCCATCCGATGAAGAGTATCTCGCTGCCGAAGAGTACGAACGTCGTGTCAAATATGATAAAACCGTACCTGTCGATCACTCTCGTCACGACTACCGAGGTAAGTCTCCCACTACATCCTCATGAACCAAAAGTCGACGAGAGAATACGAATCGGTGCTAACGGATATCTACAGGATGGGCCGATAAGGGCAAAGACTTCCTCTTTGGCCGTCGTCGTAAATGACTCCATCGCCGGCTACCGTCCCACACGTCATCGTCCTTCCACTAGTCAATACTTCAAGCTCCTGTGACGTGACAGCTAGCCGGCTGGGAGGGACCCCTTTACCAATCCATTTGACTGCCACGAAATATGGACTCTAACACTACGACACATCTATCCACACACACACAACAAGACGAGACGCAACAAATACTTCAACTATCCTTCCCATGCTAGTTTATTGCTTAGTTTCTTTTGTTACTTTTTATTACCTCCTGTTCTTTTGCGTCAACGAAGCCCTTTAACCCTTCCTGCTTTGGGTCTATCCCGGTCCAAAACACACCAAAAAAAAATAATTTCCCCATCATTCACCTAGGCGTTCCGGAATTAGGCAATGCATCAATGATATCCCCTCTCCTCTATTCTTTTTTTTGTCCCTCGAACCTTTGACTTGCGAGTTCCTTGTTATCGTTTTTGTGTACAACGCAAATTTTGATGGCTACTTTCTCTCTTCATTGATATACTTTCTGTCTCTTTTTTTGGATTGAACTGTCACACAAAGAAAGAAGTAAATAGCTTTGCCCAGCTATCTTACTGCTATATTTAATACCTACCCTATTTTCCATATCATTTGTTACGATAAAAAGTTTGTGTCCTTTTCTGCTTCTTGTTTTTTTACACCGTTGGTTTGTTGGGTTTTGTTTTTGTGTATATGTCCTACATTGCTTTTTTGTATAATATGACAAAGTAAGGGGTTTAGAAACCTTGATAAGACTCTGACTATTCGAAGTTCCAAAATACGGGTGATGTTCTTTCATAGTCCATGGCTTGCCATCAGCCGTGGATACCCAGGAATACCCAGGAGTATGGGATTCGTCTTTTGCAGACGACCGTCCAAATGATATGCCTGCAAACTAATTCAATCTATATCTACAAAAGCGGAATCTCTGTGACGGAGCGGAAGATTAAGAACGTGCATACCTACCAACGTGACTTCCTAAACCAATATTGTAATGGCGGGTTACATCTATTATGCATAATACCACCAGCCACATGCATACATGTCCATCAGGTACATAGGCGACATCTGACGAACCCATGCCCCATCACTGCTGGCGGCGCTAGGGTTCTGGAGTTGTGCAACGCGGCTGGGGTGGAACCGGTACCAAGCTATCGACCGCTGATATAATTATAATATGTCTCGCCAGCCAGAGAACCCGGTTCATGAGTCTGCTAGGTGCATCAATATTCTGCTATGCTTGAAAAATGCGAAAGTGTCCTTGGCCACTCGTATAGATGGCTTATTGATAGTCTCGAAACCCATTGATTTTTTCTTCAAGTAAAAGTCAACGTGTAATTATTTTGCATTTAAGATTCAATTTAAGCTGCGTTTTACCGGTCTATAAGGTATGAACTAGTAACAGTATCTAGGAAATGCACTCAAGCATCATATTACGCATCAGAATTGTCAACTATCGAGCCTCTCTCCTGATCCCCGGCCCCCCTTACGTGACTAGCACTCCGTGTATAGCTGGCTGCAGCTTGTAGGGCGGTTTTTTATAATTCAATCGCAGGCGAGTGCACCTGCTGGTATTTTGAGGATCGTGACTTCGGGAGCGAGGATCCGAGGCTACAAAAGTCTTTAAACGAATCAAATCGTTAAATAATTCAGCGGCGGGAACATAAAATACAATGCTGCACTTTGGAGGCGTTGCTTCGATTCACCTATATATATCGGCATTAACTAAGGCTTCCTTTGAGACAATCAATACAAGGGCTGTGTCTGTGATATATATAGATAATGATATGTCTTTGAAAGAAAGAAAGCCTTTTTAGACTAAACATTGCATCGATTACAAGTTAACATGGATACCCGTTGCCAAAATTACTATTATATCAATACATTGAGGTGTTACTTGGCTGGCATCTGAGCGTGTATGCTGGCTATGATAAATTTAAGATGTAATTTGCGATATCTAGTTATTTTCTCCGTTCAAATGCTCAGGTGTATGGAATTTTATAAAACAACTGCTTCTCTACTATAGTCTCGGTCCCAGGATCAGCCAGCTAGCCACAATTAATTAAGTGTCTGCTTGTCTAAGGATATTCCTCCACAAAATATCTGATAGAATGTTGCAATCATGATCTAGTTCCAAAAATCGAAACCGTAACTTACAATATATTGCACGAATTAGTGACGAAAATTAGCATCTTGCTCCATAGTGAAATTTTCATAATTCGAAATGCAAACATGCTTCGCGGATCTGGTAGTATATTCCTCCCGAGGCCAGTGCTGATTCCTCCAATTAACATGGCAGGCGCTTCTCATCCGGCCTCAACCTCGAACTAGCCAGTAGGATCATTGGGGCTACCGGTGTAGTTGGTGAGAGCCACCATGGGCAGACGCCATGGATCATGGACAGAATCTGTAGTTACCCCATATATATACCAGCTGCTCGAAGGATTCGTCTTAGGGCTATCAACCTGCTTCCTCTCAGCCTTGCAGGATCATACCATCACGATTTACGTAATTACAGTCATTCATAATAAATTTGGCAGCTGGATATAGGATTTGTCTTGTACCCAGACCCCCCGACGGTATTGATATATACCTCTCCATCATTATTATTTCGAAACAGAAGTGTGGAAGTTTAGAACGCCGCAACCACGATAAAACTCCTATGCAAGAGGGTTTGGGAGCTAGCTGTGACTGTAGTCGATAGAAACTGTACTTATGACGCCAATATTAATAAAGGTACCTGCAGCACTCAAATCAGTAATGATAGCAAGTACTTTACAAGATTATGATTGGCAATGTTGCATGTTGCATGTTGCATGTTAAAACGGTTCTGATTGTCACACACAACCCGAGCCTCCCAAAAACTTGTTTCTTGTAGGGTTCTTCTGGTCTCGTTCCTAGACGTCACAAAGGGAGGACCAGGTTCTTCCGTAATTTAATTAAAGAGGCAGTCTGCGGTATTTTGGTTCTTGTAGTTTCAGGTTACTAAATGCAGAATATACTCTAGCCTTTTCTTCTAGTGGGTATATCTATACACACCCGTATGCAATTCGTATCTATATATTGCGGATTTCTATGGGGCTGTCGGCTGTTCTTAGGTATATTTTAATCATGTGCTGCTCTCCTATTGAGAAGACCTCTATTAGCTATAGGGGATTGATATATCCTACGAACTAGTATAGAAGTTAGAGACCCAAGACTTTTAGCTCCTGCAGCAACTATAAATTTTTGCCAGATGCTAAAACCACCTTCCTGAAGAGCCGCTAACCGGCACTCTCTATGCGCTCCGCGGATCCGCCGTAATTACTGAATGCCTCATTGTAACTGCCACCCAGACCTTAGTCGCATCTGTGTGTTTAGGGTTAATATTTGAGCTCTGCCCTTAGCTCCTGGCACCGGATCCTCGGCCGTGGTACCGTTGCCATCGAATGATTATCGGATGAACGTTACGCCATATGGCCATGCCCCGCGGTGCTTCTGCATCCGAACGGGACGGATATCTAATACTTAAATTACAAGCCGTGCGAGCGTAAGACCCTTCTTCCAATGATACCGTAGTCATCTACGGGGCTAAAATTTCCACGATTTTTTCTTTTCTTTGTTTCTTCCTTGCTTTCCTAACTAGTGAGGTAAAGAGGTATTATAAAGTGCCACATCACCGACACTATATATCATCCAAGCTCAAAGTGCGGGATTTTTAAACAAGCTATGCATGTACTATGCACGAAATCCCAGCTACCGGCACCCGATTCGAATGTTCTAATGGTTCGAAACGAGAACTAAAAGCAGGGGCGCAGAAGGTGGGATACGAAAACGTGGTATTTTTCTCTGTGTAGCCGTAGGATAAAGTCGAGTAACCATGTCTAGCCTTGTCACCTTTCTCTGCCCACATGGTAAAAACGCTCGTATTGCGAATTTTTTTTAATATGGGGAACTAAGAAGCTAGGGGGCCCTGCAGCTCGGAATGATTCTAGAAGAGATCATAATAGTGCAAGATAAGGTGTATGTAAGTATGTATTGCATTGAAGCTTGGGGGTTAATTGAAGCGATGTGTATATGGGGCGTTGGGTGTGGCTTTCCGAAGGATTCGTGTATCTTTAATATATTTCTAAGCTTAGACCACAAAGAACCCACATTTCGGCCGTATGGGACTGACTCAATGCCGACACCACAATTTTCTATTCTCTAGCTCGGTACAGTTCATAAAATTCCCTGCATTGAGGTTTCATGGGTTCACGTTAACAAGAGTACGACGTATCGAATCCTCCTCTGTTACACGGACAGCCACAGCCGACGGGGTCGAGTCCCGCTAGGGTGGTTTGAAGGTGCGTACGGGAAGCTCTGGTGGAGCTCTCTTCTGGAAAACCATGTTCGCACGCTAAATTGGTTGAGAGTTATAGTTTATAACAGGCATCTAAATTAAGGCCATCCGCGATATTGCAAGATTGGACAACGATATTGTCTTAAAGTCTATTGACTTATCTACGTACGGCGTATACGTGGACGAGTCGGTACGCCGACACTTAGACATTTGGCTGCTTAACGTTTCCATGTGTTTTATATTCCAACGAAACGTGAACCACGTGCTTAACCCCAGCTGCATTGAGGAAACCTACAAATGGCATTCTGGAACGACGACATGCACCCGATTCACAAGGACGGCAGAACCCTCTCGCTCTGATAGGCCGGTTGGCGTATCCTGTAAGCAAGCCTCTCCCTCCACTCACAGCCAGCTGTTGTTTCTTCTGTCTGCATCCGGGAGACAGGGGCCCCCTGCTATCGATCTTTGATGCGGCCAACGCATGGCCATGGCTTCTCGACATTTTTATCTCAACTGGGATGGATTCTTCCTCGATCGATGCATCAGGCTTTGCAAAAGCTGATGATGATGGCAAGATGATGCTGCCAAACGGGACAAACGGAACTCCGGGAGACCACGATCCGACGGGATCTTATCAATTTTTATGTACGATCGTGACTTGATATGCCGTCCGTGCAATCGAGAAAGCCTTAAGCCAGGGCACGCACTAGCTACCAAAGATCATATGATACAGCACTGCATTTCGAATCTCTCAAATTGCTGATTCTGGTGCTGATGCTCGAGCGCTCCCACGGCAGAGGGCACAAGGAAACGGGGGAGAGAACGAAAGAGAGATTGCATGCTTCTGAGCATGCAGCTCGATCACATCGACGACGGCACCTATCCTGCAAGGAGGAGATCTTGAGTGAAATTTCTCCATCTCCGGCAGCCAAATGTAGCTGTTACTCGGTGCCAGGCAGCCGTGCTGGCCGCGAGTCAAGTACCATCTACGCTAGCCAACGCACACTAGATGCTAGATTACTACGGTGAGACAGGGTCTCCCAATCTATGTGAAGCAACCGACGGCACATGCATCGAGAGAACATCTAGCTACACCGTAGAAGGCTTCTACTTCGTCGAGAAAGTTGAAGACATGGCCGTCGAATGTTCCACTCGAGGCAGGAAAAGCATGCAGATTGACGCCACTAGCAGATTTCTGCGGGCCATGCGCGACTTTTTCATTGATCAGCCTATGCCTGTCCTACTCGCTCGCATTGGGGCAGCAGAGGCCAACAAAGCTCCGAGTCTGGAGATGCAAGCGAGACCGCGCAGAACGAGAGAAGAGTGGCCAAGTGATGGACGAACCTTCCCGTCCTCACTCCTCGCACCCAGAACCATGTCCTCGGCCAAGCTGCTGAATTCCGACAGTCAGGATACTCCAAAGTCTAAAAGGGCCTGGCATGCGGGACGCCTTTGTTGTTAGTCGGCTGTGGCGATTTCCTGGACTTAGCTAACATCTGGGGGAGGTTTTTTCCCTATTATCCGTCACTCTCTAACGACCCAGAATAACTCCAATCCTTTTTTCTGTCTCCCCTTCTCCATCGAACACCCCCTCGATCCCGTCGTTTACGAGGCTCGTTCGGAACAACATCGGTCGCGTCCATATTGCATATTGCCCTGTCGAAAGACGGCTCAGTTTTCAGGAGATACCACTCCGGAAGCTCGTCAAACCTGTCAATTCACACCTCTGGGTCCGGTCCCGACTTGTGGTGTAGGTAGTGCTGTACCACAGACCACAAAGAAACCCCATTGATTCAGGAGTGAACTATTTGCAACATTCACGACAACCATCGCCGCTTTGGTTCTAGTACAACCTGTTACGAACCATCCATCACCGCCCCTCCCCATTAACACGGACATCAGATCGAACCGACTCAGCGGGCTCATATTTAATATAGGATTTGTGCTCCTGCCTTGTCGAACTCCACCGTCGGTGCACACAAACTGAAACTCTAGAGAGTAGCGAGGGTCACAGCTTCTGGTTGAGACAAAATAAGCGGCTTATAATTATAAGCAAGGACCTCCTTTCAGCGTGGTACAGATCTCATTTGACGGGTTCTCGAATTTTTCTCTGATCCACCGACGGCCGGTCTCGTGTGAAGCTTCAATCGTGCTCCTTCCACTTGTTGTGCGACTTTGAAACTCGCATCGAGGTCTTAAACTCCCGCCAGCCACCTTCCCTCCTCGCTTCGAGGATATCATTCCAAGGATATTTTGGGATCAGAGGCAAGGCGAATTATTCTGGGCTACTTTCGAAGCAGAATCCGAGATCATCAACGGTCGTCAAATTTCGCAACCAGGCCCTATCCTTGCCGTCTACTAGCTTGCTACGGAGCAATCGGGCCAAACAATTTCACAAGGGAAAAACAAAAAAGCACGCTTCGAAAATCCCGCCCGTCAGAATTCTCCGTTGTGTACCTCGACTTCCTGCAGGAAACCGAAGCTCTGACATTCCATCGAAACGGCCCTGCTCCTACCCTAAATTCCTCGCCAATTTCACTGCTTACAAAAAAGTCAAAAAGAAAAAGCGAACTGTGCACCCTGGACCTTAACGAGCAGGGGGTCTCCTCTTTCCTGAAAGGCTAACTTAAATCTTATATAAAAAACCACCACCGTCCAAAATGTATACTACAAGCTCTCGGGACCATCCCTTCCACCCTTACGCCTCTACCGCACCTATGCATTCGAACGGAAGTGTATCGCTACCGCCAAACCATCTACTACCCTCGAGCGGGAATCAAAATATGCCTCCAACATTGCAACCACCACCTCAGTTGCCGGGTCCCGGCCAGATGTCGGAAGGTTTTAGCTCTAGAAGTGAGGGTAGAACGTACAAACTTGTCGTGGGCCAGCAACCTGTGAGGGCTCGAATGTGTGGATTTGGAGACAAAGTAAGCGAACACTTTCACTGGGCAACTATCGCGTGGCGGCCATGCTAACCAAGCTCCCAGGATCGACGACCAATTACTCCTCCACCATGTGCACGTCTGATTGTACTTGATTCCGAAACGGGGAATGAAATTGATATCAAGTGAGTTTCTAATCGGGATCAAATAGTGTCTTAGGTTTTCGATTTTTGAGAAAATGTGTTAATCTGGGTTTGCTCGTAGTGAAATCGATATGAACCACTTTGTTCTTACAGTCGATCTCTGGTCGGCAGATGGCACCCGAGAAGTGAATTTAGTGAGGCATTCTGCTACATCTCCTTCGATATCGGCGGCTGTATCGTCATCCTATCCACCTCCACCCCCGACGCCGCCACCTCACCCACTCGCCCCTTCTCAGTCCGGCTACTCCCCACAAGGGATGTACCCGCCACAGTCCTACTCGCCTCAAGTATACCCCCCGTATAGCCAGCATCCCCCTCCGATGCCCCAGCACAATTATTATCCTCCTCCTCCTCCAAACGGCCCAGGGGGCTACCCGCCACCAAATGGATATCCTTTGCCGCCTCCGCCCTCTCAAATGCCGCCGCAGGGCTCAAGTATGCCGCCTTCGCAATCCCAGCAACCACCCCCGTCCGGGATGTTTACCCGAAATCTTATTGGTAGCTTGACCGCTAGCGCCTTCCGGTTAACAGATCCCGACAATAAAATTGGTATTTGGTTCGTCCTTCAGGACCTTTCGGTGAGAACCGAGGGAACTTTCAGGTAGCTACACACTTTCCCCCCGAGACGGATATAGTGAGCTCCTCTAACGATTAAATTGCCACAGACTCAAGATGAACTTTGTCAATGTCGGAATTAATGGTCGCCTAAACACAACCGGGGCCTCTGTTCCTATCTTGGCCTCCGTTTTCTCTGCTCCTTTCCAGGTCTTCTCTGCCAAGAAGTTCCCTGGTGTCATCGAAAGCACTGACCTGAGCAGATGCTTCGCAACTCAGGGCATGAAGATCCCAATCCGAAAGGATGGACCAAAGGCTCTCTCTCGCGGCCAGGACGACGACGATGATTACTGACATCGGAACACCCCCGTTTTGTTCTATAGTGGCGGCAATAGTATCGGTAACGGCTATTCCATTGATCCGAACATTTAATAATATCTGTGTCTTACAAACTGACACATTTTCGAAACTGGTTATTGGTATCACAAAACGAATTATAACCCACTATACTGCTTACTATCCGAAAGCTCTACCTCTTTCCCCTCTCCCTCCCCCACACTGATTAGCCTAATAGAGCTCCGGCTAAACCTCGGAAGCGAAAATACGATAAAAATGCCGACCAAAAAAACCTGGGGGAAAAGAAACACTTTATATGGAGTACATAAATCGCATCGTTGTTTATTTTCGTCCCCCCACAACCTCCCAAAAAAAAAAGCTAGCTCGCGCGACATGTTCTAAAAAGATTTCTGACGGCGGGCTCGTTAAGGGAGATATAGAATCGGATGTTTAAATCGGGGAGGAAAAAGAGCGGAAAAGCGAAACATCTGTTGTGTGTGTGATTTTTTTTATTTGCCAAAATCATTTAAACCGGCGGTAGTAGTCGATATATTTAGCAAGCAAAACTGCCCTTTCTTTAAAGCGCCATCCTGTCCTGTCACTGTTCCCTTTCCAAATTTGCATGCTGTATTTTTCCCTTTTCTTTATTTTTATTTTCTTTTATATTTTATTTTTCTTGATTTCATACCGTATATCTGGCGTCTTTGCTTGTAGTATCTACATATATATTTTGATATCCACATGTTATCAAGAATGATCTCGAATCAGATAAATTTCTGATCTCTTGACATACGAACCTTTCTTTTTCGCCTATAGCAGGGAATATACGAAGCATAATTGCATACTTAGTATCTCCCTTGTAGTCCCGTTTTCCCCCTTTCCGTGTCTATGGCATATTTACGACTTATTACTTGGCGGCGGTTATATATACCCAATTGATTATACTTTCTATGCATGTTATGTTATGTTCCAATTCAAAACCGACTAGCTTACTTCTTATCGAGGCGGTTTAACTTGTTCCATAGTACTAGCCAGGTAAGTATATGACGATTCCGTTATAGCCAGAGGCCTAGACTTATTATATACAAGCCATAACGTTGGTAGAGTTCTAATCTCATTGAGCTCTCAATCTGCCTCTTCATTCAGCCCGTTTCCCACTTCGATGTGATAAAAGAAAACCTTGAGTTACCTAACGTCTATGTAGTTAGTTAGTTAACGCCAACTATATCATCAGGTGCCTAAATCTGATCCTCAACATCGCTCAATTCCTCAATACCTTCCAAAAGGTCACCCGAATTAAAGGTATTAGACACATATCCCGCAGATTCCATCTCCTCATCAACAGTGTCACTTCCGGATTTCCTAGTATCTTCGGAACCATAGGAGTACGGATTCGAATGTGAATTCGTGGTTGTAAATCCGCTCCATCCGCTATAGCCGTCCGTATCGCTGCTTTCTATAGCCCCAGTGGTTTCTGTGGTTTCTTCTTCTTCTTCTTCACTATCTTGTTCAGATGGCATCAGTATTGGTGTTCCGTCGCTTGATGTATCCATCGCATCGACATCTCCACTACCAATGCCACTCTCACGGCTATTGCCCTCAGTCGTAGTAACAGTAGTAGTATTAGTCTCATCATTCTCGCTCTCGCTACTCTCGCTTTCCTCATCTGCATCCTTTAAATTCGCCATGGCCTCCACAAATTCCGCTTGTAATCTCCCCAACCACCCTTTCAACGCCATATTCGTCATTTTACTCCCCCTTGCCTGTTTTAAATGTTCCACAAGTTGGAGAACAAGTCTTTGCCTTTCATACTTTCGATAGCCCTTCGAGGTCATCCTTTTGAGTTCTGCATTTTTGGCGATTGTGTTCGAGACTTCTGAGGCTCTGATGATTATCGTTTGTGGGAGACCGATTATTCGGGCTAGGTTTATACCGTAGTGTTTTTCTGTTGCGGGGCCGTCGGCGATTTTGTAGAGCATTGAGGTGAGGTTTTGGTCCGGTCTCATCTTTGGACTGTCAACATATTGGATACAATCACCACTAGGGTACCCAGCGACTATCGGGACGAGGCTTCAAACAAAATCTTGGTTACTTACCTCAACTTGCATATGCAGCGAAATAACTCCTACTCTCCTTGAAAGGACAGCCCCAAGCTCTCTAAAGTGAGTAGCAAACCATACGAAAGCCTGCTTCTCAATCAAAGCCTCGCAAACGGCAATTGCAATAGCTAACCCATCCCTCGTACAAGTTCCCCTCCCTAGTTCGTCCATAATGACCATACTTCCTTCCGTTGCATTCTTAAGAATGAACGCCGTTTCCCGCATTTCGGCAGCAAATGTTGAGACATTAGCTTCAATACCGTCGTCCATTGAGACGCGAGCAAAAAGATGGGTTATTAGTGGGAAACAGGCATAGGATGCTGGGACGCTATTGCATGTGTCTTCTATTAGCTTCAATTGCCACGTTAGGTAAAGCAATCTAATGGAAGGAAGTTTTCCATACTAAGAGCCAATCTGTGCCATTATTGTCATAAGTGCAATCTGACGGATATATGTACTTTTCCCACTCATATTACACCCGGTAATGATTTGGAATCTCGTTTGTTGACTGGCGTAGACATCGTTGGGTATCAGTTTTTCTTTATGGATCTTCTCGCGAATAGGGTGCCTGCCATCTTTTATAGCCAAGTTATTTTTGAATTCTGGACGGGCTAGAGATGGGTTAGCCTATTCCTAGGCCCCGGAGTCAAGGAAGGTGTCCAATGCATACTATATTCATATAATGTCACGAGAGTAGCAAAGGAGCTTATCATATCAAGCATTGCAACTCCTTCGCAAACTTTGTATAAAGCAAACATTTCACCTCGGATGGCATCGATTAGGTCCTGAATCGTTCGGTCACCTGAAATTGATGTCAGCACTCAAGAATGTAATGCTTTAGCTTTCAGCTAGGGGGTTGTATACTCATGAGCAGAACTTCAGTCATGGCATCGCCGATCTAAAAGCCGAGTATTTTGGTTATTTGATAACAGGTGTCACGGTCGAAGTCACAAAATTACGCACCCTAGCATTCCTCTTCATAATATCCAATGTCGTACACTCCACGAACTTTTTCTTTTTCATGATATTGACGAAAGTCGGTGGCAAGGGCGCATCTTCAATATCTGCGACTGGAAGGCGCAAATAATATCCTCTTTGAGAATCGTACTTAATTTCCAACGCTGGCAAATTATACTCCCCTAAGAAGCCAGCGGTTATGAGTCCGAGTTTCGCGGTATGTGCAGAAGCCAGGGAATCATACGGGAAATCTCTTGGAATAGGACATGTAAGTCTTCTGTAGCCTCCTTGTATGTTTGGCGGGCGACGTCAAGGAGTCCGTTGACACCGCTCTAGCAAATCGTTAGCTTTTCGCTTGAGACCACTAAGGAATCCAAGGACTGACTTTGACTGCATAGCATCTATTTGATATCAGATTAGCCTTTCCCCGGCCTTCAAAGTAAAGGATCAAAATACCTCTGATGGCGCAAATCAACCGGCGTGCTTGCCCACACGGCGTCCGGTGAAATCGCTTCGTCAATCAAGTCTTGCACTGTTTGGAATTTGTCGAAGCTACACAACTAAGAAAAGCATCTGTAATTTAATCTCCAAAGACATACACATCTAGCGTTAGTATGAGGGAACAACTTACACTTCTTACTGCCAGTAAAAGTTTGCTACCGCATCCGACTAACGCTTCATGGATTGGCGTAATACTTGCCAACTCTTTTTTGAGTAGTATAACATCGTTGATCGATTTTTCGGAAAATTTGAGTGACGAGTTTACGGGAACAGTGATAAGCTATAAGTGGATCGAATTAACCTAGATAATCGGGGAAAATGTTTGGCGCTCGGGGTCTCGTAAGCATACCGATGTCAGTAGCTTATCCATATCCCCAAACCCTTGAAGAGCTATCCAACTCATCAGTATATTTCGAAATAGCGTTCAAATAAAGGGAATGTCTAGACCTTTCTTAGTCCCAAAAAACATCTCCTCACTGGTAGCCATCTCCTCAACTGCATCAAGCCTATCTTTTAGGATGCTTGTATCCGTCAATGGTTGCAAAATGCTAGACCTCAACAATCTCCCACCCATAGGTGTGACCGTATTATTCAGCAAGCCCAAGAGACAATCTCCACTTTTCGGGTTTCGAAGATTCTGTATCAACTCTAGGTTTTGAACAGTGCTGAAATCAATCACCATTGCCCCTATAAGTTTAAATAAACCAAGTTAGAATGATCAGAATCTACCCTAATTAGTCAAGATAAAATATTGGCAACATACCCTCACTGCTCTGATACCGAATCCTCAAACTATGCCCCACAAACCCAATATTATAGTGTAATTCAATATGCTTGATTACTGCAGCAGCCGCGGAAATGGCATAAAATTTCCCAGATATCGCGACCTGTACTGATTCCACCTCGGATTTGAACGATAGACGGGATATATAGTCCATTCCTATCTTTTCGTTGTAATATTTCCTCGGTAATGTGGTAATACGGGCACCTGGAAGATTTTCTTGAATTATACCAGGGAGTTTGGATGTTCTTGGGGGAAGAATGGTTTCTGGTACTAATATCTGTACAACCGAGAAGGTAATTTGTTAGTCATTGAACGGAATGGCCTCGATCGTGTGAGAACATATTGATCACATATCATATCTTGAAAGCTTAGAGAAAAGAAGAAAGATATATCGGTATACCTCCAAAGGATCAAAAACCGCTAACTTATGCAACGTCCGAACATAAGTCTGAGAATCACATATCTCGCAAAGAATACATTCAGCCATCGAAACGTTAACGAACGCAAGACCCACTTGAGCCACGACGCCACGGGACTCAGTAAGAGCACATATCACTTGTTGAGATGTTGATGGGCCACCAGATATTGAACCTGCAGTTCGAGGGCGGCTGGGAGGTCGGGCCCCTGTACCTCGAGCCCCGAGACGATTGTGGTTGGTTGCTTGAAAACGGGATGGTTGCATTTTTGGATATAAGTACCTAGGTACCTATTGGGAGTATTTATTCGACTGGGAGGGATATGAAACGATGGCAAGAGAACTGGTTAATAAACAGGGCTGATTAGGGGACCGATGAGGTTGATTTTCTAAGACGTCGATGGCCAGGTCACTAAACATATGAACCAGAGGGCAACACACATCTCGAGATTCCGGGTCAAAAATCCAACGAGGTTTCCCTGTAATTTAAACAGCAAGCAATCTCGACCGAAGACCCCCAAGCGTCTAGCCCTATAACATTTTAGAAAAATCTGTTAGTATTTTATTTAAATGGCCTAAATGGTGTGGTCTCCAACATGTCAATTGTATTTTATCTTTTGCATCTGATGGTTGATCAAAAATTTATCTGTAGTGAATGTAAGACTTCCCAAGTTATGGTCTTTGTGAAATATCTACATGCCAACCGCAATTATGAGAAGCCTTCCTTGAACGTATTAATATTGTTGAAGAAAATAAGACACAGTAACATGGCTATTGGTTTTGTGATACACAGTAGAAGCTCTTTAATGCTATAGATAGAACTTTATACAAAGAGCAAGCATGTAAGGATATATCGTAAGTTATACTACAACCACAGCTTCCCTAATAACCGCTCCGGTAAAACACCATAAACGCCGATTTCCCCCCATCCCACCCGAGTTACCTATAATAATGTACAAATGAAATGCAGCAGATTTCTGGCCTAGGGGACTGCTTCGACTCTTAATACCTGTATCTTGGCTGCTCTGGGGACGGGATTATCTGTTTTTCAGTCTTTGGCGAACTGCTATTATTGTTCCGGATGGTATTCATTGCATATTCCATCTCTAGTTTGAACCTCGCATCTGCAAAAATGCCAACTCAGTTAATAAAAAGCACTCCTTTGGATCTTCGAACACCCAGAGGTTTACGTAAAAACACTTACAATCATCATCTTTTTTAAAGTCGGCGTATAGAGTCGACTGTGTCCCCTTGTACGCCACCATAATCTTCCCAATAGCAACTACATGCTTCCCGCCTGGGACATAGTGGTCTTCAACAGTTGTATCCAGCGTAACTAACCACACATGTGCGTATTAGCCAATCTAAGAGTTCCATGTTTATAAATAAACAGAAGAAGGTAGGACATACGGTACCAATGCTTTTCCAACAATGGCGCAATGGCTTTATCCAATTCTCCAAACACCGCATCGAGCAGTACATATCTCTCTCCGCCAGCCGCAAGTTTAATTAGTGCTAAATTCGCGAGCCTGAACTCACGAATATCCCGCGGCGATTCTTCATGTGTATCATTCTCTCCTCTTTTCCGCTGGCAGAATATGCGAACAGCGAACTTAGAGACATTGGGGTCGTCGGCGGATTCCGGTGTGGTATCAGGATAAGTACTTGGTATGTTTTGGCCATAGTTAGAACGGTCGGTAGAGTATATAGATGTTGGAGCCGTAGAGTTGCTAACGCTTGAGAATGGCGGGCTATAAAGGGAGGATGCACTGGAGTTGCCGGACTCTGGGTATGCGTTTTCGAAACGATACTGATTCGTTTGGGCTTGGTTCTCATGGACATATCTAGGGATACTAGCGGTTGAGACGTAATTATGTTCTTGCTGATTATATGGTGGTCTATAATAACGTCAGCGACTTTGCGCGTATATTTCTCATTGATTGTAGGAGCATAATGACCTCTGATTTGCTGCATTCTCGCCGGGATCCTGGTAGCTTCGGTATTGTTGGACGGGTACTGGAGGCGGTGATCTCAGTTGCGCATTTATTGAACCATAGCCTCCAACTGGTGCTGGGCTATAACTAACTGCTGCTGGCGATTCTATAGGCCGAGACTCCAATTCATGGCTATAAGGTGACTGTGCTGGCGGCGGCGCTCTGCCATAGTCGACCGCGGCCGGCGATACCAAAGATCCTGGGGTAGGGGTTTCATATTGGGCCCCATTGTAGGGCTCGTACGGATAAGTCGGTGGTGCAGGTTGGCTGTATTCAGGCACCGGTGGGAATTGGCTGCCGCTATAAGGCCGTGTCGGCGACCTTTGTGCCTGTGGATGATACAGAAACGGGTCGACATCAGGGCGGATCCCCCCATATTCAGCGGGGCCAATACTATTACTCATACTCGCAAGAGAAGAGGTTACAGAAGGTGGGCTTCGTTGGTAATCGACGGGTGCAGCGCTCGCTACACTCATCCCGCTCATAGACTTATCTATGTTGCGGTCATCGCTCGCGGTGTTTCCGACGCCAAAGTCGTACGCTGCTGGTGGCTGCGGGCTCGGATAATCTTTTGAGCCCTGGTTCCGACCCTTCAGGATCCGCTTCAGCATTGTGGTCATGTTTGCTAGTGTGAGCAGAGACGACCGGTAAAGTATTGGCGTTACGGGATTATGAAATCCGGTGGTTAATGTATGGAATAGGATATAATATCCTGTCACCTGGAGGGGGAGAAAGGAGGAGTCGATGGTGTTTGCTGGTCGGCGGAGAGGAAGAAAGCCGTCCAAAACCCTTCAGCCTCGAAGCTCTAAAATGTCGCAGGCATTGGTTATGCATCTTGGTGGCGGTTCAAGTCCTAAGCTCCTCCCTTGTCGTGACGCTAGCTTCATTTGTCGTCCGTGGTGTCACAGCCAGCTGCGTACGCAAGCCCTTATGGGTCGGCTAGTCAGTTAGTAGGTTCCGCCTAATGGACCATCGAACAGAGTATCTGCACGGAAGCCGTCTATGTCTTCTAGAATAGACAATCGAATGCATTGTGTTTTGAATTTCCAAGGTTAAACTTACGCCCCCTGTAGTTTCGTACTAGATTACGCCAACCGGTTTGTCTGCAATGAGGCAGAACCCTGCGATTGGGATTCGAGTCAGAAACAACAATACGGTGAAGGGTGGAACCATTGCATTGGATCCTCAGTGCTTTCGTCGCCCTCAGTATATGTATGCATAAATATGCATGCACTCCGTAAAGAATGAGTGAATTGATGAATGCAATCGCAAAAGAATGAGGAGGCACCTCGATTCGTAATTCCACCTAGCCGGATCATCCCTTTTGATGTCGTATTGAATTCGTCGCAATCGATAAAGGAGACTGGTTCAAACACCCCTGCACGGCCCAAGCTTTTGTCGCCAAGTCCGGGGTTTGATCCCGACTGGAAATAGCTCCCCAAATTTTGAGTTACCGAGCAAACCATGTAGGTCGGTCAGGCCAGGTATGTCATCGTCGAGGCGGCGGGAGGCCGCAGCCCCGATCTGCGGCCATGGTTCCTCCACGGCCTCACCCGCAGACGTTCGAGTTCATGTTTAAACGTTTCCGCTGGTTGGGTTCTCTGTGTCTCAAGAGAGATTCCATGGACCGGTTCAGTGGATCGGGACTTTGTCTTCCCGACATGTATGCATGTATCGCGTGCACTAGTACGTATTGATCGAGACACAGGCTGTCAACATAATACGGAATGACGAGGTGGTATACTGAGCTAGCTTACCAATGATCGACTCCCGTAACCAGTTAAGGCACTTGAACCCGCGTGGGGAGAGGTTTAAGAATAGAAGGGAGTTAGAAGAGCCGTTGGGGATTTTATATTCGATGATCGTTTCATGGCATTTAAATTTAATAATCCGCCAACCTTCAATTTTAATAATCTCCTAAACCTACCTCTTACTTAACTCTCCGGCCTCCAACCACCCAGCTTAGATTTCATGCAACCTCGCTCCGACTCCAACTTCGACTCCCACTTCAACCTCAAAAGTCCGGCCCCGATGATAGCCCTGGCTTGATTCTACTTTTAATCCGATTCTAGTTAAGAACAGACGGCCTATCCGAGGACTCCTATCTAATCTTATCACTATCACTCCATGGTGGGGCTCGCCAACACGCGATCAAGATGACCATAGCATCATCCCCAGACCAATCCCCTGCATCGTCACTATCACGGTCTTTTTCTGCACCAGCAAAGATCAAGGCGGCCGATGAGAAGGACCCGGAAAAGGCTAGTTTCCTAAGAGATAATTTCCTCACGAGAGTATGCACTGTCTATTTTTCCCCTCCAAATTTACATATTGCTCCGTATGAAGTACTTATCATTACTAAGTACGAATTAAGAAGGGAATTCAGTCGACTATGGTACTAATTGAGGGTTTGCATGATTCTCACAGACAATTTTGGCACCGATTTTGTTCCTTTCGTTCATACTCTCGCTCGCCATAGTCGACCGAAAACGTAGGCTGGAAGAAGACCGACAACATGGGATCCTTACGAATCGACAGCGGCTTTTGTACTTCTGGCTGTATTGGAAGTTACCCCAGACCCCCAAAAACGACCTAAGATCAGCCACGGAACCATGTTTGGGGAGAACGAGCGCTCTTGAACAAGATAGCGATTCAGGACGGAGTAGCAGCCGGCGGGGCAGTGGTTATTCGGAGGATTACGGCGAGCGGGATGAAGCTAAAATGTTCGAGATCAAAACACTGGCAGAGAAGCAACGGGAGGCACGCAGTCTGAGCGCTGGTAAGTTGTGATCCTAGTTGCATCAATTCAAGGAAAGGAGGCTAATATGCAGCAGAGGCATTCTCGATACAGAACCGAGTGTTATTCGGGATGGGAGCGTTCAGTATCGGGTTCGGCCTACTTTGCTGGGCGACGTATCTGAAGTTCAAACAGCTGCTGGGTTTCATCTGACCTTCCCTTTTTTTTTTCATATATATATTCCGATCCCTTTCTTTCTTTCTTTGACTGTATTTTTCTTACTTTCCCCCTATGTTTTGCTTGGTATCTTCTATCCTACATATTTTTTTATTTTTTTATTTTGATATGTTTGGTTTTACCTTTTATTTGTGAATATCTGCTGGGGAAATATCTTGAAAGGCGAAAGCAGGGGGGAAAGGAGTTAAACTGCTAGTTACAAAAGGTACCAAGAATTTGGTTCTGGACGCGCATTGATATGATCTCATTTAGTTCTCTCGAACCAATACAAGCAACGGTAGCATCTTCAAACCGGATGGAGACGCTGCAGCTGCTACTCTCGGCTTGATTTGCCCGCATGCTGCCTTGGAGAGCGAATGACCGGTCCCGTCACAGTCACCATACATTACATTACATAGTGTGCTTCCCTTGCTTCAGCTGCAAGCGAGTCGGACAAACGCCCAATGGCCAGCCTTGTTCTCTGCCGGATCGAATCAGGTTAAGGATTGTGGACAAAAGCCCCCTCTTCTGGCATGCAGTAGCCCCGGTCATCTTGGAGGATCTGGGTTAGGACGGTGCGTACGAGTACCTACTTTGTGTCTGTGTATGCTGCATGCATGCATTGTACCGACACCCGCTGCGTCCTTGCGGGGATGCCTACACATTTTCGAGGAAGGAAAAAAGGTACCTCAGGTGTACATGGACCGGCTTATGTCTATTGCCGAGGACATAAGTACCAGCGGTTGGGACAGGAATTCGAATCCAGGAAGGGAGGATTCTGGACTGCTATTGCTACCTTACATACAGTCGGCTACAGACTATACTTGCTTCTGACTTATATCACCTGCAGTGCATTTCGCCGCAGTCATCCAGTCATACATATCAATCATATCGGCTGTCTCTAACTAGCTTCTTTCGAGTTCGCGAGGCTCTGCTTTCAACCTTCTTTCTTTTCTTCTTTTCTTGTTTTTAAAACCTTCTAATCTACTATATAATTCTGCCCGCATAGCTATCTGTCTGTCCACCTATTTGTACATCATACCGTATCATTACCGTGCCATATTATCCATACTGTTAGACCATATCAAAATACCATTCACACACTCGATCCGATTTCCAAGGACACGCCCGACCGACCCGTAGCCCCAGTTGTTGTTGTCTCGTCGTCATCACAACACACTTTTCCTGCAGTCACCCGCCGTCCGCCGCCCGACATCGATCATCTAATCAGCTGTGCAGCCGGCTCAGCCAATAGTCGTCGCATCCCCATTATAAGCCTCTCCAGCATCGTCATCTCTTCCCTTCTTCCTCTTCCCCTCCTTCTATCCCCACAAAACCCGCCTTTATAAACCATCATCTCAGAACAAATCATCCAAGCTGGCGGCCATTCACAAGCTACCCCTCGACCCCCTCGCCTTCGGAGATCAAGATCCAGAAGAATACTACGATTTGGACCTAGCATACGACTATTCCTACGACGAGGATTTCCAAAATAGTTACTTTTCGGATTCCATCTCCTACCTCTACGATCTCCTTCCTTACATCTCCCCCAGTGCTTTTGCAGACGTTGCGATGCACATGCGCACAAGAAGTCGGAACCGGCTATCCGGAGCGTTGGATTCGCTTCGTGATAGAGTTGGACGGAACGGAGATCGTTTAAAGGCTGATATGCCTTATCTAAGCTGTAAGTATTTGATATCGATCCCCTGCGACTATACCTACCGCAGTATGCATGAATGTTTGATGCTAATGTCTCGGATATCTAGACCATGACATCTGTCTCTACCAAGAAGACATAAATTGTCTTGAAAACGACTGGTTAACAGACAACAACATTTCCTTCTGGGAAGAATACCTCGAACGTGAACTTCTCTCCAAAAGCGATTGCCGAGGTGTCCTTCTCCTCCGTCCCTCCATGGTCTTCCTCCTTCGCATCGAACCATCAATCTTAAACATTCTCTCCGCCCTCCCATCAATAACATCAGCAACACATATATTCCTCCCAATAAATGATAACAGAGATCCCAATATGCCAGAAGGCGGCAGCCATTGGTCTTTACTCGTTGTTAGCATTAAAGATAGATCAGCATTTCATTATGATTCGTTAGGAGGGTCGAATAGACGGCATGCTAGGGATGTGGCGGGCAAAGTCGAGGAATGGATAGGTTATCCCCTCACTTTTTACGAGTTGGACGACGATACCCCTCAACAAGGAAATTCTTACGACTGTGGAGTACATGTTTGCATGAATATGCGACATTTGTTGAAGAGAATGTTGGAAACTCCAGTGGATAAGGGTGTTAAAATGAGCTTAAAAGGAAAGGGATGGGATGCCAGAAGAGGGAGGGACGAGATGCTCCAGATAATATCAAAGCTGAGAAGGAAGGCAGAGAGAAGTTTAAGTCCGGGTGATAGAAGAGGGAGAGATGGGAGGACCCCGCCGCCAAGGATTGAGTAAACCAAGATATCCTTGCAGGAGGAGAAGAGAAGAAAGGACGTTGAGAGAGGAAGATGACTGGTTAAACCACCACCCCATACATTCCTTTTCACCACCGTCATCATTATGTCCTCTTCTGTATTATTATTTATTTTTCTATCAGCTGTTTAGCGATTCGATTGTATATTACGACTAGCCCATGTAACGGGCATTATCATTATCACGAATGCATATAATTTCATGATACCCATATCTTTAGTATCTCACGTAGTAATATGTATCCCAACGCTTAACCGACGCTCATATCCAAAAATGGCTCTAGGGCTATATATATCCTCACGCCGTCTTAACGGGGGTAGCATAATCCTCATCCGGCAAGAACAAATGTCTCTCAGGCTTCTCCCCCTTCCTCAAGATACACATCCTGATGACACCACCAGAGCTTCCGTCCCACTTGATAGCTTGTCTCAACGCCTCCTTCACAAACTGCATACCTTCCTCCTTAGTCATACCATCCTTCCAGTAGCTGTCGCAGAAACCGTAAATGTAAGAGCTACCGCTGCCTGCGATTGTATATTTCGACTTGTGGAGGGAACCACCGAGTGGAATGTTCCAGACCTGACCGCCGTGGTGGCGGTCGACACCTGCTACGATGATACCAGCTGTTAGGGCGTCTTTGTTTGTGTAGCAGATTTCTTGGAAGATTGAAGCGGCGGTTTTGACGGATGGTGGGTGGCCGTTTTGGATTCTGTTGTATAGTTATTAGTGGTCGTGTTATAAGGTGTTGGTTAGAACGGGAGGGGCAAGAGTTACTCGTAGAGGTTAAGATGGTATCGAACAATATCGGCGACAGCTTGGGTGTCTGCGGCAGAGCCGGAACTAGAATAAGACAATAGGACTCAGCTTCGAACAGGTTCTTGTTCTAGAATCCGTCGTGGACTGGGGAATGACGTACCGACAGCACCATACCGAGTCGGTGATCTGTGTCAGCTTGTCGGTGACACGGTTGGCAATGTATGCACCCGTTGTGGTTCTACTGTCTGCACCTAATATGACACCACCGTCGAATTCGATGGCCATACTACATGCCTCCCCCCCTTCGTTAGCCTGTCCTTGTCCGGTCAGTTGGGGTGGATATAGCGGAGAAGACGTACATTGAGGTTCCTAGACTATAGAGCCGAATGTCAGTTTGTGAAGATAAAACCAGCATGCTCAGAAATAGATGACGTACTTTACTTCTCCCTTCTTGAGATGCTCCATATCGACGTGGATACCATCTATAGACGGCTTGGTTAGCTATGTCCGGAGCTTAGTCTTGAGGCGGAAACGAGACGGACCCTCAGTCAGGTTCCCGGTTCTGGAGACCATGGTGGATAGCTATGGCGTAATCGAAGTCGTAAGGTACTGGTATAAGATGGGGGTGTTCCTTCCGGTGGTCTGGAGGTGATGGTGATAAGATCGTGAGGTTTGGAGGTGGGATTGCGTGGAGGAGCTTAGAGCTGGTGTTGGGTTGAGGTTTGAACGCGTGTGCTGGCCCCGGGCTGCTCGGGAGCTTACTGGGTCTCCGGGGCCAAGGCTGTGGAACAGAACAACACGGGGTTCGAGAAAATGCAACAGCTTGCGTTTGAGGAGCTTGAGGTCATTGTCTGGTAAATTATAACACAGGTCTGCTGCCTGTGGAACGGCCAGGTCTAGCCTCAAATCGGATCCATAAGCCAGGTAAATATGGTATCAAGCTGTGGATGCAACCAGCAGTCTTAGAATCCATGCAACGGCGCGAGATTCTGGTATACATACAACTCCAACATGCAACAATAACTAGCATTGGTTTTGGAATTACGGGATTATATGATGCACATGTAACATGAATGATAAATACATAACTTTAAATTTATACATAACGGGACGGCGTCCAAAGCTGCACACTGCGCCAGAAAACGTGGTAACTCCGTGAGAATTGAAGTAACTTATGTGTTATTTTAAATTTTTCTAAACACCGTCCCACTATAAATTGAACGTCAAAATATCGTGCTGCTACGGCGACATCGTTCGAATCTGTTTACCGACACAGTATCTATCTAGGGATATATTTATAAATTTTGGTGGCGCTGCGCCGGGTGTTTGTGGTTGGAAGACAGTCATTCCAAAAAGGTCGGTCCGGTCATGTGTCGTGGCGCGTCGGGTCCGGTTTATAACGTTTATGGCACAAAGTCCTCCCCTTCTTGACTTCTATATTATTTGCATTCTAGCCTCGGAGCATCGTGTCTCAATATTTTTTTTTCTGGGTATTATACATCAAAACTTTACGATTATTCTTATAATGCCTAGGCCCACATTGCCTTAGCATCGTCCAAAAAGATTGTCGCCGCTCTTTCCCTAACATCCATATCATGAACTATATATACACAGTGGTCCTTTTGGCCGACATAGTCTGCATGGTACTCGGGTCGCCCATAGTATCTGGCGTTCGAGTCAATATTGCAGATTCAAGCGCGGCAGCTCAGCCTACGGTAACTCCTCAACCATCCATAATTTCTACAGGCCCGGCGAGCCTAGGGGCTACTACCTCAGCAGAATCATTCAATACCGACACCACACTGTTTCCCAAATCTGTCGCAACCAAGACCGTTAGGTCCGCGGCGTCCGGATCTAGCCTCAGCCCTGCGCAAAGAACCTCCGCAAAAGCTTTAGAAACCACATCACTAGTGAACGGACGAGTTGTGAGCCCCTCTTTCTTTTACACGAAGCCAATGCACGTATCTTGCAAACCTTTCCTCCATACACTGAGACATATGAAAAGAATATTAAACGGCGAGATAGAATGGGGCCCCTGGACTGGCCTTCCAAAAAGCGTGTGGGACGAGGCCGTCCTTTATATTAGAGATACTGTAGAAAATCTTGAATATGACTGGCAGCAACAGGAGGCAAGGGTGTATTCTTTTTGGAAGGTTTGCTTCTCATTTAAGTGCACTGAGGATGGTGTAATGCTTCCGCATCCGCGGTCAGAACTGGGGGATAAGTGGGATCCTAATTTATGTGCGCATATGCTGGGTAAGGCCTTAAGGGCTTGTCCCTCTGTTATTTCTTGCCCGAAGTTCGAACTTCTTTCCCTTCTTCGATCCTTACTCCATGGACTTCCGTGGGTTCTCTATATCTATGATATCCCATGAGCCCAAATTACTTCTAGACGAATTGTCAAAGAACCGTCATTGTCAATTTCAATCAAAAAATTGTCTCTAACTATTTCTCGCACAACGGGACTACATACATAGGCTGCGAATGTTACGCAACCCTAGGACAGCCGGCTATTCCAGCCGGAGATCCTATCGGTCTAAATCCATTACATGAATTCCAAGACGCAATTAATAGGATCCCCGAAAGCGTCCGGGAAAGGTCTCCAGGATGGGAATGGCTCGTTGACTTCGGAATCGCACAACATCAGGGCCAAACGCTCGGCTTCACAACAGGAGATAACGCGGTAAACATAGCCCCGTCGGGGGAACCGCCGTACTATTTGGAATTCCCTGAGGAAGGGCCGCCGCAAAGTCGGTACTCAGATACATTCATGAAAGACCTCTTTGATTTTGAGAAATGGGATATGGACCAAACCATCTATGAGACGCGCCAGAAAGATATGCGCCATTTCTTTGGGTTTTGGGGGGGCAATTGGAATAATGGAAATGGTGGGGCTGGTGGGGCTGGTGGGGTATTAGGAAGGCGGGACATTAAGCTACCGTCGCTGTCGGGTAGGGTTTCTGGAACCGACGACGATAATACTTTGCAGACAACCAATGGGGAGCCTTTGAGGAGTTGAGTTTTCATATGTGTTAGAATTTCTGTTAGTTATACGTGTAGTACCCATAATTATATAAAGTCCCTTATCACTTGGGAGTACTGGTGCGGTATCTTATCGGGGTATACATATATGGTATTGTCTGACATATTGTTCGGCCCTTTTAAGATTTTTTGAATAGAAGCGATGCGAGGCACGGCACCTCTACCTCCTGCAAAGACTTGGGGCTGTGTACATCTGGTCTCGCGCGCGTGCAATACTACGAAGAATTAATCGGATAGCCTTCTATTTGTATATAAGGAAGGTACTTAAGTACTTGAGTATCTAGATATCTATACATTGGCCGTATAAATTAATTGCATTGAAATCTGCTATTTCACGATAAGCTTACAAGACCATATAAATCTAGCCCTTGTCTCCTACCTAGCCTCCCCGACGATGCGGATTTATTATTCCTATGATTACACACTAATGAGAAATCTAACAAGTCTACATTGTTTACAAGCCTGCTTCCTACCCGACCCCCCAAGCCATACTATCAATTTAGATATACCTACATAACTCATGTAATACAATAAATTTTTTGACTATTCTAGCAGCTCCAAATCTAACACTGGTTATTCGGCCGGCCTGCCGTTGGCGTTTTGACTCCCTCCTAGTACAGCAGGCATCTTGATAGACCCCTTAACTCCCTTCCGTAAACTAGGATCTGAATGGTCTCGTAGATCTGAACCAGTTTTTCTTAGACTCTCCACAGACACAAGGTCCCGTTTTACACCACCGCCTCGGCCCGAGCCTCCCCCACCACCCCTACCTCTACCCCTCCAATCCCCCGCTCCATATCTTTGGTGCCAATCACTCGGTCCAGCGCCGCCACCATTAAAATTCGGGGGCTCATGACCGGGAAGAATGTTTCTGTTCGGTCCTGATAGCCTAAGTGGTGGCTCGTTCTCCTGGGCTACATCGAATATGGAGTCCGGAGAGTAACGCATTGTCTCGGCAATGCTCCGTGCAATTCTAGGGTCCACCAACCATTCCCAACCGAAGTTTTCTGAAAGCTCTCTAATTGGGCGCGGTATTAGATCTATTGCATTCTGGAATTCGTGGCGTAGTGGAGGGGGCCTTTCGGTGTTTTCCACTCGTGGTTGTCCTAATCTTGCGAAGCAGTGGCAGCCTAGATGTTCCAGCCGTGGGCCCCATTCGGAACCGGTTACAGGAGTTGATTAGCTCTATTATAATACTACAATAGTGCGGGAGGGTTGGCCAGAACTACACAGTAGAAGGTATTTACCATAGATAAGCCGACACTTCCCTACCTGCCAAAAATCGCGACACGCCACATTGTTACCTATCGTCATAACCCCAAGCGAACCTGCACACCTACAGTTCTCTTGGCAGATTTCCTGTGCTGCTTGGATTACTTCATTCATTCTTCCCGGGTTGGATATAGTGAGTTCATTTTCTAGCTCCGCTTTCAAAAATTGTAGAATTTCACTCCATCTGCGCCCATCGATCCCAAAGGACATGTGGTCGATAGAACCAGGATTTTGCGTGAAATGTAAGATAGTACTTAAAGCCTCGCTGGGCGGATGACAGACTATTCGCATCGGACTTTCGTAAAAGAATTCCGGCCCTACGGCACGGTTGACACTTGTGTTAACCACCGAGTTTGGGGTCTTTTGACTGGTTGTTTTATTTCGAGCGGTGGTGGCGTTGCTTCTTGTCGGTATCAAGGTACCTGGCGGAACGGGAACGCTCGTGTAGGCGGGGTGTGCATGGTTTGATGTAGGGGATATTGAGGCCGAGCTGGCGGTATTGAAGTTTGGATTCGAGGATACTAATGTAGATGTACTGCTCAGTGAGCAAAATACGCTATTCCTCGATACTAGTAGGAGGATAAAAATTAAATGGATTATCCGAGATGAGGTGATCCCGCTGTGGCAGTTGATTATAGCCATTTTCTTGAGGTTAAATATGTGCTACGTATATGCTATTACTGGATAATAATTCCTAGGTTGCTTGCGCAATTATAATTAATTGCACTCAGGGAAAATCTGCATACGTTGGCCGGCATGTACGAACATAGCAGATCCACCTGCTGGAGTGCCTATTGAAGTTGGACGTAAGTTTATAACGGTAAACAATAACGAATGCAGTTTTTTTTATACTTATTTTTTATTTATTCGGCCTGCTGCCCTTTTCCTTTCCTACCCAGCCTTCCATGTGAATTCAGTTGTTAACTGACAGGAGCCCGGACGCTGAATTCATGAATAGGTTTTTGAATACCCATGCCGTTTCATAGTATCGCTCCTATCTTTGCCTCCCGAGTTAGCAAGCCTTCTCAAGCTCCTGTATTCGAGGCTGGAGTTAGTAGGGCTAAGCACAATCGATTTGCAAATTTGTAGATCTGAATTGATAAATAGTTGGTTGGTTGGTCTATGTCTCCTGCGCGGGTAGTGCATTCTCACCACATCATTTATACTGAGTTCAAACTATTTAGGAAAGACATCATTATCTTGGTATATTACAGACCAAATACGTTAGATAAATTCTGTGATGTATTGTGTCCGTTTTATAATAATACAGAATTTTGGGAGCTACTGCCAGAGCTATATTAGCTTGGTGAAATGAGGGGTATGAAGTACTATTTCGACACTTAGATATTGCGTCCCGCAACATCAATTGATGGTAATATTGTTGTAAAGTTGGTGTAGCATGTAGGAATTGAGCCATGATATCACACTTGAAACGACTGCGAACTGTGCCAATATGCAATTGTATTGTTTTGGTACCAACCTATGCAACGTACGTGTTGGCTCCGGACTTGAGATAATAAATACCTACCATGGTACCAGTAGTAGCTAGGTAGTAGGTATATCGATATGGATAAGCTCAAGGTGGTAAAATGCAACATGCATGTGTGTTGGTGGCATTGCCGGCATCCTCGATTCGAGGCTCTTTCGGCTGGAATGGCCGCTGCTGAAACACCACAGGATCGATCTCAAGCCACTTCGGGATAGCCAAAAGGTGGCGACAGACACACGAGACTATAATATAGCAGTTGGCATTATTATACTGTCTGCAACCTTAGGATTATTTTATAAATGACCAACATTAATGCATAATAAAAGTCAGAGTCTTAAGATCTTGAGACTACTACTCCTACGAATGTTGAGCTCTGGTAAGAAGAAAAAAACCTCAACGAATCCATTACGCGTGACCCGGCCGTTTATTGAAGGGTGGTTTGAAGGAATGATCATTTGACGAGATGTATCGAAGAGCAAAGTGCATCCGAGCTCCAGTTAGCCAGGCAGCGTTCGAGCAAAAAAAAAGTCTGGTGTCTGTGCTAATAATATGGAAAGACGAGATTGCAATTTCGCAGAACGTTATAGTTCAGGAAGGACCCTGTCAATTGTGGAGATGGTAGCAGGGTAAATCGCGATAGAACCCTGCTGGTCGTTGAACCTAGATAATAGCCCAGCGATCCTGACAATAAAGAAGAACCTGTCAACCACCCCCCCTGCTAATTGCGATGTCCGAAAGGTTGAAGGGGAATTGTGGATTTTGGCGATGTCGCTTCCGTGGGATAACTGCATGTTCCTAACGTAAACGCTACATAGAATGTTCTTAGAATGAATAATTCTTTTTTCCATCTTACTTTCTTGATTCTCTTTCTTTCTTTCTTTTTTTTTTTTCGGATGCCAATTAATTCTCCACTCCCTCTTTTTTCTTCTTGTTCTTATTCTTGTCCTTCCTGTTATTCTTCACCACCAGAATCCTCAATCATCATCTAGTCTTCATCACACGGCCTCTAGTCTGCAGCGCTGTCTCGAGTTCTCTCCAATTGTCTGCTGTATACGGATACGTCGCACAAGACACATGCCAAACGTCATTGCATAGACAACTGAGTCCTCTCCTTCCTACTTTTCTCTTTGTTTGTCCGGTGCTTGCTTGTCTGTTGGCGAGCGGACCGGGTCGCCGGTCAAACTCGATGCCACATCAACCATCACCCGCAACAACAACATCATCATCATCCTCTTCTCCTCCGTCCCCATCGCACCAGCCCTCTCCGCCGCAACCGCCATCGAGGAAGCCGAAGCTCCTTTACATCTTTTCCTCTCGCCCACTGGCCGTTGCCCCTGTTGTCATTTCCACTTCCACTTCCACAACCACTTCACCCTCCGTTTCCCCGACCGACGAGGTTGTTCCCGGCTTCACCACTCCAACCAGTCCGCATGCCAAACCGGTCCAAATCTCGCTTGAATCGCTCCACACCGCTATTCTAAACACTGGTCCAGACACACCTTCCGCCCAGCCACCACTCAATCCACAACCACTTCAACAACCACAACCGCAACCACCACCATCACCCCCACCGTCCGAACCAACCCAACGGCCGTCACCGCCAACGGCGTCACACCCTCACAGACGGTCCTTCACGAAGTCACGAAAACGATTCTCAACGGCCACTAGCTATAGTCGGAAATCGACCAGCAGCACCATGTCGAACTTCTGGGCAGACGTGGTTAATACCACCGCTTTTTCATATCTCAAGATCTCGATTGCAGCGAGTACGGGTGTTGCTGCTTTATTGTCTACTGCACTATACTTCAAGCAAAAGTATGTTTTATCCCGGTACCTTATCTGTTGTCATTCAGTCAATCGAGTTGGGAGGAGTAGAATGAGAGGGATGAGGGGCAGGGAGGCTAATGTTGAATAGTGACCTAATCTACCCGCGCCACTTCCCACCAGAGGCACGAACTGAGCTATGGGATCCATCAAAGTTCAATATGACCAATTGGGACAAAGTCGACCTAACAACACCCGACGGCGAGACTCTCCGGTCGTTCTTTTTAAGAGGACAAGGAATTCAGAGAAAGGGGGTCACAATCCTGATGTTTCATGGCAATGCAGGAAATGTGGGACATCGAATTCCGATTGCGAAGGTGTTTGCAGAGCAGATGGGGTGCAATGTATTCATGCTAGGCTATCGAGGGTAGGGTTTACAATTTCCGTGGGAAAATAGTGTCGTGGGATGAAAAGGTTGCTAACGACGGTGAATAGTTACGGGCTTAGCTCCGGAAAACCCGATGAGAAGGGACTTAAAGTCGATGCTGAAGCAGCGCTCGATTGGATTTTCAAAAACGATGAGACCAAAGGGACAAAAGTTGTGGTTTATGGACAGTCTTTGGGAGGGGCACTCGGAATCGCGACTGCCGCCAAACACCAGGACCAGCTTTCTGGGCTTATCCTTGAGAACACTTTCACCAGCATGAGAGACGTCATTCCAAAGTGAGTACTTTCCGTAGCTACATCTAGAGATGTATTTCTAACCTTGCGCAGTGTTTTCCCACCAGCTAAATACGTCACTCGCCTTTGCCACCAAGTTTGGCCTTCTGAAGACATCATTCCGAAGATCAATAAGATCCCGGTACTGTTCCTTAGCGGACTACAGGACGAACTAGTACCACCATCTCACATGAAACGACTACACGCAATTTCAAAAGCACCAATCAAAGTGTGGAGGGACTTCCCGAACGGTACCCACAACGATTCCGTGATGGAGGTTGGATATTTTGAACATATCAACGATTTTATCAACGATGAGGTTACGAGGCATAAGAAAGCCCAGTGAGATCTTTGCGATCTTAAATCTACATTTACCCCCTTTCCCTTTCTTCTTCCTGGCAGCTATGCCTATTCTTTACTTGGTTTGTATTTTCCCAAATAATTCGGGATTCTTCCATATACACCTGATTCATGCATGGGGCGGAGTTAACGCGTTTTTTCTTTCTGTATCTTCTACATCCTATCATTATCCTCTCCAGCATTTGTTTTCCCGCTTTTTATTGGTTTTCGCGGGGTTCCATTTTTTCCCTTTCGTTTAGATAAGGTGGGCAGCCATACAGATGCAGACGAGTATTAGAGATGATACCCCTGGGACTTACTGGCATTTTCTTTCCTTTTCTTTTGCCCAAATATATATATCACAAACTGATTTGTAATTTCGTGTAATCATATAATCTTAGAGAATGATGTTGGTGGGCTCACATGAGCTTGTGAGTGCCTGATCGTGCTTGCTATATGTACCTATATGTATATAACCTAGGGAGCCTTCTTCTCTGCCTCCTCGATCAAACATCCGCATGGGCCTTGCGATTGCTTGCCGTGATGAAACCCGGCCCACAATCAAGCCTGCAACTTTAGCGCCGTTGAAAGGTTGAAAGGAACGATAACGATAAGCAGAAGACCCCTGTACAGTGTTTAAGAGTCAGGAACCAAAATTATGCTCGGTTCGTTTTCTACTTTGGGGATGGCGATACCAGACGACCCACGAAAAAAAAAAATCTAGGTTATGAATCGAATGATGATTCATTCTGAGCTTGTTGCGAACCATGAAAAATACAATCTAACTTACTTGAGCTTGGCTAAGCTGGCTGGCTGGGTCGATGTGGTGGCGGATGACATAAGTTTTTCTGTTATATCAACGACTTCAATTCCTCTTTTCCAAACCTTAGCTTTTCTCCCCAACTTTCATCGAGCAAAACTTCTTGATTCTTTTGACATCCGGTCTTTCGGATTCTATCAGCTTTAGCCCCCGGTATTATTTTTTTCCTCGAGCGGGCATTCCAAACACCTATTCTAGTATACCACATATACGACCCCAAACCTTATAAACCAAGCACCAAGACCTATCACAAAAGCAATCCCCAACAACAGCAAACATGGCAGACTTCACGCCACCACAACCACCCATACAATCACAATCACAGTCGCACCAACAGTCGGCACAAAACCAAAACCGCAACCGACGGCGGAGAATCCCGCGACGACCCCGAGAAGACCCACAGGCCTCGGTTGAGTCGTTAGGACACGGTTCGGACGGTCACGCTACCGCTGAAAACAATGCAGCTATAACACCAGCAACGGGAACAGTAGCAGGAAGCTCGAGACCGAACCAGTCGCAAAGAAATCCGGGAGACCCTGGTAGAAGGGATAGGACGAATGCTAGCTCCGGAGATTCCAGGAGAGATAGGGAATCAACGTCGAGCTCTAATAGAGGGAATAGAAGGGGTGGAAGACCCGGGCAGACTACCCGGCACCCTCGGAGTGCAGCTTCGCAGCCGCCGGCCCAGGGGGAGACAACAGGAACGGAAGGTCAACCCTCGTCATCTACAAATGCAGCTCCCGCTAGAGGGAACACAGCGAAGCAGAGGGCCCGTAGAGGCGGCGCTTTCGTCCCCGGAGGCCGTCAATTCGGCGGCCAATTGAGCCGTCCCGGAGCTACAAACCAAACCGAAGAAGGAGAGGATGAAGGCGAATCATCTACGACTCTCCGTCCAGAAGCTAGTGGTACATCTACATCAGGACAGCCATCCACAAGCAATAGCCAACCAACAATAGTGATCGAATCTGCAACCCCCCCAACATCATCAAAACCCCGTCGTCAGCGAGGCGCCCATAAGCCCCCGGCTACTCTCCGAGAAGCTGAGACTTTAACTACTCGTATTCATACCGAAATCTCAACAGGTGAATACGAATGCATGATCTGCTTTAGCTCTGTCACAAGAAAATCTAAGATCTGGGATTGTGCTACATGCTATGCAGTGTTCCATTTACACTGTATCAAAAAGTGGGCGAAACAGGCGTTGGATGTTCCATCTGCTTCCAATGATGAAATAGTTCCGCAGAGGACATGGCGCTGTCCTGGGTGTCAGAGCACTAGTACTGAAGCTCCAGAGCGGTACACCTGTTGGTGTGGCAAAACGGAATCGCCAGAAGTGGCGAGATTTGTACCACCGCACAGCTGTGGGCAGACGTGTAATAAACCAAGAGAGCCACCTGCAGGGAAAACTAGTGCCTGTCCTCATGGTTGTGACTTACAATGTCACGCAGGCCCCTGCCCGCCCTGTAGTGCTATGGGGCCACAACAACCATGTTTCTGTGGGAAGGAAGTTAGTGTTAAGAGATGTTTGGATACGGACTACGAGAACGGATGGAGTTGTGGGCAGATTTGCGGGGATATTATGCCGTGTGGGGAGCACTTGTGTACAAGGGGCTGTCACGGTGGAGTTTGCGGCGGATGTGAAGTTGTGGAGGTTTTGAAGTGTTACTGTGGCGAGACCGAGAAGGAAATCAAGTGTTGCGATAAGCTGGATGTAAAAGCTAGTCGAGCAACTGTGGACGGGGAGGAGAAGAGTTGGGAAGGATTTTGGAAGTGTGAGAGGGTTTGTGGGAAACTATTCGATTGTGGAGAGCATCGGTGCGAAAAGGGATGTCATTCTGCGGAAGAAGAGGAGCCACATTGCCCATTTTCACCAGATGTCATTCGGTTTTGCCCATGTGGGAAGACAGAGCTTGGGGAGGATAGGAAGCGAACGACATGTAAAGATCCCATACCGCACTGTGATGAGGTCTGTGGTAAGGTCTTGCCTTGTGGGCATGAATGCCAGCAGATTTGTCATACTGGGGATTGTGGAATGTGTCTACGGAAAGTCGAAATTTTCTGTAGATGTGGAAAGACAGGGTCGATGAGTTTGTGCCTACAGGGAGACCAAGGTGAAAGACCGATGTGCAGAAGAGTTTGCCATGCTACGCTGAACTGCTTGAGACATGAATGTGGAGAAAGATGTTGCTCTGGTGAACAAAAGGCGAAGGAGAGGATGGCGGCGAAGAAAAAGGTCAGCGTGAGGGGAAGGACTGAAGACTTCGAGCCCGAGCACATCTGCACAAGAGTTTGTGGGAAACCACTGAAATGTGGATCGCACGACTGTTCTGCACTTTGCCATCGTGGAGCCTGTGGAAGCTGTCTAGAAGCTAGCTTCGACGAACTCGCTTGGTATGTTGTCCTTAGAACCTTAATATTATATGCAACTGCTAACAGAATGAAAAAAATAGCCACTGCGGCCGGACGAGAATAATGCCACCTGTCCCTTGCGGCACAAAGCCACCTTCTTGCCGTTTCCCCTGCCAGCGTTCAAAGCCTTGTGGCCATCCTAACTCCACAGACCACCTCTGCCACCTTGACGACGAAGCCTGCCCAAACTGTCCTTACCTTGTTCAAAAACGATGTGTCTGCGGGCGCACAGTGATCAAAAACCAACCTTGTTACCGCGATTCCGTTTCCTGCGGTCAAACCTGCGGTCTACCTCTCAGCTGCGGTAGCCACGTTTGCCTAAAAACCTGCCATGCAGAAGGTGGTTGCCAAGAACCTTGCACTCAGACTTGCAAGAAATCACGACCGTTATGTGGGCACGATTGTCAAGATGCTTGCCACGCACCATTCGCGTGCAGCGTTAACAGCCCCTGCGCGGCAAAGGTTACTATTTCTTGCCCGTGTGGGAATGTTAAACAAGAAGTTACATGTAGTACTTCGATGAACAATCCACATCCAAAGCGTGCAGAAATCAAATGTATAGACGACTGCCATCGACGAAAGCTTGCTGCTGCTTTCAACGTCGATTTTGAGAAGAAAGCAGCGGAAGAAGCGATTAATGCTTACAGCGATGATACGCTAGAATTTTATATCGACAATAAGGTTTGGTGTGGAGGGATTGAAAAGATGATGAGAGAATTTTGTGAGGATTCCGGGAAATTCAGGTTGGCCTTCAAGCCCATGAAGTCTCATCTTAGGGGTTTCATTCATGGATTGGCGGAGGATTATGGATTGGACTCGGAGAGTCAGGATCCAGAGCCATACAGGAGTGTGGTTGTCATGAAAAACGGAACATACCGGATGCCAATCAGAGGGTTGGCAGATGCCGTAAGGGTTAGGAGACAAGAAGCAGCTATTGCTGCCGCTTCCTCAAGCGTCAGCGCCACAGCGAGCGGAATCCAACAACTACGAAAGACGACGGGTTTACCGGCTGTCAATGCGATACTTCTAAGCGGATTGAGAGTCGGGATATTGACCAATGAGTTGGAGAAGGAACTAGCGGTGGTGCTTAAACAGGGGAGCTTGAGATTTGGAATTAGGTGGTACGGAGATGAAGAGGTGCTGTTGGAACCTTTACCCTCCTCGCTTTCGACCGACGAAGTCGAAGTCGAATTGGGAAATGTGAGAGGGAGTGTTCGACGCCATTGTTTGGTTAACCGGATTGCAAGTTCAGTGGATCTTTGCTATGTAGGAAGGGATGGGAAGGTTAATGGAAAGGAAGGGCAGGGATGGAATGTCGTTTCTGTCGGGAAGGGGGTTAAAGCTGCTGCTCCACCTGGACCACAGACCGCAGGATCTTATGCGAATTTGTTCGGGGTTCTACAGCAGGGCGGCGCTGGGCCAAAGGGACCGGCTGTTAAAAGTGATGTTGGGAAGGGCAAAGATAAGATTACGAGCCCTGTTCTGCCAAAGGAAGAGCCTGTGGATGATTGGCTCGAAGCTGTGGAGGCGGAAGAGAAGGCTGCTGCATCTGCGGCAGCTTCTGGAGGTGAAGATAATAGTGGGGCAGTAAGTGCTGACGAGGAAGGGAAGGATGAGGTTACCGTTGAAACTATCACTCTTACTGTTGTTGGCGATGGTAGTGGCCCGAGTACCAGTACTGCTACGGTTTGAACGGCTTTGTACGTTATATAGTTACCTAAGTCCCTAGCACCTACCTGAAGGATAGATAAATTTAACATTCCCAGCCAAAGCTATAACCATGCAATACGATATTAAATCCAATGGGACAGATTATCTAAGGTATTAATATATTATTATGCATAACTATGTCTGATAGCCCCCCTGGGTATTTTGATTCTATTATATAGTATATATTATACATACCATGCACTCCAGAAGCCTATGCTACTGGCTTAAAGAACGAACTTCTTTTTTCTTCTTTTTCTTTGTAGCTAAACCCTTTGTAATTTCGAATCTTCATTTGGTCCGTGGTATTGTATATATTCTTGGGTAGTTTTTCGACCACTGATACCGACCGATTTGAAGCTATCGATGCATATACCTTAACGTAATTGCAGTAAGCTTGACCACCAATTTAAAAATATGTACCGATTAATTGTGTGAAACTATGAAGTACTCGTATCAGAGACAAGAATTGTAATCGGAACCCAGGTACTTAAGTTATGTAACGTATACCACAACCGGTTACAAGTACCAGCCAGCGTCGACGTCTCCAAGGAATCATTATATTTTCGAAATTTCTCTTTCCGAGGTTTCCAAATTTACTATATTTCCCCACAAGCCCAAGACCAGCGGCAAAAGCAGAGGGTGTATATATAGAACAAGGGACAGATGTGGAAGAACCAGAAGAAGCAAGTGGCCCAGGATCAAGATCACGAATCAAAAGCAGCCAAAGGGCCATAAACCCGGCCTAGTCTCATGCAACACACTTTCCCAACTCCAAAATCCAACAAAACCCGTTTCATTTCCCACACCCAAAAAAAACACAACGCGGGAAAACATCAACCTCCTCAAACCACCTCTGGCTTGCGTTTTCCCCCCGTACGTTCGATTCGTTCGACTGCATTCGATTCTGTTCTCATCTCGCGGGGCCAATTCAGGTACCAAAAGTAAAATCTGGGGAAATATAAAAACCCTGGCCGCCTTCTCCGCTCTTCTTCTTCTTTGTTTGAGACAGGGGGAAAAATCTAGACGTCCGTCGACGTTCATGGGAACATTCGCCTTGTCCGGTTCCGGTGTCCAAATCCCGTTTCCGAATCCACGACGACGACAAGCCAGAAAACAAATCCAACAAAAAAAAACGGGGAAAGCGGTTTTTCTTTCTGGTTCCTCAGCTCGAAATCCAGAAAAGGTCACCGTGCACGCTCCCACCTCATCAAAGACCCTCCTCCTCCTTCCCCCCCGTAAATTAAACAGATAGAGAGAAAAAAATAGCGTACGCATGGGAAATCATGGCAAGAGTGGCTCTTCCGGTACGGTACCCTCCTACCGATCAAAAATCCACATCCTTCATCCTGAAGGAATCAATTCATATCATCGAAGTCGAGGTTGAAGTCGACGACGTCGTCCTTCCAATTTCCAACAAGTCTCGCACCCGTCACAACTCTAAACCCAAATCCAACATCTCGCAACACCCCACCGCCATCACCACCAAGACCGGTGATATCACGCCACCACCACCACACATCTTAGCAATAGCTTCGATAGGCCTCTCCCACCGTCTCTGCCCTCCGGGTGCTTTCCACGGTAATCAACACCAGAGAGATGGAAAATATAACCATCATCAATATCAGGATCTTCTTACACAGACGAACAATTACACCCTGTCCGTCTTTCAAAACCACTACACTCCGCCTTCGCCAACCCTAGAATCCCTCTTCATGGAAGCAACCTCCTGTCGTTCTTCACAACCCGGCATCGAAACTCTAGTTTCGGTTTACAACCACATAAAGGGCGTTAAACACCCCAACGGTCTTTTCCCACCTTACCAACTAGGTGTATCTGGCGACGAAGGGGTTTTGTGTGTTTATAGGAGTTATAAGGGGGAAGATTTGAATTTTTGTCCGACCTCTGTCGTTAGTAATGGTGGCGGCGGAATCGGCAAAGGTAAGATGGGAAAGGGAAAGGGAGTATGGTGGAGCGATATCATGTATGAGGTTTGGAGGCGGTATAGTGCCTCTTCATCCACCTTCTCCTCTCCTTCTACAACTCCTTCGAGGTGTTTGAGGAACAAGGAGGATGTGACCCAGAAACTTAGGTTTGTGGCGATACCAGAGGTCAATAATGAAGAAGCCAAGGTAGTTGCAAATTATGCATTCGAAAGGAAGGGGTTGGTGAAAGAAAGAGATATGTTAGTTGTTGATAGGGATGATAAGGATTGTGTTAGAGGAGAAGAGTGGACTTGGTTTGATGCGTTTTTGGGAACTGCGAGTATCAAGGTATGCATCACTCAAGCCCTTTTATATCTTAGTATTTGTTACTGTGATTTACTAATTCTCTACCCTTTTTTTAAATCAAAGGCGATAAACAGGATGGCAATACGGCATGCAGATGAACTGGGTTACGTTTTACCATCGAGGATATATGTGAAATATAGTAGGTTCGAATATCCTCATATCGGGGAAATCCTATTACCGAATTTCTTGGTTGAGATGAGAAGGGTGAGATAGCGGATGCCTTGTTCTTCTTCTCTTCCTTCCCTTTCTTTCTCTAATGCCCTAAGCATAGGCGGTATGATTTTTTTTTTTTTTTTTTTCTTACTGGCGTTTTGATACTTCCCTTCTTCCTCTTCTTTTCTTTTCACACTCGATATGGTGCTTACTGGTGCGGCTGTTTCTTGAGAGCGATAAATATACCCCCCAACTTCTTGTTATTATTCTTTTTTTATGTATCTTACCCGGAGCGTGGCGCGGTGCATGGTTCTTTTCTCTTTCTTTCTTTCTTTTCCTTTTTTCAATACCTTTTACGATTTGAGAGCTACGAGGATGTATCGGTGCCCATTATCCCCGCACCTCCTGTTAATGTTGTTAATACGCTAATATTAAATTCCTTTACCTAATCGATCATGACACGAGTGATACAATTCCGTAATATCATACGTCACTGTTTTATACCAAAAAGACATATCTTAAGTATAGCTTAGATTACGAAGAGTCTTACAAAAAAGTTAATCAGGTCTACAAGAATCGCCAATCGATCTTCTCTGAAAAAATTACATCTAAGACAAAAGTGAGGTTCGGAACTAGTCTATATAAAGCAAAAGAAGAAGAAAAAACGACAAAATAGATACACAAACACGCAATATATGTATATTATGCACCTAGTAAATTCTGCATACGATCGGAACTTGGTTCATGTACATCTATCATTTTAACATCTTTTTACACAGAAACTTTTCTTTATCCTCACGAGGGTAGGAAGAACAGACGAAACACAAACAACGTCGAAGTAAAGGGTAAGTACCAAATAGAAACAATGGAATGGAACAGAGGGTATCGGTTGGGAAGAGAAATAAATCATAAAAAAAAGAGTATGTGTGAGATTCCTTCCCAGATAATAAAAACCGTAAGACATAGCACCAAGAAGGAAAAGAAAGAAAGGGAAACCAGTATCAACGGCAACTCAAATCAACAGTAAGGACTCTATTGAACTTGTCGTGACGTTCATTAGATAGCACTCATTGCATGAAGTCCCGCCGAACTCCCCAAGAAATGATGGCCTAAAAATGCAACAGATTGCTGGCAGGAATAGGAATGATCATCTGGTGCACAAGAAGTGGCGATCCAACACACCTAGTCTCGTGCACCAGCACAACCACATTAAAAAGCCGTAAGATGAAGCAAAAGAAGAGAGAAAAAAAAAAAAAGGCGAGGCAAAGCAAATTAGTGCTTGCCGACACGGGAATTGGTGATTTGCGTCACGAGAATGTCGTGAGCGCCGGCCTCGTCCAATCTATCGAATATCCAATATTAATGATCTGCTAGCTGAATGATAACAGAGAGGAGTCCTGAAACTTACTCGTCCATGACCGAAGCCACACGGCTTCGCTCAACCATGGCCTGGACGGCAACCCACCCCTCTTCCTCTAAGGAAGTGATGGTGGGGGCGCGTCGGCCAGGAGTGATGTTGTGGACGACGGATAACAGCGTGCGTGGAATGTTGTACGAGCAAAGCACGTACTTCTTCGCATCTGTAATCAACTGCATTAATACCCGTTTGGCCCATGAAGCCTATTTGAGGGAAGAAGACCACTTACTAATAACACCTTTAATGCGAGAAAGGATCAACTCGGCCATCTGGGGGTTGCGTGGGTGCTTGGACTTGATTAAGACGGCCTGGGTCGCCATAACTGTGGAGATGGCCGTCAAGCCAGCTGCCTTCATCGTCTCTCCGGACTCTGTATAATTTATTGTTGGTCTTTTTTATTCGGAATATCCGTTAATTTAGGAGGAAATGACTTACCAACAAGGTCAACTATCCCGTCGGCGACGCCGAGAGCACAGGCAGCCTCCACACTACCACCAACATACTTCATCGTAGTTTTCATGCCGTCCCTCTCAAAGGCCTCAGCACCAAACAACTCGACCTCTAAGGACTTGAAGTACTCCTTGGAGAGGTGGGTGAAGCTGGTGACAACGGTCTTGCCAACAAGCTCCTTTGGATCCTTAATGGGGCCCTTGGCGGGCACCTGGACCTGAAGTTTGCATTTACCGAATCCAAGCTCTAGGATCTCTTCAACGCTAACTTGGTTTTCGGCAATTTGGTGTTCGGCGACTTGGTCTTGGCCGGTGATTCCGAGATCGCAACGGCCTTCTCCGACGAAGACGGGGATGTCGGCGGCTCCAAGGAAGACAAGAGCGATTGGGAGGTTGTGACAGAGGGCAATGTCGAGGCGGTTGTGCCTGTGGAACTGGATGTCCGACCCCTGGAGAAGGGTCAAAGCAGCGTCGTAAAGACGACCCTCTAGTAAGAAGAAAGAAGGAACGTTAGCAAACTATTGTAAGAAACGGTGTGGTGATGAGTGGATCGAGAGAGGGATACTTACTCTTTGGAACAGCCATGAGAAGGCGCCCATCGAGACTATTGATAATATTAACGGTAAAGACCATTGCATCAGTAATCCGATGTGTCTTTTAGAAAGAAATTGTATGACCAAATTGTAGTAGTAGATGTAGAGCTAGTTTGATGGGATTGGTGACAATGGGGACAGCAGCTGGGCGAAGTACCTGTTAACCAATTCCATGATGCTTTTCGTATCAATGCTCAGATAGATGGGATTTCAGGAAGACGGTAGACAGGAGCGCAATGGAATAAGCTTGCCGAGGAAGCTTAAACTAGGGCGACAGTGAAGTCGGTGATGGTGGTGGTGATGGTGGTGATACCAGTTAAGAGGTGGTTTTGACCGAACAGCGATATAACACCAACAGCACAGCAGCGAGGGGTCTTATTCTTATTCTCCTTGGACTTTCCCAACAGCCCCGACTAAATGATAATGATGATGATGATGATGATGTCAGAGAAGATGCGGACGTAATCGAAGTCTTGTTGAATAGCAATTGGTTGGAGGTTGACCGGACAGTCCCGAATTAAGAGTCACCTCGACGTGGGTTTTTAAACAGTTGAGCGGGCCGATAGCGGATGTTCCCATTTGAATTCTGCAGCTAAGCTCCCCAGCTACTGAGCTAATGGGCCCAATGGGACTCCCACCGCCAGGGAAGCACCCCTCGGAGCCCCTCCAATTGGCCTGGGAGTCCCTCTGCCATGGCCACCAATCAGCGCCCGGGCAACCAACATGCGCCCGACGGACACAATGTGTTGTCCCTCCGCGGCTAAACAACACATCCGCGCGGCTGGGGTGTTTGTCGTGGCTTGGCAGACCTCGCGCTGTGTTTGCCCTAAAGCAAAGCCCTTCGAAGAGGGAAACTAGCACCCGCCAAACCACACCAAAAGTGCTTTCCAACAAAAAAAAAAAAATTCGATCTCCAAACTCTCTTTTTCCCTACCAAGAAATTTCTCTCTCTCCCGAAGACGACGACGACGACGCCGACGACGACCCCGCCATCAACCACCCGATAATAATACCTCTATTCCCACCCTCTCGAAAAAGTCGATAATTTCTTCGCACAAATTTTAAATACTTCAAGATGGAAGGAAAGACCCCAGTCAAGTTGGTCAAGGTTACCAAGGTACGGATGGTCTGATCCTACGGCTACTGCTGGGACTCTGTGAAGCTGACTGTTGATGTTATAGGTTCTCGGCCGTACCGGTAAGCTATATCCCGTTTTGTTCTCCTCGAATTTTGGCACGATATCAGCAGCAGCAGGGAAAGAGGAGGTATCCAGCATGGAGTTGTGGATCGAAAGTTGGACACGGTGGACGACAAATGGGGGCGGTAGACGAGCTGAATGGGGACCTCAAATCCCTCCTTTTCACGACCTGTTAAGAGGAGGACCAGTATCCCCAGATCAGATTCAAGATTACAACAAAAATTCAACAATGAGAATCGCTCGATTGATCGATAGGTGGAAGAAAGAAATGATGAACAAACAGGGGTTTTACGGGATCGATAGATAGACAGATGGGACAGAAATGCTGCTGGGGCCAACAACATCACAAACGACAGACACTAATCCGACTGTATTCTGAATCACAGGTTCCCGTGGAGGTGTCACCCAAGTCCGTGTCGAATTCTTGGACGACAAGACCCGAAGCATCATCCGAAACGTCAAGGGACCCGTCAGAGAAGGTACTAACTACCCTCCAACCCCCCCTATAACCATCACCGTCACCATTAACCACCTATCCCATGTCTATCGAATATGTCACTAACTCGTATCCTCCCAGACGACATCCTCTGCCTCCTCGAATCCGAACGTGAAGCTAGAAGATTAAGATAAACAAATCAACACCATGTTGTTTTGTTTTCATCTTCGTTTTCATTTTTTCACCTTTTTTTCACGATTTCCTTGTGTGTAGACTCTTTAGCCAGTGAGAGAGAAAGAGAGAGATGAGGGACAGAGGGAGAGACCGGGGAAAAAGAGGAGGATAAAAGGATATTGGACATGTCTTTGATACGATAATTGACGAGATTCCCCCCCCCTCTTCTCTCCTACGAAACCCCCCGAAACGACGAGATCACTACCGCCGCCAAAAAACCCAACCCCCTACATATTTTTCCTTGTCCATAATATCATATTATATCCTCCTCCCGCTTTTTCTTTTTTGTTTTAACTTACTATTATTACTTACGGCGTCATATACTTTTGTCCAACGCTACCCTCCGTCATACAATATCCTCCTCCTCCTTTTTTTTTTTTTTTGTTCGTTTAGGCTACGATGAAATGGAGCTTATTTGAACATACCACTTATGCACACATGATCTAGAAAAGTTTTCTCTCTTTTGATTCTATACACATAAACATCCTCCCGTAAGCGTAAATTCATCCCACATGTAAGCTCTTCCTAGCCTCCCGGTGATTCTCAAAGCTTCCAATGTAATCACTACCTGGCGTGGACATCACCTAGAGCTCTCTAACCCTGTACTATTAACTTCTCTCCATGGTTTGAAAATATAGGTAAGGTGGGGAATTAATTATCGAGCTAGATCTAGATCACATGCACACATAGATTTGCCAAGCTCAAAACAGCCATACTTCACCTAGCCACATAGAAACCATCTTTATATTCCTCTAAGATCGTGTACATTCACTATCAAATAGCTTCAGGCCAAATATATATGTATCATTTTATAGTACTCTTCGATTTTTTAAGTTTTGTTCCAAATTCTATACCAAAAGACGAAAGGAGAAAAAAATACAAAAATAAAAAATAAACCACAAGCCAAAGTCAACAGCCAGCGGTGTATGAATAAAAATCGAAGAAACAAAAGAAGAAGAAAAAAAGAACATGCATGAGGAATACGACAATAAGCAAAACCGAAAAACAGGATGAAACTACGCAGAATTACTTTGAAGGGAGTAATAATACGTATAAGTAGGAGTAGAAGTAGTAATAGTAATAGTAGTAATATAATAATACCATCCACCTAAGAAAAAAAAAAAAAAAAAAGGAAGTGGGAATATAAGTAAAAACCTCCGCTGCTCCAGAAAAAAAGGAAGAGATCCCCCCCAAGAAGTAGTAGTAGTAGAAAACAACCGTAGTGAGGAAAGGAAACAAAAACAAAGAGATCAAGTTCTATAAGTAATTCTTCCCGCCTCCCATCCCAGTTCCGTTTCGATCAAATACTGACCGCCCTCCCAAGTTATATAAAAAAAAGAAAAAGTCGAGTGAGAGAGAACAGAGAAACAAAAATCAACGTATAGCTCCCCGTGAACCACCCGTATCCCATGCTTCCCACGTTCAAAAAAGAAAAGAAAGGAGAAAGATAAGACAGAGAAAAACAGCAAAAAAGTGAACCAGAGAGATATAGATAGGAGTAAAGGTAGGTCTGCCCGTCATCCAGAACCCATATTGATATATATGATTAAAGGAAATTCGTTTCTTCGAAAGAGTATAAGGGAAACAAAAACAAGAGAAAGCTATCTAGAAGGAAAAAAAACGTATTGACCAAAAAAACAAAACCACAAAAACACAAGAGATATATCCTGGTATCTGAGAAGACATGGCGCTGCCAGATCCGTTTTTCAAACCCCTTTGCTAAAAGAGAGGACCGTGGAAGAAGAAAGAGAAGAAATGATGATAAAACAACAAAAAGATAACTCCGTCTCCTGGCGCTCCGGGAGAATCTATGCAAGGGGGGTTGGGGAGAGGGTATATCATCGAGCTCGAGGGGTTTGGTTTATGAGATAGGGGAGGGCAAATTGGGGTATCTTGGCTCATGGGGGATTAAGAGTAAACTATAGCTTCCTATGAGGCAAGAAAACACAGCAAAAAACCGGCTTTTTTTGTTCGAAGTGCGATGAAGGAGCAACATAGTCGGCGCGTAGTGAAATGGATAGATATTCATTTTTTGGTTTCGTCCCGTCGTTAGAGAGCTTGGAGAAAGTCAAAAGAGAAAAGAAAAGAAAGGCAAAGAAAGAAATAATAAGGTGTAGATTGCGCACGCAGTTCGCGAGGGAAAGGAAAGGACCAGAGAGAAGAAAGAAGAAGAAGAAAAGAGAACGAACGTTAGCATTCGAAGGTGAAAGCGAAAGCGAAAGTTATGGCCCAGGCCCACCAGAGTCAGGTGATTGTCCCGAAGTAACTAATTAGCCCGAAAAACTCCCTTGCTTCGCTACGAGGTGCGTTTCCACTCAGAGGGATGTATGCATATTAAGATCCACGTGTGAAACCAGGCCCCTTGATTGGCAAGAAAGAAAACCCTGTGGGGGTCCGGACCAAATAGGAACCTTGATTGTTAGGAGACGCGTTTTCGATTCTGATGCATTCATTCGGTTGCTGGTGCTGCGAATTCTGGACGGTTGGCCAGCTCCTCCCTAGCGTAGAACTGGACCAGCATGTTGCCGTATGATTCCAGTTCCTCAACAGGAATGGACAAGCGGAAGTCATTCAATGTCAAGAACTGGAGCTCCAAGTGATTCAGCTCTACCAGTGGCAATCCTCCAACCTGTATTAATCCGTGTTAGCCGACTGGACATCTTTAAAGTAATACAAGATAAAAAATGACATGAAAAAAAAAAGAGAGAGAGAAAGGGAGCAGGGTTTACCTTGGCGTATCTAGAGTTGGTATAGAAGATGTCCGAGAAAAACTTTGAAGCACAGGTGACACCGGCAATAACCAGACGATGAATGTTGTAGCTGTCGACAACAAAGAAGTTTCCAAAGCCCTGGCTATTTTCTCCGGCAGCATCCTGGGGAGGAACAGTGGCAGATCCTGGAGTAGCAGGCCTGATGTTGTTAACCTGGTGGACAGTTCCAGCATTGATCCGTTCGGTCATCCGGTCAAAGTAAACCAATAGGGAGAGGAAGACCTCGTAGGTTGTTGGACAGTAACGATGGATCCGGCTGAGGTAGCTATGGATCGTGATGGTAGGGACATTCTTTCCGTGAAAGGCCAAAACACTAGTTGCCTGTTCAGGGAGATTACCCGAGCCATCCGCGGCTGGCATATTTCGATTGAGGTTTTCATGGTTCCGATCATTGGTGGTTGTAATCTTGGTCAGTAAGGCGGAGACCAGTTCGATGATGTCAGGGACGGCCATCTGGCTGACGTCGAATCGAGTCTCGCTGAATCTAACTCGCCGTCTGGAGAACTGCTGCGAAGAACCGTTGTTATTGGCATCCGCTCTAGCCAGTTCAGCCAGGTGAGCTAGATCCCTTAACACGACGACTGGAGGCTGAGCCATTGATGTGTTTTGCAAGGAAGACGATCTACGGTGCCGTACCGGTGTCGAGGCAGCGGTAGTTGGGGCACTGGAAGAGACGGCCGAAGAATGCCTAACATGGGTGGTGGGAGGAGTGACTTGAGCTCCCTGTGGAGTACCTCTTGACGAACGATCAGACGCCGATGCTGCTGATGTCGATGTCGATGTCGATGTCGATGTTGATGGGAACTGGTTGGGTGTCTGGGAGGGCTGGGTGGAGGGGGTTGACGATGAGGATGGCTGGGACTGTGGGACGCGAGAGTGGGAGCTGGACCGCTGCGAGGGAGGAACAGACCTGGGCTCGGCTTGATCGTATGGCGTGGAGGGGTTAACGTTAGACTGTGGGATTCGGTATGATTGGTGAGACGGATGACGATACGGCTCGCATTCTACCTGGGTTGTGCCCGAGGACGGGGCGACCATAATCGCTTGGTCGAAGGACGGGTAGTGGACCTGGGACGGGTTAGTTTGGTGGCACAAACAGAAGCTATAGCAGGCAAGCATATAATAGATATATCGAGACAGAATAGAACTAACTAGTAACTACTTATATATGAAGACGGGGATGACGAGGGAGAGGGAGGCACTTAGTAATGGGCAATTGTTCCGCTGGCCTTCTAGAAGCCCGGGCACGAGAAGATTTTGCAGCGGAAGAGTCCGTAATTGGTCCAACCTCCATCCACCCACCCTCTCCATACGACATAGCACATTCACCCATCCATCGTCCATCGTCCATACGCCCATTGGACATTGGTAATCGAGCATTGACCATGGACCGTGACCATTGGCCGCTCAATGGGCCCAAGGTCCGAATGATCTCAGCAAGGACGACAGACAATGCTCGGGTCAGATGAAACGCCTGTTCACCAAAGGACACAGACTGAACTGACAGGAAGGCAGGACTGAGGGTAATTCACAACCTAGGTCATCCTGCAATCCCCTGAAACCGAGGAAAAACCACAGCAGCATTGGTACGGACTACCAGCGCTGTTGGTGGTAATGGGCAATGTCAATGGGGGTGATGGCATTCTCGCGGAAGCGGGGACAGTGCGGGCGGTGCAGGCACTTCAGGCAGTGCACCACCACCGGCCGGCGGGCAGCCAGGCAGAAATGAAAGAACAAGGAACTGAGAATTAAATAATAAAAAAAAGGAAAAGGAAAAGGAAAAGGAAAAAAGATCAGATGAATGAATGACTGAATGGACTCACAGACACCGGACGGGGATATCAATTTCCCAATGGTCTCGGTCGCACTACGCAGCTGCGTAATATGTTCCCGCCGACGGTTTACTGCGTCAGGGGTATCGAGAAAGGATGGAGGAGAGGATCCGATTGAGAGAATTCGAAATGCAATGAATGGCAGATTCGAAGGGAGGAGTATGTAGAAGCTCGCTTTTGTCCAAGTGCTTGCTTGCTTGCTTGCTTGCTTGCTTGCGAGCTAGCTGCTACGGCTGCTACTACATACAACCACCGCCACCTTTACCTTTCAAATGCTACAGCATTCATTCATTCTTTTCTTCATTCATCATCCACATGCATCCCAATACCAACCAAACCAACCAAACGGACAGCTTGACGAGACAAGAAAGTTTAAAAGGAAAAATAAAATAAAATAAACTCGACTGACGGTTAGGAAAGGAACGGGGAGCCACGGGTCATAAGCCGCATCGGAATGGGACAGAAGCCATCAAACGAGAAAAGCGAGAGGGGGACGCCGTTGTGGAAAGATGGCGTTCGTCCGGGTCCCTCATCATCGTATCGTGATGGCATACTCGTACTAACAGAGTATAATGGCGGGCGGGGACAAAAATAGGACACCAATCTGGAAGGAACGTGAACGAACAAACAACCCCAGCCGGCCAATAGATAAGACCAGCGCCTGCCCGTGGGGAGGTTTGGCCCAGGCTGCACAACCGGCAATGGCCAGCCACTCAGACATGGCAGGCAGGCAAGGCAAGGCAGGCCTTGATGCTATCATGCACAAAAGCCCTTCGACAGCAGCCAGATTTCCCACATCTGCAAGCCTAAATCACCCGTTGTATGAAACCAGGGGCCTGATGCCAATTCACGCTTTTTCCGTACACGCTCTGTGAGAACAGTAGGGGCTCTGGTGGATTGTATGTAAAACGTGAGGAATCGGAAGAGGATCCAAGCGTCATCCCACGACTCTCGCCACCACTACCACCACCACCACCACCACCGCACCACCCCCAGCCTGACGGGTAAAAAGATAGACAGGGGGTGTGCGGTGACGATATATCAGAAAGGTGGGTGCAGGTATCAGATATCATGAACTCATGATTTCGCGACATGAACAAAAGCAACAGCAGAAACAAAACATATAAATTTATGTATTTTTTGTTTTTCAAAACACCTACCTGTAGCATTACTGAGGTTCGTGGAAGCGAGAAAAGAAGGAGGGAAGGGCCGAAGTGGAGTCGAATCGGTAGCCACTAACCAAACAAGAACTGGCTGCTTGCTTGTTTCTTCAAGGTTATAATGCCTTGGCTTCCACGAAATGTCCACAAACCGAATCCGCGAAAGGGAGCTCTGTGAAATGCGAAATCGACGTGCAGGGACACCGATCTCGAGATATTTGTCGGAGGTCGTCGTCGATGGAGGGGGGGGCCGACGACAGGTGATGGGGGGGTTTGTCGGAAGGGTGAGAGAAGGTGTGCGTGTGAGTGATGTAAGTTAGGACTCAAGGTCGGTAGAAGATCCGGTCGGTTTGGGCCGGGCAGATGGTTTTTGTTTTCGGGTGCTTTTTGGCTTTTCCGGGAGAGTTTGATATCGAAGAGCCGTGCTGGGTGAGTACGATTCCGAGAAAGTGCGACCGGCGTGGATGTATCCCAAGACCAAGAAGAAAAAGGGTATAATCTAAAATAGAAATACAGATGGCAAAAAAAATAGGATATATAAGTCTCTTCGTTCTAGGAGTATCAAAATTGCAAAAAATGTGTAAGCAGGAAAGGGGAGAGGAGGGAGGAATCGGAGCACGCAGAAGGAGGATTGCACAACGGTTTTGTAGGTAACGACTTCGCCTGCGAGTTCCTCTGAACTTGCCTGCCGAAAAGACCGTGCAGGCGGCGGAGCGGGCTTTGCTGGGCAGAGCTATTAAAGAGCTAGGCCAGATAAACAATGAACCAGCCACTCACAGGCAATCGAAAACGTAACAGACACAAACAAGCTTTTATGCAAGAGCAGCAGGAGCATAAACAAGCCCCCAGAACAGCTGGCCAGAGCGTGCGGTGTCACGGGTAAAATATTGAACGATCGTTGGTGGTAATTTAATGTTTGGTAACCAAGATTCAGGCAGTATGCTAATATTGTAATATCACGCCTACTTATTATGCATACATATGGAGTATTAATTTATGGATTGGGCTTGAAGCTAGAAATGGCATATCTCGATCGAGACGGGTCCGAGTATCTAGCTAAATGCATACGCAATATGGAATCCGAGGGATCTCTCAAAAGGGAAGTATACATGTAATGATGCTGCGTGGCCAACCTTGGAGGCGAAACTCGAGCACTCCGAGCCAGCTAGTTCGAGCCCAAGCACTCGATCGAGGATGCGTGTGTCAATGTGGGGGTGGTGATTGGGGAAAGCCTGCAAACAAAAAAAAACTCTGAGCTCATCCTTCCCAGATGTCCTCTAGTTTAGTATAGTTAGTGTCGACAATTAATTAGGAGAAGTCCGGAGGAAAGGGGAAGTTATCGGAAACATAGAAAAACGGGTACACACTTTCATTTCATTTCGGGGGCTTTTTTTATCTGGATGCAAGCTGCGCTGCACGATTGAACTGGTACAGTTCGAATCGGCTCTGCTGAATTGGTATGGAGTATTCCGGATGTACATATTACATATGTACGTACCCTCCCCGTTCAGCGAATAAACAGCATGCTCCCAAGCATGATGACGAACATCGCCAACTCCACTGGCTGCATTCTATCGTCACGAAGTATGCCTCATACAGTTACCTCGATCGTTCCACCAATGTAAACCTGCATATGTACTCCTACGTTGTGCATTTAATTTAAACCGCCTTGCCTTGCGCCAAACTCCCCTCCCCAATTTTACATTCTCGATCCTATACTCCGTACGTACCTTTATGATGTCAAACTAGACGAGCAGGAGGGATCTGTCGACCCTTAAGTCTCCAACCCACGACCATCCAGATGGGGTAGGCAGGCACAACCTGCATATCCTCCACGGTTCCCACATGTCAACATTAAACGCTGGCGGAACCCAGCGAGCGAGCGCTCGGTCAGTTCGGCCGGGTATCCGTACATAGTAGTACCATTTCGTGAGGTGCGTTTAAGGTTTTGTCGAGGACCGAGGGAAAGAATCGGAATTCAAGGCCTTCAAATGTTCGCATTAGTCCATAGTCGGGTCTCAGTTTCTTCTTCCTAATTTTTCCATTTGGCTAGGTAAAAAAAACTTAAGCCAGGGTGGTAGAAGCTAGGACTACGCAGCGCCACAGAAAATTTAATCCGGTGCATTCGGAGCCCTGTGGAATTGTGGCCAGAACATGTCAACATGAGGTATCACGCGAGGTGCTGACCACTTGCTTGGGCATTTAGCTTTTTTTCTTTTTTATTTTAGTATTAAGTAAGTATATTTTCTTCACATGCCAATTGTGGTAAGCATGCGGCGCTATTAGATACTAACAGCAATTGTAAATGAAATTAACCCGTTCATAACAGTTCTAAAAGCACAAAGTTTCCCTCGTTCCCCGTTACTAACGGTATTCTAGAAAGTTACAAGACAGAAAAAGAAATTGCACAATACCCAATGTCCAATGTACCGCGGTCGGTTGTCACAATCCGGTGGGCGATGGCAGTAGGACAAAGCTGCCCCTCCTCCCGAATTGGATCGTTTCGCGGCAGGCGAGCTGTCTTTGCCAGAAGTGCAAAATGCAACATTGCAACACGCCCTGATATCTTGTGTAACCTACCGTTGTTGGCTTCCGAGTCCGAATTTGTATCCCACTGCAGACAGATGTTTCCCCCTCCCTCCCAATCAGGATCGAGACTTGTTATTCGGTGCGACGATATTGTCAGAGATCTAGTTTGGAATCATCCCCTGCATGTTCTCGGGTATATGTATTCTATAGCTACCCCTTGGCGCCTGTTATATTGATGGTACATGTGTATGCAAAGTCAGAACTTGGAATCATCAGGTCCTGCAGGTTGTTGAAAATATAGTACATGAAAGACCAAACATTATTATAGAATTATTAGTCGCGTATACCCAGGGGACCGAGACTACCCAGGAAGTATGAGGCAGTACCGATGGTTAACCGCCTCATTATCCCTTGCAGAATTTCCTAATGTGAAAAGAAAGCCCTTTCGGAAGAATTGCGCAAGTTACCGGCTACGAATACACGCTTTTGCAACATCTGCCTCAAAGATAGCCACCATGCATGGCCACCCGCCATGCTTCACCCATACCCTCGTGGATTATACCCATCCACACCACGTTCGAGACCGTATCGATACGTATCGTGATACGCAGAAGTCTCATTTACACTACGGCAAGGCTGAGAGGGTCAACTACGGAGAAGAAGATCTTAAGAAGAATAAACTCCTAGGATCCACAGGATAACAAGAGGGCACACCGAACACGATGAAACTCCTCACCCTGCTCCTCATCACCATCTCCGGCTCCCTCACCTCTGCCGACATCCCCAGCCCCGCCTGCCACAATCCCATGCCCCGCACCCCACCCATTGGGAAGTCCCCATTCGTAACCAACACCTGGAACTTCCTCGAACTCCTCTCGGGTACGCAACAGTTCCTTCAAATGACGAGCACCATGCGCGACAACACCAGAGTCCTCTACAGCGTCCTCGTAAGAATGGAACAATCCAACAACGTATACATTCCTTATTTCCCTTTCTCGCAGGCGATGGAATTATACACTCATATCGTCGAACGGAAACTTCATTGCTGGCCGTTTCCGAAATATTTGGCGTTTTATCTTATACAGTTGAGAGATTTGAATATCAGGGGACGGATCGAGACTTATGAACCTAAGGAGCTTAGGGTGCCTAATCCGGTAAGGGAGGTGCCGCAGATGATTAGAGAAAACCAAGCTGCTAGAATTATAAAAGAGACGCCGAAGGGTGTTCGTGAGACTGCAGGTACTGTCCGTGGGACACCTAGGACTTCAGACCGAGACACTTTTAGAGTATCGGACCGTGAGACGACCGGCAAAATGGAAGGAATACCCAGGGAGGGCTTCCTGGCAGCTAGTAGTAACGTCAACAATCAAAAGAGCAATACGAACGACCGTCAACCGAGCGCACCGTATCGACTATTCGGAAACGAAGGCACTTCAGGCGGTGCCTTCGACATCGCCGGTGAAGATTCCAACATACCTAGCTCTAGGTTTAACTTAGGCGGGCTATCTGCATTTTCGGTATCTCGAAAACAAACACCACAGAAACCAGCTCCGCCCGAAAGTCGAGATCCTATGTTTGGTAGTAACCTTATGCAACCTCTGCCTGGTAATAGTAATTTTGACGGCCTGGTTAGTGGTATTGGTGGTGGTGGTGGTGGTTATGATCTTAGTGGAAATGACCTGGCCCCGCCAACAAGACGTCTTTTTGGCGGGTCAATAGACGTTAATGCTCAGAGGCAAGTACCTTTCCTGAGGCTAATCCGTATTGGAGTTGGTCGAGCTGAGCCATCAGGCTGACTGGCTAATGCATGTAAAATGGAATAGCAATAACTTCATCGGGCCGACTAGGTTTGAAAATACGATAGGTCCTAATAGTGTTGGGGATTTTAGGAATTGGTTTCGCGTTCCCGACGAGAGGGACAATATTCCTCCAAACAACCCAGGAAATCCTATTGTTATTGGTGACTCAATAGAAGAGGAAGAAAAGGAGGCTGGACCAAGAGGCGGTATGGAAATCGAACCACAACCGGGCGCAGATAACGGGAACCGATTACGAAAACGAGGTAACGAAGACATCCCCGGTAGCACAAGAGACAGAAAACTCCCAACCCTATACGCAAACCCACTCCGAGCCTTCCAAACAAGTATCGAAGATTTCTGGTCTCCGATATTCGACTTCTTGGTCTCGGATAAATACCTAGGCTTCAATCAAGAACAAATAAGACCCGCGTGGCAGGTAGCATTGCCCTGGAGAGAATACGGAGATACCCTTAAGAAAGTATCTACTATCTTGCAAGTTTGGCAGAAGGATAGGGAGGTGAAACAGAGGGTTCTTACGGTTGAGCAGTTAGAAGCAAGGTTCGGACACTTGCTAGAGGCTATGAAGCTTGGAAGATTAGTAACGCCTTATCCGAGGCGGCCGGAGGATGAGGTGCATATTGAGGAAGATGACGAAGAACTCACTGTCGAAGAGCCATCGTATGGATAAAATTGTACCCATATACATTTATAGAGTTGGTCAGGTTCTCACATGCATCCAAGCTGCGTGCAGAACTAATTGGGGCACGAAATCTACATATTTATCTACCTAGGCTTACTTATTCGTGTTAACAAAAATCCCATGGCTCTAGGTCTATAGAATCCATTGCGAAGATTGGAAGCTTTTATTGGTGTTAAGAGGCTTTAGGATATACGATCGTATCTGATCTCGTTCCCAGACGTCACAAAGAGGACTTTGTTTGGCGTATCCCAAATACCGAAATTTTTTGAAGGCCCCAAGAGAGCAGTAAAAATTAGAAGCAGCTATCTGACACGCCAACATCGGTGCAAAACCGTCTAGCCTAAATCTGAAAATCTGGTTCCATGCTACCATGAAGCATGAATGTAGCCAACGTTGCCCCAAAACATTAAACTACGCAGCAAAGTGTAAGAGCACAAGTATATAGTACAGTCAAAGGAAAAGAAAGAGGCCGGTAAAACCCAAAGGCGCCAACGGGAAAGTACAGATTACCAGATCCCAGGCCAACCAAACCACAATTTACAACTTCGCCCCTTCTTTCTTCTTCTCCGCCTTTGCTTGATCCCTTAATACTCTTCTCAAAATCTTTCCACTGGCGCTCTTGGGAATTACGTCTACGAACTTGACACCACCTCGCAACTTCTTATGCTGCGCCACGTTCTTTGCCACGAACTCAATGATTTCGTTGGCAACTTCTGGTGTTGGCTTGTTTCCTGCGGAGAGGACGATATATGCCCTTGGGACTTCAGTATGTTGTACATCATCCCAAACGCCGGTAACAGCGACATCACTACAAAACAACATTAGTACGGAGCCGTATAGGATGGCACAGCAAATCCAAATAGAATATTACTTACTCAACCTTAGGGTGTGACGCAATCTTTCCTTCAAGCTCTGCTGGTGGTACTTGGAAACCCTTATATTTGATCAACTCCTTCACACGATCCGTAATATAAAAGTCACCATCCTTATCCTGATGACCAACATCACCAGTCTTGAAGTATCCGTCTTCGGTCATACAATTCTTTGTTGCCTCCTCGTTCTTCCAGTATCCCATCATAATGTTGGGGCCCTTGAGCCATAACTCTCCAGTCTGACCGGCAGGGACCTCATTACCATCGTCACCGACATATTTGGCAGTCATGTTGGGGAGTAATGGCCCAACGGAACCGATCTTGCGTTTCCAGTCTTCCCAGTGTTGAGCGTGAGTGGTCGGCGAAGTTTCGGAGAGACCGTACCCTTGTTTAGTCTTAAGCTTTAGACGGTCGAAGACAGCATCTTGGATTTCACCTGCATAGGAGTTTAGTCACAGGATATAAAATATATAGATCGTGGGTGGAGCTTTGCTTACTTGTCAGCGGGGCAGCGCCAGAGTTCATCATCCTGAGGGAAGAGAGATTGTATTTCGCAACAACCGGGTGCTTCGCAAGTCCAAGAACGACGGGTGGAACGACATATGCGAAAGTAACCTTGTAGTTTTCAACCAACTGACAGAACCTCTCAAGGTCAAACCTTTCCATAATAACTAACCTAATACCAAGGTAAAAGGTCATGTGCATGATACATGTCAAGCCGTAAATATGGAAGAACGGTAGGAACCCAAGGACCGTATCTGACTCCGGTTTAAGATTAACTTCGGCAGCAGTTCCTTGAAGGATATTTGCTACGATATTTCTATGCGAAAGCATAACACCCTTTGGAAGGCCTGTGGTTCCACTGGAGTACACCAAGAAAGCCAAATCTTTTGCCGGCTCGAATTTTGGGCGTTTAGTAAGTTTGACTTCCCGGTGCGACATGTTCTTAAGTTGGGTCAGATGGGTGAAGCCAGGGACTTTAGTGTCGCCAAGGATCAAGATGCGGTCGTGTGGAATGCCGACTCGTGTGGCGGCCTCCTTGACGAGAGGGAGGACTTCGGCTTGGGTGGTAATAGCCTTAGCTTCACAGTTCTTGAGCTGGTAGACGAACTCATCAAGGGTGTAGCCCGGGTTTGCAGGGGAGAGTACACCGCCAGCCCACAGGACACCCCAGGTGAGCAATGGGGACTCAATATTATTTAGACTGTGCAATAGTACAACAGTAGCATTTTAGCTCGAGAACGAACGTATAGCAGAGAAAAAGAAATAGGACTACATACGTGAAGACGCCCATAACATCGCCCTTCTTCCATCCCCATAGGGTTCTGAGACCGATACCGAGCTCTCTTGAGCGTTCTTTAATATCGCCATAGGTCAATTCGCGCCCTGTCTTCGCATCAATGTGCATAACTGTATATGCAAACATAAGAAAAAAGCATTGATATCAGCAAATAAACACTTTGAAAGCCGGATTTTTGCTGTATAAGTTCGGTATAACGCACCACTGGAGTCCGGGAACGGCTTGTCGGGCCTGTTGAACATGAACTCGTATATGTCGACATTGGGAATGTCGACTGGTGGGAAAGTGCTCTCTACCGGCATGTTGTCGATTTGGGCGGTCTACAGATCTAGATCTATATATGTAGTTATATAACCCAATGCAATAAAACAGATCGGATATATATGTATATTATCTTGTCGCAAACAGAGAGCACAAGAAGAGCAATAGTAACAACCAGCAGGAATAAAAAGGAAGGGAAGGAGAGGGAAACGGGAGAATTTCGTGGGGAATGGCGGTCTTGGGAGCTCCCCGGACAGTTTATATGGGGAACACGCAGGCCTTAAACTTCCCCAGAAGTCCTCCAAGGACAGTTAACCGCGGTAAACCGGCTAACCTTCTTATGAGCTAAGCTGAGACCTGGCCCATCGTCACCGACACCCACCAAACCAATGCCCAGATCGGACTAATCCCAAAATGAAATTGTCCCGCCCGATGGAGGCTTTTCGCGCACGTCCCTGCTTTTCGGCCGGAGCTTAAGGCTGTGGCCAATCAGTGGCCGGCGTATGCCAAAAGCTTGGTTTTTCTGTGGTCGCAGACGGACAGGCTTTGACAAGCCGCCGAATCTCTTATCGTTTTGCTGGAGCATTCTTTCGACATACGACCCGATACCCGCTCGATCGTTCGCGTCCACAAGACAATTAGTCGGATAGATAACCTCCGGGAGCCAGAAACGCTACTCATGTCAGGTCCATTAAGGCAGGCAACTTTCACGTTGCACAGAACGGCACTCGGCTGCTCCCACGTCTCGACCACGTTCCAGCCAATCCGAGCCCTCGTGACACCGTTGAGGCAGCAGAAACGATATGCCCGGGTGCTCGACATCGATGTCCGAAGATTCCTGCAGACGCAACCGGATGTTGCTGACAAGTACAAGCATCTTCTCGAGAAGAAGGCGAAGAGGTATGTTCCCCCAGGGCTCGGTTGGTCTGATGGCTGTCTGTACTAGTCGGTTAGCTGATGATATTGAACAGTGAAGGCCTCGAGTCTGTCGACGACCTCAAAGCTGCATACAAGCCCAAGATCGAGCAGTACAAGCGAGATTCTCTGGCCCCTCCAGAGCTCCCCGGCAACCTCACCCATGATGGCGTCCCCCCTCCGTCTCCGTCGCCCTCCCCAACTGACCCCTCCGTGGCCTCAACCTCTCCAACAACACAACCCAAAACTGCCCCTCCTCAGATCCCCAAGTCCAGCAACCAGAAGAACTTGGACTCGATAATCGATACCTCCAAAATCCTACTCCACGATGCCAAAGAAATCGAATACATATGGCGGGCCCGCCACATTTCCGATAAGAACTCTCTGTGCGCCGTAGTGCCCTTGGAAACATATAAACGTATCGAAAAGGCCGCGAAAAGGCACCCGATGTTCGTCCTGCCGTTACCAAGGCCCGACCAAGGCATCGAACTCCATTTCCTACAATGGCAATTCTCATCGCCAACCACGGTGAATGTCATGTTCACCTCGTTGATTGAATATAAACTTCGCGGCGAGTTTGCTTCTCCGCATACCACGGTTACACACCACTTGGATATTTCAGAAGAAAAGGGAATCGTCCTGCTTCAAGGATCCGTGGTTGAGGATAAAGGTGTAAGTGTCGAAGAAGCCAAATGGCTGTTGATGGCTTTGCAAAAGTTTTATGGAGCTGAAGAGGGCATCCCTGGTTCTGGCGAAGAAGTCGGGAGAAGAAAAGAATTACTTCGTTTGTTTTCTGAAGGGAAGCAGGAGTTCGATGTCCAACTGTTGATCAAAGAGGTGGAAACGATCAATTGATTTCATCTTGTTTTTCCTCCCTCGTAGGGAGGTTGAAGAGGAAGAGGGATTGTAAATATCAAAGCGTGAAAAGCAAGCGCTCCGATCTAAATTTAGAGCTGTATATAAACGAATATCATGAACCCCCAAAAGTTCTTTTGTACTACAACGGGCAGGACCGCCAAAAAAAAAAAAAAAAAAAAAAAACCAAATAGATGCAGGAATCCGAAATTACATAGGAACGAAGACAGGAAAGTCCGTTGTGATACAAAAGCGGGGTGCAACACCATTTAGTACTCAAGGTTGTTGATAACTTTATTCCGAATTATTATAGCCCTGTAGTCTAAGAGCCGCATCTAATATCGAGGATAGGTGTTCAATGGCCGCTTTATTGGTGTCGTACTTTATACTGGGATTCAATAGATAATGCATATGTTGCCGTGGGGGACGTGAAGAGGCTGGTCACAAATAGTGGGCTGCCGACGTGATGTATATGATGCTGTATACCCTCGTGCAGTTTTTCTACCAGCCCTGGCCCTACTGGTCCCAGCATTATCCAGACTTCAATTAGTGGAAATTAGAGTAGGGTACATGCTGATAGCCATAATTTTTCTCCTAACAACGTTGTATTGTTCACCCCACGCACACCATATTATACAACCAAACGTGGTGCATAAAAGTACTTGGCTACATGGCAGAAAAGTAGAAGAGTGCTAGTGGGGTAGAGTGTATAAGAAATCATTGCGCTATTAAGGAGAAAAAAAGAGTAGAGCGATGGGCAAAGGGGAAATTAATGCAAAGGACCCCTCTGGCGGACCTAAATTGACCAGAACATAATGAGAAAGTATGTAAAGCTAGAGTGTTTGGGGCGTGTGAAATACCACCCACGTCTGCAAACGCAAGAGAAAGTTAGAACAAAATGTTCTACAATAAAGACACCGAATTTTAGAGATATTTCTCTAAGTCATCACCCTCGATGATCAATGGGTTGTCATCCAAATATGTATCCTTCCCAAACGGGTCGTCACGCTCGTATGGAAAGTCTCCTAGCCCATGTTTTAGCTGCTCGCCCTAGATTAATATCAACAAGATGAACGAATCATCCCTTACCTTTTCGCTGGCCTGAGGCTTCTACAAATTTATTGTGTTCAATCAAGATAACTCGGCGCTCGGGAGCAGCATCACATATCTCTTGGAGGCAGAAAGTGTAATACGGGTGTTCGTACTCCGGAATCTTTTCCCAAGAGTTTTTTTTGGCTGGGAGAGGGGTGTACCAAATGCTGTTTTGTCTCTTGAAGAATGATTCTTCAAGGTACTCGGCCTCAGTGCGGCGAATGTTCTCCCGGATTTCTTTCTCTTTGCCGCAGGAGTTTTCAGTGTCCTTGCAGAATTTTTTATTGTAGCGTCGGAGGCGCTCATAAGTAAAGAGACGCCCCTCTTTCTCCCCAGGGTTAGGGTATTCTGGGGCTAGAGGCGTGATTTTGTATTTGGACCTCAGTTCGAGCATTTGTTGGACAATGGTCCCCTCTTGCTTTTCAGCATGCCCTTGGGCAGCTGTAGGGTCGGTACGAGAAGCACCAGCTGAGAACCCCGAGATGTGAGGTTCCTTCGTCTGGAAGAAGATGGTTTTCTTTGGATCTGTGAGGCGATGTGGCACCTGTGAGCCCTTCCCCTCATATATCTCCTCATGTTTTATGTCTTCTTCTTCTTCAGGAACCTTCGTCTTGACACAAGCTACAACCTTGATGTCAGATGCACTCATTGAGCTTTGAGGTTTGACCAATTCTGAAGGAGGAAGTCCAAGTTCAGTCCATTCCATCCTTGAATGTCGTCCAAGTTGGATATTTTGGAGCTGCGTTGTGATTTTATCCCATGACATCTGAAGCTCGAATTTTTCTTTTGACTTTTTCCTAAGCTTTCCCTTGACGGATTCTGGGACATTGGCGTCGACCAGAGATTCGTTATAGGCTGCTGCCATTTCCTTTGCTTCCTGATGTTAGTTAATTAGGGAGTTAGCAAATCATTCGAAGCCTAAGAACCGAGCAATGGGAGAGAAACGAAGGGAGGGATTAGATATTACCTCCTTGTCTGTGTCTGTCAAGAGAAGCTTCTTTTGAGGGTACATCTTGGAGTACTCAAGGACTCTAAGAAGCTGTCGATCTTCTTCCGAGATACGATAATCTGAATCACGTTCAAGAAGCCCACGGGACCTCGGTGGGAAGTACCTTAGGAGGAACCTACGATATTCTCGAGTGTTTGGTTCGAAATTAATGAAATCAATGTCCATAAAATCCGGGTCGCTGTCGAAGAGGGGCTCTTCTTTAATACCAAAGAGCCTTGGATCGATGGTTTTGTTTGAAGGTATGAGATCAAGGCAATGTCGTTTTGAAGCGATGGCACCAAGGACGCTAAGCGGCTCAAGGACAGATGAGGCTGGTCGTTTGATAGAGATGGCAGATGACGGCGGTGAGGATGTGAGTAGATTGGGATGGTGATCGAGTAGGTTGGCTTGAGGGAGAGTTCGAGTATGTGGTAGGAGACTGACTGTGATCTGGTCGATGAATTCTGGAGCAGATTCTCTCGATAGAGTAGACGCGTCGAAGATGATGATGTCGCCGTCTGAGTCTGCGTCGACAATGTCTACATCTGAATCTATGTCCTGATGGGCGTCATCGTCATGGTTGTTTGGTTGCATTTTGCCCGATACAGCTTGGAGCAATGGCGGTGGTGATGGATTGAGGAGCGAGAGAATATTTCGGGTGCTGGAACGAAGGTGAACGATGGAGTCGGGTTTAGGATTAAGGACGGGATGGAAGATTGATGTCTGGGAGAGTTTGCTGGAAGTTACCTTTTGAAATCTACTGGCAGCTGTTGATGGATGTTTCTGTTCTTTTATGTGGGTTGGTGTGGTGTGCTTTGAGCCCTTCAAGTGTGCAGCTTCATACCATATATTGCACTCCCCAATCCACATTGACTACTACAACAGCTAGTATACATCCTAGAGAGCATAGCTACAGCTTGTACCTACCTATAAGCACTACTATCGTAACTATTGATCATTAAGCTCTTCTAAATGGGAGTAAGGAATATAGGAGTGTGATACACTACAGTACCTGGTAGGCCTTAGAGCAGCCTCAATATTTCATATTCTATTCCAGTGCCTGTATGCTAATTATACCAAAATCAAAACCATGGCCAGAGTTAGCTAGATGTCCCTATGACTGATTAGCTATATATAGTTCAACCCAAACCTCAAGCTTGAAAGCCCCACAGGCTAATATGATTTATTAGATTCGATATCTGGTAGATTTACTAATCTGAACCAGGAAATAATCAAGTACTAATCGACAGTTACACAAACGAACACTGCAACTAGATCTATAGATCTAGATCAACATACTTGCCTTTCGGATGCTTGACATTGTTCAATATCCGGTGTAATATGGTCTTTGTTAGTCTCCTGTCTACACAAAGCTTACAAGTGTTTTCATCCCTAGTATTAGGACGTCTGGAATGTCATTTTATATTCCCTAATATGTAAGGCGTGTGGTATTTCGGTGCCAAGCGGTGTTGGCCGAATGGCTGGTTGTCAGCTGCGTGCCAAGGCGCCAAGGCAGCGACGTCATCTGTTCGCCGGCACGCCTGACAACAGCTCAAGCTAGACAGCACTCACGCGACTTGGACTTGCCGTACTTGACTCGACTCTCTGCAGCGCCGGATTCCAGCAGACCTATTTTTACCTCCTGTTTGGTCGCACGATGGGTATCGTCCTCTCAGGACAAGTCTTCTGTTTTGTTTCTTCGAACTTACCTTAGTCTCTGGTCCAGCGATAGAGCTAAGCACGGTCAAGCTCACGACACGATGGGGCTCTACGATTACGCATATTCCGTGCTTTTGACGCATGGTGGTGGAAATGGGCTGGATAGCTGTGGCGATGGACGGGACTTTACTGACCCGCGGAGCGGGACCACGGACCTAGTTACACAACTCACGATATCTGTCGCAATGGGAATGTCGGCTTTCCTATCGTTCTGTGTGCTTCGCCCTCGATGGAATACTCTTTACGGTGCACGGAAGGCCAGCCAGGCAGCAACACTGCCAGACCTTCCGACGAGTTTCTTTGGATGGATACCGGCTCTCTACAAAATCAGCGAGGAAGAAGTTCTCAGTGCCGCAGGGCTCGATGCCTACGTCTTTCTCGGGTTCTTCAAAATGTGCATGAAGATGATCTCGGTTTTCCTATTCTTTGGCTTATTTGTCGTATCGCCCCTCCATTGGAAGTACGAAGGCAAGAGCGGGTTCGATTTCAACCGGCCCGGGTCGCCAAACGATACCTGTGCCAACAATACCGCTCACTCATGGAATTCGAATGGCTTCTACAATGCTTTCAAGGACGACGACGATGAGGAGGGGCCCAAAATCCCTAAGAACACTGCTTGGTTGACTTCATACCTCGTCTTCGTTTACTTCTTCACTGGTGTTGCAGTATACTTTCTCTATGATCAAACAAAGAAGGTCGCCAATGTGCGTCAGAAATACCTGAGCCGACAAAGCACCATCACGGATCGTACAATCCGAGTATCTGGTGTTCCTGAACACCTACGAAACGAAAGCGGACTTAAGGATTTTATTGAAGGGCTTCGCATTGGCAAAGTCGAGAATGTTACTATTTGCCGGGATTGGAAAGAACTTGACAAGTTGATGGACACAAGAATGAAAGTTTTACGGAAACTTGAGAATGCTTGGATCGCCCCCAAAGGGCAAGATCCACGGGACCGTGTCGTTAAGTCGGGGTGGTTTGGTCTTTATGGAAAGAGCATCAATCCAATTGAACAATACACATCCATGTTGGAGGATCTTGATCGTCTTGTTCAAGAAACAAGGCAAAAGGAGTTCAAGCCGGTCCCCATGGCATTTGTTACTCTAGATTCGGTCGCAGCTGCAGTTAGTATATCTCAATCTTTTCGTTCTCGGATCTCGCTAAAATACACTGGTTAGCAAATGGCCGTACAAGCCCTTCTCGATCCTAACCCCCTCAGTCTTATCGCCAACCTGGCACCAGCGCCTCATGATATCGTTTGGCAGAATACGTACATATCCCGAGGGCAGAGAATCATCAGGACATGGATAATCACAATACTCATCGGGATCCTGACGATATTTTGGTTCTTACCTGTCGGCACGCTCGCCGGGCTGTTGAACATCAAATCAATCCATCGGGTTTGGCCGTGGCTTGCTGATGTTCTCGCCAGTAACCAACTTGTGAGCTCACTTGTTCAAAACACACTACCGACAGCCAGTTTGACACTATTGAACGTTGCTGTACCCTATCTCTATGACTGTAAGTTGTGCTATTCTACACCACCTCCGCAAAGTTTACTAACAAAGCCAAGGGCTCTCGACACTTCAAGGAATGATATCACAAGCCGACGTCGAGCGCTCAGTAGTCAGCAAAAACTTTTTCTTCACTTTTTTCAACCTTTTCTTTATTTTCACGGTTTTGTAGGTTCCCTTACAACATACTATGGTAATATCGCCCATTTGCTAACTATTGATTCTAGCGGCACCGTTTCTGATATGTATAACGTGCTAAAAGACTCGCTGAAAGATTCGACTACGATTGCATATCGCCTTGCGAAGTCATTGGGCAGTTTCGCTCCGTTTTATACAAACCTCATCGCTCTACAGGGCATTGGAATGTTTCCGTTTAGGCTACTAGAGTTCGGTACTGTAGCTCTATATGTGGCATCGAGACCGCGAACACCGAGAGATCACGCTGACTTAAACTCACCTCCTACTTTCCAATACGGATTTTTCCTCCCACAACCGATTCTCGTTTTAATACTATGCCTTGTGTATAGTCTACTTGAGGCTGGAACCGTGATGCTCGGATTTGGCCTAATATACTTTAGCTTGGGATATTTCACTTACAAATACCAGCTACTGTACGGTATGTGATAACCCCTCCGCCTCAATTTGTTCAATATCAGCTGACTGGAGACATAGCAATGGACAATCCTCGCCACGCGACGGGAAAAGCCTGGCCGATGATTGTCTACAGGGTATTCATCGGTCTGCTTCTATTCCAGGGGTCTATGGCAGCCTTACTATCACTCCAAGGCGCTATCGTCCGAGGGCTTTTGATTCTTCCCCTTCTAGTTACAACAATTTGGACATGGTGGTTCTTCCGGAAATCGTTTTCACCATTGATGTCCTACATTGCGCTTAAGAGTTTACATGATCCCGAATATACACGAAGGGAGGGCAATCTTATCGACATCGAAACGGAAACCGTCGACGAGAGCCGGGAGATGGGGAGCAGATTCGTAAACCCCAATTTAATAGCCGAGTAAGTAGTTTTCTAAACAAAGTGTAGGTGTTCCCGAAGATTACTAACAAATCGTCATAGACTACAAGGCCTATGGTTACACAGTGGTATTGGTGCCGGAATTGCCGCCCTCCCTGGGATTACAGGGGTGCTACCGGTGATATCTAGCCCAGCTGGCCACGTTTAATAGACTACGGGTTTCAACACCAGAAGAAGCATTTGACGGCGCTTTTTTTATCATTGCTCTGTATGTTGGTGCATTATGTTCTAGGCATAGACTCTTGGTTTACATGGGACTGTACATTTACAAAGGCATACCCGCGACTTGAGCATTTTGGGGGATGAGTAATATGTTTTACGCACAAGTAGTTGTGCTCTGTATTAATTACTATATGAGTTTGGTTAGGGGAGGCTTAATTTATAAATTTGATTTGTTTCCTTATACGCAGTCAGCTAACAAACAGTTATGGGGGCTACTACCTATAACTTGATAGAGGTTTACTCGTCTCGGTCCGCGGTACCGGGTTGTCACCTTTGGAAATTTGCTATTATTGTGGTCGATACAGACCGTAGTCTTCCTATTGGTTAGATACTTTACGTAGTGAGAATTCCACCGCAAATTCCGAGTCTTTGGAGACGCGCTTCCGAGTTCATGAGGCGTCGTATACGACAAGACCAGTGAAGCTGCGTGCTCACACTGTGATAGTTGGATTCAGTGAGGTATCAACATACCTTAAGACTTACATATTATAGTTTGATTCGGGGGTTTAACATTCTGCCCGCAGCTTTTAAGAAACGGCTTAGGCATACACGTATGCCAATACTGTGCCGCAGTTGAATATTGATATCCTAGCTATCCGAACAGAGTCGACCTATAGCCGCGAGGCGCTCAAGACCAAACATCATGGCTGCGTAGGTGAGGAAATCCCACACGCCACTTGTGTTGCTAGGAAGTGATACTGCACAGAGTCGACATTGCATTGGAACCAAATTAAATTACAGCACAACTAAGATATTATACATCGCCCATATGCTATGCCCTCGAGCTCTAACATGCCACTCCTATATATACATACACCTCTAGCACACTTTTGGACAAGCTGTTAGGATAGCTATATCCTTCAAAAGAATTTAAAAGATGTCGGTCACAATAGAGGCACGCCTGAAACCCGACTATTCAGGCCCTCTCCGAGACACAATCCCGGCTCTACGAGACTTGGTCACAGGAAATTGCGAGACTCTCTCAAAAGGACAAACAATTGATGGCGGAGGCAAGTATTAATATTACATGTTTGGTTATAATATGACAATTATAACAAACTGGGGCTGATACGAGACCGTCCTGTGCTTGCAGACATCGTAGGTACCCTTGCTGAAAAAGTCGAGCGGCTCGATGTGAGCGATACATCCGAAACCGACAGTTTTGAAGGGGTGGCAACATCAACCGCTATAATACGAGTACACCCGTACAAGTATTTCAAGTCACTGCCACGAACAATCAAAATACCCATGGAAAATGAGACTGGGGACTGTTGTCCAACAGTTCTGATGCATGAACTACCTTCAGTTCATTTGGCCGCCTCGTGGGACCAACTCTTTTTCGAACCGGACATCAAACCAACTCTGCTAAGATTTGTAACATCTATATGTAAGTCCTCGTATGATCTGATATCATGATGGCACAATGATCATCGGAATAGAATCTAGAATTTTGTATATCGTTATCCACATTCGAGAAGGCTGCCCGATGCTGACAGGGTTAATATGTACGTTGGAAATAAAAGTGACCTTTTCGGATCGAGGGGTCAGTCTAGACTGCGTGTCTTGGAATAGAATCATCCTCCTCTATGGTGGTGCAGGCTCCGGAAAAACGACACTTTGCCGCGCCTTAGCCCAGAAAATTGCCATGCGGTCCTTCTCAAGATTCAACCGAACGGTCTTATTGGAGATTAACACGAAAACATTGCTGTCGAGGTGGTTTACAGAGAGCAGCAAACTAGTGGACGCGCTGTTCGATTGGATCCACACCCAGACAGGGTCCGCACCAGATAATTTCTTTTGCATCATGATAGGTAAGAAATCGTCCGACGGCCGAGCGAGAAGTGGGGGGTGGCGACTATGCCTGTAACGTACTTGCTAATCCGACCCCCGGCTGGGATGGTCTGACCCACCGAATAGACGAAGTGGAATCCATTGCTTCTTCTCGAAAGGCAGCGGCTTCTGCTAATGAACCAGCTGACGCAATTCGGATAGTTAACTCGCTCCTGACATCTCTAGATAGGCTAAAATGCCGCCGGAACGTCTTAATATTGACAACATCAAACTTGCTTGAGGTGATAGATACCGCTTTTCTCGACAGGGTAGACCTGTGTCAGCATGTGTCAGCTCCTTCAGTGGTAGCCACATATAGCATCTTTCTCAGTTGCATGAAAGAGCTGATCCGGTGTGGTATCATAATTCCTGAAAACAAAGAGGTGTGTATACGCCCAAACCGAAGAAGCAAACCTCTCCAACCGCTCCCAAGCTTCCCATGCGGCCATTATCATAATTTTGGACTCTTTAAGCGAAGGTTGAGCTACAAGGAAACGTTTTATGAGGCTGTTGGTGTTTCAGTCACTGATCTTTTTCTCTCGACTTCAGGCACTGTATGACTACAAAATGGCTAGCGTTTTTAAAAATGTTCGGCCGGAGTTGCCGTCGTCGAAGCTACTTAGTCTGGCTGAACAAGCGAAGGGCCTAAGTGGCCGTGCATTAAGACGAGTACCCTTGCTTATGCATGCAGCCTCCTTCGAGGACGAGTCCTTGAGCCTGTCGAGCGCCTTGGATGCTATGCGTCTTGTTGTCGAGACAGAAAAGAGGTCTGCTCGATTGGCTGCGGTTATTGACAGGGAGGTTAATCCCACATAATAAGTTCTATACCAGCCAGCGTTATTATTCGCAGGAGCGAGGAGGTTACAGTTGTAAATTGTTAGTAGAGCTCTCACAACTGATAGAGAGGAATCCTGTTTTAGTCGCCGAAACCAATCCATTTTTTGATCGAAACAGGCCGATAAAATCTCCTATTTTGTTACCCAGAAGCAGCTGCGCTGGATGGCTGAACCGGCTGCATTCTGGGCACCCCACATTATGTTACCAATATCCTAACCAGTCTGTCAGGTGAGGACAAGCGTTTTTCTCTTTTGAACGGATGTGGAATAGTTCAATATCAGTACACTAGTATTGTCCGTGGCCCTGTCATGATTTGGTAACAACAAGAACAATCATTTCCCTCGAAAAGGCGTCGGGGCTGGCTAGACCGACTATCATGCGCTAAGGACCGTTGTGTTTGTTGGATTTTGAAATGAGGCGTGAACCAGACTGCCGGATCACTTACCAGGTGCCTAATTGCGAGCCCGGTTTTCTGAGAGGGGTTATCAGAAAGGCTAAGATATCTTGGTAAAGCAGCTAGGCCTAAGTACATGTATGTACTTTACGCACATAGCTAGGATCGAAGTGATCAGAGGAATTCCTCCCATGCATGTCCTTTGGGCTGTGATCGATCGATATCAGAGGTTAACTGACTGTACTTGAAGTGCAATTGTGAGCAGCAGAAGTTACAGAGTAGGTAACCCGACCGTATCTAACGTTTTTGCCTTTTTCGAACCGCGAGTTACTCGGCATGCGCTTACTGGAATACTCCCTTCTATTCAAAGACTATCTTCCTCGCTCGGCAAAACCAGGGTATACCTATTGCTGGTGGAGTCGATCATGCTTGAGCTTGTCGAGAAATAGCGCAAGCTTCGGTGCCGGGAATCCCCTGCAGTTCTCCGCCCCCTTGTCCCTCCGGCTTTTTAAGTAAATCATGCGACGCTACGTTGCGGCACAAGATATCGTCCGGTCCCAGTTCTTGTCCAGCAAAACTTCCACCTGGGACGTTTTAAAGTATATGATGTTCCAGTGACCCAGGCTGCATGTTGATTCTGAGTACAGGCACCCTCCAGATGCACCGAAAATCCTCCATTCTTTGGTAGCGAACAATGCATAGCTATGCACAGCTCAGGCATACATGACATAAATCGCTAGGCTTACAGGTACGTACATAAATGTACAGGAGGCCCTGTTGCATTTTGTACAATTTTAGATTTTTTTGGCCCGTGATATCCCGTAATGCGTTCGCAAAGTTATTGCATTGTGGGTAGCGAACGGTCCTCGAAGCATCTGGTCGGTCCACAATTCGCCCGCCCCTTCCATGAAACAGCCTATAATTAGGCGTCTAGGCCATGATGGTGGAGTGCAATACACTTCACTCTCGTCGACATATTCCTAATCGGGATATAAAAAGGCCCAAATGGGAATGCTAGCACCACCGACAAGGCAAATGGGCGGCAAAGCTCCCTATTTCTTGTTGGAGAGATGTCTGTTATAGAATCACAGTCTCTTTTCGTCCCGTCACCTGTCGACGGTTTGGAATTGGCTGGACCGGTTAAAACAGCCCAAGAGGGTTACTCGATTTTAATCCGTCTACTAGAAATTTAGAAATGCTTGCGTCCGCAGCTGGGTTTTTCGCGCTTCATAACGACGGAGGCACCCCAGCTCGACGGAAAATATGCCACCATACATAGGTGCTATTCTAGTCATTAATGCCTCTAATTCGGATATGTATTGCCATAGCCAAGACACGGGACAGGGCAATTCCCGACAATTCTTACTAGATGTCGTGGTCCAAAACTCCTGAGACCCAAGATTCATTGATTTTCTCGTCGATGCATGTCAAACGAAAATTGAGGCTATCGTAATGCATACTATTATTTTGTATAAGACGTCTTTTTATTATTGCTATTGAATGAAACTAGCCGTCCCATGCAGCTACGGAAACGCCCCTGCCCTCGTTAGGTCGACGTCTCGAAATCAATCGCCCCACCACACACGAGGTACCCCAGTTGTTTCACGGTACCAAGGGTGGAGCTCTAGAGTATATTGCGGTCAACGGTTGTACTATCCGCCCAGTCACCGACATCATGTCGACGCCAATCACAAGGTTTACGATGTTGGATTACACACCTTATTTCGATCTAGGACCACCTCATATGCACGAGGGTCGAAATGTCTTGATAAGTTCCACAAGAAATTGGCATAATCCCATACAATCATGAGCATGAGCACGTACCCCCCCTCTCTCTCCTTCGGACGACTAGCTAGTCGAGTTACGCTGTACGGGGCAAAGGTTTTGAGCTTGGCGGGCGTTAGCCTCCCTCGCTCGGGAGGAGACGTAACAACGTGATTGTATGTTGCTGACGGAGTTGCCGCTGCTTGCTTGTATGCCAGGACCTATTACTGACGTAGCCGTAAAGTTGTAATCTGTGCCACTTGGGCTAAATCCAGGCCAGAGATAGGCAAAGTCGCGCGGGAAAGCTTTCAGCTACGGTTTCGGACATAAATGTTGGAAAGTCTATAAAGGCAAGTTGGAATCTAGACATTCTTGATTCAATTGTTCAAATCGTCCCCAAACTAATCGCGATACCGCATGCTAAATCTCTTTTTCTACAACTTATATGTTATAACTTCCAAGCTTTTTTTTTTTTCTCTTTTACTTTTTTTTCTTCTTTTCTTCTTTTTTTCTCTCTTGAGCTTGATTCCTTTCCAACTTTAGAGATCAAGTGTTTTTTTTTTTTTTTTTTTTTTTTTTTTAATCTCTAGCGTCGAAGTCCAAGCAGCTGGTTTACGAGACAAATCTATCGTTGCAACAGCCGTACATACAGTACTCGAAGATTAACTACGAGTCTCGACGGATCCAACGGTACTCATTCTTTCCATATACATCCGTCAGCTGGCAACAGCTGCATCCCAAATTACCAAAATTTCCTCCCTATACCTCCCACAGCACTCCTTCGCTGTGATGGAGGAGCGATCACAGTGTCGGTATGTCTGGAAGCGATACAGATGCGGAGGGAAATTTCAATCCCAACAAGTTCATCACTGCTCTTACCACCCGATCAATGAACCATGCCCTAACGGCGTGGTAGATCACTATCAAGACATTGAGAAGGATTGTAGAGCTTGTGTCGCCATAGGGAGGGCGAATAAAAATATTCTTAACCTGCAGAAGGATATTGAGACGCGGAAGATGGCTCAGCCGTCTGACCCGGAGGCAATTAGTAAGCTTGAGGCTGCTGTGAGGGACCAAATGAGTAGTATATATGTGTGGGGATTGCAGGGACATGTTGATAGGTAGTTGGTGGGCCTTTATTGTATGTTCTTGGTTGCTTTGATATTAAACCACTAGGTTGTCGTTGAACGTTGCTGACTCTCACAAGATATCACCTAGATAGGACTTAACAGTTCGAAGCAAATTTAAAGAAGACCTGTATAGCCATACTCCTGCACCTTAATACCGAGCTCGATACATATCGATATACCAACTTTACGGATACTCCTCATTCAGTCAAGGCTTCAAACCCCTCCGGATGGTACGAAAAGCGCGAACCATACACTAGGATTGTGATTTTAAGCCGATGGCGTCACTAGTGGATACTCTGGTACTAGAATTCGCTCATTTTACTTATTTATTTATTTATTGGACAAATTTGGGTAGATTTAGAGAGACATTGGAGGAATTATGCTACTATATTTGCCTTGCTGTCATTTAATCTTTTGATCTTGTCAGTTTTGCGGTTTGGGCTTCGTTTGGAATATTTTGGGATTTAAATACGGTCTTTATCGGTAGTTTCGAGTGTTTATATATTGTTTTAGAGTTATATTGTATTTGCTGTAGAACAGTTAACTTGGGCCATGTTTTGTTAGGCTTATTTACTACTTATTTCAAGGCTCCTAGGACGATTGGTTAGCAGTTGTAAGTTAATTTGAAATTTAATCAACGTAATATACTCCTGAAAGCGTACTTGTCTCATGTATAAACCAGACCCGACCTTGACTTGGAGGGCGTACATCAATATTACGTGTGCAAATCTTAGGTGCTAGAGTTGAACAATGTAGATCTATTACATTGACTTATTAAGTGCGAGGTTTTAGCTATGAAAATAGCTTGACCTCCAGCCCCATACTGCCGAGGTAATACCTACTATTTGATGCTTATGTTTCTCCTGAATCCTCAATGTCCCTTTAGTTTACGAAACATCCCGATGCGGGCACTTAGCTTGTTGCATTTTTGTTATAAGCCACATCATGGCGAGTGCTGTCAACCGCGCCACAGCAACCCACCAAACACAGTATCGATAAACTTTGGTGACAAACGCCCCTCCAAAACCGAAAAAAAGTTACAGCGTCCACACAGCACCCAAGCTCTCCCTCCACGTCAATAACCCCTATCACATCGCCATTTCCTCCACCATAACTTCAAAATCATACCTCCGAAATGGTACGGATAGTTCGCTACTAATGTACTTTACAATGGGATCTGTAAAAAGCTAACTGCTTTGTGCTTCTAGGCAAGCTTTAACCCTGTAAACATCTTTGGTGACGAGGTCACAGAGGAGAAGGGCGAGAATGCGCGTATGCTTTGCTATACCACCTGGGTTTCATCGGATCGGAAGCTTACTTTTGTTTCGAATAGGTCTTTCTGCTTTCGTTGGAGCTATCGGTACGGTTATTATCTCGATGGAGCTTGAGTAACGGTAGATGCTGACTCGTGGGGGTAGCTGTTGGCGATCTCGTCAAGTCGACATTAGGGCCTAAGGGCATGGACAAAATCTTGCAGTCAGCGTACGTTATCCTCGACCGGCCCTTTCAATTGGTTTCGAGAAGCTAATCAAGATGTCGAATCAGATCGACTGGCGAAATCACGGTTACAAACGACGGCGCCACTATCCTAAAGAGCATCGCCCTCGACAACGCCGCCGCTAAAGTTCTTGTCAACATCAGCAAGGTCCAGGATGATGAAGTTGGTGATGGAACAACATCTGTCTGCGTCCTGTCTGCCGAACTTCTACGTGAAGCCGAGAAGCTTATCGACCAGAAGATCCACCCGCAAACAATAATAGCTGGGTTTAGAACAGCTAAGGAGGCAGCTCTGAAGGCACTACAGAAGGCCGCCGTCGACCATGGATCAGACCCTGCAGCTTTCAGGGAGGATTTGTTGAGCATAGCTAGGACTACTTTGAGCTCGAAGGTTTTGAGCCAGGATAAGGAACACTTTGCGAAGATTGCTGTCGATGCCGTGTTGAGATTGAAGGGTAGCACGAATCTTACCAACATTCAGATTATCAAGAAGGCCGGTGGCAAATTGATCGACTCTTACTTGGATGAAGGGTTTATTTTGGATAAGAAGATCGGTGTTAACCAGCCCAAGAGGTTGGAGAAGGCCAAGATTTTGGTTGCGAATACGGCTATGGATACCGATAAGATCAAGATCTTCGGTGCCCGTGTTAAGGTCGATTCTACAGGCAAGCTCGCTGAGCTCGAAAGAGCAGAGAGGGTACGTATTGCGGCTGAATTTACACACATATATGGAAATTTTACGGTTTCGCTAACTCTCGAATAGGAAAAAATGAAGCAGAAGGTTGAGAAGATCAAGGCTCACGGAATCAACTGCTTTATCAACCGACAGCTCATCTACAACTGGCCCGAACAGCTATTTGCTGATGCCGGTATTGTTTCGATAGAGCATGCTGATTTCGATGGTATCGAACGTTTGGCTTTGGTAACTGGAGGTGAAATCGCATCTACTTTCGACCACCCCGAGAGTGTGAAGTTGGGACACTGTGACCTTATTGAGGAGGTTGTAATAGGAGAGGATACTCTCATCAAGTTCTCTGGGGTTGCTGCTGGTGAAGCTTGCACTATCGTTCTGCGTGGAGCTACGGAGCATCTTTTGGAGGAGGCTGATCGATCCCTACATGATGCCCTATCCGTTTTGTCGCAGACCGTCGTCGAGACAAGAACTGTTCTTGGTGGTGGCTGCTCTGAGATGTTGATGTCCAAGGCGGTCGACACCGAGGCTCAGAATGCGGATGGAAAGCATGCTTTGGCCATCGAAGCTTTCGCAAAGGCTTTGCGACAACTTCCAACCATTCTTGCGGATAACGCAGGATTCGACTCCAGCGAACTCGTAGCTAAGTTGAGGTCCGCAATTTATAGCGGCCATTCTAACTCGGGGTTGGATCTGATGACACCGGGCGGAAAGATTGCCGATATGCGTGACTTGGGCGTTGTAAGTTGCTCCTCCACATGTGTTTCAACAACATGCAACCCATCCCTCCCCCGTTCAAACACGATGCATAAAAGGACTCGTAAGCTAACAAAGGTGCTCTACAGATTGAAAGCTACAAGCTGAAGCGGGCTGTTGTGTCGTCAGCGTCTGAAGCTGCAGAGATGTTGTTACGGGTGGATAATATCATCAGGGCAGCACCAAGGAGAAGAGACCGAATGTAATGTCCGAGTAGAAGTATTTATTCCCCAGACTGATTGAATTTGTGTCGATCAAAAAAAGCATATGGTCCAAAATATGGCCAGGTTTTTTTTCTTCCCCGGCGTCAAGCATAGATGTAGGATAAAAGCTCAATATCAAGGATGCATCGATACACCTCGAGACAATCAATCACACACGTGCTTTTTTTCCCCCGTCACTGATCTTTTTTTCAGGTACCCGTAGCTCACCCGTTCGGGTCGCATGACAATGGCGGTTTAGCCAAATGTGCCGGACACCGGTTGTGGAATACCAAGTAGCAAGGTGCATCGAAGGCAATGGAAATTTATATTAGCCTGTCATGGCGGGCTCCAAGGTTACATGTTATGGAAAAACAATCTCCGTCCTCGCCTGACCGAACATGGCCTGGCTTAACGAAAAAGTGGGATTGTGGGGCGCTTTTGAATTACGCGGGAAAGAATGTCGAGCCGATAACTACTTGGAAACCCTCGGAGCACAAACATTTTATAGGGTTTGAAAAAATAAATGCAAGCCATGAAAGGAAAAAAATCCAAAAAAAAAAATCGTTTCGGTCAAGGTGCATTATTCCATGGCATACATAGGAATTTCATCATATTCCGGTGAGAATTCGAAGAGACGGACCACCGGACGATGAGAGGTTTAGGAAAGTCGTTTGCAGTTGGATATTCAACCCTATTGCGTGGGATCCACTCGTGATTGATGCCTGCTCTTTCAGACAGTGTATTATACAACAGCTACCTGGGCACTTGGTTAGACAGCACATTTAAACAGTTGCAAGCCGTTCCAACAGCTAATTGACGAAGGCCGTTAAAATCTCGCACATCATGTTGTACCACAGGGCGGCTGGCTGGGGGGGAAGCCGGACAAGGTAGTTTCTTCAGTAGCAGCAAAGACTGTTGGCCAGATTTCCACTCCTTTATCAGTGCATGGCTACTAACCATAAACCACTGGTCGTAAAGACAAACAAACATCTGATTCCTATACAGAGTAATCTGTACATGGTGGTATGTTCGGTTGATGATCTGGGTTTTTTTTTTCTTCTCATGCAGGCGGATGCATTAGTTAGCACACATCCAGTCCAGAGTGGTATATACTTTTTTTTTTTTTTTAACTTAGCTAGCTAGTATGGGAGAGGACCGTCGATAGAACCCCCCATCGTCTTAGCTGATCATGATTGCTAGCTGCTAGTTAGCGTTCGGTTAGTGAGGGAAGTTGGTGGGTTTGGAGACCAATCGAGCATCTGCATTGAGAGCGGCCGTACTAGTAGACTATCTCGAGGTCCCATGCTCGGCCCCATGTCTCTGGCCCATGCCCGCCACCAGCTGGCAGTACGTCTTTTTTTTTTCTTCCTTGCTCTCTCTTGCTCTTTTTTTATATTTTATTTTTTATTTTTATCATATTGTCTTCCCTGTCAGTATTTTACTAATTTGATATTTTATTTTACTCTACTCTAATTATCTAATACACTATACTATAATACTGCTGTTGTATCTACGAGACTACCAGCGAGTGGTTACTGAGTGTGTAATTGTGTTGTCTGCCACACAAAATAAGATTGGCAATCTTGACCCCGTTTCCGAGCCCTCGCACGTTTTCCCAGCGGACTTCCATTCCCATCCAAACCAAACCAAACCAAACCTCCTCACCCTCCTCCTCCTCCACCATCAAACACCTCCTCAACCTCCAAATCCGCCCTCCTCCTCCAACCTCTCCTATCGCTCTTCCGACCACCGAAATACCTACTCAACCACTGTCCTTACGACTCGGTGGCCTCACCGCTCTATCCTTTTCGGCTGGATGACGACTTGGACGGATGCTTCCTTCGGCGAAGCCTTCCATTAAAAAAAACCCATTCTGCTGACAACGCAAAATCAACCCGACACTCGAAAAAAAATAAAATAAAATAAAAAAGCTCCTGAAGGAACGCCTCGGGAATTCTCCCCAGGGGTCCCTGTAGGACTAAAAATCCCCCCACCATTCGCCATGAGAGCCTTATCGACAGTAGGCATGCGCCGGAGCGTGTCTTTAAATTTCATCATCACATTTTTCTTCTTTTTCACGGCTCTGTTGCAGGTCATCGGTGCTGAGAAGGTGGTTCGAAAGTCCGCGTATCCCGGAAACCCTGCCTCGAGGAATTCCGAAATCAATAAACAATTAGACGAAACCCTAGCGGAGAAGGAGACTCAGCAGGCGAAGGGACATATCATTCCACCGAGTTCTTATCAAGCTTCCGACAAAAGACGACGTTCGCTTGCCAAAGAAGATATTGAAAATGCAGGAAGCAGGGGCCCGTCTGTTGAGAGTTATGCTGGGGATGTTCCAAGTCATGTCAAACCCGAAGATTCGCTAGCGACAATGGCCAACCCGATTGTCAACCCCCCATCCACTCTTTTCGAACAACTGGAAAATAGCGCCCGACCCGTCGACCCATTTACTGGCACCACAAGGTCGCTGTCGGATTGGAAATTGGAGGACCTTTATCTCGCAATTACCATGAATGGAAATATTACAGCGGCAAGCCGGACGACTGGGGTTCCCCTTTGGAATGTTACGACTAGCCCTCTTTGGAATGTCACACGCCATGTCCAGATCGATGATGACAATGGCAATGATCTCGATTGGATAATTGAACCAGGTAACGGTGGAACCCTATATTCGCACTCCCATAGTAACGGTTTGCAAAAGGTAAGACCCCATTGTCCGACAAGCTTGCATATATATATATATATATGTATATAGATATCTATATATATGTGTGTGTATGCAAGTGTATGTGTGTGACGTCTAACTTTTTTTTTTTTTTTGTTTAAGGGTGCACTTCAATCTATGAAATACATCTGTGATCATTCGCCATATCTAGCCAGCAATGGAATGATCTTGCGAGGTTCTAAGGATACTGATATTTATACCATCAATCCATTGACCGGGAAGTTTCTATCCACCAGCAGCGGCAGCATCTCCAATGGGCTACCGGACAAGTGCATCAAGCGAACCAGACTTGAGGGCCTAGACGACGATGATGATGACGAAGAATGTACACCCCGCAAAGTTAGCCTTTCACGAACAGGTGAGACAATTGGACCCTCCAGTCTTAGTAACTCTCAGACTAACAACATTGCGTAGACTACACTGTCGACATCTCACACGAGATCAAAGGACAATTGTGGACTTTGCGCTACACTGAGTGGGGCATTGGCTCACAGAATGTTGACCTAGAGAAGCAGTACAAAACCAGCTTTGACAATAGATACTTTTTCCCTCTCCCGGGCGGTGTGCTTATCTATCGCGATATTGTTGAAGGTATGGCTATTTTCACAATAATCTTTCACAAAAAAATACCATTGTGTACTTGGAACAGTTGCGCTAACCTTATTACTATTACTTTTTACGACAAAGATGAACAAAAATTGATGGTGAGATATGAGGAAGCTGTTGCCCAAATATTCGACCTAGCTAGCAATGTCCACAATGAGGATCTCGTGCTCTTACCACATCCAAAAACTCCATCACAAGATCGTGGAAAACGGATCCTCGCTAGCCTAGAGGGTGGCGACGGTGTATTCGCCTTACCAGATTTATCGCAAGATGAACACGGCCTCTCGTCCGACGCAGCGATTCTCCCCAGCAATAAGTGGTACTCAATGGGGTTGAAGGAGCGCCGAGACGCTCTTAAAGGGAAACGTACCATCAAGGGCTTTCAACTCCGAGTTCCGGACACCCTTGAAGGACCCTCGTCCGACTCCAATACTTCACAACAATCCGGTTCACATGCCACTAGTGGTGACGTCCCAAGAGCCCGCGGAGAACCATTGAAGGAGAATACTGCTCTCCAAGTCATCGCCCTTGTTATTATGATGTCATTGATGTGGTTTGCCGGAAGGCATTCCACAGACCTCTCGTTGGCACTTCGCAGATTCCGCCAAAAGCTCCAATCGCCTTTGCAAAGTGACACGGCACGTCAGATACTAGACATCAGCCCCAACACTCCTATGATCAAAGAGACCTTCACGACTGAGGAGGTTCAACAACCAATCGCCCCAGAACCCGTCTCCGTACAAATTGAAACCGAGGTCAAAGATGTCCAAGTTGTCACCAAGGAAGAATTACCACCACAGCTTGCCGCGGAGATTGAGAATGAAGCGACCCCTGACGATTTTATTCTCGTTCCGGTTCCACAAATCGTTCCTCCCAACAACAAGAAAGTGGTAACCTTTGCCGATTCCAATGACGCCGATGCCAAAGAAGATCAGGAAGGAGGGTCCGATAACGAGGAACCAAACGACGGTGACAAGCCATCAGCACCATCTACTCCTAAAAAAGGTAGAAAACGTGGTGCCCGAGGGAACCGAAAGAGAAAGAAGAAGAACCAAGAAAACGAGGGTGAGGAGAAGAAACAAAACGTTAGCGAGCCCGAAGATCTTTCAGGAGGAAAGGCTGGAGGCTCAATAATCCGCAACCCCGAACTTTTACTCCTCGACGAAAACGGAAACGGCCAAGTCGCAGACGATCTTTTTGTTACCGATACCGTGTTAGGTTACGGAAGTCACGGAACTCGCGTCTTCAAAGGAAAGTTTGGCGATAGGGAAGTAGCCGTAAAGCGTCTTTTTATCGACTCTTACGATATCGCATCTCATGAGGTCAACCTGCTGCAGAAAGTTGATGATCACCCCAATGTCATCAGGTACTTCTGCCAAAAGCAGACAAACCTCTTCCTTTACATTGCCTTGGAGTTGTGCCCTGCTTCGCTGCATGACGTGTTCGAGGCCGCCCAGCACAAGCACATCCTAAAACTGATTCACCCCCCTGAAGTTCTAAGACAGATGACGATGGGTGTGCAGCACCTGCATAGCCTAAAAATCGTCCATCGCGATATCAAGCCGCAAAATATATTAGTTGCAGAGCCAAAGCGAAGCCTCCGGGATCCGTCTGAAATCAAACACCCGAAGATTTTAATATCCGACTTCGGACTTTGCAAAAAGCTTGAGGCCGACCAGAGCTCTTTCAGAGCGACTACGGCACATGCTGCAGGTACATCTGGCTGGCGTGCACCTGAACTCCTGATAGGTGAATCTGGTGACGCAACAATATCTAGCCTATCAGAGCATACCAACGGATCCACATCCGATTCGTCGGTACTTGATACTCTGACGAATAGGAGAGCCACACGAGCCATCGATATCTTTTCGTTGGGATGTGTCTTCTACTTCGTTCTTACAGGGGGTGGCCATCCTTTCGGCGACCGATACCTTCGAGAAGGAAATATCATCACTGGAAAGTTCAATCTTTCCGGCCTAGATGCGCTAGGCGATTCGGGTTACGAAGCTAGCGATCTAATCGCGAGCATGATCGCCCGAAACCCTAAAGCGAGACCCGATGCTACCACAGTTCTGACGCATCCGTTCTTCTGGCCTGCAGAGAAGAAGTTGAATTTCCTCCTTGATGTATCCGATCGCTTTGAGAAGGAAGAGAGAGATCCGCCGTCGCCTCTGCTGCAGCGACTCGAGAGCTACGCTAAGCCCACTTTCAACGGGGATTGGTATAAGAAACTGGACAAGGGATTGATTGACAATCTCGGGAAGCACAGGAAGTATCAGGGTGATAGGATGCTTGATCTTCTTCGGGCTCTTCGAAACAAGGTAAATACACATCAATTAGACCCCTTACTATTGAAGAAATGCTGATTTACATCTTTCCCAGAAACATCATTACCAAGACCTACCACCAGCTGTACAAGCAGCTGTTGGCCAGTTACCCGACGGCTACCTAAGCCACTTCACCTCCAAATTCCCAAACCTCCTCGTCAACATGTTTCACCTTGTGAGAGATGAAATTCAAGATGAAGCCATGTGGAGAACATACTTTACATCCTAAACCTCTACAATATTTCTCCCTCGCGGGAATCCTTTATGCAACGTATATATACTACTATGTTTCGATTACCAACATGACGGATTATTATCTTACAGAAGCCAGCGTGCATCGGGAAATATTTATTTTAAATCCCTTCAGTTTTTTTTTTCTTTGTCTTTCCTTTTGTTTGGGTTTTGGTATTTCCTGCATGGCGTTAGCATTGGAGTTGTGGTGTATTGGATATGCTTTTTTTTTTTTTATCTTTTTTCAGTCTCTACTTTAGTCCCACGATCGACGCAGGACAGGCGTCGGTGGGATTCACAAAAAAACATCTTTGGTCGTCGCTATCTTTTCTCTCCGTTATTTGACTTGATCTTTGTGTGCTTTTTTACAAAAAAAAATATTGGGAGCGCAACGGAACACTAAAAATATGGGGGGTATGTGGGATACATGGGACTCGGCCGGCCATTCGTTTACACACACCGCAATAAAGTAACCTTGGTTGTTAAATTCTTCGTTTTATCACCATGCACTAGTATTACTACTACTCATCATACTAGTTTTTTGTCTTCTTTTGCATACAGACTATATATTGTATATTGGATGGCTTTGTTGCTCAATCTGATTCTTCTTTTGATTTCAATGTCAGCATTTTCTTTACTTTACTCCCCCTTCCTATTTTCCGTCCGGGGCCTCAATCCCAATTTCTTTCGAAAGTTTTCTTTTGCCAGACGCCAGCAATTCTTATATTACCGTTTTACCTCATGCCTTATGAAATTTTTTTGATTATTTTCTTCTTCTTCTTCTTTCAAGATGTTTTTTTTAGTGTATCAGTTGTCGATTACCTATACTTATTTAGTTTCTAGTGATATAATCTAGAATAAAACATAAAAAAATCTAGAAGATTACAAAAAATAAAAATATATTACAATGTCAACGAGTTTTAATAGGCCAAGTTTCTTATGTCTAGATATTTTTGTTATATAGTACAGGACGGGACCGAATGGCCCTTGACCCTGCCCTTTGAGGCTCTGGAGGATGTTTTAATAAGACGTTGTAAAAACCGTGGTCTGCATTGCGTGGGGGTTAATTAATTACATTAATGCAGGCTAGTCACACACAAATCGGAGATGCTGCACAAGGTGGCACAGATACGCACACATGACAGTACATCGCGACGGCTATGTAGGGGGATTTCTTACCCCGTTTTATAAGGCGGGTATCCTTGTTTGTGTGTGCTTGAGGTGTGCATATGGTGGGGGTTTTCGTTTTTTTCTCTTTTAAATTTTTTACATTGTTTCCCCCACCCTCCCTGCTCACCCATACGCGGTTAATGGAGATTCGGTATTACTTACTTAGTTTTATATATATGTTTTCTATAGTTGTAGACTTTGCTCGGAAATGTTGCAGCTATGGTGGGTGTTTTGTGGTTTTTTCGGCCTTTTTTTTTTTCTTTTCTTTTCTTTTCTTTTTGATTAAGGGTATATAGAAGAAGAACAATCCTTTTACCTTGTTACTTCGAGCACAAGATCTATCATTACATAGGCCCCAGGCATTCGACAATGACCAGAATGTCTATAATTCCGTTCAGTTATAATATCAACCGGCCCGCGTTGCGTGTTGGAATCCGACCCCTGACCTCGGAAAAAGCTTGGCGTCGGCGGGCAAAAAGTCTGTGTAGCTCTGATCCCTGTCGCCGGGGAAACTAAACCGGTTTGGTGAGCATGGACCAAGACCTTTTTTTTCTTCGCATCTTTTTGAATCATACCGTCGACATCTATCAATTCTACTCTCCGCAGCACAAATCTTCGAAGACTTCAATCGACAGCGATGGCGACGTTAGTACCTCCCAAGAGTAAGCGCATAAAGCTTGCGGAACAGAAAAAGGTATTTATGCGATTCTGCGATCGAAGTAAACTACATTTTGCACTTACTGACGGTTTTGTTTTTTGATGTTGCGATTACTAGACGGCAGAGCAAGCAGAATTCGCAGAGATTCCCTCAGACCTTCCGGATATTCTGATCCAGTTCCGTGCTTCTGATACCGGCGAAAATGATAAAACACCGATTAAAATCCCCGGTGGGACCACTGTTAAGCAACTTGAGCTGCTGCTGAACGATTTACTCGGAACCGTATGTTCATTTCGCAAGCTCCTTACAAGTACTATATAAGCATAGATTCTCACTCTACTATATATGTATACATCGATCAGGCCGACGACCCACTCCCATACACCTTCTGCGTCGCCAAAAACAGCGCCGAAACAAATCTCGCGAACGTAATAGACATCACCGACGATGTCTACTCATCGGTCCTAAAACCGGGCCACAAAACAACCGAAGACCTCTTGACCGTTTTATACACCCCGCAAGCCATCTTCCGCGTCCGTCCCGTATCCAGATGTTCCTCGTCGATAGCGGGTCACGAACAGGCTATTTTGGCTGTATGTTTCTCGCCACAGAGTTCCAACCGTATGGTCACCGGTGGTGGGGATAATACCGCCAGGATATGGGATTGCGAAACGGAGACCCCGATGAGGACTTTGAAGGGACATACGGGTTGGATTCTTTGTGTGTCGTATTCTCCGTGTGCGAGGTATATAGTCACGGGGAGTTATGATAAGACGGTTCGTTTGTGGGATGCTAAAACTGGTGCTCCGTTGGGGGATGCGATGAAGGGACACTCCTCGTGGGTCACGGGATTGGCGTGGGAACCGTATCATCTCAGGACGGAGGAGGATTCGTTGAGGTTTGTGAGCTCGTCGAAGGATTGTACGGTTAGGGTTTGGGATGCGAAGTTGAGGAGGGTGGATATGGCTATGAGTGGGCATTCTGCTAGCGTTACTTGTGTTAGGTGGGGTGGGAATGGGTTTATTTATTCGGGGTCGCAGGACAAGTTGATTAAAGTGTGGGATGGGAAGGATGTAAGCTTTTCTTCTTCTTTGCTGTTTTCTTTGCGTTTATTTCTATTATGATGGATCCTAATGAGCGGGACGTCTACAGGGGAAACTACTGCACACTTTGAAGTCGCATTCGCACTGGGTAAACCATTTGGCGCTTTCGACGGATCACGTTCTACGTACCGGTTTCTACGATCATACTGGGAAATCGCCAGAGACATATGAGGAAAAGAAAAAACTGGCGAAGGAACGGTACGAGAAGGCGGCAACGATCGGTGGACAAATCATCGAACGTCTCGTCTCAGCCAGCGACGATTTCACAATGTACCTCTGGGAGCCCTCCAAGGATACAAAACCCATAAAGAGACTTTTGGGCCATCAAAAGCTAGTAAACCACGTTACCTTCTCGCCAGACGGGCGGTTGATTGCTTCGGCATCGTTCGATAACCATGTAAAGTTGTGGGACGCCAGAACCGGAGAGTTTTTGTCGAGCTTGAGAGGTCACGTTGGAGCGGTTTATCAGTGCGCTTTTTCTCCGGATTCGAGACTGTTGGTTAGTTCGAGCAAGGATACGACGTTGAAGGTGTGGGATGCCAGGAAAGGGAAGTTGGCGGTAGATTTGCCGGGTCATAAGGACGAAGTTTTTGCGGTGGATTGGAGTCCTGATGGGATGAGGGTTGGTAGTGGCGGGAAGGACAAAGCTGTGAGGTTGTGGAAGCACTAGCTACTTTCACTAGCTAAGAGAGCTCGGAGAGCTAGGAAAGCTAAGAAGGTGAAAAGGTGGGGGGTGGAGGGGCATAACCATTGGAGGGGAATGAGGGGGGGAAGAAAGCGTCGGCGGCTGGAGATGTCTGTTGGTTGGGTCTTTTTTTCTCTTGTGTGTCTTGAAAGAAAAGTTGGATGTCTCTTGGAATATATTGTGGGCGTCGATATCGATCGATATCTTTTTTTTTATATCGGTACCTCTGGAGTTACATAATTTTATGGCTTATGTCTTACCTTTTTTTTTTTTTTTTTTTTTTTTTGCCTTTTTTTACTTGGCCAGGCAGCTGAAGTCGAGGGGTCCAAATGTGAATGTGAATGCAAAGTGGAGGCGAAAGAGCCCGATTGTGGCCTGACCGGGGTTCGGAATCCCCACAGCGCACGGCACCACTGTTTCGCCTGGGCACGTTGGCCTCGAATGCGGATGCACCCCTGATACATTATAATTATTATTGTATCTTGGACATCGGAGCATGTGAGAGCAATTGGGTCGTTAAATGTGGTTAAGGTGTAGAGAGGAGAGAGCTATTAAGCTCGCGAACACTGTCCTTTCCCTTTTGAATTCTCTCTTTCGCTCCCCCCTCTTTTTCTTTTATTCTTCGGGCCTCACTTATTACCGAAGGGATCGCATTGTCACTTGTATTTTATACATCCTCCTTCTTTTACATAATCTTGCGACCAGGCGCGCAGTCCTCCCAATCCTGGAAAACAAACCAGTTCCTCAACCACAAAACGTTAATTAGTTACAAACTCCACGCGATCCATACACCCCAAATTTAAAAAAAAGAAGCCCACATGCCAAAACACCACCACCTCCACCACCGTCAACTCCCAATGTCGCGCAACCGTCCAATAACCTACATCGCCATCATCGCGGCGTTCATATTCTTCTATTCTTATCTGCTGTTCCCGTCGTCGTCGGCACGGGGTGCGTCGCCGTATAGTTCGCCTGAACAGAGTTATTCTTCTGGGTCTTCTGGGTCTTCGGGGTCATGGGGGAAGGGCAAGGGGGATGGTGGTGATGCGGGGAGTGGGAGTGGGGTGTTTAAGACGCCGGCGATACATGCGCCTGGGGAGGTTATTATGCCGAAGCTGGGGAATGAGACTATTAAGTATGGATGGATGCTTGTATGGGTGATGTTTTATTATGGGGGTTTGAGGACTGATTGATGGCTTTTTTGTTTTTTGTGTAGGCAGGAGTTGGGAAGGGCTTCGTGGAAGGTGATTATTATATCATGCATTTGTTTTTTGTTATCTCCAAATTGGGGGATCTGGGGGAAGAAGAAAACAGAAGCTGATTCTTTGAATGTCGTTTCTTAGCTATTACACACGATGCTGGCACGGTTCCCCGAGAAGCCGACGTTGGACGAACGAGAGGCTTTGAAGTCGTATCTTTATCTCTTTGGGAGGTTATATCCTTGGTAAGATGGCTTCATATATTCACCAGTACATATAATTCTTCACAGCTAACACCATCTTTCACAAACCAGCGGCGAATGGTACATACACCCTCCCTTTCCATAACGAACCCCTCCCTCAAATATAATACACCAATACCATTCTAACATATAAATTATCTTAACAAACCGGAACAGCGCAACCCACTTCCGCCTGCTCCTCCAAAAATACCCCCCGCAGACATCATCCAGAGACGCAGCCTCGCAGTGGGGTTGCGTGGTCCACAACGCCGTCAACGAACGTTTGAGGAAACCGATGTTCGATTGCGGTACCATTGCCGATAAGTACCACTGCGGGTGCGCAGAGGAAGATGAGAAGAAGAGGAAGTTGGAGGAAGGAGGACAGCAACAAGGGGAAGGTGGTGGTGGTGAGGGGATCGCGGAGGGATCAGGGTCTGAGTTGGTTAGGCAGAAGAAGGTTGTGGATAGGGATGAGGAGGAGGGGGAGATGAAGTTGGTTAAGGAGGGGTGAGTAATACCTACTTATTCATGTGGTGGATTTTGAAATGAAGGATGTGATGGGCTAATACTTTTATCTTTTTTGTTTGATGGGTTCTTTAGGTTGACAAGAGGTGGATGATTGTTTTTGTCTGTTAGTATTTGAAAGGGTAAATGTATTGTAGACACTGGTATGGCAGGTAAGTATTCGGACTAGCTTTGTGCATACGGACTCGTATTTTTGTCTTGATTTCTTTGGCGAGCCCTTCTTTTTTTTTTATTTCCTCGACCGGGAGGAAGGGAAGAGGGGTTAGATGTATTTATATCCATGGCTACAGCTTTTTGAATATAATTGCCTTCCTTTAGTATCTATACTACAGATATTAGTGAAATTAGTGTCGATGATACATGCTCCGAGATAGCTATCGAAAGATATAATTTGAGCAATATCACCACTGAAAGTCATAGATCTAGATCTAGAAGTAGATATAAAATAGATAAAATATAAATCGTATATCAAAAAATTAAATATAAATGAATATATGTGATAATATAGGATATAGATAGAGATGGAGAGAGATATATAAATAGAGATATGATCCGGTGAGGGAAATAAAAAAAAGTTCAAAGAATAAGAACCCTGAACTCCCGCTTTGAATTCCATTTTTGTTTCATCATGCCATGATCCAAAAAAAAAAAAAAAAAATATGAGAAAGAAAAAGGAAAGAGGACAAAATGAAAAAGAAGCCTGTATCAAACCAAGGCCCCTACCATCGAATTATACCGTTCGTTGTTTCCGCCAATAGGAAGTGAAAAAAGAAGAAGGGGAACCAAGAAAGAGAACAAGAGAAACGAATCGAACTCGCTATGCGCAATGAACAAAGATGGAAATTAAAAAAAAAAAAAAAAATTGTTGAAACATATGATATATAAGGCAAAGGGTAAAGAGGAGGTCGCTCAAGTAGAAAAAAAAAAGAGAGAATTTGCTAAACAGGAAAGAGGAGAAGAAAAAAAGGCAACCTCCATTAAGTATATCAACTCCGTGAGTGAGGGGAAAAAAAAAGTGGAATATGCAAATGCAATCATCCAATGTAGAATTATGCATTCCGAAACATATGCATGAGACGGATGAAGGAAATATATATATATAAACAGGTGAAAAGCAAGAAGTGGAAAATTAAACTTTTGTTTAAATAAGAAAGTAGCGGAAGTTGGAAAGAAAGTGTAGAAATACCGGCCGCATGGATCGGTATAAGTTAAGAGAATCGAAAAAAGGGTATAGGGTTTAGAAATGGCCATAATTTGGCCCTGCCAGGAGAGGACTTAGTGGTGGCATTGGGGGTAGCAACTCAACTTCTCGAGGTTGAGAAGTTCGCTCAGCAGATCGAGCTCTCTGCTGCCCTTGCTTTGGCTTTGGTGACGCCGTAACATTATGAGAAGCATTTCTTGAGCTCCCTGTCAGGGGTTGTCGAGGGGGGATAGGCTCTGTTGAAGCATGAATAGGACCCTGACGAATCCTTGGCGAGTCCGTAGGGAGAGGAGGAATTCCTGGAGAATGCAATGAAGCTTGCTGAGCTAGGATAGCAAGCTGTGAGACATCCACGCTGCGACGTTCCTTAGCTCGCATTCGGAATGACCCGATGAGTTCGTTGATGCGAGGGGACAATGGATCATGCTCTCTAGATTCCCGTGGAACTTGGCGAATCGTTGCACCCCCGGCCCCGAAAGAGGCATTTCCCGCCATGCTCGAAGTGCTGACGATCGACTCCGCGGAAGACAAGCGGCGATGGTGTTTGATCGTGGAAGGGGTGGGTGGAGATGGCCAGTCGATCTCCCGGCTGGCACGTTTCCGACCACGTTCAGGGTCAAACGCTGTATCAGGAGCATCGTGGATACCGGACATCCTCTTCCTGCTGCTCGATTTTCCAATAGTACTCGCCGAGGGTGAAGGCTCCCTGGGGGTCGGTAGGGGTGGAAGCGGGATATCCAACTCCTGGCTATTTCGACGATCGCTACGACCGTCATAGCTTCGTCCGTCCTGGCTACGCCCGCCATGGCTTCTCCCACCGTGACTACGCCCGTCGTTGCTCCTGATCCCCAAGCCCATCGGCTCATCCTTCCGGCTGCCCACGGCGGACCTCGAAGTCTCCGAACGAGTATCAAAGCTAACTCGCACCCCGCCAGCTGCCGCCATCTGCTCCTCGGCCCAACACCCGCCCCAGCAATCTGACCAACTTCCCACAAGCCAATGGAAAATGTACCTATCCATTTTCATGGTGCTACAGAAGATCATAGCCAAATTGGAGAGACCCATGCGGGTGACATCCTCAGCGAGTCGCACATTCGAGAGGTGGTTTGCTAAAAGTTGAAGTAAATAGTAATTTTGCGGTGGCAGGGCCGAAAGCATATCGACGAAAACCTGTGGTGGTTGCTTCGCATTGGTATTGTCGCGAACCTTTTCGTACAGGTCCTCTTGGAATTTAGGAGGCAGGATTGGTTCCGGAACTATTAGGTATCTTGAAGTCAGCGACTGTAGATTGTAAAGAAAATGTTTGGGCAATAAAAATTATATTGACTTACGTGAACGGATGAAACTCTTCAACAAGCTACTAGCAGTGTTGACATCATCTGGTGGGTCCTGGAACAAATCGAGATCGTGGTTGCGTGAAAATTCCTCTCGCATCTTATCCACTGCCGCTGTACTTCCAGGGACACGGTAGATACCCTGCTCTTTAGGCCCATGAACGTTGAGATACGATATTAGCCGGTAGGCCATGGCTGGCAGCCAATATGCAGAGGCATCAACACCAGGGACCAACTCCTTAGCAACTCTGGTTTTGATTGTCGCTTCCGGCAGTGGCATTCCGACAACGTCAATTGGAGGTTTCGAGGGGAATGTTCCAAAGCTTGCGGGTGCAAATACTGCCGACTTGGGGTTCTTTGAAAATTTGCCCCAAATGTTTTGTCCCTTGATAGACCATTTCTTGCTTTCGCTCTGGATGGCTGCTTTCGAAGCCTTTAATTTCGAAGTAATCCGCCCATCGGTAGAAGAAGACCGTTGCCCGGATCCCGAAGAGCTAGGAGGTTCGGACGGCCGTCTTTGTGTTTGCTGGTGTGGCATGGGAGGTGGTGGAGACGAGGGATTTGGAACCTCCCTAGGGGTTCGTGGATAATTGCCCATTGTCGGCGACTCCTTAGTTTTCGTTCTACCTCTTCCAAACTTTCCGAACCCAGAGTTGCTGGGAGTGGTCGCAGTCGCAGATTGTACCTCTGGCATATAGTATTCCCTCTCTTCGGGTTTTCGGATCATGAGTTTCGGCACGGCACCATCTTTCCTCCTTGGCTTCTGCAGCATATTCGGCTGCGAAGGCGATTTATTGGACCTCATATCGGATGGTTGTTCTTCTTTCATTCGACGACTGGAAGGTGTTGGTAGCGGAGGTGTGGATCGAGGGTCTTGGAGATAATAGTCGGGAATCTGGACGCTAGAAGAGGCCGCTGATGAATTTGAAGGGGCTCTGCTCCTTGATCGTTCTCGAATGACTTCGGACCTCTCCTTGGACCGGTGCCTTTCCCTCTCCCGTGAGGTAGAGGGCCGGGCCGGTAGATCCTTGTTGTGCTTTCCCATTGTAACGTTTGTTCCTCTCACTCTCAATCCTAATCTAGCCTATCACTTTAGAATCCAGGGTCCGATGATGACGACAAGGTGACTGGGGGGGTCGGTGGAGAAAGGGGTGCGAGAGAGAGGAAGAGGAGGAGGGAATGTCGAAGGAGAAAGAATCGCAGCTGGTGCGACGTGAAAAGGCGGCGGCGGTGTCGTCGTGATACAGGAGACCTGCTGTTGAGATGCCCAAAGGAGGAGGTTAGTGAGGATGGAAGGATAAAGGGAAGGATAATAGAACAGCGACGGTCGATAAAGGCGAGATAAAACAAAAATAAAAAGACGCACATACACATACACATGCGCCAGGCAATGCAATATGCGAAGAACAGCAAGAAAGAAAAAAGTGATATATATACTGAGGAAGTAGTATATATTGCGCGCAGGTATAAAAGGGAAGAAGGGGAATCGAGAAATCGAAAGTGTGAATAGGCACATCGGACTGACAAACGCAGGCTGACAGCAGCGGATACTCACAGCAACGGCAGGGGGGAAATGTTCAAAAAAAAAAAAAAAAAAAAAAAAAAAGGCGGGCTGCTATCTGGCAAGCTGCATTGTGGCCAGGGGAAAGTGGTGAGCTTGTCTTTGGATTGGCTGACAGGCGATGAATGAGGCCTCGTACCCCAGATGCAAACAATCCCAAATTCCCAGACCGCAAAAAATATAAGAAATAAGAAAAAACAAAAAGGAAATACGAAAAAGGGGAGCGATATTATTGTTATGCTTATTCTTCTTTTTTTCTTCCGACCTTGGGTACTTGGAGAAGGGATTTGTCGGTGGAGGGAAAAAAAAAAAAAAAAAAAAAAGAAGAGGAAAGTTATCAATTAACTAATGCGCCAGATAGAAAGGAGGGGTTAATTGGCAGGAGGATGGGCATAGATCGAGACGGGGTTAAGGTCAGATGCACCTGCTCGCAAGACAGGTCAAGAACCTTCTTTCGGTTTCCCACTACCCGCTAAGAAATGCGACTAGTTTATCTTTTCTGCTATCCACAATGCCAGATAGCTTAAAAGTAGCCGATCGAAGATGCTAAATGTATGTGCCTATGATTCCGATTGATATCATGGGGAACGGGAGGGGTAAATGCGGTCTTTTTCTTCTTCGCTTTCTTTTTGCGCAAGGACAGGAACGGCAGAAACGGGTAAGAGATGCTCTTTGGAGGATTATATTCACCTAATTTTTGCTAGTCCGGATCCGAGGGTATAAACGGGAGGAAAGGGAAAGAGGAGGGAAAAAAGGCAGAGGGAAGGGTCCGTGATGGGTATAGAATAGGATAGGGTCCTATCCTTGAAAACAGCCGATCCACCAGGGTCGAAAAGAATCCAGGGTCCGCAGAAGAACAAGAGCGAGAGCAGCAGCAAAGGCAAAAAAAGAGAGCAGGAACAAGAAAGGAATAGATGGGTATGTATGATGTATGATGTATGTAAAGAGCAAGCAGGGACGGGCGGAATAATCCTGGTAGCAAGGAAGAAGGGGGAAGAGCGGCCTGAGAGCAATCCGTGCTAGCGACAGCTAGTAACCATTACTAACAGCTAGTAAATCGAAGGGATTTGTTCGGTCGTTCGCTCGCTCGCTCGATCGAGAGAGAGTTCGGATTGAAAATTCAAGGGTGGGTCGGCAGGTATGTACCTTTCTTGATTGATCGATTGATCGAATATGTCGGAAATGATAGGTGGGTAAGTAAATAACAAGAGGCCAGATCGAAGGGGCAGGCCTGTTAGCTGTTAGGTTTGAATGGCGAGATGTATATATATAGATATATACATATATATATATCGTAGTATATTCTATTAGGTTGTTTTTCCTTTCGACTAGAGCATGAGAGTCGTGGTAGTAGTAGTAGCGGTGATAGTGGTGGTGGTAGCAATTATAGGCAGAGCATAACTATAAAATTTATAAAACTGTTGGAATGATCCTGCCACCTCGAACAGTCAAATCGATTGGTTCGGTTTCGGATTTTCTCGGTTTGTTCGAAGAAGAAAAAGGTTATCGAACAGGTCGGAATCAGGCCAGAGCATCGACTGCAGTAGAATAGATAAGTGTCTTTCGTCCCCGTTACTTTTCGGGATATAATAGCTGGGTACGGTTGATAATATTGACGACGATGGTTGTGTGGTTGGGTGTGGTTGGTGGTGGTGTGGTTGGTTGGCAGCAAGAATGTGGAGACCTGAAAAAGGAAAGAAAGAAAGAAAGAAAGAACGTAGGCCAGCGTCAAGGGAAACCTTTTTTTTCTCCTCTCGATCGAACGGACGGGGTCTTGGAGCTAGATATATAAGTCTGGGATATAAAAATTCTAGTTCGTTCGCGGGTTAGTTTGAGTATATCGGATTCGGGCTGTGCAGTTCGAGTCGAAAGAGCAGAATCCAGAAGAATCAGAAGAAGCATTACACGGAGGCTGCAAGTTTCACCAGCAAAGCAAGTAGGAATACCAGAACATGTAACTTAAGTATAACTATACTAAGAAGTAAGTCAGTTAGTCGAACACCGCTACTGCAAGCCAGCCAGAAGGAAAAGAAACGAGCGAGAGAGAAAAAAAACTGTTCCTGCACCAGACTATGCCACTCTCGAATGTGTACTTTACTTAGTCTGTATGAGTATGTAGCGTGCCTGTGCCTGTTCCTGTTCCTGTTCCTGTTCCTGTTCCTGTCCTGTGCCTTGTTCCCTGTTCCTGTGCTTGCGAGCTTGTTCCCGTTCCTGTCCAAGTTTCTTTTTTTTTTTTTGGTTCTCTTCTCGTTTGGTTGCCCTCGTTCGGTCTCAGATATTTTGGCATGGAACATTCGACCGAGAGATCATATCATGCTGGAGTATAGTAATAGCAGCAGTAGGTTTAAAACCTCATGCTGTTTTCAATATCAACGTTAAATGTATGTCTCGATCGGGTCTATGAACGAAAGAATGAAGAATCAACCAGCAAGCACTTCCCATTGGTCGGTCTTTCGTGCCTGGCGCTGCACGTAATCGATGTTGCAGAATTCAAAGGAGAACTATAGTACAAAGTATACTACAGTATCGTACCTGACCCGAATCGATGAAAATGTTAACGTCACCCACACACACCCCCCATTCCATCACTTTAGACGAACGGAGACTAGTTGACGGCCGGCTGGCTGACCGGGTCTGCATCTTGTTCTAATCCGCATGAGGGTCAGGTACGTATGCATGATACATCTGGTGATAATTGGTTGGTCAACCAGCTTCATCAACTGACCTGCCCATACCTCATACCCGCATACATACGTATGTACCTACATACACATCTACGTATGTAGTATGTAGTGTATATGTAGCGTACATGCACCAAATGCCCGAGCACGTACGTACGTACATACATCACATATGTACAGTACTACAGTACATAATCTTCATGCCTGCAAACTTTGCTGTCAAAAAAGAGTCAACAATGCAATTCTTTTTTTTTTTTTTTTTTTTTTTTTTTTTTGCCTCCCGAGGTTGCAAGACTGTTTTAGATATTATTGATTTTTTGGAGCTCGCATGCCACTGAATATACTTGTCTTGGAATTCAAAGACAATGAACCAGCCCGTCGCCTGCAAACGGCTGGGGAACCTTAAACGGTCCATTGGAACAGGCACCCGATCAGTTGACCTTTTATAATTTTCTACCCCGGAACTGTCACTTGTTCCGTGACCATTTTTATACCTTTTTGACACACTTTCGTATCGCTCTTGATATCTGGTCCGTACTTTTGGTACTGGTATTACTTTGTGAGCGGTGGACAACGTCCAATGTCCAACATCGATATCGATATATCACAGTCATGTCAAGAGCCTCGTTTCGTGGATATAATTACTTCCTCCTCGGATAAAATAGAATAGTCCTATTCTACTTTATTTTTTCTTTTCTTCTTCCCCACTTTGGAAAAAAAAAAAAAAAAAAAAAGAATCCCACCGCTCCAAACCGGCGAACCGCAAGCGCCAGCCCTACAGAAAATCCATACTTCTACTAACTAACCAGAACCTGCATGCATAGCAGGAGAAAAAAAGACTAGTATACTTCTTCAACCTGCCACAGGGGATGTTTCGTTTCAATTCCTGATCATCTTCCTTCTACTCCTTCTAGAAGGCGAAGGATTTATTTTTCTTTTACTATTTCTGTTTAGTTCATTAGTGCCACCGATGCATGCATGCATGTCTAATTGATGTTTTTTATATTTATATTTATATGTATACTTATTTATATTTGTATCGATCCGGGTGTCGTATCGTCTTTTACTATATCTGGACACACGGTATATATCATAATCATAATCGGATTAGTTATGATCGATATAAATATTATAGTTGTAGGAGTCAAAGAATCCAGGACCCTTGCATCCGACCGAGTTCCTCGATGTCTTGGATATTTATTTTTATATAGTCCTTCTTTCTTTTAAAAGTTAAAAAAAAAAGGAAGGATATAAAACGGTCGGTACATTCGGAGAAAAAAGAGCAAAAAAGAAAAGAAAAGAAAAGAAAGAAAGGGGAGCGAAGGGAAAGCTTAGCCTCAGCTATAAACCCCCCGTCGAGCTCGGGAATGATGATTTGTGTAGACGCACCGCCATGTTTTAGAACCGTGGCTTGCGCTTATAACGGTGGCTGATAATATACCGTCCCAACAGTGGGGTGGCTGGTGGGGAAGAAACATTTGGATGGAAACGAAATTGTATTGTCTATTTTACATGTATCCAGATGATTGTGTATCTTCAGTATCGATAATTGATCATTCCCATTCCCATTCTCATGGTTCTGAGCAGAAAGATCATGATCAATGAGGAAGACTGAACCAGAACGCCAAGTTTGTGCGGCAAACTTCCCGTTCGGTTTGGAACCAATCACATCGCTCTCGCCAATTGACAAAAAAAAAAAAAAATTTAAGCTTCTTTGCGACCAAAACTTTTTTTTTTTTCTTACACTCCCCCCCACAGCGACTCGATTCCATTAACTGTGCATTTTACCCTACTACCGTCATCGTTCATCGCCTATCTAACCCTTCACCATGGTCTCCTTTTCCTGCGAGGTACCACCTACCGTTCCCTTCTTCCTTTCCTTATGAATCCCTCTCGAGAAAAGAAACCAAAAAAAAACTAACAGGAAGCTTTTAAAAAGGCGTGTAACGAAACCCTCGCGAAAAAGAAACTCGACCAACATCGCGGTCGCTGTCGTCAAGCCGTCTTCACTTGTTTGGATTGTAATAATACCTTCTATGGGACATCGTATCGGGAACATACTGTAGGTTCATTCCATTCGTTTTTTTACTTTCTATTTTTGGACCTGGTTGAAGAGTCTAACGTGGGGAATACACATCATAGTCATGTATCTCCGAAGCACAGAAGTACGAGCGAACGGTATATAGAGGGGAGAAGAAGAAAGGGAAGAAAGGCGGTCAGCAGAACGGTGGTCAGCAGAACGGTGTCAATGGTGCTGCGAAGGTGGAGGTCGTGGCTCCCGCTCCCGTCGTAGAAGAGAAGGTTGAAGAAGAAGAAAAGAAAGTAGAAGAGCCGGCAGCTGAGGTAGAAGCGAAGGAGGAGAAACCAGACAACAAAAAGAAGGAGAAGAAAGATAAGAAAAAGAAGAGCAAGGATGCCGAGGCAGAGGAGGACGCTGCTATGGACGATGCCCCTGCAGTAGCTGAAGAGCCTGCTGCCGAAGAGAAGAAGAAGGATAAAAAGTCCAAGAAGGAGAAGAAGAGCAAAAAGGAACAGACCGAGGAGCAGGAACCCGAAACCAACGGTACTACTGAGGAAGTTGCACCAGTGGACGAGAAAGCTACAGAAGTCGAGGGAGAGTCCAAATCCACCGAGAAGAAGTCGAAGAAGGATAAGAAAGAAAAGAAGGACAAGAAGAACAAGAAGGAGACAGTGGAGGAACTCGAAACCAACGATACCACCGAGGACGTTACACAAGAGAAGACAACAGAAGCCGCAGAGGAGTCCAAGTCCGAAAAGAAGGAGAAAAAGAAGGAAAAGAAAGACAAGAAGGATAAGAAGTCTAAGAAGGATGCTGAGGAGGAGAAGCCTGAGGAAACACTGCCTTCCCTAGATAGCGTCATCATGGAAGACACGACCCCATACCCGAACGGCGTCGCACCCTACACATCCAAGAAACGCAAGCGCGATACCGCCGAACCCGAAGACACCCCAGCTCCTAAACAAGTCGTCATCGAGAAGGCTTCGGAAGCGCCGGCAGAGACATCAACAGCCGACGGAGGTGACTTCATCTCCTTCGCCGAAATCGAAGAGAAGGATGCTGAAGGGAAACCCAAAAGCAAGCTTCAGGAACGAAAGAGACCCATCACCGAAAAGGAAATCCAACGGGCCGAGCGGTTCAAGGCGAAAAAAGATAATTACGAACACGCTTACAAAACACTCAAGGCCGAGCTCGAAGCAAAGTCCGTCGGCTTAGGTGCGGAAATCCCAGGACTAAAGAAATCAAAGACGGGATCCAAGAGAAAGGCAATTGCGTCCGATGTTAGGAGCGTGGTCAGAGAAATCATGGCCAATCCGCTCGTGGAGGGGCTTACACAGAAGGAAGCCAAGCTTCTCAAGAAAAAACTACGGAGAGACGAACGTAAGAAGAGAGTTTTGGCAGCTACTGAGAAGGAAAGGGAGGCAAAAAAATCGGAGAAGGCATCCCCCAAAATCCTAAAAGACAAGCTGGACAAGTTGGAGAAAAAGATGGAGAAAGATAAGAAGAGACGCGAGAAGTTGGAGAAACAGGCGGAAAAGATTGCTCAGGCATCAGAGGACACCAAGAAGACAGAAGCTCCTGCTGCTGCTTCTGCGGAAGAGTAGAAGCTCTTATCGCAACTTAGTCGACCGCGTCGGCTTTTTCTTTTCTTTTCTTTTCTTTCCATTTCATTTGTTTTTTCATTGCGGGTGGAGTGTACTATAGGAAGAACACTTGTATCATACATCGCTATCATATCATATTTTCATTCTATCTCATTCGACGTCATTTCACCGTATTCCAAACACTTCCTTTCATTTCATTCTATTTCACCAACAGCTGCTGTACACGACAATCCGGCGGTCGTGGCAATGCCTAACATTGGCTAACGGCTCCAAGGAAACGACAAGCCGCCACTAATATCTCCGGTGCAGGTACCGCCCCAACATGCTTACCGTCAAGCAGAGCTACAGCTACCGGCCTCAGAGCTTATACTCCGAACATTGCTTTGGTCTGGGGTGGAGCTAGCGAGAATGCGGGGCGGCCAGATGGCAGGTTGGGGAATAATCAGCTCCGTCATCGGAGACGTCCAATTGAGGTCACAGCTGTCCAATAGCCTCCAGCACCGGCCCACCATCTCGAAAGCACTTTCCCGGCCGACGGCACCAGGGAAAAAAAGAGGCGAATCAGCGTCGTCAGAATTACAAAACCAAAGGATGAAGACGAGAGAATGTCGCACGATATCCTAGGTTTCCGGTGCACCCAAGGGATGCCTGGGTCTACCTAGGTTATATTAAGCCGAGTGGGTCGTCCGATTTTGATTTTTGTGTCCGGGCGTACGTAAATTTTTGGTGGGAGATCCGGAGAGAACGAGCGCGAGCGGCTTTTGCTCGACAGCGAGAGCGCTGCCATGTATAATATGTATATAAGGCTTCGACCGTCCTACCGAGCTCAGTGCCATTCAACTTTGCTCTCGGTACTCAGGACTCCAAGTTCCAAAGCTCCATCGGTTTTTATACGTAGAACAGCACGCCGAGATTTGCATCATTTCGCCGCAGGGGGGCCCTTGCAGAATCAATCGCTGCCATTACCACCGTCGCTTCTTTCGTCGAAGCTGCCCATTTTGAATCCGTTTCGATCGTGTCGGAACCCCGGTAATACCAATATCTTCACGGAAACAATGGTTTGGCCACCAGAACCAACCTCGGAGTTCGGTATGCAAAAATAGTACTGCATCTGCATATTATCTGCACACAATGGCTGATTGATGTTTTTTTTATGTTTTTATTTTACTATTAGACTGGAGCAAGATCGGGTTCTCTATCACCGAAGGTATGCATTGAATCTCCCTTCCAAGGATGCAGTCAAAACGGGGTGGGCTCAGAGAGGCAATTGCTGATAAAACGGGTGCCCCGCAGTCGCCGGCCATGTCGAGACCCACTACAGCAGGAAGGAGGGCAAGTGGACAGAACCCCAGTGGGTCACAGATCCGTACATCAAGATCCACGGGCTGGCTCCCGGCATGAACTATGGTATGTTCGCTCCAAAAATATATATCTCGGAGACGAGGATATTATAATTATCATGCAGATGGACTAACAGCGTCATCCAGGCCAACAGTGCTACGAAGGCCTTAAAGGTAGAGCCCTCGCCCGGAACCCGTCCAAGCAAATATCTTATTACATAGAAGTAAATACATATATTGACGATACCATGTCATGCATACAGCCTTCCGCCAAAAGGACGGCCAGATCCGTATCTTCAGGCCCGAGCAAAACGCCCTTCGCATGCAGCACTCCGCCTCCTTCATCTGCCTCCCCGAACCCCCCGTCGACCATTTCCTAAAATGCGTCCATCTCGCCGTCGCCAACAATGCAACCTACGTCCCACCGTACGGCCTGGGCGCCGGGATGTACATCCGACCGCTTCTCTTCGCCACCGGTGAACAATTGGGTCTTAACCCTCCGACCGACAAGTACACGCTCTTCGTCTACGTTATCCCCACGGGTGTTTACCACGGAACTCATCCTATTGATGCTTTGATCCTTGATGACTTTGATCGTGCGGCGCCGCAGGGGACGGGAAGTGCTAAGGTTGGAGGCAATTATGCTCCTGTGTTCAGACATGCTGAGAAGGCGAAGAATATGGGATACGGTATCACATTGCATTTGGATGCTAAGATAAGTTTCCCCTCCTCGTCCTCCTTGACTAAGTACTTGGTTATGGAGATGTAAAGGCTGACAGACTTAGCACAACAGAACTCATATCGAAGAATTCAGCACATCGGGCTTCATCGGTATGATCCATGAGAACAAGGAGACCGGGGAACCAGCGAAGATTGTCGTCCCACAGAGCAACAGCGTTATCAACAGTGTTACAGTGAACAGCTGTATGGAAATTGCAAAATTCTTCGGATGGAATGTTGAGTTCAGACCTGTAGGTTACCCGCCCCTCCTTCCGCCTTCCCATATTATATCACAATGTCGAACGAACTATTGTTGCTGATACATTCAAAAAACAAAGGTCCATTATGATGAACTATCCACATTCAACGAGGTTGTAGCTGCAGGCACTGCAGCTGCATTGGTTCCAATCAAGAGTATATCGCAGCTCAGCAAGAATGCGAAATTCGAGTACCTTACGGGAGACGAGCCTGGGTAAGTTTTTAATTACCCCTCCACCAACAGACAAGGAAAAAGAAGAAGAAAAGGGGGTCTGGCTGAGATACTAATCATTTTTTCACGAACAGCCCAATGATGAAGGAACTTGTCAGAGTGCTGAAGGGCGTCCAGCAAGGGAACGAGCCGGATACCTTCGGGTGGTGTCAACTTGTTTCGGATCCTAACGCAACCAGCAACGGTCATTCGCACGCCTGAAGATGACGTTTGAACAGTGTGTCTATGTGACCATCTTTCGCTTCCGACGGGCTCAGGTCAATAAAGGACCTTTTAGTGAATAATGGGTGTGGACGAACATGGAATCGAGGTGGCTTTAATTTTTTTTATGCAGGTGTATGTGTATGTACGATATGAGTGACGACGACCTTATTTTATTTCACATTGAGGTTTCCTCCTGGATATAGACAAAAATACTACTTATTCTTATCATATGGCCTCCGCGGTAAGAACATATCAGAGCAGATAGACGCAGATGCAGATACAGAAATAGCGCCGTGCATGCTATAACCCCTCCTCCTCCACAGCTCCTCCAGCCAACGACGCATACGCAGACGTGCATTCGTCCTGTCCGGAATAACTTCAAACGGCGGCACCGTTTCCTGCGTTGTTTATAAAAAGTGGCCTTTGTCCTTCCTCAATCAAAGCAGAAATCGTCCGCACTAAAAAAACCAACCACCCGGGAGAAAAACTTTTCCTGAACCATGTCTGCTTCCCTTCCTTCTTCTTCTTCTTCACTGGTCACATTCACAAACAAGCCGGAGGAGTTGTTTGTGGAGAAACATGTCAAGTATATCCAGTCTTTGGATACGGTATGTTCCCTTCTTATTACCCTGTACAAGGTACTACATATATATGTATCGTCACTGCTAACAGACCGGCGAACCGGGCAGTAGCGTAAAGATGAATTCGAATATTGGTTAACAGAGCATCTACGCCTGAGTAAGTTCTTCTACCCCGTCCCTACTTCCTTACTTCTTCTTCTCATGAAAACAGGCACTGATGATGCATGGCATCGATAGATGGCGTCTACTGGGGTCTCACCGCCCTCCACCTCATAAACCACCCCACCGCCCTCCCCCGCGACGAAACCATAAAATTCGTCAAAAGCTGCCAACACCCATCCGGTGGTTTCGGCGCCCACCCGGACCACGATGCACACCTCCTCTACACCCTCTCCGCGATTCAAATACTAGCTATGATAGATGCCCTCGATGCTGTCGATACGGCTGCGACGGTGACGTACGTCGCCGGGCTTCAGAAACCTTCGGGGGTGTTCGCTGGTGATGAGTGGGGGGAAGAGGATACTAGGTTTGTGTACACGGGTTTGCAGACTTTGAAGATCCTGGGGAGGTTGGATGCTGTGGATGTTGAGAAGGCGGTGGGGTTTGTGCTTGCTTGTCAGAATTATGATGGTGGGTTTGGGGTTGTGCCTGGGGCGGAGAGTCACAGTGGGCAGAGTATGTGGTCCCCTTCCTTATTATATATATATATATATATATATATATATCATGGGATATATTTGGGATATAGAGAGAGTAGTGCTAACTGAGATGGCTGTGGTGGGTTTAGTATTTACATGCCTCGGTGTACTAAGCTTGACGAATACACTTAATAGGCTATCACCTGCATCGCAAGAGCAATTGGCAGGATGGCTCGCCCAACGCCAACTTCCGAACGGCGGCCTCAACGGACGCCCGGAGAAGTTGGAAGATGTATGTTATAGCTGGTGGGTACTCTCCAGCCTGGCGATGCTGGGCAAACTCCACTGGATCGATCAGAATAAACTTGTGGGATGGATCCTGAGCTGTCAGGATGAAGTCAGAGGCGGGTTTGCAGATAGGAAAGGGAATGCTGTTGACGTTTTTCATACGGTGTTTGCGCTTTGTGGGCTGAGTCTTGTTGGGTGGGGGGGATTGAAGGAGGTTGATCCGGTTTAGTAAGTCTTTCTTGGTATTCGTTTATATGGTTTTTGGTGATTGAATGCTAACTGCTTGTTTCTTTCTGGGATAGTTGTATGCCAGTTGAGACTACCAAACGGTTGTTTGGGTCGAAGTGAAGTGAAATCGAATGAATGATACAGTTTGATATCGTGATATCCCGTGCTTCTCGAATATGAGATTGTTCCTCCCGTCCCCTTTCCTTCACCTCCGTGACATATTTTTATGCGTGGACTGCAGTACTATATACCTTCGTATCTCTTGAAGGTGTGAGTTCTTCTAAGTCTCTTTTTTCATTTTTTTGATTCTCTTGATATCTAATAACCCTCATATCGCGAAAAAAAACACACATGATAGAGGACTACAAATCGAGAGTAGAGCAAGTTATACAATCGTTTTTTGATTTTATAAGCCGGGTCAAATACCCCTTTCTCACCCATGCTGAAGATAAAAGGCAAGGGGTGGGAGAGATTTGATGCGATCCGACATGTTTATTTTTATATCACTTTGTGTCTTTATACTTTTAGATCAAAATGGATAGATTGAACGAATGAATGAATCTGATAATAGAACTATTGCTTTTGAGGTTTTTCTCTCTCTTCTCTCTTTTAGAGTATTAATCCCTTCTATAAACGCCTATTCAAAAAAAGAATCATGACCCGTCGCTATCGTAACCCTTTCGTAGTGTCGAAACGATACCTCCTATCGTACATAGATACATATAACCCTCCTCTACCCCCAATCCTGTGGGTAAAACCCTAGCTTAACGTCTGCGATTCTTATAACCATTAGATGAAGACCCCGAAGCAGCAGCATTCTTCTCATTCTTCCTCTGCTGTCTTTCATTCTTCTTAACCCTCTCCACCCTCTCAGCTCTACTCAAACTCCTAGGATTGGCATTAACATCCTGTTGTTTCCTCTCATCGACCTCAACAGCCCAATCATCCTCTCCACCTTTATTGCTACCCTTATACCCCCACTTGGGGACCCACTCTCCCGTAAGTTCATCATAAACCATCTTCCCATCCTTAGCCTTCGCAGCGATTCCCTTCTTCTTCGCGAATTTCTCCCAGGTGGTGAGTTCCTTCGCCTTGGGGACCGGTTTCTCACGGGGTAAGGTGGTGATCGGGTCCGGTAAGGTGGCGTAGACTCCGTCTTGGGTGGATTTTAGAGGGACGGTGGTCAGGATTTGGTTTATGAGGAGCTGGGCGGCGTCTCGTGCCGTCGAGTGCAGGGTTTGTTCGAGGGTTGAGGGATCCAGTGGTGGGAGGGGGTTGGAGTCGAAGGCGGCGAGGTGGCCCAGGTCGTAGGTTAGAGGGATTGGCTTTGTGACTGTGACGGGGCTGTGGGGGGTGTTAGTTCTGGTTGGTGGATTGGGGGGGTGTGGAGGAGGGATTACAGTCTTTGAGGCTCGTCGACCTCCATTTCTGTGGACATGGTTTGCTTCTTCTGTTTTTTTGTAGATGATATTTGAGAGGACAGTGATGGTGGAGCAGCTGTAGCTTGTATCGATGTCAATATCAATATCAATATCAATGTCAATATCAATGTCGACGGCGATGAGGTTGAAGTCGAAGAGAAGTCGAAGAGAAGCCGAAGAGAAAGCTGTCGCAAGAAAACCGACCTTTGGGGAATTTTTTTGCAGGGATCCGCCGCCAAAAAAAATCCGACCGAAAAAAAACCTAACAACATCCAACGCAGCTTCTTCAAAACCTTCCCGCTTGGAAACCCGACCTTTCGACGACAGGATCACGGGAATCGAATCGACCACGGTGACTTCTTTCTTATCCGGGAGGGTCAGGAACCGCAGAAGGAATCAGAGAAGGAGGGGGTCCGAGACATCGAAGGCAATGGGTGGTTTATAGCTCCGGATACTACGACACCGCCACCACCACCCCCACTATCGCGTATAAGAATCAGATACGATATCGACAACCGCAATGGCTTCCTCTGCCTGCTGGAGGTGCACCGGCCGTGCTCTCCTCCAATCCTCCACCCGTTCACGATCATGTTCTGCTACTCGTCTCGCCCGTCCGGCAATCCTCTCGTCTTCCTCCTCGTCGTCGTCGACAACCGTGGACGCACGGTCATTCCACACCACCCCGCAGCCTCCAGCTGCCCAGAAGGGAGGCAACGTCCGCAAGCCCCCTGTGAACAAGCCCTTGAACCTGAAAACCAAGAAGAAAACCGTCACGTCCGCCAAAAAGCCCGAAGTAGGCTACCGTCGTGCCTTGAGAAAAGCCATCGTCCTATCCAACGCCAATGCTCCAAATCTTGAGCTTCCCGAGCTTACTAGCGAGATCATGGCGGATACCGAGTCTGTCGGGAAGGTGTTTGCGATTAATATGGAGGACTTGGAGAAGATGAGGGCTTTGGAGGCCTTTCAGAAACGTCAGGGGTGGCAGTTTTTTTATAGACCGACGACGTTTATTAGGAATGAAAGCGTGGGGATTGCGAGGGCTATGGAGAGTGTGGAGAGATACACCGGTGAAGCTGCTACTGCCGCCACTACGGAGAAGTCGAAGGCCATGTCGGAAGCTTCTGATATAGTCGATGGAGCAGAACCTGCTATCTCTGGCGGCGAAGCTGCGGAAACAACAACCTCAGAGACAATAAGCTCCCTGGAATCAGGCCTTGCTGCCGTCAAGGAAGAAATCGCAGGTATCGAACTCAACCTCGAAGAGCTCTCGTCCTCTGAAAACGCAGACGGAAAGGCAAACAGCAAAGCAATCACCCAACTCCTCCAGCGCAAGGAACATCTGGAGGGTGTCGTCCGTCGAGTCACTCCCGTTGTCAACTATCATATCAACCAGGAGGAACGAAAGGCCCGTCGTGCGTCGAAGAAGGAACCTCCACAGACACTTGAAGACTTCGAAACCCTCATCGCACAGGAAGAAAAAAGACAACAGAAAATTAAAGTCAAAAGGGAAGAATGGGCGAAGATGAAGAAGGAAGCACAGGATAAAGTCTCCCGTCAAGCTGCGAACTACGTGATCACCGGCGGCAGCGGAACCGGCAAGAGTATTCTCCTCTTCCAGACCATCGTCAACGCCATCCGACGTAAATGGGTCGTTATGACTCTTCCAAATGCTCATGATATCGTACTTGGTACTACTGCATACGAAATCCATCCTGAAACCGGCCGCTATGTTCAACGTGATTACCTCGCCAAACTCCTCGCCAAGATCGGAAGGGCCAATGCATCTGTCTTGTCGGCGTATAAGATCCCAGAAGCCATCCACTTCTCAGGCATCGATGTTGCCGCTGGTAGCCCCTTGACCGCTATTATCAACCATGGATCCGCCGGACCTGAGCATTCTTACGAAGCATTTACGGCCCTGTTGGCTGAATTGGAGAAGCCGGGCGCGTAAGTGTACACCTTTAGCAAAAAATAATAATACCACACATTGCTAACGCTTTTACAAACGAATATAGCCCACCCGTTCTATTCACGATGGATAACTTGGACTACGCAACCCGAAAGGGAACCGCCTACAAAGACCCAGACTTCAAGGATGTCCACCCAGCTGACCTCGATATTATTCATACTTTCTTTGAGTACCTTTCCGGACGTCGTAAATTCGTAAGTTATCCCAAATCACAGTCGTTAATTCATATTTATTGTCTCTAAAACACCTACTAACATACCCCCGCAGTCCCGCCAAATGGTAGTCGCCTCCACGACCTCAGAAATCTATCCAAACCAATCCCTCTACGAAACCCTCAACGGCAACCCACTCCCCGGAATCGGAAAATACGACCACAGAATCCCCGCCTCCCTCGGTAACTTCGCCAAGACAATCACCCTCCGCGGTCTCAACCGAGAACATACAAAGCTCCTTCTAGAATTCTACAAATCCGCAGGATTGTGGGATTACTCTTGGGAGCGTTCGGTCCCCACCAACCTGGCCTTGGAAGCTGCGGGGATAACCGAAGAAGGGTATAAGAAATTAAAGGGAATGTTCGACTGGGATGTTGCTTCTTTGGCACCGGTCGAAGAAGTGGCTGAGGGAGCTGCTGAAGAAGGAAGTGATACTTCTCTGGCGGATGTTCAGAAGGCTTTGGTTATTGGTGAGGTTGCGAAGGAGGAAGGGAGGGCTTTTGAAGTACGGAGGATGATGGAAGTGTTTAAGAGTCAACCGCTGACTGAGCATGAGATCGCCGAGAAGCACATCTTGACCGGTGGGGTGCCGAGACAGGTCATGAAGTTGTGCTTGAGGGTGAAGGGAAGTTTGAATATGTAGGTGTTTTACTTGGTTACTTTTAAGTAGTGAAGTACCTCGTAAGTATATATAGTTTTGTAAATAGTGTAGAAGAGAAAGCTGTGTATATTTCTTTTTTTATTTCAGTGTAAAAAATAAAAAATAAATAACTTTACTATTCGGAATGATATAGTTATGGATGTTGGTAGATTCGATATACATTATACTCCCTCTCTATTCTACCTCTTCACATACTTACAATCTATATCAACCTGATATGATACCCATCAGTCCAACATATCTCAACCACCCTCGCCCTCGCAGATCTATAAAATCGGCCCAAAGCCAGCAGCCTAGTCCAAGACAAAACAATCAACCACCCACCTTCCCCCCAACCCCTAGCGAAGGTACCTAGGAGGCGGTCATAACACCAGTTAATATCGACTAAAAACACCTCCCAGGAGCTCACAAAGCCTGCATTTAAACTACTTTGCAGATCTCCCCCCCTCCTGCATTCAAAAAGGTGGAGAGCCCCACATGCACACCCGGTAACTAAGCCAAAGCAAGGGTTCTCTCTCGTCTCGGAAGGGGGGAGGGGTAGTATGTATACTATACTAATCATGGGATTTAGCCACAACTTTTTTTTTTTTTTTTTTTGGGTAATGCATACATGCATTGTATAACCGGTCGATTAGTATGTAATATAATATATTTGTTTCTTCAGATGACTTTGAAGAGAGTGTGTGTGAAGTGTATTTACATTTTCCCAGGGAAGTATGTAGATTAGACTATGAGAGTGAGAAAGAGTATTACAAAAATATTTTTTTTTCAATTGGTGTATGTATATATGTCTATATAATAACTCGAGTTTTCTTTTCCAAGTGAAAAATATATAAAATCAGAAAAAAAAAGGGGAAAAAGAAGAGGAAAAGAGAAGCAGTATAACTAAATTTAAAGCTTTATCGACAAGAAAGAAAGGAAAGAAGAACCAATAAAAAAAAAAAATGATACGCCACCCTCCATACCCGCAACCGTTTACTTTTTTTGCGCTATGACTGATCGATGACAATAATTGATTGAATGCGAGAATGTTGATTTTTTTTTTTTTTTTTTTTCTGAATAAGAAATATTGTGTATGAACGCTGTGCCCGCCCTTGGCCCATGGCTCCCGAAAACCGGGACGGGAGGGCGTAAGCAAGCTATGGTAAAATTGCAGTGGGTAAGCTGCGGTTAACCCATGGTAGTATGAAGAATCATTACATGACAGCTATAGTAAATGGTTTCCTAGGAGTGAAAAAGAAGAGAAAGGGGCCAGAGGAGGCTGTCGAAAAGGTAGAAGACAAAGAAAGAAATGAGAAAGGGGTGACGAATTAAGAAAGGAACGAAAAAAAGATGTATCATAGGGAAAGGAGACTTGGAAAAGGAAATTCCCCGAGTTGCGCCGCCGTAATAGTAAGACAACATGAGAAAAGGAAGTAGAGCTGAGTAGCCGAAGATGGTGACCAGATAGAAAGGGCTGGCGGTGTAAAATAAAAGAAAAAAGGATGACCGTGGGATATCACTAACAGAAATAGGGTGAGAGTTCACAGCAATGCCCGCAGGAAAAGAACAAAAGAACAAAAAAAAAAAAAAAAAAAAACTATCATATGGAAAAACAAAGGAAATAAAGAGAATGTTAGACGCTAGTAATGCAATGCACTGTAGAAAGTAGTCGGACTAGGTATATGTATCGCTAAGGAGTCTATGTATGTAGAATTGGTGCTTGTCGTAATTAGTGTAGGCTTCGGGGGGTTTATTGAAGGCTCAGTCGAGAGCTAGTCTTGCGAAATGCTTGCTCCAGATCCAGCCGAAATCTTGGCCTTTGTCATCTTGGTTTCTTGCTAACCAGTATTCGCCCTTAGCGCCGATGACATCGAAGATCTAAAAATATCAATTAGCATGCAAATTACCGAAATTTAGAGGATTTTGAGTCTGGTAACGAACCTCGCCTTGATCGTAGGTCAAATAAGGGAAGCCGGAATCCCTCTTGGCATCTGCTTCCTTGCTTGCATGGTAGGCGTAAATGCTAGCACAGAGCCACAGAACGGGGTGTCCCTTCACCATTCGGCCAGTGCTAGGGGTGGTTGTTGCGTCAGCGGTAGTTGGACGGGAAGGGTTAGGCGAGCTTCCGTCAACGGTGTGGAACGCATTGAGGGTGTGGGTTTGTGGCGCGGATGCTACACTTGGCGCAACTGAGTGTGTAGAGTATGTAGGTGATAGGCCAGGGCTATGTGCTTGTGCTGGGACACTGGCACTGCTAAGGGCGCGGATGGGTGGTGGTGGAGGGGCCCGTGTAGGTGGGATGTTGTAGGCCGATGCAGCTCGTCCTCTTTGAGCGGCTTGAACAGAAACCACTGCACCTGGCAGAATTGGAAGTGCTTGGCCGAGCGAGGCTGCTACCAAAGCGGAACCAGGACTATAGGAGCCAGAGTGCCTATGGGAGGAGGAACCACCGCCTAGGCTACTACGCCCAAATGTTGAGGGGTTCGGCGATGGGGTAGCACCATCAGCTGTTGGAGACCTGTAGAGTGAGTGAGAGCTTAAAGATGAGGTCTCTGGGTTCGAGGAGGATGATCCCTGGGAGTATATCGAATACGTCCTCCACATATTGGCGTTGGTGTTTGTGATGGTTAGCGACTCAACAACCGACTCGACCTTGGTGAAGTCGGACTTGTAAACCTCGATAATGTCGGAAAAGTTGGAAGGGATATCCAGAGGGTCAAGCAACCCCTCAAGTCGAGAAGCTAGGTGTCTATCCCAGACGCTGCAGAGTTCCGCGAAGTTCGCCAATACAGCATCGAGCAGGTTCTCAACCATTGTATGTAATTTGGGAAGCTCATCCAACAGGGTATCGTTGATTGTGACATAGGCATCGGCTAGCTCTTGGGTCTTTTTGTCGATTCTGTCGCCCTTTTCTTTCATGGCTTGATATCGGGCGTAATCTACCAATTTCTTCTCGCGTTTTTGCATAACCTTGTTGGTGTTCTCGCACAACCTCTGAATTGTTTCTATCGGTGTAATGACATGTCGTTTGACGCGGATTCGCTGTGCTAAATTAGTATATGCGCGGCGTGGATTGCCTAGGGGAAACAGAGAAGCTTACGTGATCTAAAAGTGTGACTTCCTTCAACTCTTTAGTGCGTTTCGTCAAAGTTTGCCATCTTTCTTCGTACTCCTTGAATCTTGTTGGACTGCAAGAAGCAAATTCCTCAAACTTCACTGCCATTGCGCCGAGAGCGTCTACGTTGAGACTGACTGCATTGACATATTCATCAACTTTGTCGATTATGGGCTTCAGTTTAGCGGCTTGGACGTGGAACTTTTCAACTGCTGTCGTGTACCGAGTATCGGCAGGCAAATCTGTCGAAAGCCCAACAGTCTGGCGAAGTTTCTCTGCTCTACGCTGCCAGCCCTTAGTTAGGCCGTGTCGAAGATCATTATCGCCTTTCCGTCGGGGCCCGACTAATTTGTCCATCATGTCCTTCCGTTTCTTAGACTCGTTGATCCTTTCGGTGACGATGCGGACTTCCTTTTTAACCAACTCAATTGCCTCTCGATCAGGATGGCCCACGGGCGTACAGTCGAGAATCTGGTCGAGAAGCAATGGATATTTGAGAAGACGCTGGACAGGCTTAATGAGCAGGGATTCTAGAGACCACGCATGCGTCAAATCGTCGGCTACAACTTTGCATTCCTGTGGCAACCGTTAGTTTTATCATTCGCAACCAAGATATTAAGCATAATTTACCTTTAACCAGATCGCAATCCCCCTGACTTTCTCTAAGGTCTGTAGTTTACTAACAGCAGCCTCATGGTTTTTGCAATAGTCTCCGAAGACCCTCTCTAGATTCGGCAGTGCTTGCGCGAATGCCTCTCCAACCCATGTTTGGTGATCTGCTTCCTGCGAAACCTCTGCCTCTGGCTCGGCATTTCCATCGTTGACGTCGATCTGTGACCCAGATGGTGTTTTTGGCTGTTTGCTCGGTACGTAGACGGCAGCCACGGCAGCTTTAAGGGTATCGAGAAATCCACGAGAGAATGCGACTATCGCATGTGTATTACCAAATAGAACCCGGATGTCCTCTGGCCTCAAATCATCACATGCGTCTGCAGTTCCTTTATATATTTCTTCTGTGACTGTCATATCTTGAAAGAAGGTCTTCTCGGTATCGATCAGCTCCCGAAGCAAAAAGCGTCGTTTAGTCAACATCTTCTTCTCAATAGCCTGGGCGTCCGGGGCCTGTGGGTCCTGGCCAGAGACAAACGAGCCAGTATTAGTAATGACCGATGTGTTCGGTGACGTCTCAGAGTACACCAAATTTGCAGATTCCCTTGTCTGTGAAGATCGATCGGATGGTGTTTCGTCGGAGTATTCGCTAGATGGTGAATGGTCCGAATTTTCGGGGGCATCGTCTTGCGGGACCGGAGGCAAAGAATTCGCGGATTTGATGCTTATCGGACTTTCGTGGACCCCCTGGTGCGGTAGAACGGGCGGTTTGGAAATTCGAAGTGGCTCGACGTTTTCCGAGGATGAACTAGCGCGACGTGAAGCGATTGTTTTGGGTGGCGGCGGTGGCATGGCATCAGAGGCCACCGACTTAATAGAAGAAGCATGTTTAGGGCTAAAGACGAAATCTTTAGGAGGCGGCGTTGGAGGAGTGTCAGCATTTATAGGCCGCTCCCTGTCCATAATTTTCCGGCTGAAGCTGCTATTTGGGGCTAGGCCGGAACTGGTACTATAGCTGGTCATTGTACTATCAGTGGCCCAGCTTTCCCGTGGTTGATTGCCTTCGAATTCGCCAATTGACGGCTGGGGCGTCCAATAGTCGTTCGGATCCACCGACCTACTACGAACCGAAGAATTAACTGTCGATGCAGAATATCGATAAGTTCCTTCGATGTGGACATACCCGCCACCGCCTTCATTCCCTTCAGGCTCAGCATCCAAGGTATACTCCTTATCATGCAATTCATATCGGTTCACGGTTTTGCCTTTGTTGTCCGTAGGCTCCTCATATTCTGCTGGTGATTGAGGTTCAACAAATCTCATAAGCTCTTGCTTGCGTCGTCTGGCGAGAGTGAGATCCTCCTGCTCCTTGTAGAAAGTATCGATCATGCTCTCTCCACTTGTCGACAAAGGGCGATATTTCCACATAATCTGGCCCAGCGAATCTGGCGGAGCTAGATGCGGCGAGGCGGACCATGATGATTGCTTCTTGTGGGAGTATCCACGGGGTGTTGTGTCATTGTCCAAGAGAGGTGAACCGTTCTTCGGAGTAACCGGAGTCGAAAGTCGGTTTTTAAGTTTCAGTTCCCGTTCTTGCTCTATTTCCTTTCTTCTTCGCTTTTCATCTTCCACAGCCTTCTCCCAACCATCGCTTCGAGCGGACGGCGAACCTTGTATCGGGGACAACGACCTCCGGAATAATAGCTCGTCGTGAAATGCGTCGAGTCCAGCCGGTTCAGGGGATCTATGGCCAGGAATAAGTAGTTTGGGGTGAACTCTAGGAGATTCCGAGGTCGCCTCGTGGGAAACGTGGACTTCGACGACAGGCGATGCCACAAACGTAGCAGTAGCAAGGTGATCGTCGACCTCGGTAAACATCTGTCGGGAGGATGGCCGGCTGCTGGTCGTCGATCCGTCATGTGGAGCTGAGAGTGAAGCGGCCGATAATCGTTTGTATGACTCTGGTTTTTCGGGCAACCTGGGTGACCTTGGAGAGGGGCGACCAGCTGAAAACGGCCGCTCGGGCAACCCGGATACTGGAATTTGCGTGGAATTTTCATTTTCAGGAGCCGACGTGGTTTGAGTTATTTGGTAATTTTGAACGTTTATTAACGATGTATCGACAAATTCCGTGGTTTGGGAGTCGGAAATAGGCTCATTTAACTCTGCTTGCTCGATTGCCTCGTTCGGTTCTGACGTCGTTACACAATCACCAAAGTCAAGGCCCAAGCCGATTGGGGGTTGCGATGTCGGGCTTATGTTATCCTCGTCCAATCTAGCGGCCACGGCAATCGCTGCCTTCTTAGCTTCGGCTTCTTGGTGCTTCCTCTTCACGGCTGCTTCTCTTTCTTTCTTCTGGTGAGCCCTGTTTCGTTCTTCTCGCTCCTTTTCCATCCGGTCGTTGAATGCACTAGCGATCATTTTTCGACGGGCAGCAAAATCAACGGTCCCCAACTCTGGAATCTTTTTCTTCGGTTTGTCATCCTTAGCGGTCGATGCCGCTGGGCGCGTGGCCCGTCCATTCATTTTGGCAGAAGTCGAGGGAGATTCTGTCATTCCAGAACGTGTTTGAGAAGCATTCTTTACTGCTGCAACGGGCAACCGGGGTCTTGAAGATCGTAAAGCAGGGGACTTTTGTTGAGATTCTGGTGCTTTTATATAAGCGTTCAATGAGGGTGACTTTAAGGGGCCTGTTTTCCCATTTGAGCTGGTCCTGGTATTAATTGGCTTCGGTAGAGAGGATCTTGAACCAGGTGTCGTTGTTGACGAGGCCGTGGTGCGGCTCGTGGAACCCGAAGGGGGCTTGGAACGTTTTTTGACCTCAGTGGGAGATATCGGCGAGACTGGCGGAGTGGAATTGTCACTGGTCGTTGTCGTCACCGTCAGGGATTTTGATTTCGTCGTTTTCGAACCAGTTGGCTTCGACTCCGTGTCAGAGGGTGCTGTTCCAATCGAATCTGCTGGCGTTGCACTTCTAACGCTAGGGTCCGTGGCAGACCTGGTGGCGGTTTTTCGTCCCCTTTGCTGAGAACTTGTGCTCGACCCGGAATTCTTACGATCCCTTCCTGTTTTTTGAGGATTCAGAGGGGTCTTCGAGGAGGTTTTCACAGTCGAGCGGGTAGTAGAAGAGGCCGGCTTCGTGGTCGAGGCTGGCTTGGTTGGTGGATGTGTTGCCAACGAGGATTTAGATCTTATAGGAGTAGGGGAAGCACAACGACTACTTGATATGCTTGCACTTCGAGGTTTTGGTAAGGGTAGGGATTCGTCGGGCTGGTCGTTAAATCGTTTTATGATATCTTGAAAGGAAGGTTTTGATTGAAGGCGGGAAGGAGGAAGGGCAGAGGATGGTTCGAGGGTTTTCCGAGGGGCTGTTGTCCTACCCAAGTCTCGTGGATTCACGCTTGCCGAACGTTGGTTTCGTTTAAGGCCGTTCAGTTGGGTGGTACTCTTCAGGGTAGCATGTGAGGTTGAAGTCGAACGTGGTTTGGCAGCGGATATCCGGGACACACCCTGCACGGTTTGCGAAGAAGTAGAAGTTGGAGATATAGCCGTAGATGCCTCCGGATCATCGGAAGCAAGACTGGTAGTTGGTGAGATGTCTGTGGATAGAGAAATGTTGGACATGGCCCCGTTCATATGGGGCGCCGGACTTTCGTCCATTGCAGATGCCGTCACACCAGACGACATCTGGTCGGGCAGGCATTAGTCGTGCAGTGCAGAGGCGTGTTGGAATGCAGCTTGGGCTGCTGCTGCTTTTAGCAGGGTAGGACAGGGCTTAGCAAAGTAAGTAAGTAAGTTTTGGGAGCAGTTTGCTGACCCGGGTAATAAAGGGAAGGAGTGGCACGAAAGTGAGTAAAAAGCACGATAGCGGGGTGTATTCCAAGAAAAGAACAACAAGGGCTGCCGGATTTGCTTAGTGATATTGAGGGGTGGGCAGCAAAGTTGTCAAAGGTAGAGTGAGGGTTATCATGACACAGTCCGGCGGGAGAAAGGTATATAAGTAGCAGCAGTAGTGGTAGGAAGAAATATAAGTGGTGGTTGTCAGTATCCCCAGGACGTATATAATAAAGGAGGGCTCGCTCGGTCTCAGGTGGACTAGGGAAAGAGAGACAGCATCAGTAACGGTGGTACCAGTCGCACACACGCACACATGCACACGTAGGTCAATGAGAATGGTATAGACGTTGCATTAAGAATAGAAGGAACAAGAGGAAGAGGGAGAGGAAGAATAGTAAGAAGCCATCATGTCGAATCCGGTGGCATGGGTGTTTTTCTTCTTTCTCTTCTCTCTTTTTTTTTTTCTTTCTTCCTTATCCTCCTAACCCTTGTTATAAGTGTAGTTTGTGTGGTTGACGGATGGATGGACCAGGGAGGGAGAGAAAAAAAAAAGAAGAAGAAAAGATAGAGGGAAAGAAGGAGGGTATATGGTATATCGGATTGATTGATCGAGAAGAATAGGCAATTATGGACGGAGATGGTGAGAACCGACGAAGGGATGGGAGAGACATACACAATAGTAACAATCGTGGTACGAGGAAGTTGGATAAGCACGGTGCTCCCTGATCACTATCTGAGTACACTTTGGGCCTTGGCTCGGGTAGGCAGCCTCTAACCAGTACGGTGCTGCGAATAAGAGCGATGCCGAACGGGAAGGATACGGCCGAGCGAATGGATGTACTATACTATACAGTCAAGTATGCATAGTACGATGCAGGACGGATACAGCACCAACGATGGAAGCCGATGAGATGGCGACAGAAAAGATCCAGATGGTCGGCCTGGTTTGATGGTGGCGACGGTCGACGACGACGATGTTGGTGGGTGGTGATGGTGAGGTCGATGAAGTCGATGAGGGTGACGATGGTGGGGGGAAACAGAAGAGGGAAAAAAGAAAGAGAGGAAGAAGAGGGAGGAGGGAGGAAGAGGGCGACCAGGAAGAAGGACTGCTCTGGACCGATTGATTGATTGATTGATTTGATTTGATGGTGGTGGTGATTTTTGTTTGGTTGGAAACCACCAATAACGACTTCACCTGGTACTGCTGCTATACTATACTATACTCTATTCCCGCTGAACTACTCCAATGCAAAGCAAAGCGATTGCAAAAGGCGGCGGCGCTTTTGATTTCGATTTTGATGAAAGGATGGTCTGGAGTCCTGCTAACTAGCACCTTTCAAGACTCTGGCGCTGCCGCTGTTTCGTCAGTCTCCCTTTCTCTCTCTTATTCTCTTTCTCTCTCCTCTATTACTCCGACTCCTACAGATTCTTACTCCTCCCTCTACTCCTGCTTTCCACTTACAATTATTGCTCTTGGTTTTTCTGTTTCTCGTTTCTGATTGCGATTGCAATATCAGTCAGGTCACTAATGAACAATGTATCTGTTCGTTTGCACTTAATGCCTGTGCATGTATGGAGGAGGGCATGCATTGGTCTATACTAGGAGGTCTGTTAATACAGCAAGGAGCCACCTGCAACGGCTCCACTTCGTACGCACCAACAGGCCACAAAACCGGGGTCATGATCTATCAGGTGGCATGCACATATCGGTACTAAAGTCTTAAGAGAGTACAGTTAAGGTTACTGTCTTCGCTGCCGGTGTAATATAATCCTCTGTAATGTCTCCCAAGAAATCCGAATTGAAATGAACTGTTACCAAAGGGGCCATGGCCTCTCTCTGGTATAATAGACTAACAGCCATTGTTACAGAATACACTAAACTATGCTGCACCACAGCTACAAGGCATACTACCTCAGCTGAGAGTATTGTGTCTTTGTTAGATAATAATATGATCAATCGATCAAATTTGATCTATTCTGTCCTGCCTTGTTTGGTGTTCACGCAGGAACCATTTGATCTCCAACTCCCCCAGACGCAATCGCATGCAACTCTGGTGTCCCTGTCACGCAAGGAGACTAGTCCCTTAAGGCCTTCAATTATCGCTGCTGAAGCCCATCGCTATCTGGCGTTCTTCATTGGTCCCGCTGCTTCCAGATGTAAGGTCCAATGGAACCCCATCTTGTGGCTTTGACTCCATTGACTGGTACTGCCGAAAAAACAACATTTGGGGGGCGACAGCTCGATGCAGGAAGTTTCGCCGCCAGCAAAGCGCCCCACGTCCACCAATTGTCGGCTCTCCCGCCCTTTGATTTCTCCTTCCCGAGATTTAGCTCCTTTTTTTTTCTGTCAGTTTTTTTTTTATTTTTTTATTTTTTATAGAAACAAAGTACTAAATGGTAAGCTCTTTGAGTTTGCTTCATTGGAGCTCGAATGTCCCCCCGCGCGCGCGCCGCCAATCGTTCGGATATATTTCATCAATTGACATCTGCATCCCGCCGATGCCGTTCACTTATCGCGAAGAATTTAGGGGATGCATGATGCGCATGCTTTCGCTAGCTGCCTTTCGTCTCGACCTTCGGCTAGTTGTACTAGAATGATAATAATAATGACACTAAGCCGATGATCTGCTGAGTGGGATTCCAACTCCTTGTTGGCTGTTAGTATTGGGGACCCGCTTGCCCTTGCCATTGACGTAGTTTATCCGGCCAGATGGGTCGCGGAAATTAGAATTCAATTAATACTCATATATAACCAAGTTGTCGTTGAAGAGCGAATGCAGAATTTTTCACCATATCGGCCGAACTTCTCTAGCTTCGGGACCTACCACAACCGCCAGAAGATACCACCCGTCGATAATTCAATCTGTCACCGATAGATTGAATAATCCTGGATGCTGATGTAGCTAAGTTAGTGTCATCCCACAACCTCGAAATTTTCTGCGCTTTAGAAATACACCGAACAAAAAAAAAAAAAAATCCATAGAAATCTGATGGTGTGGTATTACCGTTAACGCTCGGACACCCCACCACTCTTAAGCCGGTTTCTGTTCCTGGCCCGCGCCTTGCCTTGGGCCAACGGAATCTTTCCGCTCACACGTTTAAGAACAGGGATCATTTGATTGGGATCCCTCGATCGGGATCCTATCAAAAAGGCCTCCCAAACACATGTGTTGGGGTCGAGTCTCGGCCTCGGATCCATGGCATACCTGTAACTGGCTCGACTCCTCTGATCAGTGTCGTCTCATCGCTATGACAATTCCGACGAAAGGATGGGAAAAGCCTTGCAGGGAAACCACATAATGCGTCCGAGATCTTTCGGAATGGCAGTACAATAGTGTCGGTCCTCATTGGGAGTTTCCCTCCGAATGGGGGTTTGTCTCGGAAAGCCGGTTGTTCATCTACGCATACGTACGAGGCGTTTCGTCTTTAAGACGGAACAAAAAAGAGTAGTGCGAGTTTCTCGCTTCTGCAAGTAATCCACATCCATCTAGCATCTGACATGATCCACCTATGGTACTATGATATCTTAGCGGACGCCCAAACGCCATTGGTGATCCAGCGCGCCTATCGTCACTGATTAGATCATATTCACATAAGATCTTCGAAATTGACAGAATTCCATTCTGATAGGGTGTGTTTTTGTTAGCGACGTTGAGATTAGATTCTCATTTTATAGCCGCGATGCAGGTACCTCGATAGCTATATATAGCACCCCACGGCCAAATTTATAAATAATCATATAGTATTCCCACAATTCGAATATTCCGCCGAGTCTGAGTGAAAATTCCAGAAGCCACGGGCGGTACCATGATTTTTACCAACCTCTATCCGTTCCCTGTTTAGACCGCATGCATGGTTGGCGAATATAATTTACTCCGAGGCTTTGTTTGATTCTATAACACTTACGACGCATGTGCGAACGTGCATTCCTAATGGTATAGCAGTAGAGTCAGCCCAAGACAAGCCGACACGGATAACCACTTTAAATTACCCGATTTATAACAGTCAGAAACAAATTCCGTTACCCTCAAATACCACTAGGTATCGAAAGCTAAAGATCGGTGGATGCACCATCGCACAAGCTTTAAGCTTTGACATCAGCGCCCAGACCTGAGCTAGAGACTTAGCTAGCGAAAGTGTCTTTAAATTGCAAATTAGAAGAGAAAATTTTTTAGACTTAGAGCAAATTGATGTTGGGCATGTAGACAATGCAACGATCTCAAGTAACCAGCGCCTAATCAAATGAACGGTGACAAAAGAAGGCAATTAAGATTCAAATCCGACGTAACGTCCAACCAAAAAAAAAAACATCTCTAGTGAAATGAAGCCAAAATCTCAGCTTACACTAGCACATAATATCACCAAAATTGGTCTCGTTGCCCAAGCTCCAAACCCAAAAAGTAACACAAACCACAAGAAATGTGTTGTATGTGGGATCCCTGCAACCGTCCCCCAAAACGGAAACCCAACAACACTGCGCCAGAAACGATTGTGATCACCAGCATTCCACTCTCCTTTCGACCTTCCTCCACGAGGGTTCGTCTACAATTCAGGGGCAGCAACAGTCTACGCGAGAGGCAAATCCCAACAAGACGAGAAAGTTAAAAGAATAGGCGATATCAAGGGGTTCTTGCAGAGCTTATTTCGACGTTTGTCTGTTTTTCGATTCTGGTGAAGAAAAGGAGATGCAAATTAGATCCCAGAGGCTTGGCGTTATACGCGAAGATTCAGCAACACCTCCTCGAAGGTCTAAGGTCCGGGTTCAATTGTCAGGTCTTGGGTGTGATACACGGAAGTCGCCAGATGCAGAGTAATTTATCATGGCCTCGGTCAAGAGGAAGATCAATCTAATCGGGCCAAATCTCGAATATATTGATGCCCGACATGAACCCGACCCGAAACGACAGAAGACGGTTCATAACGACAAAAACAAAGGGAAGAAATCCAACAAGTCGAAGGAAGCGCCGGTCCAAGCGCAGTCCGTGCCTTCACAAGATACAGATGGTAGTAGCCAACAAAATGTCCCTCAAGAGGTTCCAGTAATACACCATCCCGTCTTGTCGGCATATTTTCAAACTCTTATCCCGCTACGCCAGTACTTATCATTGGCTCTAAAATCATCAAGATCAGTGGCTACGAGTTTAATATCTCGGAAAAAGAGACTGTTGAGGTTCAAATCTGATGGGTTGGCATTAAACAACGATGTAGTCCGACTGTTGGATACCATTATTGTTGGATTATTGAAGCCCATCGATGAGGTTGACGGGTCAGATGCCTTCGTGGAAAGAGCACTAGCCGAAAAATTGAACGCTACTCAGGACGAGAGGGTGGCTAATTCCCAAGATGAGGTAAGGAAACTTCCAGGGGGACTGTGGCTAGACCTAGCTAAACATTTGGACCATTGTCTAGCTCGTTGACTGCAGCATTGCGATTCTGCTCCAGAAGGCGCGAGCTAGCCGTGCTTGGGCAAACTCGCCGCTTGCATCGGGTTATCGAATAGTCGATAGCAATATTAATTCCAAAAATGTCATCAAATTCCGACATTTCGGGGTAGATGTGATGTCTTTATATACAAATCCCCACTCTGCGGAGTTTAGAAGCCCGGCCTGGAAAATAATCACAGATATAGTCGGCCAAGAAACAATACTCAAGCTTCTCTCTATGCAAGGAGATGGAGAAGGCGCAGTATTGTTTCCACTTGGTGATAAGGTGCGACGAGGGTATCATTTAAGCTCGGTATCTACGAAATGTTACCAGCAATACCTCGGAAGTGCCTTATCTGAGATCCAGCTTGAAAAGAAATTGGAGAGAAAAAGGGTAGGACAAGATGGGGAGGTGAGCACAGAAGTGACGTTCACAAGGAAACAGAAACCTTCAGAAACTGTGCTTCGAAAACCTACCGAGATTCGTTTCGTGAGGTCTAGGATGTTCTATGGAAAACCGGCTAATAACAAGAACTCCGAACCGAAAACTGGACTTCCTCATATCCGTAAGAAGCCCCTCTAAAAACGGCTCTCAATGAATGTTTGACCTAAGAGTATTTGCAGATGTTCTCAATCGGTTTTACAATTTCAAGAAACGCGATAACAATGTCCACGTTCTGAAATACATATTCCCTCGGGCGTTTGGTTTACACAATGTATTCACTTCCACGGTGGACAAACGGGACACCGCCCAAACATTCAAAGACTATACTCTCCGAGAAGATGAGATTGACGCGATAATTTGCAAATCTAAAGATGATAGAAGGCTTAGAAAAATATTGAAAAAAAAGGAACCACCGTTGCAACCAGAACCTGGATGCCCAGACGAAAATGATGATCTTCATCATGGATATGTCCCGCCGCCCAGTCCCCTACCAGAGCTAAATAGGAACGAAAGGAAGGCATATGAAAGAGTGGAGAATTTACCACAGAAATTTCGTGGGAGAATACTACATCTGGTTGGAGAACTAATCCGTTTACAACGAAGATGCAAATACCATCCGCTTTTGCAACATTACTGTCCTTCTTCGGTAAGAACTATATATCTATTTGGTAGTAATAGTTTACTTATAATAACTAGATTATCAACCCTAGCGCACCAGATCCACGCCCTAGGGTTCCTGCTCCTCCACCGTCAACTCAAGTTTCTCCAATAGCCTCTATGCGTTTCAAAACGCAAGTGAGCAACCGTCGAACTTCGGGTGGATCAAGGAGTATAAGAACATCGCTGCAGGGAACAATCCCAATAACACCTCTCAAAAAAACAGACCCTGGAGAACTTAGCCCACAAGACCCTATGCTGCTTTATACAACTAGTTCGCATAGTGTGTATGCCTTCATCAGAGCAGTGATAAGCAATATCATCCCATTAGAGCTCTGGGGAACTGGAAAATCGGTTCTCAAAACTCGCGAGGTTTTCTTTAGGCACATGGAAAGTTTTGTGAAGCTGAGAAGATACGAAACTCTATCACTTCACAATGTAATGCAAGGATTCAAGGTAACCGTTTTCAATACGCTGGACTTTCATCATCTTGTGCTAAAAAATCACAACATAGTTAACGGATTTCAATTGGATCCATCAAAAAGAACCAAATTCCAATGGCAAAGTCAAGCTTGACGTTGCGGACACAAAGCGTTGCACCTCCCTCCTCTCCGAATTCATATACTACCTTTTCGACTCCCTCGTAATCCCCCTAATCCGTGCCCACTTCTACGTCACCGAATCGACCACGGACAAAAACCGTACCTGTTACTTCCGCCATGATGTCTGGCGAAAACTTACGGCCTCACATGTTAACAAAATGATCTCAACTATGTTTACAGATATCACATCCCAAAGAGCCAGGGCAATCATGCAACGGAGGGCCGCAAAGTTTAGTACCGTCAGATTACTACCCAAAGTCGCTGGGATCCGAGTTCTCAGCAACCTCAAGCGCAGACCGATGGAAATCGACTCCAAAACGGGTCGTAGGGTGTTAGGGAAAAGTATCAATCAAATACTTAAACCTAACCATGTGGCCTTGACTTTTGAAAAGAATAGACAACCGCAAGCTGTTGGCGCTGCGATGTTCTCCATGGGTGAAATCTTGAAGAAAATCACTGAATTTAAAGATCGTTTGGTGGCAGAAGGAGCCTTCGGCAACCAGAAGCTGTACTTTGTCAAGGCTGATGTCACGTCAGCTTTCGACACGATCCCGCAACAACGTCTACTTGAGGTTATAGAACAATTATATATGGAAAATAAGTATAAAATCCGAAGACAAGGACAAATAGCCCTGGGTTCCGGAAGGGCGGGTGAAGCCAAACCAAAAATCGTCTTTCCCCAGATTGGGGAACCAGCAGATAATGAAGAGTTATCTGTGGAACGGAACAGGAATTTTGTTGAAAGCGCCAGTATGGAGAAGAAAAGCCTGATATTTATCGACCGTGTCGCCTGTGTGTATCATGAACGAGATGCATTAATTCGAGAGCTCAGGGAACATGTGGTGAACAATTTCGTTCAAGTAAGTTGTCGCCTGACAAGAGGGAAGGAGTATTTTTATATCGCAAGCATTACTAATTACTATTTAGATCGGGAAACGTTTCTACCGTCAAAGCCTTGGTATACCCCAAGGCTCTGTAATGTCCACCCTCCTTTGCAACCTCTTCTATGCAGATCTTGAAGCCCGTGAACTCCCATTCACACAAGCCAAAACGGGTCTTTTGATGCGTCTAATCGACGACTTTCTGTTCATCACAACAAACCGAGACCACGCCAAGCGTTTCTCAGATGCAATGCACAACGGGTTCCCAGAATATGGGGTCGTAATTAACCCCGAAAAGTCACTAGTGAACTTCGAAGTCGACTTCAAAGGAAAGAAGATTAACAGAGTTTTTGAGGATACTCCAGGGTTCCCCTACTGTGGCACTCTGATCAACCAGAAGACACTAGAGATCAAGAGGGATTGGGCCCGAAGAGATGGTTTGATTGTTAGTCATCTGCTGACCATAGATTACGGGTCAAGGCCGGGTGTAAAAATGGTAGATAAAGTTTCTGGGTATACTTCAATCCTTCTAAAACACACTTTGGGAAAAATTATGTGTAACTAACATCTTCCTAGCGGCTGGAAACTCCTCTCCAGCGCCATATACCTCAACACTACCATCAACTCTCGCCCAACAATAGTAGAAAACCTCTACTGGAGTTTCGTCGATGCCGCCATGAAATTCTATAGATACTACCGCGGCCTCTCGTCCCGTTCCAAATACATTAGAAAAAAACCACAGAAAACCCCAAAACCAATAAACGAGAAGCAAATACTAGACATGATATCGGAATTCATGTCATTGGCTTATACACTTATCATGTCACGTGAGAATCGCGAATATGATGAAGAGGGTAATGTAATACCAAAAGAAGGGTTGATAGGAAGGATCCAGATGAGATGGATTGTGGCGAAGGCATTTTTGAGGGTACTGGGAAAGAAGCAGACGTTGTTTCCTAAGGTTTTGAATTGGTTGGAAGGATGTGTGAAGGCGAGTGCGGGTAAGGTTGATTGGGTGTTTTATAAGGCGGTAGAAGATGCGGAGGTTAATGAGATATTTGATACTATGAGGTATTGATTGAATGGGGTCTGACAGCGTCCTTAGGTTAGGGTTAGGGTTTAATTTCGTGCAATACACCGTGTATTGTGTTCCGGGAGGGTTATCTGAAGGTTAATGAAAACCTATTCCACAGCTAATATAAAAGGACATCTCATAGTCTCGTAGTCTTATATTAATCATAAAGTAGTAAAAATTCAAGATAAGACGGTCTATAACTTGTATATCGATATGTGATAGTAGAAAGATTTCAAGTGCTAGTAGAGAGAACAAAGAGAAAGCGCCAACTTTCCCTACTTATAATTATACTTCCATCTTAACCACCTACAAGCCCAAGTATCCGTTTAGTTAACATCGCAAAAACTTCGTTAGCTGCATTGCGCATCTGCTATTCGCTACATAAACTTAAAGCTCCAATTTCCTATTCAATGTACAACGACATCCACCCGCAGGACAGCTCTCATTTATATATGTCTGGCACGTGTGTGTTTTTTGCATGTATTCTTAGATATCGATATACATGTTGCACAATTAAAGCGCCACCCAAATACTCCCAAAACCGGGTTGTGAGGATTGATATACATGCAGGGAAATGCATCCCGTGAGGCCCTTGAGGTCCGAAAAGCACACTATTCCCCAAGACCCGTCTTCGGCGCCTGATTACCTGGATCCATGGATTTAATTGGCGTAATAATCAGTTAATTATTAGCTACGCGTATACGCCAGCTTATGATACCACGATAAGGCCATTCCCAAGAATATATTCATTACACCATCAATTGCGCAACTTCGACCAATATTGTCAAAAAAGAATTCCAATCGATAACGAAATTTCGAAAGGATTTAGACCTACCGGGAAAAAAAAAAAAAAAAAAAAAAAAAAAAATTAGGTGACTCTGTGGCTACGTTTCTCCGAACAGCAGTGTTAGGCACCTTGCTTCTATCCTATATATAGGTCATACAAGGGAACCCGGGCGCCCCTTGCATCAATATAATAAGATACCTCACAATTGTGAGCCAAGAAACATAGCAATCGCCACCGCCCCAATGACGAACGACGGAACCCTCGAAATCCTATTTGCCGAACTCGGACGAAGTCTGCAGTGGCTGCCTGAAGACGAGTCAGTAGCGGAAGCAGACAACTTGGTGGGAGGATCGGATGGCATGGTTGGAGTGCCACCTGTAGAAGCTTCTATCGATATATCTGAAGACATCGAATGTCAATGGATTGGAATTCAAGATCGCAGCCCCTCGATTAGATACCTTAAAAAAAAGTCCTATCGGGTTCTAATCGGGATCGCCATCGGGAATGTAGATCTATAGACGGTATAACTATCAGATGGACAAATACCGGTTTTGGTTGAATAATATGCCTACTAACTAGGTAGTCAAATGGCATACCGTGGACCCTGGGAGGCCGGGAAGCTATATACGCCTAGGATACTCTAGGAATGCTACCACTGGTGTCCCCGAGACAATCGTACAACAATATACTTGGTCATCCCGACCCAAGTACCGCAGGCATTACGGCTATCGTCCGATGCATGTCTAGGTAGAATCCTTGTCTGCAGGGCTCTCAGAGCGCCTTCCACCCGAGTCGCTTCAACCAGGCCCGACTGGTGGAATGACGTTAGTTCAAGTATCGTTTTTGCGAGGTCTAAGTGTGTAAAGATGGTTGGCTTGCGAATTTTCTTTGCCTATGGGATATACGCAACATGAATCGTGGCGCTTTCAAAAGATAAAGAACCTAATCGTATGCCTTCATTGCCACTTGGAAGTGTAGTCGATTAATTGCATAATAAAAACATGACCGATAGTTAGAATTGTTGCATTTTGAGCCTCATAACCCAGTGTATCTGGTGTGACTGTGCAATATATTAATAATTCAGATGCACTGGGGTTCATATTCCAACCGCTCCATGGCGGCTGCTAATGGATCAAGACGCATCGATTGCATGCGGAGGAAGTCATGGCTGTAGGTATTCGCTCTCAGCTGGGAGGTCCACATTCTAGGCCTTTGAAGTTAAGAGCTTGTTCTAGGGCATACGGACGCCTCTATAAATCAATCCCTAAAGATTGGACTTTACGATGTACGTTTTGGCTCAATTGGAAAACAAGTAACAGTATATTATCATTGAGAATCCATTGCTTCAGTAATAGGTATGTTTTACGAAAGCTAAGTTTGGGCCGATTGAATGACGATGTAAAAAAAAGGGAAGAAGAATAAACCGCCATTCAGGAAGCGTCAGCCGCCGCATGATACGCTAAAAAAATAAAAATAAAAACGAATAATTGGAGGGCTAAAAAAACAAGTAGTAAACGTAATAAACAAAACATAAAAAAACAAGGCCCGATTCACTTTAGAATTATCTTCAGAGTCGGGCGCAAGATGCCCTAAGACCCCGTCCATCTAGCCCCAAACACCGGCCTACAGGAATGGGAGGAACCTACCCAACCCAGTCCGACCTTTGGCTTTCTCTTCTTCCTTCTCGCCCTTACCTTCGTCATCATCACTGTCGTCGCTATCATCACTATCGCTGTCATCATCGGAGTCCTTGCCCCCCTTTTGGCTCGACAAGATACTCTGAAAACTTTTCATTCCCTCAGAAAGCCTTGGCTTAGGTTTCTGACTTGCACCAACCCCAACAGTGGTCGCAGGTTTAGCATTCTTACCACCATCTCTAGTCTCTGGGATATCCTGCTGACTAAGCATAGTTAATCCCTTATAGTGAGAGGAAAGACTGTGTCTCTTCCTCACATCCTTCGGTGACATCATAGAAGGCAATCGTGCTGGCATACTTGATGGCGGCCCTGGGGACGGGCTTATGTGTCCCAAGGTTCTCCTATTCATCCTCGAAGGAGGCAATTTAGAAACTCCTGCAGCAGGCTGTGATGGTTCAGGTGTTTTTGACAATCTCGATAGTGTGCTTTCAATTGGAGGTTTGGGGGCAGGGCTACGGAAGAGGGCGTTCAAGGCTTTGACGGTCGTATCCACCTTTGGGGGTTCAGGTTTTTCTGGCTCTTCTTCTGAAGATTCCTCGTCGTCGCTTTCTTCTTCACTGGCGGATCCAGATTCGGACGGGGCGTTATCTTTGTTGGTATTGCTCTCTCCTATGGCCTCTTGCTGGGACTGAGGATTGGGCAGCGATGACTCTGGGACCACGGAAATCGAGGAAGGTGAGCCAGCAGTTGCCTGAGTTGCTGGTTTTTCGTTGTCTGACTCAGATTCGGATTCTTGCTCTGATTCAGATTCTGATCCTGTCTCGTCGTCGTTGTCATCGTCGTCATCGGATTCGCTCTCTGATTCAGACTCCGATTCAGACTCGGACTCTGATTCGGATCCGGAATTGGGAGCTTGTGTTTCAGCGGCGCTAAGTGGTGGCAGATTCATTGCGGTCTTCTCCTTAGCAAGCTCGAGTCCCTCGTAATCCTCGTGATCATCTCTATAAGGATCATTTTCAGACTCTTCGTCTTCTTCTGCAGGTTCCTCTTCCTCCTCCTCCTCGGATTCTTCCTCCTGCTCCTCAGCCCCCCCTTTGTTTCCTTTAGGTTCCTCCTCGGGCTGATCTGCCATCTCCTGGTCACTTACATCCTCCGCCTCATCTTCCTCATCGCTGGAGGGGGTTTCACGAGAGCCCCCAGGAGCTAGTTTACTCATTGGTTCGAGAGCAAGCTTGCTTGGTGCCGTCGCATACGAGAATTGCACAAAGCTTTTCTTTTCTGGTGAGCTACTTCGTAGTTGTCGTTTATTAGGCCCTTTTATAGGCGATTCTTCTCGTGTCATAGAAGCATTCTTCGAAACATCTTCATCGTCGCTATCTGAAAGATCCATGATTTTCTTGACATCAATAAACCGCCCCTTTGGTTTGGCGCCAGCATCAGATTCCGAGTCTGAGTCTTCGCGAAGTTGGGGCTCTACTAGTTTCTTTTCGGTTGATGAGGGTGTCTTTTTGGGAGTAGAAACGGTCTCCTCCTCCTCTTCTTGTTCGCTGCCTTCTTCTGATTCTGACGAAGTAGCCTCAGACGAAGCAGCAGGACTAGATGATTTTTCGACGGACTTCTTTCTAGGGAGAGGCGGTGCATCTTCCATAATTTCATCTGACGGAGGGTTTTCCTGGGCGGGACTAGGAGTTATGGAGGCCTTCTTTTTCAAACCCTCTGTTGCCGTATCCAATATGTGCTTAGCGTTCTTTGCGGGTGCTGACTTCCCAGTAGCCGGTCCATGATCTGTGTCCACACTCCCTCCTGTCGCTTTACCCTTAACCAGGACCCTTGAGCTGGCAGGTGTACTTTTCAAAGCTGAAACTGGGGGCGTTGAAGATGTCGACCTATTCCTCGCTGGTTTTCCTACAAATGCCTCATACTTCTTCCTTCCCTCTACAGTGCTCTTGTCCGATATTCCCCGTAGCTCTGCTGGTATGACAGGCACTGGAACTTTGAATGTAGTTCTGGGCTTCCTCAATTCCTGTGCCGGTTTAGTAGCTGCTCCTGCAGTATTCGTAGTTACTGTCGCTGCCACTATCGTGCTACTCAAAGATGGAATAGGGCTCCCTTCATTTGCAAATGATACACTCTTTTTAGCTTCAAGATTCCTCTTATCTGGACTTCGCAAAGCTGAATGTAAAACACTGCTAGAACCCGCATTCTTACCGTCATTGACTTCTGGAGTGGCGGATTGTGTAGATCTCGATGCGGTGGTACGCTTCACCGTTGCGGAGGCGGGTGTTCTCGTCTCGTTGACTAGGTTCTTTTCGACAGCACTTGGCGTTTCTGGTTGATTGCTTCCCTTGCGTGCTCTTGTAGGTTGGGCCTTCGTCGGTAGTGGAGGCTTTACAAACTTGTCTTGCGACATAGGCGTATTTGAAGGTTCCCTTTCGCCCCCCCTGATTTCCTCTATATGTGGAATTTCGACAACGAAGTCGTTCAAAATTCGCGGGGGAGGAACCGCATCAGGCTGGGACGAGGAGACTTCGAGTGTAGGGGTGCTGCTAGAGGCGCCAGATCGTCTCAAAACTACTCGGCTATGGACCGCGCCTTGGTTTTTATTTTGAGGGTAACCACCAACTTTACGTTTCTGTGGGGCAGGCTTCTCAGCCTCTTCCTCCCCTGACTCTGATTCTGAGTCCTCTATTTCGTATATCGAACTTTGGTTCCTCGGACTGAGCTTTTTGGTGGCCATTGCCTTTGCCGGTCTTTTCAGCGTGCCCTGTTTTTGGGCAATTGATGCTGGTTTCCGTCCAGCTGAGCCTTTGAGGGTGTGTGGAGCGATAACTGGAGCATCCAGCTCCTCGGTTTCGGGCGACGATATTTCCACCAACTGAGTATTTGACAGCACCTTCTTATTTGTAGTCGCCGGGAACAGTGGTGATGAAAAGGTTTCCTCCTTTGGCGATAGCAGCTCACCAAGTCCTTGGCTTGTCTCCGGGATCAAGGAGCTACCCCGACCCTGAACTCTGTCCCTAAGGTGGCTTGGAAGCAGCGCACCATCACGATTCGTCGCTCTAGCAATGGCCCTCGGCCCCAAGGACGTACTCCCCAGAGCATCTCGAGCAGAAGGTAGTTGGGCGACGTTTCCGTCCTGTGCAGCGGTTTGTGGTCGGATTCGCGATGGTTCAATGATACTCGGTAACTCCGGTGAGGCTTCGGGCTCCTCCTCCTCCAGCTGCTGGTCCTCCGACGTTTCTTCCTCATCTTCATCCTGCTCTGCTTCATCCTCTTCTTCCAACGAACCCCTCCCAGTCCCTAGTTTCTGCCTCTTGCTTGGATGCAGTTTAACTGGTACTCCAATTTCTTCGTCCACCAGTTCCTCTTCCTCCAATACCTCCTCCGACTCTGCAACAGGTGCCAAGCTCTGTATCGACCGCTTCTTCGAGCCCGACGGCCGTAACCCGGATTCCGGTGGGACCGAATCATCTCGTAATACGTCCTTATGGATGACCTTTACTATACTTCCATCCCGGTTCAATGATTTGTCGTCAAATACGTCGCCAACGGTGTACGTGAGATCTAGATCGTTGCCTTCCGAATCCTGTAGTCGCTGGATGTTCAATGGTCTAGGCAAGCACACACACCCCGCCAACAGACCAATTGGTTAGCTACGATCATATTCCAAGCAAGATGAGGCATGTAGAACCAAAATATAGGCGACAGAGAAGGTTACATACCGATTCCTCGGATACAATCTTGCATACTTATCAGTAATAAGCAGCGACAGGTCCTCGAGTGTGATGTTTGGAGCAGCGAGATGCAGGAATTCAGCAATCGGCGCCAGGTTCCTCCCCTTAGGATTGTGTGATGCCTGGCCGACAACTTTGACCTGGAGACGAAGGCCACGCATTTTTGAGGTTTTTTGGGGGGTTTATACCCCAGAATCGGCTGTTAGGGGGTGGTTTTTGTGAAGGAGGTGGGATGTTTTTTTTTTTTATGTTTGTTTGTTGATGATGATGCTAGTCAAGGATCTATCAATGCTGATTTCGACGGGACCATGGTTCTGAAAAGGATAGACGAGATGGATGCTGGATCTATGACGCGAAGGGTAACTCGAGCGCGATAAGGGGGATGGTGAATGGCCCGCGAACGAGGTGATGTTTTAGTCGGAATCTACGATCGTAGAGAGTTTCGATGTTGAGAGGAAAACGTGGGTCTCAAATTAAATGAAATGAATGGCAGAGTACGCGTAAAATGGCTTAGCGTGGAGAGCTAAGCGAAGGGCAGCCGGCTTGGAACCGGAACATCTGTCAGCACACCACTTCGGCCACGATCGATTCCACGATCTCGAGATGATTAATATAGTTAAGGCTAGTATAGGTCTTGAGCCTCAACTTCAGTGCATCAGAAGAAGAAAAATCATACTGCGATATGAAAGACCATTTTCTTGCTTTTTCCTTTCTATCTACGTTTGTTCCACCAATATTGTATAATACTAGAACGCATGCAAAACAACAGAGCTTCATTCATGTATTCAAGTATCACAATCCCCCAGCCTTAATCAGAGTACAACTCTTCAAAAAAAAAAAAATGATAGCCTCTCTATGCCTGCCAACCTCGAGTTCGTCTTCTAGAATCTTTTCTTGCGGGTTTTAAATCTTCTTCTTATCCTTGGGCATATACGGTTTCCCTGCCGCCTCCAAGCCTTCAATACCATTCAAGAGCCCATAAGCCCACTTGAGCACCAACGTCATAACCGCCATTGTCACAGCACTGCCTCCGAACAACATAGCTCTCTTCTGGGTATCTAAAAGCTCGAAGATTGGATACGGATAAAATCCATTGTAGCTATAACAATAGTTCACCCACATCCAATACCCAACCGCGATAGAGCCAGACAGCCCGAACGCCGGTAGTGCTTTGATTGTCCACGGCGGCGACAGGAGCACGAGGTCCAGGAACATCAAGAGCGCCGGGAACAGGTGGAACATCAGGTCTGTCCAGAATTCAATGTGGATTTCCGGTGGGACGACAAGATGTCTGTCGATCTATGGAGTTTGCTCCGCGAAGGAGGCGCGAGCTCGCACGCGAGAGCTCATGTTAGCCGAGTTCCTTGTTGAAACTAGAGAAGGAAAGAAAAAAAAAAAGTGTGAACGTGGGTTGCATTTGCGTCGTGCATATGTATGAAATTGAACACATTGGCGATGGCAAAAAAAACAGCTCCCCAAGTATATGCAAGAACAGGGGTAGCTCCAGATAGCTATAGCTAGGTACTAGCTAGAGCGCAGTTTGAACTTAAGGATTGAAACAATTCCGAAGCTCTGCGCCCGATGGACATCGCTAGCTAAGCTAAAGCTTTGACGACAGATGTCATGTCGTGTCATGTCACGCCTGCCGGCCTACATGTGCAGGACTGCAGAGTCCTACACATGGATGGGCACTAAGAGTACATAGGCGGTACATATCGTCGGTTCGATTTTAGGCTCGGGCATCGAATCCATGTCGATTGGCTTGCGATGTAACCCGTAGGATCCATGGCCAAATTCGAATTAATTCAATCCAAAAAGTCTGATAAAGAAACCTTAAACCGACAGCAGCGATCCTTTATCCTGACTTATCCGTCTGGACTGCAGAAGGTTTCGCCGTCGCCGCGCAGGGCCAAGATCGAGAAGGCAGTCTGGATAGGATCATAAAACATCGGATGACATTTGTCTCCTCGAGGGCGAGGATGTGATATCGCATGAAGCTGGACATGCACCTCGAACGCTTGGACATGCCGGAACAGGCATAACGCCTCCCAGCGGACAACGCATAGATACCATCGAACCCTTGGCCAGAGCTTAGGACTCGAGCAAGACGAACAAGACGAAACTTCCAGTTACGAGCTGAATCGCTGCATAGATGGCATCTCTCGGAAGATACTTGTGCGAAAGAGGTATCGACCGACCCAAAAATAAGAGTCTGTGCAGCTACTAGCTCTCAAACAAGCATTCGAAGAAAATTCGATCGAAATTTTAGGACTGTACTCACCGAACATATACCCCAGTACAGCAGAGCGATTAGTATCTCCATAGGCGCACCGCAGACCGAGAAAAAGTTCTTATAGGCAAATAGCCTAGGCGACAGGAAGATATCGGATAGCAGGCCGAGTACAAACGTGATTGTTGCCAGAGCCAATCCAATGATAGCTAAGCAAATTGAGTCCCGAGATGCAGAATGGCACGAACCGATGGGAGGTTTTTTCCTTCCCCCCACCGATTCGTTTCCATTTCGTCCCATCCTGTCAGCTTTGCAGTTCCCCACCCAGACCAATTGCAACTGGAAGACATCGAGATGCATCTTCCTGAAAAATTTTCACCCACTTCTCATCTGAGAAGTCGTTTATGCAGGAGTAAAAAAACAAAAGGACGGGCACTTACTCAGGTACTGAAAGTGCCATCCCGTACTGTCGTTGATGTGTGTTGGGAAATTCACCAGGTATCGAAAACATCTATGTGGAGGAAACAGGGTCCACCCTCGTCAGCTCAACGCTCCGGCGCCCAAATGTATCGCAAGTACTCCAAGCTCTGTCGTATCCACACAAGCTCGGGAGGCTGTGAGGACGCCAAGACCTGGGAATTTCGAGGCGCATAACCGCTCATATGAAAAACTGGTGGGCGAATCATGGCGAACCAAGCTTGCAAGGTATCTGTGGGTTTGAACAGAAACTTTTTTTTTTTCGTCGGAGTCTTGAGACCCGTTCGGTTTGCATATATGACAGATGTCGACATCGAGCATATGCCGCACAACGTTACGTACCCTACAAAGTTCGCGATACCTAGAATCTGTGACATAGGTAACACGAAATTCCCAATTCCCAAACATCAGCAGCTTCGTCTCCACATGGTCACTTCGCCTCGCTTCACTCTCGTATCTTCAAGGGACGGGCCTCGCCAAGGTAAGGTTTGATCCATCACCACATTCCATTCCACGGAACTTTATGTTTGCGTGACCGGAAAAGCATCCCGCCAGCAAATCAAAGGTCGAGGACGGAGAGGGATGTATGTACATATGCATATATGTTATATCAAAAACCTTTTTGGAAAAGAGTCCAGAAAAGATAAGAAGTGATATATCAGAAGTGATATGTCAGAAGAGATGGTATCACATTATACTAACATGTATGATTGCCGAAACCGTCCTTGACGGCGACTCCAACCTCTGAAGGGGATGCCGCTCGATGATCGGTGCCATGGCATTGGTCGCCGCTTTCCCGGCATCCTTCACTTTCTCGCCCAAAATTCCACCGGTGGAAGTCATCTCTATTTCCTTTGTCCGTCGGCCGGCCTTGTTTCAGGAGTCTCCAGGGAGTTGTTTTCAGATATTTCGCGTAGTAATATTCCTCAAAATATACTCCGGAGAGCAGGGTTAACAGAAGAATGAAGTTTATGCGACGAAAGAGATGAGGCGAAGGGTGATCCGGATCCACGAGGGTTCGGCGAAACGAAGCGGGGCGAGCGTGATGTTTTCGGGTAATAACCTGAGTTTATGCGAAAGATTTGGAGCTGATAACTAAGCCTACTGAAGCAAAGTCGAAGCGTCGAAGCTGCTATCGAAACCGATAGCGCTATAGCTTAAATTTAGTAAAGATAATTTCGAGATGATCCCAAGCTCAACAACTATGCTATGCTATGCCCTGAAGTATCGGCGATGGTTAGATAGTTCGTGATCCTGGTAAAGATGGAGGTTGGTTCTCCGTGATTCCCTGCTGCGATGGCTGGTGGTGAGGTTGGTTGGTTGGTTAAGTGTTTGAAGTTCGATCACCGCGAAGCTCGTATCCGTCGATACACGTACAGGCCAACAAAGATTGCAGATACCAGCCCCAAGCTTAAGCTACATACACGCGGGCGAGCTGACGTTCCGGCTTCCGAGTGAGCAGCTGGCTAGAGCAGAGCACAACGGAGGGGTAAAAAAGGACACCGTTTAATCTTCGCACCGATCGGTCAGGATAGACAAGTGCACTCTACGGTCCGATGATATCTATGGTAGCATGACACTGTCCTGGCCGCGGGGCTACAAACTGCCCTCAGCTCCAGGACCGAATTGACATGGATCCCGGCGACACAATGAGAGTCGTCATCGACAGCACGTTGCACAGGTGCCAAGACCTGGCTAGTTACACAGTCAACCGCCTCAACACTTCTTGTTCCTGTTGAACTCAGCTGGCATTGTCGGGCTTATATTGTATTAGATGAAGAAAAGAAACAACTTAATACAAAGCACTATGCTGTCGACATAGACCCAAGGCTAGCTACCCGAGCGAGCGAGACGGACGGCTCGTTTCTCCTGCTTTTTTTTTTTTTTTTTCTGCGCCTCAAAAAAGAGAAGCGGCCAGGAAAAACAAATCCGAGGAAGCCGGACGAGAAAGGAAGGTCAACATCTGTAACAGCCGTTACAGCCCGTCCTGCGCATCATCATATCATATCTAATAAATCCTTAACACGAAAAGTCCTCAAGCCGGATTCGATAGGGTGTTTGAGTATGCGGTCATACGATCATCTTCTCTGGGTCGTTCGATATCCGTTTGGCCTATCGCAGGGAGAAGTTTTCCGTAGTGTATAGGTTTTACCAAGTTATCCCCAATGCAATAAAAAGGCGTCTATGCAAGGGACACGATACAAGGCTGGTTATGTTGCTTGCCCTCTCCCCTCCTCTGATTTTAACCCCAAGGCTACCATTTCAATGTAGTCTAATCGATGTCTCAGATTTTGTCTTAAATCATTCGTGCTCTAAAAGGCCAACGCTGCAGCAGTCTAGTAGATTTCCAACACAGACCTTTGTGATATATCCAACATGTCAACATAGTGATAAGATCAAAGTGGAGAGACTACAACCGTGTGGCGCTTCCGCCTAGAGCCATCCTAATTTCCTAGCATTCACACAAAACGTCACTCGAAATAGTTCTGGAAGTTCGAAGACACGGATCTCATGTGTTCAAAATAGTAAAGTCTAATTTTCCTATCGACGTTTCTATATTTTACCTCTCCATTTTCGTTTTGTTTGTTTTTTTTTCTTTTCCTTTCCCGTCATGTATCATGTTTGTGGGGTATACGGTAGTCTGCCCGTGATCACGAGCTCAACGCCTTTTCGGCATAAACCAAGGCAGAGATAATTATAATTTCAACATGCAGATTGTCGAACACCCTATTTTTCTTGTCCAGCATCTAAGACATCTGTATCAGATCGACTCAGATTCTTGAACTACACGGTAAAGGGAAAGATGGACATCCCATCCAACCTCATGGGCTTTTCCCATCAATCACCATCATCAGCATGCATCAGCATCAATTCAATCAAATCGTTATTGCATTTCCCAGTGGGTCCCCGCCAGCCTCTCCATTTGCACACGGATCGTTTCAACGTATCCTATTTGCACGCCAACAGAGACATTCAATTACTCCCAAGAACTCATGGCTTCCCGAATGTAATATCCCATATGACATGACAGCTTCCCACGTACAGAGTACCCACACGACTCGACGTCGCGGGTCCAGCGCTAACACCACGTTCCATAACGGACGGGCACACCAGACACACACACACAGGTGTTAAATCTGAGTGCTGGTGGTAAGGAGAGACAAAAAAAACGAAATATTCCCTCTTGGTAGGCGAAGTGAGTACGAGACTTAATTGGCGTTTTAATATTGCATATCTTCTTCTGTCTTGAACGGCTTGAACGACGCCCCCCATGTAATCCACGTTTATGTCTGGCATTAATATACGACGCTCGTCGATCTATCGGAATTCCAAGAAGAGTTAATTATTCTCCCTCACCATCTCCCAACGTAACCATCCCATTTAGCGGTTCCCTTTGCCGTTTCATTGTCGTAACTATTAATATCTCCGCATGAAAATACGACTGTACCGTGCGGTAATTGCGACTTGGAAAGCTTGTAGAAACCCTCCTCCCCGGGGTTGGAATTGATGATGATACAACGGCGTTCATGATACCGAGTCTATTACGCCCATGCTCCTTCCTTTATTCATATACCCCTTCTTTATCCTCGGGGCGACGATACGGGAATACCGATATATTCCCCATTCCCCGGAATATATTTGATATTATATCGATACCCCATCGCGGGCGGGATACTAGCGTAGGCACTCAAACATCACCCCCATGCTCTATATATATCGTTCCGACATTTTCAGCTTTCATCTTGGGCTTAGTAACACACTTCAAACTAGGGACCAAGGTGGGAATCTCCCAACCCGGGGTGTGAAATCCTTCTATCATCATGGTTGATCCCCGAATGATAGGTACCCCCCAAAGGATTCCTCCCCCGGCAAGAAGAATAGAATTGTAATTTAACGAGGTAGCAGCTTAGAGCTAGACCAAAGTTCCCGAAGAAACTTCTGAATTCTTGTGATACTATGAAGAATCCCTGGGGGTGGGTTTTTTTCTTCCCTTCCTTTCCCAGGAATGGGAGGAGGCTGTGATGACTTTCCATGGATCAACCTGGCCGTTCGCACTTGAATATAATTTAGCGATAGAATATTGGGGGAAGCTTGGGAAGGAAAGGACATAGACATCCAGGTACAAGGGCCTCGTGCCGTCGGTAGCCTGAGCTGGCAACTGCAGGAACGGCACGGGTTCGAAAAAGTCTTCCTTGATACTAGTATCGAACCCCTTCTTCTTCTTTTTTTTTTTTTTTTTCCTGCAAGATATACCGTAATCTACATATCAAGTTAGATATCACTAGCCAACCCTTCAAACCCAAGTACGCAATTCCGAATAGATCTATAGAAGAAGTTAAGAACGACATTCGACGCCTCATAATCATAACATCAATCCACTCCCAATAACCAAATCAGGCAGGCACCCTATGCAATCCCCATGGCCCGGTCGAGCGATCGCGACACACTTTTTTTTTTTTTTTTCTTTCTAAGAAAAATCCCGAACCAATCTTCGGCCTGGCTCCGTGCTGCGGGAACCGAGCTTGTGTGACTTGAAGATTCAATTCTTCAGGTTCTACCTAGGTAAGTGGTGGTTGGTACTTATTTTTTTTAAAAAAAAAGCACCGAACCAAGACATCGTATCTCGGTAGCCAGCGCTTCAGCACGCATACAATCAGGAATCCCACAAGCACGTGCCTCATAAAAATTTTATGTCAGTCATTGTTTTTCTTTTGTTTTTGTTATGAGTTGTTATAGTCGTGTACGTACTATGTATGTAATGTAATATGGCAGAAAAGGCTGCCTCGTTCTGAAACTGTCAATCATGGTACCATTTTGACCGTACTTCTCGGGACGCAAGGCAAGCCATGTAAGATCAGCCATTTTGGAAATAAAAAAAAATAACTAGGGAGAAAACAGCAGTCATACATAGGATTCAGTGTTTGAGCTTATAAACTATAAATCTTTAGTATACCATGCTAAGGTTCTACGTCAGGTACAGACAATCATGGGATGATAGTAAGAGTCTCCTCTTTTCAATTTCTGTCTTGGTGGTACTGTCACAATCATGAAAGTGATTCTTTTTTTTTTTTGGTTATATACAACAAAGTGAATTGAGAACCACGTGCTTTTTTTTTTTTTCCTTTTCCTTTCCCTTTTGTAAAGCAAATTTACTCGCCCCATTGAATTTTTTTATACGAAGAAAAAAAAAATGTGAAGATCCCGCGACCTGGGTAAAAGAAAATTTCGTGGCTTCGTAACGAATGTCATGAGAATCGGCAAATAGTTCCGATGTGGCGAACCTGCCAGAAAAGAAGAACAAAACCAAAAAAAAAAAACTCCCAGAAGGCGCCCCAAAAGCAAAAGAGGAATATACAGGATCCATGAGATGCCCCCGAAAGAAATTTACGTGGGGGCGGGATGACAAAGAGAGCTGAGCAAAATCGACCAAACTCCAAGGGACATTTTCACATAACTGAGACACACGAACACCAGTAGCGGGCGCAGGAAGAGACAAGTGAATGAGTAAAATCTGAGATATTGTAATTTTTTTTGCTTCCATAGTAAAAGGTATTTTTGTAACAAATAAAAAGGTATCAAAATTCTCAAAAACTCCAGACCCTCAAGGAAATGAAAATAAAATGAAAAAAGTTGCCTCTTCTATGAAACAATGCCTTAAAAATACTAAATTCAAGGTAACCAACCCAATGTCTCCAAGATGGTACATGCCAGTGATACAAAAGCAAAAATACAATGCACCGAAAAGAAAAGTAGTACTTGAAACCATAATGAGAAAAAAAAAAAAGATATGCCACAACTCCTAGCCAATGAACTCGCCGTTGATGAGGGTTTCCCAGCCGGACCCGGTTTCCCAAACCTTTTGCATGAGAATTCTCGCCCGTTGAAACTGATTCATCCCACTCTTCTCAATCTCCAAAAGGCGCTGTAATATGTATTCGCGGTCTTCTGGGGTGGTGCTTTCGCATCCTGCAGTGAAAAGAGGGAATAGCACGGCATTCCCCACGTTACTCAGTTCAGGGATTGCTTGCATAGCCTCAATGATGCGCTGGATGGCATCTCGGACGCATTGGTGATCTCTTTTGTAATTGAGAACCCTGCGGAAGAGATGGATTTGAGCGGCCCAGTGGAAAGCATCATTTGAGGCAAGCATCTCCTTGCTGTTATCATCGTCGGGAAGTATCCGATCATCATCGAATGCTCCTGCTCCCTCGGATGATGCCCAGGTTTGCTGTGTATGCTTGCAAGTGCCTAGAGAGTGACGTCGAGATTCTTCAAGTTGTTCCCGAACTCGAAGTGCGTCGTGATAGATTTGGCCTTCAGGTACCCATTCCGAGTCATGGTTTGTGTAACCCATGTCTCGGACACCTTCAGCGAATCGCCGTTTCTCCACGTCCGCTTGCCGCATCAGCTCACCTACTCGAGTGAGCAGGCCAATGAAACGATTCGTAAACCCAAAGAAGCAGTCGACAGAAAAGTCGGCCATCATGCCGAGTTCCTCTTCGTCGACTGTCCAGTACTGTCCCGCAAAGAGAGGGATTGTGTTGTTTTTGTTGTTATTATTTCCCGAAAAACACCCCAAAATGTCAAGATAGGCAAACCAACGAGACAGAAAGAAAGAAACCGGATCCCGCGAACGCATTTCCTTTGCACCTCCACGGGCGAGGATAATTTTCCGTGCCGCTTCGAGGTGTACTTGCCAAGTTATCCCTTCAGCGAAGGGATTTGGCGAAATGATTTCATAAGAACAGAGCATGATTGCGGTGGCGAGAGTTGCATTCGACTTTTGCTCTTCCTCATCGTTCAAGCTCTGATTTAAATGTCGATAGGCGTGATCTAAAAATCCACTAACAAGTTCCAAGGGCTCCGGCTGTTTTGCCTGGCGAGCTTGGTGACTTGCTGAATATGCTAGTAGTAGATTTAAGAGGCCATCATGGTTCATGGCCACTGAGGCACGGTCAGTTACTGGGAACTGTGTGCAGACGAAACTGGAAACCTACTTTGAGGTAGGACAGACTTGAAGGGGTTGCCATTGCAATCATGAGGCACCAGTAATGGGGCAGTTTCCGAAAGGAAATGCTGGAAGTATACTGTGCTCTGAGGGTTGCCAGTCATGGTCTGTGGGAGCGGACCAAGATCCTTTGGCAGTTGCAAGTAGGCTGGGTGACCCTTGATGGTGGCATAACCATCCTTCGCGTCTAGTGTAGCACTGTGCAGCTCCTCAACTGCATCGGCTTCGGCATCAACGATCCCAACCGTGAAAGGAGGGGAGTTATGGCTGTGTTGAGCGCTGTAGGTTTGGCTGGCAAAGCTGGGGTACTCCTGGGCGAAGTTCTCAACCGATCGTCTGTGGGACTTGTCGGAGGAGATGTATGGGTTGCCCCTGATGGTCTCCTGGTTGCTAGCAAGAGTGGGTGGAGTGACTGGGCTAGCGTAGTAGAGTTGGGAGGAGAGGCCAGCGGTGGTAGTTGGCACAGAAGACGAAAGACTTGGAACGGTAGTAGCCAAACCATTGCTATAGGTGAGCTCAGATGGATGAGGAGGAGAAGAAGTATTAGAAGTAATGGAGATGGATCGCTGGCGACGGAAGGCTCCGAGATCAGTAAAGCTGCCATGAGGACTTGGTGGAATGCTGTGGGACCCGGTAGGGCTTCCGATGGTCAAGTGGGTAAGGCTAGGAGTTGGAGAGGACATCTGATAGAAGTCATATCCGGACGAGGAAGAGAACATGCTCTCCTCAGACATATAGCTCAAATCACTGTCCGCGGTCGAAGCAGTAGAAGGGGTGAGTGGAGGACGCTCCGGGATTCCATCCAGGGTCCACAGGTAAGGGTGAAGGTGCTGATAGTTTCGAGGTGGGGAAGAAGAGCTGGCGAGGTGAAGAGGGGCCGGGATGGATGAATTGACCAGGGATGTTGGGGGCGAGGCCTCACATACTGAAAATACGTTCTGGTATGTAGCCAATCCCGCCTGTGAAGAGGTGCTTTTCCGGCTGGAGGACGACTTTGTGGTGCAAGAAGACAGCGTCGGCGAGGTCCTGGTCGAGCTGTGGGTAGCAAGCTCGAACTGGGCCGGCGACGGGAACTGTGGTTGGTTGTAGTTTGTGTTGAGGCTGAACTGGCCGGCACCAGGGATGTTCTGGCTGGCGTCGTCCAGCTGGGCACCTTGCTCCAGCAGCTTCTTCTTGAGCGGTCGACCACCCCACGACAGACGGATCTTGTAGTCGCATTCTTCTCCCAGGCGGGTGCAGTTGCTACAGCGAGGCTTCATCTCGCAGCACTTGACCTTGCGGGCCTTGCAGTTCCTGTGTGTTTGTATCCCGTCAGTATCTGTAGACAAATGCATTGGCAGAATCAAAGAGAGCACTCACCAGCAGCCATTCCGGCTTCTCCGTCGGATCTCGCGGCCAGCAACTGGAGCACGAGGCATTTTGTGTGTGTGATGTATATGTAGATGTACGTGCGTAGAAGTGAAAGGATAAGTTCCTTTCCTGTAGCTTTGTTTTTTTTAAAAAAAAAAACCAAACAAGCTACAGAAAAAGGAAGGGTCGAGGGAGCTTTAAAGTGGTGTGTGTGTGTTCGTCTGTGGGCTTGAAGTACAGCGAAATCCCTGTTTTCCCTAACCGAGGCACGCTAACAAACAGAACTAGTTGTGTGAAGTGAAGTGAAAGTGAAGGGAATGTTGATAATGATAAAAAAAAAGAATAGTCGGATACAGAGTACTGGTGAAGTAGGTAATAGCAAGGGCCGTGCAGTGGGGAGACAGCTAAGTTCTTATAGGTCTGAGATGTGATAGATATGTCAAGTCGCAGGGCTCTAGGGAATGCAAAAGCAGAGTGGACCGGCTAGCAAATCAGAACAGCTTATTTTTGGTTTCGGTCGAAGGAGAAGTAATGTATGTAGTATGTACCCAAGAGCAGGACAACAGGAGCAAGGGAGACTCGACTGGGGCTCAGGATGAAAAACGGTGAGACAAAGAGAATTGGTCTGGTCCTTTGCTAATTGTTTCGAGAACGGATGGACGATATATGCAAAGAGAGGCTCTAAGTATAAAAGCAACTCCGGAGTCTGTTTATGGAAGGAGATAGAGAGTGAGGTTGGAGATGAGGTTGGTTTTAGATTGGAATCCTCGGTATCAGGGCTGCTTTGGCCTGTGTGATTGATGAATGAGAACTGCCAGAATTGACGCGGAAGAAGCGTCGTATAAGTACTTTGAGATCTCAATTTTCAATGCAGACTATAAACGACTCTGAGATGCACACTCTCACGCTATTACTATTACTATTGCTTGGTAGCTCATTACCTACATACCTATGTCCATGCCCCCCCTCCCCCCAGTACTTCCTTACTGTATGGTGTGTGTGTGGGACACTTACACAGTTTTCCAATCTTGCTATACCTGAGCAAAAGAAAGCAAAGCAAGAACGAAAAGGACAAGAAAAAAAAAAGAAAGGCAGAAAACGAACTAGAGAAAAAAGAAATATAACTTACCTTACCCTGGCCTTGACGAGTGAGGGTCTTCCACTAAACCCAATAAAAGATAGGAATAGACAGATTCAAAAGGAAAGAAAACAAAAAAAAAAAAAGCACCGTTCTCATGCATATTGGTCATGAAATTTCGAAAAGTAGTTCTCCGGTACTTCCTACAAGGAGCGGAAAAAGAAAAGGAATTTCTTTGGTCTGCTTCACTGTTGGCAAGCCTCGCTCGCTGCCTGTAACTTAGTGTGTCCTGCAGGCTATTGCGGGGATTAGAACGCTAGCGTCTGACCCTGGCCTCGTCTTAATAGAGATGAAGTAGCAGGTCACCGATCTTTCGGCGTACCCAAAAGTACCTCTCAACGACGGGGGGAAACTTTCTTGCGACCATCGGGAAGTTTCCCCCACCCTTGTCACCCCTGGATGCATACCGGGACAAGGGTCTGATATTCACGGGACGACCACCCCGGAACGCCGATTACAGAGGCGTCAATCCGGTGATATCGATTTGGACACTGTGCAGGAAAAAGGCGTTAGCATTGGTATCGACGTAATAGTGGATTTCTGGTCAGAAATGCCTGGCGTCTTAATTCTAAGACCATATCTCATATTCCGCAAATCTGTCGAAATTGAAGGGATTGCATAAGGCTACCACATGGCCTGTGTGTGCTATTTTCTGCCATCCAGAGGTGTATCAGGTATCATGTATCATGTAGCAGGTGGCATGTCGTTGGTGGCATCTCAAACGGCATCCAATTCGATTCATCAAGCGCAGGTTCCCCTTCCAAGAGCTAGAGTCACAGATGGAACTCGATCTCGACCGGCTTGCAGGCTTGAAAGGCAAACCGAAAAAACAGGAATCCGTCCAGAGGCGTTTCCCTTAATTGTGGAGATTTCTCACAGCTCGAGATAATGATCATATGGACGGTCACAGAAGAGGACTAGTAAATCCGCAGCTTAAGCTAGGACCTAAGCAATCGCAGTTGAAATGCAATGTAGTAATAATATCGGTGGATACTATTATACATAGAATACCTAGTGGCCAAAAAGTCCAAAATACCCAGTTAGGTGTCCGGCAGCTCCATTGCTTGAACTGGCGTTTAGGTCGACACTACCTCTCTTCGTTCGATCACCGTCCGACGTCCCTACCATGAGGATGTCCTCCCGGCCTCATTGACTGGTTCGCCTATCTCGAGTATATGCGCTATCCTACCTAGTCGCTGCCGCCGGCACCAACCCACTACATTGGACGGCGATGCGATCCGCCAGACAGTAGAACCGATAAGGACACCTTTCACGGAGTGTCATGTATATCCTGAATCATGATCGAATATGACTGTAGACGGTTCAAATCGGGCTATAGTAGAAAAAACAAAAGGACGAAGGACACTATGGTGCTATACCAGTACTAATTCAAAAAAAAAAAAAAAAAAAAAAAAAAAAGAGAGAGAGAAGAGAAAAAATTTTCGTAGATGCGTCGACGCCCCGAGCTCAATTGCGTAGCTTCGGCCGTCTACGGGACCGAAAGGTAGTATCGGAGTTTGCTCATAGCTGAGTTAGCTACGGAATACAAAGCTGAACATGACCGCACTCTTGCAGGGAAAAGTGCAGGGAAAAGAAACAGAGATGCGGCTGTGGCGCAGCATTACGCTCGTTCTCGCCTACGTTTCAGACCGACACTTCCAGTAGGAAATGGCTTCATAGACGACAAACCGTGCAGATAATGAGGTAACGCCGCACCAGAAGTCTCGTTTGGGGGTGGCTTAAACGGAGAATCAGACGGTTGATACGGGTTAGCCTCCTGCCCTTGTCAGTCCAACTACTCTAAATTAGTGCGGTTGTCTTTCGTCCAACGCAACACTTTATTCTTTGGACTTTTGCTATCTATAGCCGAACCCGCATCGAAACGGGCAATGCTTTTCTGAATGACGGAAAGTTCAAGAGAGCGAGAAAGATATGTCCAGCTCCACTGAACCGAAAGCTCTACCATGCAAGATCAATTCCAACATTGTGACCTCCAAAGAACTCCTCTGGTCTCAGTCCAATCCCGAATTTTTAAAGTCACCGAGTAACACGGAGCGGACGTGCGAAAGCGGGACGACAAGATGGAATGATAACTGATAACTTGCGTCGGTCCTAGGTGGGTTCCCTTTGGTTCTTAATTCGAGAGCTAAGAGCTGTGTATGTACCTACACACGCCGACCGACGTATCGATTAAGCCAGCCCACCTTCAAGCGATCAGCGGGGTAGCATTCAGTCTTGCGATCGGTCAACCATAGGCCCATCAGTTCAGTTTCCTTTTTTCGTTCAGGCAATGATATGCATGAAATCCTTTGGTTCGCAGAGATGGAAGCATCCGGCCGCCTTTTCACACACGTGGGGCAAGCATGCTCACTAAACGAGGATTCACATATGCCGCCCTTCTGCCGCTTTGAGAACGGATATAGTCTAGTCAGAAGCCCGGGAGCATGAAGCTCTCGAGCTTGCAATCGATTTAGCCTATCAAGTGGAGTTAAGCTAACAGAAATGGTTATGCAATTGGAGAATGGAATGTGAATATCAATATGTGAGGGAGAAAAACGAAAGGAAAGTTATGTCCCGGCCTCCATTACAAAGTCTATCAAATAACTCGGGCATATGTCGGGTGATTTTGGAATTAGCTAATTACCTATCACCTTGTTTGTGGATTTTTTGCCTTAAAGCCCTACCGATTATTGTGCATCATGCTCCTGGATCCCGTCTTGTTCCTATATACCTTGTTGTCTAACTTTAGTATTAGGATCGTGAAGAGCTAGCTAGACATCGTCTACGATATCAATATTCTACAATATAGACGACTGTGTTATGTTTCTAGTGACTACTGTGTCCGGAAACTCCAAGTAATTATTTATTCGAGTTACCTAACGAGGGAAAGTTGTCTGGGATTTGGTCTTTCGTTTAAGACTGTCGTGCAGCTGTCTGTCGGCTTTCGACTACAAAGGGAGGTGTGGCCTCCTACCTATTAACGTAGTCTAGAACCCCGACATGGCCAAGGGCCAAAAACAAAATCCTCCACCCTTTGAGCTCTCGTGCTAAAGATTAACTTTTTGACAGTCTTCGTATTGGCGATAATGATCGAGGGCCACCCAGTTCGCTTGCTTATAATAGCTAGCATGATCTATTGGACAAGAAGGCCATTAATGCATGAAATGCGAGACCTCCAGCTGAGCGTTTGCAGGTGTGCGCTATGTCAAGGAGTCTTTTCTCGTACACTCTGCGTCCGTAAGACTGGCTGCTGAGACGTGCAGAAACCATACTGTACGGAGACGCCGCCCAGTTAAATTCCTGCTTCAGGTCTGTTTCCTAGTTTGCCTCCGCAGTTGCCATCAGGCCAATGGTGAGCACAAAACATTTGTGGATCCATGGTCATGGAGCGCCGATTATGCTCGACTGAATGATATCGGGGTTGGAGGCACAGAAAGTGATATCCTTTATTAGGTTACTTAATTATTAACACGAAAATGTCCAATGTGGATAAATGCCACCACCTATATGTGAGCACTAGTATTCCTTTCCTGTTCCGCTATAAATACAACCAGTTTAAGGCAAGGTCAACTGAACTTCCTAGCCGTGCAAAGCCTAGGCCGTGCGTCCAATTTGCATAATCCTCCGCTGAACGACGGAGGGTCTCCGTTATTTTGTCTTAAAGACGCAATTAGCGTTCATGTTGCGTGCCTATGGGCAGATCATCATTAAGGCTTTGAAGGGTTTACAAAGAGGTCAGATCAATAAAGTCGGCGGGTAGGGAGGATAATAAGTTAATTGGAAAACAATCCCGAGCGAAAGGATATAATATGGGTGGCACCGAGGGGGCTAGGGAAGAACTAGATAAGATTGAAAACCCTCCGACGAGCTCTTGGTTGGCCAGAGGCCGAAGGCCTTAGGGCATAGCTTAGATCAACCACTATAACCAAAATGTAACAAACAATGGCAAAAGCCCAGCCTGTCAATATGTCACTCCGAGTAGAGTATATGACCTAGGCTATGGCCACATACAAGAAAAGACCTGGTCGAGAAATTAATGTTCCAACATCAGCCGGCGACCTTCATGGGATGAAGACCGATATTGACCGGATCGGCTTGAAAGCGTTCCCGCCCGAGAATTAATTCTCTCAGAGTAATTTTTTGCCCTGGACGTGCGAACAATCATAATATCGTAAAGGATTGATATCACATAAAATAGAAACCGGGGAGGCAACGGGTACTTTCAAGTTCTCTCTCCCCGATAAAATTATAATAATTACGTGGGGCCCAATTTCCTTTCGCAATGTAAGATCCACGAACCAATTGCAACCAACCCGGCCCCCCAACTCCAGCCCAACACACCACTCACAACAACGTGGGCGCTGAAAGTAACACAGAGGCACAGATCAGGCAGAAATGTGTTGTCTTGTGTTGCCGTACCTCTAAGCGAAGGGCTGATCCCTGCTAATCACGTTGCTGCCAGGCTTCGTCTGAACTTCTAGAAGGCTGCTGCTTTGGGTATGGTGACGAGGGCTTGCAGCTGCACCTGGTAAAATTTGCTACCCCCCTGCGCCCTCCGAACCTCCCGCCACTTTCCATTGGTTGCTCACAACTGAGGCTGGTAGGCCCAAGTGCCTGTATCAGCGCCATGTTCAAGGCAACCAACATTTGAGCGCTTCATATTTCTGCAACTAGGGAAAAGAGAGGGGGGAAAAAAAGCTGCAGCAGATAGGATTTAAGGTGTGTCGACAATAACGGTTACCGGCAACCACTTGATTGAATTGTTACTGGCGATTCATCAGGTGACTGAGAGATATCTCTTCAATAGGTTAGTGTCGACGCTCTGAAATTACCCAAACAGCGCCCCCCAGGCTGCCTTCCCGTACTTTCTAACCTGTTCTTCTGCCTTTGTAGACGAGGTCTCTGGGAAGCCACCGTCGGCTTGTATCATCTTGGATTGATGCCTGGAGGATTTCAGAATATCAAGGTCTCCTCTTATGAAAGTGGAGACCAGCCCTTGCATGCATCATTCCTGCCAGAGAATGTCTCTCATCTAAGACTTTTTTCAATATATGCAATAGTCGAGTCTCAATAATCCGAACTGCGGGATTTGGGTCTCCTTACAGGTGGGGATCTTATGGATGAAGATCTCTGGTTGGACGGAATGCATCTTTCCCATGTGTCCAGCCGAGCAACCACGTTTTTTTTTTTGGCCCGAATCGGGTGGCGAAAATGCAGAGACTCCTCCCATTTCCCATGCGTCGTCGACAGTGTGGCACCCGCTGATTAACCAACTAACTTGCGGGGTCGAACTAGTCCTTGGTACAAGCGAGAATATGTCTCTAATGATATATCACTTTGTACTAGAACAGCGGATCACTAGGCATCGAGAAGGCTAAAGGGGAGCTTTGAGCGCATGCCAGGCAAACGGCCAGGTGCTATTCGACGGCTCGATCCAAAAGCCCAAGCTAGAGTTTCAGACAGTATTCGCCGTCAATACAGACCCACGGTACCTGCAGATGATTTCCGTTGATTCGAAAGTCTGCGCGGCTGCTTGCCGGTTGTCTATCAGCAAAAAACAGTGCATATGATCGTCAATACTCGGCTCCCTCGGTATCGGACGGATCCGTGCGCATTGCAAAATCACTCTCTGAGCCAACACAAATAGTTGAAACTTTTGATGACATAACATCGGAGAGAACCTAGTTCGCAATGATGGTTAGGCATCACAGGAGCCCCGATTATCATGGTTGTAATTTCAGATAAATCACTCGAGCCGTGGCCAGTGCGCTGAAACTTAACGGTCGACGTTGAATGTGATGGTGCGCGTACATACATGTACAGGACTTATGGATGCACACGGGCTCCTCGGGGACAGTCGCTCGCGTGCTGAGCTCAGAGGTATGATGTCCCCCAGGAGATCTAAAACGGCAGGAGGCACCACAACGAAAGTGGGTCTAAAATGAAATAGACCTGGTGTGGATACAATTGCGACAATGAAACAAACCCCACAGCCTTTGGCTGTTCTTCTAGAGCTTCTCTAGAAGCTATTTCGGCGCATGAACTGATGACTGCACCTGCATGGGGGAGCTTCAAGCCATCAGACGCCCCCTCAGTGTATAACTTCCAAAAACGCCCGCATACGTATTTACCTACATAAAGCACAATTATAACTTTTAAATAAACGTTTTTTTTATCCCTTATTTCCGTTACATGGCTGCGCAGATGTGAAATTAATTGGTACGGAATATCGTATTGGATATGTTTGCGCGAGGACGAGGATAGTCAGTGCGGCAGAGGCGAATGACATGTACAGGCTGTGACAAGCCGAACTGAAACTGCAGCTGGAACATTACCACACACACAACACACACTATGAGCAAAGAAGAAACTCAAACCGACCGGCCACACACCTCCCGCATATTGACAGGTCTATGTCCCTTTTTTTTTTTTTTTTTTTTTTTACTAGTGTTTTTATATTTTAAAAGGAGATCATTCAATCTCGTCTACATATTTATAGGAGATAACAATTTTACCGTTTTTAATTTACGATATGGGTCTGCTGATTGTTTGCTCTGAGATGTGGAGATCGTTAGGATCCATTGTCCGGATGTGCATATGCAGAACCCGAAATATCTCGATATAAAAAAAAGTTCCCGTAGAAGGCTTGGCTAGGCTGATCGCTCACACCGGAGCACCGTATCAAGCACGGCTTCTCGGGCGGTGCGAAACGCCGCGAGACAAAAGGCATATGGGCTGTACCTGTCCCGATCAGAATGAAATAGGTCAAGATCGAAAGTCTCAACTCGGACAGCCCATGAGACATTTCCGTTTTTTCTCAACTTCCATGCATTGCCTTGTATATCAAGCGAGAAAAGAGTTTGCGGTGAGACCTGTTTTGGACCAATCCGCATTAACGACTGGCCTCGCATAACTGACTTCCATGTTGCACCTTAGGAGTCAGAATTCGATTCCAAGGCGAGCTGCTCCTGCTGCGCAGCTGCCCTTACGAATTCTATCGCCCCTTGACCCTGCAGTGCCAGAGGCCAAGCCCGAACCGTTGGCTGATATTTGCTCATCTGAGAAGCTGATGATATCTGCCATCGACGCTTTGCCATTGAGAGCACATTGTCCTATAAGCGATTTACCTTAGACCGGTCTAGCTTCAGAAATACAGGTTTTGACGGCGGTCCCGTCGCATTTGAAATTATCGGAAGGGACCTCGATGGCAATTGCCAGGGACTCGCCCTGGGTTCCCCGTTCAAATACCTGCTGCCTTGGGCTAGGGAAGCACACGACAAAGGATCGGTACCTGTGATATAATGGCCCCCCCTTGAGGATTACCCCAAGCCCTACACGACATCCACACCGCTTTTGGCCCAGGATTTCCCAATGTGTCGGCTGTCGGGGCATTTCCAGACGCCAATGCGCCAATAACAATAGTCGAAAGGAGAAAAATTCCGGGACCATGTCCTGCCTCTAACGTCTTCACGAAGTCGCATTCGGCTCCGGGCAATTTCAATATTCACTTGTCTCTTCAGGTACCCTTTGACCCTTGTTAGGGCGCTATAACGGTCGCACCCCCCCAATGGCCACATCCAATCGTTTCGACCGCAGCGCGATCGAGAGGAATTCTCAAACATTTGCCATGCCATATTCACCTTTTGCCCTCCTGTACTATGTAGAGAGAGGGCTGGAGGTCAGATTAATGTTCCACTTCCAAGCTCGCTAGGCTACACCAACCTGTCATTCGCTCAGACCTACTCCTTCATCCATGGCCGTCTCCACAATTCGTTATTTCTAACCTTTACAGACTCGATGAAATTGAAGGATACTATATTCATCCATATATTCTGCAGGAATACGGACCCACTCTCCTAGCTCCCCACACTTGCGCACACATGTTAACCGTGGATCCATCAGCTGAGCTCAAGCCCTCTCATCGGCAAAAAAAGTAAGATATCAAAAGCCCGCAAGATCATATGCTTGATCCTGCACACCATGCCAACTCTTACCAAATAAAACGAACAAAAAAAAATCCCGCTATACCTTAAACATCGAGACATAGGTCCTTAACCCCTGTCAGATGCCCCATCCACGCCATTCCCTGCCGCAATGCAAGCACGGCTGCAAGGTCCATCCAATCAACAGGCCTGTCCACATGCATAAAACTTGTACGCCACCGTTCTGTGTAGCCCATTTTAAATTCCGAAGTGTAACTTATGTACGTACAATGCACCTAGAATTAGCCCGAACTAATCCGTTGAACCAGCAAGGACGATATCAAATTCCCCATTCATACCGTAGTCCCCTTCACACGTATTTACCAAGCCTTGTTTAAACCTGGGAAATACACTCTAATGAGGCAAGGGGAAGGAGACCCACCCATGAGCTGCTCGATCATTGGATTATATTTCCGCCATCCACGTCGAAACTCTGTTTATGCTACTTTAGAGGTTTAGGGCGGATTTTTTTTAAGATTCGTGAAAAGCAATATATCGACGACCCGCACTTGAAGGTTACGGGCTGATAGCACGGTTACGAGCCGTCCTCATTGTCTACTGATGATCATGAAACGTAGGATATCTATATGGATACCACTTGCCTCCCCACCCCGCTGGCCGCTCTTGCCGGTACTTGGCTCTTGACTTTCGCCCCCCCACCCCCACGTAAGTGTGCCGTATACCCTGGACCCCATGGACCCCAGACAGGACAGCACATCACAGCGCAGTAAAGGCTGAAGCTGAGATGAAGCATCCAATGGATCTCCAAGACAATTAAAATCATCTATCGGATACAATTAAAGCCATGAAAATGCGCACACATGTATCCTGTGACCTCGACCCTAGAATTAAAATTAATCACCAAAAAATCCAATAAGTTAGCGTCTATATGTGTAGGTAACTTATAACCTGCGGTCACGCTATTTCCCCACTTTAATTCTAGACCGATCCGTGGGTACCTTAAACTTACCTATAGCTTATAATCTAATGTTTGATATGTATAATTGTAATGTCTCACCGCCTCCGCTTCAGCCCTTCTACATCAAAAAGTCAAAATGGAACGTATACGTTTATCTTGGCCGTTTTTTACGTGCATGTGTATTTCAAGAAAGATTAGTCGAAACACGCCATTTTTTTTATTGATTTATAATATTAGACTCCGTTATGCGTGTCAAGCAGTTGAGACAATGATTCTTCGAGCTTTAACGATCCGTTCCAAGGAAAATCCTAAGGTCCCCGTGATAAATTGGAAAAGTGATATCATTTTTGGGAACATCAAACCAAATGTCTCAGTGACATGACAGTATAATATACAGCCCCCACCGGTACGATATACATATCGTAAACGTGGCAAATATCTGCCGAATAACCGTAGCCTATGCTTGAAACCGATGTTCTGTGACATCTACCTCACTGAAACGAAGTCTCGTTGACTATTGATCGATCGATCGAAACATTCTAAGATAGAGATAGTGCTGGCGTCGACTAATCTGTGTAAAAATGAAGTGAGAATCCCAGGTATGTAGACGAGGGTATTGTTAGAATTTGGAAACAGTAAGATCATATTATCGTAACTTCCAGGCAGTATATATAGGACATAAAGTGCTACCTAGAAGAAGAAGGGGGTGTAGGGAGGGGTTTGAACCAGAATAGCATCATATTCACGCATTCGAATAAAACTATTGTATTGTATAACAGCGCTGCCTCATGAACGGCGCATGCAGGATCATCACTAATAGTGCTAGGGTACAGGGTTTCAAGGGCTATAGAAGTTGATAGAAAATTGTGGCGAGCCGTGGATGCACTATTATTAACAACCTTGTGGTGTACCATGAAAGCAAATGGATCCTATAGAATCCCAGTGAAAGTCGATAGCAGGAGTAACGGGGCAACTCGGCCGCTGCGGTAGAAACAGTGCGAAGAGAAAGACGAATTCAAGAAGGATTGGGACGATCTAGTGGACGGGAGGATGTGAAGAAAGTGGGTTTAACTTTTGTAATAGGAGAGCAAGTCATAAGACGATTGAAGGAAAAAGTAGTGATTATGAAAACAATGTAACCTAACTTCTCAATGATAATCGATAGAGAAGCTGAACAAGAAAACATCTTTGTTTTTCGGTTGATAAAACAAACTAGGAAAGAATCAAGGCTATATTCCGCCGTTATGGGTATCAAAAGCATAGAGTGTCCAATTTTTTGTGCGGTCGGCTGCATGTGAGGTGGTTAGAGGGCTGGGTGTTCATCATCTGGTGGAGGTATTCTTACCGATAGCATTTCTCAGTCGAAGTCTCAATGCCTCTGATTAGGGTCCTTTAAATTGACAAAACCTAGAGAGTATGAGTACCGGAGCTTTGTCCGTTATCGATTTCATCAAGAGTATCCAATAGAAGATAGAGCTGTTCATAATCCTTGTAGCTCTCTTGTTCTTGTGGGGTGAGCTCTTCTACGGTTGAGGCTTTCGCCTTGAGTGCTCGAGCTTGAGCTATTTGTTCATTTGTCCAAGGAAGCTGGATTCCTAGGGTACTCGCAGTGCTCGGAGACTCGTAGATAACTTGTTGTTCGAGTCCTTTGTTGGTTTCATGACTGGTTTGGATACCATAGTTTTCGCAAATATATGGTCTCTTTGGAACTTTAAAGACTGCGTCTTGGTCATTCCCTTGTTCAGGAGCTGGTCGTTTGCGTGGGTTGTCGACGATCTCAGAGAGGGGGCCCTTAACCCCAGTCATCTTTTCTTTCGCTTGTCTAAACACGGATGTTACGATCTGCTGTCCTGAAGTTCGAATGGAGGAGATGCCGCCTGCTGCTAGTTTCCAATTTAGTTTCAATATAGGATATCGACGGTAGTATCGAGGGTTCTCACGATTGGAATGGTATGTGCGAGTCCCCAAAAGGCGGTCCTGGTGTGGTTGCATTCGGCCTTCTCAAGTCAGCTGCTTGGTTTTTAAGATTCATTTTCAAAGAGCTTACTCCACTCTGGCGCTCCAACGTGGTGGTGGTCGATGGCTTTGAATTTGTGGAGCATGTCAAATTCTGGCATGAATAGCTGTTCTGGGCGAACTGCCTGCGCCCCTTGGTGCCCTTCGGCGACATAATTGAAGCGGTGTTTGAGTTGTTCCCAGGTATAATCGCCCTGGGCAACAACAGCTCTGTTGATTTTCTCGAGCCGTTTAGAGCGAAGAACTTTGAGATGGTTGGCGGTTTCCCAGCTGTCTTGGAATAGAAGCATGGGCTCTGCGTTGTTGTTACCGGCGCTTCCCAAGCTCCAGAGATGGTAGAACCGTTGTGCATGGTTTTTAGCAACCAAGTGGCCGACAAGGTTGGAGAGGGTGGTCATGACGCCAATTTCCGGGCAGATAGGGCAGGAAAGAACACCGCCGTTGCGAAGTTCGACGATGCTCCCGTCTGCCTCCTTTTTGGTGATCCTTTTGAAGGTGCAGCCATTGTATGTCCAAACGGTATCGTCATCAATATGATGATGGGAATCAACGTCATCATACAAGGTGATGGCCTGTTGGCCTGGAGTCTCAGAAGCTGGATGTGTAATAATAGCTGAGAGTTAGATTCACAATCTTAACCCTCATAGGTTCAGACAGGCAGGCAGCAGCTTGAGATGCTTGAGGGGGTGGTCCAAAGGTTGCAGGGTAGGCGAATAAAGCACAATTATTCGCCATGCCAAAGGAGCTGGTGGAAGAGCAGGAGAGCTGGCTGCAGGGCCAAGGAGACAAAGAGGCAGCAGAGAGGATTAAGACTCACCATTGTTCGACATTTTGAAGATTTTTGGACTTGAAGTTATGAAGGGCGATGGAGGAGTCGTTGAGTCGTATTGAGGATGAAGGTGATGGAGCTGTCGGGTATTGGTGCGGAGGATGGTTGAAGAAAGGATGCGTGGAGGAGGAGCAGAGAGCAGGCAGCCGTCTTCTGGCTGCCCCCAAATTCCGTGGGATATACAGACACGCCTCCAGGCACACTGCCGCGGCAACCATGACGTGCGAGTTGTATGTGCTGGTATCAACACGAGGGCTATCTGGGCTATCTGGGCTATCTGTGGGAGATCTGGGTACTGTGAGACTGGTTGCAATGGTGCCTGGGAGATCCACAGGTAGATGAAACTGAATTTGGGTTTATTGTTCCTGATATGATTCCAGACATAATTACTACTTAGACAGTGTTTATAGGATCATATCCCGTAATTCAGTTATATATCCACGGTTTATTTTAATTTATTAGACCAAGGCAGATACACATTTCCACCTAAGGGTCTTTATTGCTCATAACACTGCGGAAGGTCTAAATTTCTGGCCTAAGTGTCTTATGTTTTCTCTACAAAAAGAAATCCTGTCTTTACCCTATCCCCTCATAGCAAAGAATCCTCTTGCCTTTGGGAATTGGAGGCTCATACACTATCTATTGAGTTGACGGTTGTGTTATTTTAGTGATGTGTTGCCGTGACGTTAAAGATGTTGCATTTCGATTGTCCCGGGCCCGTCCCGGTTGCCTGCCAATTAGGCTTGGCAGGTTTCCCGAAGCCCCGGTAGCGAAGGAGCTAGCTCCACAAACGCATTTCAAAACGCGTCTTCCCTCGAATGGACTTTCAAGCTCCTTAGACTCAATCCCCTACTTTACCTCTCTTACCAAGTCCTAAGGCTAAAATGAGTAGCCAGCGCTCGATATCTAGCTTTTTCGCACCGGTTGGTAGAACCGCTCCTACTTCTAAATCTACAGCGGATTCTACATCGAAACCGGGGAACCCGAAGTCTGCTCAACCTCCCAAGGCAAACGGGCCAACAGCAAAGCCAGTCTCTAAAACGAAAGCTAAAGGCAAAACGAAAGCAAAAGTCGCCATAACTCCAGAACCTGATGAGAGGGACGACGAGCACGACAAAGATGAAGAAGAAGACCCACCACCAACTACATCCTTTTCAAAGCGTGTAAGGGCATTTAGTGTCCAATCGAGTAGCCAGCCTCACAGCACGGATTCGGCTGCGCCGGCTCCTAAAAGAGTTCGACTCGAGAGGCGCATAGTCGACGATGAAGAAGAAGCAGAAGAGGAGGAGCAGATTCAGCTAGGGGACCCGATTGAAGAAGACGGAGTGGATGAGGTGGAGGAGCCGCTACCGCATAAACAGAGCCATGCACTCCTCAAGAAATCTGGAAAAGGAATAATCGCCAATAGATTTACATTCTCTTCAAGTCAACCTGGAGATAGCTCGGCCCACGAAGAGGATGAATTAACCCCCGAGGAAGCTTTGAGGAAAAAGAAAAACCATGAGAAGTTTGTTCGAAAGCTTGGTCGCCCAGGTGCATTTGAGATTCGAGAAAAGGAGAACGGTGAAGACGGGGACGGAGAGTTAGACGACGACGAAGAAGAACCTGAGAGGGCACCTGAACCGAAGAAGGGCTCAAAAGCGGCTGCTAAAAAGGGCAAAAAATTGACACCGCTGGAACAACAAGTTGTAGACATTAAAGAAAAGAATGCGGATACGGTATTGGTCGTTGAAGTTGGATACAAGTACAGATTCTTTGGAGAGGATGCAAGGGTATGTATATCCGTACGGGTGCCCGCTGGCATGGTTTGCTAACGTTTGTGTAGATTGCCGCCAGTGTTCTCTCAATTGTCTGTATACCGGGAAGGATGAAGTTCACATACGGTATGGATCCAGAATGTATTGCTAAGACACCAGCATATCTAACAACTAAGAAAGATCCCTCCGAGGCCCACCTCGACAAATTTGCCTCCGCTAGTATTCCCGTTCACCGACTCCATGTCCACGTCAAGAGGTGCGTCTTAGTCTCCCCAGGGCTCACTCCGTCTACTAACCAGTCGAAACAGGTTGATAACAGCTGGATATAAAGTTGGTGTCGTTCGTCAACTTGAAACCGCCGCATTGAAAGCTGCTGGCGACAACAGAAATGCCCCCTTCGTAAGGAAACTTACGAATTTATATACAAAGGGCACATATATTGACGACATTGATGGTGTTGATGATCATGACGCTGTTGGAGCGGGCTCCGGTGGTGCCGCCTCAACGGGCTACCTTCTGTGTATCACTGAAAAACTCGGGGGCGGCGCGGGGGCCGACGAGAAGGTTAAAGTCGGTATTCTTGCCGTGCAGCCCTCAACAGGGGACATAATATATGACGAATTCGATGATGGATTCATGCGCTCAGAGATTGAGACACGCCTGCTGCACAGTAAGTGTTCTCTGTGGTAATCCAACAAACCTTAAACTGACAAGATAGTTGCTCCATGTGAATTATTGATTCTTGGCGAGCTTTCAAAAGCCACGGATAAACTGGTTACACATCTTGCAGGTAGCACGTAGGTGATACCGCGGCCTAGAGGTCTCTAAAAGATCTATCGCTAACATTTTGTAGGAATAATGTCTTTGGCGACGGTGTGCGAGTGGAAAGGGTGGAGAGACCCAAAAAGATGCATACAACATCCCCAATACATGTTTCGGAGTTTTACGCAGAAAAACTAAAGAGCGACGAAGGGGCTCTCCCTCAAGGTATTCCTCAGACTTTGACTTAGTAGCAGGACAATCTAGGCCGAATTACTAACTTGGATATAGACTTGTTGGACATTGTGACCCAACTCCCCGATTTGGTTACTATCTGTCTATCGGCGATGATCACTCACTTGACAGCTTACGGCCTTGAACATGTTTTCGATCTTACCAAATATTTCAAGAGTTTTAGTGCTCGTTCACATATGTTATTAAACGGAAATACCTTGAGCAGTCTGGAGATCTATCGTAACCAAACAGATTTTTCGGAGAAAGGAAGTCTGTTTTGGACTTTAGATCATACCTCGACACGGTTCGGGAGAAGGCTGCTGAGAAAATGGGTTGGAAGGCCGTTATTGGATCGGGTACAACTACAGGCACGAGTAAACGCCGTTGAAGAGATGCTGTCCTCAACATCGGAGAGGACACAACAACTGAAAACGCTGCTAACAACCGTTCGGTACGATCTTGAGAAAGGGCTGATTCGTATATATTACGGCAAGGTACGTACCGATATCCCTAGTAGTGCTATCGTTATGCTGAGTTCTGACCTGAACCTAAAGGCCACTCGACCTGAGGTATTTAATATCTTGAATACACTTCTGAAAATTGCAAAAACATTTAGAAGCGTCGAAAGTCCAGAGGAGTGTGGTTATGACTCCCCATTGATAAACGGGGCGATGGCTTCACTGCCCGGAATACTGGAATCTGTCGAGGGATATTTGAGTAAATTCGACCATAAAGCCGCTACGAAAGATGATAAGTATAGCTTCTTTAAGGAAGTTGACGAATACGATTACATCTTAGATTCGAAGATGGCTATAAAGGGAGTTGAGTTTGATCTTCAAGAACACCTGCCAGATGCTGCTAAGGCGGTGAAGAAGAAAAAATTGGACTATGTGACAGTTTCTGGCATCGATTACCTCGTCGAGATCGAAAATTCTGGTATCAAAAATGTTCCAGCATCGTGGGTCAAGATTAGTGGGACAAAGAAGGTTTCGAGGTTTCATACGCCAGAAGTGCTTAGGTTGCTTCGAGAAAGGGACCAGAGGAAGGAGACACTCGCAAACGACTGTGATCGTGCCTTTAAGGACTTTATGACCCAAATAGCAAGTCAATATCAGGAATACAGGGATGCCGTCCAGAGTCTAGCAACCTTAGATTGCTTGGTTTCGCTAGCGAATGTGGCTCAATTGCCTGGATATTGCAAACCTACGATTACAGATGGGATTGGGATCAAGGTTAAGCAGGGACGACACCCAATGGTTGAACAGCTTCTGATTGAAACATATGTGCCGAATGATATTGATCTAGGAGCAGACCAGAGGAGAACGTTATTGGTTACAGGGCCCAACATGGGTGGCAAGAGTTCTTATGTGAGGCAGATCGCATTGATAGCGATCATGGCACAGATTGGTTCCTATGTGCCCGCCGATTCTGCAGAGATTGGTTTGTTGGATGCAGTGTTTACGAGGATGGGAGCATTTGATAATATGATGACGGGAGAGGTGGGGACAGGACCATTTCCATCGGTCGCGGGGTTACATTTGCTAACAGGGGAGTATCTCTTAGTCAACGTTTATGGTGGAGCTTTCGGAAACAAGCGATATCCTCAAACAAGCTACTCCACGGTCGCTTGTGATCCTTGATGAACTGGGACGAGGAACCTCAACCCATGACGGGGTCGCGATAGCATACTCAGTCCTGGACTATATGGTTAGTTCGATCAAAGCGATGACCCTATTCGTCACCCATTACCCAATCCTAGCACAAATGGAAAAGGCGTATCCAGGGGAGGTTGTGAATGCGCACATGAGGTTTGAGGAGGCAACGGATGGCAGCGAAGATATCACATTCCTATACCAAATCGCGGAAGGGACAGCTCATCGATCATATGGCTTGAATGTGGCGAAACTGGCGAATGTGCCACAGGCGGTGCTCGATAGTAAGTGTTGCTAAACTGTTTGTGGAAGGGCTGAAGGCAGTGTACTGACCAATAGCGCAGCTGCAGCCGTCAAGTCCAAAGAGTTGGAGGTGGAGATCAAAGGTCGAGAAACCGCACGATGGTAAGTTGTGGCAAAAAAGCGACATTTTAATGCTTGTCGATGCAATGCAATGACTTCTAAATATATGCTAACCGATGGAACCTCGTGATCAGGTTCGCGAATATCTTGCATGGGAACATTAACGCCGGAGATGGGTTATTGTCGGAGATATCATCATTATCGATATCTTGAGGTAAGGTGGTGTTTTGCACTAAAAAACTTTTTTCTTCTCGATGTCAATGCATAGCCATGGAAACTGTCAGAAGAAGCTATGCAAAGAATTGTACAAGCCTCAAGCCTCAAACCCAAGACCAACCCTAAGAACCAAAAAATTTCCACTTTTGTCTCACGAATTCCGTCTGCCCACGTTCCCCACGGTTAAAATTCCCAAAAGTTGGAACCAAGTCTTTCTGCTTTTGTGTAACGGCCAGGAAGGACTTTCCAATGAGGGAGGAGGAATCTGCAGGTACGCACCTGTTTGCTGAGCGACGTCACAGCATGCGCGCGAAACAGTAGGCCGGCATTTGGGGGCGGAATGTTCTAAAAACAGTGCAGTGCCCGCCTGCGAGCTCCTGGGCTAGCTGAAGCCTCGGCCCTTCGACGCTGAAGAAGCGGTAGAGGTCGATGGAAGAGAAAGACCGATTTCTCGATTCGATATTACGTTCATCCCCAGTGTTTCCTAGCCTTTTGATATTGTCTTTACCCATAAGCAGGGTTTGGGCTGAAATGTGGACGTCATTTGTAGATAGCACCGGTAGATCTTGCCGACTTAGCTCGACGGTTGTGATACTAATGTGCATGTTGGTGTGAAGAAGCCCGCATTTAACCAACCCCCCCATGCAAGAAGTCCGTTTCATGAACGCCATCATGGGAAAGAATCATCGATGCAGCAGGCATGGCTGGTGAACAACACACCAACAGCAGCCAAAAGTTTAAAGTGGCTTGCAAGCATCATCCAGGTTCTTACGATAGACGGACGACCCCACCGGCAGGACGAGCGACCCAATCAGGGGCCCTGGCAGGTTCCGTGAGCAGGAAAACAGACCGGAAAGGCAGCAAGCAGGACCACTATCTCATATCCATCCCGTCTTCCGGGAAGCGGACAGGACATAAGAGAGACAGGAAACAGAGACAGGAAGCGACGCAGATAGAACAGGTTGCATGCATGAACGGACGAACCACAACATGATATGATTATAATTATGGTTGTGTGAGCGAGGGATGACGATATCCAAATATCGTCGGTTCCGATCAGTCGAACCAGCCATCCGAATCAAGAGGCGGCCAGGAGACAGCTAAGATGTTTTATACATAAGCAAAGCATCGGGTGTAGCGTGGATGTCGGTCTGTTCCAACCACCTACATGTGCCCACCCACTCGCACTCGCCTCCTGCCCTCCGTCGAATGCGCCTCAGTCGTTTCGGTATCGTTTAAGCACTCGTTTGAGATCTAGCTGCCTCCCCTTCTCCTCTGCACAACGGAAGCATTCCATGGGTCACAGCCAGCTGCCCTTTTGCCATATCTGCACCTGTCAAGTTTAATAAGTAGCATACCTGTTTCCCTGCTGGACTCCGTTCCTTTGGCTCGATTTGATCGTTTGTTTGGTTGTTTCTGGGTCCACTCGTTAAGATCTTTCGATAACTTTCAACCTTTTTAAGCTCGTATTGCCGACGTCAAGCTGGTGCTTACAGTCGTTGACAGTCAAACCGAATCTTGGGCAATTGTGCATTGATTGCATCCATCGACTAGTCGCTTTCATCCCTTTTGCTTGATACTATCGTTTTGAAAAAGCCCTTTTTTCCCCCTCTCTCGCTTTCCCTCTCTTTTCTGAATCAGCCTAGTATCTAATTAGTAGAGTGAATTCTTTTTTTTTTTTTTTTTTCCTCCCTCGGTTGGTTGGTTGGTTGTTGTGAGCTATAGTAATAAAGGAGAAGGAGATTATTACTTTAACCATGCAGGTCCACGCTGCCCGTCCGGCCTCCAACCTTTTCTCATACTTCAACTTGCACTCACAACCTGTCAATTATCATCACCGACAAGAACCTTACCCTCAAACCCGCCCTCGGACTGTCTCCATCGACAATGCGATCCTTCGCAAGCATATAGTTCATTCGCACGTTCCTTCTTCATCCAAGATGTCAGTCCCTAACAACACCAAGAACAACACTATCACAGTCAAACCCCGTCCGCTCGTTGAACAGGACTTCGAGGTCATCGGTCTTTCCGACGATTCTGACCCCGGAAACTCTGCTGTCCGGCCTCCTCCTGGAGCTGCCAGGCGAGCAAGCAGCAGTGCTGCTCTTAACCCGATAAGCATTCGTTCGCGATCCATTTCAAATGGCACAACTGTTCTTCCAACAACCGCTGGTCGAGATCTGGTCAATGCGAAGACCCGGCCTTCTACATCAGCAACCCAATCTTCGCCTGTAATTGTTGATAACCACCTTGCACCACCCTCCCGATCGTCCAGGAGGAAGAAGTCAACTCCGACCCAAGTTCGCCCATCTTCCCGACACTCTAGCCCTGGCCCACCAAGTCCCCGATCCGTATCCCTGAATATCACGAGTAATGGCGCCGTTGCCACGACTAGCTCGTCAGGAGGAGGAAAGGGGCTTAGCTTACCAACCCTTGCCCCTAAATACGGACCAACAGGGCGAAGGTCATCATGGCAACCCGGAAGGAAGAGTAAGACTGTCGAGGAAATAGAAAAGGAGTGCGATGATGATGACGATGATGAGATTGATGAACAGGTGGCGCTCTGGAATATTCCTCTATCTCCTAGAGCCGGGAAATCTTTGCCATCAGGCGGGTCGAAGAGTCCGTCGCCGGATAGGGCATCTGATGCCTCGGGCTCGAGGCGTAATAGCATTACTAATGGGGAACCAAAGATGGAGAGGGCAGAGACGCCTACCCCGGCCCAGTCGACAGTTTCTTTGCCATCGCTTGCGAGATCGGAGTCCGGAGATTCAGAGCCTAGAGGGCGGATGAGGAACCGGATGAAGTCTTGGGGTGATGTGATGCATGAGCTTGGGAATGATGCAAAGGAGCTGACAGAGGCCCTGGAAAGATACGCAGATGAGGCTATGGAGGCTAAGGAGAAGGAGTTGCAGAAACAGGTGAAGGCAGCAAGGAATACTTCTACTACCCCACCAAGGAGAGAGTCGAAAATCGCTTTGCCGCCTAAACAGGTTTCCGAGGGTATCATGGGAGCCCTACCTATGAGCAAAGAAAAGGAAGCTGCGCTTAGCAGGACTCGTCCTGGTTGGTTACCACCAAAGTCAAAGGTGGAGGAGGAGAAACACTTGAAAGAGTACCAGGAAATGATGCGATTGTCGATTGAGTCAGGTATGCATCTCTTTTACCGCCTAACATCCTGCAATATGAACTAACCTCTATCAATAGAGCGCAAGCGAGCTGAAAAGGAGAGACAAGAGGCTGCAACCCGCGAAAGAGCTAGGGAGACAGTATTCAAGGCTTGGGACGACAGGATCGTTCCCAATTGGAACCAAGCCATCCTCGAGGAGAACACTCGAGAGCTATGGTGGGCTGGCGTATCCCCCAAATCCAGGGGAATTGTCTGGCAGCGTGCAATTGGAAACGCCTTAGCCATCACTGAGGAGACCTATAACATTGCTCTTGACAGGGCAAAGAAACTCGAGGCCGAGCTCAACGCTCAAGAAGACCGACACCCATTGAAGGATCAGTTTGCGGATATCAAGAAGGACGCTGAAAACACCTTCCCAGAGCTGAAACTATTCCAAAGTGAGGGACCGTTGCATCAGAGTCTTGTCGATGTCCTTATGGCGTACAGTGTATACCGCAAGGATATTGGTTACTGCTTTGGTTTGCACGTCATCACTGGCAATCTACTACTCAACCTCTCCGCTGCTGAGGCTTTCCAAACTCTGGCCAATCTTCTTAATAGGCAATTGCCATTGTCTTTCTACACTCAAGACGAGCCACAGGTATGTTGAAGAGCTAGATAGTTAAATTTGTGAGGAATCCGTTGCTGACACATGATTTTATAGATAACCAGCATTTACACCGCCTTTCTCCGAGCTTTCCAATACAAACTCCCCAACCTCTACCAGCACATTCACATCAAGCTTCAGCTTCCTCCACCTCTATACCTCGAAGCTATGTTTACCACTCTTTTCACGCAACATGTTCCAATCGATATAGTATCCCGGCTTTGGGACGTCTATGCTTTTGAAGGCGATGCATTCCTCATCCGATCCGCAGTCGCGGTTCTTGGTCTCCTGGAGAGCAAGCTCTACGGGTCTAAGGAAGAAGTCGTCGCTCTCCTTGGCTGGGAAGGCAAGGGCTGTTCTGACAGGAGCGATTGGAGACTCGGTAAAGAAGACGAGTTTATGGCAAAGGTTAGAAGTGCCGGGAAGGTCGAATCCGAATAGAAAAATCCAATTGGAACCAAAAACAAAACAAAACAAAACAAAACAAAAAAAAAAAAAAAGCCAAATCTAATCAAATCAAAATTACGACAATACAAAACGATATGCGAGTATGAAACAATCGAACGACAGGGAACTGGTAATGACTTCTTTCTGGGGAATGTTCAATGTTAACATTCAAACAAAAAAAAACAACCCCTTTTTTTCCGGGTGTCGGAGTTTTTGGATATACTAGTACTACTACCGGAGGGGATAAAGGCGATAAACTCTGCTTCCTGTTTAATGGGCCCTTTCGCCGCTTTTCCCCATATTAACAATACGGAGGCTCTTCTAATTTCTGGCGTAGTTTTGTTTCCGAACTATAAACTTAATAAGCCCCTTTTGCTATTCTCACAACTTCAATTCTTCTTGTACACATTTTTTTATTCTTTTGCTCTCACCCCCTGTTTTTCTCTCGGGGGTCTCGAATCGAAGTGCGAACTTGATTGAGCTTTTTTTTTTTTCCCTGTTAGCTGTTTGCTAATGGCGTGTTTGGGGTTTTCTTGTCTATTTTTTATTTTTATTTTTTATTTTTATTTTTTTAACCTTCTATTCCAATATTACTACATTTTGACGCTGTCTAGTGTACAACATTTGATTCTTCTTCGTCTTCTTTTTCTTTCTCTCTCTACTAATACTACTTTTTTGTCCTGATTCGAAAGGCTTCCTTTCCACCCGTGGCTCTGCTTTCAGTGTCCAGATGTATAGAGGCCTGCATGTTCTTCTTATACATTTATACTTTTTATATATACCTTCTACATACATTAATCAATTTTTAATCGATGAAACGCTACGGTACCGGGCTTTAATATTTAATGTTGGCCGCTCTGAAACAATATAAATGCATACCGTGATACAATACAGCGTGTCTCTAAAGACCGACCCCTAGACTAAATTTAAAGGCTATCTAGGTCCTAGCTAAGTGATTTGATTCTTCTTTTTTTTGTCAACTTGTAATTAAATTGGAATTTGCCCGGGATTCAACATAAAAACAACGATGCTATGCTTTTTCACTATTTTTCTTTTTTCTTTTTCTTTTGTAGACATGACAGTTATACGCCAAAGAGAGAAAATAAGAAAAAGAAGGAACGTTTCTTTTTTGTGCTACATACTGAAGTAGGTGCTTACCTGCTACAACCCCTCCAAACGCCCCTTTTACATCAAACTACTTCTCCCGCCGATCTCTGTGCTACTCTGCCCATTTGGCATATCCCCGCTCCTTCCAACAATGAACTCATTATAGATCCTGTGTAACCTCTTCCTCTCATCGGGTGCAATACTAGGTCTGGTGCTCTTCAACGAACTTTGTAGATGTTTCCAGCTAATTATAGGTTCATCATCACCTTTCTCCTCCTCTTGAGCTTGGTTGGTTTGTGATGATGACTGCTGCTGTGCTTGTTTTGCCGCATCTCCCTGAACTATTTTCTTCAATTTATCCAACTTGGCCATAACCGCTGCTCGTTCTGCGAAACGTGTTCTGGCGGCTTGTGTTCCGTTTGTTAGGTGTTGGGTGGAGGATTCCGCTGCGGCGTCTTTGTTCCCCATCGAGAAGGCGATGTAGTCGATTGTTTCGTTGCCGGCGTCAACTTTGCCTTTACCCTTACCACCGTTTCCGAACCGCTCGACCTCTTCATCTTGGCTGGCGATGACATCGTGGATGGCCTCGAGATGTGCGTTGTACAGTACAGCTTGTAAATCGGCACCGCTGTATCCTTCTGTCAGATTTGCGATATCTTCTAGCGCGATGCTCTCCTCGATTTTCAATTTCAAACTTAATGCTCGAAGGATATCCACCCGGTCTTCGTGGTTGGGGAGATCGCAGAGTAAACTCTTATCCAAACGTCCGGGACGTAGTAGAGCGGGATCGATCAAATCAGGTCTTGAAGTAGCCGCGAGAACATAAACACCGTCTAATCCCTCAGCACCGTCCATCTGCGTCAACATTTGATTCACAACTCGATCCGTCACACCAGTTGAATCGTGTCCTCTCTTGGGTGCGATGGAGTCGAATTCGTCGAAGAAGAGGACGCAGGGCTTGGCGGCGGATGCACGCTCGAAGAGGTCTCGCACTGACTTTTCGGATGCACCGATATACTTGTTGAGAATCTCAGGACCTTTGACGCTAATGAAATTGAGACCACATTCACCGGCTACAGCGGAGGCGAGCAGCGTTTTTCCGCATCCTGGGTACCCGTAGAGAAGGAGACCTGATCGGAGACGGAGGGGACAGTTGGCAAAGATTGGAGCATAGCGTGTTGGCCATTCGAGGGTTTCGAGCAGGATTTTGCGGGTTTCCGTAAGACCTGTATGTAAACGTTAGCACTAAGAGGGTAAGGGAATTAACTCGGGAATTTTGCTGCATACCTCCAATATCTTTCCAAGCAGCACCACTTGTCTGGAGCTTGACGCCACGAAGCCCGGCTGGAACGAATCCTTTGATGGCTTTATCGAAGTCCCTCTTTGCGAGAATGAGATCTGACTCGGCATCATCCCTCCCGCTTTCTACTGCTCGCACGATGGCTTCGTGCCTAGCGCGGCCAACGAGGAGCTGGAGATCAGCAGGCATGTAGCCATCGGTCATCCCAGCAATATCCAACAACTCCAACCCTTTCTCGATCTTCAGCGTTGGCTCAGGCCCGTTGGTTAGGGCCGCTGGGTTCTTGACACGTATGGAGCTTGTATCCGGGGAAGATTTCTCATTTGAGAGACCTCCAACGGCTTGTTCTAATACTTGTCTTCTTCCAGCCTTATTTGGTGCTTTTAGTGTTATTATTTCGCGGAAAATATGTCCACCAACAATCAGACTGTTAACACTCTCCTTGGCCTGTACGGTAGCTAGGATAACAACGTTTCCTGGCCCAAGAACACTAGATTTGAGGTCTCTGATCGCTTTCCCAAAGGCTTCTGCAATATATCTGCTTCTAGTAGAGTCTGCGTGCTCTACCTCTGCCGGGATTAACCGATCAAGATCGTCAAATACAATGACTGTAGGAGAGAACCATTTCGCCTCCGCAATTGCTCTTGAGAACGTGTCTTTGATGGTTTGGAGCCTTTCGTCTGCGAATTTGGCGCAAGAAATTGGAAGGACGTGGAAAAAGTGTTTCTTCTTCAAGATACTTGTGATAACGCTGACCAAACTTGTCTTGCCCGATCCGCGCGCACCTGTCAACAACACGGATGCTGACCGAGTGAGGATGTTCAATGCTGTATTTATCGCCTTGTCTACTCCCACAATACTACCCGGAGGCAGTACTGGTAGCGCGGTTTCGGATATCGAGAGGGGGACATGGGGGCGGGATGTTGTGATTTCCGAGCCAAGCTCGAGGATGTATTTACGGTCCCCTCCAAGAATCCAGCCATGTTTGACTTCGGATCCATCCAGAAGCAAGATACCACCTGCGAACAGCGGCGAATCTGGTATCGCTGGGAGAACAAGTCGGTCACTAAGGGGACCGCCAAGGATGTCCTCTCCCCATACGGTTTTTTGTGATAGAACTTCCTTAACTCTTCGAACAGCCAAGTCGCTCTTCCAATCCTTGCCGCTCCACCTCAATGATGATTGTTCGGAAGCTGCTGATGGAGATAGGGTACTAGCAGAATAAGGTCGTATTACAACCTTTGTCGTCGAACCTTTAGGGAGTTGTTGGTGTGCCGCCTCGATACGGATAACGCAGCCAACAACATTCTTGATGTCTAAAGCGTCGGCTAATAGGCTAGAGATGGCGATATGCTTGAGATCGGGGGCATTTTTCCAAGGAAGTAGTTTAGCTACTATCTTCAAGCTTGGTTTAATGATTTCGGGAGCATCTGGAGAAGCTGAACCAGCTACATCATTATTCGCTTGGTTGGCATCTGGAGGTGGGGCAAGGCCAGGCGGTCTGACAACGACCACACCAACGAATGCGCACCCTCTCAACGCCGGAATAGCGAGGACTTCAGGGTCTAGATAGACACAGTATGCACCCTTTTGCTCTTCAGCTGCATCGAATGCTTCATGGGGTAGACTGATAGCTCGGAAGAATACTGGTCCGCCGCCGCTGGATCCGGAACCGTCATCCCGTCGCTTCCCATGCCGTGTAGATGCCAGTGATTTCGCTTTCACGCTCTTCCCTTGGTGGCTCATGCGCCTTTGACGAGTTTTGGGGGCTACTATAACTTCGGCATTGGGTGCGATTTTTGCGAATCCAAATGCTGAAGCTGCGTCATCGGGTTCAATTCTAGCAACCTTGATCGATGCTGTCGATGTGGGCGAGAGGTATACGGTAAGGGGGTGGGCGAAAGTGATTGCTCTGATCTGGGAGAGCAAATTAAGCTCCAGGAAGGTTGCATGTAATTCAATGACTAGGTAGACAGCGCACCCAAATTAGATTTTCGGATCCTATTGAAGCACATTGGAAATGCGGAAGTAGTAGCGAACATACTTTCCCAATCGGAAGCCGTCAATGGCTCGATATGTATTGTGTGGGTTGTGGGGGGGTCAACATGCAGAAGGATATTAACCTATGCATCCCACGATAACGTTAGCAGCCCGACAGTAGTATAAAACATCATCGATCGTAGATTATTTATTCACCTTGCTGCCCTCCGTCAATCCAACATTCCTAGCGAAAGCAGAGTCAATCTCGACGCATCCTTCCAACGAGTTACTCCTTTGAGATCCCGGGAAGGACCCGGCTCCCTGAGGTTGCAATGGCTGCCTCTTGCTGGGCATTCCTGTCCATCCTGCAAATGCCTGCCGGGTAATCGTCGCCGGTCCGGTAATTGGACCGGCCTGCGGAGGGGCCTTGACACGCCATGAAAGCTCGACGACGACGTTTTGCGCAGGCTATACCGGAATATATGTACATGTTAGCGATTGAGCTCGGGTCGCGTGTCACCGCCCGGCAGAACGACGGCAGAGGATCCCGACATACCGTATTCGAAGATACAAGGACAGATACCAGGCCGGAAGGGAGGTTGACGAGACAGTTCCGAAGAGCTGTGAGGCCGACGACGGCTGGGGTCTTTGTGGTTGGGCCTCGGCGCTGGGAGCTGGACATGATTGAGTGCGTTGGGTGTGTGGACGTGGTGGACTGGCTGCTGGCTGCTGGCTGATTTCAAATTCAACTTCAACTTCAACTTCAGTTCAACTCGAATTCGGTTCCAAACTGCTTTCTCGACGGCAACTGTAACTTCGGTCTCTTTGTGTCGGCACCGACGGCTGAATGGTCGGGTCCTACAGAAAACAGCTGTTCGGGGCAGGTTTGAGGCAGGCCGCTAGTAGCCATCCCGTTCGCGTTTGGAGGGTCCCATTATAATTAGCCTCCTGATGTATCCAGCACTTCCCGGAGCCACTAATATGCCGAGGTTAGCTGCACAGCTAGCCAGCAGCCATCATCACAGGGACCATCCAGCAATGCATCTCGGGCCTTTGCCATGAAAGCATGCGCACGCCTCTTGCTTACGTTATGTTCACTTGCATCGGTGCGCCAGGCATATATTAAGGCCTGCCCGCCCAGACATCCGATGGGTGAATATTCCCCCCGATTCACATTAGGGAGTTCAGGATCTCTCGACGCGGACACGTTTAAAGGGAAAAGCCCCTTGTTTGTGGGGTAGCTCCCTGCAGCCCAGCGAATTTTTTCTCCAAGGTTTGGACTTGTCGGCCAATTTTGAACGCCGCAGACCGAAGCGCAAGAATTACGACGCCCAAATGCTGGCAAACTTACTCATATCAGTTATATCCGACAACGGACGCCTCCGTGGCCCCCGTAAAGTTAGACTTGAAAGACTATAAAGTCCCCTGATTATGGCAAAGATTCATCATCTATGCCTATTCTGAGAATACCTATTTCTCGATCGCGGACCCCGTCATTGGACTTCGAGATTCTTTCCTTTTGCGCCGCAATTCAGAATTAACCAAACACCGGCCCAATTCAAGGAAAATCGCAAATACCTCATACTTGCGCAAAACCACCACCAATATCAGCCTTTCTCCTTCATAATGGCGAGCATCGTTTCGCGAGTCTTGTTTGGCCGTCGGCATAACACTACAGAACCAACCCCGGACCCCGCCAAAGTTGCTGAACCAGTAACAACTTTCCCGTCCCCGAACTTCAAGAAGAACGTCAAATATCTGGCATATGGCAGCAATCTCTCAGCGGAAACGTTCTTGGGTAGGCGTGGGATCAAGCCGCTGTCGCAGGTTAAGGTTCGGGCGCCTTCCTTGACTTTAAGCTTCGACCTCGCAGGTATTCCATATAAAGAACCACGTTTCGCCAATGTTCGCCCACGTGAAGAAGGAGACCAAGAGCTCATGGGTGTGGTGTACGAGGTTACACCAGAGGACTACCGCAAGATCCTAACCACTGAAGGAGGTTACAGCGTTCTCGAGGTCACATGTATACCACTGGAACCAGTCGAAGGCATCGATTCGTTTGAATCGAAAACTCTCATCGTTCCAGGCAGAGGCACTCGGACAACTCATGAAGGGCTACCTTCGCTCAGATATCTAAATTTATTGATCAAGGGCGCACGAGAACATTCACTCCCACCAGAGTACCAGGATTACATTGCAAATACTGGTTATTATGAAGCTAGGTCACTCAGGCAGAAAATTGGTTCTGTAGCCGTAGTTCTTACAGTTCTACCTGTGATCATCTTCCTATTTGGTATAAGGAATTTCGTCAGCGATAAAGACGGAAAGGCACCCAAATGGTTGAACAATGCCCAAGTGTTCTGCTTCGAAAAGATATGGGCGCTCTACGACTATGTCTGGAAGCCGTTGTATGGGGACGGGGAGAGCACAAGACATAGTGTCAAGAGGGCAGAGGAGGTTGTCGCAAACGCTGGTCCCGCTACTGAAACAGACGCTTTGCTGGTAAAAGCAGAAGAGGTTTCGGCTGCGAACTGGCGTGATCCCGAGGACATTCGGGCCTGAGGATAGATATAGATATTACAAGCCGCTTGAGCGTAGATGAAGGCTTGATTACCATTAGCAGATAGATATATAGCAATTTAGAGTCTGCAATATTAATATGATTGGGATTTGAGCAATATTTGATAGACCAATGCTAGTCTCGTAAGCCCCATAATCTTTAATGCACCCAGACGAACAAATACAAACACAGAATACCCATCCCCTCGGCACAAACAGGAGAGGAACTCCGGTATCCGCGATTCTTACTGCAGATATGCATATGCGCACGTACCGACGTTGTCAGGGTCCCGTAGAAGCTTCAGAACTAGCTAGCGTAAGAGTTGGACTCGAAGCCGGCACAGTTGGAAAAGATGTGTTGTTTGTGTTACCCCAACCTGTCCTTGCTGCCAAGGGAACGCGTCCACCAACCAGACCTCAGGCGCCAAACTACGACCTCAGAGAAACGGAATCGCAACCTCACCAACATAAACACAGCGTCCTCGATTCACTCAGCTGCCACGAGCCCCTTACGACCCCTCATTCCAAGCCCTAGAGAATCTGACCTTGCATCGGCTACGGCCGGTCACACCAATCACAAATCATGTCCGCACAGAGACTTCCCGTTATTCGATTAAACATCGACTACACCAAACAGCAGGGTACGAAGGACCACCACCTACAATTGGCTAGCTAGATTGGGATCTGTATGCTGATAATGATGGTTTACAGCTGCTCTCGAGGATTTCCTCAAGGGGTTCAAGACATCACAAGCGGACCCTGCACAAGCTCTCCAGAACTTGAACATCGACGATGAAGATGAGGAGCTCCTTGGTGGCTCCAGATCCCAGGGACCGAAAGTCAAGTACTTTGAAATACTGCAGAAAGTTGCAAACAGAGATATTGATGCTATAACAATTGAATTGGATGATTTGGATAGAGTATGCCCTAGCTTATATTGTTCATTCGATATAAAGATAGCTTTGCTAACCCGTATTCAAACAATAGTGGGAGAAAACAAGTGGTGAAAATTTGAAGTTGGTAGATTCGATTACCAAAAATGCGCACCGCTACCTTGAGATCATGTCAAGGGCTATCGACAAGGTTATGCCAAGAGAAACCGTGGATATTACCTACAAAGACGATGTCATCGACGTCATTATAAGTCACCGACGGGCAAGAGCTGAAACCCTAGCTGAGGAGAGCACGCAAACAGAAGACCCAGCGTCCCTTCTACCGCCTGATCTTGTCCGCCGGTATCAGGTGTACTTCAAGCCATTAACTGACCCAGAAAGAGCAGGAAAGGCTTTGGCTGTGAGACAAGTCAAGGGAGAGCTCCTTGGACATCTGATTACCGTTCGAGGCATTGCTACCCGTGTATCAGATGTTAAACCTGCCGTCATGGTCAATGCCTATACCTGCGACCGATGTGGAAACGAAATCTTCCAGGAGGTCAAGACTAAGCAGTTCATGCCACTCCAAGAATGTCCTTCAGACCAATGCAAGAAGAACGATGCAAAGGGACAACTTTTCATGGCTACCCGGGCTAGCAAGTTCCTCCCTTTCCAGGACGTCCGTATTCAAGAGATGTCCGACCAGGTCCCTGTCGGACACATCCCACGTTCAATCACCATCCAGTGCCACGGTGCACAGACAAGGACAATCAACCCTGGTGACGTTATTGACGTTGCCGGTATCTTTTTGCCGACTCCCTACACCGGGTTTAGGGCTATCAGAGCTGGTCTCTTGACAGATACATATCTTGAAGCCCAACATGTTACGCAGCACAAGAAGCAGTACCACGAAATTGGAAACATCGACGCAGAGACTGAAAAGCGCATTAACGATCTGAGAGCTAGTGGTGATTTATACGATCATCTTGCAATGTCCATTGCGCCTGAAATTTTTGGTCATTTGGATGTAAAAAAAGCATTGCTTCTCCTACTCATTGGCGGTGTGACCAAAGAGATGGGGGATGGAATGAAGATTCGTGGAGATATCAACATCTGTTTAATGGGTGACCCAGGTGTGGCTAAATCGCAGTTGCTCAAATACATTGGCAAAGTTGCGCCTCGAGGTGTCTACACCACCGGCCGCGGTTCGTCCGGTGTTGGTCTCACCGCTGCGGTCATGAGGGACCCAGTCACAGACGAAATGATTTTGGAGGGTGGTGCCCTTGTGCTTGCCGATAACGGTATCTGCTGCATCGATGAGTTTGACAAGATGGATGATAGCGATCGTACTGCTATTCATGAAGTTATGGAACAGCAGACCATTTCCATCTCCAAGGCTGGAATTACAACGACCTTGAACGCCCGTACATCCATTGTTGCAGCTGCCAATCCTCTATACGGCCGCTATAACCCGAAGGTCTCGCCGGTCGAGAACATCAACCTTCCCGCTGCCTTACTATCCCGTTTTGACATCCTATTCCTCATCTTAGATACCCCAACCCGCGAGAATGACGAGCAGCTCGCCCGTCACGTTACTTTTGTGCATATGGAAAACAGGCATCCAGAAATGAGCTTCACGCCTCTGTCTCCATTCGAAATGCGAGCTTACATTAGTAAAGCCCGTCAGTACCGTCCAGTCGTTCCTAAAGACGTCTCCGAATACATTGTCTCAGCCTATGTCCGTATGCGGCAGGCTATGAAAAAGGACACTGAGAACCGACGCCAAGTCACGCCTAGAACTTTGCTCGCCCTTGTGCGCTTCTCGCAGGCATTGGCGAGGTTGCGCTTCAGCGACCGAGTGGAGATGGACGATGTCGACGAAGCTCTGCGGTTGACTGAGGTTGCTATGGCTAGTTTGTATGAGAAGGATCTTGGAGACATTGACACCACCACTACGACAAAGATTTACCATATTATCAAGACAATGGCACAGTCTAACCCAGGTTCCGAGTTGTTGATCTCGGAGATAAGGAGCAGAGTCCTCGCAAGAGGATTTAGGGACAACGATCTTCTGGAAACAATTGAGACGTATGAGGGTCTAGACGTAAGTTCCTATCCCCAGAAGCCCCCCAAAATAGCTCCCTCACTGACACTCCCCAATAGGTTTGGCAAACAACTAACGAAGGCACACGACTCCTCTTCATTCACCTCGATAACGATGATGAAGACGTTGAGATGGACCTCTAGTTTAGTTCGTAGTTGGCATCGACATTTTGGGACAGCCGTCAATGCTACAGGGTCAGATGACACTGCTATTTGTTTTTTGTAACGTAACGTGTATTTTAGGCATAGACCCGAAAGCGATTCTTTTTTTTTCATCTGGAATGTACTTAGCATCCTTTCTCAAGATCACGAAGAAGTAATAATGTTGAGGGGAAATTCGGCATAGGCCTACTTAAACGATTCATTTATTTTGATGCTGGGCCAAAAGTGGCGGTTATGAGCTCCCCCACCATTGAAAAATCCTCGTAGCTACCGAATAACTCTATCTAGGTGGGGTGGCTGTGTAGAAAAATCGTTGGTATCGATATATATCGACAGTATAGATCACCGCCTACTCCATGTGGTGTACGTAGGCGGGGATGACCTGAGGATGAGCTATGGTCTGCTATTATACTATGCAGGAATAGCCTAGCCTAGCTAGAGGAATTCACCAATCTAGAACATGAACTGTGCTTGGGCGCTATGTGTATGGTCGGTTCCGAGGGCCAGTATAACGTTAGTGTATGCCCACTTGCACCCAACATCAGTTGCAGCGATGCTGATGGTCATCGATAGATGCAGGCATCATGGTCGGCCATGGTCGACCATGTACGTTCCTTAAACATCGATCTTATGTGAGGGCTCAAGTATGAGGCCGCATTGTGCATGAATAAGAGGTCTTGAGGGCAAGGTCGATTGAAATGCGCACCAATACCCATCGGGCGCTGGATTCGCCACTGTCTCAGCGACATAGAGAAGTAAGGCATTACCAAGTGAATCCTTGCACGGAAGTGCTCTTGATCCTAACGATGCATTGCATTGCTGGTACATACATCTATACCATGTCTGTCCGTCTATGTTTCTCTGTCGATGGGTGCGGAGAAACACCTGCAGGCCATATGCATCTGCCGACGGTCTTCGCCCAGGAGAAGCAGAACAAAGGGCATCCTAATCGATTGTCGATGCGAGAAAAGCCGCAACCACCAGAGCAAAAAACAAAAAGGGCCAACCTGGTTTTTTATTTTTCCTAGTCAAGCTTTCTGGGACTATGTCCCACATCCTTGGGGCTACGCCAGATGCGGGAGGGGGGGTAGGTGGGGAGCAGACGGAAGGACAGACGCATAGCGGTGGGAGTCTAGGATATATCCGACGAAAGGACAGTTGAGCCCACGCGGGTAACAGCAAGCCGTGAGAGCTACCCCAGTCGAACGAAAGCTGCTTCGTCTACTTAGCGAGCCTGCGGGTGGTGTTTTTCTTTTTCGCCCAGGATCCGAGGCCTAGGATCTAACAAGTTACCGGGAATTTCAGAAGAAAAAATCATATTGGAATCTGCGGCGTCTATAATATGTGGTCTGGAGTGGGTCCCAACGGCCCACGCTAAGATCGGGTTTGGTGTTGAGCAGTTGGAGTTGACATTAGGATTGTGCAGCCCAAACACCCGTGCAGCACAAGCGCTGCGGGTCCTGCCGAACAATTCGATTCGGCTTCTATGCAGCTGCCCCATGCCATCCTAGTTTGGGGATACGGAAGCCACTGTGGTATTTGATAGCCGGATTGGCATTATCACCAACGTAATGCGGAGAACCATTGGCTGCTCCGAGGGCACCCATGAATCGGCTGCGGCTTCGATACAGGGCCTGACCAACATTGTAGCTTACCAGACTTTTCTTATCGAAAAATGCATATGCATGTTCCTTTTCACAATCGAATCCGTCGAGCCAGTCTCCACCGTACGTAAGAATGTCTCGATTACAAGCGTCAGTACAAAATCCCCGCGAGCTCGTGATCCCTGCTTCCTAGCGTCTGTCTACCGGCCGTTTCCTTGGACCAAATGTCTCCAATTGGCGAATTAGATGTCAACATCTTTTGTTCATGCCCTTGTACCCTCCGTCTTGTCACGGATCATGATAGCTTTGAAGCTCCAGAGGCAGCTAGCCCCCATAACTGTAGCTCTAAGCTACCCATAGCTGTCTAACATCGACAGCTTCCTTCGATCCTAAATTTCTTTTACTGAAAACCCCATACCCCCCCCTACCCCGCTCCCCAGTTAGGCCCGAGGACAATGGTAGATTCTCGGGACGCTAGCACCTCGACCCTACACTTCCTGGGCTTCGATCTGCAGCTCGGCCAGGCCTATAATGCCTCCCCGCGACACATGTACCTCTTTGTACACTTGTACCCACGATTTTGAACACCCCCTCCTCCAAACTTAAACTCTCCGAAAGACAATTATGCCTTGATCTAGCAATCGCTCAACAGAGCCATATGCCCCTCCATGAAACGGTATCGATAATGGACTGAAGGAGCAATATCGATATGAGACTTTGTTGCCGAAGATGGGTGGTGAGCTCGCTCGTCTACAAATGCTCATGTCAAGTTGTCCTCTTGGCAACGACGTAAACCCATCCTACTGTAAAACATCAAGCCATTGGCCAATATGGAATTCATGTTAGTTAAGATTGATCCTTGATCATCCTAAAACTAGGGTTCCTGTCAATTCTCAGTGGCGAATGATGTGCTTTTTGTGGCTTCAAAAGAAACGTTAAACTTCTGATGTTCTAGATTTTTGAGGGTACTTTTTTCTGTTCCGTTATGTGTTGGGGCTCCCAAGATGCAACAGATGACAGATAATTGCTAGAGCATGTCATCTGATCCTCGACCGACAGAAATGTCATAGTCCTAAACTATATTTCCGTATGGTCCAAATGTCCCTCAAACGGACGGACGCTCTGTGATCTGTCCGGAAATCCGGTCTGTTACAGTGCAATTGTGTAGTTCCCGGCAGATGTCCTGCAAGCCTGCACGAATTCCGAGCTATGTGCCGTGTGTATACGTACATCTTAATGAATTATCAAAGTTCGAATTCAACAGTACTGAAGTACGTAGACGTCTACGGCCCTTTTTTTTTTTTTTTTTTTTTTTTTTTTTTTTTTCCTTGTTCGACCAAGCTCGCCATGGAACTTACAAGGCCCTACGGATCGGTCGATTTGAGTAATTTGACAAATTGTTAACAATTTCTAAGAAAGGAACAGCTGGATTCATTTGAGCCAAGAGTCTGGATCTGGTTTTGCGATCCGAACGATCTGGCCCAACGCTTTTTGTGATGTTGGATTTTTTCGGTCAATTCATACTCCAAAGCTAAAACCCGAGGTATTTGAAAAAAGAAGGTTATAGTTGCCCCCAGGCTCTGTGAGTCCGGCTTAGGAGATTTTTGATGGGCTCTTTTTCGTAAGGTAGCTTAGAAATGTGCTCCAATTAAATTACTAATATTGGCTAAGCGTGAAGAGAATTGCGAGTTCGACACAGCACTCATTACAACCTTACCATGCTTGGTTTAGGCAATTAAATGAAGTAGTCGGAGGGATTCATGATAACTTAAGAAAAATATTCTACAAGATAATATATGAAGCTAGCTATACGTATATGATATGAGCTGTTTATGTATACTTGACTATTCGCTTGAGGGATGCGATACTGGAACACTATTCTTACACTTCTCGGGCTCACACCCTCGCTGTCGGACTGAGTCGCAAGACTAACATTTCTGCTGCCTTGCCCCCATGATATGAAACTTTTATTTATCATTTCCAAGTCGTCAATGCGCAAAGTAATACTTATTTTTTTTTTTTTGGTCGGTGTCCCCTACACCAATATTTTCAGGTCAGAAAAGTGTAGGTAATTTTAATTTGGGCAGCACTGTTGGGGCCACTTTCGAATCTTAATGGTTTCTGAGAGTGTAGGTTTCGTTCTTGAAAAGCTTCCCTAAAAGTCCTTTTTTTTCCCGCTCCGCATATTCACAGGTGCCTTTTCTATTGGCGGAAACAAGTATGGTGAAATTGTTGACTTTATCGAGTGAAGTTCACTCACTAAACTATAGGCATTCGCCAAGTTCTTACGAACCCGGACACAGATCGAGTAATTAATTGACACAGTACTCTGTGTTTTGATGGTTATATTTACAACCTACCACACATGTCTACATATGTCCATAGATTTAATTAGTATTCAGAAACCCACAATTGTACAGATGGCATTACTCCAGACACAGCTGCGTGCTACAAGGCTACTCCAATCTCATATTTCGTAAGGCTTCTCAACATAACTGCGTTGCGTCGAATTGATAGATCCCTGTCACATCTCCCTCTTCGGACAATTGGAAGGATTATGCAACGTCGGTAACACATATATCTGCATATTTGAGCAGTACAAAGATATCATATGTAGTCTAGTATGGTATCGTATATATGATCATCATTCATTTCTCATAAGGTCATCTAGATACACAAAAGGATGTACCAAACGGAGACGCCGCGAGGTACAAGATATAGAAAGTGGATCAGATATATTCTGTCATGAAATTTCATGGCACAAACTTGTTTGGCTTAATAGTATCCAGCATCATCGTCTTCATCGTTTCCCTTGCCACCATTGTCGCCACCATCGTCACCACCATTGTCACCACCATTGTCACCCTTGTCGCCACCATTGTCGCCCTTGTCACCACCATTGTCACCACCATTGTCACCCTTGTCACCACCATTGTCTCCGCCATTGTCTCCCTTGTCGCCACCATTGTCTCCTTTGTCATCGTCATCAGTGGACTTTCCGCCTGGGCCTGCGGTCGTGGTGACTGTTTCTGTGACTGTCTTGGTGGTGGTACTGGTAGTTGGGGTCTTTGTAACCACGTTTGTAACCACGTTTGTGACTGTGGTAGTCTTGTTATCGCCCTGTTCAGTAACGGTAGTCTTTCCGCCATCCTTGGTGACGTATCGTGTGCAAGTTGTAGTTTTCGTAATAGTAGCTGTGCCATCGCCGCCTCCGGATCCAGGACTCGTAACTGTAATAGTCTTTACAGAGCCCCCGGCGCCGGAAGGGCCGGTCACAGTCACCGTTTTAGTGACTGTCTCAGCATTGCCACCATTTCCTCCAGGGGCGGTGACTGTGATAGTCTTTACAGAGCCTCCATTTGCTGGGGCGGTCACGGTCACAGTCGATGGGCCCTTGCCGGGTACCGTAATGGTAAAGTAATTAGTGTTTATTTGCGTCTTCCATTTCCATTGAACTAGTTTGGGATATGTCAATATAAGGGTGTATATATATAGTTTGGGGGGGCTCTACTAACCATAATTCTTCTGCTTACACCATGTAGCGAAACAGGGCATAAGGGTACATTTGGCATCACAGGCAACTTTTCCTGCTTGCGCAGCGCCAGCCAAAGAGCTGACTAAGACGAGAGCTTCGAGGCAAGTAAACTTCATCTTTTCGTTGATATACAATATCGTAGGTTAAATATAAGCGAGCGGCTAGGTATTGAATGTTCTATAGGAAAAGAGCGTGTTCGAACTTTCGGAAAAGAAAGAATGTGGGTATATTGAGAGAAAAAGAAGGTACTGATCTGATGCTCTCGATCGATGGGGTGAAAAAGTAATTGGTAGACGAGGAGCATAGCCCTTTATATACGCCATGAGGCATCAGATATGTGTATACAGATGTGGACAATTGGTATTATAATTCGGATGCACGCCAGATTATCAAAGTTCGGAATAACTGTGACAACTGATAATACGAAGAGACGGAGCGTAGTATAACGTTACTACCTGTAAATGTAACGAAAGTATAGGTCTACAGCCGTCGAGGAAGTATTAGCCAAAAGCAACTAATTCTAGGGTATAACATGAGAGGTTATAAGATCTGTTAGTTGATTTTTGGCGCCTTGTTGGTCTAAAAGCTTGAGTTTGTCCCACCTTATTACTCCGCAAGACGCTACGATGTTACATATGACGTGAATATGCGTGGTTTGGTGTGTTGAACGCAATCGGCGCATCCATTAATACATATTATATTACATACGCTGCTCTACGCTCAATCGATATCACCGCCAAACATTCGACGATACTAGCGCTATGACAGAAAGACCTATCTTGACGAGTGGGAGGCTACTCCATACAAACTACCTAGATACCTTTACAAAAAGTTAAGATATGTGCATCAAAATTATGGCATGCAATTACCACCTCTTGCAGAACTTCGAACTTCAATGCATTTATCAACTTATTTCCTCCAAAGCTTAGAGATTCAGATATGATATTGAGTTTGACAGAACCTCTGGCCCTAGAAATTTCTAAATCCACAAAATGGAAGTATTTGGTTCTTCGAGATGATTTTAGGGTCCGCTGTCATGCATGCTTTTGGATTTCTAGCCCCTCCAGGAACCCACTATTCGCACGAACTTCGCATCAACTTCCATCATTTGTATATATCCAACCCTAAAGACCCGAAAGATTCTCCTATATTCATAGGACACTAAAATAAAAAATTGGCAGCCAAAGCCCGACGGACTTTTGCAAGCTGAGAAATATCATTCAAGTTTCGATAAAGTTGCCTTACCTATGCTTTTTCCCGACCCGATTTCCGGGATCCTTGAAGAAAGTGCCTGGTAATGATTGCCGCTCGTTTTCGGAGGCTGCAGTTGCCCGATCTAGCCACCGCCCTTCACTTAAAGGCCGGGTAACTCGGAAATTTTTTAGACGGTAATACGCACGAGTCAGTTTATTGGTACTCATCCATCCGACCAATTTACAGTCTCCATTGCTGCCTTGTGTACGGATACCCGTCCATATGTGTCCTAAAAGGCAAATAAATCGGTGTGTACTATGTTGGAACCATAGAAATTTGTGCATACTTTTACTACACGGTCGATACGGTGGCTAAACCTAGCTCCCATCTAATAATCCTGAGATATAGCTAAAGAGCTCGAGCTGTCAATTTATGCGTCATGCCGCAGCGCATGTTGTCAAATGCGAGATTCCGGCACGGGGTGGCACATGGTGCCAGTTAAGGGAAAAAAGCAACACAGGTGGCTGTTCGATCCCGAGACGGCTTGGCCAGCCTGCCATGTGTGCCTATTGTCGGTGATATCCGGATCCGCAGGATGGTCATAAGAGCCACGGAAACAGCAGTATAAATTTGGTACTGCTTCTAAAAAATAAAGCAATTAGAAATATCGTACAGCTGAGCGTCTGCAGGAGCCGGACCTAGGGGAAATATGTGTATACCGATGGTCATGGTTAATATTTTTTAGCGTATAATTTCTAACATGTTTGAGGACAATCATGTGTTTGAATGGTGTTCAAATCCAACATTGCATTGCCCATTACCTACATTATTACGAATTCCCAAAGACCAACATAGAATTATAAAACCATAGATTACCCACAAACAGACTCTGGGGTGCCTCAGAGTTAGAGCAATTTTGCAGGAATCGAGCCCAAACCGCGATATCGGATAATAATTAATATCATAATATTAATACGGCAACGGCTTACTTGATTAATTACTATTTGTCTGATCATCACATCGGCTAACTTGGTCAGGAAAGGTGAACCTTAAAGAGATGTATGGGAAGCTTAGTTTTGAATGTTGACAAGTATTCTCCAAGTGTGATCGGCATAAATTTTATTTCCAGACATTGAGGTTGGGAGTTTCATAGAAGTTAATTATCCAGCGAGACTCGACCCCCATGTGGTTGTTTTACAGGAAAGGGACTTTTATGTTTGGAATGCACCATGTTATATTATGCGAAAATACTGCAATGAGATTGCGAAAATATACAAAACTAACTAGCCTCTCGGCTCAATAAGGTATTTTTGAATTAATCTATAAAGTGTAGATGAAATCTGGTCTCATATCCCCACGGTCCGCGATTTCCTTTTCTTCCATTCCCTGGGTCCAATGGTCCCGATCACCCCTCAGACGTTTGCTGTTTTCCCTCTTAAGCAAAAGGTAGTTCATGATTGAACCGCCTAGCAAACATGCCGCAAGATAAACCAGGACAACAAGATGACTATGGTCACAAATCATTAGGAATAACTCATCTGAAACGCCCTATTTCAAGGAACTTACCCTGGTCTGTACCACGGAGAATCTCGCCCTTGGTAGACGTTTGACGACATGACTCCATTCAAATCTAAATTAGGAATTCGGTTAGTAATCCGGAATACCTTCGCGTCGTTTGATAATATAACTTACTCCCCCATCTATTTAAATTTTCGTTAGAACTCAGCACTTTTTTCAAATTTGAATAAAGATCAGAACTTACCCGATAACCAACCCTAGGACAAACCCTCTTTTGTAGACCCCCTCCGTATTATTCGACACCCATGTGATGGTATTGGCAATACAAGGGTAGACACCCATTGCCGCGAGATATGTTCCAGCATATGATAGTTTGTAATTTTTGCTGCCTAGCAGAATAGCATACCCTGCAACTGCAAATAGAGAGAAAATGATGTTGAAAATACCACGCTGTTTCAAGCGATCTGCTAAGTATCCGACGATAATGGTAAAGATACAGGCGACAGCATAGACCGGAACACTAGTTCGAATATTTAGTCAGTTATCCTGCCACCAAAACTTCAGGGCTAATACATACGTGAGCAGTTGGGCTTCAGTAGACTGATAACCAAGATTTCTGATAATCGTGGGCAAGAAAAGTGAAAACGCATACAAAGCACCATCGACACCCATATACATGATCATTCCGAGATAAGTCTTCCAATCAGTCAAGCCTTGCTTAACGTATTTGAACTGGAATGACTCGTGGTTGGCGCTAGCTTGGTTATCTGCTCGGAGACGTCGGACGACACGAAGACGTTCATCCTCAGTCAAGAAATGGGCCTCATCGGGGAAATCGACGAGAATAAAGTAAGAAGCAACTCCGATGAGGGTCGTGGCAATTCCTTCAAGAATCTGCACAAAGAGTTATTAGTCGATTTTGAGCAATGCCAAGTTAAAAATGGTAAAAGAAATGCTCACGAAGATCCAAGCCCAACCATGCAATCCACCAATACCATCCATCTCGTTGATAGCAGCAGCTAAAAGTCCACCAAACGAACCGCTCACTGCAGCAGCTGAGAAGAAAATGGCAGCTCGAATACCAAATTCGCTTCTCTTATACCAACAAGAAAGATAGTAGTTAACGCCGGGGAAAAGACCGGCTTCCCATAGGCCCAACCACCATCTAGCAGCCATCAACCCGGACCAGCTACCCAATGAATCATGTTAGCTTGCTGACTCTTTCTTTCTCGACAAAGAACATCAAGCATACTTTTTAACTAAGCCCATCAAAGTCATGCAGATACCCCAAATTACCATGATAATTGTGAACCATATTCTCGGCCTTAATTTCTTTAGCAGGATATTGGAGACTGGCTCGAAAACCGAATACGAAACGAAGAATATCGATAGGGCGGCATTGTATTGACCACTGGTCATATTATGCAAGTCGGCTAGATAATGTCCGACACATTAGTCAAAGTCCACAGTTTTACTTTATTAATATATTGAAATTTTTGGAAAGATTTACATACTTTGCAGACCCACGATCTTAGCATTGCCAATGTCTACAATGTGCAACACAATATATCAGTCTCAATGTTGTTGGAAGTTCGGATGCGGTAGGCGCATACTCGTTCGATCAAGGAATGAAGCAAGATATAGGACGCAGAGCCATGGAATGAGCCTAAAGAAAAAGTTGGATTAGTGACTAGCCTCGAAGCAACCCAGGGGACAATTAGCTGACCTGTAATCTAGCTTCCGTATTAATTGTCGATCCTGGGAAGCAAAAGATTCTTGTCAGCCACCCGCAGAGACATTTGAGCTGTTTGGACCTCTTGAAGAATTATTGTATTACCAATTCTGCTCTTTCTTCTTCTGTCTTTCCTTCATCAGGGTCACGGATATCATCGACGATAGACCCCTCGAGGTTTCTAGTTGGAGATTCTATTCTCTCCATTGTCGCCTTTTCCGTGTCATCTTTGAGGACCGACATGGTTGCAAAGGCCCTTTCGATATAAAAAAAACTGTCAACAAGAAAGAACTAAGAAAAATAAGCCGCAATAGGTCGCAAATTGGTTGATTGAGGAAGAGACCCTTAATTCCAAAGGTTAATTAACGTCGATCATCGAGAGAGCCCTCCTTGTTTATATACCCGAAATCTCTGTACATTCTTCGCCCGCCAGCTGGGTTTCCGCAAATAATGGTCCTCAGATCTGCCTGGCCAAACGTTACATGCCTTCTGCACATCGCAATGTCGCACACTTTGATTTTGCTTTTTGATAAATCGAAGGAGTGCCGTCCAAGGTACTTTCCCTTCTAGTACCTGGAGAGTTGAGAATCTGGGGCATGGGGACAGAAACATGGAGGGCAAGGGTTCTGGGCCTTCCCTGTTCTTTTTTTTTTTTTTTTGCGACAGAGGTGCTTTCATCCATGATGTAGCACATAAAAGCGTTCAAGCTTTTTCCCATGCGTCTTGTTTGCACAGGTTTTTTCTCTCTTCCTAATATGGCCCACAACTATTCCTACAGACTCTTCTGATTGTCGTACGAGGGCTCCAGATGTGTACAACGTATATCCCATCATTTCGTTCGTATCAAGGTTTAGATCAAAGTCACGCGTGGTCGTCTCGAAACAGCGATTTTGGATGGTCGCCGTCGGTTTGGTTCCGCGCCATTGGCGCTTGGCAACTGTAGTGCGGAGAAGAAGCTTTTTCTGGGGAACTCGGCACCAGATTCTCCGTCTTGTGCTGCTGCTTACGTCGAACTGCACAGAAAAGTCTTGATAAGCAGCATTATCTCGAAAATCTACAGAAGGTGTGGCCATGCGGAGAAGGTTAATTAGAAATCCCTGTATTTTGGTCGCCCAAACACCCTTCCTTTCGACCTAAAACCAGTTAAAACGAAGAAACAGTCCGTGGCTGCATGCACACTAATTGCTGGTACAGAGTATTGGTACAGAGTATTGGTACTTCGCATAAAGAAAGTGCTTTTGAAGTTTCCCAAAGTATTTTCTCTGGAGAGCTTCTTTCCCAATCAATTTAACTCCCGATATTGTTACTATGGTTTCCTACCGTATTCGCTGAAAATTTCGAACTTCTCTATTTAAGAATGCCCTCTTTCTTCCCCATTTGTGTTACCTATCAGGCCTTTTAGTTCGGTTCTGGGTCGCTGAGCGGGTGGCTACGCCAGGCGAGTTTTAGACTTTTGGCTGGGGAAACCAACAGGCGAGTCCAAGCTACCAGGCTAGATCTAGACGGAATAGGGCCGGCACTACCGGCGCTGTATAAGTAATCTGGATTGGCACTTAGTAACTTCGAATCTCCATTGAATAAGTTGCAGTCGGTGCCTTTTCTGCATTCAATTCGCTCACCCCTCAATATTGACGCAGTTGCCTGAAAAGTAACACTGGCAAAGTTTTAGTGTCTATGTCATATCAGGCTTGGCTCCCGGACCCCACGTCTATGCACATGTACCAGCATTCAGTAGATCCACCATGATATCGAATTGTGAACAAGACAGCGGCCAAACGGGTCTAGGAGACAACCTCGGAATAGAAAAAGATGTGCAAGATCCTAAAACCCTGATAAAGTTTCCCTTGGCCACTTTTTTAACGTGCCGAAAGACAGTGCCGCCGTTTGTGCAACCTATTGATGTATCTCTAGTGCATGGCGATTTGGACGTACAACATTTCACAATTTTGGAGGTGCATGAAAATCTCGAGTAGGAGGCCAAAGCTGACTATATCTATACATGCGTATTGTTTAAGGCGCTCTGGCATCCTACGCTTTCCCCGGAGACTAACTCGGCCCCACGTTTTAAATACCCAGCATTCCAGCTAGCGCAGCCGCAATCATGAAATATCACTGGTGGAAATCAATTATCGATATCGCGGATTCACAAATGCTCATTCCACGAGATCAAGCCTTGTGGCGCTATGCTTGCATATGCAAGCATCCATTGCCTTTCGCCCGAATTAACTAATAATCCTCGTATCGAGAACCACCCCTCATCCCACCTGAATGATCACTGACCCGAGGTTATTTCAACCTCAGAAAACGTTTGTAGAGCCTCTTCAATCCCGGCATCTAGGGGCGGGGGCGTACCCTTGTTCCGGCTTATCTGGATATCTCCACTTGAGCGATCTGGGGTCAGGGAATGCTTCCGTTTTATCTTCGAAGGCGCATATGCAGGCCATAAACATGCATGAATGATCCGATAGGATGGTGGTTTGCGACTGGAGCTTTGGTACCACGGTATCAAGTTCATTCTATTACAAATACCTTTGGAATTTGACCAAAGATAAGTACTTAGTATCTTCTCTAAATAGCTGGCGGCCTTGCATATGCGCATTGGCATTCGACCCCGAGTCGAGGTTCGAGTGATCAATGTGCCGAGCCCGCATTCCATGAACCTTCTTGAGTTATAATCAAGTTTCTCAGCCGCTATGGACTTAGGTGTGCCCACCCTATCGATGCCTTCAAAATCAAAAGTTGATTGTCATATCGCGAGACATGCATGTCGACAAGCTTAACTCAGAACAAGATAGTTAAATATGCAACTACGTGACTTCCTAAGACCTTGCGTCCTGCTATGCAATGAAACCTCAAGAATTTTAACATACGTGCACATTGGTATGTAGTTGTCAAGTAACACGAACTAAGTACTTAAGTGAATCAACTTATCAAGCGGCTAAGGATTGACGTGTCTTAAGCTAGATCTAATCCGCCATTAAACTTAGATTTCTCTGGTTTTAGTCTATTCGATATCCATCAATTCTTTCCCTAAAACTTTCTAGCTAGATAGATTTCGTGTTAGTTATTCTTTCAACTTGTCTATTGGGTCTTTCGGACTTCGCTTTCTACACAGTATAGGAGACTCTTTTTTCGCTTCCCTCCAACGTACATCCCGATATTTCCCAGAGCTGGGAGATTAAGAGAGAGAAACAAAAAAGAATTAGCACAAAATTGGTTGTCATTAATCAGTTCATACATTAATTATCTCTACATGCATACGCATACATCAGTTAAAATACAATTCCACCACCTCCATCCCACAGCTAGTCGAAAAGCAGAATAGTATTAACCTCGACTAAACCCATCCCACGTCTACCAAGCATAAAACTGCTGGTCAATCCAATCAATATTCTTCTTCCCTTGCTCCGTAATAAACACGTCCTCCGGCTTTCTAAACTTCTTCACCTCAGCATCCGTCAACTCAGTTGTCATAACTGTCGGAACTCCAGCCTGGTTCTGAGTCGTATTCCTTCCAACTGGATCCCAACCTGGACCATAGGTTCCATACTCTCCCAACAAAGCAGGAGGGATTGGGATCGAACTCCATGGGATATACCCAGCGGGTTTGATGCTAGCATCCATGTAAGTATCCATAAAAATACTGCGGTGCAAGTTGTTCCATGGCCTCCCAAGCGCGCATTTTCCCTTCATTGTAGCGGCAATTGTCGAATTAGCAGCAACGAGATCGGAAGAAGCGATGTAGACACCGTATTTGTTCTCAAAGGTAGTATTTGTTCCCTTCCAGGCTGTGACGCCGCCGCCGCAGCTACGCATTAGGAGCTTCGAGTTACTGATGTACGCGGTACCAAAGCCGTAAAGGAAGTCGGTTTGGCCAGCAATCTCGTTTTGGAAGAAGTAGGCGTTTCCGAGTTTTCCGATGTATACCTTTTTAGATTTATTAGTCAATATAGAGGTTTTATTCTGATTATTTCTTTATAAATTAGGGAAACTTACGGTGTCCTGGTAGCTGTAAAATCCACAGTAGTACAAACCAGCGTTCGCCCTACTTATACTAATTGCCAAAGCCGGCCCATTCGAAATATCGAACTCAGTGTTCCGGAAGTCAATATTATAAACCCTAAAGTCGATATTTCCGAACGGTGTGCCCTCCGGAACAGCAAATCCAGTAGGACCGGAACCAGTCAAACTAGCATTGAGATTCGGCGCAACCGTCAATGTGCTTGTGAACGCATTGTCGGTATATCGACTGTTATAGTTTGCAGTACCCCCAATGACCGTAACAAGATTTTTGGAATGATCTAACGGATCATAGGTCTGCCCAATGATGGAAAGAGGGGCCGCACGAGTTATATTCAATTGCTCGCGATAGGTCCCTGCCATGACCAAGATGGTATATCGACGGTTATTGTTGGGAATCGAGTCGATTGCCTGTTGGATTGTGGGGTAGGTAGGGTAATCGCTCGAGATATGGGTCATGGATGGATCGACGAGGACGGCACTTTGTGGGCAGTGAGCCATTGGGTCGGCCGACGGGATCTGGCATGCAGAGTATGTTGTGAAATGGATACCCGTGCGCTTCCCATAGCATCCGGCAGGTAAGGTCGTCCGGGCCTCCAACTCGACAGGCAAAGTCCGAGAGAATGGGACGGCCAGAAGCAGACAAAGGCTGCTTAGATACGCCTTGGAAAGCATCTTGACGGGTCTAGATACCAAAAATTGCGGTCAATTGATACCACACAAGACTAGGGGTTATCAAAATACAACAATTGATTGAGTTGTCGCCTGCTGGTACTTCCAAGACAGAGTAAGACCTGGGGAAGACATGGCCAAGAACCCTTCTATATATACTTCTCATGTCTTCTCCAGGTTCATGGGGTCGGTTAGGAGATCTTCACGATCATGGGATGGATAAATTTGTGCTCACTTTACCCGGGGATAGGAAGCTGGAGAAACAAGGTGCGCCCGCAATATCTCTAATCCGGAGACCGAAGCTATTCAATAGGCCTATAATTGGACCCTACGATACCCTTAACCACTTGGGGCCACAGGACGACCCTGCTACTGGCCTCAGGTACCGTGTATTTTACCGGTACTATCACAAGATTGAATGATCTACGATTATCTCCACAGTTGTGGTCCTAGAGTTACCATCGACACTAGAGCTCGATCATACACCAACCAACAATAATGCTTGTTTCTCCGCAAAAACATTAAAAGATTCTTAGACATTACGTCGGCTTTACCCCAGAAAAACCCACAAATTTCACATAGGCTAAATAGCTTCAACGGAGGCTAGCCTTATACCGAAACCCAATTCCTGGGAATCGTCCAAATATGTCCGGTGCACCCCAAAAAATCCACCTATCACAGGCCTCGGTTAAAAAATGTGTTGTGGTGTCGTTGGAATATCGAAGCTGTGCGCAGCGACATAGTTGAGCTACGTTACCCGTTTTACCTGGATTCCGGAAAAACCACCTGCGTCTCACCTCAGGCGGTCTGGCTGATATAAGCTTTCCACCAAGCCGGGCTTGGTCGATTGAACATGGAAACAAGGGGAGAGGGGTTCGGTTTTGCTTCATGAACCGACGGGCCCTGTTTGAGTCGGACCCCCTTGGTTGAAGTATATCAGCCTACTACCTATATAATAAAGCTACTCAATTGCTCAAGCGGTACTTATAGCTATGGGGCTAGTTGGCCTACCACCAAGCCCAAACACCCTAATTATAGTGATCATATTTGTTAAGCAACTTGGGGTGTTTATAGGTAGATATCTCGAGTTCTTCAGCCAACTTCTGATTAATTACTTAGTACATCATTAGTAGTATATAAAGCGCAGCGGAACGCCTGTCCGATCTTGTATCCAATCAACGCAAGGTAGTGGGAGCAAAGATATAGCGACTCCAATTGTGGAAGAAATGTAGATAGAAGGAAGGTGAGAAAGCGACTATACTGACGGGAATAGTGTGTAGAGGGAGTGAAGAGAACGGGAGGTGGTTATGAAGTCGAAATAGAGGTATAGAAGGTGAAGGAGTCAAAGAAACACCGAAAATCTCAACCAGCCAACATGCTTAGAATAGTAAATAAGGAAACCTGTTTATGACGCCAAGAAAGGAAGACCCAGAATTACAAAAGGGTTATATCGAGAAATCCGAAGAGAATTGATCAAGGAAAGAAAAGGGCGCTCGCAGTCCAACCCGCCAGCATTCTGTCGAAGAATATAAAAAAAGAGGAAAATATACAAAAAAAAGAAGAGGAAGAAAGGAAGGAAAGGGGAGGAAAGTAAAAGAACAAGAAAGAAGAAGAAGAAGAAGTGATGAGGGGTTCATGCAAGCAATGCAAATGCATATCACACTACAGGCGAATCTACCGTATAACGACGAAAGGGAAAGGGAATAAGCCACCCAGGAAACCAAATTGGTTACAAAGGGACGGTTGACAGGAATAAAACTAAAAAGGATATCAGAAAAAAAAAAGTGGGGGAAATACGAAAACAAATGAAATCTTTGCCTGTAAGCAATGGTATCGGGGTAAAGCAAGAGACAGGTCCATGATCCAGCACCATAAAATTATGAACAAAGGAAAGGGGAATAAAATCATTTAAAAGAAGAAAGAGGAAGTGGGGAGAAAATGACGAAAAGTAAATAGTATTGGGGGGAGGAAGGAAGGAAGGAAAGAAGGAAAGGAGAAGGGTAGGCAGAAGGGCATGGTCCAAATTAACGGCCGTCTAGGGTAATGTCTGTTTCTGCTTCCAGATTATGGGGTTAACTGAGAGAAACTTGACGACGATTCCACATTATTTGATGTCTGCACCAAGTGGGAATTTGCTCGATCGGGTAGCGAGAAGATCTTTCAATTGCTGCTCTTCTTTCGACCATAGCTCAGCCATAGCCCTATTTCTCTCCCTCTCGTTTTCAAGATCTCTTGTAAGCTTTTCGATCTTGGTCAAAAGCTCGGAAATCTGCTCATTTCCCTTTCTCTCACGAAGCAAATTGTTTTCAATTTGCAGCTCCTTGATCTTTTCTTTTTCATTGTGTTGATTGGTGAGGATGTTATCGATTAGGGTCTCCTGCTTCTGAACAATTTTTTGGTATTCGCTGACAGTCCGCCGCGAGCTCTCAAGTTCAGCCTGTAGGGTCTGGATGTCCGCAGACCGAGTGTGGCCAGCCTGATCCATCATTGCACCTATCGGAGACGTTGGTTTCCCATTGACTATAAATGTCTTAGAGGGCGTTGACGCACCTGGATGATGAAGGATTGGCGCTACAGGCCTACTATTCGGACCAGCACTGAAAGGCTGCTGATTTGTTCTTGAGGGGTCGGTTGCCCGAAACGGGACCGAGCCTGTGGTGGGGGTGACGGCTTCGGGATGCGTCAAGGCAGCGTGGGCAATAGATACAGGGGTGGCCGGTGATGTGAATGATGAGTACGATGTCGGGGGGGCGTTAACGGCTTGGAAAGATGGAGGATTATTGAATTGAGAATTTGGAGTATAGACGACTGTTTGAGCTGAGAAAAACGCGTCCGGTCAGTCGACATGCATTCCCAGAATTTTCATATGAAAATATTAAGGAAAGTAATAAAATAATAATTAAGAGGAAAGAAAAGAAAAAAGCGACTTCGACGAAACTCTCGCCAGACAGAGGTGAAACTCACTACCGATTGGTGTTCCGTCAGGCCCGACTTCGATTCCACGCGCTTTCTTAGGTTTGGTCTCTCCGGCCTGCTCTTCCGGTTTCATGCTCTTTCGTTTTCCTTTTGGGTGCGATGAGGTTAGCATGGTTGCCAAGGTTGTCGTGACATGACATGTCACGGGAGTTCTCGACTGGCAGGGCTCTTACGAGGACGCGGCTCCGCGATTTCTTCACCGTGCAACAACTTCTGTTTCTTCAACACCTCTAAAATCCAGAAAAAAAAGAAAAAGGAAAAAGGTTAGAGTCAGCGGGTGCTCGGTCAAACGTCAGAAAGTAGCCCCAGGGGGTGCAGCTAGATCGGGAGACCTTGTACATACGCGATACTGTGCATTGCGACATAGTAGATCCGAACTTTGTGGTGTACCACTCGGCCATCTTTGCCTGCGACATGCCCGTGTTCTCCTTGTAGAACCGGTATAGCTCTGCATGTCGTTCCTTAGTTTCTTCGGAATTATCTACTGGTTGCCGGCCGCCCTTGCGCTTTGAAGGTGACATGTTCGGATCCATTGTACTGGTGTCGCCGGCTGCACTCTCCGAGCCCAGAGGTGGACTTCCCTCGCCTGTTAGCTGCGCCGACGGGCTCTCCGTATCCTCGTGGCCGAGGGAGCCTGTGAAACTGACAGCCATGGTGAGAACCAAAGTGTCCGGAGGGTGGGTGGGTAGTTTTTGAGTTGATTGCGCCAAAACGACGGCTTGGATTGTTCCCGTAGATCTTATACAGTTGATTTGATTTTGGGGATTTTGAGAGAAAGAGTGAGAGAGATTTGATTCCTGGGGAAGGATGCTGGTAAAGAGTTTGCACACGCGCGCTCGTTCGCTTTAGAGTTTTCTTGAACTCGTCTTCTCGGATGGTCTTAACTTTTGGAACGGTGACATGCGATATGTGAGTGTTATGCAGAGACGGTCAATTAAGTCCTGGTAATCGGAAACCGCCAGAAGAAAAGTCCAGCGATGAGAGATGCGAGGTCCACTATTTATGTCCAATGATATCGTGCAGTCGGGATCCAAAAGCAGAAGCAATATATTTTATGGGCTGTCGGGACTATTGATGTCGACGGCGCACGGTGGTTTGCAGTCTTTGCGACGTTAGTCCAATTGCAAGCAAATGGCGGTGGCGGATTAGGTTTGTCAATTGCAAAAAGCGAATGATCGTATGTAGGTGTAGGGTTGACGAATGAAGTCGAAGTTTCGAAACTGCAGCGGGAGAAACGATTTTTAATCAAGTTGAATCTCTCAGCGCTATGTCGTGCGGTTAGTGGAGGTGGATATATTATTGTTTCGTAGTATTAATAAGATATAGATAGTGGGTATGGAAGTATCGATATCGATATCTGCAGGCGAGTTCTATTGTATCAATGCGAGGGAAAGGCGTAAGTATTCTTCAAAAGGAAAAAAAAAAAAAAAAAAAAAAAAAAAAAAAAAAAAAAAGGAAGTATGTAGTATGTACGTATGTCGCAAAACTTGAGAGAAAAATGGAAAAAATGAAATAAGAAAAAAAAAAAGGTAACGTAAAATAAAATAAAATAAAATAAAATAAAAAGAGGTGGGAAATGGGAAAAAAAAAGAATAAAATAAAAAAGAGAAAATCTGGATTGGGATTATTAAAATTTCTGTTAAGAAGCAATAGCACCGATTATAATAATGGCGATAAGCAGGGAAGCGGTTGGGGTTTTGGGAAAGATGGAGGGATGGAGGGAGGGAGGGGTTTCTTCGAGAAGGGGGAATGCGATTTCAAGGTGTCGTTCGTTAGTATATCTGAAATGCGACAGACTGAAAGAAAAAGGGCGCGAAAGGGCGTCCGCAAGGTCTTAATGTCGGTCTAGGGACTATATATTATAACTGACGGATGCATGCAACCTGCAAAATGAGAAATATGGGGGAACAAAAGCTGCACAAAGACAATTAATAATAAAAATTAAAATAGTAATACTGCTATAGTATAGTAAAAGTCAAAAAGAGGTTCGTAAAGTAAAAAGAGGAGGGGATAAGGGGGCTAGTACGCTGTCAAATGAACAATAACTTCTTTAGTTTAAAGACCCAGACTCAGATCCGGACCAGAAAAAAAAAAAAAAAAAGAGGAAGTCTGCACATAGGCAGCGGCCTAAGGGTTTTAGGAGGCGGTATGAAGCAGATTAAAAAGAATGCGACGACCAGAAACAAAGAATTGCTAAAGGCGAAGTATCAAATTGAAAATTTTAATCAATCTCCATCCCCATGTTCTTACTCCTGCTCCTAACTACTAATCCCACTATTACTACTACTCCCTCGCTCAGCTCAGCTGTGTCTGTTTCGCTCCGATCTTCAGGCACACAACTGGCAAACTATGAGGTAGTGCCGGTAGCAGTGTAGTGTAGCAGCAGGAGAATAAGAAAACCACCCTTCGGAGCATGTTTGACGGTCCTAGTCTGGTCAAGATTCTTTTTTTTTTTTTTTTTTTTTTTTTTTTTTTTCGCAAGGAATTGCCACTGAAGAATTTGGAGCTAGTTGAGGTGGGTAGGCTGCGCGAGAAGTACACTTTCCCACACCCCTCTTCCCTTCCCTTGCCTTGTCTTGCAGGCTTGCAGGCCCCCAGGCGACAATGGCATTGACCTGGGTGAAAGAGAACTTGCACGGGAAACGTGCCTAGTTGGAAGGATAATCCAGCACGAAATAATAAAACAAAAAGATGGGTAAGGATAACAATCCGACTAATTTAACAATTCCTCTTTCTGGAAGTCAAAGCATACCCAGGCTCATAAAGGTCAGGATATAGTGTTATTAACATTATAATCCCAAGTAATCGCTATTATTTCGCGACCACCCTTTTGCCGGTCAATTCGTTTACTTGAGTGGGGTTTTCCTTTTTCTTCTGCTTCGAGTCACCCCTCTTGCGCTCGTTGTGTGAACAAAATGCCCTTTTCGGCTGAAAACTAGATTTTGACCTTGTAATAGTTGCGACCTGGCGCAGAAAGGTTAAAACAAAAAAAAAAGGATGGCTGATGCAGATCGCCTGCAGTGGAGCTTAGGCCATATCGTGGGAAAATATTATCCCAACATGTTCCCATTCATTCAGATACAGAAAAGATGGTTTTTTGGCTCTCAGGAGCGGCCCTCAGCGGTAGTGGCTTGCCCGAAATAACGTCGCAAACTGAAAGGAATGGGAATAACGCAGGTATGTCGCAAGGTTAAAAATCAAATTACTGGTAGCTCGGGTTTTAAAATGCAACAGGATTGAATGGCGTTGACCTGAGACACATCTTGTCCGTCCGCATTCCTCGCAAGCCGCCGCTTCCTGGCATCATACTGATGCTGAAGCATAAGGTTATCAAAGAAAACCTGGCGGCATGGCTTATGGACAGCTGCCAGAACTCTAGCGAACAAATAAGATAGCCAAATGCGAGTTGTACCACGGGCCGGCCAATAATATAAATTGTCCCCCGCTGATACCACCAACCTTCAAGTCGGTGTGGTACAAGGTCGTGAAATGCCATGAACGAAACTCGAAACAGAGAAGCAAAAGAAGGTTCTATGGCCAATATCGGAGGGAATTATGTTTGGAAACGCGCGGGCCAATTCATCAATCTGCGAGATATAGCCCTATAGCGCGCATGGGCCTTCGCCTCCCCATGAAACCATATGTGATATGATGCGATATATAGTGTTACCACCGGAATGGCATATACTAGAAAGTTCTATTGAGGAGACGACATTGTAATCATTCCAGAACAATCAATAGATTGCTAGCCCAATCGCAGTGTGTGGTCTTAAATTCTTGACGAGCAGAGAAAAAAAAAAAAAAAAAATCAAACCACCCCTAAGGGTGAGCTCCACCGCGCAGTTTATCCACGATGTCAAATGCGTAGAGTAAAGGACAGCAGTGCGCAAACAGTACCAAATCAAAGCTTGTATCGGGGGCAAAAAGCAAATGAATAACTCCCTTACCGGAGAACTTACCCATTCGAGATATTTAATGTGAATATCGAGGTCGTAGATACAAAGGTGCGGTCTCTCGAGTGGTGCAATCGTCGTGTGAGAATGTCATGTAGACACCATCCAATCAATTTACAAAGCTATAGGGTGTGTATCGTCTTGCAATCGAGTTTGTCGGTGGTACAGAGATGGAAGAGTATGACGGGTATATGCGAGGGGCTGTATGCGAAGGGACGACGCTATAGGATACAGATACCGACGTGAAGCATCCAACGAAGCAGAAATGAAAAAGAGAGTAAAAGCAAGCTCGGACCGTGGTTGGGTTCCAGTGTTTCGCGACTGGGAAACAATCTGGGGTTAGGTAGTGGAGGGTAGCTCTTCTGGAAACGACGGATAGCCCCGAAGAGCCTGAAAGAAACAACCTCGTTTCGATATCGAGATCCAGTCGCCGCTGATATTGCTGTATATTTGCGACAGCAAAAATAAATTAACAGATAGAACCAGTGCTGGATGGTCCGGGCTGTTTGATATTGGTTCCCCGGAAAAGAATAGAAAAGCTGGTTCCGAAGTGTAGAGAATGAATTAATAATGACGGTTGCAGGTTTCACCTCGTGTCGACTAAATAATCTCTATGCTTAATACACCTGGCGTAAGACTGGAGGATGGTATTAGTAAATGTCGCTAAGAAATAGTGGAAAATTTTTTATTTTTTTTTATTTTTTCCATGGCCTGTCTATAAATCATCTGGCCCTTGTGCGACTGGATCTTGGTCTAAAGAGCATATATTGGATTTTGCTTTTTTCTCTCTTTTACCTTTAGCTTCTCCTGTCTTATCCTATCATCACCCACCCACACTAGTGAACCTCAAACAAGAATCGAATAGAGTGCAATTAAATTTGTTAGTGACTTAATTGTCCTCAGGAATAACGTGGGTCTCTTGACTAAAATTCTAGCCCACTTGACACAATATATAACATCATTCGGAGTGAGGAGTTCAGTAATGTTGGGAGCAAAGGAATACTACGTGGCATAGCAGCTACCAGCTAAGACACTAAAGCAGTCAATGGGGTAATAATAGTGTTATACTTTAGTCTAAGCTACGGACCAAACTTAAGGATTTTGCATCGTTCTATGCATTCGGTCTGAAGATATGGAACGGCCTAGCTCGGGCGACTTTAGATTGAGGAGCGCGGCAGGCGCATTGGATGTCGTAACAGGGACCTGAGTGGAGCTGCACTCTCTGGTGGTGTGCTCGACCCCTCATCCATCGTATTCGACTATACGATTGATGTAAGGTAGTATGTAATTCAGGGTGAAAGGGTATGTAGGCCAGGAGGGGAACAAGTATTATCCGTTACCGCCATCGAAGTCGAACCTGGAATTCGGTACCCGACTTACCTCTCAATGACGACAAAATAGGGAGATCGAGGGTCATGTCTCTTGTTTTTTCCCTCCTGCTATCCACTTGGGTCGCTCCCATTCTCCCGCTGCACCTTTGACATGGTAGTGGTCGACTTAGCTTGCATGTTCCCGGCGGTCTGGCCTCTCCTCAGTGCCCAAATTACTCAACACACGCATGGAATAGCACACCCACTCAGCCGGGTTAATTGTAGTTTAAGGACTAGAACAGATTGGTCCTAAAGGTTGTTTTTTGCTCTCAAAACAGTCTGGAAGATGTCTTCCGGCTGCCACTTCGCCCGCGCCGCGCCCGTCGCTCATATGCTCATGAGCTCATCATCTACCAAACAGTATGTACACGGGATGACGGTAATTTACTTTAGTTCAGACTACTAAATCGCTGATAGACCATGATCATGCGAAGCGCTCAAGCATTTGTTTCACGGTTTGTTCCTTAACAGCCCGTCATATTAACGTATATCACCGCAACGATATTGCTGGAAAACGTTTAACGGCTATTAGCTTATCAGTTTCTGTGCTGAAGATTATCATCCCCGGACGACCGTCCGAGTGCACTGACTCCCGAGCCAAGGAAAAAGAAATGAAGAACCCGAAACAATTTTAATCAAATTCCTGGCAGATATCGCATCAACCTCGTCGAGATCGAGCACAGGCGATTCCCTGAAACCCTGCAAGATCCAGATTCTTGTAATCAATCGTTGTCATAGGTGAACTCATCGGTTGAATCGTCTTCAATTCTGGTTTCCCGTTTGTGTGGAAATTTTTCCATGGAAGGATGGTCTTTCCAGAAGCTGATCTATTTCCAACAGTTTAAGATCTGCCCCGCCGTCCAACCGCACGGAGACATATCATCCATTCCTCCCTCAGGATTTGGGGAATTCGGGTATGGGAATACACAGAGTAGCTAGCCAGGCACACCCATGATGTAAGCTCGAGAAATAGCAGTGAAAAGCTATAAGATAAGACAAATCCGAAGACAGAGAAGTCTAAGATAGATAGATGCTATTTGTCGAACGAATTCGCGAAAAACGAAACAAAAAAATAGAAGGCCGACCGATGTCGACGGCCTTCCTTGAGCTATGTTATATAAGGTAAACAGAAAAATAAAATAAAATAAAAACTAGCTCGTTAAAAAGTAAAACCCTTCGACTGAGGACAATTATTATGGAGATAACGAAACTGCATGCTGTAACCTTGTTGTTGGAATGTTAATGTTGAGTGGGCAGCTGATCTCCTTTGCACCAAACTGGGATTCCCGTATGCCGCTGCAAGGACCAGATTTAGCCGACCAAATGAGAAGCCAGGTCTATCCGTCTATCATGCATGAGCCACGTTGGGGACTGTCCCAGTCCTGATCAAGAAGGTCGCTCAGAAAAAGGTTCGTGCTTCTTGAAATCGAGACACTTTTGCGCGGATTCCTCACCCCTCTAATCGATGGACCAGATGGCCCCGATGCAAAAGTAAGGGAAAGTTACGGAAGAGTTTTACAGAGTGGTTTTAGTTTGAAAAAAATAAAATAAAAAAGAACCCACAATTCGGCGAACGAAAGCGGTATCGTTTAATGCTCTTGCATCGTGGACACGTACGAATTGTATGCAAGGCTCTATTTCTCCTCCCGCCTTTGCCGTCGCTTGTGATATTGATTTCGGTTCGGCACATGCAATGATGTAGGCTTGCAGAGATGCAGAGATCAGGTGTCCGTACACTTTAAACCCGCACACCCTCTCATTCGCTAATGGTCACGCTTTATTGGTCGCCGAGCCTTTCGTGGCTATTATTTTTACTCGTTTGGGATATTGAATTTATAATCTTATCGACACCGCTTTTATAGAGGACAGAATATTTTCTAGTTCGACGGGTTTTTAGTGTATAAGTCTAAATCAATTCCACTTTAGTGCAGAAACTCTCCAAGAAGGAATATGGCTAACGATACTTTTGAGCTGTTCATGTTGGCAACTGTTGGGTTCGGATCGGGCACTATAGAGGAGACCGCCGCCCTACATACGAGATATGTGGCCCTTGATCTAACCAATTGCTGCCAATAATTAGAGGTCATTCTTGAAAAAACGACCCCCCTTGCAGAGCAATTTCGAGCCAAGTCCGAAAGGTAAGGAAAACTGCAGATATTAGGCAATCGATTGGTTGCGCCGACTTTTCGAAGAGAGAAAATTTTCATTCCCTGCATCGATCTTACCTTACTGCGCATTACTTAAGAGAATCGCCGTAAAACCATTGGTTGCAAATGCGTGAAATGGCGTCTTGTTAGGTCGCTGTGTCTGAGAAGACTTTTTATCAACTTCTTGGATGTGGTAAAAACTCTCAACGGAATATTAGATTGCTGCTTGGGGCCTAGAACTCGAACCACGTGCTAGATATACGAACGCCTCATAACTATGCCCTTCAGGATGAATATTTCCCTCCACCTTGGTAGATACGAAGTTCGACGACATCACACAACCCGTAAATCGCTCTTGCACTAGATTTCTAAGTACAGGTCCATTCAAATTCACTGGCAGGATACAAAATTGGGCAGTCGCAACAGCCGCCCTGCCAAGCAGAGGTTTCAGAAACTCTGATTCGTCAGGACATCTAAAAATTCCCCGACCGACCCTAGGGCCCCTCAGAGGACCTGGACGTGTGGCCCTTGTCCAGTTCAGAGCCTTCCCGCCAACAGGCATAATGCGAGCAACCTTCAATCAACGTATTTATTACGTGCAGAGATTGGCTGCAACCCATTCCCGTCGCGGTTTGGTTAGCGACATTTTCCATTCTTACCTGAAACCGTCCCCTGGTGAAACCCTCATCCCATCTGGCGGCCAGCAAGTACCAGTTTCCCTATCATGAAGCCAAGCGTCCGCATTTGAAGCTTACCAGCCAAACATGCCTGTTGCAACATGCGCAACATGTCGACCATTCGCAGCTAGGTAACGCCTTGCCATGCGACGACATCCACGTCTATCCAAACAGCGACTTACCCGATTTATCTGACGTGGAAATGCGAGTTAACGCTGCCAATGGTCAGTCAAGAAGTACTACTGCACCACAGCTGCCCCCGTCGGTTAGGTGTTTATAGAACCAATACTGGAGCTACAACAATGAAAACCCCTGCAGCTATGTTTCTTCACATGAGGTCCGGTTCCCTCTTAAAAGGTACATATCCTCGTTCCTTGTATGCAAACGTCTTCTGACACTTTTGAAGGTTTCTGTGAAACCAGTATTCTTGAGGGATCCGGATTTCGACCTCTTCACTTTCTTTTTAAAATTTGTTCTTGTTTTTCTGCTTGCGTTTTAATTTGGCCTTCCATTCTTTTCTTCGACAGTCGATCGCAATCGATATTATATTATTTTCAACATTCCTTTCTTTCAACCCTCCATATCTGGTATATCAGTGACATCGATTGTCCGCTTCGATATTTTAAACGTCATTCATTCCTTCTTGCAGTTCGTGTTGCAGGGGCACTGGCTACCTAATCCAATATCGGCATATCACGCGGTCCAAACCAATAGCACTGGAGATCTTCATACACTTTAGTTTCATATAAACAAAACCTGGGGATCGGTCAGCCTTGTTTTCAATATCTTTGCTGTCATTGTCACCAAAAGAGGGAACTCGTTCCTAGATTTTATTTTACTTTTCGACTTTTCGATTTTACGCTCTTTTTAAAATTGTTTTTCAAGGTGCAAAGCGGGGAGGGTACATATCATCGATATCGAACTGCACCAAAATAATACCACATTTAGAACCATCTACAAGGTATTTCACGCTGGCTTGTGAAATTCCTTTTTTTTTTTTTTTTTTTTTTTTTTTTTTTTTAATTTTTGTTTTATTACTTTTCGACAATGTCAAAGAGGATTCTGGTAATCTCTTATGCGATTTTACTTTTTCATACTTCTGGAATATTGTCACAGTCGACTCCAACAACAGCTTCGGCACTACCATCATTTACGAGTTCATCGCCATCTCCAACCTCAACCGCTCGACCAAACGCGGATTCAAAAATCGAGGCATTCTGGCATGCAAATTGGCAGTGGTTTTTAATTGGTATCTTATCAGCTCTTGTGCCTATTTTACTATGGGCAATTTTGGGGCCCGGAAGAAGATGGTATAAAGGAAGGAAATACAGATCGGCCCCGATACAATGGGACAGAGTTGGGAGTGAAAGATTTCGAAGCCCCTCTATGAGGGAGATCGGAGGGTTTCAGAGGTCTCGAGGCTCTGGTTCCTCTAGTACAAGCTCAAGATTGGGTTTATCTTTAAATGCCGCTGCTCCTGGTGAGCAGGACATTGAAACCGCTGCCGCAATTGCCTCTCCAAAATCGCCCTCTACGTATATTCGGAGGGAGCGAATGATGAGAAACGATAGTTCCGAGGCGGTAATAGGATTAGTACAACCTCAGATCCACTCTCCCCGACCACGGGGTCTCATGCCTCCAAGTCAGCCAGTAGATAGAAACTCGACTGGGTCGCTTGGTCCTCCAGATCCACATGTTCACAGGGCACATCCGAAATATAATACTTTCCAAAGATACTCACGACAACATAAAAAGCGACACCAGTCGATGCCAGCACAAGTGAATGAGCAAAATATACAACCTCGATCACCTAATACTGACATCCGACAAGAATCTATGGACCTTCTCCAAACACAAATTCCACACCGGAAGCCTCAGCCAGCATACCATCAACGGGACTTCGTTCCAACGGCTGCAAGTATACGAACAAGCCAGCAGATCTTTCTCCCACAGCCACCTAAATCCACTCCTTATCATATCAGGCAAGGTTCATATCTTAACGAGCATGATCGCGCTGCATCGTGGTATCAAACAGTACATCGTGGATCTACTCTAACCAACCCGTATGGTTTGCAAACTCGCCATGTTTCAATGGACGGATACCATCCAATATCCGAACCAATGACTATCCCACCCGCTTCTGTCCCAACTCCAGATAATAACCCTCGCCGCTCGATTTCTAGAGGCCGTCTCCAAAAGCCTCAATATCTAAATCCTCGAAGTAGCAGTTACCATACTCACCAAAAACAAGTGGAGCCACAAATGGCTCATGAGGAACCCCAAATGTCATTTTATCGTATGCCGCAGTCTTCCCGTGAAAGTATGGGGAGACCGCGTGCATCTTCGAATCCGTCGTCTGTTGCCGAGATCCCCCTACCTCGACAACCAACATACCCAAAACTTGCATATCCAGTCAAAAGCGCGATGAGTAGCAGGAGCTATCAACAACGAGACGACAGAGTATATGGAACAGAATCTACCTATAGTTTTTCTATATCTGGTGGAAACCAAACGGCAAAATCTGTCAAATTTGCAGCACTCCCTCAACTAAGCAGCAGTGCACCAGCACGGCTACCTATTCATCACTTTTAGGCGATGCCGTTCTTTTCAGTTTTTCTTCTTCTTTCCATTTGTCTAGATAAAAATTGCTTGGTACCGACTTCATTCGATACCTCGATGTATTTAACTGCATAGCGAGTGTGGAAAAAAGCGATTTTCAGAGTTGCTTTTATTTTTTCTTGGGTTGCATTTCTGTGGCGTTTTACTGTCTGGGACCTTCGCCTTTTTTTAGAACATCCTAAGAAATGACAGCTATTTTCTTTCAAGAGTGTTCCAATGGGTGAATACATTTCTTTTAAAAATATATAATTTATCAATTTAGAAAACATTCAACTTAAGATACTACGAGACTACAACTTAATACTACTAGCATTGTTGAAACATATCTATTTTCCTCCGCGGGTGACATAGGGTGAAGCTTTCTTTATATCCCATGTGGCCGCTCAAGCCCTAGAGAATCGACGATAGCTTCGAATACATTGCTATTTGACGCACCATTTTCTCCCACCTCCAACAATGCCCTCCAGACATCGTCTGCACCAACTTCACTATCTTGAATCTTTTTGAGCATTTCTTTCCACCGAACCTCCTTAGTATCGATTACAAACTGCTTCACTAGAAACACTAATCCCGTTTCCTGCCCTTCTTCCAATTCTGCAGCCGCAAAACTAGCTGCAGCCCATAATATTAACAATTTCACTCGAATATCCCCGCCAAAGGCACCGCTTCCCCACGGCGTTGCAATAATTCTCTGATTTTTTCCTTCTTTCCTTGTCTGGGAATCGAAGACGCCGTGGAATCCAGTGTATGACTTTAACATATCTTTTTCTAAAACACCTGGTAGGAAATCTGGTAAAACTCGAGTTCCGTCTTCAGTTTCGGCGATTTCGGTCGTATCTAACTCCGTAGCATTCAAGAACAGGAAAGTATTGGCACGTATCCTATTTTCCGTGTTCTCGCCTTGGTAGTCTTCGCGATCATACTTCTGGTCCTTTCGAGCAGTTCTTCCGTGTCCAGTGAATATTGCAGTCGGTGTAAATCCGTTCTCTAAAGAAGCCGTAACTGCCAATGCGGTGTTTTCTTTTAATGGGGGCGTAAATGTAGAAACAGGTAGAAGTTCGGGTATACTGGCAAGAATTCGCTCTTCTTGAGTCGCTGAGGGCCCGTGGCCTATGAGTCTATGGGACGATATGATATAAGTTGTATGAGTGTTGTCAGTTAGGAGCGTGGTCACTGGGAAGTCTTCTTCGTTAAGGAGTTCGAGAATTTTGAGAGGTATGAGCTTTGCTTTTGTGGTAAAAGATGGTGGGGTTTTGCTGTGGCAGAGGTGGAAAGTGAACCCTTGAGAGTGAGAAGGTGCTATGGATTTGTTGAAATGGTCGAGGGTGATGTTGGTGTATGTCGTCTTTGGTTCACTGTTACCATCGGCGTCAGAATACCACGATGTGAGGTTTACACCGCCCCAATCGTTCCATTTGGGACAGGGTAGAGTTAATAGGGCCTGATGGGACAGGATGGATAGTAAATGGGCTTTAGTATATGTTCTTTTCCCCCCAGGGTTTAGGGGTTCAAGAGAACAGTTTGGGAAAAGGGAGGGTAGATTTGATGCTGAGTGGATTATTGACCGGATACAAGCTGCGGCATCTGGTCTACTGTTTATACAGCGTCTTAAGATGTTCAGATTGGGATCTGGACGGTTATGAAGACTGTATGACAGGTCTGAGATTACGGATGTGAATTCGCTAGATATAAATTCTGGGGGGATGACTTGAGATGTTGGTTCAAATCTGTGAAAAAGCTGGGATTCAAGAATTGGGTAGACTGGAGTGGGGTATTCCTCCGCATCTATAAGCCCCAGAGGGTCGTCTGTTGTAAACGATGGATGGTTGGGCAGAAGCAGCGGCTCGAGTTCTGAGGCCTCGACATCGACGACAGCCATCATGAAAATCTCCGAAACTGCGTTGTGTTGTCGAAAATACCACACGGCTACTCGGTGACACAAGCAAAACCTGCAAACGGAAACAATGGAAGGAACAAAGTCTCTTCACCTGTTATCGAGGCGATCAGGTAGGAGGGCGTCAAAGGAGCCGAGCGACCGTAGCATGCAGGGGGTTCTTTTGCTGTCGTATTAGCGCTCGAGCTACGTCTAGAGGTTAAACTGCTTGATGCACGTCGAGACGCCCGTCTATAAAAAGGTGATTCAGCGTCTAGTTGGCGTGATTCAGAATTAGAATCTTTTGAGCTAAGTTTGCGCCATTGCATGGCTAACTAGTGCACCATCTGCATCTGCAGCTTGCGACGGGGCACAAAGGCCAAAACTTGAACATCGAAACATCACAATTCGAACATTCGAACCGAAAAGAGTGGGAAGATTAGCCCGGGCCCCGCTGCCAAAGCTCTAAAAATACACAGTCATGGAGAAGTTTTCGTTAGGGTCAGAAAACCTCGACCTGAGAATACGCATTGCAGAGCTTGAGAAGGAGCTTGCAGATTATCGTAGCGGAGCAGCCGCAAGCTTGAACACTAATGGGCATGCGACACCTGCATCAGACAGCGAGGAGGAAGATCGGGATGAGGAAGACTCCCCAGACCTTCAGGACCAAGATGACAAGGCTGTTAGGCTTGATCTAGATGAATTCCGTCGATATGGACGACAGATGATCATGACGGAAGTTGGTCTCGATGGTATGTTATTTTGAGTCGTACGTGTAATAGAAATTTTATTTGAACAAAAGAATTGATTTTTTGGGTTAGGTCAGCTACAACTTAAGCGATCAAAGGTCCTCCTCATCGGCGCTGGGGGGTTAGGTTGCCCAGCTGCAGCATACCTCGCGGGCGCAGGAATTGGCACTATTGGGATCGTCGACCATGACCTCGTCGAGCCGTCTAACCTACACCGACAAATAATGCATACCGTTGAGAAAGTCGGCCAGCCCAAAGTCAAGTCTATAATCACATCTTTAAAACGGATTAACCCGAATCCGAAGTATGTTGCGCACAATTATGCCCTAACGCCCGAAAATTCCATCGAAACGTTGGGGAGATACGACCTGGTTCTGGACTGCACGGATTCACCTCAGACGAGGTATATGATATCAGATGCCTGTGTGCTGCTAGGGAAACCGCTCGTTTCTGCGTCAGCGTTGAGGTCAGATGGACAACTGGTCGTTTTGAACAATCCACCAGGAGAAGGACCATGTTACAGATGTGTTTTCCCCAAACCGCCACCTCCAGAGTCAGTATTAAGCTGTGGGGAGGGCGGGGTGTTAGGCCCTGTTGTGGGTGCTATGGGGGTTCTGATGTCAACCGAAGCCCTGAAGGTTTTGCTTTCAAAAGCAGATAAGAAGAAACGACGTAAGCCGGCACATTTATCACCTGATATTCGTCCAGCAGATGCGAAAGACACACCAAAGAGAGAAGAGTCGCCGGAGCAGAAAAGGTTTTACATGACGATATACTCTGCATTTTCGGATACGCCCTTCAGAACGATCAGAATGTTTGGAAAGAGGAAAACGTGCCAGGCTTGTTCACCTGCTGCTACGATTACAAAGGAGTCTATGAAGAATGGGTCGCTGGATTATGTGGCCTTCTGTGGAGGCAAAGGGAGTGGTAAATACCCTCCTTTGACGAAGGAAGAGGTTATTGATGTGGAGGAATACAGTAAACTTCGTCAGAGCAAGGAAGGAGGTCTATTGATTGACGTGAGAGATGATGTTCAATTCGGGATGTGTGCTCTGGAGGACAGTATAAGTAAGAAATCGGGTCCGGATCGACTGCAACAGAATTTGAGCTAATTTTACGCCTAGATGTTCCAATCACGACAATTTTAACATTGCCGATTGTGCCGGAGAAAGACGGGGCAGACGGAGAGGAGAGGCCGCCGGTCCCCATACCATCGTGGTTACCTCGGGATACTTCTACACCGATATATTTTATCTGTAGGCTTGGGAATGACTCCCGGATAGCTGTTCAGAGGCTCAAGAAAAGCGGTCTAGTGAAGGGGAACATTATAAAGGATGTTAAAGGGGGGTTATGGGAATGGTCGAGGAAGGTGGACAAGACGTTCCCTCTATATTAGCTATGCTATCATATGATTATATAGTAATTACATAACTAGATTCGATACCCGGTACCTAAACAATTATAATGTAATAGCCAGAGACTACACACACGTCTGCATACCCGCCTGCCGGCCGCCTGTCTGCATGTTCCAGGTACTGTACCGGGTAGCCAGTATCTGTAATACAGGATCATGCGCATGCGAATGCGTAAATTCAAAATCCGAGGGATCCGTTTGTGGTGTTTTGACGGTGTTGTCTGCGCCAAGCCGGCCACGCTTTGGGCCGACAGCTTCGACTTCCCTTTTCCTCCTTAAAGCCTTCACACTTTTCCGTGGCAGGCTGTTGACTTCCCAAGGTGTCCTCACCTTTCCCTATTTCTATTATGTCCGTCAACATGACGTCCTCTCCACTTTCATCACCATCGCAGATATTCAACATGGACTACCAAGATGCTCTCGCCCTTCTCGTCACCATCCGCGATATGGCAATCGTTCAATTCCACCGGATACCGGGTTCTGCCATCCTGACCCGTTACATCAAGATGTCGTACCAGCACGATCCGGCACGATCCGTGATTGAGCTTTGCTTGGTCATTTTTGCGATACAGTATCTCCTGGCGCCGAAGTACTCGACCCAGAAGAAGAATTTTGTTAAGCTTCGGCCTGATGTATGTTGAAACTGATGCCGCCGAAGCCTGGACTGCAGTGCTGCCGCTCACACGACTCGGGTTTTCTAGGAAGTCGATGAATTGATCGAGGATTGGACGCCGGAACCATTGGTTGCCTCTCTTACGGAGTTCGAGCAGGAGCAAATCGAAAAGACTCCCGTTATTGCAGGGTACTTAGCTATCCGTTTTCGTTTTTAGGTATGCGTAGTCCGATTGCTGACAGCCAATTCTAGACCTACTGGCACGAAAGTTAAGCTTACCAACGGACGGACCGTCACAAACCTCGCTTCTACCAACTTCTTCAATCTTGCGAACCAACCCGCCCTTGCTGAATCCGCGATCACTACTCTTCGAACTTACGGTGTCGGCCCCTGTGGACCTCCTGGCTTTTACGGTACCCAGGATGTGCACATGGACTGCGAACGGGACATTGCTGAGTTTATCGGATCCGAGGCATGCATCGTATACGCTCAGGCATTTAGCACCATCAGTGCCGTGATCCCTGCTTTCGCAAAGCGAGGAGACATCATTGTTGTTGACGAAAAAGTTAATTTTGCTACTCAAAAGGCTTTGCAGCTTAGCAGAAGCACGATTCGATGGTATAAGCATAACGATATGGAAGATCTTGAGAAAGTTTTGAAGAAGGTCGAGAGGGAATTCAGAGGGCGTGAGTTGACTCGAAGGTTTATTGTCACCGAGGCTTTGTTTGAAGATGGCGGTGATGTTGCCGATTTAGCTACAATTGTGAGTTATCCCACAACAGACGTGCCAAAACAATCCTCCTAACGGGTCTTTATGTGATTTCCAGGTGAAACTCAAGTTCCAGTACAAGTACCGCCTTATTCTCGACGAAACAAATTCCTTTGGTGTTGTTGGTGACACCGGACGGGGCCTTACGGAATACTACAACTTGCCTGCCACCGATGTTGACATGATTGTTGGTACCCTTGCCACTACATTCGTTGGGGGTGGCGGTTTCTGTTGTGGATCCAAGGAAATTGTTCACCACCAACGTATCTCTGGTCTGGCATATGTCTTTTCTGCTGCCTTGCCCGCCATGCTCGCCACCACAGTTTCTGAGGTCATCAAGATGCTCCGAGAAAACCCGGAGAATTTTATCACACCACTCCGCGAAAACATTAAAACCTTTCATACTGCACTGGCTAAGACCGATACTTTGACCATTACTTCTTCGCTTGTCAACCCAGCCATTTCAATCGCATTGAACGGGAAGCGGGAAATGTCAGATGATGAGCAGGATCGGCTGGCACAAGATGTTGTTGACGAGTGTCTGGCCAATGGGGTTTTGGTGACCAGGGTAAAGAGGATAGCTCTGCCGGCAGGAATGTCCAAGGGACCGAAATGGTTTGGTTGGAACCCAGCTATGGTAATCAAGGTTTATGTATCCTCTGGGTTTAGCAAGAAGGATTGCGAGAAGGCGGGAAGTGTGATCCGATCCGCTGTTACCAAGGTTGTCGGAAGGAAGAGGTAGTGGTATCGAGGCATCATCAGGGAAAGGGGGAGGGGGAGAGGGGACCTGCAGGAAGTAAGGTCTGGGGTGTTGAAGCGGGACGGGCCCAGCCGTCCTTCGAACTATTCGTAATTGAAGCTTTTCCTTTGGCGTGAACTCTTGAACATGGCGTGGGGGCTACGGCACACTTGGTTGCATGGCTCTATGTAGTACTTAAACCATCCATAGAACGTCCTTATGCGGACAAATAGAGATAATGATAATAATGACGTTAGCATATGATACGGAACTTTACCACTTCGACATCACCTCAGATGCCGTATACCACCGGCCCTTCCACACAACTGCCCGTGTGCCTAGCTGGGTCGGGATGCATACCCCTGCGATACCGGCGGGAAGTTAAGTGCAAGGCCTCGACCATCCTGCCCCACGTTTGTCGGTTGGATCGTCCGCATTGGCCATATAAGCTACCGACCATTGGCTGCTCACTGGTCCGCTGGCCCTAGCTCTGGAAGGTTCGGGGAGCAGGAGGCTAAAGCGAATTTTTTTTCCCCTTGCTTGGCCGTGGAGTCATTGTATAGGTCCATTTTTCGGTAGGACGCTGCTGTGCATGTGGTGGTACCATCATTACGAGAGGTTGATTCTGCGCGACCTCGCTCGGGTTTTTCATTTTAGCTAGTGGTTCTTGTTCTGACGAGCTAGTATATATTCAAGTTCCTGCTCTCGTTCTCGATCCTGTTCCTGTGCTCCTCCACCAGCTATCGAACAGTCGATTCTATTACGTTTCGTCCAATTGAGCTAGCTAGAACGGCTCCACCGATCCAACGTCGCTACGTCTCCAACCATTCCTTGCCCAGTACCCAAGCATATACGCTTGTATAAGTCCTTATCTACACACTCGCGGGCCGATTCCATAGCAAGCAGGCATAATGGCTACCGTATGAATACGTCCTTCCCTTTCCTGTTAACTGTTGGTGCATTTGTCCATCGCATCGCGCAACACGGTTGAAAAACTTTATGCCCTGATTTGCCTCATAAAATTATAACCACTTCATAGCAGCAGCGGTATCACCTGAACGGCTGGGCTATTGGTGTTCCTGTTCCGATGCTGGACGAAGAGCAGATAAAGAAACACTTGTACTACCTGAGATTCGATTGGACTAACATGCCATATCTGGCGTCTATCTTAGTTCTACATTGAAAACAAGCATGTTGGGGATAAGACCAACTCTGAAGACTGGAGAAGTAAGTTGTGTTAACCTTCCCATATGCGATCTCCTTCTGTTTAAAGTCTAGTATCGTATAATACCTCATATGGGTTATACATATACTATGTATGTCGATGGTTGGAAGAAAAAATTGCTAATCGAATCCCAATGGGTGCTTGGTAAATAGTTCGAGGATGTACGTCTTCCGGAGCGATATCACAGCCCGAAATTCACTCCAAGTCCCTGTCCAAATGCCTGGATCGGGTGTATTTGCACCAGGCGGGGCGTAGGTGCTGACTGGTTCTTACTTCAAGACAATCCATTGACGCCGCCGGATTTGCTGCAACATGAGGTTCCCCAAGTACGTTAGATCTCACAAAGGGGACCACCCTGCCTCGGGCCGAAAGGAGAAGAAGCAAAAGCTAATGGTTGCACAAATGTTGTCAGACACCAGCCTCTAAACAAACCGTTATACAAGGCCGTGAAGAAGCCGTTCAGATCCTCCACGGCAGTGACCCGCAAAAGCGTCTTCTAGTAGTCGTCGGCCCATGCTCCATCCATGACCCGGAAGCTGCTCTAATCTACTGCGACCGCCTTCTCCAGGAGAAGGAGAAACACAAAAATGAGCTCCTTATTGTTATGCGAGCCTACCTCGAGAAGCCCCGTACAACAGTCGGCTGGAAGGGTCTCATCAATGATCCGGATATCGATGGTAGCTTCCAAATTAACAAGGGGTTGAGAATATCAAGAGACTTGTTCGTCAGGCTGACAGAGAAGGGGATGCCCATCGCTTCTGAGATGTTGGATACCATCAGTCCACAATTCCTGGCTGATCTGTTGAGCGTCGGTGCCATTGGCGCTAGAACGACGGAGAGTCAATTGCATAGAGAATTGGCAAGTGGTTTGAGTTTCCCGGTTGGATTCAAGAATGGAACTGACGGGAGCTTGGATATTGCTATTGATGCCATTGGAGCGTATGTCCCTCTTCCATATTACCTACTCGGCCTTACTGCAGGGGGGGAGTGTATAATATGATGCTGACTATGATTATAGGGCGAAAGGGGAACATCACTTCCTTTCAGTCACAAAGCCCGGTGTTGTGGCTATCGTCGGTACTACAGGCAACGATGATTGCTTTGTGATCTTGAGAGGAGGTAAAACTGGCACAAACTATGATGCGAAGAGCATTGCTGCGGTGAAGGAGAGACTGGCGAAAGCTAAGACACAAGGAAACTTGATGGTTGACTGCAGTCATGGTGAGATATAAGTTTTTTTCATATAGAGGATTGGGGAAATTTCTTTGTTTCTGACAGAAGGAATAGGAAACTCCGAGAAGAACTTCAGGAACCAGCCCAAGGTTGCCAATGCTATTGCTGAGCAATTGGCTGCCGGCGAGACTGCCATCATGGGTGTTATGATTGAGAGTAACATTAACGAAGGTATGGAACTTCCACCGTATAGGCTTGTGTTTATAGATGAGTATTGCCTACTAACGATTTTTCTTTCTTTCTTTCTTTCTTTTTTGATACAGGCAACCAAAAGGTGCCTGCTGAAGGAAGGTCAGGCTTGAAGTACGGTGTGAGCATTACGGATAGTTGTTTGGGATGGGATGATACTGTTGCCGTCCTAGACGTTTTGGCAAATTCAGTCAAGGAGAGGAGAGAACTCCTCAGCAAACAGACCAACGGACACTAATTTAGTGTTTTCTATCATTTTTCCTTCCCTCGGGTCAGGCCCGTGGCCCCCTCCATGGGGAGATCGATGTAAGGACCGGAGAAAAGGGAGGGGAAATGCAGGGAGACACCGGTACCAGGTATTGGGGTGAATATTGATATCAGCATATACTCGCTCGGATAGATCGCATGATATGATGGTTGAATACCAAAAGTAATTTTATTCTTATTCTTATTCTCATTCGATTCCTATTCTCTAAGCATCCCTTCGTGAAGCGTGAATAGAATTATATTGCATTGCATCCTGATAGGCCCATCGGCTCGACCGGCCAATCAGAAGCGCCGATTTGTAACTGGGTCGGCTAAAGTTGACCCCTCCAAGCCAAAAACCTGGCCGAGTGAATTTTGCAGGACGAAAACAGTGTGGACTGACTTCATACCCAAAGAACGTCAACACCCAATTGGAAAGCCCACCTCCAACAGAGATATCTCCCATCCCACTTCGACCTCCCCGTCGCCTTCCTCCAATCCAGGCTGCGGCCGATTCCTTTTTCCGACCTCTTCGACCTCCGGCTTCCTTTCCTTGTCGTTACCGTCAGTCACAATGTTCTCGCGAAACTGCCTCCGCCAGGCCTCGCGGTTCTCGAAATCCCTTCCCATCCGACAGACCATACGGGTATATATGCACCCACCCTACGCTGCTCTCCGAGGGCCTGTTCTCTTCGGATATCGATACATCTCAGCTCCAATTGGCTAACTATTGGCTTGTAGAGAAATGCCACCGATGCTTCAAAAGCCGGCTCTGAAGCTTCCCAGTCCGGTCTAACGGCGGCTGCATATGCTGCGACCGCTGCGGCTATTGCTTCCTCGGGGTGGTATTTCTATCAGTACGGACCGACAGTACATGCCCTGTCACCGGCCGAAGAAGGGTACGAAGCCAATTTCCGAACTCTGATGGCGACGGAAGGTTGAAACTACGGTGTTGTGGCCGACATTGGCCCGATACCCGTGGTATATAAATTCTCATGTGCTAATATCGCTTCGGGTTCGATATAGTCTTCATCCTACCAAGTACCCATGGGCCCATGCGGGTTTCCTGACCACATTCGACCACCAGGCGTGAGTATTCCCCCGGGTCTTACCGTCTTCACGGCCAATTGCTGATCTAACATCGTCGGCCAGTCTCCGCCGTGGCTTCCAAGTCTACCGTGAAGTCTGCGCCTCCTGCCACTCCCTCTCCCGTGTCCCATGGCGTTCTCTCGTCGGTGTCTCCCACACTGTCGATGAGGCCAAGGCCATGGCCGAAGAATGCGAGTACGACGATGAACCAAACGACAACGGTGATATTGAAAAGCGCCCTGGTAAACTGTCGGACTACATCCCAGCACCTTATGCGAACGACGAGGCTGCCCGTGCTGCCAACCAGGGTGCCTTGCCACCAGATCTGAGCTTGATCGTCAAGGGCCGTCACGGTGGCTGCGATTACATCTTCTCGCTTTTGACCGGTTACCCAGATGACCCACCGGCCGGTGCCCCAGTCCCAGCTGGCTTGAACTTCAACCCTTACTTCCCGGGAACTGGTATGACTTCCTCTTTCCAACTGGATTTATTGGATTATAGGATGGTGTTAATGTGGTTTTGATTATTACAGGTATCGCCATGGCCCGTGTCCTCTACGACGGCCTCGTTGAGTATGATGACGGTACCCCAGCGACCACATCGCAGATGGCCAAGGACGTTGTTGAGTTCTTGAACTGGGCTGCCGAACCAGAGATGGACGAGCGTAAGAAGATGGGAATGAAGGTTCTAGCCATCACCACTGTCATGTTGGCGATCAGCATCTGGGTCAAGAAGTACAAGTGGGCTCCACTGAAGACCAGGAAGATCGTAAGTTCAATAACCTATCATAATAGCTGTACTTGGAATTGGATATTAATATTATTTGAAAATACAGGTCTACAGCCCACCAAAGGATCTCCACTAAACAGTTTTCGGTACTTTAATAATCCTCCGTTGATTGTGATCCCCAAAAGAAACATTGTGAATACTAGAAACTCCTTTTGTCCCCGTTTCCTCTTTTTGACGCCTCTTCATTTTTTTTAACTGTCATATACTTATATTAAGAAGCCCGCCTTTGTCCAAACCACCCTTTTTTTTTTTTATCTCCCTCTTCTCGTTTTTTTCCCTTGTTGAAACTAAAATAACCACTCTCCTGAGTAAAGACTTTGTGAATAGCACCCCTCCTACCCGCCGAAAGGAATCTAAAAAAGCAAAACATACAAGCATGAACATACATACACACGCAGATTACACGGAAGCTACGGGATAACCGGAACAAGTCAGTCCAGAATGACTCTACTTGTTACTCGTTTGATGTGATGTGGCTAGCCTTGCAATGTGAACACGCTGCAGACCTTGCCCTCTGTGCTACGTCGGTTGAATTGCACGAATCAATCGTCAGGATTGGCAATTCGAATTGTAGAACCATTCATGCAAACTGAATGTAACATATACGTATATACCACGACATCGGCCTTTTATTAAAAAACCGAAGATGAGTTCAATACGCCGTTGGGATCTTGAAGCTCGAAGTCTTCCGTTCCTTCCTGGGTTTAAAAAATCTTGTAAAAAAATCTCTCTTCCTCTTCAAGAACGAGCGCTTGAGCTCCCACTCCCGATAGTATGATTCGATCGATGGGGGGTTTGAAATGCATGGTCACGTACCAGTTAAGGTAGTAGAAAAAATGCTAGCCGGTTTTCTCACGCAGAGAGAACGGAGAGACGAGGTGATTTTGCCCGAGCTCTTTTATTTTTTGTTTTTTCTTTCCCCGTCCCGTTTCAGTTGACCGACCCGCCGGGTTCCCCCAAAGAAAACCCGTTTCGTTAGAGAATCTATAAAACCTGACGGTGAGCCGGTTCACTCTTCCCACTTCCCGAATTCAAAACTACTCCCACCCCTTCGGCCTCGGGAATTCAAACTAGTGGGTTTTCTGTTTGTATTCATCTATCTATATACCTCTTTTTTTTTATATATTTTCTGTTGGGCTCTCGTGATCAGGAGATTACCTTTACTACTATCCCAACTTGGGCTTTGGTTCGATTCGATTACCTACGAGCTACCGTTTAGCTACCTTGCTAGCTTGGTCAACCTCACGATGATGGCCGACGACCTTGCCATGATGGACCCAACCGTCCCCCCACAATCTTCAAACTCGCATTCCACGCAGCTCCCCAAATTAAAACAGCCTTCTTATTTAATCGCCTACCTCCAAAAATCCGAACTTTTCTCAAATAACCCTGAAAGGAAGAACGAAACGCCAGCTAAGTTCGCTTCAAAGTCCAACGGGTCAAGTCTACACAGCAGTCGAGGCTCGCTACATGACCATGACCACGGCCACGACCGGAGAGGGCAACAAGAAGAAGAACAAGAAGAACCGGAGTCGAAATTAGAAGGAGAAGGAGAGGAAGAAGGAGAAAGCCACTACGAAAACCTAGAATCCGCACGTTCTGCCAGGAATTCATTAATAGTAGAACAATTCTGGGCGAATACACAATTACACCTAGCAACCGGCCACGATTCCTCGGACGACGCAGCCGAAGACGAAGGAGGACTCGAAGACGACGACGATTACGACGAATCAGACTCGGATTCCTATCAAGACCCCGACGAGTTGACGAATTTACCGTACAAGTCTCCGGCGGTATACCAGCTCCCCGGATCAGGCAATGGGAACAAATTTAGAACCCTTGTGAGGGACGGACCCGTTGGTAGCGTCGAGGGCGAGTTCCAACGGTTTGTGGTTATCAAAAGGAGGAGCTTTAGAGGGGCTGGGTTATATCCTGGAGATATGGTGGATGTGGATGTGGAGATGAGCGGGTGTGTGGTTCTGGACGACGATGATGGTACTGTGGATGGACGGAAGGGCTGTGATAATGACGATAGTGAGGAGGATGAGAGATTGGAAGGGGAGGTGGAAGTAATGTGGTCCGAAGATGGGGAGGAGTTCTGGTTAGTTAGGAACCCGGCGGCGGACGGTGGGATTGGGAAGGAGACCAGCTGGGTTTCAAAGGAGTGGTTTATGCTGAGGAGAAAGATGATGGGCAAGGGACAAGCTGGTCAGGGAAGAGGGGAGAAGGTCCAACTGAGAGTCCCAATGGAGACTGATTGATCAGGCTGGCTATCATTCCGGGACTCCTTCGAGCGCTTGCTAGTGTCCCCTTTCCATTTATTTCCCGTTACTTTTGGTTCCTATGGAGGAGTTCACGGGTGTTTTCTGTTTAGGTTTCTGTGTACAATGCAATGCCTATGATATGGTTGGATTCAAGGGGGTTTTTTTTCGGGAATGGTTGAGAATTATATAATAGTGATACCCTCTTTTATAATGTAGTCTAGAACAAATAGCTAGTTGCTCGAATAGGTACTTAGTTACATGATTCTTGCATAACAGCAAAAGCGAGGTGGAAATTTAACCTGGAAAGAAACTAGACCTCATATTGAAAATTAGAGTGGTTACTAAAGTCTAGTGCATTCTACAACCACGCAACTGTCTGTCTATAAACATGTATCTTCATTTAAAAACGTTAAACGGTGTCGATTTGTGGTTTGCATTCGAAGCGCCAATCGTCTACTCCGGGATCGTCTTGATATCTCGTGTTTTAGAGCAAAACGCCGCAATTTAAAGTTGCTCGTAACCTTTTCGAAACCTTTTAAGTCTTTAAGTATCTACTCTAGCTAGTTTGAAAGCGACATCGGGGCGATACAGGATGCTTCAAATGAAGGGTCTTGGGAATCTATAGATCTAATGAATAGGTCGGCTAGGTCTAATACTGGGGTTGATAGATAATATTTTTTTGCGCGGCAAGGCAGGTTCCGAGTAAATGTCAGTCGGCGTGGGCTCGAGGTTTACTCAAACAACATCACTAAAACGAACCACAGGGGCGAGAAAACGAAGTTGGTGCTCCGGAAGTATTTCTAGCCATAAAAACTTGGAAGGATTAAGTATACCGATTCAATATAGAATGTCAATATCAACTAAACAAACGAATAGATCTCTATTCAAATGCACCGAAACTCCAAAAAAGCCCCGCTAAATTGACAATAGTTATACAAACAAAATGTCCCACCCCAACCGAAGGAGCTCTTACAGAGCCTTCTGAATGGCCATATTCCGGTTGATAAAGGCCCTCAAGGCTTGTAATCCACCAGCGGCCCCGCTAGTAGAACTACCCTCTCCACTAGGAGCCGAAGCCACTTCCGTCGGTGCGGCACTGGCGGCTCCAAACCCGAATGCCTTATCTCCCATCATAACTGCCACATTCTTCTGAAACCTATCTCGTTCCGCCAGCTCCAGCTTCTCCTTCTTCTTGCCCATTCCGCGTTTGGTTCCCAAACTCGTCATCTTCTTGGGCAACCCTCCCTGTGCAATATTCCCGCTCCTGGTTCTCGCAATCATAATGTTGACGTCGCTTAATCCGGGTATCCCAATCATCTTATTCCCAGCCGAGACGCCACCTTGCCCATCATCACCATCATCGCCACCATCAAAGCCTTCAAAATCCGGTAGCGCATCCGCAAGACTCGATAACGAGGTAACCAACTTCCCGCGAGATTTAGCTTCCTTCCCACGACCACGTTTTAACTTCTTTTTAATCCCAGAGGAGTTCGTAAGACCCGTCTGAGAGACACGGTGCAGGAATGAACTATGCTTTGCCTGCTGCTTCGCTCGCTTTGTGGGCTGGTAGGCCCTGTTTGGATCTACTGTCCCCGTGGATATTGAGATATCACCTGTCTCTGCATCTTCGGAGAAGGCCGCGCCGAGGTCGGCGAAACTTGTGGACGTGGGTTTGGAGCGAGAGGCGATTTTGGCGCGGATGGATGTGCGTTTCTTTGTAGGTGCCTGTTGTATTGAGAGGAGGGGTTTGTGTTAGCTGTTGCTGAGGAGCGGGCAATGGTGAGGGTGTATTTTTAGTACCATAGTGAATTACTGTTGCCTTCGAAAAATACTTATGCAAGGGAACCAATATTTGCAGCCTAGCTAACGGCTGTTTTGTGGACTGACTGAGGGGGGCCTTGAGGGTCGAATGAGGTCGCGATACCGAGCTAGGTGGTGGAGGGAAGAGGTGGGTTTGTGAAAGAAAAAAAAGTTCCAGAGGCAAAATTTTGGGCTTAGTTAATTCCGAACCGCGAGAGTCGCTTAAGGAAATAGCTCGACGGCGGTCAGAATACCACAGAGCCAACGCAGACTCTTCCTACTCACGGATTTTATTTTTTTTGAGCTAAATTTCGTTTGTCAATTTTTTTTTATCTCGACAAAAGACGGCGGGCGGGAAAACGAGGCTTTAGGACATAATTCTCGTGTTTGCCCTTTTCCGCGAAATTTTTGGCGGGCTGGCGTGGATGATTGATTGCAAATATGATCTATGCATGCCAAGCCACCACAAGTGCATGCAGCCTCCCGCGCGAGTGACTTTGGGAGTCATTGTACACATGTACACGCAAGAGGCATAGGTAGAGGGGGCGGCAATCCTATCCCTGGTGTGACACAGGATCCAATTCAATTGCATGCTGATTGTTTCAGGCATTCTTAAACATAAGCCTACGTACTTAGTACGCTGTGGTATATATACCCCGCATATTCGAAACGTTAACTTTTTCAAGTAAAAGCTTATTACTCCTCTCGATATCGGATTCAATAGATCTAACGCTTGTTAATTTTGTGGCTGTTATTTAACGGATGTCGACATGAGTACCTTCACTGAGAATGCAACACCGGAGCTGGAGGATGCACCTGGGGAATCGATTTTTCCTCCCGAGGATTTTAGAGATGGGCTTGCCCCTCACGATTCGGATGTTTTCTTGCTCTTGTTAGGGCAATCCGGGGCTGGTAAAACGTATGTGAGGATATTTTCTTTTCTTTTTCTTTTTCTTTTTCTTTTTTGGTCATCTGTATATTGGGGTTGGGATCTTTGTGGGAACCAAGGGTCTCAATTTAGGGCCTATATGATAGGGCCTATATGAGCAATCTTGGAACCTACTAGTTATCTAGATATTCCTTACCTCTCATTTGAATATTTAAATATCTAAAAGCCAGCCGACTAACAAGAAAAATGAGTATATGATCTGTTGCATAGTACATTCATTTCACATTGCACCGACAATAAAGATCTTTTCAAAGATGGCGACCCCTGGAGATGTTTCTCGCGACCCTACAAGCCAGAAGAGAAAAAGGGTGACGGTAGGGATATCGATAACACCCGGTACGAAATCATACATACTAACAATTACAACTAAAATGCACAGGCACGGAAGAGGTCAAAATCTACCGCTGCGAACTCGAACTCCACCCTCCCCGAAACGTCTACCTCATCGATACCCCAGGCTTCGGTCACAAAACCAGAAAAGATGCGGAAGCGCTCCATGAGATAGCAGATTTTCTCGCAAGAGCCCATGGTTTGATTCACATCCATGGGGTTCTATACTTCCAAGCTATAGTGGAGGATGGACTTATCATTAAACGTCGCACTTTGGGGTACATGGATCTTGCGGTTGATATCTGCGGCGAAAAAGTCATGAAAGATCATGCGACACTTGTCGTTACAAAATGGGAAGACCCTCCGGTTCCTGAAGGGTGTGAACGTCAACTTATTCAGTACGAGGAATCGGAGGGTAGACTGAGATATTGGAGAGAAGCCATTAGCAAAGCGGCTAACTGTTACTTTCGTCTTGTCAAGGACTCGAGGGAATCGGCTATGGAACTATTGAAACAGTTTCAAAGTTCCCAACCGATGGTCCCTCTGGGTCCGTTACAACTCCAGGAGGAACTTGCTGGTGAACACAGCTCGCTCTGTGAAACTGCCGCAGGGCAACGACTACAAATGCATTTGGAGCTTAAAATTCACCGGGCCGCCTCAGATATAAAGGGTTTACAAGGGCTGGTGCCTGAGAACCCTGAGAAACCCCTTCCCTCCGAAGACTTCGGGCCTGCAGCTGTTTTGGATTCGCTGGTGTCGGTGATCAGGGAAAACCAGACAAAGATTGGGGAATGTATGTCGGAATTAAGGATCCTCAAGTCGAGTTTTGAATGCCAGTTTTCGAAAACCTTACGGGAAGAGGTAAGACAAAGGGAAGTAGACACCCAAACCGGCCAACGGATCATTGATGGGCTTTACGATCGGATTGTGCGCTTAGCAAAAGAGGCTGCAAGACAAGGTAGTTTATCAGAGCCCAATCCCGGCATGATCCAGGACTACCTACTCCGCAAACTTGATCTCAAGAGCGCTTCCTTTAATACTTGCGACAGGCCAATTAGCATCCACGATTTCCGGTCCAAAAAGTGCGAATGGGAGACTCTGATTGCGACGAGAGCATCGAAAGCTAGACACTCTCAATCCAAATACCTGCAATACCCTCTTCTTGAGCTCCTGCCGTCGACTCTGGGAAGAGATCCATTGGAGGTATTTAGTAAAGACTCTAACGCCAATGCCTCTCAATACAGAATGCTGTACAATCTTACACAGACTGGGATAGCTCCCATGCTCAAAACATCATTAGAAAAGACACCCAATGTTGAGATGTTTTTAACCTCCAGAGACGACAGAGGGTTTACCCCGCTTCATATTGCGGTGGAGAGAGGGAGTCTAGAAATGACGGAGGCCCTTCTAGCAAAAATGACAGAACAGGACATGTACATCCAAGACAACTACGGCTACACTCCACTTGCTCTTGCAGTCCTCAAGGAAAGATGGGCCCTTGTTAATGCAATTGCGCCAAGTTTTTCTAACCCTGCAGGATTCACCGTGGCGAATATGTTTGCGTTCAAGGAAATACTATCTTCTCCCCCTAGTGTTTTAAAACCATTCCTAGAGCTCAGTGAATCGGACCCAAAATTCTGGAAACTGAGGACCGAGGATGACAGCACCATCCTCCACGTGGCTATGGGACTAGATAGACCCTGTGCAAACATCTGCTTCGATACAATATACTCCGCCCCTACAAATGAGCTCCACGAACTCCTCAACTATACCAACAGATACGGCCTTACCGCAATCGCACAAGCAGCCCTGAACGGGAGGCTAACAAACATCCTAGAGTTCGCTCAAAGATTTGGAAACCGAGTTCGAATGCGAGAGGTAATCAACAAAGGATCAAGATTAGGAACACCCTTCTTCCTCGCCGCTACCCGGGGCCATCTGGAATGTGCACAAGCCCTTCTATCTCTTGGTGCGAATCCGGATCGGCTGGAATTTTGCGGGTTGACCACGGATAATTGGATTAAATCCTGTACCGGTGTGGTAACCGAATTAAGAAAGAACGACGAGTCAACGATGACGGCAGCATTGGAATCTCAAGCAAAATTATGGGTTACCGTAGTCTTCGATTCGTTGGGTTCGTACGCCCAGACAGTCTCCCTAAGGTCCAGACAGTACCTACTATCTAAAAACTACGAGGATCTTCTATCCGACCCAGTATTGCTTTATCAATTATCACAGCATTACTTCAACCTCGCCGAACGAATCTATCTAATCAAAGCCGCCGGACGTCTGAAAGAAAGAAAAGAGCTCCTTTTGGTACCTCACGTAGAAACCGGCATAACCCTTTATGCACTATACATCTACGCCTTACGAGAACGATTCGGTTTCTTATTGTCGCGCTGCGGTTCTTGCTCTTCCTCACTAGGCCTCAAATTTTATCATTGTGTGATGTGCCCACTTGCAGACTTTTGCGAGGCCTGCTACTATAAGCAGGGCCGACTGGGTGGTTTGCCGCACGGGGAAAACCCAACGAGGCAGAATTGTTATTGCCTTCCGTATCATCCAAGGGTTGAGATTGATTTGGCTTCGTTTTCTTTTGATTTTGGAAAGAGGAACATTTCGGATACGGTGACTATGGGGGAGTTCTTTTCTAACCTGAAACTCCTGTCTGTTGTTTGAATTCTTTTTTTTTTTTTTTTTTTTTTTTTTTGGGGGACTATGGAATTGTCAGGGAATGAGTATTATTTGATTGGGCATGGGGGTGTTATCTAGAATGTGAAAGGAGTTGGATTACCTAGTAGTGGAGTAATGTCGTGATCAGAACAATGTTGATAGACAGGCTTCCAGGGTTTTAGACCGAGACCACAATGTTATCTTGTAGAACCAAGCCCTCGCAATGAAAGGACTGAAGTCCCAAAACTGAGTCCTGTCCGTTCTCTCAAGCCAGACCCGGCACCTAATCCACCACCCTGCCCCCCACGTCCTCCGCCTCTTCCACCACCACCACCCCTCCCATCGTATCCGCCCCTCCCCCCTCTAACCCCCCCTCCACGATGCGTAGCCCTTGGAACAAATTCATCAAAATGATAAACATACAAACCCCTCCCTTTCCCATCCTCATCCAACCCATCCTCCAAAATCTCCTTAGTCAAATCCCAATCAACCCCAAACCTTCCGCTATTAATCTTGCAAGCATGCAATTCGCCAATAGTTCTCGTCCCACCGGTTTCTTCGTTCCCAACGAGGTTCAGTAGATGCTCGAACGAAGAAATCGTATTTAGAAGGATGTTATCCGGTGTGTCGACTCTTCGGCCGTAATGTTGCGATGTAAAGAGACACCCAATCCAGTGGCCTTTCGCATCATTGGGTTGGGGTGGAATTAAAAGCGCAGTGCCGACTAGGGAAGCTCGGTTTGAGACGCTGGTGCAGTGGGAGTGATAGACTGCGTAGGCTTCCGGGTACTGTAGATTTAAATGTCAGGACAAAGGCTTGTACCAGGGGGACCTTTGATGATATAATCTATACCCTTTGCTTAAACGCGAAGGCAATTCCAGCGCCCCATGATCCTTGACAATTACATGCATCTATATATAATTTTATCCAAAGTCCTCATCAATTAGTAATCTAGGAAACCCCCATGCATAATAAGATATATGCAGGTTCGAACTTACGGATAAGCACTGAATTCTCTGGCGCGGCGAAGATATCACCATGAATCATAACCACACCCGGAGATAGCCTTTCACCTAGGCCAAGAGTTTCTCTAATGTTATCCCGAGGCCCCGATGCTAAGTCCTCGTTTTCAGATAGACCAGACATGCCGACTTTGTTGTAAATTTTGCGTTGTTGGATCCTAGGGTTCCTTTGGTGATGCTGGGGGCTGCTCTAGGGGCTATTGTCGGTTGCGGGGGTGGGGCTGCCCAAATCCTGGGGGCTGAAGAGTATGGGTGAGTGGGTGAGTGGGTGAGTGGGTGAGTTGGTTGAATAGATGATTAAGATATGTTTCGAGGATGGATGCCAATGGAAGGCTCTCACCTGGTTGAGCAGCTTACATTCAGCTCAAGGTGACTCATGAAGAAAGGTCTAGTTTACGGATCGGGTCTACAGCTTAAGTACGAAGGCTATCTCTAGTCCTTGATGATGCTCTCAACTTCATGTAACTCAAAACTGTGTAATGCCATAAAAGAGGGTCCATGCCATTTCTATTTGCTAATGTCTATTATTCGCTGAGCATCATACGTTATTTAAGAAGCACCAATCGCTTGCCCAAAGAGAACACAAAGAACGAACCATGCCGAACTGTCAAATCCAAAAAGCCAAAAAGAAAAGACTAGTATCATACAACCATAGGTAGCCCAGTCCGTAATACTACCCATTTATAATGGCATGCCCTGTAGTTCGTTTGTAACGCAGCTGGACGAGAATCCGAGAAACTTATAAGCCAAAGACAGCACCAATTCTTGCGCACCGTTGACGAATTCCAGATGTTTAGTCGGACTTGGAATCACCTGGTCCATCTACGTCTTGTGATTGATGCTTGCGGAATGGTTTGGTGGCTTTGGTAAGTCCACGTTGGAATTTTCCGAACCCTGCACTCTTGCCAGCTCCCTAAGCTGGATCCGAAACGATAACGGAGGCGTCCTGGAAAAGATCGATCATGCAGCTAGATGACCAAGCTTGTGTCGGACACTAGATTCTTCAATTAGACACCCTATCTCTAGAAAGCCCTTTTGAATAATGAATTTACTTACCGAATCTCCGCAGAATTCGCCATTCTTTTGGGTGAGTTCAGTCAAACCCGCCCATGCTGTCTCGTTGATCATCTTCTTGCATAGCTGGATACGACGATGGATTTGTTGGAAGGTCTCAATCTTCTCGGGAAGTGTTTTCTTTCTAAGTAGATCAAAGTGGAGGAAGGCTCGAAGGAAGAAACCAGTGGGCCAGAGCCACTCCGGACCTTGATGGTAATTTCTACCCTTGGAAGTCAAGAAATCATCGTTATCATCCCAGTTGATATAGTATGGGCGGTAATTCTTATCGATTGGACTATTTTACTATCAGTGCTAGCTCCCGCATTTTGGTAGGGGTAAAACTTACTCAAGTGTCGCCATTCCGGTTGGGCCGCGGATGGCATCATCAGCAATCTTCAGCGCGCCAAGGGCATGTTCCGGATCGAACAATTCGGGGGCAACTGTCATTGCAATTGGGAAGTTGGGTCGGAGCTGGTAATCTTCATACTCTTTACCGGTCTTGTACAAATCCTTGTAGATGCCGCGGCGGTTGATGACAGCGGGGTTGACATCGTACCAACTATCATCGCCTGGGTCCATTGGAACGTAGTAGCACTTTTCGAAGCTTGACTTGAGTTTCTCCTGCCATTCCTCCCAAGTAACAGATTTGTTTCGAACGATATCGACACCCTTCCATTTGAATTGCCCTGCCTTGGAGAGCTCACCAACCCATCGAAGAGTGCTGAAAAGCAAACCTGTAATTTCGATAGGCGCACCGTCTCGGGGAGTGCCGGGGACACCTTTGTTGCCGGCGCGTTCGCTTTCACCCATCTTGTCCATCCAGGTACCACAGTTCCACTGGTTTCCGCCGAAGATGATACCAGTCTTCCAATCGGTATGGATATCAATTTGGAATCCGGCTTCCTTCATCTGTGAATCCAAATTTGACCCAGCGTTTGCTTCTCGGAAGCTCATGCCGCTAGCATGGCGCTGGAGACACTCGAAGACAATCTCTCCAATAGTACTTTCCGTGCTGAAAGCTCGTGGGTCATCCAAGGGGAACCAAGTATCATCAAACGGAAGGAAACGACGTTTGACTTTTTCGTCTAAAATGGAAACTCCATTTGGCGCTAGCTTGGTATAGTCTTGAATATTTTGAAGGAAGAACCAGACAGAATCACGAGAGTTATACCTTGGGTTTGTACCTGATGCTAGCAAATTTGGAATCATGCCGTGCTTGACAACGGAGGCGAATGCCAAAATGTGTGCTTTCGCATCATCATAACGACCAGTGGCAATGAGTAAACCGCGAAGTGAAATGAAGATATCGCGGCCCCAACATCGCATATAGCTACTCGAAAAGTGAGGCAAACCAGCAGCCATCGATGGGGTCTGCTCAGAGGGGCTCAGTGAGGCGCTCTTCATATACCCAGTCATTTGGATGGACACGAGCGCAAGAGATTTGACGAATTCGTGCCCATTTTTGATATTTGGGCTGAAAAGCTCGATAGACCTGTCATAGGCGGCATCATAAGCCGTCTGAATGACTAGAGCGAAGTATCGAGGAACCAAGAAATTTGGCAATTTCTTGATATGTTCGAATCTTTCCTTTAGCCAAGTCGCGGGTGTACGAAGCCCTTCGAAACCTTGCCCGGCAAGAGTCTCAAGGCGGAATACGGTATAATCTAAAGCCCAAGTGCCGTTTCTCAAATGTTGGCAAAGTGGATGCCCAAGATCATTGTTTCGAATAATATCCCTTAGAATCGACCACCAACCCTGCAAGCCTGCGTAAACCAAGGGCCCCGAACCAGGAACATCATAGACACCGATCTTCCCGTCACTTTGGTCGCGTTCTTCTGAGTCGCAACGATAAAGGATGAAGTTGAGGTCAGTTAAGCTAACATCCTTGAAAGCTTCTGAGGCATCGGAGACAGCGAGTTTGTCAAGGTCAACCGACCGGTCAATCGTTGGGATCCAAGTTCTAAAGAGAGCAATAGAACCAGGCGGGAACTCATCCGGGATAGTTACCACGGTATTGTTGCCCTCGTCGCGAACATTTGGTGGGGCTAGGCTAACAACCTTGGAAGGAAGCCCTCTAATTAGGTTCGGGTCGCTGAAGACGCTGGCGCGATCATCATCGCCATTCGAAACCGTGAGCTTGACGCTCAGGATGGTCTCCACCTTGGTATCGGTCAAGTAAACGGGGTTAAAGTCACCTCTGTGAGAGCCTCCACTAAAGGCAGTATGAGCGATGAGGAAGTACCCCTCATGCGTTTGTGGATGGACTCTATGAACGGTAATATACTCCCCTTCGTGGTGTACATGCGTTTCATCATATCCCTTGTTTCCCATTTCGACATGAATGTTATTCAAGATTTTCTTGACCCAGCCGATACCGCCTTCCCGGAGAGCTACGTCATCGGTGTTATAGATACGCCTCTCGTTGACGACATCCAAGAGCTTGGGGTTGATATCATCGTAACCGAGAACGCTACCAGTGGCACAAGCGCACATCGATACTAAAGCACCAGTTGGAAGAGTATCTTGTGGAACACGCTTCTGGGCCGGGGTTTCATTGTCGTGTGTGCAATCCGCAAAGAGAGCATGGATTGTGCTCGCTGTGATTTTGCGGATCTCGCCGTCTCCTTCGTTTTTGACGTGATCTTGCTCGAAACTTCCGACTGGCTTCCCGCCATGTTTGTGGACAAGCCTTGAGAGCTCACCAGGTCCCCATGCTTGCATAGCTTCTCTGATGAGCGAGTTGATTCCAAGTCTCTGGATGAAGATGTAATCTTTCGCCTCGCTTCCAGAGAAGAGCTCAGCAGCGACATAAAGATCCGATCTTTTCAAACGAGCAGCGTCTAAGAGGTACTCTGCAACGTGGATGGGAGTAGAATGACAGTTGTCAATACGGAATCCATGAAAGATCGTGGCCATGAGTTCTGTGTATTTCTTCATGTGATCCCAGAGGTAAGGGCTATCTTGAGGACCTTTGCCATAGCGTAGCTTGACACAATCACCCCAAACTATAACCTCACGACGCAGATAGGCACGGCTGGTAGGGCCAGCAAAATCAACCATTGGGTCAGCATTCCAGATCCATCCGTTGTTTGCCAAAGCGAGTTCCTTCTTTTCGAACTTGGAGGTTCTCTTGTTAGAAGGCAATCTCGTGAAATAGGTTTCGATAAGTGGGGATGAATCTGAAACTGGGCCTTGCTTCGGACCATGGTCGTCAATTCGAACATATTTGATTCTGTTGAAAAGTTGTTCAAGGATCTCCTCTGTATCTTCATCATACTCTTTGTACAAAGGTAGGTTGACCTCATCAAGGAACTTGGCAAGCTCCTTTCGAAGTTTGGCCTCTTGTTGTTCGAGTTCATCATCGCTTGATGAAGGTTCGCCGAAGAGGGCATGAAGGAGACCAGCTGCAACTTCAGGATCAATGTGCCTGCGGAACCTTTCGCCAAATCTGTCGTTTCCAACTAGGCCCTTCTCAGCAAGGTAGAGAGCTTGTTGCTGGAATGGCCAGGTTGGATCAACATCGAGAGTCTTCCATTTTTTTGCACCCCAAGCGAGAACTCCGGCATCAGTATCACGTTCGGTGTCAATAACATAGTACTCCCACAAGCGAGTGGCGCCAATGCAGTGAGTCTTGATACCTTCCATGACTTCGAGAAGATCACTAGTCGTCTTAAATTCTGTCGGAAACCCGAGTTTGTGAAGGTTCTTGCTAAAAGCCAACAATGCGGTATCCAATTCGTAAGCGGGTTCAAGCCAGGGTGCTGTCTTGCAGTTATACCCTGCCTCGGGGTGCTCCTCAAGCCAAAGTGTATTATTCGCTGTATGGTTCCAGACAACATCGGTAAGAGATAGAATTTTGTACTTCTTCTCCATAGAATCTACGATATCGGTGACCGTCTGGACGCCATCACTGCCTTTTCCGAAGATATCAGGGTCGAATTCGAGCTGAGAATAAATGCTGTATGGCGAATTCGACTCTCCACGCCACATCATGGGAGTAAAATGGACCATATTGTACCCTCTATCACCGATACGAGCCAATTGAGGCTCCCAGTTTGATAGAGGCCCCATCCATTTCGAAACAGCCGAGATGAGAGCTAAACTATCGAGCTTCAATGGGCTGCCATTGATGTTGAGGTTGGGAGAAACGCATATGTGATATATCGGCGTTCTTGTTTGAGCAGTATCGCTCCCGTTGGATTGGATCTTGGAGAGAGGATCCCATTCCGGTAGCTTGGAGTAGGTGACGTAGTAGCCAAATGATCCAGCGACATGGATCGGAATATCAACCGTCAGTGCTCGTGAGAAGTCTGGCGTGAGTCTACGCAACACACGGATAATTAGCTTCTAGGTAAAAAATCACTCAATGGGATCAGGTAGGTACCTACTTGAACTCTCGGTAGTTTTCTCGGTGAAATTCCTTTCCTTTCTCAGGTATATTGAGCCAAAGGCTACCTTGTCTGGTGATAGACGAGGTACCTTCGATCTGGAATCGGAGGATATACGGCTCTACTGGTGGCGGGAGACGAATGTAAGTGCCATTGACGTCTGGCACACCCGCATCGTCGAGGACGAGGAGGAAGACCTTTTCTCCAGCCATTCGGTCAGTATGGCCTGGCTCAAGACTTCGACGGAGAGCCTTCGGGTGGATGATTGGGAATGCAATCTCTGGAAAGTGTCTTGTAGACAGCAGGATGTCAAGTGGAAGTCCAAGCCGAAGAAACTACCAATTGGGCTGAATTATTGTTGGCTTAGAAGGTAGCTTTGGAGGACTAAGAGGCTTACACCCCCGCGTCTTGTAAGCAAAAACACGGTGCTGTGAAAACCTGGACGTTGTCGCAGGATGGTTGATTCACTGAAAGTCAATAACGGTCAAGTTGTGTGGTCGTCCGGTAAGTTCTTAAACGTCGTTAGCTTTAGCGAATGGAATCCTGTCTATGATATGATAAGACGTGAAGTGAATGAGAATGGCTATGCTACAGAATGCAGAATTTCAAAAGAGGGGACTCGATAAGTAGATAGATGGATTGCTTAACGGGTGGAACTAGAGAAACAAGAGAGGGAGAGAAAGAGAGAGGAAGGAAAGAGGGCAGAAAAGAGGAGCTAAAAGCGGGGAGGAATGCTACGACGTGTATTCGCTGCACTGCCAATGGGCCCGCATATGGTGGAGGGGTCTCTTCCAGGATAATTGTCCAATATTCAATATGGGCAATATATGGCCCATGCAGTTGCAGGTCGCATGCAGACGGTTCGGTCTAGCTGATCGTTCAGGAACAGGACGGGCGGTGGGAAAGACTCAATTGCTCAATCAAAGGCTCCACGTTTTTAGCTCTGGGTTCTGCCGTGGTCGGTCGCGCAGTCCAGCATGGCGGCCAGCGCAATGATGTAATGCCAAGTTTATCAGGTAACGGTGTCTGGTCTGGGTGCGCTAGTGCGGTCTAGTCTGGTCTAGTGCATACTCGATTTCATATCATGTTCGTAAGATATAATACAGCATTTCCGGGTATCCATTCTATGCAAATGTCACTTCTGAATCCTTTAAACTATCTCAATGTTGATGATTTGGATGTCCTGGAGCGGTTTGTCTTTGTGCGTCCGGACCTGCGATATTTTCGTAACTACGTCCAAACCTTGCACTGCTCGACCAAAGATGGTGTGCTTGTGGTCGAGCCAGGGAGTTTTCTCCACTGTGATGAAAAATTGAGAGGCGTTTGTGTTTGGGCCAGCATTTGCCATCCTAGAAACAATGAACCAGATCAGTAATCTGAGTTTCTGTAAACTACCACAATCAATCTTTAGGGACTTACGAAACGGTGTACGGCTTGTCATGTCTGAGCGTTGAAAATTCATCTTCGAACTCTCTACCCCAGATACTTTCTCCTCCGGTGCCATCTCCAAATGGGTCACCAGTCTAAGGTTTTTTTCCCCTGTTGTTAGTAGGGTTCCAATAGAGTGATAATCTATAGCTGCTCACCTGGATCATAAACTTGGGTATCACACGATGAAAGATCAGGCCATTATAATACCCATTCTTCGAGTGCGTAACGAAATTCTCAACGGACTTGGGTGCAGCTTCCGGGAACAATCGGATATGGATATCACCAAATGTTGTATGGATAATTGCTGCAGTTCCAGACTCTTTCGCTTTTGTCTCAATCTTGGTTGATCCTTTCGCATTTGTGGTTGGCTTTTCGTTGTAGATATCTCGTTCCGACTTATTGACCTCGCCATCCGAGTTGAACATATAGAAACGGTGCTTGTTATAGGCCGTGCATACGAGCATTGGATCTCGGAGCCCAGCTTCTTGTAGTAGCGGATTTGAAGATGCCGCCATGTCCAACGTAACCACTTGTTTCTTCTTCGGCGCACCTTGGTAGAGTGCTAAATTAATTGCCCTTCCCATCCCGGTCTCGTCCTTTGCTAGCATCCTCGAGACTCGATTCGTGACCGTATTCACAATGTTGATACCGAGTATCGACCCATAGAGAATAAAGTGCCCGCTTTCATCGAAGATAACATTGATCTTGTTCCGGACCGACTCCACTTCGATCTCCTTCTCCACGGCTAGCCGTCTCCCGAAGTCAACGTCTTCCACCTTCTGCACTGCCGTACCTGCCTGTTGCATTGTAGTAATCGTTTCAATTGACTCGTCATATGACCTCAGCAGCTTGCCGCTGGCAAAATCGAATACTCGGATTTGCCTATCCGGCAGTGAGAACGTTGCAAATTGCGACCCAGTAGGTGATATTGTTAAGGATGTCGGGGCAGACTTGGCCTTCTTGAAATCGAAAAGGTTGGTCTCAGCTTTGTATTCGAAAACGTTACTGGGTTTTTCGTAGTCATCATGCGGTTGCCAATACTCCACCATCCCGCCGACGTCTGATGATATCACACAGTCGAATACGTTATTAAACGCCATAGTATTAACGGGTCGCCGGTGTAGCTTATTTAGCTCATGTATCGGTTGCGTATTCTCCCCTCTCCCATCAAAGATTTGGATTTGATTCAATTCGTTTGCAACAGCGAGAATTGGTAACGATGCGCCCCTCTTGTGAACCCAGCAGATAGCCGTTGGTGTGTGTTTTAGCGTCAACATGGCGATAAGATCTATATCGCAAGTTAGGATGTCCTAATAAATGCGACCTATACGATCTAGAAACGATGCTCACCGTACCAAATGTAACCACGTCGAATATTCTAACCGTCTTGTCGACTCCACAGCTAGCAAAACTTCGACCGTCCGCGCTAACCGACACTCCCACGATGTCCCCAACATGGGGCTTGAACATCTTCACGAACTCAATTCCAACATCCTGCTTCTTCCAGAACTTAATGACACCATCTGTCGAAGTCGTAATTAAGAAGTCGGTGAAAGGCGTCCAGTTCACAAAAGCGACATTATCTCGGTGCATGAGAGAGCGATAGTACCGGTTCTGAGTCGGCAAGTTGGAGAGGTATAGAGCTTCATGCTTAAGCCTTCTTTTCTTTTTCGCAGCGGCCGCAGTTGGAAGGGAAGGGCCGACACCATCGTCCGAGGAGCTTTCTGTGCAAGCAGCTGCTGGTTAGCCAATCCAGGATCTTGTGCGCCGACACCCGCGAAGCTTACCATCGTCGTCCTCAGGCACAGCCGAAACTGCTCGTTTGTTTGGAACATCATCCTCTCCCGGCTCCTCCCTACTCCTCTTAGTGCCTGCTGATACTGTCGCCGACATCTCAATCGCTGTGTGATCGTGATCTTTGAAGATTGTGCCGGGAGACGCGTTTGGGTGTTCCAACTCAGAACAAGCGAACCTTTGAAATTTCTCGGTGTTCCAACACCGTCCCCCAACTTCTGACTTCACCCACTCCACACAAGCTCGGCCCCTCCCCCGCAAATATGGCATCCCGTATCCCAATTACCCACTTACGCCCGCGGAAATGTCGATTTCAACAGGCACGGTTCAATTCGACATCTACGTGGAAAGCTGCTAGCGAAAAACAAGGAAGACCACTTATCAGGTACCTGAGAAGGCGTGATCATGTCGTGGACCAGTTTCATTACCATTTCACAATACCGGTTCGTGGTTCTCTTAATTGTGGTTGCGCTTGAACCTAAACTGATATTGTGCATTTCAGGGCAATGAACCGCCTAAGAACACCCGCGCTCCTAATACTCCATCCAATGTGACAACCGTCGGGGAAACCCCTAGGATTACGCTCGTCTACCCTAACGGAAATGGACCTACCATCGACTACACAACGGGGGGTGGCGGCGATGGTAGTCTTGAGCTGAGGATGCGGTCTGTAAAAATGGGACAAAAAATTCCAAGAAAATCTGGTGCTCTGACTGGTCTCGAGATAGCTGGTGTCAAGGCCCTCACCCTCCCAGTCTTCGAAGGACCATCAAATACGATCCATTTGAACGAATTCCTAAAAAAATACCAACCATCCGCGGTTTCTTACAAGTCGATCAACGGGGGCTGGATATTTGTAAAGCAAGATAACTCAAACCCCGGATACCCGATGTCGAAGCCTGACGCCTACGCCTGTGAGGTGAAATCGAGAGAGCTTCTAGAGAAAGCTATTGAACGTTTCAGAACCTACGATAGCAGTCAGGCTGAATATACGAGCCAGGCTGCCGGGCAGGAAAAGAAACCTGTCCCATATCTATTTGAGAGAGTCTTCAAGTCTTCAGCCCAGGAACTCAGGGATCTGGCCGTGAAACATAACTATACACGTGGCGGCTGGTTTATATATTGTCCCTCTGGTCAAGTTGACAAGATCTTTTCTGACCTCTCGAAATCCCTTATTTCTGGAGAGCTCGGCCGGACCTCTGCACACTCAGTCAAGGTGACAGCATCCGATTCTCCGAAGGTGCCGCACAATGTTCACATCGTGAGCGTCATAGTATCAGATGCATGGGACAAAGAAGCCAATAAGAAAGTACTAGATGTGCTTCTCTACATGCACGGATTGACACCCCAAGGCTGCAAACCAGAGCTGTTTGTCCAACTGGGTTATGGGCACCTCCACAAGAGCAAAGAAGATAGCTGCACATTCACACCAAAAGATTACTATACCAAGGATGAGGTATCGGAGGCGAAATTCGCCTTTGGAAAGGAATATACCTTTCAAAGGGAAAAGATACTCGGCAATCGCCTGAAATCAGGCCTGATAGACATTCCGGCGGCCTGGAATAAGACATCAAAAGCTGCTAACTGACCATCTGAGCACAGTGAGCTCAGAGGGGGCTAGTGGGAACGGCCAGCAGGAATATAGGTATATTTGATGCTATCACCCCAAAACGATTCCGGGGTCCCGAAAATAGATCGGAGAGAAACCTTTCCGGCTCACGATATTTTGTCGGGGTAATGAAAGCACATGAATATCGATCGCACGAGCGGAAGCGGGGTAGTTTATTGAGTGGGATCATGATCCGCAAGATTATAGCTAATGCATCTGTTGCATATTTCTAGCTGGAGATACCCACAAAGAAAAAACAAGGCCAAGCTTTTCGCTTCTGATGGTATGCCCTTGGATCTCGATCGCATGGCCGACGGAACGAGGTCCAAATATGTATATAGTGTCTGAGAATCATGCTGTCACGAGATCGGTGTGAATGCTAACCAGTATACCCGAAGTGAGGATTCGATATCCATAATCTACGTACCCTAATCATATCCGTTGATACATATCTTACCTAGAACCTCGGCCTGTTTTCGATCACCCGAATGATAAGTACCAAAGCCCTAGGTACTTACCTAGTATCTGCCAAAAAAAAATCAAAACCAAAACCAAAACCAAAACCAAAACCAGAATCATATGGCAAATCTCAGATGCCTGTCTCAGAATCTCGAAAAAAATGCGGTCGCATGGAGCCATACGTCCGGGCATTAAAACGCCCCCACTCGAGCTGAATTAGAATACGAGCACACGAGCGATGCCAGGACAATGCAATTAGCAAAGCCATTCTAGAATGCCTCTGGCTAACGAAGAGTCGGGAAGGCCGGTCATCCGACAGCACCGAACAATGCAGCCAGCCCAAACCACTGGTTTGCCCACGCCCGGCCGGTTTTATTTTTTCTTTCCCACTTCTGCAGGCCTCGGAGTGTTTTCTATGGTAGGCAATCTGAGCCATGTCTTGGTGGTGTGCACCTGCCTGATTTGCGCAGCCTCAACGGGTGTACCTTTCACAAGCCAAAGAAATGCCTTCCCCGTACCAGAAAAATTTCATTGTAGCACTGCATCTGGGGCCAGGGTGCCGGCAGACGCATGATTTATGTCATTCTCATGGCAGAGCAGAACCTTCCCCCTGCAATGCAGCTGCTTCTAGAAAGGAAAAAAAGGGTCGATAAAAAGGGTCGTGTGAAAGCTGCATGGCACTGGATGACGGCCCACCAATTTATAACTAGGCCTGACTTTCCTCAACAATTACGTCGCACCAACAGAAAGAAGCGCTTTACAGAACGCATTCGCCTTTCCGCAGAAGACTATCCATCAGTTCCCAATTCAGATTCTAGGCCTCCGCTACGGCCGTTTACGTAAACAAGTGTCGTCAGATAATTGAGTCGTCCTTGCTGGCCTTTACTGCCAAATACAAGAGCAATAGAAATCCGGGAAACTAGCTCTCGGCCGTTTTCTGTTTCTTTTTTCTTTTTTGTCAATATAAAAACCCGCAAAGGCCTCGCTGCTCAGCGTCGATTCCCACATGTCTTCCCGCGCCGCAGCCAGATTAGCCCGAGTCGCTGGTCATATCTCAGCATCCTCTCCATCTCCCTCAACATCTTCGTCCTCGTCGTCAGCAGTAAGAAGAATGGCTCCCACTAGAAAGCACAAGGTCGCCATTATTGGCTCTGGCAATTGGTAAGCTACCTTCACGTTCACGGCCCCGTCTGTGTTACGTTACTCAAGTGCTCCTAGCTTGGTGCCATGTTACGCAAGATGATGATTGCTAACCAACACGCTCTTCTGTTTCGATCCATAGGGGCTCAGCAATAGCTAAAATCCTCGCCGAGAACACCACAGCACATCCTCACCTCTTTGAATCTGAGGTCCGTATGTGGGTCTTCGAGGAAGACTACCAGCTTCCATCCTCCCACAAGGCATATGATCCCTCAAAACACTCGCAGCCCAGAAAGCTCTCTTCCTTGATCAATGAACTCCATGAGAACGTCAAATACCTGCCAAACATTGCACTTCCCCCCAACCTCGTTGCCGACCCATCCATAGTTTCTGCTGTCAAGGACGCCTCTCTCTTGATCTTCAACGTCCCCCATCAATTCGTCTCCAGGATCTGCGACCAAATCAACGGCCACATCGTACCATACGCCAGGGCTATTTCATGTATCAAGGGTGTCGACGTTTCACCCGAGGGCATCTCATTGTTCTCTGACGTCATTGGCAGGAAACTTGGCATCTACTGCGGTGCTCTCTCCGGCGCCAACATTGCAAACGAAGTCGCGGAGGAGAAGTTCTGTGAGACAACCATCGCCTACGATCCACCAGGAACTCTTACTCCATGCCCAGAGGAGCTCCCTGCTATCGACCATTCGCTATGGAAGCACTTGTTCCACAGACCTTACTTCCACGTCAGCATGATCCATGATGTCGCCGGAACCTCGCTAGGTGGAGCTCTGAAGAACGTCATTGCTATTGGTGCCGGTTTCGTCGATGGTATGGGTTGGGGTGATAATGCCAAGGCAGCAATCATGCGAGTTGGTATCCTTGAGATGCGAAAGTTTGGATTGATGTTCTTTGACTCTTGCAAGAGCGAAACCTTCACAGAGGAGAGCTGTGGTGTTGCTGATTTGATTACCAGCTGCGCTGGTGGCAGAAATCACAAATGTGCCAAGCTCTCTGTGGAGCAGGGCCGCCCTATCGAAGAAATTGAGGCTGAGGTCCTCAACGGTCAAAAGCTACAGGGAACATTGACAGCTATGGAAGTCAATGAATTTTTGAAGGCCAGAGGAAAGGAGAAGGAGTTCCCATTGATGACAGCTGTTCACAGTAAGTTTCCTACTACTACTACTACAATTTACCTGATTAAGTATTTACGATACTAACTTGTTGTCATAGAAATTCTCGTTCGTGAAGCTACTGTCGAGGATATCCCACACCTTCTTGACTAATTCGGACCTGAGGCTCAAATTAATAGTACAGCATCGTCTTAGCATTGGCAGGGTGGCGCCGAAACAAAACTCTCGTTTATGTATAAAAAAAACACTCACACCGGTATGGGGAGGCACGGGTATGACTATATCATAGAGCGGCAGGTGAAAATACGGCGTTCATTTGAAATTTGTTTTCCAGGTTTTGGTTTTTGATTTCATTCCCCCGAGAGCATGGCATCATTGTAATTGCATTGTAACCTAGTATATATGTTTCATAACTGTAATATCTATAATCCAACTTAACTACTCGAAAATTTCTCAAGTATTCAGTTATAAGTGGCATCATGGTCGTATCATATATATACGCGTGCAGACAGGCCGGGCCTACTAGCACAGGCGGACGAAAGATCGAGATCGAGATTAGATAACAGGTTTCCACGTGACTTGGCGCTGATCAAAATCCAACAGCGACAACCCATCATTGATTAATTAAATTTAGGGATTAATTTTCCACTAGATTTTCAACGAGATTTTCGGGAACATCTGATAGGACGGAAGATGGGCACGGAAAGAAGAGAGGGTCAAGGAATCTTCAAATATATACACGGAGATCAACCAATGATCTCTAATAATATCTAAACGAGTGGCCGCCTTAGAACATAACTTTGGACCACATGTGCAAGAATGTAACCCCGACACTCGATGGGAGTCGTGGTAAATCTCGATGGAATTCATGGCTAACCTTGATGAGAGCCGTGGATAATCTCGATGATCATTTCGAATTACTTTTTCGTATTTAGTATTTATAGCCAGACGAAAGGAAGAACGATGTACCTTCTTCCTTTCCCTTTCACCACCCTAGTTCTACTGAGTTTACCATATATAGACCAGATTATTCTTTCCTATATCCCGATTTACGGAAGATACACTTGTCTACAGACACCTCACTCTCCTAGATTTTCTTTCCCGGTTGAACTAAAGTTTCTATATATATCACCATCTTAGAACTTTATATACACCAACAGACCCACCCTCACAGTACTTTCCTTATACACCAAACGACAAAATGCCTATGAGGACGACTCGATCTGCTTGGGGCCCAGATGTCCCAAGTAATTACTACAATGATACCTCACCACTACTTGGAAGCCGAGACCGGACCTATGAAAATATTTACCTAACTCTTCCAGGCCGGGTACCACTCGACGACAACGGCGTCGAAATTTCATTTGCGGACCTTCCCCTGTCAGTGCGTGAATCTGCCCACACACTGACATACGAGGAGCTTGGGCAACTAGTAGTAGAAGCCCAAGAACACAGCCGCCTTCCCCGCGCAGAGAGATTGAGGTCAAGGTCCCCTGGTGATTGGCAGATCAGAAGATCACCACCTCAGTTTTCGGAGTATTTCCGCGATCGACCAGAGATTTTTGGACCTTCATCTGATTTTGAAGATGAGTACCAAAGTGATACTTTCTGGTCGCGCGGTTATGAGGAGCAACCTGACCCGGATCCGATGTCCTGGACTCCTCCTCCAGATCGCTCCGGGAGGCAATTATTTCGAATGAGTGCCTATCGTGAAAGAACGGTGGTCCCGGAAATGGAGCTATACGACAGTGATGACGAATCCGAGGTTGATTCGGACGATTTCATCACCATGACTTTTGCAGAAATTGAGAACCTCAGCAATCGACTAGACGTCTTGCAACAATCTATTGAGGATCAACTCTGCGCTCTCACCGACTTCGGCCGCTCTCGAATTCCGGAACCCCAAACAGTTTCCGCCTGGGACCTAGAGCAATATGATCATGACGACTGGTCATATTACGGGGATGATCCGGAGGCCGGTGAATCCGCGCACTTAACTCCAGTGCCGGATCTGAGCTATGATGGTGATTGGGATGAACATCCGTATTGGGCACCGGGTAGCGATCCTACAAGTCAGTCGACATCGGAGTCAGCCCTGACAAACACCGATACCGGTGATGATACTGGCCACACAGTAGAGGGGTCTCAAAACGGCGGATTTCATGAAAGCAACCCCAACTCTGGTTCAACTTCCGGTTCTACTTCTAGTCAGAACCGCGAAGTAGTGGGGTACACGCCTAATGAAGGGGAGCCGTGGCCAAGTATGGGCGAAGATGATAATGGCCCCGAAGACCCTAATACCGGGGATGCAATGGACACTGGCGCAGATTTTTAATATGAGCGATGGAGAATACGTAATATATAGTTGTGTATTTTCTGATCTCTCTAGCCATTTCCTTGTATGCATCCTGCGGCCTTTGTAGCGCCTTTATGGGAGATCACATCCTGCGAGTTATCAAACCGGTAGCGTCGACTAGACCTAGCTCAATCAGAACATTTCCTATATCCGAATTATACATTATTTGGATAGTTTCCATCCTGTTTGTCCTGTTTATAGAAATTTAATGTTTTCTGAAGCACATGCACGTATAGAGTATGCTAGTTTTAAAAATAATACTATCTTAGTTTTAACCAAGTCACTCGTGCCACCGAAACTACTAATCGATCGATCCTACAGATATATTTTTGTTATAATGAAACCTCGTGATATATATATCGAGATCTATGTAGTGATAAAACTAGGTGTTTAAAGGCTGGCAGTGCGTATATTCATATCAGTTCCTACTGAATTTTATAGACATGAGGCAGTTCTAGATTCAGATACACTAGATAGTAGAGATCTCCAATGCTGTCGGGGGGTCTGCGTACGAGAGAAGAGAAGAGAAGAGATCCGGTGTAGTTTAATCATTTGCAGATGGATTTTCAGCTCACGAATTTACCAGTATCGAGCGTGTCACAAGATCGTCCGGGAATCATCCAAACTAATCATCAACTTCACACATGCGTGCCGACACTCCTACCACACGGCTACACACAGAACTGTTAGCGTGTTATCACACTCCCCCCAACTATCATCACCCCCTCTACCAATTGGATTGATCTTCCAACCGTCAAACTTACCCACGGCATTTCCATCCTGAAAACCGCTCGTCCTATCATCCAGATCCAGGACCTATCCCTCATTGTCCACTGTCTGTTCAGAATACCCTCTGCTCGTTTATCGGTACCCAGCACAATCATGGCCCCGAGTCGCAAGACTAGCAGGCTCGGGGCTAGACGATCTCTCCCTAAACATAGAAGAACACTCCCTCAGCTTGAACCTTCCCTCCCTCAGCCTAGAAGAACAATTTTTCAGCCCAGACGAGTCAGCATAAAAGACCTTCCAAATTACAACAAAGAGTCTCAAGACCAAGAACAATTCGAATCACCAGAACGAACACCATCACCTGCTGTGAGTATAATTTATTGTTGTGATATCGTAATGATTTGTTTTAAAAGAACCTTAGACTAACTGGAAATCTGATATCTCTATAACAGGAACCAGTCCCAGACACCAGTGAAATGACGAGATTAGTGCTTGAAAAAGAGTCCCAGCAGTATGAGGCCGGACGCCCGGGACTCGACAAGAAAGGAGAGTGTGCAACCAAAGAACTCGCCGCAAATCAGACTCGTAAGAAGAACACCAGTACAGTTATTCAACCAGCCTCCTCGATGCAAGAGGCATGGAGGGCTGCCACTATATCTACCCCGCCAGCACCTACTCCATCACCACTAACTGGCACTCCAGTTCCGCCTACTCCATCTTCTCTCACACCTCCTAAGACTGAACCCACACGGGATGAACTCTTCAAGATGAGTGATTCTGATTTCGACATGTGGGTTGCCGGAAAGTCGGAGGGATGGGTGGTCGAAGAGCAACCGATAGATTTTGGTACCAGCCAAAGTTTCCCTTCTGGGCAATATTTCGGTGAAGCGCCTATCCCAGACGTTTGGAACGGAGAAAGCTTCTTCCCTCCAGTCGAAGAAGTGTTCCCGCCAGAAATTTGGGGCACCACTAATCCCTCTCCAGATGCCGACCTTGAGGCTGCCCGCCTTGGTTATATCACGCTTAACAACAAAGAATACCCTATTACCGAGGAGAGTCTGAGTGAATTAGAAATATTCGGTTTTGATGTTGCTAGACTCAGGTCAGCAATGCTTCAGGTCCATGCAGAGAATTCAAGGAGACCAAGGTAAGCTGAATAATTTACCTTCCTATGAATCTTCCGACTTCAAAGCGTGAATTGGCCCAAGAATTAACTTGAATTAAACCTTATGCTAGACCCAATTCCAACAAACAGGCTTAATCGAAACCCATGCATAATGAATAACGGAACGAATGAATAGCGTCACGAAGATCCCTACCTCGAGCACCTAGATTCAAGGTTACAATAATATGCCAATTGCATGAATTTTGTAAGTTTCATTAACTATGGAAGTCGTATGCATCTCACAAGATGTTCATAGCAAAGAACTCTTGCTTCTCATGAAAGATACACTATAGTATACCTATTTATCACATATGTGAATTCGAAGATATATAGCTAACACAAATCTATGGCAGCAGCAACACGCCCCGCCTACAAATGCAACAAGTATCCATATCAGATCTCGAGCTCGCATTAGCTACTACTTCAACATAAAGTGTTTGATTTTTAATTTTTGTATGGAGGTGATTTGCAAAGCAGCCGGCTCTCTCGCTTTCTCAGAAACTTTGTTCCGCCTACAGGGAATTTTCCAGGTATGGACACCATGTTCTGGTAGCTCTTACATATGGCCTTCTTTTTCTGTTTAGTCTTAGCTCCAGCTACTACTTTCCCTTGAGATCTTTCCTTTCTTTTGAATGTATAATTACTAGTACGTACGTACAATAATTCTATGCTTTCTATGGTGAGCCGGCTTCTATGGTGTGCTGTTTTTTATAATTGAAATAATTTATGAATTCTAAGAATTAAACGTCGAATACCGTAGTAATGGTATAAAGCCCCATTTTTCGGCACAATATCCATCACAAACTATGCTGGTTAATAGGCATGCATACATTTATACGCCCACAAATCTCAAGACGTCGAACGAGGTCAAATGCAGGGATATAGGCTAGGCCCACAATGGAAACCACAGGTTAGAAACGAAATTTCTCCACCTCGATATACCCAACACCTTGACGGTAGAGTTAGATCGGTACGATACCATCCGAAAGGAACACTATCCCAACATTCCACATGAACCACGGCTCATCCATCCAGGACTAATTTTTCCGGCATGGTGTCTTGTCTTGAAGTTACACGACGGCCGGGTATAATGGGTAAAAGGATGCAACATTAGCCCCGCAGGTGGCCATGGGTCGCTTAACTAGTGTCCCGTATCCTAGCTTAGTATATAGCTGGGAGCTCAGATCGAGATGTGGAATGTGTCGCTACCAGAGAAAGAAAAAAAAACCAAGGAGCTTAAATTTCGACGAAAGGCTCAAAAGTCCTCCCGATGAATCCGTTTAATAGCAAAACTGGGCGAGTGGTGTTAGGTGGCGCAGGTTGGAGTCGACAGGTTCTCGAGCCATTTCCTATCATTGCGAACAAAAATAATACCTTTTTTTTTTTCTCCCTTTTGCTAACGGGTCGAGTGAACGCAATTTAGATAGTAACCGACCCAACCTCTAAACCGGTCCTTGAAACAATTCTGCACGCATTATCCCTTGGCATCCGAGCCTTCGATACCTCTCCATACTATGACCCTTCCGAAATCCTCCTTGGCGCCGCATTCTCAGATCCAGCACTGACATCTCTCTACCCACGCTCCGATCTCATATTAATGACAAAATGCGGGCGTATAACCTCCAATAAATTCGACTATTCGCCACCAGCGATACGTGCATCCGTCCTACGTTCTCTCGCTAGATTTTCAACGAATTATTTAGACGTGGTGTTCACGCATGATGTGGAATTCGTGTCTCGTGCCGAGGCTCTGGGGGCTATTAAGACGTTGTTTGAAATGAAGGATGAGGGGTTGATTAGACATGTGGGGATATCGGGGTATCCGCCTGCGTTTCTGGCTGATATTGCGGTTGAGGTTAAGGAAACTTTTGGGAGGCCGGTGGATGTGGTACAAACCTACTGCCATATGAATATTCAGAATACGAGCTTGAAGCAGAGCCTTGGAAGGCTTTATGGAGATGGTGGAGTTGGGGTTGTGCTTAATGCTAGTCCATTGTGTATGGGGCTTTTGAGAAAAGGAGGGGTGCCAATTGGCGAGCTTGGAGATTTTCATCCAGCGCCAAGGGGGTTGAGGGAGAAGGCCGCGGAGGCCGCTGAATGGGTTGAATCTCGGGGAGAGAGCATGGCGTCTTTGTCCTTGAGGTTTGCTGTTGGAGAGTTTGCGAGGGTTGATGAGAAGGGTTTTGGAATGACGATTTTGGGAGGAGGGAGCATTGGGGAGATAGATGAGAATGTGGAGACTGTGAAGCAAATGCTAAAGAAAGGAGAGGATGGGAAAGAGGATGGGGATTTGAGGGAGCATACGAAGTTGAATGAGGAGATTTATAAGGCTGATGAAGCTTTGTTTAAGGGCGTTAGGGATATACTTGGGGAATGGGTGGATTATACTTGGGAGTCGCCGGATGCTGCTTTCTTGGAAGAGCAGAAGAAGCTGAAGGAGCAGAACTAGGTGATAAAGCGACTTGGTTGCCTATTGTTAATTGATCATAGACCTAAGAACTTGATGGATTCCCTTTTCGTTTTTCCTTGCTCGACTTAGAACTTATATTGCTATACTTTTGATTATTGGATAATGATGAATAATAATATCTATGCACATTATGAACTCCAGAGTTACTTCCAATTGCAAGTCAATTTAGATCTTCTCTTTAACCTCAGTGATGACCTTAGCTTCATCACTCTGCCACCAGCTGCCATTCGGGAAACCATAGGCTTCCATGCTCTCAGGCTTCATCTCGACAGAGTATCCAGGTGCTGTTGGGGTAGTGTAGTATCCATCCTGGATAACCGAAGGATAGAAGAAGTGCTCGTGGAGATGATCAACATACTCCAGCACCGACAACTTTCCAGAAACGACGACGTAGTCAATAGTCGACAAATGCTGGGTATATTCTGGGAGTCCGACACCACCGGAGTGGGGGACGATTGGGACGCCGAACTTCCTAGCCATCAACAAGACGGCCATGACCTCGTTGACACCGCCAATTCTGCAAGCATCGATCTGGCAGACATCGATAGCACCCGATTGGAGGAGCTGCTTGAAGATAACACGGTTCTGAACCATCTCGCCAGTGGCGACACCAATTCCGTATGGCTTGAGAGCCTCGCGGACGGCTTTGTGGCCGAGGATATCATCTGGTGAAGTTGGCTCTTCAATGAACCATGGCTTGAACTCAGCGAGCTCTTTCATCCATTCAATGGCTTCAGGGACAGACCAGATCTAAAATTTATGGTTAGTACCCAAACCATCACCAAGCGCTTCGCACATGTAGTGACATACCTGGTTAGCATCGACCATCAATACATTTCCCTTATCATATCCAATAGCGTCTCTAGCGATCCTCAATCTCCTCTTATCTTCTTCCAAATTTCCTCCAACCTTCAACTTGAAGTGCCTATAACCCTGTGCAATTGTTTCCCTCAACAGGGCCTTCATCTTCTCCTCTCCATACCCCAGCCAACCAGCAGATGTAGTATAAGCCGGCACGGCTCTATTCTTCTCCGCGGTCTGAATTCTCTCCGCCTTTCCACCCTCAGTCTCCTTCAACATAGCCACCGCCTCTTCAGGTGTGATGGCATCAGTAATATACCTAAAGTCAATACACCTCACATACTCCTCCGGTGTAAAGTCTGCAACAAGTCTCCACACTGGTTTTCCAACGGACTTCGCCCAAAGGTCCCAGATGGCGTTGACAACAGCACCAAGAGCGAGGTGGGTAACTCCCTTTTCGGGTCCGATCCAGCGGTATTGGGAGTCATTGACCAAGTAGCGCCAGGTTTGGCCCATATTTGAGGTAAGAGATTCGAGGGTTCGGCCTTTTATTCTGTCGGCGAAGGCTTCGATTGCGCGGCAGACGATGTCGTTTCCACGACCGATTGTGAATGTCTGGACTCAATTATGGTTTGTTAGCAATTGTCCCGTAGTGGGAACGAAGTCAAAGGAAAGTACTAACCATGCCATGTCCCTTGAGTTCAGTATCCGTCGACAGGATACAATAAGCGGCAGAGTAATCTCCAGCAGCATTCATAGCATCTGAGCCGGTTTTATCCAGCGAGGTCTAATCCCAGAGTATCCCATAATGTATCTGTAGTAAGAAAAACTCAATCATTCTTCTGAAATACCTAGCAATTGGCCATTCAAGAGTTTCAGAAACCGGACAGCCAATTAAGCGGGGGCGGGTGTTAGTCCACACTTACAGGAAAGCGGACATCACGGGAGATGTAGCCTGTGATAGTAACCATCTTGATGGATTGTTCTGGGAGTATGTGTTGGGAGGTGTTGTAATTTTGTTCACGGCTTTTGAAGCAATATTTAGAGCTTTGGGAAAACGTCGATAGCAGTCAATGGGCAGAGCGGGATTAGAAGGTTGAAAAAGGAGGATCGTAATATCAGCTTAAATATTTTCCAATCCGACCCCTCCGCCAGCTATTTATTTTATCCAAATAGAAGGTGGGACAGCTATGGGGTATGACGAGGGGTGGCAAGCTGTTTCGGCAAGTTCCCAAGCTAAGCTTTAGGTGGAGTTGGTGGTGATTGGTGGATGAACTCAAAGCTGCGTCCGGAATAACCAATTGGTACCAGTAAAGCCGCTATTTCTCCGAGCTACGAGCTGGAATTATTTGAAGCTCCACAGCTCGATGGGAGCGACGTAGGAAGAGGCTAAAGTCGGCAGGATACCTGCGCAGTCGTGGAGACTTGTATGAGGTGGGGCCGAAACGGTTTGGTGGTTAGTGTGCATGCGCATATTTCGGGAATACCTTGTGCTCACCGAGCTAGTTCAAGGACGCTCTGGGACCGATACGAGGCCACCCAGCGCTGCTATTATACGAATATAGCCATGGGAGGCTTGCTAGAGTATTGCAACTATGATTTCCACACTATAAACGGGGAAATTCAATAAGTAGTTTTATGTTTATCTGATGAACACCGCGGTACCAAAGTGATATTTACATGTATCTGGACTTGGTTGAGGCTAGTGCCACGAGACCACATGTATCCAGAGATACGAACAACCTATGATCAAATATGTAGTCCTTTAGAGAATATATATCTTCATAATCTGCGAAATTTAAATAATACTAGCTGATATATAGCCCCAGGCGAAGCTTCGTGACATTGGTGCGGGTGCAAATGGTATGCATATATAGTTTCTCTGTGTAGTCGGCCGGTCTCCAGGCCCTGGTATCTGCTCGCGATAAACCCCAATACACACAGTGGAAACTCATTTCCCAGTAAGATGGCATAAAGTTATACTATAGATAACGGATCTCTTTGTGCGAATTAGGCGCGATATCATCCACTAAAAGCGTGCCTTGTATCGAGTGTATCATATTACTCGAATAACTCTCGGCGCAATGAATGAGAGCTACTCAGAGCGTCAAGGTGTAAACTTATAAATTATCCTAGCAGCGGATATATATATTTATATATGTGTGTGCGTGTGCGTGCGTGTGTTCCTTCACACCAGTGAAGTCCGTATACCCTCCGGCGCATCCACCTAAGAAATACAGCAATTCCCCATTCCTGTCGCCTGATACGCCTTCCCAGTCTTAACATCCAACCCTTTCTTCACCAAATCCTCAACAACCGCAGGAATAAGCTCCTCGGTCGTCGCGCTGCATTCCGCATACATGGCGCACTCCAGGGATTGTGCGGCTTTATATCCCTGGTAAGATAAGACGGAACCCCCATGTCAGTATATACCGCCATTGATATAGTAAAATATGCATGCAAGGAACGAGTTTATCCATATGTTGCTTAGGGGGTTGATACAAGCTTTTGCCAGGACATTCCTTGTCGGGCTTTGTTGGAAAACCAGGTAATGGTGATTATCGGATAAAAAGGCATTCGAAATGCGGGTCACGGGCTTTGGATGTACAAGTGGCGGGAAAGATATTCGTAGGTGGCTTTTTACTTACTGCTAGGGGGTCAACGTACTCCCCTTCCCGCCTTTCATGCCGCAAATCCCTTTTAAGGCCGATAACGATAGTTGGTAGGTCGGCGCCGTAGATTCTGGCGACTTCCCGATTCTACCGTGATCATATACTATATCAGTTCCAACTCCATTGACAATACCCGGAAAAAATACATATGGATTTAGGGAGATTTACAATAGGATCCAATTCCGTCAAGGAAGTCGGATTTCCAATATCATAGCATAGTACGAGGACCTCAGGTCGTACTTTCTTCTGATCCGAATCAAAACACTCATTTTCGTGGAAATTCAATAGCGGTGAATTCTCCTGCGTGGAATTGGTGAGCACGAACGGCTTGTTAGGAACCCGGAAGTCGTCCTAGAAGTTAAACAGTTGCCAATGAAGGTTTAGCTATAGATCCTGTAGCTAGAATGCACCAATAACCCGTCTGTTATCGATAGGAAACGTGATATTGGATTTACATACACCACCAATCTTGCCTATTGTGATCCGTCTTCGGAAATATCATAGGTTAGTATGAGCAAGGCCGGGTGTGAGAAGACGAATAACCCACTCAAGGAACGTGGTCTTCCCGCAGCCGGCAGCACCAGCTACTAGGTAGTTAATTTCTGGTCGATAGCCATAAGATCGGTCTATAAGGTTGGTTGTTGAATCCATGGCAATTCGTAGACCGTCTAGGGTAAAAATTAGGTAATGGAGGTTCAAAAGGGGTACACAGCAGCTCCCAGGCCGGGCTGCGATCCTATTAGCCAGCCCAGCATCGGCGACCGGTGCGGCCGCAATTAGTGATCAGCCAAGCGGCAACACTAAATTTACAACAAAGACGCTACTGATGTAGTCTACTTTCTAACATGAGTCTCGAGAACGACAGCAGTACCTCACGTTGGTACCGAAGCGTCGTAGCACAAGGCTAGGCTGGGTCTTTGAGGACGACCTCGTCAGAACCAATCTTGTACAACGCCGGGGCCTCGGATCTAAATAATAAAGAAACATGCTTTTACCCATTTTTTTGTACAATACATTGAAATAATATACGCCAACCCCCCCAAGTTTTAAACCACGGCGGTCTTAGGAACAAATAAATCGATATTGGGGATCGATACATGTATCAAGGACAAAGTGGTGAATGCAAACATCTTGCAAAGATGATATAAAAATCAAAATCTGAACTCCCGCTAAAGCCGTAAGCAAAACCATAGAAACGGATGTAAAAAGTCCAAGAATGCTAAACAGAAATGAAATATGAGACTTGCTCGCGTGAATATGCAAGATGCAAAAAACAAGATTTAGCAAGTGCTGTGACAGCCACCATAAATGGGATGCAAAATAGAAGAAAGAGATAAAGAAGGAAAGAAATAAACTCAAACCTTGGTAACGACGCCGAATTAACCATGCAAATCATTTTATCATATCCCAACGAACTCATTGAAGGTAAGGACTTTTCTATCTCCTCGGCTTTTCAACGTAACTCTCCCTCCGACGGCTGCTACTTCCGCTTTTCCCCTTCTCCCGCTTTCGCCTTTCCCTCTCCCGATCGCTTTTCTCCTTATCTTTCCTAATATTCACGCCTACATCATTGGTTACACCAACCGGTTTGGAACTACCATAACCTCCCACACCGCCATGTACAATAACAGGCGTGCAGCTTCTGTCTATATCATCTACTGGCTTTTTGCTGAATAAACCACTCTTTTTGCTTGAAGCTCCGCTCACATTTCTCACAGGGGTCTTTGTTGAGCCCCTCGAGTTGCTCCTATACAGAGCATCGTCATATGGTGATGGAGTTTGCAAATGCTGGTCGGGGGTTCCACTTCTGCCAATCTCTGGTGTCTCCCCCCTTTCTGGAATCACCTCTAAATTTCTATTTGAATTCGGATGTATCGGTAGTCTTCGCACTACGTCTTTGAGGTCATTCACAAGTGTACCGTAAACCTTGGAAGGAAGGGCCATCCTCAGATAGGCGCTGGACTTCTTAGGGACGCCAGTATAGCCCGTTCCACTAGGGTTATTAGGATCATAGCCTGCGGAACGCCCCATATGGCCATGACCATGGCCTCCCATTTGTGTTTGCCTTGGAGGAGCCCGTGCTGCAAGGTATTCTTGCAAGATCGATGTCGAAGTCTTAGTTGATGCCACACTTGCGGGTACCTGCGCTACTGACGCTGCTGCTCTTGTTTGTGCTTCTTGATACGCTCTGGTGACGCTCGGCGGGATATATCTTGCTCGGTATGGATTGATCTGGCTGATGCTATCATCTGGAAGAAGTGTATCTCCATCATCCTCTGCCTCCGCTTCCTCTCTGAGCTCTTTCCTTCTCCGCTTACGCTCCTCCATTCTGATGATATCTTCGTTTTGTATCTCATCAATCGCATTTTGTATTTCCGCAGGCAAAGTAGAGACCTCATCGTCATTTGGGGCATGGACTGAAAGGTGGGCTTCGATCCCTTTCTTCCGCTTGAGAATACTGCTTTGGGCAGTTTTCATACGTGTAATAGCGGCTTCGAGTTGCTTGACCGTTTCATCAATTCCCTTGCTAAGTTCGGCGCATTCAGTGACCTCGCGCTGCTTGTCAGATCGTACAGCGACCTCGACATCTAAGAACGCGGCAGCCCTTTTGCTGTAAAGGGTGTCCAATTCATCATCGGTCATATGTCTACATGCGAGTAATAGTGGTCGAATATGCGGGTAGCTCGTGAGATAAATTGCTGTTTCTTCCGGGGTGACGTCTTCTTCCATTAGTCTCCGTAGGCCAATGACTGCGGGATCGAGGACTTCGGGTTCTTCGAGGCAAGCGTTGAAGATGAACATCTTCTCATCGTCATGATCAAAGAACTCCGAGATTGCCTCATCGTCATTGAAATCGACGTCACAAAGCTCAGGATAATCCTTTCTTCCACGAATATACTCCAAAGTTTCACCCCAGGTAGCAGCATCGGGCGGTAGATCTCTTGAAAAGATCTTTCCAACTTTTTCTAAAATGCGACGAGCGACAGGTTGGTATCCACCGATTCCCACAGCAAAGGACCCCTGTGTTTCCAATATGGTTTCATAGGCGGTCACTGTATTGTCAATTAGGCCGAGCAGGACTGGTAGCTGTTGGCTTAGCGGGTCGACATTGACGGCTGAATTCGCAAGCGTATGATGGGACTTTTTCCTCACTGGCTGTGCGCCTGGTGCGTGCACAGTCTCATCGTCCCCTTCTGAATCCTCATCATCATCTAGCTCATCCTCAAGTAGTTCTTGCTCGATCTCATAGCCTGAATCAAATTGCTCTCGTAATCCACCATAAGGCAACAGAAAGTCAATAGTATCCGTCTCGTTTGTTAGATCTTCCGATACGTCCTCCCCTACAATCTTAACATTAGGCGAAACTTGTACTGAACCTTTCCGTTCCTGGCCCTTCGCTGTAGAGAACTCTGCTTCCTTTGGTGTATGGGGTTGTTCAAGTTCATCGGAGTCTGTAGAATCACCTTCATCACGATGAATATTCTTGTGGCGATTAGGACTTTCCACCTGGACTTTGATAGACTGGTCTGTTTGCTGTAGAACCACACGAGTTCCACTAGATTTAGGCGACGAATTGCTCAATTGATCTCTCGAAGATTTCGATCCAACGGTTTTGATGGCCTGGAAGATTGTTGTAGCACTCGCTCGAAGCATTGACTGGGCACCTGGTGTCGCCGATTCCCTCCTTGGTATCCCTGGTGTCGTATATCGTGGTGGCGGTATCGGTTCACCAGCTGGAGGTGGTGGTGGAGTGCGAGTAGGCTGTTCCGGGGTCAAGTTGACTGGAGTTCTATCGCGATGTCGTCGGGGCTCTTCAAACCTATCCTCTTCAGCCTCCCGAGCCCTCCGCTTCCTCCTCTCCCTTTCCTCTTTCTCCTCAGGTGTTCTGTGCTTACGATGCCTCCTCTGCCGTTCTCTGCTTCTTTCCGGGGCATCTTCTTTGATCGTCGTCAGGTTCCTAGACGATTCCCTAGGTCGATGGGAGTGGGCAGGAGTAGCTCTTCGGGAGTCGGGAGGTGTAGGAAGTTCAGGACAAGTGATATCGGGATGTTCGACGTCGCGAGAGGTAGGGGCCTTAACCTTCCGAGAAGTGGAGTGGCGTCTGGTAGGAGAAGGAGTGCGGTCCCTTTTGATGTGTCTTTTCGGTGGTTCTAAAGGTGGAGGGGACGCTGAACTTGCAGACATTGTGGATCTGGTGTTGACGCAGCGGCAGGTCAAGGTCAGTAACAACACATACACATACGCAGACTGCAAAAGACTGTTCTGTCTGGACGAAGGCTTTTTGTTGGGAAGAGGAAATACATACGAGAGAGCAGTTCGGACGGTGTAAAGATAGGCTGCAGGTTTGGGGAAAAGAGGTTTTTGGGCAAGCAATGCAGGTCCAAAGGTGGAATGTCTAAAAGACGGTGGGATTCGGGGCTCAGCCTGGATGGGTTTGCTGGAAGAGTAGCCCCCTGTCGGCTGCCCGACGACAATATTGTTAGGTGAGGAATTCCCCCGTTTCAAGTCCCCCGGATCTGGAGATGGCTGAGGGTGGTTGGAGGTTTTCTTCGAAGATGCTGCCGGGGCAGATTGCCGTTGAAGTTTCGAAGAGGCCTTGATGTTGGTGGTGGGAGCGGCACTGGAGTTCTGGGCGGCTGAGGAATGACGGCGGTGAGGTTTTGGGGTTAAGGCGGATGGATCAGAGGGCGAGGACCCTGTCTGATCTTGAACAGGAACCCGACCAGGAACCCGAACTTGGGCTTGGGCAGGACCTTGAAGCTGGGCGGGGCGGGCACGTTCGAGTTCGAGCAGAGACAGCGTCGAAGTCGATCTGGATGCCGCAGTTATTCCATCCGGCGGCCTTCGACTCTTCTTGACAACGTCATGGCTGTGAGCATTCCTATCCGCACTTCGACTACTGGAATCACTGTCCGGGGTTGAGTTATTCTTGTCCCTCTTCAGGAAAAGTGACGTCCAGCTTCGGCTATTTGTATTGGCAGTGCCACCGATGTTAGTGGATGTGGTATTCGGACTATTGCTACCGCCTCGCCTGGCCGCCTTCTCGTCCCTTATGGCCCCTCCATGACGATGCTGATGACCAACTGCCCCGCCAGATCCACCGCCACCGAAGAAGAACGATGACAGCATGCTAACCCGAATTATATCAGTTGGTAGATGCCCAATCTCAACTAGACACCCGTTCCAACGGTGTATGAATCATCAGGCCCAGGAAAACGCATGCCACGAATTACTACACCTGCGTGTATAAAATATCTCGTTGACGCGAGCGGGATTTCAGGGTCCTGCAGATTCGGGACAAATTCTCGAGAACTATCCGACTATCCGTGTTTGTTTTTCCTGTGGGGTGGTCCACAAAAAAAAAAGAGAGAGAGAGAAAGAAAAAGAAAAGGGAAGGAAGAAGGATATCAGGTGGAGTAGCTTGCACCTTTGGTATAGCTACCCAGTGAGTATGACAAGGAATCGAAAAAAGCGGACACGAGAATAGAAGAGAAAAGGGCACGGAAAAACAATCAGGGGTGGGCATCCGACTGACAGTCGAATGACTGAGAATACGTGCTAGGGGAGGCGAGGTATTTGGAAATACAAATGAAGAAAATTCTAGTTCAGGTTGCAAGGTTGAACGGACACGTCCAAGACGCCTTCAGGATCAGGCCTGCATCGCCTCCTCTCGAAGCTCTGTGCTGTGCCTGACGGATAGCTATAGTTAGCTATTTCCTATTGCGGGAGACGAGCGAACGGTGGTCGAGATCGATTAGTACACTAAAAGGAAAGAAAGGTTGAGAAATATAAATATTTCAATGTTGAGAGAGTCAAACCGCATCAAGGTCTTTTAAGTTCTTGACTTTTTAAAAAATCAAAACAAGCAGATCGAGCATCGATAGGTCGACCCAACATCGATGTCATGCAAGTGTGGGTGGGATGAGTTGGCCAGTTGGATCTGAAACAGTAGCTTCCTCCCGATTTAGCGAAACAGCATTCCCAAATTATCTCCTGTTGCATTTTTCGTGTTGTATTAGGCTTATTCTAGCTAGGTGAGTCTCAAACCCAGGCCAGCTAGCTCATCGATGCAACCACATGCCCACGCGCGGGGGCCAAAGTTAGTGCGAGGATAGCTTCAACATGGCAGGGTTTAAGATATACATAACGGTAGAGCGCAGTGCGTTGATAGTGTCTCAATGTCTGCTACAGCTTGGTCACGAGATTGCAAATGCACATACAGCTTGGTCACGTTGATGCAATTAGTTCTAAAGCTGCTGCTCTAAGTTAATATGTAGCTAATTACGAGACCGAACCTAATCTATAAACCTTCGAATTCAGAGGTATATGCTCGCTCGGTTGTACGGCTGTGCGATTAGTATACAAGGGCGTAACAAGCAGGCGCAGAACGTAATTAGTCAACTACCCAGGCTAGGATATACTGGTAGTTTTCGAGCTTAAGCGCTTCCCGGATTCAAATTTATCTCCACGAAAAAATATAAATACCTAAGTAAGTATATAAATGAGAATATCGTAGGATCTTAGCTTCATTGGTCTCATACGTAAACTAGCTACTAAAACAGCTAGCTTTGGAGAGAATCAGATAACAAAATCTATGTATATCTGAATCAAAATTTCAAAAGTCAAAGGGAGAGAAAAAAAGAGTAATAACTGGACATGTGTTATGACCACGAGTTCAATATCGATATATCCACATCTAGATACATATCTACTAATATATATACTCTAAGCACTATCCCGCAGGATTATCCCTGTGGAATCAGCATAGCAAAACAGCGGCAGACCTGTACAAACCAAGCCACATCAAGTCTTATGCGTGGACAGGGGAAACCCGTCGTTCGGTGATGATATTTATATTTTTATACAACTGCAGAAATCTATCTACAGTTCCCCCAACCATTGCGGGAATGCGCACGGACCTGGTGCCGGGACCGTACCTCAACCAACACTTCACGTATTCATTTACTCACGAGATCGCAATCGGCAGTCGCCTTGTCTCGCCGACATGTTCCTCAACTTTTTAGTAGACATACCTTCGTTGAAGAGCTGGTCATACGGGCTTATATCCGGTTGGGGTGTCGATGTGCCTAACGATAAGACAATCTAGGCCCAGAACGACCTATCACCTCTAAAAGGTCTTACAAATTCAAGGGTTCTAGTTAGTCTCAAAGCGGAGCTAACCGTCAGATTATTCGATAGCGAATTACGGGAAACAAATGGTATCATACAAAATATATATCAAAGAAACCCAACTGCAACGCCATACCGCTTGCATCATACATTATATGTTAAAATTAGAACCCGACGATCCAGGTCAGGTCTTCTTCACAGCCATGCCCAGTCAATAAGGACTCTCCCCATCGCTTGGTCTGCCAATATATCGAATGCCGCCCGAGAAAAATCCAAATCCGTCGCCGCACAGCCAACGCATCGATCCACGATCTTGACGTCGACGCTGACATTCTTTCCTCCTGGGATATCCTTCGCTCCAGGCGCTCCGATTAAAAATGCTTCGTTGTTTGGTCTGTACCTCGTCGCACGGATCCTCAGACCACATAGTGGGTTTGCATTAGGGTTTGTGCCGACGCTTTGAGAGTCCCAAAGGAAATGAGAGACAGCGATGACATGTTCCGTGCCAGCATTATCGAAACCACAAGCACCAAGCCCGGTGTCGTAGTATGTCGCATCACCCCTAAATGTTTGCGCTGAAGTCGGTAGCGGTAGGAAAACACTAAATGTTTGAACATTGTTAGCATAACTCGCATCAGCACCTCAGGTTTAGGTTGTAAGACATACTCCAGCTTTTTCTTGCCCGACAGTCCAGCCGCCAGCGCAATGATTAAGATTATTAATGCCAAAATTCCAGTTCCCGAGAGAAAATACAGCCTTCGAATCCCAAATATCCGTGCTGGTTCCGAAAGTGTTTCCTTCTCATATGGCTTTAATTTGAACGACCCAATCTCCTTTGCAGAAGGTAATTGGTACCATTTCCTCGAAGCCGATGTATAAATTGGTGCCGTGTAGGCCGGAGGCAAGTTTGCAAGATCGGTTATCGATGAATTTTCCGATTCCAGGCGCTTGAAATTATCGTCAGGAAGCGGAAGAGATTCGAGGTCTCGCTTTGGTGTCGCCATGGCTTGTTTCTTAGCCTTTCCTTGATTCGGAGTGATTGTGACGGAAGGAGTCTTGCTTTTCGGAGAAATGCGTCCAGGGCTAGACCACTCCACAGCCTTTTATAAACCTTTTAATTATAAAACTGCGCAACTTCAATCCTTGAATTCGGTACTTGTTCCCCTCAGATCGACGTCGCCAGTGACGAAATGGGAGCAAATTGTAGTCGTAAGCCAAATTCGCGAACGAAAGTCGAGAGATGGAAAAGAGGGCGATCTGTCATGGCAAAATAGGCTGTCCAGGCGCCTGGTTGGACACCTCAATGCATGGTGGCCAGCGGATGATTGGGGAAATTGCAGTGAGATAAAGGGGATGGACCTGCCGACAAGGGTCAGCATGTCGGCTCTTGCTCTTCATTCGTTCGAGGGCTGTTAGCGCCAAGCCGAGTGGTTCCTGGCTAGCCCGATTTGGTAATTACCGACAAACGTGGAAGTGTAACACAGGATTTTGTGTTGTCGCAAGGTTTTGTGCAACGTGAGATGGTTTGGATTTGCTGTAGACGACTTTATCTTCGACGTTCGAAGTCTCGAATGAAGGATCGCTGGGGAAAAGTCGTTCGGACATCAAACCGAATATCGTGCATTTAAACGTCTATCGAAACGGTACTAACACATGGAGATAAGTTTCAATTCAACATTATTACTCTACCTCCGGTATGACAGCTCTACTAAGATCACCATTCCAACAACTGTATACATCAAGATGCAATAAATTTATATTTCGACCAAGACAGTATTACAAACTCCAAAGTAGTCTCGATCCCAGACGCCAACTCCAAACGAACTCGAAACTGATATCATGTGATCCAAGAACTTGAAACATTTGGAATGAATCGACTACCATACAGGCAGTTAATAGTACCTACTACGTAAAATGTTTCCTAACATATGAACTTAGCTAGATCCATGGAACCTCTCTCCACCTTACGTCAGAACCGAATTTTCAAAGCCCCTACGGGACCCGGATCCTAGAGATCCCTTGAGAAAATGCCCGGATTATAAATTATTATCAATCCTATCTAACGTATGATGCGGGATAACATCTACCGCGTGGCACGTGGTATAAAAATCGAGTCAGTCCGTTCGGAAAACCTTTCGGGAACGGGCTCCGACGGTGTGCAAACCCGGATTCTGTTACCCTCCCATGATGTTTTTTTTATTACATGCTGCAGACAACCCCTTGAGTGCTTACTTGCATAGCCGAGTTCGCTTTCGACAATTTTTTTTCGCGAGATAGTAACGATAGCGGACTAGTACCGTCGGCACTTAGCCTGAAGTAGCCTACCAAGGAACCTGGAGAACCTGACTCCGGGACTAAACATGTTGGCGGGATATTTGACATGATGTTGTTACAGGAACGCTAATTAATGCGATCATGTGGTAAAATTCCGGAGGGAACCTGTGTCTGGAGACCTCCACTTCCGCATAGATTCCGGAAGATGTGGCTTGACTACTATAATCTCAAGGCTGATTATCGGATGGCTCACAGATGGCATTAAATTCCAAAAGGCTAGATATTGGCTAAAGCCACCATTATCCCTAGTATTCCCATTTTAGATTATTGAATAATAGATAGAATTGGGAGATTTATTTTTTAAAACTATCATTCTTTAGCACATTGATCGAATCAATATCAATGACCTGAGCGGGATATAACATATGATCAAGAGCTCTACAGAGCACGAGTGGGGTTCTAACAGAGAAATACCGGCACATCTACGGATAGATTAAGAATTTGGAAAGAAATGGTAAAAAAGAGCAATCTCAAATCGCTATGCATAGTATATTAGGTTATATGGTACTAGTATGTACATGTCTAAGAAAGTAAATGCAACTCGGAAACCAAACCAGAAAACAAAAAATTATCTACAATGTCGAAGCCCCACTGCTTTTTGTTGTTCAAACTTAGACGCACTGGCTGTAGTAAGCATTGAGTTCCTTGCAGGTACCCGCTGCGCAAGAAGTAGGACCAGTCCAGCCGATACCTCCGCACTGTCCGTAAAGTGGAGAGCCGCCGCTGCTGCCAGCAGTAGTGGTAGTGCGGGTAGTGGTAGCAGCAGTGGTAGTGCGAGTAGTAGTAGCAGCAGTGGTGGTTCGTGTGACAAGGGTGGTTTGGGTAGCAGCGGTGGTAGTGCGAGTGGTGGTGGTGGTGACTGGGTTTCCACCGCCACCAGTGCAGGCCTGAACAGCTGGACCAGGGAAGGTATAGCTGTTGAAGTTGGAGTAGATGTTGACAGTGATACCAGGGTCAAGGGCCTGGATGTGTCCGGGGATGGAAAAGTAGCTTGGGGAGCAGCTGCCACCGTTGGTAATCTCGAGTTGGGCACAGCCAATGTAGAATTGTGGGTCACCGGCTGGGTAGGGGTTGTGGATACCGATTTGTTCGGCACGGAGGAGCCACTGGCCCGATGGGACACCAGATGGGATTGTGACATCGTATGAGACTATTCAATATTTAGTATTTTCTCTTTATTTCGAATCGGAAAGATGGGAGAACTTACCGCTCATGGGCCATGTGACGGAGCCGCCAGAGAAGGTTGGTCCTCGTTGTTCGAACTTGAACTGTTGTTCGCCACGGTATTAGAATATCATTTTCGAAAAGCCAAATTTAGATATCTGAAATTTAACTTACCCAGTTGGCACCGCTGCCATCCCAGGACTGGGCAGAGCCGCTGGCTCGTCCGAGATAGAACAGGATTGGGCCGTTATGGTAAACGGCAGTGTCAAGTCCAAGAGTAATCTTGCTGCCAGCAGAGATTGTCAAGGTTTGTGTGGAGCCACCAGTGAGGGCACCAACATTGCATCTCATATCATTGCTGGTGGTATCTACAACTGGGGAGTTGTAGTTGGTGTTTGTACGGAAGTACTGGTATGCGGGTCCACCGTTGATAGTTTGGAAGATATCTTTGGTAAATACAAATTAGCATCATGGCTCAATATTAGATATTAGGGTAGAATATTCTTACAATGGGCAGACGCAGTCTGCAAGAGGAAGGCGCCGCTGGCGAGGATTCCGGAAATCTTCATTTTGAAATCAATTCTTGAAGTTGAGACCGACTACTATCAAAGTAATGCAAGATGCTGAATAAAACTTTTGACTACCGCTTGGGTGCTGAGGAGAGAAGGAAGATGATGTGTAAATCCAGAGGGTGTCCTGCCCCTCTATATACTCTTCGGAGTGTATACATGACCCCATGGTTACAACTCGAGGGTAACCCGGGGACAATGTCGATATTGCAATATATTGCAAGATGTAACATGCCCCAGTCCTTGGAACACTCAATTCCATATGGTCATACGTATGCCGACCATCGTGCCGTGGACAAGACTTCGCAAGACCCAGGGATGAGTGCTTGATTACCATGCTGATTCGGCAAGGACAATGGCACGTCTAGGCGGGCCAGGCAGCTGGCCGTGTGATCAAAAAACATGGTGGTAGTAAAAAGACCGAAGTGACCGGGTATCTTACGTTACGAGATGCGCAGGCGGGTTGTTTCTATGAGCGCCTTCATAATGCTCGAATGTTTCGAAATCTGAGTGAGCGGGCCCACAACATCGGTAAGGTTGGCCGTTATTCCACACCCCTGTGTGCCCTGTGCTTTCGGATCCATTCGAATTTATCCCGATAGCCTGTTGGGGTTTTGGTGTTGAAACTGCTGGGCAGGGGCGAACCAGCGTCTTAATCCCTGCGCTTCTGCCCAATTCAGAAGATTTGGGTGTGTGGGCGTCAAAACGATATAACCTTAAAGATCGAAAGCCTCAAATCTGCGAGTGGTATGATTTTTTAGGGGCCCAAATATAACCTATATCTGTGATCTGATAATATGAAAACGTGGATTTGGCCAATACTTGTCTCGGTTTTGATTGCTCAAAGCTTCTAGAGTCCGTCTCGAATATGAAAACCTGGAAGCCCCAAGCTTCGTATTCTTCTCTGCAATCCACAAAAGGAGGCTCGAATCCACAATAATCTCACAAAATGCACCCAAAAACTCCCAGATAAGCCTCAAAGGAGGCGCTCCTTAGACTCCTAGGTGATCTAGAGAGATTGATTAAGATTGCAGGAGAGATATGTCAAGCAGCGCCGCAACTCATGCCACAATCGATTCGATACCATGGCTTGACATGTAACTGGTTTGTAATACAAGCCACTTTTTGAGTGTCTGAGTTTTATCATGGCTATGAGCTGCAGATACTACAGAGTATGTCATAATATGTCATAATATGGTTAGATATATCGATACTTGATCACGTCGGCCATATTCACAAGGACCAGGCCATTTTTTCGAAACCGACAATATACCCCGGAAAAATCTAAAACGGCAGAGGTACAAACCGGTTAAACTCCAAAATCGTCCGACCCTTCATCCCATATATCCTGTCTTGTGTCCCGCTTAATACTACACATCAAGTTAACCTCGAAAGTAAGCAATGCCATGTCGCGCAACGAAGCCCGAAGGCGCTCGAACCGATACAGCAAGGACATACCTGTTAACTCAGGTACCAGTTACAGGCTTTGTATTCAGCCGGTGAGCAAGTTTATGCAAACGAATATCAATCATATATATATCCGAATATATATGATGTCGCGATACCGACGGATTTGTAGCTGATAGAGTAGTTCGGGTCAAATTTGCCGTTCCTCTAGTCCGCCACAACAATATGGGTAATGTCGGGGAATTATTAATTCTAGATCTAGATCGACCCGTAGAATATTCGATTCGAGACTTTGGTTCAAAAGAAACATACGTAAGTATTTGGTCTGGTGATAGATGAAATCACCCAACCCCGCACGGCCGAGCCTCCAAGACAACCCAGCTTCAGGTAGATATATAAAATCGAGTCATGAACAAGTAGGGTCAAGTTTTTTTAAAATTTTTATAAATGTTCCCGGAAGCCTCTAGTGCCACGGCCGCCATGGCAATTCTATATGAAGCGATGTCGGGGCTCAATGTATCCTGAGGTGGCCCACTTTGACTACGAATTGACATCATTTTGGGATGTAGACGCTAGTTGCGTACCCTCGTGATATTAGCGGGTGACTTTCGGATCTCGGTAGTGTATGTATGTGTGCCGGTGTCAACTTGTCTCTGGATTGACACCGGAATGTGGTTCCGGTGGCACCATAGCACGTTCAAGTCTACCCTAGTCGCACTCAGACATACCATTTTCCAAGTGTAGAACTGCGAAACAGGTTTTATGAGATTATGAATTGATATCTGGTAGTACATAGATATAGATCTTTAGCTGCCCGTCTTGGAGGAGGGCTACTGTACGTACTGGTATTTACCTAGCTATCTGATTCTGCTGTAGCGCTATCGATATTAGCTACTCCACATTTGAATTATCTACGCGAACTTTCATGAGCCAGCTAGCGACCTAGAGCCCTAGGGGCTTAAAAGCGCACAGACAGTCAGGAATTTTGTAGTAAGCCATGCACAAATAGTGTCAGTTCAGCGAACTTGCAACTAGTTATAGGAGCCTAGATAGAGGGTATCATATATCAGCGAAGACTGGATCAGCTTTTAGTAGTTACTTTATAAAACTCCTAGCATAATACTATAAAAGTTTAACAAGAATTGTTTATTCCTCTGCATGCTGCCCACGCCACGACAGCAACAAGTAAATAGAAGATAATTAATTTATTTTTTATATGTTATTGCATAACTATACGCCCACTGGTCCGGGTTGTTGAGACAAATTTAAGGCCTGCCTATATATATAAATTTCAGATGTAAAGAGCTGAAAGTACAGCATGCAGATTTAATCAAATACACTTTACACCTTTATACAAACTCCTCATAGACGTCACTAGTTTAGTAAAAATTATTTACAAGATAAAATATTGATTGTATGGTGTTCTGCAAGTGACTACAAGGCTTTCTCCTATATGACATATATATATACTAACCCACAAATGGTTCGCAATCTAATGTATTTAGGATTGGAACGCAGTTTTTAGCTACCAGTAATAGTGCAATTTTTCATGTCGGCAACAAGAGGCATTGCCACATAATTGGCGTTCAATTCTTCGAGCCGTGCAAGTGCGTTAGGGGCAATTGTAAATTCTGGCTCATAATCAACAATGAGGAAGTACATCTCAATGGGCTTGTTGGATTTGTCTTTGAGCCGAACGCAACTGCCACACCCTCCGCTGCAACTGTTAGAGCCAGTTCCCGTCGTAGTGCCACCAGCAAGCCAGACACCTTCTTTCAAGACATTATCATACAGCTGCTTGCCAGTATTGTAGCCAGGATATTTCTCGCGAATGGGCCAGCATGCGCCATAGTCGGTGTAAAATGGAGGGGTTGGGCCCTTTCCGTATTTAGTGTTTGTTTTAGCTCCCGCAGCGATTAAATATGGAGTAAATAGGAGGAGGATAGCGTATGTTGTTATATAAGAAAACATCTTGCTTGATTATGGTTGATATGATTCTAGAAATAGGCTAGATATATTTGTTTGAGGTGAGGGGTGATAATGAATAATGTAGAACAAAATCTTCTCTCTATTAAGACGAGTTCAGCAGCTATATATATACATCACGATCGAGCATTTGGATCCAAGCTAGGCGCAAAGGTTAGAAGCCCTTGACATACGTGCATACGTGTACACTGGCGCATACTTTTCAAGTACACGAACTCTGGTAGCCACACGGAACGAAAGTACCCGAGTCTCCTAGGGTCCTGATCCGCTTACGAGACTGGTCGGTTTATGCTTGTTTCTAAGTGCATAGACCGTAGAGCTTGCAAAACTTCGAAAGCGCCCCCAAAAAAAGAAAGAAAGGGAAAGAAAAGGAAAACTGAAAAATGCAGCCCGGGCGTCCAAAGAACAGCAAACTATATGAAAAGCTCTCATAACACCTTGGATAGTATTTTCTAGCAGGACGCATATCCCCTTAGATTTCCGAGCTGTTAGGTTCAGAATGTGCTATGCATATGCATATATGCTGTGGTAGCGCGTTGTATTTTTTTTAGTGTAACATCACGAAATCCGGTCAACTGGTACGTACCGGTACCCGGTCTGGAGAGCTAGCGCGGATTGGAGAGTTGAGTTCATGCGTGCATGCATATATATGCGCAGCATCATACAGTGCTATCGCTCAAATACTTGTGCGGCTTAACCACGATGCAGATCCTAAAATCACTTGTATTCAGCCATACATTGTGATGAGTGTTGCATGAAATCCCCGGTACGGGCCGCTCCACTTAGCTAACTATAACAGTATAATAGTCCTGCGCTGCGTTGCAACACTGTATATTCTCTTTATTAGATCCTATCTGACTCCGGATAGTACTAGGATAGCATCTGAATCTTATAAAATTATTGATTAGCAGATACCCAGAGATCTATAGAACGTACTTAGGCACCTGAAAAGATTTTCAGATTTTACTGCTATCAAATAGATATGGAAATCATGTACCAGGAGCTAAGGCCTGCTAAGCAATGCACGGCGTTGCGAGTGTGCGCATATATATTGTCCGTTGAAATATGGATTAATTGCAACGTTGGGGACGCCTTGTCTCGTAAACCATTTGGAGGCCAACTATCATACACTTCGTTGTTTCACCGTTGGGCGAAAGGTAATTTAAGCACTTTGGGACGGGCAGGATTTATGTCTCACTAGAATATCGGCACGGCGATCTCTTGCAGAAAACGACCCTCGTATAATGCAGGTATGCGTTTACCATGGATGGTAAAACTTTAATGAAGCCAATGATTGAAGCACTGAAGTGCTTAAGTTTAGTTGGCCAGTATTCAGACCCGCCTTCGATCTATGGACTGAGCTAGTACTATCGTAGAACAAACCAGTTCTCTACTCTAGATAAATAAACGGAGTCGTACAGATTCAAAGCTCTCTTTGCGATGTCTGGGAACGAGACCATACAGATTATAATTAGGATAATATAATCCGCTTTCACATGCACCCATGAAAACTTTGACCATTGGGCTCGCCCTTTCAAGACTAGATATCAATATGGATCATGCTTTACACAAAGGTCTAAATTCGAGGAATTCCAGTAGCAGTTCAAGGTAACCAATCCCATTATCTTTGAGCCCTCTAGTGCTAGTTTCGACATCCTGATTCGTTTGATCTATCTTTGCATTACAGGTCAAGCTGTGGGGTTCGATTCTACAGTGAAAATGGGGGGAAGCAAACATTGGTTCTGATATATCCTGAGCTCAAGCTCCTACTATAGCCCCGAAGTGGGCTCAGTAACTTAATGGGAAACAAGGATCGGCTAGTCTCCAGATTTCATCGCAGCAGTTGCAGATCAACCAAATCGCATGAGTGGAATAAATAAAGAAACCCCTAAATAGGTATATATATAGAAAGAAATACTTCATATTTGAGCACTCCCCAATTGTGAGATGTTTTAAGCCCGCATTTGCATGCATAGTCTACTTGAGTCATGAATATCTTGATCAAGCCAATAGATTTCGATCACGCCAGTGCCATTGTGAGCCAATGTTGCAACTGGTCTACGAGATAAGTCATCGCAGTACTTAGGTTAGCTAGATATAGATTCATGGCGAAAAATTTCGACGTGGGTCTGCATATGTGCATATATGCACTAGATGTGGGAATGGGAAAGGGTGACGAAAAAAAAAAAGCGAAAGCATGTTAACCCTGCTGGTAGCCATTCGTATCTAAGGCCCTATAAACAATAAATAGAGTGCCAGAGTGCCATTTATTATAGTAATAATCTATCTAGATACCAACCATCCTACCACCTGCAAGTACATCACCCCTAGCCTAGGCGCCCGCGTCAATATCAAGTTTTTATAATATAATCGCTCTTCATCCAAAAAAAAAAAAATGCTTCTCCCTCTCATTGCTTACTTTATCTTCCTCATCCTTCCTTGCGATGCCCAAACCCCCACGCGTACTGTTATTAATGTGGCCACCCACGCAAAATTCGCAAAAAACCCGACACCAGCATACCACATCCCATATAGCGTATGCTCAGATCTAGTTCAAGGTCCTGGCAAGCCCAAAACCGGCAACGAGGTCTACCGGAAGTTGAGGCCTAACGTATGGCTTGCTGGATGGAAGGTGAAGGAGAATAAGTCACCATCAAGCTGTGGTCAATGCTTACAGGCTATGGATGCTCTTAATCCTATCGATGTCTGGTTTTACATTGTTGATCGTAACTGTACCGTCTTAGAAACGGCAGCCGGTGCGCTTGATAGCATTCAGGGTTCAATAAAATTTGACTTCGATGCATCTAAAGGGCTCCAACATGTTGGAATAGAGAACTGCCTTATCAGTGCGACGACCTGTACCTTGAGCTAAAAACAGTGCCGAAGATACCTAATTCTAATTTTCCGCAATCGATTAATCTGCAACAATTTTGCATACACCGAAGCACACATGGGAAATACGGGGCCCAAACCGGTGCCGACGGGCCTATACCATTTCTGTATATATATGTACACGAGCCTTGTTCTGGGAGGCCTAGGGCTCGTCTGCAAAATTGACAATATTAGATATCAGATAACTTGGAGACTACCTCATCTGCTAGTTAATTATACTTGCATCCTTTGCTGAACCCCGACATCACTTACGTCCTATCGCTATTTTAACTAAGCTACTAAATTCAAGAATAGTTGATTTATGCATATGCATGCATACATATAAATATATGTTATATCGAATGTATTTACTGTGTATTATTTTAACTAGATATCCGGGTATCCCCTACCATCTATTAATATATATTTCACTCCGTCAGATAAATTTAGCTCACATGTTCATGAATTTAGCGATATTCGAAGCATACTCCATCTACCACCTATCCACCAGGTCATTCCGACCTAATGACGGCAGGTTGCATAGCAGCCCAAATTGCCAAATGTGATAAACAGGATGGTTTGCATGACAGCTATATAGCTATGTGAAAGGATTAGTGATTCTACACAAAGTAGACAAAGCTATTTTGCATACCAGGGATAATTTTACAAGCCTTTTGTTGCCGCCTACTGCCGTGTGCTCTCGAGCTGGCGACCTAGGCAGTTGCACCGCCGAATAGTTTTTTTTCTTCTTTCAATTTCATGGGAGGTAAATACTCAAAGGTTCTCTGTAATTCGCAAGTTAGATTAACAGTTGTCGGATGTCCCTCAAGCAGCTCTCTGGCATAATGTACTGTGCAGTAGTTACCATACGATGATTATAAGCACATCGTGAAAGATCTCCAGACTTCGTGAAAGGTATATATTACCATACAAACGCCCCTATTTAAACCTGGTCTTGATCCGATCCAACACGAGGGCGTTTTGCACTCTCTTAGAGGTTCCGAAATCATATCGGTGTATTACGAGCATATATATCGAGCACGAGTCCACATCATGATTATCTCCCCCACCAAAAACTATTTATATATATATTAGTAGCATACGCTTTTCGAGTAGGTCTCTCGAGATAGCCATATCTACACATTCTTCTCTCCACCTAAATCCGCAGCTAGTTGCCATATTGTCATACTTTTGTTTTACAGAGCCTTCTGTATCCAGTGTCCGGGAACCGGGTTCGAAGCTTCTGACACCAATATTACAACCAGCCCATTGCCCAACAATTACAACACAGATCTACGTAGTATACTCTGAAACCTTCAAGTCAAGAAACTTAAAATGGATACTTCCTCTTTGGGTAATTTCTGACTTCAGACGGCTTTTAAAAAAAAACTTTCCAAGAGGATATGTTTTCCTTATCCACTATCGATGCGACATCCGATGAATTCAATTTTCCTGTTAGTCGAATCGAAAGTTCATCCGGTATCCCAACAGATTCGAATGTTTCGGCTAGGGTTTGTTACTGGACGAAATTTTTGCCCGTTCCTGGCATCCTCAGGCCGACTAAGGACAGGGATGTCACGCCCTTCGCTCTCATTGGCCGAAACGCCGCGATGACGGCCAATGATAGGCCACCACGATGAACAACAATTCGTCCAGAAGGCCTTTGACTGGGGTATCTCGCCGCTGGTGGCAGATGATGCTGCAAGTCATGATGGATTTTGAAGCAGGCAAATGGAGCCGGTTCGCTCCCATTTCGGTCGCTGTTCGTGTGAGCCCCGGATTCCAGGGTTCTCTCATTCCAGAACTCGACCGTTCTCCTCCTTGCATTGTATTACTATCTCATCTCTCGCCGCAGTTTGATGCTTTTCTTTCCACCAAAATTTTTTTTTTTTTTGTTTTTGAACGCTCAGGAACGGAGAATTAAACATGTCCCAGCCTGTGCCAGTCATCATGCAGCCTTCGAACGAAATCCCCGAGCCTGACTCTGCCGTGAACCTTTCCCAGCCTGAACCAGAGCCTGAAGCGCAATCTCTCGAAATAGACCTGTCGGACCCGTCAGCAGGCCAAGACCCATTCACCATGCCTATCGGTAGTAGTAGCGGGAGTAGCAGCAGTGGCAACTTGACGGTAACCGGCGTCGGTGGCGGACTCAACTCGTTGGTTTTGTCTGGTGCGTTCTCAGAGGTCTCCGATGTTACCACCCGCCGCCGAGCCGACTCAATCGCCAGCGCCGCCAGCACCATATACTTGAACTCCCGTAGCATCTCTCACAGGCCATCTCTCGAGGACGCCTTCAGCAGCCGAGCCTCGTCTGTCTCGCTATCAAGACCCGTATGTTTCCCTCCTTATCCTGGTACGCCACTTCCAGAACTAGTCAGGGGCTCACCGTTCGCGAACTTCAATTAGGTAACTCCCACTGCTCGCAAGCATAGCATCTGCGAAGACCTCTTTTCCACACCCCCGACTCTCAGAAAACCGGTTACCAGAGTCATGCCTCCTCCTCCGGCTCCAGCCCCTCACCCAGACTTCCAATCGTGCGATCCCGTAGCGATAGTCCCAAACTCCGATGTCGCCCTCCTCGTCGGCCAGCCTCACTCATCAGACCGACGAAAGGTTCTCGCATCGTCCACAATTTTGATGATTGCGAGTCCGTATTTCCGAGCCCTGCTTGCTCCGAACAGGTTTAGCGAAGGGATCGTCTTTCAGGAGCACAAGCACATCGAATTGCAGATGTTCGACGAAGACCCTGCTGCCGTGATCACTGTTTGCAACATTCTTCATCTTCAGAGTCGAAAGATTCCAGCTGTTTTGAGTGGAGATCAGCTTGCTGAGGTCGCTATTGTCCTTGACAAATATGACTGTGTTGATGCCGCTTGGGCATGGACAAGATTATGGATGGCGGGCGGTGCATCCAAGGTTGAACTCGAAGCGAACGATACTAGAGGAGCCGATGATACCGCTGGAAATGCTATCAACCTGATGATCACCAAGGAGAAAGATTTGTTATCGAAGTGGCTTTTCATCGCCTGGGCCTTCAAGGATACTGCTGTCTTTGAGAATTGCGCCAACGCCTTATCATGGAAGCTATGTGAGGGGGAGCAGGAAGACGATGAATTCTTCCAGAGGCTCCCTGAGTCTCTTCAGCGTAAGTTCAATACCCATTATTTCGGCGTTTATTCTTGGCACTAATATAGCTGGGGTTGGATCTTATAGACGACCTGATTGAAACACGAACGGCCTGTATTTCTAGCCTCTACGAATGCACCCAAACCTTCGTCGATAAGTTCGTCGACCCGGTTTGCGATGTTGGAATCCAATCATTCTACTACCGAAAGCAGAGCCCACGAGATTGCGATTCTAGAGTGCTCGGAACCACACTGAAGGGTTTACGTGAAGCAGAACTCTACCCACTCATCAAAATTGCCAAGTGGGACCGAACTGCTGCGGAGTTGCTTGGAGATTTAAGAGCTGTCGGGCGCAGTATCTTTGGAGCTGACGAACACCATCACGAGGTCACGCCCGGAATGATCTTTTTGGGGGATTTGGATGTTGCGAGGAAGGGTATGCGCACGTTTACAATGGAGAGTTATGTACGATAGGTCCCATCGCCCGGTTGAAGCTTCGCTGCTTGTTACGCGACAAACTTTTACACGACGACATTTTTACGACTGAATGAACGATTGAGGGAGCCTTTAGGAGGATGAGGAAGAAGGAGAGGCGTACCGTTGCTGGATTTGGGTTTGTTTCTTTATGGCCGGAGGGACCTGCATATGCATATGATTTATTAGCGGAACAACGGTGTTAGACGGGCTTCATGGGATTCGGATTCTGGGTTTCTTTTTTTTCTCTTATCCTTAGATGCGGATATCTGCTATGTGTACTTAGATTCGGAACAGACTGCCACGGACCAGGTTCACGATGTTCTTTTCGTTCTTCAATTCCCCGTTCTTGAGATATTTTTTATAATACTACAATCGCTTTCCTGTACAATATGATATTGATATATCTAGCACGCCGCAGTATTATCTATCGACTTTTCCAATCGCACACGTACCAACTGCCATAGACACAGATATCGCCAGTTACCCCTCGGAACGCAACCTGCCAATGAGAATGTAAATTCCAAGTGGAGCTTCCGTGACAGAGTCTTTTTCTTGGCTATTACAATTTGGGCGGATGTGATTGGCCAGGGTTTGGAGCAAACACATGGGCGAAGGGGCCACAGGCAATGAGGTCAGAAATTTTTGGTGTGGCCATCCGAAGGCCGAGGTCAACACCACCAAATCCCTCGACATTGTTCCGATGAGAAAATAACATTCTATTGCCTCACGCCACCACTGTTCACAGTCTCTGTTTCTTTTTATCTCCTCGACGCCTGCATCTTCATTTCGTCGACACGAAATCACTGGTCTCTGTCAATTTCCCTGTCATCCTTCCCTGCCTTCCTCATCTGCGACTCCTCGTATCATTCCACAATGGCATCTCTTCGCCAACCCACCCTCCGGCTACTGGCTTCGTCGAATATCCGACGAGTCTCCCCGACAATCATCAACAGCACAAGATGCCTGGCCACCCTTGCTAAAGAAGAAGTCGTCCAAAAGAAGGCACCTTTGGTCAAGAAGTTCTCAATTTACAGATGGTCACCCGATGAGCCGACAAAGAAGCCGCAGATGCAGGAGTACTCGATCGACTTGAACGAGTGCGGACCTATGGTTCTTGATGCTTTAATTAAAATCAAGAACGAAATGGATCCTACTCTGACCTTCAGAAGAAGTTGCAGAGAAGGTATCTGTGGTAGCTGTGCAATGAATATTGAGGGAACAAATACATTGGCTTGTTTGAGTATGTGATCACATGCCGATGTTCCCCCGGTTATACACATTGTTGTTTTAGCCGTCCGAACATCCATTGCTAATGCAGTATCCATTTCAATAGGCCGTATAAACAGGGATGCTAGCTCTACCACCAGAATATACCCACTTCCGCACATGTATGTCGTCAAGGACCTCGTGCCGGATCTTACCAACTTTTATAAGCAATATAAATCTATCCAGCCCTACTTGCAGAGCAAGGAGCCAGCGCCAGATGGCAAGGAGTTCCTTCAAACCAAGGAGGACAGAAAGAAGTTGGACGGTCTCTATGAGTGCATTTTGTGCGCTTGCTGCAGCACCTCGTGTCCAAGCTACTGGTGGAACCAGGAAGAATACTTGGGACCCGCCGTTTTGATGCAGGCTTATAGGTAAGAAATATAAAATTTATATACGAAAGCTTTCTGTAACTTACGAGAGGCTGATTTATAACTTGTCACACAATATAGATGGCTCGCGGACTCGCGTGATGGAAAGAGCGGACAGAGGAAGGATATGCTTGAAAACAGCATGTCACTTTATAGATGCCACACCATCATGAACTGCGCTCGTACTTGCCCTAAGGGCTTGAACCCCGGTTTGGCAATCGCAAAGATCAAGATGATGATGGTCCAAGGTGCTTAAACAGGGTTGAACCAGTCGGTGTGGGGATAAGCGGCGAAGTGGCATGGATACGATACGCCTAATAGTGACCTAATGAAGATGCAGTTGGAGTCATAGCTAGGTAGAGTCGGTGGCAAAGATGCGTCGAGGTGGTCAGGTTTATGCAATTGAAAGCTTCGGATGTGCCCAACCCTTTGTCTTCTTTTTTGTTCAGTGTGCCGGTCAGCTTTTTTTTTTTTTTTACTTTTCTTTTTCCTTTGGAGTTTAGCTTTCCCTTTCCATGATGCTCTTTACCCTCTAAATCTTTTATATCCCTTTCCCATTTTTTGTCTTTTTCTCTCTTTTTTTTCGATGTACAAAGGTTTTGGAAAAGCACATAAACCCGTCAACGACTTTTCTTTGTTACCCAGTTACATGAAAATGATAATGCTATTTCTCTAAGACCATCCCGTTCGTGGTGTGGCTCCGATCTGCATTCCTGAATTGAGACATCGAATAGCAATTGTGCCATCCTAGCTTCAGCTATGTGATGCATATGCAGGTTTGGCAATGTGGATGGGCGGTTGGCTTTGCGCGTCTGGGCAAGTGGAGTGCATGAAGCGGAGGCTTTCTTATCGCCGTGCGCCAACGTCCAACGTCAACTTTTCCTCTCACGTAGTTGGATCGGCATATATACCTAGCTTATGGTTTTTCCGTGAATGCTCCACTGGCAGTTATGGGTCGAAGGGATCAGTTATGCCACGTAAGGGGCGATATATCAATATCTCTTTATCGAAGTTATAATTATTTATACATACTCATATGTATATGTAGCTGCCGGTTGTTTTGGAAATGCAAACGACATTCGCTGGGTCAAACCACAAGACCAAGAAACTCGGCATAAGCTTATATGGTGTGATATGTAAAAACGCGAGTCTCTGCAGCTCTATAGCACCGCGAAACACCAGGTATATTGTGAGATGTTAATAGCCTCGTAAATGTTTAATGTCCACAACTCTCGATCAACATTATTCCTTAGCATGCTAGCGGAAGTAGAAAGAAGTCTGCCGCTTCGTCGTGATAGGGCCAGCCTCGCCACGCTGTCGCATGTCGGCGAGTTTGCCTCCCGTTACACCGTGCGCCGTCCGGTTGCATCTGTGCTACATGGATCGCAAGTTGGATGTCTCCAATCAAAGCCTTATAAAAAAGCCGGATTCAAGGTGACGTGCATAACGAAATGCGTCTTGATCAAGATAAATAACTTTATGTCTCTTATCTTTCAAACCCTGAACCGAGCAGAATAACTTCACAAGCTTGGAGCCACAACTCCACAGATTAGCATGTAAAATCTAGCTCAGGGAAACTTTTACCTCTTGAGGAATGCCAACTTATCTCGGTTCCTGGATTCCGGAAAATTGATGGTTGCCTTCGGTTGATGACCCTCGTTTCGTCTCCATACGCCCCACTTCTTTTAACCACACTGCAGCGAATGGCTTTAGAAGCAGGGTCTGTGGAACGACGGCGACCACTACTTTTGCACAAGCTGCTCTGTGTCGACGACAGAAACGCTTGGCCAAGGGTGTTCTTGTTTGCTGTTGTGATACATGAACTCAAAAAAAGGTCCATGTACACCTTGGTGCGCACATATTGACTTTCCGCGAGCAGGGGGTCCTCGCTACTGTGACAAGTATCTGGGAATTTGAAACTTCTCCCAACTATCAACTTCTGCGACAAGGTGGACACCATTAACTTGCATTTTAGTATAATTTTACTGAAATATTGGACTTATCTCGACAGAGAAGGCCCCAGGCGGCTGGGTTCTCCAGCTCCCGATATGCACTATCTACCCTATCAACAGCGGAATCGATATCGAAGGAACGGGTGCTTTACAAGGCAGGAGACCCATGTTTAATCTCACACACTGGTCTTCCGTGGCACCTCTCTGGAAGGTATCACGATAAACAAAAGCCCACGAACATGGATTGATAGACGACAAACGAAGGGAACTTACTTATCTGTATAATTTATAAGCCTAAGGACTCTAGACCCTTTCCCATCCCGCGTGGGGTTTTGATTCACAAAAATTTTCGTTAAAGAAACCCCATTCCGGAGGGTTTCCTAGTTTTGAATTTTTTTGGGGACACAGAATTTAAAGGTTCAAGTGACTTCCTATCAGGCCTAATGATTGGAAGGTTGCCCGCGCGGCCTCTTTTTTGACAACGGCTCAGGAGACCTACGAAACTTACTCCTGGATAGGATCATATATAGTAAGATCTTCCATTTCACATTCCCGTCAACTCAATTATTTTTTGTCGAGAGAGCACGAAGAGGCAGTTTTTTCACATTCACATATTTTATGCTCGTCCGACACTCTCGCTAACTAACCGACCCATTTTGGGTTTTATTTCTTTTCTCAAGGGCAACTCAGCCGCAAGGGAGTTTTACTTTCTGAACCCGTCCAAACTACAAGATCCTAGACCACATTTGCATTTGAAGCCAAGGGGTCCCCGCGCTGCTGCACCCACAAAGTTTCCAGATAAAACGGTAAACTTAAGCAGGGCTAATTCTCTCCACATTCACTGGTTGTAATTCGATCACCTACTTTTCTCTCTCTTTCTCCCTCTCTTTATTCCTCAACATCGAGGCCTACATTGGTAGTCGGTCGTCAAGATGCGGTTGAAGAAGTTTAGTCTGCAGCTGGACCCGTTGCCGGCGACTTATGCACCGTCGAATAAATGGTCGAATAAAGGTCCGGATTCCCCGCTAGTTAGAGTTCCGTCCAGGATTTGGGGGCGACTGGGAGGCAAAATAGGGAGTTATGACTAACCGAAAGGTAATAGATATGGACCCTGTCCCTTTGGACATGCGGACGTGGAGATGGTGGCATATTGTGGGTATGTAGACAGGACCACTGATTGACATATAAAATTATACCTTTTTTTTTCTAATTTGGGTGATGCGGAATTGCAGCATACTGGGTACGATATATTTTTATATCCGATTCGAACGTCATGCATATGCATACGGAAACATATCGGGAAACTAACATACTGTCTATACGTGAGCGCGTTAGATATCTGATGCCTTCAATGTGTAAGAGATATTTTCCTCCTGTGCCTTGCAACAATTTAGGGGATTTATATACTGACACAATTTAATCGAGTATTTTAGTCCGACATGGCAATTAGCATCTGCCATGATAGCCGTTGGCCTGGGCTTCAAGGCTTCAATCGCGTATGACTTCATTTTCTATAATTTTTACGTAATGACGTTTAGCAGAATATTCTCTGCTGAACAATGAAGCGAACAACACAATGCAATGATGGGGCTAACTTTGTGTGATATATCGCAGTGCCATTGTGGTTGGGCAGGTATGTGAAGAATTTCTTCGAATTGTAGTTGAAAGCTGGTTCATAGGATCGGTTGGTTAACTTAGACTATGTAGCTATTCATATCAATCCCTATGACACTTCATGGGTATATTGGAGCGAAGTTACACATACCGTTTCCAGTGCTCGCGAGGTCGAGTTTTGGGTTCTACTTCTCGTATTTTGCCATCGTATCGAGAGTCATCCTGGCATGCTTTTGGTAGGTATATTTATCTTCATATCGTTAGAATTTAAACTAAATAAACCCGGTGATAGGTTCGGAATTCAAACGACAACAGGCGGAAACTGCGTCCGTGAGATGATCAAAGCTATATGGCCAAGTTTTGCATCATTTCCAAACCATCTGCCTGCTAGCTCGGGGGCCACAAGCCAGTCTATGTTGTGTTACTTCATATACTGGAGTATTCAGTTCCCATTCCGTAAGTTCTATGATAATAGAAAAATTTATGCTGTGAATCCAGCCGGAAGAAAATCAGGCTAACCAAGACTGCTAGTCCTTGTGCACCCCTCTAAGATTAGATATCTATTTATTCTTAAGTCCATTCTTACGCCTATCTGTGGTATAAGTCTAATGGCATGGGCTTTCCATCGAACTGGTGGCGGCCCTATCTTTTCGAACCCACCCACACTGTCCGGTAGTGCCGCAGCATGGCAATGGCTTACTGGCCTAAACTCCGTTCTTGGGCAATGGTGTAAGTTTCCCCGCGAGGTACCATACCATACAAACATTAACACATTTTCTAGCAACCTTGGCCATAAACATTGGTGATTTCACCCGTTATGCAAGAGGCCCTCGGGAGCAATACGTCCAACCCTTTGTTATCCCGCTTGCATTCACATTCATCGCCTTTATGGGAATTTCCGTTACCTCAGCTTCCAAGATCATATATGGCGAATACTATTGGGATCCCCTCCAAATAATTGCCTTGTGGGGAAACTCACCTGGCGAGCGTGCCGCACGATTCTGGTGTGCCTTTTCGTTCACACTCGCGACATTGGGTACGAACATTGCTGCGAACTCTATTTCTGCCGGAAACGATTTCAACGCTTTGTTACCAAGGTATCTCAATATCAGACGAGGAAGTATTCTGTGCTCTATCATCGGCGGGTGGGTTCTGGTGCCTTGGTATATCCTTGCGAATGCCACTAGGTTTTTGGGGTTCGCAGGCGGTTATACTGTATTTTTGGCCCCAATTGCTGGTGTTATGAGTTCAGATTTCTATTTGGTTAAAAGGAGGAAGGTTAGCGTTCCAGCTATGTACAGGCCTACTTCGATATATAGCTATTGGCATGGTATCAACTGGAGAGCTCGTACGTCCCCCCTATCCCATCTCTTGTTCATAGAAATTCTATGCCGAACCCCACTAACATAGACGACTATAGTGGTCGCAATGCTCGTCGGATGCATTCCCTGTTTCCCAGGTTTTTTGCATAACATTGAGCCATCGATCGGTGGTAAGAGTGTCACGTATATGTTCAGCATATCGTGGCTATATGGTTACTTTATCACTGCAGCGGTATATTGGACGTTGTCCACGCTATTCCCAGATACGAGGTCTTTGTTGGATGCTATGATTTACGATGATGATGATACCATTCCAGATCACGAGTCTATCGAAGGAGTTGGAAGTGATGGTTCACCGGAGAAGAGGGATGAGAGTACTCCGAAGGCGGCTGAGGCTGGGTTTTAATATACTTTTATAAATTTAATTTGGGGTGTGTAATGGATTGGATTTTGGATAATTAATATAATATACGGCTGCATATGGGTTGGTTTCTTGGTATCTTGCATGAGCTCTTTTGAGTTTTGGGTATGGGATTGATCTTGCATGGATTATAATACACTGAGAATGTCCTAAAGGATATAAAGGGAATTGGATAATACTATTAATTATGAACGAGTGGTAGTGAATAATCGGGTTAACTTAATAATTTTTGCACCTAGTAATTCTTTCAACTGATCCTAGTATACTACTAGTCGATTGTTCAAAATCTGCCTTTCAACATTAAAATTAAGGAATAGTCATACGTAAACAATCCGTCGAGTTTGCGGCAGCTAGTATTATACTTAAAATTAGATAGACTCTCTAGGGCTAGTCCAGACGCAGTTGAGGTGGTTTGTGGCCTGGCTGTCTATATTGCAATATTGGGAACAGTAGGTTTGAAGAATTGACTTGCTATTTCTTCAATAAAATAGACCCATATTCTTCTTGATAATATAATTCAATATATGCAATAGCATTAGTCCCAGCACATTTTGTAAAAAGGGTCGTCCGTAGTTGGGGTCATGGCTCTTTCGAAAGGTGATCCGTCCCCGTCGGAGCTATTCTCGGCTTCTAATACCTCCTCCTCAATTCCATTTTCCATGCAGTAAGTTCTTAATACCTTCATTAACTTTAAGTTAGACAATGCGCTAAGCAATAAGTAATTATTGATTTCCTTACCTGAATGTCCATCGGAAATCCACTAATTGTGACTGAGTATGGTCCTCCGAAGTTTACATCGATTCTGATAGGGTCGGATACTGAAACGTGTTCGAATTGGACAGAGATATTCAATAATCGATCCGGCATCAGTAACGCATATGTGCCGACAAGTTGCTGTCCGTTTATATAGAAATGTTTCGTGAGCTTTAAAAGTTGCTCAAACGACTGTCCATCATTAAGCCCAAGTCGACATCTCAATCTCCCATGAATGGCAAATTTATCATTTTCTCCTTTAAGTATCCGAGTAATCTGGAAGAAGTAGAGGCTGGCTTTTAGTATATCAGCTTGTACCTCCAGAACACTACTTTGACATTCTCCAGAAACTGGTTCATATAAATTGCCGGGTAGTTTCGTGTATTTTGTATCATATGAACCACTAGTATATAGACTATCAAGTCGCATACCCTCGATCGTCTCGATGTCGTCGAAAGCTGGTTCAACATCAAGCTGGTAAGCGATATTACACCGGTAGCATCGCATCGGTGTATCGCCGGCGTCGCTCATTTGAGAGGCGTGGAACTTTTCCCAAGCCTTCTCTCCGTTCATCGTACGTAACCAAGTGGTAGCAATTTCTCTTAACTTTTCATCTACATTATTTATACCAACTAAATTGAGCTGCGGCGTGCGTGCTTGACCAGTACCAATAGAGAGAAGCAGGTCGAGGCGGTCTTTCCCCCATATAAGTTTTGCTTCGTCGAGAGCTAGCTGGACTGGATTACTCGCTTTAAGTCCACCGTCTCTGAATTCGACCCCATTCAGTGATATCGGTTGAAAGTACGGCGGCGCTGCCGACGAACACAGTGCCCTATGGATTCCAGACAAGGGTTATTAGAGGGGCCTGATACCGGATACCCGTCGTATTGCGCTATATATCACCACCATACGAAAGGATGAATAAGTTAATAAGAGAAATACATAAGCGTCCGATATTGTAAACTTGGAGCGAATATACTTTTCGGTGCCTCCAGCCTGGTAGTTCGCTATCAGGCGGGTATCTGTCCCGACTGTCGTTGTTACAGCCACACGAGAATGGTTTTGTAACCCGAACATAGGGATCTTCGGGTCACCATCAAGCTGCTCCTCTACAGCGCGCCTATAGCTTTCTCGAAGGTAGACCGACCTACGCACCCATCTCGAAGTGCTTTGCAACCCTAATGTTTTTGTGCCCATTTTGTGGTCAAAACCATTTTTACAAATTACCTTAAATCGTTTGAGACAGTCGTTTGCAGAGAAGCGCCGGGCCCCAATTCCCAGTGCAACAATGCCCCCTAGGTTTAGACATGCGGGTATCTAATAAGAATGTGATTCTTGTATATGGTTGCATGTACGTATGCATAGATACTAACGAGGAACGCTCACCCATAGATGACCCAACAATTAAGTCAAAAAATAGTCCAATTGGAAGCCCAAGCCCAATAAGTTTCTCCAATTTGCCCAACAAAATTAGCTGTGTTATTGAGCGGACGCCAGCCCCATCGAGAGCTAAGACTCGTGGGTTGGTGAGTTTTGGTAGTATCTGAACGACGAACGGCCACCCGTTCGATCGATCAGAATCGCCGCAAAGAATGCATTTTTCTAATGCAGCTGTAGCATTGACCTCTCGTTGTTTGCTGGGGGCCGAGTTTTCCTCCAAACAATGGCCACAAATTAAGTGCTGACAAGGAAGGCGGTATTCAGATCTTCCAAAAAGACACAAAAAACAGAACCGAGAGTTTTCGAGTGCCTCTTTTTCAAACGGAGCAAAAGGCGATGATAGGAGGCCATAGACTAGTGTGTCTTCGTCCTGTTTTTGAATTGTGAATATTTTCTGGAGTTTTCGCCTGTTTTGTTCATGCCTCTTGGTCACGAAAAGGTACCATTCTTGAGGGATTGCGCCTGCAGAACCTTCCGCCGCCACTGTTAGTTGACGGACCTTGAGTTCAATCATTGCTGTAAGATAGCGTCCATTGTAAAGCTCAGTCGCTGCTGGCTCGAATTCTCCGCTTGCGGATATATGGTCTTCGTTGACATAACTATATGGCACCCTGGTTTCGAAATACCGGCGTATAGCATTCTTGCAGAGCTTCTTCATTTCTGGGGGGAAAATGTGCAGTTGGATAACAACTAAGGTATAAAGGAAGCTACATTAGTTTTCAAACAATATTCGCTTTGCATTGCAAGGTTCGTCAAGAATAGCCATAGTGGTGCATACCTTCGCTCTTAGATTTCTGGGCTTTCTTCACGATAGCCGATGCTATAAAATCTATTAAAACCCTGAAGAAAGCTGAACGATCTATGTTATTGGACCTTTCGAAAAAAATCTTCAGAAACTTGTAAATATGCCCTTCAACCGACGGCGGTGCTGGTGAATGACGCATTCCGAAATCAAATGACTCTTTGGGGGTTTTGCTGATATGGGAGAAAGCGTAACTCGTTATTAATGCTAATTGATTCGTGTTAAATTTTGTCATGGATTTTTCCCGTATCTTTTGCACACGCGCAGATTCGCACTTGATGAGATTTTGTAAACGGGTGACCTGTTTAAGCATCACATCAGGCTGTCCAAGCTTTCCTAGGCCGATCCTAGGTATAAAGTGGGCCCGCACATTGCTGTAACTCCCTAGGAAAAGTTCTTTTAGTGGATTCGACGCATTTGGCCCTGATCCAGACTCATCTAGCGATATACCGAGCTATTATTCAAGCTTATGTATTAGAAAATTATTTAAAAGTAACGTTTATTAAAATATGATCTCAATTGTCTCATAGACTAGACCCGACCTTCTTTGCAATTAGTGGACGAATTGTTACTAACTTGATAGGCCAATTCTTTCAGCTCGGAGTTGGTGGCAACATCGCCTCTCATAGCTTCAAGAAACTCTCGAGTAAGTATATCGCCGCCTTCTTCCAAAACCCATTCTTCCCGACCCTCATCCTTCAAGTTGACGACTAGAATTAAAGACGGGAGGGCAACCTGGTTAATCGCATGCTGGGGTCCGGTAGTACTCCATTTTAACAACCGAGTAATGATTTTGGGCCAAGCCTTGTCACTAACAACGTAGCAAACCACGTCGCTCAAGATATATAATAGACGCGGATAAATATCTTCGAGGGCAAATGACTTCTTCTCCTGCTGATATCGAAAGGGGTATGTTTTCAGGCCATGGTTTTGCTTAATATCATGCCATTTTTTTTGATGTTCATTAGCTATGGGAATTCCCCCCTCTATTCCTTCGCAGTCGGCTAGAAGTATCGGTGTGGTGGTTCCAAAGGTCGAGGGGTCTGGGTAGAGGTTGACTTCGCCTGTGACAGAGCGGAAGCTATGGGATCCGGCAATGGGACTTTGTATGTCTTCCCACGAATAGTCTCGGTTTCCTGTTTTACCAAGATGGGTTAAAGATCGAACTATCGATAAGAAAATTTACAATATACCGCGTAGTTAACGTTAGCAGATTGCCTCCAGCACGAGGAAGATCTAATGCGTAAAATGCAGAGAGTCTGTGGGGATACTCAACCGAGCAACGACTTTCCGGCCCCCGTAGTGCCAACGAATGATACAATACTCGGAAACTGTACCGACGGGCTATCTCCATAAAAACCAAGAGATTGTGTCATAAGATCTCTCAACCTCGACGTTTCCACGATAGATGAAGAATCAGCTGCCATGGTTGAGTGTTGTGGCTGGAGCCCGAACCATTTCGCTTTCTCATCCTCCGCGAATATCCTAGGGAAATCTATTTCCGCAATAGTCCCCACGACTGTTCCACAGAAAGTCTCCGCTTCGGACGGTTGTGAGGGTATCGACCTCCCGTGGTCTTTCTGACGCCCTTTCTTTTGCATCAATTTCAAATGTTTGTTAAAACAGTTTTGACAATAAATTCCTGAACACAGACACCCCACTGGAGACGCTGATATCGGTTCGTCGCAGGTGTCACACTGTTCTGCTTCGTGTTCTTGCATGGCTTCTAAATGACGAATCGAATCCAATAATTCGATTTTCGATGTCTCTGAATTAATTGCCCTTGAAGGCCGAATAAAAAAAAAACTACCGATATCTAAATACTGAAAAATCCCAACTCGATTGAAAAGGATTCGATTCAATGCCAGGTTTGGCCCAAACGTACAGGTAATATAAACAATCACTGGTCTTCCAAACTCTCTAGCAAATTCCGGCCGTTTGGAGAAAAGATGCCTGAAGTTTGGTTATCACATAATACGTTGTATGTAAACCAGCCTAACTAGGAATGACTATACCGTGTGCGTCCCGTCCAACAAGCCGAGGGCTGATACGCCCATGGGCCGAACCGCCAATATATTACTACGTACATGTATGCACGCGGCACAGCTCAGCTTTTGGGGATTTACTATTGTCACGCGCCCCACTTGGACTAATTTGAACATCATTAAGTGTAGTCTAGAGTTAGGAATTTTCTATATAGGAGAAAAAAAAAAAAAAAAAAAACCAGGCTAATGGCGCAGCGTGCTTTGGGCCTGTGCCGTTGAGGCTAATGATCGATTCTTGTGTTGTCAATGTTGTTTTTTTGGCCCTTCTAGTTCTGCATTTGGTCTAGAACCGGCCTCGTCGTCTGCAGTTCAGAACCAAATTAACTGCCTTCTGAACTTGGTTCCTATAAATCAAGATGTGGGAGACCTCGAATAGTATTTCCGAGCTTCTTGTTGATTCTAGTTGGTTCGTAGAAAGCTCCCAAGGGAATTAGATATGCACGAAGAGAATTAGGGAATTTTTTATGATGATGAAAATTCGAATGAAGAAGATACAATAAAGAATTAACTAAAAGCAATTAGCATAATTAAAACACTAACCAGCATAAACCGTCATGAAAATAACATTAGATTCTTGAGACCCCAAACATGATATATACATGAACCTAATTGAAAATTAATATTTACAATCGAAGCGAAAAAGAAAAAAAAAAAATTATCGAAGAAGCAAGACATCGGCCTCGGTTCGAAGTTCTAAAATCTTAGCTACCACGCATGACGAATGTGAACCGCTTCTAAGATGTGAAGCGTATAGCATCGAGCTAGTAATGTGGGGCCGCCAATATTTGGGTGATACTGAGCCAAATATCAACGGAAGGTATTTTCGATATAATCGATATATCGAGGAAATGAAGAAAAGTTGTACGATAGTGGCGGCACTATTTATAGCTTTGTTGAGAGGGATTCGTATGATCTTTTTGTTTTTCGATCAATGTGCTGGTTGTGTTCGAGGTTTGTTTAAGGCTGAGGCATATCGTAATTTCGAGCTTTCAGGGGTTTGGAGTCGAGCTGATAAAGTCGAGCCTTGTGTCTTGCTTGGTTTCGCGAATGCGATTTGACATAGCCATTGCAGCTCCCTGAACTCCCCAACAATATGGAAGAAACTGCTGGAGAGAGGAGGAAAAAAACACCGATTGAATTTGGTTTTATTTGATTCGTATCGTTATTGTACGGTGGGAGTAGATTATATGTTTTCGTAGTGAAATTTGCATTGCTGAATTTCTGGGTCTTGGGATTTCCTTTGCAGTCGCTGGTTGGTTTGTCCTCCTTTTTACACTATGGGAACAAAAGCTGTTCCACCATTTGCTCTTCGCCTCTTGAGAATCCAGAGGATCAGTGCAAGGACAATGATAACGAGAACCAAAGCACCAAGGGAAACGCCAAGGTTGAAGTTCAAGCTGGAAGTATCGATGTTGACCATTTTGATTGCTGATTCGCGAATTCGAGGAAGTCGCGATAACTCTGATAAGGGAAAGAGATAGGCTCGGTTCCTGGGCTATGAATCGGGTTTAAATTGTTGCGATATTTAAATCGAATGGTATCGAATGGTCGGAATTGATTGAACCTTGATAGTCCGCGAAATCGAAGATATACGAAGTGAAAGCCTGGGAGGGAAATTTTGAACGTAAAATATTTTTTTAAAGGATTGCAGATATCTCCTGTCTCAAACTTAATCGCCACCTCTAAAATCTATGAATGTAGAATGGTAACCTGTCGACAGAATCGAAGGAATTATATAATAGATTATGAATAATACCCTAGGGCCCCTCCAAAAAAGGTAATACCAGAGGAGAGAAAAAAGAATGGACAAAATGCAAAAGACCTCAAAATGCGACCATGAACCTCCTTTAAAGGATCTTTTTTTCTAAAAAGGAGTCCGTAAAGAAAAGGTACATGTACCGATTTATAAAAAGAAGAAAACGGCACAGAAGCTTGGAGAGACAAAACGGCACACCCACACGCTCACAGACACACACAAACACACACGAATAATAACATCTGACAGTCAGCAAACTTTCAAGCTTTTTGCTGCGCCCATATACCACCCCGTGTGCTGCTACTTGTAGCGGAGCATATCAAGCGGGTGGGCATCCCTTAATATAGCTGAGCTGTTTCGGCTAGACGTTCCAACCAGGATGCGCGGGGACGGCTCATCGCTTGGCTTTTTCTCTGCGATCCTTTGGCAAACGTTTTGCGCGCGACCGCAACATTTGAACAATTCTCGGAAAACCGAGGGCAAAAAGAAAAAGAAGGGAAAAGGGCTTGGGAGCTGAGGTAGTATACTGGAACTGTAGAGTGAGGGGGTTCTGGTTGCATATACCACAATATTGGACGCTGCCGACTAAGCTACGGCTGGATCGAAGTGCATTGTATTGTTGCATTTGCTATTTTTGACACCGAATCGATTGCGTGGATTGCATGGTACGTGTGTAACTAGCATTTTCGCGAAAAATGGACAAAAATTTAAATTGAAAGGGGGGATTGATTCGATCTTCAAGCTTTATATTTACAGGACCGCGGGAACACTCGCTTGTCTTAAAACGTCAACCCACTTCTGCATGGCTTTTTGAGACAGTTAAGCCTCTGCATGCGCACACATGATATCATACTGTACCCCTCGCCGCTGTTTATTCTCCTTATTAAGTAACCCAAATTTAAACACGAAAGTCCAAGATCAAGCCCAAGAAGCTTCGTAGTACCCAAGTTGAGTTGGCATATATCGATACCCAACTTCTACCCCCTCGATCTTTGCAGCATGTTGAACCCCCTTTACCACCCCTAACATACCTTCCTTCGCCTCCATAAACCCTTCTAACTCCTGCTTACTAACTTGAAGAACCTCAAATGCTTGTTTCTCATTTATCCTCCCTAAAGAGTTGATATACTCCATAACCCCCGCCAGACTCACATGAACTTCCCAACTACCCCCCTCCACAATCCTTCTATGTAAAGCCGTCAAAATCCCAATAGCAAGAAAGTAACCAGCAGTGTGATCCAACGCCTGACACGGCCACTTCTTAAACTTTTCGCCATTTTCATTTCCAAAATACTCAGCTTCGCTAACGTTAACCCCTGAACATAACTGTACCATACTATCAAACCCTCTTCTATCCTTCCAGGGTCCGGACTCTCCGAATGCATTTAGCGACGCATATACAATTCCATTTGGATTCAGCGACGCCACGTCCTTCGGTGAAAACCCCTTTGCAGCTAGAGCGCCAGGTCGGAAGGATTGGATGAATACATCTGCAGTTGATAGTAACTCCCTAAATTTGCCTGCCTCTTCTCCATCCCTAAGATCAAGGAAAGTAGACCGTTTCCCCCGTGAAGTATCAGTATCAAGACCAGGAAGGGATGGTAAATGTGGTCCATGGATCCAGAGAACGTCGGCACCATGAGCTGCTAGTGTTCGACCACATATGGGACCCGCCAGCACCCGTGATATTTCCGCAACCCGAAGACCAGATAGACAGGACTTTGGATTTTGATCAGTTCGTAGGTTTGGGGGGAGCCCCGCGGGAGCGTCTCCTATTTTTCGAAGGATTATAGGAAACGGCGGGAGGTGGGAGGATTGTTCTTCCATCTTCCATTGTAAAGGCGATCGAAGGGCGTAAATGACCGCTTTATTTCTATGTGCTAGACCCTCCAAATCAAGTGCTCTGTACTTTTTCACCGCAGCCGCTATGGCCGATTTGTCCGTACAGTCCGTAGGTAACCCTAAAATTTCTAATGCAGCAACTGCATGATTTGGAAAATTCGCATGGATACCGATTACCCCGCCATCAGAGGTTTCGTAAGTTCCCGAGACGGCTGACCATATATCTGGCAGTGGTTCCGAGCCAAGGATCTGTATGTGGTTTTCCGACTTGTATTCTATGGCTGCATGGGTGGTGATTACTTTCACCTTGGGTATTTTGAGGCCATCTTCATCCCTGTCGCCGAAGGCAGTCTTTTTAATATTCTGGTTCCAGGAGGTTCTATGGGAGTATATAAGCGAAGCTGCGAGAGCAGATGCAGCTATTGCAGCAGGCGGTACAAGTGAAAGACGGTAACTAGAGGGGAGAGTATGTTCTGGTCCTGTTATTTCAAGGGTCTCGTCGGACAAGGCGGATAGGGGTAGGGAGAGGTTCGACCAGAGGTCGGAGACTATGTCCTTGGGTGTTGTGAGGCGTGAACGATCCATGGAGTGATAGCTTGTTCAACCAAAAAAAAATATTGGTAGGTTTAGAGCGTGCAATGGAGTTAGATAGACATGCCGGAACATCCGGCAGGCATGATGATACTACGAAGCTTTATATACTAGTAACGTAGGAATGGCAAGCTTGATTCTTGATCTCAGTTTTTGGGAGCAAACGTTGGAAAATGTGCGTTGGAGGTTTGCCAAGCCGAGGTTAAAATATGAGGCTGAAGTCATGAGCGGGGCTTGGCCGTGCATACCGATAAAGCTACCTAAAGCTAACTTAAACTATAGAATCTTTAAAGATCTTTGATTGAAAGCCACATACTTCCAAATTTTAAGGTAACATGCAAGCGAACTTGTCTTCGCCTAGAAACTTGGGGAAATGGAGGCCTCAATTAGCTAGAAGGTTATACCTAATTTAACAAGATACTGAACCTGCATTATCTGGAAAACTCTGGCTACTATGCAGCTATGCAAATATGTAGTTCTATCAGCGCATTCCCTGTACGTCTCTGCACTGGAAGATTTAAAGAGTAATATGTATACGTATAACACGTGCCCACTGGCTTACATATAGGCTATGATTTGCTACCTGAGAGTCAAGCCTACTATCAGACAAGGCGCTTTAGCTTCAATATTAATGCTACCTTTTCCATCACGTTGTCGACCTATTGAGACCTATTATTCCGTAGATAAACAAATTAATTGATTATATCAGTCTTCTTATATAAGGGTAAGTCAACCTGTCTACAAATTTGTAGTGTGCAATCGTTCTGATGTTGATTATGATCCAAAAGACTTTATTGTCGTATATATATAAAGACCCCCAGGCCCCTCAATTGCTCAATAGTTCAATCCCAAATTATCATCCTCCAGCATCATCCTTCCTACACTACAAACATGCCAATAAAGCCACTATATCTATATTCTACCAATGCGACCTCACTTCCATGAGCATGCAACCGCAAGGACGTAAGTTACCTTTCGCATTGAATCAAACAATTCCCATATCGTGTCGAGTACGAAATATATATTAATACTAACGATGAGAAAAAAATGAAGTAAATCAATTAGCCAGAGGAAGGGAAGCAGCTCATAGTTTCGCCCAGGAAGCGAAAGCTCATCTCTGGGACCTATACGTTTCCCAAAAAGATATACACCGACGCGACTTCCGAATATCCAACCTATAAATGCCTCCAAATGGGAGTCGGCTCCGTCCCGTCCTCCATTCCCATCGCTATTAATAAGTAGCGAAGTGATCGTATTCAGAAGGGAAGACTCCCTAGTGGAGCCATTCTATAGATCTATGACTATATACAAACTTGGCGTTGCTATGAAACGCGACTGACAACTGGTCGAAGCTGAAGCGCATGGTTCCAGGCTGTTCTAACTGGGCAGCGGCTCAATGGGGTGAGGCAATGCATCTCTTATGATATCACTGCACAAAGGAAAAACCTAGGTCTTTGGTAGACGCGTCCTCGGGTATCTTAGAGAAAAGCGACTTTTATCTGTTACAGAAGTAAACTGATGTGAGTATACCATCACCGCGGCATACACACACATGATATTGCTTGCAATCGACTGGTTCCCCGGATTCAAAATTTCCTATCATGCTCGATGGAACGAATTCTCTCTCCCTCTCTCAAAAATAGTCCTCTGGCCTGCACTCTGATTATTTTCTGTCTACTGCATTCTCTCCACGCTGAGAGGAAACATGGTTCGTAACCCAGGTTATAATTCTTTAAAACCAGAGACCCAAATCCAATTAATCATTTAGGATTGATATCAAAATAGCTACATCGGCATAACCACCAAGTTCGATAGCCCCGACAGAGGGTTATTTTCAATAAAGACATGAGTCCGGTGGCCTAACGACCGAGCCGAGAGCAGACATAGTCGGTTAAGAAGGGTCGCATACACCGCGGCTGGGCGATTCCTATACGGTCGAATAGTGCCATGGCGCCATTGGGGGACAGAAGGTGTTTCGGACTTGACTGCTCCGTTACTTTCTCAAGAAGTGCCTTGGACAGAGTTCAGGACCAACGCTATATTCCTTATTACAGATGGTTACAAGCTTTATAAATCTTACGATCGCATCCAGGTGGGATGAGTTAGTACCTAGAAGCGGTTTTAAAGAATGGCTGGTTGCGTCTATCGACACGGTTTCCAATTCGGGTCTCCTAAGCATCGGTGATGCCCTTGCTATGGCGACATCTGGGAAGTTTTCATACCCCATTTCTAAAGCAGCATTTAAACATTGACGAAAATGGACAAAATTATTTCGATACGTTATGAGTTGGGTGATTTTAGTTTTTTTTTTATAGTACTGTGCGGACCGAGCTACATTCGATTCAGGATCAGGTGGATTGACTGTATCTACTTGTAAATTCATATTTGGCCATGCAACGGAGAGCGAGCGGCAGGCTAGCAAATCAACCTTCTATAGATCTAATATGTTACATAGTGGTACTGCTATAGCTTTAATCTTCTGCTATGGGTTAGAATAACGACTCTGTAGTAGCAGAAGGATCTCTATAAATTCGATTTTTGATGCAAAACCGGAGCTCCAGAGCTGTAGAGTCATAGCTAGAGCCTCACGTTGCAAGTAAGGCCCGAGATAGCCGTGTTTCCGAGCTAACAGCCGCAGGCAACCACGAGGCAAGAAGTAACAAGGACTTAATTATAGCCCCAAAGTCAAACTTGATTCCAAGGTCTCCAAAACCCCCCCCCAAAAAAAAGGCTAGCCTAGGCAGCTCGGGCCCGCATCGTTCTCTTTATGTAGTATCTCTGAATAGTAGTGTACGTACGACGTGCATTTTTCGAAGGATCAAGCACCTGCTATTGATCAAAAACAACTCCATATTGAGAACCTGGCTAGACTAGGATTATGGAGGCCCCCCGCTGAAAAAAAATGTCAGCCTTGTAAGTCGGGGCTTGAGTTCGCCTTTTTAGCCGTTAGTTTTCATAACACTATTTCCCCTCGCCTCTATATTGTGCGTGCAAGGTGGCGCTTGTGGTGGGTATGCAAGTAAGTATGTTATTATATATATACTCGGACCCATCCTATCCCCGCAGTCGCCACTATCGTTATTGTCGGTGCAGATGGCCGAGTTCACTTATCAAAACGAATTAATTCTGGTGTATTTTTATTTTGGGAAATCCTGCAGGTTGGCTGGCTTTATCTGCGCATGCGCATGTGCGACAGCTGGAATGCAAATGTAGTTGTCAATTTCTGGAATATTAATATGCATGCCCTTTTTCTTTAATTTGCTTGATTTTAACCAAGTTCAGTCGACCACCGATACTATCCAACTATCCATCTGTCGATATATCGTCCTGTTCAAACCGGCTACCCTATCGGCATTCATCACGATAACTGTTTCGAACACGCCTGGATTCGAAAGTAGCTGAAGCTAGCCAGCCGGTCTTATCTCAGGAGAGCTGTTTGACACAATCTAATCGGTCAATCACCCATCAGGTTAAACCCGCGTTGCCCCCCAGCGCCAAACCCAATATCGCATGTCGCAACCATCTACGGACGCCGCTGGCCAACTCCCCGAAAGAGCCGCTTTTCCCATTCAGCACCTCCCCCGTTACCATTTGACTAATCAGAATCGAAAATTATCATCGGAAATCGGGTTAGCGCTCTCTCAGAGGGCTGCGGTAAATGCAGATGGCGCAGGCGGTAGCAGTAGCAGGGTATCTAAACCTGCGCCTGCGGTGATAAGATCTGGGGATGGGAATGCGGATAGGAATACGGAATATATCGCGTCGATTGAACGTGGGCCTTTTTCTAATCATGTGTCGGATACGGGGACATCGAATGTCAAAGTCAAGAAGTTCCGGATGGAAAGAAGGGAGCGAAATCCGTACGAGCCGACGACATTGGACAAAATCACCGAATCGTTTAATACCGTTCCTTATATCGCTAAGATCTCGATCTATCGGACGTTAATAATCCTTTGGAATCTACCCGAAAATATCGTCCGCGCCAAAAGACGGATATTCTCTCCTCCACCGAAACCGCAGACGCTACCCGATCCGGCGACGACTATAATAAACACACAGTGGCCCAAACCGCCTGGGATAGGCAGAAGGATTCTTATTTGGCTATTCGAAAAATCGAGGCTGCAATTTTATGGGTTTCTGTTCACGCTCGCATTGAACGGAGCTTTCGCATTCTGGGTTTGGGTCCACGTGAGTGTATATCTGGATCCACACACCTGGCGGTTGAGACGGTTGGTGACGTCCTCGTCAACTGCCTGGACGAGCTTTACATCCCTGGAGATATGGGTCGCGATTATGCTCGGAGTATGGAACATAGCAGGAGCTTACCTGATACTGGCGGGGTTTGTGTTACTCGTTGAGTGGACAAAAATACTATTCAAATGGATATGGGCAGGACTAACGAGGAAGAGGATACCACCGCAGCGGGCTGAGAATACCGCCCCAAAGGAGAAACTGGGACCTTGGATGACAACGCTCTTTTTCCTTTACTTTGTGATATTGCTACTGTGGCCGATCCTTGCGAGTACGATTCCTGCGCCGAGGTCGAGGGTCAATCGATATCCAAAACGGTGCGGAGGCGGAACGTGGGATTTTAGGGTTATTGTAGATGGGAGGGTTGAACCGAAAAATTTGACGAAAGGGAGGGTGACGATTAGGGAGATGAAGGGGGGGAATGCGGGGAGGGAGGTTGTTTACATCACAGATGATCATGTGAATGCGACTTGGATGAGGACGGATGATATGGTTGTTTTGAGGAGGGCTACAACGCCAGCAGAAGGTGAAACACTGTATGTGAATGAAGTGGTTTACAGGTTTCCGTATTTGCAGACGGAATGGGAGAAAGCCGGGTGGAACAGTTTGCCCGATGTTCAGAGGGAAAGGGGAGGAAATTATACAGTTGTCCTTACGAATTCCGAGACTGGGGCGAATGAGACAGTCAATGGGAGGTTCCCGTACCTGGATGATGGCTCTGGGTTACGATTGGACGAGATGGGACTAATACCAGACGTTAAAAGGTCGTGGAGGGCCATTGCGAGTGCAACTGAAAGCTGTCCCTGGGGCCCTGATGCGAAGTTACTTGAGAATACGGATGTCACAGCCAGGGATATAGCCGGAGAAGGGTACCCGGTGCTGTTGACTGATATGACGAGGTTTGGGAAATGTTCCGAGTTGACAGTTTGCGCGAATCGCAGGAGACAAGTCGTGGATGGGCTACCGTGGGCTGTAGGGGAAGCAGGGAAGAATGTTTTAGACGCAATGCTGGTTGTACCGTTAGGGTTGATATTGATGGAGCAGATTCGGTATGGAAGCTGTTGCGGAGATGGGTTCGAACCTTTTAAGGCAGGAGCGTAGTTCTCTCTTTCTTAAGCTTTCCCTCTCCCTTTTTTTTTTTTCACAGCTCTTTCTTTTCGATGATTGGAAGTAATTACCTAGGCGCCTGGGCATATATTATGTCGCGCGATAGTATAATGGGGGTTTGTATTTGTTTTCCTTTGGGAGGATGTATTGCATTGTATATGATCATGATAACGATAGCTGGTTCTGGCGTTTGGTGTTTCTTTTCTTATTTCCCTCTTTCTTTCCTTCTTTCTTTCTTTCCTTACTTTTTTTTTTTTTTTTTTTTTTTAAACATGGTAGCCAGATCTAGAGAGCCAGTGTGTAGTCAGTCAATCGGTCCAATGGCAGATGAGATACGTACGTGATATTCCCAAATGAATTCCTAGCTCGCAGATTCACAGGTACCGAATTACCGACCCGAATGAAGAGCTCCATTCGATCCATCCATGCATTCCAGATACACGCAAAAAGTAACATGGTTTGTCCAAATTGGTTCCAAAGTCGAGACAAAAATGCCGAAGTCCGGACCAGGAAGGAACATCAAAAAAAGTCGCTCAAGGACGCCTCAATTGCCCCAGGGAACCCGAGGAAGCCCATTGCAAGTTAGCGCGTGGGGTGCAGAAATGCCCAGGCTGGTGAAAAGCTTAGCTAACGAAACGACAAACCGGCCAAGACAGCGCGTCATTGACGAGCCTTCTGCCGAGTATGCTAGTTATCTTGTGAGATCTTGAGAGGGCGGCTCGGTGTTTTCTTGTGTACCTTTCCACTGAAGCATAGGAATCGATTTAGAAGGTAGGAAATGGTCTATTTTACTCTGGTGATGAGGGGGAAGGAGATAGTTTTGGGGGACAAGACGCCGGATGGCATGACATATCATACAATCTGTGCATACGCATATGTATCGAGGTCTCGTGGGCACCAAAAAAACCAGAACGGCGGACAGCACTGCACTTGCAGGTATTTCGCGCAAAACCGATGCGTAATGCCAATCACCCAGACCACAGCGGCCGAAGCTAGTTACATAAATCCTGCAGCCGGTTGCGCACGATTTCCCACTGCCACCGGGGGCAAGTCGGTCAGTCAGTACCAGCGTGTGGAGTAACTGCTTCTTAATTAACTAGATGCATGCGCTCCTCTGGACTCGAGCCCGTGAGAGCCCGTCAGAGCCCGTCAGAGCCCGTAAATCAGAGTCAAGCCTGAGACCAAGGATTAGACTCGCAGAGGTACATACCAACGGTCCTAGTAATTAATAGTACTTACTGTTTGGGGGTCCATCAGTCGGCCTGGTCAAAAGACTTAAAATCTTCTAACTTCCGTGCCCGCCATCTGCATTTCTTTCTTCTCCTCCTCCTCTCCTCTTTCTTCCTCTTATTCTCATCCTTCTCTTCCGACTCGACTCAGTTCTTAACTTCTTCCTCTCTCTCCTCCTCACTCTCAACCCAAATTCTAGTCAATTACTCTTTACAACAGTAATTGGCCTTTTCTCTCCTGCTCTCGTGCAACAGTCGATTAACTGTCTCGTTCGATTGAGCCTCCCCAGTTCTTCTCTGCACAATTGCTCTCCATTGCATAGTCAGGAAGTGCTTCTCTAACCTCCCCGAAACCTCCAATCCTCACTGTAAGTCTTTTCTCTCCCTTTCCCCTTCTCTCTCCCTTCGCCGTTTTATTTTTGAGCTCGACTTCTTTGTTTGTTTGAAACCCTCCATTTTGTTACCACCGGCTGGTTCTTCTTCTCGCTCTTTGACATGGATGGTGGGTGTATGTGTATGCGGGCGTGGTGTGTTACTTGGTCATCGTGCATATGACTGGAGAACCTGGAGAACCCTTTCTACCCGGCGCATTCCACTGCTTGTCGTCTGCAGCCCTTACGATTGCTGTTAATTCTTTGCTTTCGCGAATTCAAATTCCTGAACTTCAAACCCCCCGCTTTCGTTTTTATTATTGCTGTCATTATTATTTGCTTTCCCTCCCAAGCAATTCGATATCCCCTTCCAAGCCTTTTGCAAAGCGGACGACAATCAAGTTCCCCTCAATTGCATTGTCCAACCAATTGCATGGCATTGCATCCTCGTCTGCCGTGACGGCTTTACCGAACAAGCCTATCAACCGATTTCCTATCCGGTCCGACTTGGAGAAACAGAACCAGAAACAGAACAGCCGCCGTTCGGAACCGAACGGGACAAGAAAAAAAAAACCCCCCCCCAGGCGCGCAAAAGTGTTGGAAGAATCCCAGTCGCAATCTGATTCAATTTCATAATTCATCGTTTTCGTACCGCGATTTCACAATGCACTGTGTAGTAATGCAAACCACAATTGACTAATACCTTGACTAACACTTTATTCTCTTTTGGCTCCACTAGAAGAAGAACCAAGAGCTCCTTCATCCTTCAAAATGCTCCCACCCGGCCCAATCGTCGTCTTCGCCCTCATCGGCACCATTGCCATCCTTGTCGGTTCGATCTACGTCCACAAGGTCGTTACCAAGAAGCGAGCTGAACGTGCCCACTCTGCCGTATAAACTTCGGCCTTTCTTTCTTCTGGTCAATGTTTAAAGATCATACAGTCGCAAATGGCACCTCTTTTTAAAATTAGTTTTCGGCATGATTACTATTGTTCTCAATGGGTTTGTGAAATGGATAGGATTTTCTTTTCTTTTCTTTTCTTTTTGACTACCATTACAACAGAATAGATAATTGATAGTGGCGGTTATGACTGGGCAAGGAAGACGTGGAAGTAGGGAAGATGTTCGGTTCCGGAAAAAAATACAAATAATCAAAAAAACTTGAAATAAGGAAAAGGAAACCAAATGAATCGTGCTCTGTTGCTTTATCTTTCGTCTCTTCGGGTGCGTTATTCACAGGATATTCTCGACATGACCCTTTATTTCTTCCTTCTTTACCTTCTTTGTTACTGAGCCTGTTCATACCTGCTTTTGTTTGTTACTTCTACTTTCGTTTAATAGGGAGGATCAGATCTATGGAAGATAGTGATGGTGATGGTATGGTCTTCGAACGGTTGGGTACCATCGGTAACTGACTGATTTCGGGTCCGTCCTTGCTTCGTCAATTGTTCATGATTCGATTCGAGGTGGCTATAGGGGAATTATTACAGAACCTCATTAGGAGAGGGTTTTTAATGAACTAATGTCCAAGTCAAAGATTTCTACGAGTATGCTCTTTTAACGTAATATAAACGGCATTCGCTATTAGTTCTTCCGACCCTGGCCGATCGACTGAATTGGTTCCATGGTTGTGATTTTGAGATGTTGCATGTTGGAGGGTGACATGAATGTCGATGTCGCAAGTCGATAGCTATACTATAGGCCAACTACCAATTGGATCGATACCCGCTGTGTGTATGTAATATGTATGTGAGGACATGCAATGTTCAATTCATGTCGCAAACGCACCGATTGAGTGAGCCCAGGGGAACCAAACGGGTATTACGTATACGTACATAGATTCGCGCGGTGGCAACGGCGACGGGCGCAAGGGGGGAAGTCAATTTTTTTTCGTCCGAACATCTGTACGCGTATGCGTGTTAGTTAAGTTAGTCAACATTCTCGAAGGTCTGGTTGATCTGTCCGGTTGGGTTAATTTTTTTTTTATTTTTTTGATTAGTATGGGGGCCTAACTGCCTTGCTACGTCTATACTCATGTAGCTAGGTAGCTAGCTGACGGTTCGTTTAGCTTGGATCTGACATTACATTACATTACATTGCTTTGCCTTACATTAAGGCCTTGCCTTCTGTAAGGTTTTCTTTCTGAGACGTTGATTGGACGTTTGCATGAATGGGTCAGATTTGAGGCTTATGCTGCCTATATAGCTATGGGTGTGGATCCATGGGGATTCCCAAGAATAGGCCTAACTTGGATATATATGAAGTTGGGCTGAAGCAATGCTGTTATGCTGGTTGGATGGAGGTTTCAGATTTACCTCTGTGTCCTTCTTGCATACACATATACATATACCAGATTACACCCTGTGGCATACGAGGGTGCCATTGGGCTGACATGCCTGACCGCTTCCGCGATATAACTACTAGTGTACTGGGTCGATTTCTTTGGGTCGTACTAAGGGTTTATATCATACCTGCCGGTGGTGATGCTACCTAGGTAGGTAGTATGCTATAAAAACTTGGGATTCAATTTAGAATATTGTCCGACGGGTTCTTCACGTGGGTGATATGGCCATACCCTTGCCATGTCACCGCCATGGTATTTTGTATGAGGTATATATACCTGCAACACGCATATCGGGAAGGAGAAGCAGGAAGTACCCTCGACCTTTCTCTTGATATTCTTCCATCCAAATAAACCCAGTCAATCATGCATTATATAGAGACTTTTGAAGAGCGCCGCGATATTGCATTCATTGCCCCACACGAATCAGATAGATGCCATGCTTTCGAGGGGGGAGAAAAAGTGTTCTATGTTTCGAGAGCCTTCCCTTCCCCCCCAAAATAACATGAAACGCCATTGTTAGCTGTTTGTCCGGCGCCAATCTAGTCTGCGAGGGGTATAGTCCAAGCGGGTTTTTGGTCATTGACTCTCAAGGAACAGCTTCGATGGGTTCGACTGAGGTAATACCCTGGGCGCCAGCTCATAGGTTAGAAATCCCTCCCCATTGAGAGAGTGTGTGTGGGTGGTATGCACATGTACATGTACAATGTAATGTGTCTTCGATCATATCATCTCTGCGGGTGTACAGACATGATATAGATAACATACATATACATCTATACATACAGGACGTACATGGTGCAGAGGAGGGGAGGGGGCCAAAAAAGAGGAGCTAGTCCAGAGTCGCAGAGAATAAGCTATTCGTGAAGCTATTCTAGTTTCCTTCCTGCTCTTCTTTCCCTTCTCATCGATTTAATCTGATATTCTGCCTCCCGCATTGAGCCAATTGGATCTCGAGGCGGTTAAGTCGCAGGACAGCGGGGGCTTGACAGGCGAGAGGGAAGTAAGTCGACGCCCGGCTCTGTTCTGCTGTATCTATCGCATTATCTAGAGTTAGTTAGCATCTATCTGTCATTTCCTTCCTTCCCGACTGTCTTTTTTTCTTTTGGGTTTTTGATTTTGGTGCGAGAGGACCCTTCCCTTGGTATTCGGGGTATTTTTCCCAAGCCATCCGGCCACTCAACAGAGACGAGTGAGCGCCCAGAAGCAGCTAGCTCTTAGTCAAAAGATTAATAACTAGGGGCCGTTTCTGCTCTACACAGCACATACGCCCGCTGTTCGACAGCTAGGGAGTAATAGTAGGTTATTGCTTCTTAGTCAGTGTCAATACTAGTTAGTCGGTTAATGGAGCTGCTGCTGGTGGTGATTTTTATCACTCACCTCTCTCCCACAGGCGCTACTCGCCCAACCACCACCTCTCATTCCATCTCCACCTTTCCTCACACACGGTCGTGCTCCTGAACGGGGAGAAAAAACCGTCAAATAGGGAGGAAGAGTCAGAGTAAGCTCTTCGACAGCTGATTCAGCCGAAGACTTGTTTCTTTTCTCTTTTCGTCTTTTCGTATCCCAGCCGGTCCTTCCCTTAAACTTCGATTCACACCGCTCTGTTGAAGTTGTCTTTTGTTTCCTCACAGCGGGAACCCTGATCGACGGTAATATCCAGGGTTCTACTTTTGTTTGCGAATCGACAGCTGTGATTCAATTCTGGAGTTATCGTCTCGACTGCAAACCGACGACGACGACGACTGCGAAAGGCGACGATATCTTTACGGCGGTATCGATAGGTTCTGGCAGAGGTAAGAAACATCCCGGCTTGTCCGTCTATGCAATGTACCATTGACGCCGCGATCCCCACGCTGTCTATCTTTTCTATCGCTCGTTCTCCCTCTCACGGCTTCTAGCTTCTGTTTTACCTGTGTCGCTCCATTCCGCTTAGCTTGTTTAGCTGACTTATACCCGCAAGAATCTAGAATCAACTTGGCAAGAGGATATAGATAAGGAGCTCACGGACGATATCCCGACCGCGTCCCTTAGAAATCCCACCATACCAGTTCCTGGAAGTTCCTGAAACTTAACGGCCTCGCTCATTCGAGTTCTTGATTTCACAGGGATTCGATTGTAGTTTGTCTTAAGTTTTTTTTTTATTTTAATTATTTTCTTCTTCTTCTTCTTTTCTTTTGGAAATCCGATATCCATATTTCTCTGGTTCCCACGGATAGGTCAAATTTCCATACGAATTCGAAGCCGAGAGAGCCGCCCCCGGTCCTGAGCTATCGCGCCAGCTACATAGTTTCGATCAAACCCTTTTACGGCCGTCTGTTTCTCTTTTAACGATATTCATTTACATTCCATTTCCATTTTCACACTTCATTCATTTCTTCGATCCTTCCGTGGTCTTCGATTTTTCTCCAAATAATTACTAAGGCCCACGGTCTTCACCCATTCATCTTAATTCTGGCCTCAAAGGAGAGAGAGAGAGAGAAAAATTTGTGTCCTCGCTCGGAGTCGTTTACACCATCTTCAACTTTTTCGCATCGCTTGCAGGATACCCCCAGATATATATATTTTTTCCGAATTTCTCGCTCCGACCCGTGCGATAGCCAAGCTGTATAAACCGCCATTCCTTTGGATCCTCTGTGGGGGAAATAATTCGTCAGAGCTTAACGACCTATAGACACGGCACGAAAGAAGAAAAATACATTTCCTATCCTTAAAGATCAAGGTGAGTTTCTTTTCTTGTCCAGTTTTTTTTTTTTTTTTTAAAAAAATTCCTTTCCATCACTTTTCGATTCATGCCGTCATGAATCGGCTGTCTACGTGTGCGGGAGGGCGTTGGGAGTCTGGCATCTAGATCCTTCGAGATGCCCATCGCTGACAGATCTCGTAGAGCTGCATATAACAACGTATATTGTGCCTTTTGACATAATCAGGCTCCAATTGCATACATCTCCACCTACCAACATCCAGCCAATCGAAGCCACGAAATTAACGATTAACCATCCTTTTTTTTCAATCGGGATCCTTAACCATTTTATTTTTTTTATATTCTACACCAATATTCTCTCCCTCTTTTTTTTGGATTTCACTGTTCAAAAAACCCCCCCAAGATATAAAAAAACAAAAACCGTACGGAAAAAACTCCTATAAAAAAACATTATATCTCGAAAGACATCGAAATTACGCCCAGCCCACCATTTGTTAGACAATTGATTCTGGGCCTATCGATATCGACAAACAGTGTCAGGAAGGAGCCCCTCCTTACTTTAAGGGCATTTCTTGTCACCTTCTGCACAAGCTTGCAGCAAGCAGTACTCTGCAGGCCATCTTGCGGCATTCCCATCCACTCCACTGAATTTTTTTTTTCTCTTTCGCTGCAAGCTACTGCATCCGGCTTGGGTGACCCAATCAGGTACCGACAACGCACAAAGGCCAATTGCGGGCTGAACCGTTTCCCGCACGACCACTTGCTCAAGGGAAAAACATAGTGGGTATGTAGTACTCTTTTTCTTTTTCGCCTATATTTTTGTTTGGTTGTTTTTTTTTTTTTTATGTGGGCAAGAGATGGGGGAGACTGCCTTTTACACAGAATATCTTTAGCGTCGTCCCCCCCTGTTGTTGGGGATGAGATATAGGATATCTCCAATCAGGCGTGCTGTAGGATGATATCTTGTGATGGAGGTGGGAAGGCCTCATGACATGATTGTCAAGCCTTTCAGATTAGGTAGATGAGTTCCCTTCGACTCTCACTCCACCACACGGCTTTTGAGTTATCGTTCAACATGATAGCTTAATTTGTTTTTGGAGGAGGAACGGAGGCTAGTGGGTTTTAGCTAGTGGATTGTGGGTTGCTCATGGTGTCGTAATCTGCGGCTTGCGGGGGGGGGGGCACATTTCGCATTTTCCGTGTAACAAGCTAAAGGTGGCGTGGGGATCTTTCTTCCGGTTCTTATTCCTCTTCCCAGGGTGTTTTTTATATGTGGACTTTGCCGACCACTTATTATTAGCTACCATTGTATCCTTCTGTTTGGATTCCTTTTTTTTTTTTTTTTTAACTATACCGGCAGCATGACTAAATTCGATTGATCATTTCTTGCAGTTTTTATAGCTTGCCTAGCTATTCGGACCTACCTGGATTCCTTTCCCTTACTTCCCTCCTCTGGTCAAGGTCTACAATATCATTTCTTCGTCGTGGTTAAAACCGGATTTTGTCCACCCCCCATCTTCGAAAATGGCCCAGACGTCGTCATCATCCTCTTACTCGTTCTTCGATTCACCGCTATACCACCCGTCAGTAAAAGACACCATGCATGGAGGCCTAGGACCGCTGGAAGACGAGGAATCTCGAAAATCCCCAGGCATTGAAACCGGAGATAACCTCAATTCACCGCTGGAAGGCTCGTTGGTGGGGCTAGGGAACAGCGTAAACGAAAATTCCGTATCGTCTGAATATGGAGACCGGAATTCCAGAGAGTTCGAATCATACTCAGCGCAGGATTTCCACCAGGAGTTTTCTACGGAACCTATTAGAGAAGAAGCGCCGCGGGGACATTACCAGAAGCCATCCAGGAGTTCCTTTGGATCTGCGGGCCATGGTAGTGAGGAAGTGCAAGAAGTTAGCAAAGAGGATAGACTGCCCATTGCGCCTTCTCCGCCTCCTGCTACTGCTCCCGTTATTGCGGCTGTTGCTCCCTCTCATGTTGCGAATACAGAAATACTGCATAGCCACCCGGATCCGGATCAAAGCTTGACACCGGTTCCTTCACAAAGTGGATTATCTGCTCCGCCGCATGTGCAACATATCCAGCAGAGCCCACAACAGCAGCAACAGCAACAGCAGCAGCAACAAGGTGACGTAGAACCCCAGCCGAAGGAATTCCCACCATCTGAATTCGTCGAGCCTAAATTTATAAGCATCCCGTCACCGATGGTCCAACAGCAAGTTGTCCAGCTACAGCAAAGACGTGAACAGCCGGAACTTGAAGTAGATGCGATCCAATCGCAACAAGTTGCAAAGCAGCTGGAGCATGATATGTCTCCAAGATCACAGACATCGCAGCATAGTCAAGCGCATAGTCAAGCACATAGCCAAGCTCCTACGCACAGCTACAGAGATACTGCACCATCCCCAGCAGGATCTGTTTCTTCGCTACTGCAATCGAGTTCTCCCGAGATATTTATGCATCAGAACAGACAGCCTAGAACTTCTTTTTCGTCGGGGATGCATACCCAAATGATCATTGGACGTGGGGCAGAACCACCAAGAGATCCCAATGCTTTTGCACCTTCTTCATACGAATCTACATATTCGGTGGGGCAGCCGCGGCCGGATTTTCCAAATTTTAGTAGGACGACGAGTCAATCGCATGAAGGTGGTGTCTCGCTTGATAGTCGCGAGGAGCAGCAGCAGCAGCAGCAGCAGCAGCAGCAGCAGCAACAGCAACAGCAACAGCAGCAGCAGCAGCAGCAGCAGAATGGGCCTTGGGGTAGCGCTCGGATTGGTGGAAGCACTGGGATGCGGCATGCAAGTTTTGGTAGCAGCACGAGTCCTGTAAGCGCACGTGGCAGCGAGAGTTTAATGGCCACGCTTGCTAGTGCGAAAGAGCCGGGAAGTGCTGGGGTCATTGCTAGACCGACGCCGCCTAGTACGACTGGGAGTGCTGCAAAGGACGGACAGTCTGGTGGGTATGCTCCACCTAGTGCCATTCCTCCTAAGCATGTGCAGCAGGAGCAGCAGCGGCAGGGGATTGCGACGCACCATCATCATCACCAGCAGGGGGTTATGCATGGTGAGGGGCAACTAAAAGACCATCCATCTTTCGGACCAGGTTTCCAGACCCGTCCCATCCAGCAACAGCAGCAGACCATTCAACATCCTAGCCAGGGCTCAAAACCTACCGCCCATCACTCTTCTGGTTCGAGTATCTTATCACCGTCGTCGCAGTTATCGTCGTATCCGTTTACCCCTCAAGCTATTGGCACACAATCTTCTGCCACATCATCAACAGCTGCAGCGTCTGGGGGTAGTGGCAGGTTTCAAGGCGGCAAACCAGAGGCACCGTCACCGGCTGGAAGCGGGACGTCATATGGGAATTCCCCTCTTCCATTGCTTCATGTGCCTCCACCTGCTCCGTCTGCTCCACCTCCAACCGAGAGGTACCAGATACCGCCTGGTGTCTCCCAAGCTTTTAATGCCGTCAAGGACTCTGCTAGGGAGGAGTATCCTACCCAGAGTCACTTCAGTCCGACAAAGCCTGGGAATGTTATGAGTGCTGGTAGCAGCTCGTTGAACCCGAACAGACTCTCTGGTGGATATCCAAAGACACAGACTCACGGTGCTCCCCCCAAGAACAGTCCGAAATTGACCGGCAGCATCGGTGGCGTCCAACTCGGTTCTGCGAACGGAGGCAAGGGATTTAGTGGCATCGGGGGGCATCTAGGAGGTACTAACGGTGGTAGCTACATTGTCGGTGGGGTCAAAATACCCACTTCGTCGCTCGAATTACCCCGCCCTCCCAGTATATTCGAGGAAGACCCGATCCCGGCGGAATATCGTCCGAACAAGAGAATCCAAAGCGCAGATCAAGAATCAATTGACGGCCGATTAGGACGACTTCCCGAGAAACCTGGTTCCGGAGCGAGCAATTATAGTACCGGCCAACCTTCCCATATCGGACGAGGCATCCTCGGCGACAGTCCCGTGCGGTCCCAGGGGCTTGGGAGCATACCTGCGCAAAGCAGCTCAAGGGAGTATACATCCCCGCCCATGCCATCTTTGGGCAGCGGGTCACTCGCCGGTAGCACTAAAGAGAGCGTAATGCGTGGCCACTGGGGCTCCACCGGGGCAACCTCAATCCCCGCTGTACGCCAACGCAACAGTAGCGGGGAGGTTCCTTCTTCCCATTTAAAAAACCAAGTCTACGACGACCACTCATACCAGCGACAGGATGAACCGCGCGACCATTCTCGACCGCGAGACCAATCTCAGTCGGGATTAAGCTCCTCCGCCAGCGGACTCGGGGAAGCTAGAAATTACGTTGGAGAATACCAGTCCCCGCCTCTACCTTCTCATGCCCAAAGAGAACACCGACTGTCGCAGACCTACGACCCGCAGTCCGGGCCACGGCCTGGTCACTTCCTTCAGCATCTCCACTCGCAGATGCATGCGGCGACGGAGAGGGGTCAGCAGTACTCCTCCCAACAACAGCAGGTGCCACCACCGCCACAACAGAGTCATAACTGGCCGACAAGCAGTAGCGCTGGGTCTGGATCTTCGTTCCATGGTACCAGGCTAGGCGGTGGACATCAGCAACAGACACCACAGCAGTCAATTTCGCAGGCTAGTACGCACCAAAGTCTGTCTCGACATATTTTGACCTCGCCGCCCGCAAACCCGATGTCGCCGGATGTGTATCAACATACTAACCCAAGCGTGGGTCCTACACCGGAGCTTCCCATTCTTTCTCATCCTTCGCTTCGAAGAACAGAGAGTATGGATCAAAAGGACACGGAAGATGATTACTTCGACTCGTTGTCGTCGCTGTACCCGACGTTACCAACCGACCATCTTCGATCGCTTCATAAATTCGCACTCTTCCTTTGTGATGATGCTATGGCTGGAGATTCGGTCGATAAACTTAAGGAGTTCTTGAGATCTAATAATAGGTCTTCTCAGAACTACTCAAGTTATGAGGACAACGAGGACGTTTTGAGTGCACAGGAAAAGTTGAGGAAGATTACGGATGCAAGAATGAAGAAATGGGATGAGTGGGTTGATCAAGAGGAAGTGGAGAGGAAGAAGCAGGCTGGTGCTGGGGTGCAAAAGCTCGTTAATGAGAATCCGAAGGGTAATGGATGTGAGTATATCAACTGTTTAATGGTATTGGTTTGTTAGAAAGATACTAACGAGCGGTTTTAGCGCTTACGGGCACCACTTATAATGATCGCGACGACACTCCTACGGATGAGGAAGCATTGGCTAGGAAGGAAGGTATGTTGTTGGCAATATATTTCCGGTATTTCTTAGCACGAGCTAATCACTATATTCTAATAGGTCTCGCATCTCCGGTCCACTCCAAGAAGTCGGAGGCCATCGGCCACAAGCATCTCGAGGTCGAAGAGGACGAGAAACGACCAATTTCACCGCCAGAGAACCTTCTTTCACCTTCCCCGACGCCGACATATATCCAAGTCGCAAAAGCACCGAAGGTGGATCTCGTGTTGCAGATGCCCCGACCAATTGTCACAGTTCCAACTATGAAATTGGATCCTAGTGCTAGACGGCAAGACGATGAGATTTCCGTTGTAGCAGACAGCGAGATGGGTGATGGCGCGGACTTCGGATCATACAGCCAATATGCAGTTGCAGCGAACGGAAATTATAGGCCTATTGATCCTAAGACTCTTGCGACATTGCTTACAACTTTCAATCGTGGAAATGCCACCCGCAATAGTGGTCTTGTTTCCGGCCCGACATCCCCTTCACAGGATATCCCGCCACTGCTCCATGCGGCCTATGCAGCACTCGAAACAGCAACAAATAGCCCGTCGCTCGAGACATACCTCAACGATGCCCGTCGTAGCCTGGAACAGAAGACTATCAATCTCGCCCGAGATGCTGAATCAGAAGCTGTATCCCGCCGCCAACTCCACCAACAGCAGACAAACATGTACTACAGCACTCGTCGATACACACCCGACGAACTCCAAAATGCCAACATTGAGTTCGAAAAGAGTGAAGCAAAGATCAAACTCGAAATGGAGAAGAAGGCTTACTTCTTGTTCGAAAACGACTACGTTGAAGTCTGCTACAAGGATGTTAAACGCCAACTTGAGATCTTGGGTGGAAAGTGGTATGAGGAAGTTAGGATATGGCTAATCGGTGCCGCCGCCTCTGCAAAGACCACGACAGCCTTGGATTATCATCTCATTCTCGAGTGTATTGATCTCCTCAACAAGTTCTTCGAGACAATGGAGCAACATGAACACGTTCTACAGAACTTGGTGTCAGAGAGGAATGGACGTTACCTTCACGTTTCGATTGCGCCATTATTGCAGTTCGGTGATACAGTTCGCGCACAGGATGCAGAGCGTAGATTCTGGGCTGACGAACAGGAACGACAATTGATCGCTAAGAAGGATGCGCTCAAACGGGCGAAGGAGCACTCTACTACTATCGAACTAGTGGTTACAGACGTAATCCGAGGCTTGAAGCGAAAGTACGAGGAAGTTGTCGATGGTATCAATAACGTGATATTCCAATTCCCACAATCGGTTATTCCGGATTTGTTCAGACGGTTCTTTGAGTTTGACAAGAATAAGAATTTGCCGCCTGCACATCACTCCGAGGCAGACTTCGTGGTCCCTAAACCGATTATTGAATTACTTAGGGATGGAACGCAGAATATGAGCGACCTGCTTGGGTTGATGAAGTTAGCGATGGAGTTCCAGAATAAACCACAGATTAAGATGTGCGAAGCCAAGTGCTCTCTACAAGTGGCAGAGGAGCATGCACAAACAGCGGGTGTTACTTCACCATCACAGACGAGCAATGCCTGCTCGGCTGGACTTGGAAAAGTGTGGCCACCAGAGTTGAAGAGGTTGCGTGAGGAGCAGAATGCAAAGTTGGCGGGAATACAGGAGGATCTGATCGATATCCTTAGACGGTTGAATGCTATGGTATCTGCGTTCGAGAAAGATCCTAGGTTACCCACCTCTGTTGCTTCGGGACAACAGCATTCGAATCAGCATTCAAACCAACATTCAAGCCAACATTCGAGCCAGCATTCGAACCAGCATTCGAGCCAACACTATGCGCCAGCGCCTCCACAACCGCAGCCTCAGGTCCAGCAACAGGTCCAGCAACAATCTTCGCATGGGCACCATCATTCGCAAAGTTGGCAGGGTCCTGCAGAATTGGAGGCTTCTAGCCATCAATCTGGGAATGGGATGTATAATGAGAATAGATGGAGTGCCGGGTCGTTATCTGGCCTTGGAGGGTTGACAGGACATCAAATAGGGCATGGAGGACATGGACTTCATACCTCGCAATCGCACCAGCAACAGCAGCAACAGCAGCAGTCAGGATTGTTGCATCATCAGTCGCAGATGCATACCCAGCACGTTTCCCAGCAACAACAGGGACTTGGTGGGCATCATGGAGGGCTAGGTGGACTTCCTGGTGGGTTACACTCGTTGGTTCAACAACAGGGTGGACATCTAGGAGGTCAGGGTCTGGGAAGTGGGTATTTGCAGCAGCAACAGCCGCGAGGAGGATCACAGCTGGGAGGACATATGGGTGGCCATCAGGGAGGCCAACAAGGAGGTCAATCTGGGAATGTGCCAGCGTTGAGGACTATGCTTGGGAACTTGCGAGCGGTGAGTTATAGATATTGATTTCTGGTGTATTCGAGGTTTAAGGAGTAGTCAGTACTGATGGCTTTTTTTAAATTAGGGAGGACATAACTATGGACTTTCGCAAGGTTCGTCAAGCGGTGGAGGTGGAGGTGGAGGATATGGCGGTTACTCTGGGGGTCAGGTGTGGCATGGAAGTGGGAGTGGACAGTAGAGATGGCTTTTTGTGACTGAGATATGATATGCCTTTTTTTTTTTTTTTGGCAAATGTTTAGGGGTGATTCAAGGCTGTTTAGGGATGTCATTTAGGGGGTGTATGCATGCCGTTTTGCAGAGAATTCCAGATACCAGATCGTTGAATGTTGATAACTTTTTCTCCTTTTTTCTTTGACATTCGGGTATATTTACTTTTTTGGTATTTATTTTTGCGAATTCATTTACTTTTCCTTACTTTATTGAGATATCTATCAACTTTTGTCTCATTGAAAGGGATTTTATATATTTCCATCGTAGATTCATTCGTTTTTAGGGGGGTTGAGGTTGCCCAACTGATCAGAGGGTAGTGAGGCTGTTGATGTATAGACAGGTTTGGAATATCACACACTTGCTCGGCTTGAAATATGGGTTTTAGGGAGTATGAATTTAAGTGTACTTTCTCCTGGGTCTCGAGGCCGAACAACTAGTGCTTGTAACACAATAGGCCTGTTCTATTAAAATTTATGGATACGTGCTTAATTATGTAATCCAAGTATTGATCTAAGCATTGTATACAGGGCCAACTGGCGCTCAGTTTTTTTTACGAAAATAAAGCAAAATAAAATAATAGTTTTAAGAAAAAAAAAGACTGAATGAATGAACACCTACGGTTTTACTGTTGGGCCAGAAAAACTGATTGGATGGGCTGGAACCGGCAACCAAACTTTGCAGCCTATCGGCCTTAGCTCGTCCTCGAAGAGATGATATGATAGTTGCACAACGTCTGACGATATTCGATGGGGCAGTGTGACCGACTTTTCCCTGGCACGGGAATACGGGAGCCCGGCAAATCGTGTGACCCTTTGGTTTTTTTTTTTTTTTTTTTTTTTCCTTCCCCTCTTTTCTGTATTTCTTTTTTGTAAATGCGAGGTAAGCTCGTATATGTTGTTGATGATGCTATCGTTTGTTGATGCAAGTTTGGATCAGCCCCGCAGTTGCATGTAGGTGCTGGCAAAATCCGAGTTTCGAGAAGCGTCGGATGTTAAGGTGTTGGGCCGAGAGCCGATATGCACGCGCGGGAATAATTTTCTACACCAAAGAAAATTATCTTGTGAAAGATTGGAGGGGGGAAGTCTTGGAAGGGTCGGAGGGGTTTTATACTTGCGGGTAGGCCGTTGGGGATCTAATGTCCGGTGGGGCGCTTTTTTATGCATATATGTATTCGAGTATACGCATCTTTTAATTTTGCGTAGAGCTTCAATATTATATAACCATCCATACTAAATCCGATTTGGTTAATCTAGATAATCTATTATACCAGGGCTCGGCCGGCTACCACAGATCTCAACGATCCGAAGCTCCGACTGTCCGTCCTTCGTTGATTCGAACAAGCTTAAAATGAAAGGGGGGGAAGAAAAGCGATATAAGCTTTTCCTCGTCCACATTGGCCCAACGGTCTGGTTGGTGAAGATGCGCTGCAAGGTCGCCACAGCAGGGGGCTTCCTTCGTATGAAATTAGATCACCTAAGCATTGGCATCGATGGAAAACCGTTCTTCTGGGTCATTGTTACTAAAATTCGTCAAAACCTCAGTTTTTCTTAGGGAAGGGATATATCCGAGAAGGTCGGTGGACGGAGGTTGTGCCTGGCCGGAACGTTGAAGTTCCGGCGCATACGACCAAAAGGGGTACTGTCCGCGCCAAAACAGGTAAAACTCTGCAATTGATTTATATAATCATGCTCTTTATGGGTAGGGGCTTGATACACGATAGTGGGTCTTGTTAAATGTTTATGGCACGGCCGCTGGGGATATCATTAATTCGCTGTTGAAATACGATTTATGGGGATGCGCCTACATGGTCGTATGGATTTTGCGGATTTTAGGTTCGTGATGAGGGAGGGTATATAACTCGGGGAGGTTCCCGAGAGGGGCTTCTATTTCTCGATTGTTTTATCCTTTCGACAGTAGAGTACCTTACTTTGGAGTTCGGATTCGAATACATTTTCTTTGTATCGATACTATTTGTGGAGAGAACTGTTGCACAAATTGTGAGTTGTATTTTTGTATCCCTTTGTTCGTACGAGGAGATTTATATCCCTGCCCTTTTGGGGTTTCCCAACACTGACAACCCAAACTGTAGACGTGTAGACGTCGCTCGTTTACTTAGGGATATAAAAATAGTCAGGGAGGCTGCATATTCACCATGGAGCCCCTACCAGAACTCGACCGGGTTGTATCCCACATGTCTACCCGGAGTCAGAAAAACCACAAAGACCAAACAGCTCTGGAAAAATCTTTAGAAGCAGAGAATCGAAAACTGGAGGATGCAGAAACAAGACTCGTCGACGAGGATACACAGAATCTTACACGAAGTCGGAGCCGAGGGAATAGAGAGACCGATCTGGAAAAGAATGAACAGGATATCCCTGGGAGCTCCATGTCAAATGCGGACACTCTTGCTGACAACGATCCGTATGTCGTCAAATGGAATGGCAATGACGACCCTGAAAGTCCAATGAATTGGCCAATGAGTAGGAAGTGGAAGAACATGGGAGTCATCTCGTTCATTACTTTGATTACTCCTCTTGCTTCGTCTATGTTTGCGCCAGCAATCCCAGAGGTTATGATGGATTTCCGTAATCGGAGTACGACGTTAAGTTCCTTCATTGTCTCTGTCTACCTGCTTGGCTTTGCGGTCGGTCCTATTATTATCGCACCATTGTCGGAATTATACGGACGAAGATGGGTATACATCGCCTGCAACTACCTTTTCACGGCCTTCACAATCGCCTGCGGACGAGCGACATCTATCGGCATGCTTATTGCATTCCGTCTCTTGGCTGGAGCTGCTGGTTGTGCGCCCCTCACCCTCGGTGGTGGATCGATCGCAGACATGATTCCATTTGAACAACGTGGAAAGTTTATGGCGATTTACGGTATGGGTCCACTCATGGGCCCTATCATTGGTCCTATCGCTGGCGGTTACCTTGGTGCTGATGCTGGCTGGCGATGGATCTTTTATGTGCTCGCTATCGCCCTCGGAGTCATTTCGATTGTTTCTACTTTTGTCTTGGACGAGACTCATCACCCGACATTGCTAAGGCACAAGGCGAGGCAATTGAACCAAGATAATAATACCGACAAGTATAAGTCTATGTACCACAGCGACCTACCGACGAAGGAAGTTTTCACCCGGGCTATCTGGCGTCCAATCAAGATGTTGTTCTTCTCACCAATTATCTTGTTGCTTTCGCTATACATGTCGGTCGTCTATGGGTACCTTTACCTGTTGTTCACCACGTTCTATATCGTTTTCCAAGGTTTCTATGGATTCTCCACTGGGTCCGTGGGCTTATCGTACCTGGGGATTGGTGTTGGTTCGTTCTTGGGATTGATCATCTTCGGCGTCTTGAATGACAAGGTTTATGTTAGTCTCAGGGAGAAGAACGGTGGCGACAGTAAGTTTTACGAGTTTCTTCTTTAAGGTTCTAGCATTATCCGGAGACTTTGCTAACATCCGATTTGTGTAGAACCGGAATATCGTCTTCCCATGCTTACATACTCGTCCTGGCTTATTCCGGTCGGAATGTTCATGTGGGTCTCACATAAGTCACCATGCATAATGCCTATTTGATATATGGTTCTGACAGCTCTCTTCTTCTTTTTTTATAGGTACGGCTGGACGGCGGAGAAGCATGTCCACTGGATTGCGCCGATTATTGGTACCAGCTTTATCGGTCTCGGGATGTTGGCGGCCTTCATGCCCATCCAGAGTTATCTCGTCGACGCATTTTCGTTCTACGCTGCCAGCGCTATTGGCGCCAATACCATCTTGAGATCTACTCTCGGTGCATTGTTGCCATTGGCAGGTGTTCCTATGTACGATGCTCTCGGAGTCGGACCAGGAAATAGTTTGTTGGGCGGTATTGCGCTTCTAATGATACCAATTCCTTTCTTCTTCCAAAAGTGAGTCTAGTCCCCATGCAACGTTGACAGCCCGGCAAATCTAGCCGATCGATGTTGGGTTTAACTAATCAATCGGGTTTGTTTCTAGATATGGTGAAAGGATCCGCGAGAGATATAAGGTCGACTTTGATTGATTATCACACGCGTCGAAGTATTCTTTTTTTACATTATTATTATTATTATTCGTTCACACGCATAACGGCCGACAAAAGATTTTCTTAAGATAATATTATTTGACTATTAATACCCCTTTCGTCTGTATATATGCACCGCGGATTCGTGGTCTCTTTTCTCCCAGTGCATTGCATTGCATTACTTCGGTTGTCGTTCTTTCTTATCATCCATAGAATATGAATTCGGAGGCTAAAGGATTCTGATGTGGAGTTCTTTGTGCTGCATGTTGCATTTTGGCTCAGGCTTTTTTTGCATTAATGTCTTTCTTATAGCAAGTTACCGACGCCGGTAGAATTATCATTCCCATTGCACCATATATTCCATTCCATTACCAATACTTTCTCCTCTCCAATTGAATGCTGTTGCATGTACATATGTCTTGCCAATTGCTCTCGCTATAGATATGCCCTTTATCGGTAGACGCTCCATTGACACATGCATGCTGAATAAACAATTCGGCTGAAAATATGACATCCTATCGACATCCAACATCCACCTGCGCAGCTGCCACGCTTTACGTGGATCGCACATGGAGACGGGCACGTCCCGCCTGTTGCGACCAAAACATGGCTTTGAAGCGACACGATAATTAAATCAAATATTTTTGGCTGCACTGCGACGGCACCGTGTCACGTAGCGTGCCTTAAATGCATAAGGCCAACCAGTCGAGCTGTGTTCGCCAGTCATGTCATATCCTGTCCACTCCACTTCACTAGTACTTCCAACGTCTCTGCATAATTACACATGCTTGCTTAAGTATACGTACATTGATATACGGAAGACCCACCAATCCGATATCGCGACAAGCCTCTACCGATCCTTAGTTTAGCTGCAATAATGAGGCTCTTGCAGGTCGCTGCGCTGGCGCTGGGGCTCGCTTCTTCCTGTTCATTCGCCCACGAGGCGCCCGACAGGGATTCCCCGGATCGAAAAAGGGACCAGTCCACAGATGACTACTATGCTACTTCATGGACCGAGACTGTTACTCGTGGAGGTTCGGTTGTGGTTATTGTTCACCCGCATGCAAAATCCCACCCGCACGACGAGGACGGTGTTGCCAGGGCGTCCACTGGGACGCCACAGCCCTACTTTGCTTCTACGATTTCTACGGGACCTACGACTTCTGCGGAATCAATTGATACTCCTGCAGGATCAGCCTCATCCTCGCCTGCCCCCACTCCCAAACAGACTGCAGGTTCGCCTCCTACGCCTCCTACGCCTCCCGCAGCAGCTACTCCACATACAATTAGTTCGCCATTAGGGTCGCCTGCAGAGCCTTCCCCAATTGAAACTTTCCCTGCTACTCCATATTTCCCAACCGGTTACCCCAAAGGACCTCTCGACTCCGCGCAGACTCAAATATGTATAGGAGGTACATATGAGCGTTGCGTCGCCAGTTACAATTGCAGGAAGGAGCCATATGATCCGGTAAATGAATGCCACTGCAGGAACAATGTGAAGGAAGGTTGCTGGTATACTTGTGGAGGATACCAGGCACCTCAACCAGAAGATTGCCCGCTAGTTCCCGCTGAAAGTCGACCGCCTGGTTTACCAGGGCCAGGGTCGCCGGCCGGGGCGTTCGCTCCAAGGCGTCCGGGCATCGGAAATCGACTCTATGACTTCTCGCTTCTGAAACGGGATAAATCTATACCTAGTCAAACGAGCAGCCCCGATAACGTTAAATCGCAGAGGCGAAGAGCCTTACGGTCGCAATATAGGGCGATGATAAATCCTATGTAATGCTAATTTCTGGGGGGGGTCTGGTATGTTGAGACGTTAGAAGAGTGGATCTCATATTGAGTTTGCGTATTCCTATTCTGTTGATTGGATGCATCGTTGCGGAAGGTTTAATTCCATGTACATACTTTAATTCTACAAGTGGGGGAACTACTAACTAGTCATGACTAGTAACGAATCTGGGGTCTTACCTCTAGGGCGCTTAGCTCGCCTGCTCTTGCATTATCTTCTTCTTGGAATTAACAAGCTTCCATCGACGAGGAGAAGGGGAGCTATGCCTGTGAGATACCAGACCCTTTCCTATAGAGGGTCAATTACGTTAATGAAAGAAGTAAACGGTGCTACCCGAGAGAGGGCCTTGATCCATGCTTTATATGCAGGCTCTGTGTGGCTTTGTGTGGTAGAAATTGCGTTGTGTGGATTGACGACTGCAGGTCGACATTAGCTTGTCATGCAAGTGCGGCAGGAAGTTTGACCTTGTGAGATATTTTGGCCCCGCATCTAGGCTATCTGCAGCCGGGAAAGGAATGATGGCATTGGGTACAGCAGTCCCGCCAGCTGTCCATGCACCCCCCCATCCTTTTTTTTTTTTTTTTTTTTTTTTTTTTTTTTTTTTTTTTCCCTTTTTCCGCTCGGAGTCTTTTGGATTTACAGTACATAGTCTTGCATAAACTTAAGATTGGATTTTGTATTTGCTGGCAAGAAGGTACCTTTTCTTTCTGTCTCTTCTGCAAATTTGGATTGTGACCCCCGTGACCATCTGCGCAGTTTTAAAGTTGCACTTCTTCTTTTTCGATTCCGTTGGAGCGCAGTGGACTTTATGTCTTATGTATGCATCATGCATCATCACGAGAGGCTAAGGAATGGGGGGCCTTTTAGCTTGTGGGGATCATTTAATTAATTAGGTACTTAGTATCATGATAGAATTGGACTTGCTTTTCTGGATGTTCCGAAAGCCCACTTCTGCTCATCCGGTCGGCAAGATAATATGATGAATAGGCGGACAATGACAGATCTATGGAGTCACCATTGATCAATCACGTTTGAGACCCAGCATTCTCCGATGGTCATTGGACTCTTTTTGTTTCATTCTCTTCACACTCGCCGCCACGAAATCACAAATTGCCCCTCCTCCACAGTTTTTTTGTCGGGGCTTTCTAGTTTTTCTGAGTTTTTAGTTTTTTTCCTCCCCTCTAGTGTGATGAAACCTGCATAAGTACTTTTTGCTTTGGTGGGTGACCACGTCAGAATTTCGGGATTTCGAACCACGAGACCGGGTCCACGGTACACTTAAATACTCGAGCTGCAGACCACTTGGACGACAGCTTTTCTGTTGGGACATTAACAAACCAGAGCAGTTTCTTTTCTCTCCTCAGGATACTAGAACTTGTATCTTATCATCGTTCTTCTTCTTTTCTCGCTATTATTAACTAAGTAGCTGTAGCTAGTTACAAAAAAAAAGTTATCGAATCAAAAGAATCCATATCATTACTTCTTCTTGCCACTTCAGCTAGCATTTACCCGAGCTGTTGTTTCATGTTCTATATACACGCTCCGAAACACTCCATTCACAGAGAACCTATCCGCAGACCACCGTTAGAATTATCACATAGAATGAGGATGTGCTGGGCAGCTTTCGCACTCGACGCCGAAGAGAGCGGCTGGGACGATTTTGTCGCAAGGTAAGGAATTATAATTATTTCCTTTTTTTTTCTTTTCCTTTCAATTCCCTTTGTTGTCATATCGTTATCGTGATCCTGGTATCTACAGCTTGCCATATGGTTTTTGCTCTGTACTAGCAGAAATAAACCCCTGTTAAGCATGTCTGTATATACATACCCCGCCATACCGAAGACAAAAAAAAAAAGAGATTATATATGAGGTCCGCTCTTTTGGTGTAAAAGAATAATATCCTTATGTTTTTTTTCTTCTGCAATGACTCCTTGACCGGGGTCATTATATATTATATCGAACACGCACAGTCGCAAAAGCATATCTAGCTCTCCGTCGCTATCTGTTTCGAATGAACCCATCACTACGACAACCACCACTACTACTTCGGTAGTATCCGCTACACAATCGCCCACGACCCCGACGTCTACATCGATACCCGGAGCTGAGTCTCACTTGTGGACAAGCTCAACGACCACCTTTGAACCGGTTACAGAATGGCAGAAAGATGTCGGCGCTACATTCCCATCCGAGCCCGTTATTGTCGATGACGATGACGATGTGGATATGGTGATGGATATGGACGTTGATATTGATGTTTCGCATCAAGTGTCCATGACTACATCGGCTGATATTATGATGTCTACGTTGACCACGACGACGACGACTACTACTCAGACTGTTGTTACACCGTCTGAGCAGCAGGAGTGGAGGAATACTATTGATGCGCAGGTTGAAGAAGGAAGAAAGCAGTTGGAGATGACCACTATTCAGATTGAAAGAGTAGAGGAGGTTATCAAGCCTGCTAAGCGGTATATTCCTACGAAGATCACCGCCTACTTTCCTAGTTCGCCGGTGTTGAGTATTCCCGTACACCTACGGCCTAGTTCGGCGGATATTATCGTTTCCACTTCAAAGAGTAGGAGGAATAGTCTGAAGCAGCTTGAGGCTGGAGAGATCAATGAAGAGGAAGAAGAGAGGAAGCAGAGAGAGTTGTTGGAGGAGTTGGCGAGGAGTTTGAGTTCGGTAAGTATTAGGACCACAAGGTCGACGAGGACACAGACTAGCACTCAGGTTGTGAAGGGCAAGCCTCCACCAATTGGTCTTGGGATGATGATGGGGTTTAAGAGCATCAAGAGTGAGAGCGCGAGTACCTCGCCGAGATTGAAGGGGAAGGAGGTGGATTTCAGTATGGCCCCAACCAAGATTACCAAGAGGGGAGTGATTACTGGTGCTAGGGGCAGCGCTACTACCGGGAGAGGAAGAGGGGCGGTTATGAAGAGAAGGAACTCAGGAGGAAGCTACCGTGGTGAGACTATCAGTTTGTAATTTTATATCCCTTTTTGTATTCGTTGGAGGTTGCTTGTTGTGATATCATCGTCGATGTTGGTTTCGGTTTTTGGTTGGGGGTTTCGATCTTTTTTGAAAAAAAAATTTACGACATTACGATATGAACTTTATGATTTTCTTTTGTCAGGTTAGGAAGTTTTTTTGAGTTTCAATTGTACTAGTATTATGAAATCGCCGCTTCCATGTTTTCTTTCTATATCCTGTGCATAGCCTGCAGTATCGTATTCAACTCGGTTTTTTTGGTATCCTATGGTCTTTAGTCTCCTAGTGGATATTTGGGCGGCGCCGTTGAGTATCGTGTAATTGCTGGAGTTCGATCACATGTGTAGCAATTTCGACTTTTAGCTCGGACCAATATATTGTCTCGAGTTAGGCCTTGTACAACTGTCTTGCCCTGTGGCCGCGTGGAGGTTACACTAATGTGAGAATGCATTCGGATTCGGATATAGGATCAAGTCGACAGACGAGAACGGCGTAAATTCTACCAGCATATACTTGAGAGCTAGATCTTGTTTCTAGAAGTTGACCATACCTGCCTTCTACGTGCCCATTAGATTCCAGAATCGTTACAGATGGTTCCATAAGTTTAATTTGAAGTTGTATATACAATACACTTGAAGGGTTATCTAGTAGTGTTTTTCTAGGAACCACCAACCTCTGCGGTGACACTATAGTATTGCAGACTTTAAAAAACATAGACCTAGATCGATCCACGAAGCTTAGGACGTTTAAATCCAACCCTCTTTTGCGAAGACTCGGCCTTGTATTCGAGGTATTCTTGGTCTCGGCCCACATGGCAGCCAAGAAGATGCGAAGCGACACGACCCAGACCCCCAGCATGGGCAGTGAGGTCGTTGGATCCACCGAATACTATGATATCGACAAGAACCACACTTGCCAAGTTTCTTTGTCAAAAAGCAGTTCCACCGAGACCAAAAAACATATTTTTCGTGTATCTGAAGCCACGCTGCGCCTTGCCTCGTCCGTTCTGGCTAGGATGGTGGATCCTCGTTCACCTTGGAGAAAGGAAAACGACGAGCACGGCAACCTTACGATTTTGTTACACGATGATGACCCAGAAGCACTGGAGATCTTATTCAAGTTCATGCACTTTCAAAAAGAGCAAGTACCTAAAAGTTTAGGCTTGAAGAAAATCTTCCAGCTAGCGCTTGTCTGCGATAAATATGACTGCGTGGATATTGCAAAGCCTCTGATCAATGAATTTGCAATGGATCTCAAAGAGGCTGAAGCTCAGAAATTTTGGGACGGCTTTTATCAATATTCATTCCGTTACCAACCCGAGGATGAGGAAGATGTTGAAGAAGAAATTGGAAATGGACTTCATGGTAGTGACAAGCCAGCCATCGCGAAAATGCTGCTTTACGTTTCTTTTGTGTTTAACCTTAACGGGGTGTTCCCACTGGCCTACAGAACCTACTTGATGATCTGGCAGCCAAAGGCGAAGTCTGAGGACGCCGATGAAGTTGTCGAAGGACCAACTTGCCTCCCAGACCGATTATATCGTGAGTTGTCCATTTGGCTCCCAGGTTCCTGTTTGATGTATACATACTAATATTGAGCTTCGTATAGATCATTTCATGGCGGAATGGGAAGAAAAACGCACTGGGGTCGTTAAAGCCGTCAACGACCTGATCAAAGGATACACATTCGGTCTTGTCTACAGCAATCCGAGCAGATGCAAAATGTACGGCGGCTGTACGATCTGCGATATCTCAATATACGGCTCCTTCATCCGCCGCCTGCATTACAAAGGAATTTTCCCGGTTAAAGAAAAAAGTGATGCGCTATCTTTGTACGAACTTAGCGAGCGCATCAAAGCTGTTGAGATCGGGCATTACTGGGATGAACATCGGACTATATGTTATCCTCATAACCGCTGTTTGAAGATTTTCGTCAAGGAACTCGTGGAGAATGTTGAGATTGCGATTCAAGGCAAAAAGATTGGATTGGAGGAGTTTAAGGCGTCGTTGGGTACGAAGAGGAAGTTGTTCGTTCTTAAGGAGGACGACGAAGATTGTGAAGTTAAAGAAGAAGATGAAGGAGACTATTGAAAAAGAAAATTCACGAAAGAATAGGTGGAACTAGTCTCATACTTATTAAGGCTGGGATTGAATAAGTGCAGAGTTCTGTCGATTATTGGTGACTCAGGTACCGAAATTTACCGACGCAGCTATTGGGAGCCTATTTGCAATGTATCATAGAAACCATGTTGGTCTGGCTGATCTTTGATAACTTCTCTAGCTGTTTGACTACACATCTTTGATTACCTAAACATTATTCTTTTCAGTTTTAGAAAGACAACCCTTTTTTTTTAAAAAAAAAAAAAAAATGGCAAGGGCAGAAACCAAAGAGAGAGATAAATCATTTAACTCGAGGCTCGTCTGATCAATGCTGAGCACTTGAATTCGCAGAGCTCGAGATTTTGATTTTGTTGCATTTTAAATAGAGTCGTGTTGCAGGTTCAACATCAACTGAGCTGGCAACACAGCCTGACTCATATATCGAGCCTTTCACCAACAGGGATGCGCATAAGCTTTGTTGCATAGCTTGCCTGAATCAGGACGACAGATAAACACCAAAGACTCATTATCGCAGCTGGTTCATTATCGCAGCTGGTTGGTGAGTTATGGCAAACATTTCTTGTAGCAATTGTGGGCCGATCTCTAGTACTTATATCTTTGGCAAGACATCGGAGAAAGGATAGACTATTCCAAATTTCCACCTACCGAAAGTTTTTTCTTATCTTTATCTCGATCACCCTTTCACACCACGAGAGGTTTTCGGTATCATTTGACTTTCAACCGGCATCATTGCCTACAATATCCATTGTTGGTATAGTAGCAGCAGCGGCCGACTTACGGGCTGCAAAATTCTTTCACAATGCCTCCGAAGAAAGGTTCGAAAAAGAAGACTCCTGCGAACCCCGCAAGGGCACCCATGACAACATCGCTGCCATCAAAGGCCAAGCTACAACAAGCAGAGGAAGAGAAAGCAAGATTGGCAGCTGAAGAAGAAGAGAGGAAGGCTGCCGCTGCTGCGGCCGAGGAAGAGGCCGCCAGACAAGCTGCAGCGAAGAGCTCGGAACCGGACAATGGAAAATCGCTGAGCCCGGAGGATTACGCTGCTCAACTTGAAGATAATGAGCTCCAGGAGTTTCTCGAAAAGAATGGCGACAAGGTGTCCCGGGAATCGAGGAGAGTGGTCACCAAATACGAAGGGGAGAGACGGACCTTGAGAGCGACTGGAAATACTGGATGCATTTCTTTTAATGTTTCGGACTGGCTGGACGAGAACGACGTGGAAGAAATTCTTAAAATGCATCGGGAGAGTGACGAGGCCAAGCATACAGTAACGACCTCCGATGAGACAGCATACTCTCTCGAAGTCTGGAAGCTCTACCATACTCTATTAGACCTCGGGTTCAGAGAACCACACATCAAGGAGGTTATCACACTGGGAATTTCGACGCCCGAAGACGCTATTGAACATTTGATACTTTCCTACCCAGAGAATCAGCTTCCAAGCTTCAATAACCAGAACTTGAGGCCTCCTAAGAATGGACAACAATTTTCCCAGGTTGCTACTGGCGACGCGCCCGTCAAAACTGGGGATAAGGATCTTCTAGATACTCTCCCCATTGGCTTGCCCCCAGATACGCCAGCGGAAAGCTTACTGAAAGAACCTGTCGAAGATCCACAGGATGATATTTCTTCAGAGAGCGAATACGAGGAAGACAACCTAGACCCTGCTCTACTAGTATCGCAATATCTCAGATATATGCGAAAGACAAGTAAGATTACTGGGGTTTGGGCGGCAGAATCGTCCAAAAAGTCAAAGAAGAAAGGAAATGCTGGAGTCTGTATCTCTCAGTCCGTGCCCCTAACGAAGGAGCGTTCTCAACAACTCTCAGTCTTAAAATCCAAATTGGAGAAGCTCAAAACAGATCCTTTATTCGACCAACAACAGGCCGCTGAACTATGGGAGAGAGAAGTCGAAGAAGAAAGGCAAAGGTCGATCGCTATTGCTCGTTCAAGGACGCGAAAATCCGCTACTGGCGAAAACAAACAGCGTACTGGGAGTAATTCTAGGAGCCGCACTGGCAGCGTGAACGGAGACTCTGGAGATGAAACAATAATCACTGGTTTCGGGGGGATTAAACTTGGACGCAATAGAAGCAGAGCATCTAGCAGGGCTAGCGCTTCTAGTACAGACGGCGGGGCTTTCGGCACCATTTTTAACGCAGACCCGGAAAATGAAGAGCCCAAAATATCAACCAGCACTACAAGTTTTGTTCGAGATTTTGGGAAAGCCTCGGAACTGAATCCATCCTCAAAGAAGGTTCTCGAGGAAGCGGTAGTGGGCCGCTACACAGGTGCCAAAGTTACGACCAGAGATATCAGCAGCAGTGCAAATTTTCAGACTGAGATTTACGTAACATGGCCGCTCACAGGGAACCTGCCGACCGTATTCCCAGCAGAAGTCAATGAAATTGACGGGGAAGGAGGAAACAGAAAGGACATATATTACTCAGTTAATACACTCAAATCTCACGATGGCAAGTCTATTACTACCCGTTTTAGGATGGTTAATATTTCATGTCCTACAAAATTGCAAGCCGACTATTTCTTATCTGCCGTTGTTCTCTACCAACTATTTCCGGAAGAAAAACTCTACTTGCGTCTAAATAGCATTTGGAGGGGGTACTGGCAAGAGTTAGTAGCAGAGGCGAAGTTGGAAACAGACAAACAGGAGAAACGACTTTTGAAATGGGTACGGAGTGCGACAGAGGATATCATGCAGGTTGCAAGCCCTCCGGATGATAAAGGAAGAACTACCCTCGAAACTGAAGCCGGGGATGGCAAGAAGATATTCTACGAGTCTTTGGAGTTCATGACGACACAACAAATACGGAGCGCATATGAAGCAAAGGTCACAAACCCAATGTATCACTACATGCTTCAAGGAAGAATGGGGCTACCTATTTGGGCGTATAGAGAGCAGCTTCTACAAGCAATTAGTGAAAATCAAGTCACTATAGTTTGTGGTGAGACTGGATGCGGAAAAAGTACCCAGCTACCTGCGTATATACTCGAGAATTGCCTTGCTGCGGGGGAATCATGCCGTATATTTGTGACGGAACCAAGACGTATTTCTGCCATTTCTTTGGCAAAAAGAGTGTGTGAAGAGCTTGGAGAAATGGGAACGGATCTCGGTACCAACCGCTCCCTCGTCGGGTACTCTATTCGACTCGAAGGAAAGTTTACCTCCAAGACCCGTTTGATCTATGCTACGACTGGTATTGTCATGCGTATGCTGGAGCGCGGCAATAACCTTCGAGAAATTACACATTTGATTCTGGATGAAGTCCACGAACGCTCAATTGAAAGTGATTTCCTGCTTCTTGTTTTGAAGAAGCTGCTTGTGGTCCGGCCAGACCTCAAGGTAATCCTGATGTCCGCGACAGTCGATGCCAATAAGTTCTCAGCATATTTGGACAACGCTCCAGTTTTCCAGATCCCAGGACGGACATTCCCAGTCCGAACCTTTTACTTGGAGGATGCAGTGGAGTTGTCTGGGTTTATCCTCTCAGATGATTCAGCTCGCCGTAACCGCCGCCAGGTTGATGAATTCGATATAGACGCGATCGAGGAAACCGGACCAGCCTCAGCGTCGAGTTACGAGGGCTACAGCGTCCAAACACGCAAAACGATGGCCCGGTTCGACGAGTGGACTATCAACTACGAGCTCATTGTACAGCTCTTGGCCAGCATTGCCACAAACCCAGACTATATTCCCTTTAGCAGAGCGATTTTGGTTTTCCTACCCGGTCTCAACGAGATAAGAAAACTTCACAGTGCTTTGTTAGGTGATCCAAATTTCCAAGTCGGGTGGGAGGTCCATGCATTGCATTCAACAATTGCAACTGAAGAGCAAGAACAAGCTTTCCTTCTACCCCCCGAAGGCTGGCGAAAAGTTGTACTTGCAACCAACATTGCAGAGACGGGTATCACTATTCCAGATATTACATGTGTGATTGATACTTGCAAATCCAAGGAAATGAGATTCGATGAGAAAAAACAATTATCAAGACTGATCGAAACCTTCATCTCCAAAGCCAACGCAAAACAAAGACGAGGTCGAGCCGGTAGAGTCCAGGAAGGATTATGCTTTCACCTTGTGACACAGGAAAGGTTTAATAACTACGTACGGAAGCTCCTCTTCAGATAGTACATATTTTTAAGCCGAATGCTAACGCAAAGAATATAGTTCCCAGAGCAACAAGTTCCAGAAATGCTGCGGCTGTCACTCCAAGACCTTATTCTGCGAATCAAGATTTGTAAACTTGGAGGAATTGAAGAAACCTTGTCATCAGCTCTCGACCCTCCTACACCCAAAAATGTCTCTCGAGCCATCGATTCCCTGCTAGAGGTATGTGCGCTTTAACACCATTTTCAAACAGACAGCGACTTACTATTTTATCTTATAGGTCAAAGCATTGACACCAAACGAAGATTTAACGCCACTAGGAAGACATTTAGCTCAACTTCCTCTAGATGTCTATCTAGGCAAGCTTCTACTACTAAGCTCCCTATACGGGTGCATTGATGTCTGCGTAACTATTGCAGCCATTTTGTCCTCCAAATCTCCATGGGTCCAACCATTCGGCAAGCGTGAACAAGCCGAAACCGCCAGGCTTACCTGGAAAATGGGCGACTCCGATCTCCTCACTACATACTCAGCCTATAGCGGCTGGCGTAGAGCTGTCGAAACCAAAGGGGTCAACGAATATGAGTTCTGCAACAAAAACTACCTGAGCTCCCGAAATCTAGCTGCGATTGAGGAAATGAAAACCCAACTCTTCGTAGCTCTCGCAGACAGCGGCATCATGCGACTGGAACCTGAAGAACGTATCCGTCTTAATAGAGCCAGATATCTGCGCCGTGGGAAAACACAATTTTTTACTGTCCCTGATCGATATGACTCCAACAGTAAAAACGAAGATGTGGTTTGCTCTACTATTGCTGCTGGATTTTACCCGAAAATAATTTCAAGAGACGGGAAGGGGTGGAAGAATATCGCGAACAATCAAAGTCTTAACGTCGCAATTACTTCAGTAAACCGGAAGAATAACCGTATCGACTGGCTCTCTTACTACAATATCTTCCAATCGAGCAACAAGTACTACGATGCGTATGAAACAACCCGAGTAAACGATATTGTATTAGCGTTACTATGTGGTGACGCTGAATTTAAGGTACATTATCATTTATGATTTGCCCGTTCACTTTTGAGACTTACTGATGTCATATCTTCGATCGTAGCTTTACGCGGGTGCTATGATCATTGACGGCAACCGTATCCGTTTTGTGTTTGAGAGTTGGAAAGGAATGGTAGCTATTCGTATACTTCGTGACCGAATCCGCTCTCTTACAGCGAAGCGATGGAGGAGTATTGATAGTGAAATATCGCCTGGAGATTTACAATGGTTTGATATTGCGATGCGTATTCTTGGGCGCGGTAAGGTCAAGTCTTCTTAGAAAGGCGTTCTTTCTTGGTTAATAGAGGGGTCCTACATTTTGCCCTTTTCTTTTTCTTTTTCCTTTTCCTTTTCTTCTTTTCCTTTTTTTTAAAAAAAGTATTGTTTTATACATTTCGAGGTTACTAAACTTGGGCTAGAGCACTTGAGTCTTGAAAGGGCTGGGTGTCTGGTGAAAGGCCGATGAATTTGTATCGGGTTCGTCGTCATGCCATGAACTGTCTTAATTATTGTTATGCATACACTAGCGCTCGCTCCTTGATATAATGACTACCACTTTTAATAAAAATACTCCTCGATTCATGCATTCATGAATTTGACTACAACTAATAGCTAGTTATCATACTGTAAGGAAGTGGTTCAACAACGCTAGTTTACATAGACTCGATGATCACACTACTCCGATGACCTAAGCAATTACAGGCTATCCCTCGATATTGAAAACTGGGGGGTTAAAAGCAAATTAGCAGAGTGTGATCCAAAGATGTACCAAAAAGGACATTGGTAATCGATTAGTATAGAAAAAAAGTAAAAAGGCTTATGCATATGGTTCGTTCAAAGCCGCTGCAAAAAGAGGGTATAGAATAGTAAAAGATGAAAAAAAGAAATTCGAACAAAACATTTCCAGTATCTTACATCGCATATACCATCCATCGTCAGGATAAAAACAACCCCCTAAGAAAATTGATGGAAAGAGAAAGAAGTACAAAATCCAACTAGAATAAACCACGGCCGCTTGCCATCCTCACGAAGTCGTAGGGAACGCTTTGTCCAACTAAATTTTGCAACTGTCTGACGGTGGTCCAGGCCGCCACATCTGCGATTCCAAAAGTAGTCCAACCAGTAGCAGCGGCCACGCCGAGAGGGTCGCCACGCTTAGGGCCGTTACTCAAGTCCAAAAAGATCTTTCCTCCCTGTATTGGCTGGCTGTGGCTGTTGATAATGCGAAGCAGTGGGTGGATGACATAGGCGTGCTCTGCTGAAACCGCTGAAACCATGACGAACGGGTGCGGGAGCCTTTCTACCATCTGTTGAGAGTTGCAATACTCGGCGTTCACAGCTGCTTCGTTGGTTTGTGGAATTTTGAAGCCAACGGTGTAGAGAGTTCCGCAGCCGAGCTCTCGAAGAGCATAGATGGCAGCAGCAGCCTCTTCGAAGCTATTGGAAACGACAAGTACCGGTTTCTCGTCAAAGGCTGCTGGTGCGAACTCTCGAGTCAAGGCGAGCTTGATACCCTTGGCGGATGCATTGTCGCCGACAAGAGTTTGTTGATTCCCTTCTCGCTGGACGAAGATTGTATCGATGATGCCTGTTCCGCGAGCTGCGCTCGTATATTCATGGATATAGCTCGGCTTTGACAAAAGAGGAGGGTCGAGAATAGCTCCCCCAAAATAGGGTTGCTGGCTAAATGAGTATATTGAGTGTTCTGATATCCTTTCAAGGCAAGAATAATTGTGCGGTAGGCCAAGCTCCTTGAAGCACTTTTCGAAGAACTGTGTCATTGGAACGGCTCGGGGTGTACCAATGCTATAGATGTGCTTCTTTGGGAGCTGCCCAATTATGTGCAGGGCGCCGTTGATTTCAGCTGCACTCAACTGGCCCGGCGCACCTGCAATAGGAAGAAGAGGGTGTGTAGCAGTGGTTAGGAAGGTATTGAAGAGACGAGAGAGCTGACCAATTTGGCCGGCATTGAGGGTGATGAGGGGATGTTTGTAAGAAGCTTCGACGCTGGAGCGGAAATGCTCGAGGTCGTAGTTATCGGAAAGACTGTTGGCGAAACCGACGAATTTAACAATATCGGCATGCCTTCGAGCTTCATGATAGCGCCTATGGATCTCGCTACCGGTCCACTTGAAACGGCCGCTGTGGTCATGGTAGGAGACGATCATTTTGGTGTTCCCCTTTCGGGTGGCGAGATCGGAGCGAATCTCTTCGTCATTTCGTACTTCAACGTCGATATATTCACAGCCCCACTGTATAGCCTTCTTATAAAAGTGGAATCCAGCATAATCGGAATCCAAGGGGAGACTATTCAATGGTCTTATTAGAACCTTAAAAATAGAGTTCAGATCAATAATAATGCTTACCTTCCTCCCTCACGAGAAGATCTTGAGGTAAAAACAATAGGCAATTCAGTAGCCTGTCTTAGAGCCATCAACTGCTCTCCAACATACTTGATACTCGGTATATCCGAGTACTTCCCGCCACCCACGGGTTCTTTCAAAAGATCCGCACGGAATTCAATGCTATCCGATCCAACAGTTAAGATATCAAGGTTTGCAAGTGCAATTCTGACATCAGAGAATGTAAGGGCGAGGCAGACGCTTCGTGACTTTTTACAGATCTCGGCGTGTTTGCTCGATTGGCCCAAGATGAAAGACAGGAACCTTGTCAAATCACGTCTTGAAATGCGTCGGGAAGGATATAGGTACTCGAAATCCGCATCATCAGACATCTGTAAATTCCCGTCATCTTTTGCGTCAACAGCGTAGGTGTTGATAAGCAAGACCTGGCCTCGGTCTCTCTGTAAGATTTCATTCCGGAGAGGGCCGTTAGCGAGAGAGGCCGGCACACCAACGACAGGGTGGCCTTCAATCTGGCTAAGCTCGCTGGCGTTGGTCACGATAACTTTTGGTTTGCCCAAGACATCTGCGACAACATCCACAATTTCTTCACAACCGGTATTGAACAGGACTAATATGACCCGGTAGCGAATTTGTAGAGCTCCTTCGTGGGAAGCAGATCTTGACGGAGCCGGAGAGTTGACGCGAGAGCGAATGGTCTGGTTCAACATCCTCCTCTCAGACTGCACCACCATTCTCAGGCTCGAATTGACAGCGCCGAAATGATCATATCCGTTAATCCTCTGCACAATCTCGAAAAAGAAACGATCGTGAAATTGGTCGGTAGAGAGATGGAGGTATTCTCCCTTCTCGTCCCGGTCGTAGAGAACGTTGTGGATCCGGAGTTTCTTGATAAAATCTCTAGAAAGGTCATATCGCTGGTGAAGCTCATCGTAGTAGTGTGCGGGGACGCGGAGGAAGTGACTTGTGTGTCCAGTACGTCGGATTCTGTCAACAGTCTCGAATATGTCGTTGGTAGAAAATGCAATATGGTTGACGACGCAACCTGGGGAGCCTCTTGCTAACTTGCTAACATTAAAATTCTTCTCGTCTAGAGCGCGAAGAAGGAAGCGAGCGGACCCAGAACCAGATACCAAAGCTCTCGTAGCTGGTGCACCAAAGGGGTCCTCTGGTTGGAAGATTTCGTGGTTGATGAGCCCAAACGTGGATCTCAAGAACAAGACCATCTGGTCAATGGATAACCGGTCAAGGAATTGGGAGATATGGTCGACACCATCAAAAGTTGGAACGTAACCGGCAAAATGTGTCGCAGCACCGTTGTTACTTGGCTGACATGGCAAAAAGTCTTGCGCCCAGAAGCTGTCGTTTTCCACCAGATAAAAAAGGGTGTCGTCCGGCGTCCGGACGGCTGGTATAGCTGCTTCCCCGGGGCCAAGTTTTAAGGGCTGAACGATAGAAAGCCCCAGAGTCTCAGCTCTATGCAGGGTTCTCATAACATTATCCACACGGAGGGCAATCGCACAGACTGAATCTCCATGTAGCAATGTGAATGAAGAAGCATGGGACTCCGGTTCATAGTTGAGAACGATGGAGACATTGCCGCTACGGTATAGCAGGACATTCTTTGACCTATGCTTTGCAAACTTCTGAAACCCCAAATCTTGTAGATATTCCTCCAACTCAGACAGATGGCTCTCCGTGATGGCAAATTCTATGAATTCGACACCGAAGAGCTTGGGTAGTGGAGGAAGGAGGTGTTCTCCGAAAATATCTCCTTGCATTAATGTCATACTCCTCATACAGTCTGCAGCCACGACTCTTGCGGAAGCTGCACGGAAATCGTCGTTCAAGATCTCGAGAGAAAGTGGGCCCCGATATCCTGTTTGGGCAACGGCTCTAATGAATGGAACTATTGGAAAAGATCCTTGACCGGGGAAAGTACGACAATGTCTAGAGTAGTCAAGAGCGCTAATGTTAAGAACTGGAGCATCTGCCACCTGAATCATAAAGATTTTGTCACCGGGGACAGATGACAGACCAGTATAGTCGCCTCCAGAAGAGAATATGTGAAAAGTATCAAGAATCAAACCTAGATTGGGCTACTCAGATTGTCAGATAGGCGGGTCACTGAAATTGGGACTAATATTTTGCCGGAGAATTAAGATGGGATATTTTTGTCCAATGGTAGCGGCATTGTCGTATCTGCAGAGGGAATTATCTGTGGTGGGTCTCCCGCGCACTAACAGGGTACACCGATAGATGATGAATTGGCAAGACACTTACATGGTTAACCTCTTGGACGACCTCCCAAGATTTCTGCCACGTATTAATATGCTCTGCCCAAGATAAAGCTTCGTATCCGATCCGTTTGTTTTGTAATTGTGCTTGTTCCGCAGCAAGTCTCAAATCATGAACAATTCTGGTACGGTCACCGATCTATCCCCGCTATAGGTTAGCTAACAATAGACAACTTTTGCGTAATACTCTAATAGCAACCGCAGATTGATGATAGATAGAAGATACTTACAGAAGTAGGAGAACAAGAGGAGCAGATGAGAAGAAGCTCCGCCCCGACCTGGTCCATAAAGTTGAATTTTTGCTGAAGTCTAGGGCGGATCCGGAGTTAATAGGCAACATGGCGGAAGAAAATACGGATGGACGTGGTATATATTTACCATCATACCTTCGCATGTTTTTCTCAAATGCCTCGGGAGCAGCTGTTCCCTCAAAATCCCGAAATGTCTGATACATGGAGACCTTTAACCCCAATTCTTTGCATAGAGAACCAATCTCGCTCGGGCGACCTGGATATTGTAATAGATCATCTTCGAATATGTCGACACTGCGAAATCCGGCTTCCGCAATTGCTCTTAACTTGTCGACCAGAGGTCCGGACAAGCAGAAAGTTGCGATACTATTCTCGTGTGGCAGATTCGCACGAATGCTCGCCATACTCGATGTGTTTACCGACTCCATTGCGGGCCTGTCGTCTTTGACGAAATCCTAAGAGGGAGGATGCCGGGGGTTTTCGAGGATTTGATAGCTTCAAAATTTTGGTAGAGATGTATACGTCGGAATAAAGATGGGCTCTTCGACGACCAAGGCGGACTTTGGGCTACGAATTACCGCAATATCAATATACAACAGCCAGGGGAGTTGACCCCAATCCAACAGAACCGATTCTCACGTCTACAACTAGGGACAGTTGCAGGGCATGCCGGCGGAACTTTCGCGATCGATATACAAGAAACGTGGGTGCAGAAGAGAGCCAAGCAGCTCAAGTTGGTGTTCTGGAAAATCGTGCCTTTGATCAAGGAACAAGCCAGCCGGAGTTCCGATATTGAAGTCAACAGGGCCGGACCGAGCGCCTGCACCGTCACCAAGCAATAAAACCCAGACTCTAATATGCGGGGAGACGGATTAGAACGGGCGGGATAGTCGAAAGAAGCGAGGAAACATACCGATTGCTATTATTACGATCAAGCTGTCGACGAGGGAATCACGTTGAAACTCGAAGGTTCCCTCTCACCCGCGACCAAAGTTTTGGGGTCATGGCGAACCCCAGTCCGGCGACCAGCCTGTGCTGTCTGGTTTGACTATCGATAGCCTCTTTGGGTGAGCTGGGCGAGTCTGGGGTAGAATCCGCTGGTTCCGGCGCTGATGCTCTTATTTTCCCACCAATAAGGCCGCCTCAATGATACAAGGAACAGCGCCTTTAGCCGACCCCACAGGTTACCTAACATGCCCTCCGGACAGCCAACCCCGGCAATGAGAACCAAGGTTCCAATGCAATGGCTTCAACAGGTATGTTTTATTCCACTGTCAAGCTTGCATGCAGCTGTGTTCATGGACACACATATGTACGTATGTGCAGATACACTAACCATGCCGCGATCCAGCTTCCCATAGGATAGTAGCATATAGACGTCACAGATTCATCTGATTTCTTCTCCCATGACCACGCCAATACCTGCATGTCTTGGTATGTCAGCGGGGCATTCGGACAAGATCCGCCATTCAATATAAAGCTTCTAGGCTGAAAAGCTTGATGTGTGCAAGAAAATTTTGCGCAGCCTGAGGTATTTTAGTAATTTCGTGGGCCTTTAAGATTGTAAGGATCCCGCAAACTATTTTTGAAGAAAAATGGACGTTTTGCTAACAGCACCTGTCAGATAATTTTCTTTAGCCGTGTATTCCTCAGAACTGGTGTGCGCTTTGATATTTACACGCCAACAGCGAGGCCGGCTTTGTTCCTAGTTAATTAATTGAGTATCTCTAAATTCATAGCCCTAGCCTTTGGAGGTATGCCCGTGTGCAATCAACATAATAAATCGTAGAAATCTTTATAGGTGTCTAGCATGCACTATCGTCATATTTGGCGGCATGCGCGTGTGCAAACTTCCTTCAGAGCGTCAGGTCTCAACTCTGCCATCGTGATTATCGACATATCTGATCTCGCACTAGATGAAAAGAAAATATTTTATATTCACCTCAGAGACAAATAAAAATACCTACGGCTCCCATTGGTGGATGAACCACGGGCCGGGATTCCTCGACCCCCCAGCTCCACCAAAGTGCTCACCATGCACCCCTCCATGCATCGGTTACACTATGGCCAGGTTTATTCTAGCCTTTAACCGTTATTGCGGGCTATGTCCCTGCATGCAGCTGTCCAGAAGAAAGGCCTTGTGCGTGTGGGCTAGCTGGGGTATATTCCGTCGACAAAATAGCGCTCGTTAGAGGTATCTGCTGTTGAGAACCAACCCACAGCCCGATCGTCTTATACTCGTTGAGACATCATATCATCTCCACATCTCTAGGCTGGGGCTCCGCACTCCCCGCCTTTGTGAATTGAGACATGTACATGACTAACAACGGATGTTGAGGGGTCATAACTTGCGAAAGAATAACGCACGCATTGGTCGATGTGACTTGCCCCTCTGTCCGAATATCGGGGCAGCAATTTCAAAATACCACGCAAACGATTGGAAGTTCACAGCAAAGATCGAAACTTTGCACTCTAACATTTGTATTTCCAAGTAGTATGTCTTTAATGGAAACATCCGTTCCGCTATGTCATAGCACATTGGTCGAATTGATCTACCAAAGATTCGCTGCATTCTAGTTCACCGAACCCGGTTAGCAAGAGATCACAGGATTGCAGATTTGAGACTTCCATTTGCAGAAAATATCGACGCTATTCCATAGTCCTGAAATAGGGCCCAGAAACTTTAACCGCGCATAGCTGTGAATTTGGGGCGTAGGTCTCGAAACCAAACCAACCCACCAAAATCAAAGTTTGAATCCGTGCATCGAGTGGAGACCCCGGATTATTGATGTTCTATGCCTTATTTTTCGTGCGATTTCGGGGCCGTAAATTAACCAGCGGTCGGACCAGGCGTATAACTATGAATGCCTTGATATGTGCTCAAGTCCGTCAGTGTAGCTATATCTTGATCTGAGATATACCTATATCTAGAATCACGAAGATGGCATTTTCACAACCTCGGTCCCAGATTGCCGTCTCTTACTCGGGATACCTTCAATCCTGAAATTGTGTCAACTTTAGTATTCACGCGTCGGAAACCGCTGTAATCCGGCTAATCCTGAGATGTACATGTACATGTACATGTCCATGCGCTCTTCTCCAGAAGGATGCACCGGAGGACTGTATACATGTACATATATGTAGCACGTTTATAGCTAAGATGCAATTAGTCAAGTTGCGCACAGCTGCACAGCTCACATCGAGGAGAGGGATGCATGAGCTAGATTCGATGTCAACCCCGGACCGTGCAGCACCATTGATACCCCTGCTCCGTTATAAAGCACCGGCTCCACCTGATGGTCCTGCCCAAAATTTCTTCCAAGGTTCCTTACCCATGAACGGCTTAGGGGATGGCTTTCTGCTCCACACCATCACACCGCGGCCCAGCAAGCAGCGAAAATCGAGAGATCCGGGGAGACGAGCTGCAACCCCATGGTCATTCCTTCCCATGTTAGTGAAGTCAGTCTGGTGGTGGTGCTCTCCAACTTTGCCTTGAAAACCCGTAAAAAGAAAGTTAACTTTAGTGCACTATCATCTCGCGGAGGCCTGAATCGAACGAACGAAGCCAAAGTCCGTTGGAATCTCTCCTCCAAGAAATCTACATCCCCGAAAAAATCTCCTAACGAGTGAAGCCTCTCTCGTTCTCATACAATAACATCAGAAGCGAATTCAGACCCCAACAGTCACTTTAGGCGAAATCGTCATACTTACATACAGAACCAGACATCTTCCCGGCCTCTTCTCGAATTGGACATCGGTTTTAGCACGCCCGGGCTCTTTTCTTTTTCGTTTGCGCGGCGCTTGGCTTGTTCACGTCCACCCGTTTTCTTGGACTGGAAGCCGTAACAAACGTCGGAGCCCTTGCCGCTCGTTCCCCATATAGCCGTGGGAGCAGGAATCTCGAGCTCGACGTGACCCTTTCTGGTCGTTGATTCTAGGATCTGGGCCTCCCAGGCAATATATTCGGCATCAAGGGTTTTAGAAGTCACATTGTTCTTCCCCCTTTGCAGTTGCGCATTTTCTAGCCGGGCTTGTCAATCCGAAATCTTAGTGTCGCCTTCGAATTCATCGCTTTAACAGGTTCCCTAAGCCCTGCGGCAGCTCAACCAGAAAAACATTGGAAGTTTTTCTCTGGGACAGATAAGGGTTGCAGATGATGAAAACCAACATCGACGGAGGCCATTGAAACTATAGTACTAGCTTCAGAACGAAATTCACGATTAATCAAAGCATCGAGGCTGTATTCGAATCTCACGCGTCTTTATAAGCTTATCAACTTCAATCACCAGCCTGCGACACCCCCACCAGTGTTAGACATCGACATCCATCGATCACAATAACGAACCTAAAATCAAACCGACTTTCTTAAGCACCAGTGACCGGAAAAACTACAAAAAAATTATACAAAGGTAGAGGATCGCAAGAAAAGCGTCCTCGAAACCTCAAAATCGCAAGTTGGATCCCGAAACAGGCGCAAAGCTGGAGTCGATACCCGGCAATTACGAGGGCGCCATCGCCGATGGTTCGGTCGCAATGTCCCACCCGGCAAATGGAAATGGAACTGGAAATGGGAATGTCTACGCTATCACGAAGCTCCCGAATCGTAAGTCGGTGAGCGAAGAGAAGGAGGCTATGAACTGCAAATCCTGTCGGAAACGAAAGGTCTGTTGGCTTTTCAAACGCTCCCCAGGGCACTGCAAGCCCTCAGATCTGCCTGCAGCGGCTATGTGGGTTTCCTGTCAAACGGCGCACGTTTTATCTAACACTTGCACTCGGGTCTACAGATAAAATGCAGTCGAACACGGCCAAAATGCAATTCTTGTGAAGTATTTCACTGTGAATGTATCTACGGTAAGCTTTCTCTTTACACCACATCTCAGATTATTAATCTGCCGGTTTGATTTGGGGCTGACATTCTCCTCCGCATTTCGTTCAGATGCTGTTCCCCGCAAACGGTATGCGCGATAATTCTGGCTGGCATTTGCCTCCCTGCCATGCCCACTCGGCTAACAACACAACCAAAAAAAATAGTGGCCCGAAAACCGAGCTTCTTGAAGACCTGCTGCGGCGCATTGGTCATTTGTGAGTTTCAAAGTTTGCAGAAACTCCTTAGGCAAAGTAGAAATTTATATTAATCCTGGATAAACAGAGAAAAACGGCTGGAAGATGGAAAGGGTTCGGTTGAAGACGATAAAACCTCGGATGAATCAGTTCAAGCCGAGGCGAATGGTCATACAGCTTCAGCTGCTCTGGTCACCCCGCCTTCTGCGACAACTTCACATCCTACAAGGGAAGAACCGGGACTAAAGCGTGAGGAGGATAATGTGATCATAGAGCAGGAGATCCCGGAACTGGCGCCTACACCAATCAGGTACATTTATAAAAATTTGCGATTCGCAATTAAATTTCGAGCTGAAAAAGTATGGAGCTGACAAATTTACAGCGTCGATATGGATGCCAATTACGTCCCCCACCTAGTGGATGTGTATTTCACCAGGGTTAACAAAAAACCGCATTCTTACATCCATGAGAAGACTTTCAGGGGTAGGATACACGATGGCAGCGTTCCACAGCATCTCCTTAATGCAATCTGTGCAACTAGTATTCGGTAAGTTGGGAAAATAAAATCTAGATCCCGAAGCGTCTTTGAAGCGGATGCGCTGATGATTTCAAAGTTATACGTTACCTCCTACAGGAAAGACGCTAGCAGAATGCACCGAGCGGTTCGCCAGCTTGGCTAGAAACCAAGTTGATGCAGACGAACCGTCCGTCGACAATCTGTTAACACTAATACTACTCTCAGATGTATACTTTGCTTTGGGGTATGGAAAGAAATCTTTTATGCAGTTAGGATCAGCTATTCGTATGGCTCTCGCTTTAGAGCTGCACCGAGAGCTGCCACCAAACTCACCAGCTACTCCAGTCGAACGGGAAGTGCGACGGAGATGCTTTTGGACCTGCTATCTGATGGACCGCTTCGCAGTCTGCGGCTCAAATCGCCCTCCTTTAATCAGCGACTGTACGATAAAGCTACGCCTCCCGTGTTCCGAGTCACATTTTCGAAGCGGCAAACCAAGCGAAGAATCATTATTCTCAGAAGATGGGTTCGGGCAACAATTTGGGAGTATCCCGCTGTCCCGTAATACCAACGCTATGTTGGTCGAAATCGTTCGGATACTAGGAAAGACGGTTCTATACATTCAACAGGGCGGTGTAAAAGGCGACTCTCATTTCCCGTGGCATTCCTCCTCGAACCTGTCGATGATTAGAAACGAGTTGAAAGTATGGGCGGGTTACTTCGAAAACAAAGCCCAGGAAAAGGCATCATTCCCATCCGGCAGCGAAGCCACAGTTTTCTACTTGAGCAAAGCTGTCTATCATTTGATACATTGCCTGATGTACCGAACTTTCCTTCCAATTGATATCAAAGAAATAAACGGCACGGGAACCCAGCAAGCATGGCAGCAAGAAGCTACAAGCATGTGTCTGCAACATGCGAAAGCTCTAACAGACCTCGCATACCAAGCAGCAAATACACCTTCAATAGAATGGCCCGCATTTATGTCTTACTGTCTGACATCCGCAGCAACAGTACATTTGCATGGCACTCAATACACAGGGCATTCTTTGTCTGAAGGTAGTAGAGAGAGCTTGCTAAGGGTTATCAAATTTCTCATTCGAATGAGGCGGCAGTGGGCAATCATCAATCATCAGGTATGGATAAGGAAACCATTTCCATTCCCATAAGCCGAGAAGCTAGTACTTACTCGATATGTTTAGTGCTCAACAATACGTCGGATATATATGAATCACCTTCGCCTTACCAAAGCGTCGCCAGCAGATATCAAGTACCTTGACGACTTCTTCGATCGATATGATGATGTCACTTTCGATACCGCCTTTATTCCTTTCGAATTCCTTAATGATTTCTCAGTCGAGAAGTAAGCTTTAACCCTTCAACCATATAATTGCTATTTCGTTTTAGGATACTTACATTTCCCTAGCCTCTCGAGCCCCGATGACCTTTTCGCCGACCCTACATTATCGGAAATCTTCCACTCCCCCGTTCCATCTGTGGGCACCCCACAAATCCCAACCGCATCACCTTCAAATACTACAGACGGCGGCTCAGCATCCTCGATAACACATATCGATGAATACGGCAGCCATCGCCATACAAAGCGCCCAAAAATACATCGACACTCGTCAGTCTCCGATGGCTCAACACCGTTGAACAACCAGCATTCTCCTCAAGACCAGTATCGGATGCGGACACGCGAAAGATTACAAAACAGCCACCCCAGCTTCCACTACCCAGGACAACCTCCACCAATGGGCACACAACGAAGCGCTACTTCCATTTCGATTCCCGAGAACAATCCATTCGACTTTACCTCCCCAGTTATGCCCAACACCGCCTATTCTTATGATATGAACAAGTATACGTTTTCACCATCTGGGAGTTACTCCTTCTTCTCTTCAACCCCATACAACAACTTCTTTGATTTCGGGATGGACCCCGCTGTCTTCTCAGGAGACTCCGGTGTTGTACAAGAAAAGGATTCACTCCCTACAGAGCTTGAGCCTGATCCATTGATGACACTACTTTCAGAAATGGCTACCCGCGAAGATGGCAACAGCCTTGATATGTTCATGGGCAATCCGTCAGGGTCTGGAAATTAAAGGCCGCGAGTACAGCCTAGTAACACACCCCAACCACTCGTTCTGTCAAACTTTTCACTCAGCACCCCAAAATATTTCCTTTAATACTTATCTTTTCTTATTATTATTCTTGTTTTCCGGAGGGCACGACGACACTAAAAGCGACAACGGGCGTTTTCCATATCCTTCTATCTCGACGGCATTTCCCAGGGTTTACTCCCCTGAAAAACCCAACCGCTTGCACAGATATCAACAACATATTGAGGCATTTTATACCATCTGGCGTTCTTGGAGCTTTCTTTTTCCGTTCTACAATATACCTTGTTTGGCTGCTTTTAATTTTTCACGAATACCATCGCTTGGCGGGTTCTGGGATGATATCTTTGTCGTTTCTTGTAACCAAATCTGAGCATGTTTTTCTTTGTCAAAGAGTATTTTTTTTGTTCTTGCGAGCAAATACACGATGAGATGTCGATGCACTTGTACGTATAAGAATAGGGGAAAGAACTGAAGCTAGCAGTTAGTTGAAATTTAACAACCGTTTAGGTGAATCCTTCGTATCAGAGACTGATATAATTCGGAATCTAATCTGTGAAATAATGTATTTACAGCAAACGTATATACCTAGGTATAGTAAATGTACAATACATCACAAGCTCTATAAATATAAACCCATCACCAAACCTCTGGGACTCCGCTTACCCATGCGAACATGTGCTTCCTATATAACTACTAGCTAGGGCAGGCCTCCCTGAAGGGCGGTATCAAGATACCCTGCCTCGCATGCTCGCGCAACGGCAATTTTGCACCCTGTAGATACCCAGGCATAGTGGATCAATTGGGCTAGGCCCATCAAAACGTGTTTCATAAAATCATAGTGGGTCGCCAGTCCTTTCTCTATTAACCCTAATCTGGTTTGCACATCATGGTATGCCTATGTTTGAAGATTTGTGGTTTCGATACGACTTAATAGATGCGTGGTGTTTACATTTCGTCAAAATATATAGTGTGTATGAGCTTTCCTTGGGATCAATATTTAAACATTCGTACATACCGAGTGCCTCTTCAGCATTTCTGGTTTCCAAAACTACGGATGTTAATTAGATTTAGAAAGAATCGAATCCTAGTATTCCGTCATACGTAAATGGGCGACGCAATTGTCAACCTTATATATTAAATATTTCATGAAAATGGAACTTTAAATGCAAATGGGATCGTGGTCGACTCTCAAGTTTTTGGATGCAGGACCAGGTATAACCCCCACGTTTACATGTAAAGTCGGGTGCTCCAACCAGGTATACATCTACAAGGATCGTACGCATCTACTAATCTTAGTCAGCCTATAGGAAGGCCGGTTGACCCGTCTACGGCCGTCTATCTTTGCATGAACTGCGCGATTTGTAATCCCAAAATACCGATTCAAGCACGACAACTGGGAAGCAGAAGAGTATTAAGGTTAAATATTTAAAGATCCTTGGCTCCCAATCGATACCGTGTCGATAGATTGTAAATTATCCACATGAGGAGACATATTTTAACCTCCCCCACACTCTTCCGTCGACCCTGCTTTTGGACACCTTTAAATTTACAACACCGCCAACACGCTTGCTTCCTTTCGACTTCACAACGTCGATTGAAGAAGATGTCACCGCATCCGGACTTTAAGACCGTTGAGGCGGCACGGGAGGATTGGGAGAAAATTGAATGGCATTTGAATAAGACGGTGAATCCGGAATGGAGAGTTGGTAGGGGTTGCGGATTTGCTTTTCTCGATGCGGATGCCTCAGAATTGAATTTTTTTGTTGACTTGAATGATATGGAAATAGGAACCGGTGCAACAGATGATACCTGGAAATCCTTGAAAAAGGTCGAGATTGATCCCTATGCTGAAGGTAGGCGAGTCGGGGACAACTACAAACTTCTGATATCAGCGATCACGCCGAGATTTGTAAGTCCTATAAATTAGATCAGTTGATTGCACCGCCTTGTCAAGCTGAAACTTAATTTCCGCGTGTCGAAAAGATTGGCTTTGTTTCGACGATATCAAAAGATGGGAAAACAACGAACTTGGCTCCGTTCTCGTACACGACAATGGTTGCTCACGATCCACCAATGATGTTAGTATATTGCCATACACTCTACCAAAGGAAAAAAATGTGAATTTAACTTAACTGAATACACGTATACAGGGTTATTGGTTTCTCTAGCAGCATGGAAAACAAAAAGGACACACTACAAAACATTCTTGACACCGGAGAACTTGTCATAAACGTTATATCTGAATGGTTTTTGGAGTGCGTGCATCCATCCTTTAATTCTGTACTAGACGGAGAGTGCATACTAAATTCTTCCTAGAGCCGCAAATTATACATCCATAAACGCCCCTCCAGGTGTCTCCGAATTCGTCCTGTCAGGGCTAACCCCTGCTCCCTCCTCAAAAGTTAAGCCCCCACAGGTCGCTGAGTCGGCATTCAGTATTGAAGCAAAGCTTGTCTCGCACCATCCGTGGGTCTCGCCGGCGACAGGTAAAACTACTGGAGTCACAATATTTGCTCAAGGTGTGAACTTCCACGTAAGGGAGGATATGTGGGTTGAGGGCAGCGAAGGCTCGATTGTGGATATTGGGAAGTTGAAGCCGATCAGTCGGCTAGGTGGAATTATGTATGGAAGGACAACCGCTGGGGCGGAATTGACGAGACCGGATTTTGAGAAAGAAGCTGAGAAGGAGGATGTCCAGGCTCTATTATAGAGCTCTAGGAATGAATAAGAACGCTCTTTTGGACAGAAGGGCCATTCGAATAGGGATATAGAGATATTGAGAGCTTGAATAATGGTTATGGCTCGCTTGCTAAAGACATAGGAAAATCTAGAAATACCACCCACTACTCTAGATTGTATTTCAGAAATCACGTGCTTACATAGCTCTAAAGTCTAATCATCGTCTCCGCCTCCTTTCTTTGGCGACTCTTTCCCATTTTCCTTCTTCTCTTCTTCTTTCTTTAATACTTCCTCTACTTTAGCCGCTCTTTTCTTCCTCTCACGGCTCACGAATCCGAAGTCTCCCGAGGATTCCGAGTCTGCTTTCCCATCCCACCGAACGCCATACTCCTCTGCCACCATTTTGATCTCCCGTCTTAACGATCGACCTTCATCGAGTAACTCCTGCCATCTATCCATATCAAAACCGTGTTGGTCGTATAACGCTAGTTGACGCCGTGAAATTGTGGCATGCAGCACAGACCGATATGAAACCTCGCGATTATGGTATAGAAACCAAAGGTACCCTGCCATAATGCCTGAGAGACCGGCGAGATAGGTCACTGGCTCCATGGTATCTATAAAGTCAAATATTAGACTCGGGTCATCTTGGGAGACCGCTCTGTAGGATGTTACATACCCCATCCAAGAGATCTATATATTCCTTGGGGTCAGCTTTGTATAGAATATTAGATCACTAACCCGCCTTTATGACTTACGTATTGAATGTTAGAAAATATACCAGACCCCACCAGCCAATCATGGCTCCGAAGCCACCAAGGGCCATATTTTGTGCGGTCTTGTGGGCCAGTTTATCGCATTTCTAACCAAACCCTCTATTAGACATCCCCATTGTCTCGGCGCTACTGTGAAACACTCCGAATATACCCTCACCTCTTTTATTTCGACTAAGCCTTCGATCTCCTTTGTAATCAATTTATACCGCTTCCTCAGGTACACAGTTCTATCGTTGAAACTCGGGACAGAAACCCAGACCCCACTATGCTAGGATTAGCTGTTTTACTAGACTTCTAATATGCTGTGCTTATGAAAATTCATTTGATGCTTACCTTTTGTCCACAGTACCTTCAATATCGATGACAAATCCACCCTGTATACCCATCTCTTCCTCTTCGTGTCCAGCTGCAGCATCCCTCACAAAATCACCAATCTCGGTGCTCCCCGACCAAAGGACCAAACTTTTCTCCTCTTCATCGATATCCCTCCCTTGCGCGGACCTAGGCGCCTCTTCTCCTCCCGAACTTGCAATTTCATCCTCGGACGGAGCAATCACTTCGGACTTTGGAGGCGGGGTATCTAACGGTCTGTAGAAGTTCACGCTGGGGACTCTGCCTGACTTGAGGGTTGGCAATTGAGACTGAATCAATTGTGCAAGGTGCGAGAGTGGTTGATTCGGGTGGATCAAAAGAGCCAAATGCTTTGGTCTTTGGTCTAGGTGGGTTTCCAGCGTAGATGGTTTGGAGAGGGAGGATGGTGGGTTTTGTTCGTAGTGTTCTGTTTCCTCTGGGCTTAACGAACTATTTCGACTACCGTTCTCATTGATGGCTGGGAGAGGGAGGATAAGCTTGAAGAGGCGGGATGGTGTGCTCGTTAGTTGAGCTGTTAGACCATGAAGGACCTGTTGACGGGCATGTAAATTCCCATGAGAAGAAAACGACTTCCAAAGCTGGCCACGAAAGATCCTAGATTCATGGTGTACGATGCGTCCCAGGTGAAATGTTTCGGGGTTTCGGGCGCAGTATCGAATGTTTAAAACGAAAGGCCTCAGTATTGAATGTTGCATTTTGCAAGGTCCCCTTAGCCAGTTACCGATTATACTCGGTAGAGGGCAGAGGTTGAAGAAATAGAATAAAATACGAAGGCATGGCGTCCTAACAGAGGAAGTAGTAATTGCCAATGCAATGCAATACAATGCGAGGATGCACTGTCTTGAGCTTGGCCCAGCTTAGTGAAGTTGGATTGGGCAAGTTGAAGGTTCTGACGTCACACAAGAACCCCTGTTATATATCCAGCCACAATACGAGGCTGGTGATGTTTCTGGCCACGGCTTGGACCTTAGAATGATAATATAAGCAACTACGCGCATACCGCGCATGTCCATATATTATGTGCATATTTGCGTCATGAAAAATTCGAAATAGAACTGAGATATCGTAGAAATTCGAAATTGAGAAACGTTTCTTGTGCAAAAGCAACGTTCCCTAGCTTCCTGCGAATAGGTGGTTAAAATCGAAACGTTTCTTAACTCTTATAATAATATATCACCAAACTAGTACTAGTTTTTTTTTTTTTGATTAGATTCCATAAAATTCTATGGTTTAATCGATCAGCTTTTGATAAAATTTTAGTAGCAAATATACCAGTATCGACGTGAATCCGAATGTGATTTATAATCGGAAGGAAACTTCTTTTTTCGCCACGGGCCGGAAATGAATTTCTTGTAACCAGTCGTTTCTTGTATTAAAAGCGTTTTTTAATTTCGAATTTCTACAATAAGCTACACATGTAAGCCAAGGCCAGGTCAAAAGGAACGCGGGACCAGAATTTGAGGCTGGAAGGGGCAAGCGGATACTCTATGACTAAATTATAAACTCCATTGACTACCCAGACACCCAGACACCCAGCGCACGATAGCTAGATACTGACCGCACCCATACTTACCACACATCGAGTTATTTTACTTTCGCAGACCCTCCTAACTTATATTCCCCGATAACCATTTGAACCTGAGCCATGGTGGGGCTCAAAGGAGAACAAGTGCAAGCAAGCCGACGGCTTTCATCCATTGAAACCATCCCAGCAGAACTCCTCTCCGAAATAATTGGTTTCCTCAACCAATCCGATATGACTTCACTCCTCCGAGCCTCTAAAACCTTACACCATGGAACTTACCTTCAATTTTGGCATACGTTCGAACCCAGCTACATAAACGGTTACGATCTCCAGAAGCTGGTCCTCATCACTCAAGAACGAGGCGCGAAAACTATGGGGTTCAAATATATCAAAAGGCTAATCCTCACCATGGGTAATATAGAATCCGATGAAATCGAAAGCGGTCTTTTTAGCCAGTTGTTCGATATCTTTTCCGATATGCTTGCGACTGGAGAAATGAAGCTTCGGCATGTGGCGTTTTATTGGGATGACTATAGTAAGTGGTTTATGTTCATTAGTAACCAAACTATGGTGTACTAGTAAAGATTGGATTCTATACTCCTTTTGAGCATCGATACCTAACCAATGGGCAAATATTATAGAGCACGCCACTCCGAGTTCCCGAAACTTTCTTAAAGTCTTGAAAGAATATTCAAAAGCGAACGTATTGTCGATTCATGCAGATGCCGAAACCTCCATCAACCACAACTATTTTCACGCATTTCCAATAGAAGCATTTGCATTAGAACGCTTCACGTACTTAAAGGTCGCCCTCCATGGTAATAATACTATTATTGAAGCCGCCAAATCCATTGAGGAGATAGAATTACTCGTTAGGGCATTACAGCGGACCTCACACCTCAAAGAGCTCTGGTTGGATGGATGTAGAAGGGCCATTGATTCAGAGGTTCCGATATCCCAACTACCTCAATTGGAACAGCTTCAGGCCACGATTATGGATTTAAAATACCTCCAGACTCTCACGATCTCAGGCTGGGTGTTCCACCCCTCGTTTTTTATCGTCCCTCCTGAAAACGTCTGTAAACTAGTTTTACATCAAACAGTTTCGATTTCATGGTGGAGAAAGTTTTCGCAGTGCCCTCTAACAGGTGTGACGCATTTGAGGCAGCATACTTCACGGGCTGGAATACGGTTCAGTGGACGGGCACGAAGTTGGTGTGGGGACGATGAGGAGGAGGTTAGCCAAGCAAATAACAAAAACTACAGATTCATTCTTAAGGATTTAGCAATGCAGAACCTGAGAGTTTTCGAGTCATCGCTGTTATATTCCAAGCATCCCGAAAATTTTTTGGAGTTAATAGTTCAGCGGAATAAGTTGCTTCGGAAGAAATATGTAGAAAGGTGTTTATTACAGCAGGAACGTTTATCCAAAGCTCGGTTGCAATCATCGTCGTTTGCGGATTCGGAGTAGGTCCTTCGTGTCCACTCGGTTGCAATTGTATATAAATACATACCTGGAGATTAAAAAGTTGTCTCGTCCCCAGACGTAGACCCCTCGACGGCGTTGGAAGAAGGTTGGTCTGGAAATTTACAGCAGATTTTAGGGATATTAAATCCAGAATCCATTCAACAGGACCTTTTGTCGAGACTACTGGATAATTTCTTTTGCAGTAATGCGTCTAGTTAAGTGACTAGATAAAATATAAACCAGTCCAGGAGCAAAACCGATCGCTCCTAAAATCGAAAAATGTATACGTTGCTACCGAAGCGTCGTATACTGCGAGATCACATCATAATATACATAAAACAGCACTTAAAAATCTAGCTAAACTCTCCTACAAGAATAAGTTTATTCTATCGATTTTTGATTGGCAAAATATAAAGAAATTTGCCTAGGGATAAAACCGGGGGGTTTTCTAGTTAGCCTGGACCTTGAGACTAGGTTCGCTAGGATCAGAGTTCGAGATTCCAGATTTACCACGGCTACTCTCCGAGGCGATAGGCTTATTAGGCTTCGATTCTGAGGTTACAGGTTTTTGGGCCTTCGGCTTCGATTTTCTAAATTGTTTCGGCCGGTATATGTATATATACGGGTTTGATTTTTCGGGTTTTGCTGGATTGCGCTTCGCAGCCACAAATATTTTAGGCTCTGATTTCGAAGTCACAGGTCTTTTGTAGCTGAAACTTGATTTTCCAAGCACACGGGGCTTGGATTTCGGCGCTGCAGATATCTTTGGCTCCGGACTTGCATACCTATTTGTTTCCCAATCTACGGGCTCTCCTGCAAGCCAATAACGCCCCGTGGCACCCTCTAGGCTCCCCAAGGCCAAAAAGGTTGGCGTGATGGCTCCGTTATAGACATGGTTAGGAAACTTCCGCGAATCGCCACCAGTAACGTTTATCAAGAGCCCTGGGTTTTCCTTTGCCAGAAGAAAGGTATACGCCGCTAGCGCCAAACGTGGGATAACATGCGGGTGACCTTTGAGGGCTCTAAGGTCCGGGCGCTTCGCCCACCCTTGCTCGACAAGGCTCCCACCAGCCGCGTCATGTAGATATTTCCGCATCAGGCCATCCAAACGCTGTTCTGTGAGATTATTCAATTTGAACCTGTTCGCAAGTCCTCTTTTCCAGAACCAATAATCCGGTCCCCCGGCTCCGACTGAAACATTGACTATTCTGCTATCTCCATCGCGCTTGATGATCGGAAGCAGGAGCTTTGTCAAATTCTTTAGGCCAAAATATTTGATATCCACCGCTTTTTGAGGGTCTTCGATCAACTCTGCTGCAGGGTTAACAAGTATTGACAGAGGCTGGGGCCCATGGCTCTCTCCATAGGTGCTTTGAAGGTGATCCCGAAAGGCTTCAATGGAATTTGAATTTTGCAGGTCAAGTTCCGCATATTTTATTTCGGAGCCACTTGTTTCTAATGCCTTTGTTGTTTCTTGGTCGTCAATGAGATTAATGGGGTGGCATTCGCTGGCGTGACTTGGTGTGGTCATGTAGATTGTAAGTGGCTGTCTGGTGTTATGCAACATCGAGCGAACAATTGCATTCCCAAGGCCTAAAAAAACATTTTTTTATAGGTTAGAATACTGTGCTAGTAATGATATTTTAGGACTCATTGGAACCTACCTCTGAAGGCCTCCGTCACGACCGCAATCTTCGTAGGTCCGGTCATTTTTATTCAATTGCCACGTTTGGCCGTGCACCAAAACGTTCGGATTCAAACTTGGCTTAGAGGTCGACTGTCAAGGTCACGAATGAGGACTTAGAACTTCGTGCATCCTCTACGTTGGCGTTTAAGGGTACACCCTGGTTCAGGATTAGACGCCAGGGATCGGTGTTAAGCGCTTGGTTTCGTGGAGGTTGATTATAGTAATGACGAAATACTGAAATTGTCGCAATGAAATACGGATCAATACTCTTAGCTTAGCCTTTGCAAAATTTTGCAGGTCGGGTCACAGCGATATCTTGTGATGTACTGTGCAACAAGAGCGCGGTTTGCAACTGGCTGACTCAGAACAAACAGTTAGACAACAAGGCAATAGCCCGATACGTAAATTCCCTGGTCGATTAGTAATAGCAAAAGGAGGCTTCAGTTACAAGTGAAAGAACAAGACGGCGTCTGAGGATGGTCTCAAGACTACCGAGACGTCGAAACTCACGAGCAAACCCAAAATACAACACGCAACACCCTATCAACATACGTATATACAGTCGAGCTGTCTAGCACAACCAAGTGTACAACCTCATAAATTAAATATCGGTGGCAACCGAATGGGTTTTCTCTAGAAACTTCACCGGGGTATGTTTGATACAAAGTTGAAATGTATGTACGCCCTTAGAGTTAAAAGCTGCTAGCCAGACCATCCATCGGGTAATAGGTACACCGTAAAGATTTTGATTGATATTCGGAAAAATGTATGATATCCGCTCCTATCACAAACCCATTATTTTATCATATAACAGCCGAGTGTTTCCATTGATCTCCTGGTTATCTCCCCAACAGCGTATATTGTAGAATTCTGTAGCAGAGGTGTGACCGACACCGTCCCACCTGCCGATGTCTGAGTCTACACATGCAATTCGATAAATTAATATATAAATATTCTTAATAGATAGCTTGTGAGTCTCTGCTTCCTTGCTACTAAGAGTCCTTTCCGTCAGAGATTTACATTTTCATTTGAAAAATCCGCAAATTTGGCCAGAATATAGTACTAGCTTGGCGGGACTGCTCAATCGTTGTATCAGATGATAAAAACTGCTACTTATGCTGTTTCCGATGGCCATATTCTAGTACCGATTTATCACACATCAGTACCTCATCCACCAGACGGACAGCTAACACGTTTACTACCAGGATACATGTATAGGTTTTCGTATATTCTAGCGTCGCATGTTGCTTCTGCTACTGCACTACAAAACGCACGGGGTCTATATTATTCGCCCTCGGATATATCGATATTAGAATTTATATATTCATTTTGAGAAGAACAACCAGTACCCCTAGTAAATAAAAACATACAGTGAGATACTTGTTCAAACATCACAAGAACCTTGCTACTAGAAGACTTCTTCGAGGCTTCGCATTATAAACCATAATCAATTGTATTGAATTCCCTCACTTCATTATGGAATAGAATCAATCACAGCTAAAGTAAACACCTAAGCTCATATCACCCAGCAAGAAAACGCAGGCTTCAAATTTTCGCGCGGTAATAACAATACCAAACTTCCACCTCATAGTTGTGTTGAACTGTGGTATCTTTGTCATACAGTTACACTAGACTAACCTGGGACTAGCACTATCAATATGTGGCGGTGAGCTGCGGCTGATGCAGACCCTGAGGAACAGCTCAGCTTAACCGACGACGTCATGGACGTCAGAACAACGAAATCACAGTGTCATCCGGGCAGCTGTGGCGGGTTGTGGCTCCAGGATCCAGTTTTTTGGAATCGATTTCCTGAAATCGCTGCTGGAAACCCGTCTTTCCCCTCAAAACGGGTTTAGTGGGGCACACAGCTATATTAGCACAGTCTCGGCCTGTCAACGACGCTGCGAGTATAGTTACCACTATGTGCATATTTGAATTCCAACGGCAGCTTAATATTAATAAACTCCGATAATACTCGAGCCGATATTACTATTTTCAAGGACACAAGGAGCTAGAAATAAACCCACCTTTTTTTAACCTAGTAAACCGGCGCGCCTGCCACGGGGTCAAAATCCCAAGAAACCCAAGAGCTAGTATTCGCAGATATTAATATCTGCTCTCGATTCAACATCCAGCTGACACTCCAACACACCCAAACCTACCCACTTCCCCAACCAAAGCCAAAATATGCTCGAATACTTCACCTACCGGAAATTTAAGAAGCACCGTGAAGCCGCTGAGGCCGGCGCAAAGGAAGTCCTCGATCAAAAGGATGAGAACTACTTCGAGGGCGTCGTGAACAGCCCAGAGGCCCAGGAAGTCCCGCTTAACGACTCGGTTAGGACCCCAGCAACTGGTTCGCCTTCAGGGACCCCAGCTGATGGAACGACCCCAGTCGCGTCCGAAGCTGGTGCTGTACCTAAAAAGGCGACATGGAGGGATACCGTTACTGGTTATGCTTCAGGGACGTACGAGAAGGCCAAACATTCGAAGGTGGCGGAACACCTACCAGCCTTCCTTAAGAGGGAGCCTAAGGCGGAGGGCGCAGGGAAAGACAAGGAACCTGTATCTCCGAAGAAGAAGGATAAGAAAGCTTCGAAGGATAAAAAAGGAAAGGGCAAGATGAGCAAAGAGGAGGAAGAATACTATGCAAATATGACGCCAGAAGAGAAAGAACTGCATGATGCTCTTGATGCTCTTAGTCTTGCTGCACAGGATGGCAGAGCATTCTCTCTTTCGACCGAAACCCGCGGTATCCTTAAAGAATTCACACAGATTCTGAAGGATATGATCAACGGCGTTCCGACAGCTTATGATGACTTAACAAAGTTGTTCGAGTCAAAGTCGAAACAGATCGAGACAATGTTCGACGAGATGCCTGGGTTTATCAAGTCGCTGGCGAAGAAGTTACCTGGTGCCTTAGGCCTTGGTGAGAAGGTCGCAGAGGCAGAGGCGAAGAATCTTGGGCCCGGCTTAGCTGCACAGGCTGCAACTTTCAGTATTCCTACCTTGAAACAGTTAGTTACAAAGCCAGGTAAGTCATTCTTAGTAACGAATAATCGCTCAATCTATAGTTCATTAGCTAATTTTTCCTATGAAGGTGTGGTCGCCGACACCCTCAAGACTGTGGTAAACGCTATCAAGCTCCGCTTTCCGGGTATTGCGTTAGGCACCAATGTTGTCATTTCTATGGCACTATTCGGTATGCTACCTTGGTTATCTATGCAGTGATCTAGTCAGAGGGTAAAGCTAACTTCTAAATAATAGTCCTACTATTCGTCTTCTGGTATTGTTGGAGTAAGTCCATGTATTCATTCATACCCTCTCCCTTAAATCACGATCCTAACATAAATAAAATAGAACGTGGGAAGGAAACTAGACTCGAAAAGGAGCGTCTCGAAAGGGAAGCCGAAGACGCCAGGATTACACAATCAGTGCTGGAAGAGGCCCCAGCCGTCCCGGTGACTGATCCTAGTACTAGTACTACTACAACAACCAATACCGCCATTGATGAGGTCATGGAAGATCAAGGAGGTAGAGCCTCTCCTCCTCCAGGTCCTTCTTTTACTGTGCCTCTGCCACCCAAGAATTAAGGCCAGTCGATTGGCGGTAGTCTTTTGATGGTCCACCGCGAATCTAGTTTAGTAGCGGAACAGCAATTCGGGTATACAAATGGGGCGGACTAAGTTTTGGATGTAATGTCTTTTTTTTTTAAACGACTTTCTTTTCTTTCCTTCGCTCTCTTTTTGGAAGCTTTGTTATTCTCGGTCTAAAGTTATTCATTTGGCATGCGTTTCGTAATAACAGTACAATTTTCATGGTAATAACCTGCGTACCGCTAACTAGTATATACTTAATGTCTAAAGTTTGATACAACCCGTTTCCCCTGATATTGCAGTTTTTATCTTGTCGCTGATAAATCGAAGAATCACAGCTACCGGCGCTCCTTGTCTAGACCTTACCTTCCCCCATCTCGGCTACTCTGTGTTATTGTCTTTGCAGCATCCTCCTCCTCTTCATGTGCAAATCCCTTCCCTTCAGTAACATAAGTACTCACGAATACACCAAACATAGCCACACCCGCCATAGCCCACCATACTGCTCCCACACACCCAACTTCCAAAGCCCAAGCATACCCCCATCCAGCGGACAAGGGCCCTATTGCTCTTGACAAACTGCTCAAACTCGCCCCCAGCCCATTCACTGTTCCCAAAGCCCGTCTATCATGTACAGAGTTCATCAGCAGGATAACATTCCCAGGGTTCGAAAACGTTCTAGCTGTAACCTGGATAAACAATGTGAGTACAATACCGGCCCAGACTACCGACCCGGATGCTGGGTTTTGAAGGTCGTGGTCTTCGGACGGTAGGATGGATAGGAATGGGGTAAGCGTGTACGCTATTGGAAAAAGCAGTAGACTCATTCTATAACTCAGTAATGTGCCAAATCGCATTTGAAGAGGCGGGTAGATGAAGAGTTGCATGATGATACCGATGGATCCTAGTATTGACATGCCGAAACCGACTTGTGAGGCTGGGAGGCCGAGGCCCCCGTTCCATGAGATCGGTGTTGAAGGGTGGGAGTTGTCCCGGCGAGGAGTAGACAGGAAGATTGGGTAGAGCTGTAAGAAGGTGGAATTGTGGAGTGGGAGGGCGATGAAGCATATGAGACAAAATACCACGCTAGGGGTTAAAGCTTCTTTCAAGGGTACGGCTTTTTTTCTCATGTGGTGGGGAGGTGCTTGTACAATATCATCAGCAATATCTTGTGATAATGATGCATATTGCTGGGAGCGTTTAAAGAAACGGTTGAAAGGACTGGTAATCCATAGCCAAAAATTGTGGAGTCTTTTGAGGACCTTCCCGATGACATCTCCAGACGGATTTGTTTCTTCTAACCCAAACATGGCTAGTAAGAATGAGAAACTAAGGAAGCCTGCGCTGACGAGATTCGGTACTGAAGAAGCTACATCAGAGCCTTGCCACGAAAATTAACAGATAGTTCAGATATCGAGAACTTACGAGCGTACGGATACTCTTTCATCCAGCCGACTCCATCTTTACCTCCCAGCCAGCTTCCTGGCCCAAAAGTTCTAGGGAAATTCTCGATGGGGTTGGCAAGTAGCCCACCTACGAAAACCGAGAGGCATCAGCATACAAGCAAAAAAGAAAATGCTCCGTTGAAGTTTTTGAAAGATATCGACTTACCTAACATCGGGCCAATGATAATACCAATGTTCATGCACATACTATAGGACCCCTGTCAATGCACGGTCTCAGACTGGAGCACAGCCCCAATATTGTAAAGCAAGAAGCTTGAGGGGTCTACTTACGGCAGAATCAAAAAAGCTCTCGACTGATATCTACAAAAAGTCACACGATATGTTAGCCAGCTAGCCCCATAACTTAGCCAAGCGGCGGCCTGGGACATCTGCTCACGGAATGCATGCATACTTCTTCTCCCTAATCAGCTCCGCAACAATGGTTCTCTGGACCCCGGTCGTGGCATTAGAGCCCCCAGATAACATTCTCATCCCAACAGCCCAGTAAAAGCTTTTCGAAAACGCCAACCCCAAGCTCGCTATTGTGGTTCCCAACAATCCCATGACGATAATGGGCTTCCTCCCGTATATGTCACTTAATCTACCCCAGATCATCCCAGTTACAAACTGAGTAGCCGAAAAGGCCGCAACCATGATCCCCGCCCGTCGAGATATCTCTTCGGGAGTATCTGCGCCGGGGAGAGATTTTATGAAGTAATACACATATGAAAGAAGTGAAGTCGCAGTGATTGGTTCGGAAAGACGGCAGAGGGCGAGGATTATCAATTGCTTTTTGCGTGGAAGAGACATCCACCCGATTTTTTCTTCTTCAGCATCATCTTGGTCCTTCGATCCACTTTCGCTGGCGCTAGAAGCGCTGCTCCTAGCGGCATCGGGCTCGACGATGGAAGTGCTTGAACTTGATGCTGAAGTGGAGAGATATCGTCGGGATGTGTTGTCGGTGTTGGCCAAGAGGTGTGTCGTTCCGTCACCTTTCGAATTCCCTGTCATCGTGTCGACCGTTTGGACCAAAAGTTCGACCGAACCGGATATAACAGATGTCAATGTTGGTAAGCAGAGGCGATGCAAAGTTAGATAGCTGGATCTAGAGTCTATAGTCGCAGTCTTCGACCTTTAAGCTTCTATATAAACGTCATCCCCATAGGGTTCTAAAGCTTAACGTTACTGCTCGTGAATTGGCAGAGGCGGACCCAAAGTAAAGCTAAGGAAAGGGCTTGATGATTAATTTTCGGGATGACGAGCTCAACGCGGTTGCAGGATACGAGGACAAAGGAAAGATCTCTTGGTTTTGAAATCGGCACCGGAAAATTAAATTACTTAGTGTAGAATAGCTTGCGCGGCCCAGTTCTGACGGTCATAGCAAATGCAATGTAACGAGGTTAAACCGGCCAATAAGCTGCAGTTCGCTGGCGCATGCGGATTTCCGGCACGCCTGTAGACCCCAGAGCAGAACTATGGACGGGCAGGGATAAAATACCACAGCTGGACGGGCCGGGAGCGAGTTGAGAGAACTAGAATAGTCTGAAGTTTAAGATTTACTAGTATACTACCATGTAGCATGGATATTCTACCTAAATTTCCTTCGATATTGGTCGAACTGGTTGCAGTCGGGTTATAAACTATTTGAAAACAAAAAAGGAAAAAATGAAGAAGTTAACAGGGCTTGGAAGCCATACACCAAGAAATTGAAAATACAAATTTGCAAAACTGGCCCAATCCATAGCCCTCCTCCTATCGTCCCGCCAATGAAGCTATAGAAACCCATCGTTTCAATCTATCTAGCTAACGTAGCTAACTACGAACTAGTGCGGTCCCTCCTAGCCGTAAGAGCGCTGTCCGCCCAATAACTCCTAGGCACTGCGTGTTCAACTCCCTTTTTGAGACCCTTAACAGTCCGATCATCCAATCTCTCAAAATTATCTACCTTTGTTAAGGCAGTATTGATGTAATTCAACATCCTCCTCTTATGGTAATATCTCCATCCGGTGTAGCAGAACTTGATCAAGGTAGCAACCCAGACTATACCAAAAGTCACAAGTAATGTGATATGGTGGAATGCAAGGACCCAAACAACCATGAGACCGGCGATAAGGACCAAAGCACTAGATAAATAGTATTCAAAGTTAATACGAAGATTAAACACTTTCGGGGGGCTCTATGCAACACTTACACGGCACAGACAAGAAGTAATCCCTTCTCAGAGAGTGCTGTTTTCGTCAGTCTCCCATTCGGACGACGTCGTAGAAACTCTTGCATTTCGCTGAGCTTTTTTTGAAACCCTGAGCGAAACATTTCTCTGTCATCGGGAGGGCCTGAAGGGCCCGCATTTGGGAAATCATGTAAATCTATGCGAGACTTCAATTAGTGCCATCACTAATATTGTCGGTGCAGCTCAATGCGAACGAACCGTAGGCAGGAGCCGGATCCTCGGTGGGGGTTTCCACGACTTTGTTGATAAGACATGCTGCCTGGTATGCTTCTATGTCTTTCAGAAACTCAAGTCTCCCTCCTGGGGTGAATTTGATGTAGATTGGAGGAGCGGTTTGTGAGCGGGCTGGTGGAGAAACGGGAGCCTTTGGGGCGGTCTCCTCGTCGTTGGCGTTAAAAGTGACGCGACGGTTCATAAATAGTCTATCAAACATAAATTCCAGGCGATTTGTGCAAGACAAAGGTCTAAAGGTTTAAATAATAGATGGGTACTAGATGTTAGAGGGATGGGTGGAGACTTGAAGCTATATTCTCGGTGTGCTGTACCACTAATGGCGTCCGACAGGAGGCCCGGATACCCTCAGAGATTTATATCCCGGATCAACTGCCCGTAGACCAGGTAATGGTCCAATACAAGCTACCCAAGATTCCTTGGAACCGAACTTCAACAACCACAAGGCTCATGCATGCATGTCTGCTAGTTCCAAAACAAGCCGCCTTGTCCTACCAACCCCCCAAAACTTGAAGGCGGAGCAAGGCCTGTGACGTGATTGATTCTCTAAGATCCTCCACACGTGTATACAATCTATCCGTTGCGAAGTTTGATACAGCAAATAAAGCAAAAATTAATTCCGTGGGTTTTTTTTTCACTATAGGCCAACTTTCCGGCAACTTCGGATTTTTAGCGGTGGATTCAAATTAAGTCAGCAAAAAAAAAAAAATAAAAAAAAAAATCCTAAGTATCATTTACGGCCAAAGCCATAGCTCTATTTGGCGATTTACATGTCAACAGTTTGAGCCTTTTGGTCGGTATCTCATATTCCGACCTTTTGTTGCTCAGCCACCTGCCAAGTATGCCGGCGTCTGTCAGCACAAAAGGGGAACATTCACACAGTAACTAGATTGTGATATCGGCGTGCAGTTATTCTAGATACCCGATAATTCCTGGAACAAAGAAAAAAAAAAAAAAATACGGGATCTTGAAACGGGATGAATGATGTCCAACAATCCGATTGTAAAATCCGAAGAAGAACTAGATTTTTTGAGGGTTTCTCAGCGCTAGTCCACTATCAAAACGAATTGTGGATACCACTCCGAGCTCGAGCTCGAGGAATTGCGAACGAAGTCATAGGATAATAACGGATATTTCCATCACGAGTTGTAATGCATTGAGGCGCAATATAAAATTGCAGATGATTGGCCTGCCATTCGATCCAGCTTGCCGTAGCTGCGGTTGCATACAGAGCGATATATCGTGGTCAGATATCATGGGTCCTGGGCATCTGCATCCGGCCGCGGTTGCGACGAGGCTTTTTGTTTTGTTTGTGTTGTTTTTTGTGTTGAGGATGTGGTTTCCAGAATATGTTGCCGTTTGACTCGGAACGAGGATCCCTTCCTCTTCTGGATAAGTGATTAACCTTCCAGAAAACGCGTCGCCCGTCCACAACAACAGCCCCAGAACCATGTTGTTCTCGAGCCCAAGCTTCGAAGCTCCCTTCCTCAACCACCAGCCACAAGGAACCCACTATTACCAATACAACAGCACGAAAAAAGAGACCCCGGAGCAATGTCGTCCGAAGATATCGCCATCGATGCTCCGCCTACCGATATAAACCCTTACGAGGTCCTCTCGGTCTCCAAAACTGCTACGGACGCCGAGATTCGCACTGCATACCGCAAACTCGCGCTCAAGACACATCCCGACAAGGCTGCGCCGGAAAACAAAGATACCGCTCACGCTGAATTCCAAAAGATCGCGTTTGCGTATGCGGTTCTTAGTGATGAAAAGAGACGAGCGAGGTATGATCGTACGGGTAGGACAGATGAGAAGGTCTTGAACGGCGACGATGTCGATGATGAGGACTTCGATTGGGAGAGCTTCTATAAGGAGATGTGGGCGGATGTTGTTACCGGTGATACTTTGACTGAGTTTAAGAAAACATATCAAGGTAGGTTGCCTTTTTTTTGTCATGGCGTTTTCGAATTAAGACTGGGATAAAGTTGACAATCTGAATTTTAGGGTCTGACGAGGAGCGGGAGGATTTGCTCGCTATCTTCGAGGAGGTCGAAGGTGATATGGATAAACTATTCGAAAATGTCATGCTCTCCGATCCACTCGTCGACGAAGACCGCTTCCGAAAAATAATCGATGCTGCCATCAAGGCCGAAGAGGTCGAGGGTTATCCCGCATATGTCAATGAAACGAAGAAAGCCAAGCAGGCGAGAAAGAAGAATGCAGAAAAGGAAAGCAAAGAAGCTATGGACTATGCGAAAAAGCTCGGCGTCTATGATAAACTATTTGGAAAGGACAATAACCAACCGGATGTTGAAGAAGTCGATGATGAAGAACCTGCCCCATCAGCTCGTGGGAAGAAGAAGGCCGTGGCGGCTAAGAAAAAGAAGCAAAGCAACCCAGAAGACGACCCAAACCACCCACTGGCGGCTCTGATTCGAAGTCGTCAGAAAGATAGAGGAGTGCGAGCTACCAATTTTTTCGACAACCTGGAAGCTAAGTACGGCCAACCAGCAGCTAAGAAAGGCCGGAAGAGAGCCAGCGCAGAACCAGAGCCATCTGAAGAAGATTTCCTAGCTGCACAGGCCCGACTAAACAGCGGTGGGTCCGGAAGAAACAAGAGAACTCGGAGGTAAAGCTTTGTATATTACCCGTGACTTGTGGAAAAAGAACTGTACGATATTATCCTTGCGGAATTTTATTTTGGCGTCTATGGTAGGAAGGATGGTCTGGATAGATACGACTAGTTACGTTGTTTTCTTCTTCTTTTTCGTTTTTAATAGGTTACCAGTAGTAGCCAATATCGTGCAAGGACGCAATAGATGAAGCAGTCTCAGTCCTTAATGAAAAATAAATCATTCCATTTCATTTCTTCTTCTTCGGTTCTAACCCAGTAGCTCGTAAAATCGCCCACCTTAGTTCGTTGATTCCCTTTTTGACAGGCTGACTTGATGTCGCCAGGATTTCCCCAAACCCCGAATGACCTCCATGGTCCCTCATAACTTCCTGAACACCCATGAACACTTCATTAATATGCGGTGTCGCAAGCCTTTCTTTCTTTTTCTTTGGCTCGTCTAGTTTGTCCGTTTTGGACAAGACTATTTGATACGGTATACCCATCTCCACAAACGCCTCCATGATCATCATATCCACCTCTTTGAATCCATGGATCGGATCAATCAATAAAAACGCCCTTCGAAACCTTCATAGAAGCAAAGTTAACGATTTATCCCATTCAGTCGGCTGAAAAGAATAGGTGTACATACTGTTTCCTCGACCTCAAATACTCCATGATTTCCCGTCCCCAAGATTCACGCGACCCATGTCCATAACCCGGCATATCCAGCAACGTCAGCCGGGCGCCCCCGACGCTAAAACCATTCATCTGCTTCGTCCTTCCAGGTTTTGAAGATGTCCTTGCCATCCCCTTTTGTGCCATCAATGCATTCAAAATCGACGATTTCTAGTAAACCGCCAATATCTTTCGTTAGTCTTCTTTTACTTATATTATTATTATTTTTTTTTTTTTTTATAAAAAAAATGAAGAATGTATTAAATATCTCACCCCAACATTACTCCTCCCCAAAAAAGCAACCTCAGGCACCGCTCCATCAGGAATACTCGCAAACTCCTCAGCTCCCCATAAGAACCGTACGGGGTATTGTTCAAAAAACCTAGCCGCGTATTTTAATTGTTCGGGACCAGGCACCTCGACATCCCACCTATAAGCCGTCGAAGATATCGTCGGCTCTGGCGGTTTAAATTCAAACCCTTCTTCCACATCGAATTTCGAAGCCTTGAATTTTTGATTAATTGGTTTCGGTGCTTCCAAAGTTGGCGGATTTTCAACAACAGGGTTGTTGGCCTTTTTGGATTTTTTTGGTTTGGAAGGTTCCGGGGGTATTTTTTCGTTAATCTCGTCGTTGAAAGTATCCTCGGGGTGGAAGCCATCGAGGGAATCAGCATGCTCCTCGAGATATTTCCACGGATTTGGTTCGGGAGAGACACGCATTGACGGGCGGACCCGTGGGTATAGAAGCCATGGTTTTGTGGAAAAGTTACATCTTTTGGATGGAGTGGGGGATTGGAGGCATCGATGGCAGCTACGCAGTAATTGGGCGACACTCGGGGTGTTCATGTTCGTCGTTTTGGTAGAAATTAGGAAGAGAGTTTCTTTGAAAATTAGAATGCAACAGGGTTTTGGCGTTGTCGATGTTGGGATGTCGACAACGCGGTTTATCATGTTGGATTTTTGTGTGGACTTTTTCGTCTGACGAATGGTGGGTACAGGCTACGGCCAATTTGGTCGATTGAAATCGGTCTGGTGTTTTGCCAGTTTGCCTTTCTATAAAAAATTCCAAGCAAAGGTGGATATACAACAATCCATTCGAAACGGTTTGATCTGAATATATACAACGTCTGGGGAATTCAACTATACTATTCTCCAAGAAAGTACAGGGCAAAGCTAGGAAAGACAAATTTAAACCGCCAAATCCAGCGAGTTATCCAACCAAACCAACTTTGATATATTAAACGAAAACTACACAATCCCCCAAAAAGTCTATAATTTCCCGTTCAAGCTCGTTATCCTTCCCTCCATTAGTACCCTGTGATGATGATATTAACATCAAGGTATCCTGGCCATTAGCATTACCCCCAGGCTCGGATTTGGATTCTAGTGTTGCAACGAAAACCGGGTTGCGATTTGGTTGGCTCGTAGGTCTAGTCGAAATATCCTGTAGAGCTTCATCGTCGAACCTAACTTTTTTGGTTGGTTTGGGCGGTACCGAGAATATTGTCACCTCTTGGGCTCGTTTCATAGACGACGGAGGTGGCGAAGAAGGCAATGTCTCTGTAGGCATAATATCAGTATCTAGTATATATACGTCATTTCGCATAGAAAAAAGTGGTATGCTCAACATACCTGATGATATTTCGGGAGGCGACAATTCAGCATTGACCTGCCCTTTCAGCCCCTTGCCCTTTTCATCAGCGCTTGAGCTATTCAGAGCCGCCAGTTTGCGCTTCTTGTTCATATCCACCTTTGGTGGAGTGTTCTCTGGAATATCAAATATTGAAATATCCTGATTTTCATCCAATATTTGTGGATCTTTCCCCGGTATATCCACGGCGTAAATGTCAAGACTGTCCAACAAATTATCCTTCAGGCCGTACAGCTCCTCTTCGTCCTTCTCTTCTTCCTCTGCTGCCGCCTTTTCCCTTTTTTCCCTCTTATTTTGTTCATCTTTCATCCGAGCTTCCTCCATAAGCTCCGAAACAGTCGGAAAATCTTCGTCATCTTCCAAAATATCCTCGAGCTCATCCGATATCAACGGTCGCTTCTTGGGAAGATTTTCGATAGTACTACAAGAAGACATCGGCTTCGGAAGTTTATGCATGTTGATCGACTTGTTTTTTTGGCATTTGGCGTGAAGTTCATGGAGCCTTCGTACCGACTCAGCTCCGTTTCCTTTAAATGAAGAACTAGGCGAATCATCGTCCTGTGAGAGATCTATAAAAGTAGTGGTTTTACTTGCTGTTGCAGCGCTAACAAGATCTGATACCCGTTTTCGGGGAGCGCCATAGGAGCTTTTCGTTTGATGAAGTTCCTTTGAAATTTGCTTTTGAGAAGCCGTCATCTTGCTTGTTGGCCCGGTGCCCTTCGCTGTGAGAGTTGATTGCGCTGAACCTATGAGCTTGGTTGTATTACCAGCTTTTGGGGGTGCCCTCTTCTTGGGCTTCGGTTGCTTTTCCAGCCCCTCCCTACAGCATAGATGCCTGCAAATAGATTTATCAGCGCATCGATGGTTGCAATCCCATTTACCATCAGGTCGTTGCTTCGGCTCAGTAGATTCCTCGGGTTCCTCTTCTTCTGGGGGCGGCCGAAGGTCATCCTCAGAACCATGATTGATACTGAATGATTTGGGTTCTTTGTTGTTTATTGGTGTCCACGATGGTGGTTGAATATGTTCGGTCTGCTGTTGATTGTTTCGTGGAGTCTGGCACATAGGAGGCCGCTGAGTCTTTGTACCTAACTTTTCGCCAGTAGCATCCACTACCGTAATTCCTCAAATTAATTTTAACCATTTCATCAAATTGTGGGGTACAATCCCTACATTCTAATAGCTCTTTCTCGAACTCTTCATCTTCGAACTCCTCGATCTCGTCCCTTGAAACCATCTTAGGCTCTCGACTGGGTGGTTTAAACGGCTTGTTAACAATCAAACCTTGTGGTTCAGTAATATCGATGACTTCTTGACCTTCGGCAGTCATGGTTGCCCTCTTTCTAAGAAATGCAGACATAGGGCCTTCTCTTTTTGCTGGCGGGAATTGGGAGTTGTCAATATTAAGTTCGACTTCGATGTTTTTGGAGGTGTTCACTGTTTCCGTTCAGTCAGATTAATATTGCTTGTTTTCTACCCTCATAAATTCAGCACTTGCCTATTTCTTCACAGGCAATATAGCAACTTATTGACTGCCCAGGCTCTGTGAGTTCAGCTTGGATGATGAAATCCTTATTTGAGGCAAGTTTCAAAATTCTTGTCACGGTTGATTAGCTTCGGATTTTCTCAGAGAGTAACAACAACTATAGGTTCCCTTACGGCATTCGACGAAAGTCAACCAAGTAGCCATCAGACCTCTCGACCAAGAAATACAAATGAAGCAACTTCCCATGCCACTTCACAGGTGTTTGATCATTCAAGACGCCAATCTCAGCTCTAAAGCTGACCTTAACTGGATCTTTTCGGTTCGCCTGGACCTGGATATTTAATTCGATTAGATTAGCATGAAGATTCAAAGGTTGAGTTTGAGTACCTAATTAATCGCTCACCTTTGTAACTTGCGTATAGACCCTGAACCTTGGTATCCCCGAAATATCCTGCTTAAGTTTAGCACCATATGGTGGATTCCGGCTCGCAATCATTTCGATCTTGTGAGCTTCCAACGCATCAAGTTGTTCGATAGTCTTGATATCATTGTTCACAAATTTCCTTACTCCGACGGTACCAAGGCCTTCCAGTTGAAGCAGCATTGACGGTGAATTTTCCCAGACTTTGGCTTCTATGCATCTTGAGAGTTCTAGAGCGTTTCTACAGCCGATGGAGTCCCGAAGGAAAAGTTTGGTATCACAAATGCACCTAATTAGGCGGTGGAGATGTTGGAAAATTAAAGATTTGTCTTGGAGGAGGGTTGCTCGGTATTTTTGGAAGCCTTCGGTTGTAGGGTATTCCATGCACCCAATTTCGTACTACACCAGATAAAAAAAAAAAAAAAAAATTAAAAAAATCAGTTGATAAGTTTGCGGTAGCTGACTACTTATCAGGGCTCTGAAGTCACAAACCTGGATCAAAATGTAAGTTTTGTGTGATGGGCTGTTAATATCGCCTTTGATAGACCATTTCATGCTTGGAGAGTTATTGATTTCTTTCAGCACACCTTTCTCACCGGATCGGATTCTGAATTCTTTGAATTCCTCGGCTTCTGAAAGGCATGTTAACTTAGAAGCTTAAGTGTTAGCAAAAATATTCCAAGAAATCCATAGAGTAGCTTGAGATATCAGCTTACAATCTCGGAAACCTTCGCTTTCTCCTTCAATTCCATCACGTTTCTCATAGTCTTGAATTTTATATAATACCTTGCCATAGCGTCTCCAGGTTCAAGACACTTGAGTTTCGTTTGCTGCCATTCGACGAATCCCGCTTCCTCGAGGGAAGCTATATCACGATCTATAATACCTTCGATTTCGGATTCGATGTTTTCGACCTTGAAGTTGTAGTAGGCCGGATTCGATTTCATTCGTATATATAAGAAGGTTGAGCGGAGCCATTGTTTTGCGGATTCGATGTCTGTAATGGTTCCGAGACCTATCTCCGCGTTCTAGATTGCACAGGCGTCAGGATGGTAGGATTCAGAAGGGTATTGAAGCTTGACATACTAAATGTTCAATCAAATTAAGGTGGAGGCTGCCAAACAGGGATATTCCATTAGCATACAGTACCCCCAAATCTCAAGTTATCCCAACTTACCAACTTTCCAACTTTTCAGTTCCAGATATCATACGCTCATATTTATCCTTCTTCTCCCTCCTAGTCATAATAACCGCCACACCCGTCGTATCAAATTGTGGACGCCCAGCTCGGCCAACCATTTGCATAACCTCAAGGTCGAGGTATTCACGCATTTGACAGCCTTGCCAACTGACAGTGTTCTTGATAACGACCAAATGTGTAGGCAAGTTGACACCAACGGCTAAGGTCGAAGTGCAGCAGATTACAGAGATGTGCCCCTCGAGAAATAACCTCTCGATGAGGTTTCGATCCGTTACTTCAAGACCTGCGTGGTGAAAGGCCACGCCAGCTTTCCCAGTTGCTAGACTTCTTATTAAACTAAAACATCTTAAGGGAAACTCTAGTTGGAGGGACACTTACATTGCAAGTCTCTGTCTCTCAGCGAAAAATTAGTGAGCGGTGCAGGCCAAGGTCTTTCTCTCCCACCAGCACCACTCCACTTCTCAGCCAAAATCTTCGCCGTCGAGACACATATATTCCTAGTAGCACAGAAGACCATTACAGGTCTCCTCTGCGAGTGTTTTTGAATAACCTCATAGAGTTTCTGGTCCAAAAACTTATCGAACACGAAGTCATTCGAATTCGCTTGGTAGCCATAAACTACTTTCTCAAGTTTGACAGGTCTGAATTCTTCACCGAGGCGCTCTTCATAGGCCGGGGTATTGGGGTTATCGCAGTCTTTACCTAGCCATGTTGCTATATCCCTAGAGTTTGGGACAGTGGCGCTAAGGGCGACGAAGCGGACTCTTGACCCGATTGTTTTCATTCGACTGACGACCACTTCGAGTGTTGCACCTCGGTCTTCCTTGAGAATGTGAACTTCGTCGATCTATGACATTGTTAGGACATCAACCGTGGCACTTGGTCTATATCCGAAGCAGGACGTACTAAGAACAATCTCACCAATCCCAAGAGTTTTTTGTGATCCGCCCACCTCCTCGTCACAGAATCCCATTTCTCCGGCGTCGTAACAATCAAATCCCCATTCTTTACCTCCGCCAATTGGTTAAATTGTGTATCGCCCGTCAACTCCGTGCACTTTAACCCCAAAGGTGTAAGCTTCTTTTCCCAATCACGTTTCCTTTCAGCGCAAAGAGCCTTTGTTGGCGCTTGATATATAATCTTAAAGGTTCCAGGTTCAAAAGTTTCCATCAGACGGCATATTGCAAGCTCCATGACTACTGTTTTACCACTGCCCGTTGGGGAGCTTAGGACGATATTGGTATTGGAGTTGAAGACCGCGTCAAAACATTTTGATTGGGTGGCGTTGAAGAGCCTGTACGGGAAGATTGGATGGTACTTTGCAGGGAGTGTTGATATTGGAACCAATTGGATCCCCTGTGCCATTGTCGGGGCGTGCGAGAGGGATATGACTTGACGAGGCGAGTGTGTTTTGTCATGTTGTGTCTGTGCAAAGGATTCATCGACTTCATCTATAAGTCTAAGTTGTGGTCGAGCAGGTCGGGTGGCTTTCTTAAGCAATGCATTCAGTGGATTCTCCCTTGGTGGTGGGGCGGGAGGAGGGTCATATTGCGAAGAGACATGCACAGGTGATTTATAAACACCACGAATTGGCTGCCCTCGACGGGATGGTGGAGGCATAGCAGAGGGACTAGAGTCCAGATCAAAATCATCTGATGAGCTTGACTGTCGTGGTAGTTTCTGTGTAGCTCGAACTGGTGTTTTTGGTTCAGCCATTGAGGAATGGTATTTAAAACGGTCTACGGATAGAAAGTCATGTCAATATATTGGAAGGCCGCTCGCAAATTAGCAATAGTGTGGAAGGGCATGTCATACCAAAGAAAGACATGGGTTGGCTCGATGATGAACCCGTGCTCATTTCGGCATCCTTCATATAATTTATTGAATCTGATTGGGATACCGAAAGCGTCGGATGGGTCCGAGGTCCCATGATGAGCCGGCTTGGAGGTCTTAGAGGCTCCTGAGGTCTCTCCTGCTGTCTCAAAGATGGGCTTGCCATATAGTGGCTCTGCCGCCCCATAGGAGGTATGAAAGGCGACTGATATGGCCCGTGACCTCGGTTTTGATCACCGAACTGTGGACCGTCTGCCAAATGTAGTATATCAACCAGTGTTCTTATAGTAAAAGGAACGACAAGATGTAAGGGTGAAACTTACGATATCCGATACCGACATCTGGGTCCCTCAACGAGTACTGCCCTGTAGCAGCGGCTTGCGAGCCGGTAAAATACTGGGAGCCGCTTAGAGCTTGTGGAGTTTCGACAGAGAGAAACTCCTGGTCAACGTCATCTTGGAACATGCTAATATCATAGTATTGTCTTGGCCGGGTAGGAGGAGCTTCACGGGATCTGAGTTCAGTACGAAGCTCTGAGTTTATGAACTCCTGGTCCATATCACGGATATGGGGGCGAGACATCGTGGGTAATAGAAACTATGAAAGACGAGTGGCCGGGGTTCTTATATAAGCAGGAAGGTAGGGGAAAGTAGGTCTTCACTGTAAGTTAGTAGGTAGTCTGGTTGATAGTTAAGACGGGTCATTCGAAAAGAATTATATATATGAGAGGGTCAATGGTGAAGCTGAATTTGGTTGGTGAAAAGTTGTCCTGCGATGGTTAACGGTATTGTTCACATGTATTATAGAGTGGTCAGAGGAGAGGTGGACTCTAAAGATATAAATAACCACGATGGCTAGAGTTTGCACTGAAACCTATATACTAGATAGATACATTATAGTAGATGCATCGGCATGTCATATTTTCACTATCGGTCGTAAGATCTTGTTGTAGGCACCTCACACGCCGACACTCGAGATGTTAACTTTTAATGAGTAACTCCAATGACCTAATATATGCCTTGACTCTTAAATACTACATAAGATGGGAAAGTACCTAGTCCTCGAGCACAACATGCCCGACCAAATATACTTTCGCATCTCGAATACAAGCATCACCAAAACACCAACATTATAACCAAGCTCACCCCAAAAAATTGTGTTGCGTGATATAAACAAGAGCAATCCTCAAGCGTGGGCGAGACAGCGCTCGAGAATTGGCTGGCTGCACAGCATCCCAGGCCTGCAGCTACAGCAAAAGCTGTGCGACCCAAAAACCTCGTCACACTAAACCCTACACGGAAAAGTTTGCTTCGATCGTGGCTTGTTTGACATCGCTTGGGGTCTTTAAGCTTAATTCCACCATCCCCCGCCCACAGTTCGAATTCTAGCAGCCTCGATCGATCGATCTGGGTGAAGAACTGGGGTTTCCTGTGGGACTCGTGTACGTGGCACAGCCAGCTAGGTTAGGCGTATATAACTCGTCAGCGGTCCGAGGCCACAAACGCACACATATCTCTGGATAAGAGGCTAGATAAAAAGCAATTTATTTATTTTTGTTTGGAAAAGCAAAGGCCTTGTTTGTCTCGAAGAATGTCATTTTGTGAGCTCGCTATACAATAATGGTTTTTGTTTGGGAAATAATCTGATTTTTGGACGGGATATATGCTCTCCCGAGTTTGTACCAGCAACCGCCATCGAGCTTTTCTCTTTCTCCTTAGCATCGTGCATCGGATGAATTTTGCAACTTCAGAAAACAAAGGAAACCGACCCAACAGTTTTGTAGACAAGAATTAGGAACATATATCAAAATGGTGCGAAAAGGAGGAGAGGGGGGGTTTGTCAATGGAAATGGGAAAGATATAGGGAAGAAAAAAGGGGAAAAAAAAGAAGAAAAAAAAAAAAGATCCAGCAAGAAAAGAAGGAAAATACTCAAAGGACTCCAGCGAAAGCTAATGATACAAAAGACAAAAAAAAAAAAAAAAAAGAAAAGGAGACAAGAGGCAACAACCTGACACCCTAGATATTTAAACGAAAGCAATAGAAAGAAAAAAGAAAAAAGAAAAAGAAAGAAAGAAAGAAAGAAAGAAAGAAAAAAGATATGGGGAAATGGTTCACAAAAGAAAATAATTGTACTTCATATCGACTTTCCCTCCTTATGGGAAAGGGATACCGGGACCTTTGCCCTGTTCGTTATCGGGGTAGACATAAAAAGATAGCCCGATAATAATATAACTACAAGAGTAAAAAGTTAGCATCCATGACACTCTTATATGTCGGTATAGAATTGAGTACTCACGTTCCAAGTAGCATGGCTCCTTCCAAGTAATTAGACTTGCCGTCTTGGATCAAGTAATTAGTAATTAGAACGGAAACGAAGAAAACAGTTGTTTCAAACGTTTGAAAGAACAAGCTCATCTCGCGACCCATGATCCAGCCAAGAATAACGAGGAAAGGAGTAACGAGAATAGCGATTTGCAAGCTGCTACCGATGGCAACACCGATGGCGAGGTCCATCTTGTTCTTGGTGGCGACGACAACGGCCGTTACGTGTTCGGCTGCATTGCCAACAATTGGAAGAAGGATTAAACCAATAAACGTCTTCGAGATATTTGTTGTTGCGACAATGCTGTCAATGCTGTCTACGAGGTATTCAGCACAGATGGCGACCATGAAGGTGACGATCAACAAGACCAATCCGGCGCTCCAAACGGAAAGGGTTGGGGTTTCGGGTTCTTCTTCCTCGCCTTGCTCATCAGCGAATAAATCGGTATGTGTCTTGAGCTGGAAGAAAAGGTAGAGGATGTAGAGGATGAGTAGAACGATGGATGCGCCACGGGAGAGGAGGAGGATGCTAGAGTTATGGGATTCGTATTGTTCCGGGTTCTTGATGGGGTCGATATTGTTGTTGAAGCTATTGTAAAGGGCAGCGGGGATGATGAGGGATCCAGCAGCAACAGCCATAAGGGAAGACATAGTGGAAGCGACGGTAGAGTTGAAGGTTTGTTCCTTGTATTTGATCCCACCAAACAAGAAGCAGCAACCAAGGACCAATAGGATGTTGGAGAGAATGCTGCCCAGCATACTGGCCTGGACGATACGAATCTCATTCTTTTGCAGAGCGACAATGCTGACCTATAAGGGCGGCTCGAATTAACACCAGATACTCGGAAAGTACACTAGGCAAACTTTCTACACTTACGATTAACTCAACAGCGTTTCCGAAAGTAGCGTTAAGTAATCCACCCAAAGTCTGGCCGACATAGAGGGAGATTTCTTCGGTAGCATAGCTGAGCAGAGCGGCGAGAGGAACGATAGCAAGGAAGTTGAGGGTGAAGATGGTGATAGGTGCCCATTCTAGGATACCAGCAGCAATTCCGAGTGGCACAAAGACGAGTAGGACATTGACGTAACTATAAGTCAAGTAAGTATATAACAGTAGCAAGACAAGGGTCCAAGCCAATAACGCAGTTCGGAACACTATTCTTGGTAGGCTACAAAGTACTTACTTGCTGGTTAGCACGGACATGGTCGCATTCCAACCTTCCTTCGCATGTCGCTTGACAAAATTGTCATCGGTCCGGATGGTAGAACCGAGTAACGGTGTATGTTCGTTGGTGTGACCGTTGACACCGTTGGTACCGGCCTCTGGATCTCGGTGAGGTGGCATGTCGGACGGTTGTGAGTCTTCAAAGAGCCAGGCGAAAGATGAACGGCGTGAGGCAGACCGTTTCAGTTGGACTGTAAGGCTTTCCGGGACCCAGCCCAGAACTTCATCAGATACTTGTTGCTATTAAGAGTTTGGTGTATCATAGGGAGGCAAGGTTGACGTCTATATTGATACCGTGGGGGGAGCAGAAGATGTTTTGCAACAGAAGGGAACGGTGTATAAAGTGTATGAAGTAAGAGGGAGAAGGCAGAGAGTCGATGGCCTGAAAGATGAATACTTAGATTATCGCACCAGGTCGCCCCAGCGCAAACACAAGTATGCTTGACCGTTTGATCGATAAATGTTGAACACACAAATTAAACAGCAGGCCTCGATAGGAAGATTAACAACTTTAACAAGTCGTCCTCCCTTACTCCCCCATCTGCTTCATGCAGTTTCGCAAAAAGGAAAAAATTTAAAAAAGGGCAGGGTGTATGTATTTCCCCTTGGTCACCCTGTCAACTTAGCTTCGCCAGTATATTGCGTGGTACCGTGGTGGATATCTCGCGCATAGCAGAGAGGGGCTGTGCAAAACAGCGAGGTAAAGTTTAAAACTCCGACAACAGCTCAAACGAGAAGGCCAGCGCCTGCTTAAGGTAGAGTCTTGTTGGCCCCATGGCTAGACCGAGTTCAAACACTCTTCCTTTCGATGGGTATTGATTGCTAACTGCTTTTAACTAAATAACCGATCGAAGAAGCCTTTGAATCGGATCTGAAAGGACCCCACAGGCAAGGTGCGAGAACGAAGTAGAACCTTGTTCTGACAGGCATGGATCATTTCCAAGTATCACTGGAACAGTGGGCTTGTCCAGGGCAGATGATCACAAACCGCATGAAGTCATCCATAAGTCACCCAACAGACGAGTGTCAGACAAAGCTTGCGGAGGCCGCCGGGAGGGACAGGATACACATGCGGTTATCAAATCAATCAGAAAGCGAAAACACACACGACTGGTAGTAGGCGTGTATATCTTCGACTGATTATATTTCCCCATCCCAGTCGATTCACAAACCAGGACCCACGTGCTGGGCTGCAGCAAATGAAATCAAGGACAGCGAACTCAGGAACACTTGGGGGAAAATCGGTGCGCCTTCGCTCTGCCTCGTCGGCTTGGGGTTTCTCGCCAAGGTAAATTACCAGCAGATATCCCAATGTAGCCGAGAGGAAAAAACCCATCGTGTTGTGAAGGAGAGAAATACTGGATTCGGAGGAGAAAGAAAGGAGGAAATTGGAATTGGAATGCTAGGGACCGAAGGAATTGAGGGGATATCAAATTTCACTTACACATTGAGCTGGACTTTTTTGATGGCGATACGGTGAAGTAGGAGTGGAAGTCAGGTAGAGGTGTCGATGGGTCTGGTGCCCGACGTTTGGGGGTTTGTTCAAGGCTTGCGGCAAGGCGAATTCGAATCTGTGTCGATATGCCGCAAAGGACTGGAGTGTACTACCGGCTATGCAACTCTCCGGCCAACAGGTACAGATTAAGCGTGGTTGATTAGGGACAGCTGGCAATTGATGGAGGAAGGAAACGTAAGTTAAAGAAATGTCGGATGGGCCAGTCTGTTCCAATGGTGGGTTAAAATCGGTCGACGATTGTTTTTTTATTTTTATATATCCCCGTGCGTGTGGAATGGTGGGAAGAAGGGATAAATAATTGGTGAGGTCAGTTCGAATGTGGAAGTAAATAAATGAGAGCGAATATGGCTGAACAAATATTAGACCGTGGGGATCGATGACGCCAATGGGCAATTGGGAATCGTAGTCCTGATATTAAAAATAAAGTAAAATGAACAGAATAACAGCTTAAAATCCCCGAATATCGGTTCTTGAGAGACAGACAGACACCTTAACCCCCGTGCTAGTGTCGGAGAAGGGTTAGAAAGTGGTCTGGAGAAATGCTTTAGGTTATAAAGGTGATAATGACCTCAAAAGCTGGTGTCAATGATTTCGAGGCAGCGGAACCAGTTTAACATCCCCGGCGTCCAGACCAGGCATTTCAGCTGCTTTCGAAATTTCAAGCAACCAGAACTCTGTTTTTTTTGCGGAGACTTAAGCTTTTCGATCCACACAGAACCTGGTAAATGATGTTTATCTCCGTCCGTGATGGGCAGACGGTTCCAGTTTGGCCCTCTGACCCTTGGCCGATACTGCCTTCGTGGCATATCGTGGCTGTGACGAGATTAGCCAGGAATTTTCAAGCGAGGGATGTGATGCGCATATTAGATGGGCTGATGTCAGAGGCAATTTCACGGTTTTAACGGGACCCATTTGCCCTTGGATTGATCGGGCTTCGAGTCTCGATCTGTGGCTGGTGACATAGATGCAAGGCTTAACGGGGTACGTATACGTACCCCGTTAATAATTACTTATGTTCTGGGTGAAGCTTTTGGGCCTGAACGATATGACAATTGTGCAATATTAACTGTGTGGGTACATACATACAAACATACATTCGATGCAATGGTCATCAATGCATTGCATACAGCCAGGAAGGAGGAAGGAAGGAGTCGAGCCTAGATTCAATCCGGCGGCGGTACCCATACGTGGTTTTTTTTTTTTTTTTTTTTTTTTTTCTTCCCACCCCATCAAGTTGATCAATAATAATAAGTATGAAGCCAACTGCCGGACCGGTCTGTTCCCGTTGGACAACGCCAGCCAAGTATACAAAAGGATATTTGAAGCTATGAGATAATATAATGAGGTGGTCGGGATGCATTGGAACGCATTCGCTTTGCATGTGTCGGCACCAGGAGCCATATCGGTGCGTGGGCGGTTTTCGTCAGGCGTGGATACTCGGAATTTCTGGGGGTCGCCTCGAAGTTCACTGCACCGCGTGCCGTGCTTGATCCCTTCTTCTCGAGATGTACGGGATTCCAGTTACGTAGCTATGGCCTAGCTGACTTGGGCATATACGAGGAGACGTATATTACTATCTAACAGGTGACCAGCTCTTGTTGTATATAATATACTATATCCCACTTAGGACTACTTATATGCAGGAGCGGTTCTCTAGCTGGCCACGGATAGTTTGTCCAGATCTGTTCGTTCTGCTCTGAACCAATGGGATAATTCTTGAATAGATTAATACTATAAATTCATTGATGCATGCGACTGGATTAAAACTGCGGTGACATGACGCGCGTGGTGGTGATATATCTATCCAGCCGTAGATACTTCCTTCTGGTCCTTCCATGACAAAACTGCAGTAACGTTGTAAGTTCAGCCCTGCAGCTGACACTGACAGCCTTATGGCTTACAGCTTATAATTATGGTATATCGACCAATGGCTATCGATTATCCTATAGTATACGATCTAATCTATACCCATATCCACGTTCGTATCCATATTTTCATATCTATATCTATATATATCTATATCTTGATCCCACGTCCGAGTCGGGGCTGGCCGTTCCGCGAAGTTTGGCCCAAGTTAGTAATCATGTCCCCTCGTCCCCCTTTCTCGCTGGAACCAAAGCGAGACGATACTAGCATACTTTGTATGTAGTACTTAAAGGGGAGTACTTGAGGAAGTACCCTAGGTACTTACATATATGTACGGTATACGGCGGTTTATTACTTCTGTGGATGGCTGAAACTTCACTTGCGGGTTTGCGGCATTTGTGAGGCTGGCCGGCCCACCCGCACATGTAAATTACATGGCATCGTATGGCACGATATCGGGCCAGTCGACGATACGTATGCCACCACCGCCACAGACCCGCTGGAGGTCATGCCGGGCGTTTTCAATACCCTGCACTGTGTGTATGTATGTATGATGTATGGTGGTGTATGCGGTACTATGTAACATCGGTGAACTCACAGATCTCAGGCATCGATTCCAAGCTAGGCGGCTAGTAAGACAGGTCCAACTTTGTCCGTTGTATACTCGCTATCACATCATACATCGACATCCGCCTTGCGAAGCTGACTTCACGTACATCTCAGAGACCTCGAACGTGATCTCGATACCTTATACATATGTCATACCGTATCGATATACATACCAAGGTATATGCCAAGTCCCGGTTGGCTAGCCCAACCGTGCTGTCTGGAGTCGGTAGTTACAAATTTAACTCGATTCCGCAGGCCGGTCCAACTGCAAAAAGCACCTGCTCCTTTTGCAGCTAGCTGTCGTCGGAGCTTGTCTTATAATCTTGTTCCTCCAATCCGCTCGACAAATCGTTCTTGGTTTTCTCTCATCCAGAGAATTCGAATCTGTTACAGACCCTGCGTTCCTGGACAGGCCATTTTAGACCAGAAGTAACGTTAACATCACCTTGCAAGGGGCGGCTGTGCGTATTTGGCCGAACTCTCCTTTTCCCACTTGAATTCTTGTCACCATTGTCACCACTCCCCGTAATTATCCTCTCTTCCGCATCTCTCCAACTGGTCATTATCGAGTCTGTGCGAAAACCTCAAGCCTTCCCACGCTTTCCCCCATTTTTCTCGAAGAAAACGACCTCCAGAAACGTAATATCTTGCGCACCATCGCGTCTCAACCGACCAAACGAAAAAAAAAACATCAACCTTTTTTTAGAATATTTTGTTGACGACCGGCTCACAGACCTGGATTGTTACTCAAGGGAAGGAAGGGAGGGGAGAAGAAACCTAGTTTTCCCCGGATTTCCCGCCTCCTCGTAGGCTGTGCCGACCGCAAAGATGGTTGATACCGCGAGGAAAGCGTACTTCATGGGGATTCCCATGAAGCACGTCTCTCTTGTCACCGTGCGTACCGATGGTTCCCAATACGTTTTGGCCTTTCTACGGATGTCATGACTGACAAGGCTTGGGAGTAGCTCACATTTCAAAATTCGGCGCTGATATTGGTACGACATCCTCCGTCACACTATGTTCTTCAATCCCCCTTCGTGTCTGTGGGTTTAGGTGACGGAACTGGCCGACTGACGTAAATTTTCGGGGATTCTAAATAGATCATGCACTATTCACGGATTATGCCTGCAGCTCCCGGTGGCCGATACCTTACATCCACTGCCGTCCTTATGAACGAAATCATCAAATTCCTCATCTGTTCCTTCGTCGCTGTTCACGATCAGTCCAACAGAGACGGCCCTCACACCAGCTGGTTCACAACTGCGACAACGGTTTACAATGAAGTGTTCAAGACGGATAGCTGGAAGCTCGCCATCCCAGCGGCACTGTACACCTTGCAGAACAGCCTGCAGTATGTGGCGGTTTCGAATCTCGATGCAGCAACTTTCCAGGTTACCTATCAGCTCAAAATCCTTACTACTGCCTTGTTCAGCGTCAGTATGCTTGGTCGAAAACTATCTGCCCGGCGATGGGTCTCCTTAGTTCTGTTGACCCTGGGTGTGGCCATTGTCCAACTTCCATCCCCTTCACCGGATGCGGCTGGAGAAGGGGCAAAGTCGACTTTGAAGGCCATCCGCGACCTCATTGAGAACAGATCTGCTACCTATGACGGCATTCACAAAGATAGCGATCCGGCATCGCAAATGAATCGGTCTCTCGGTCTATCGGCAGTTATCGTTGCGTGCACTATCTCTGGTTTGGCCGGCGTGTATTTCGAAAAGGTCTTAAAGGGAACTTCGGCAACTCTCTGGGTCCGGAACATTCAATTGTCTTTCTATTCCCTGTTTCCGGCTTTCTTTATTGGAGTCGCCTGGAAGGATGGGGCTGAAATTGCGAGACGAGGTTTCTTCGATGGCTATAATGGAGTTGTCTGGACAGCTATCGCCTTCCAAGCACTGGGTGGCATTGTGGTCGCTCTGTGTGTCAACTATGCCGACAATATCGCGAAGAATTTCGCTACGAGCATTAGCATTATTCTCAGCTGTGTCGCTAGTATTTTCTTTTTCGACTTTCAACTTTCCATGCAGGTAAGCGAGTACTCCCACTCCCACGTGCGAAAGGAATATATATCTATCTATAGATTCTAACATCCTTTGCGAATTCCTTCCAGTTCCTCATTGGTTCCATGATTGTTCTCTTTGCCACTTATCTCTACTCCAAAACCGACGAAGCCAAACAACCACTATACGTCCCTTTAGAGAAAACGACGACGGAACCGATCTACCCTCCAGAGCAGAAGCCGCGGCTTGAGAGGGTCGGTTCGTTGCGAATGAATCTGGCTCCATCGACGGCTCTTGGTATTTCCAGTCCAATATCCGAGCGTCCCAGGAGCCCAGCTCTTTTCGCTAAATATGCTGGAGAGAAACGAGACGACTAGTTGAGCTCTCGGAAACCCTCAATCCTTTCGGCAACATGGTACTACGTGAGAATGGTCTTTCTAAAACAAACCGACAAAAAAAAAAAAAAAAAAAAAAAAAACTCCCCCAAAAAGCACACCGGTTCGAGGCGATCATAATATCTATTAATCTTTTTTTAGCAACCGCGGTAAAGTAATTTCTGTACATACATAATATCTAGCCTCGCATGATAGCATGACGTCCATAGGTGCCCAAAACTTAGAAGTATTCGATCATCAGCATTGTTTTGGCGGGTTGCAACGTTGTGTTTCTGGCATCTTGTGGTTTCCTTTCTTTCCTTCTTCTGTTTCTGTTTGCATTGGATTGGCCTGTTGATGATAACTGAAAAAGCTGCTGTGCTAGTTTATTACTGAGAACACTTGCCCGTTTTATATTTGGCTTTTATACATCGTATCGATGCATGCATGCATGCACGTATGCAGCTTTCCGGGCCGATACATGTGGGTACTTGTACTTGTACTTGTTCGCAATTGGGTTTGTGGTGTGTGGGTGTAGATAGAGGCGTTTGCATTGTATCTAGCTTTGGATTCAAGGTGACGGCATGATTTTGATTCGGCTCTTCTGATGTGTCTATAATACTACTACTGCATATCAAATCAATCTGTTTCCTGAACATCTACCAGTACTATCAGGATTAGGTGCCTTCTGCAGTCGCTAAATTTATAAAATCCACACTACGAGACTACTAAAATCCGTAGTTCGAATCCGGTGCCTGAAGTCCTGCCGTGTTGATATCATATCATTGCGGCACCCATTTGCTGCCACTTTTTTTTATTTTTTTATTTTTGGATCCTTGCCGTTGAGTTGCCCGCCAGCAACGAAATTGACAAACCAAACCAAACACCACACACGTCTTCCCACGATTCTCCACCAACCTCCAACCTCATCAACATCTCATCAACCGTCCCTACGAGCGTCCAACCTCCCGTTCGCGTCGGATCGTATCAATTCTAGGATCAGTATCGCCTTCTTACTGCCCTAATTCCCTTCTTCCGCTCTTTCTCTCCCGCTTGCCGGTTGTTGGTTCCTTTTCCCTCCGTAAAACAACAACATCATTCCCACAAACGTGCAGGCGCGTCCTCAACATCAAACCAACCCTGAAATTTCATCATCATCCTTGGTCATCACCGTCGACTACCTGCCTTATCCCCGGATACAGTCCCCTGGACTTCTAATAGCTAATCTCTAACATTCCGACTCTCGGAACATCGCCATCATGGAGGTTGACGTCCCTCCCATTCAAACGTCACAACTGACGCCAGGGAATTATGACATCCCGAAAATTTCAGCCTTCTTGGAACTTCCCCAAGTGAACATCGAAGCCCTTGCTAGTATCAGCGAGGCATTCGCCACCGCCATCCTCGAAGCTATCACTACCAAGGCTCGCTTCCACGATGAGCTCAAGGCTGACAAGCTGCGCCTGGAGGTGGAATTGGAGCAGAATACCCGCACATCTAATGCCCGGGTCAATAATATGAAGTCTAGGATGGAGACTTCGCAAGTGGAAACTCAGGAGCTGCGAAAGCAAGTTGCTGAATTCGGTAAATCAGAAACCATCCCTCCCTTCGCCCTTCGGCTCTAGTTGCGAGACATTGCTAACCAACCATTACTTTATCCAGAAACCAAGTGCCGTACCCTTGAAGCCGACCTCAGCCATCTTCGTACAAGCACATCCTCATCTACTGAGGAGACCCGTACACTAAAAGCCCGTATCTCCACCCTGGAATCTGAGAAGCGGGAAACTCTGGAAGCCTACACTCGAAAGCTTAATGAAGTCGAAGACCTGCAGGGCGAATACAGCCGACAGCAATCCAAGATTATGGAGCTACGTCGCGAGGTCGGTACCGTCGAGTCCAGAGCCCAGCAAGCTGAGTCTGCCCAGACTGCAGCCAAATTCCGCGAACAAACCATGAAGCAAGAACTCGAAATCATCAAACGGAACAACGAATGGCTTGAGAGCGAGCTCACTATCAAACAGAATGAGCATTCCAAATATCGGAAAGAGCGCTCGGCTCAGATCAGCCACCTTGAGCGAAACTTAGAGGATGCTCAGTCGAAATCTCATATGGCCGAACAGAAGGCCAACTCTTTGACAAAGAGGTATGAGGAGGTATGTCACAAGGTAGAAGAGTCTCAACTCAAGATTAAGGCTCTCACCGAGGACCTTGCATCTCGTGAGGATGACTTCAGAACGGAAATCTCAAACGCCAAACGACTCGCCGATCTTTGGGAGAACAGCACCAAGTCAGCTCGGGACCGTATTAAACAACTCGAGGATTTGAGGGAACAGCAACAGTCCCAGATGGCTGAAGAAGTCGGTAGGGTTCAAGCGCTCAACGAAGCCCTCAAGGAAGAACAAGGCGTGCTGCACAAAAAGATCCAGGAACTGGAGGTCCAAATTGAGCGTCTCGAAACCGACCTTGGCTTGTACGCCTCTGGAGCAATCCAACCCATTGCCCAGTCGCCCGCTGCAAGCAGACGAGGAAGGAACGCTATGACACCAGTCAGAGGAACAGGTACACCCGAACGGCATCTTGTGTCGCCAGCTGCACATGCTATTGTCATGTCCCAGAAATCTGGCATGTCACTTACGGAGGTTTATACCGACTATGCTGCCGTCAAGCGTGAACTTGAGGCTGCCAATCACCGCAACCAGCGACTCCAGGAAAGCTTCGATGAGCTTATCCACGAGTTAGAAGACAAGGGTCCCGAGTTTGAAAACCAGAAAGCAGAACTCGATAGAGCAGCCGAGGAAATTGTAATTTTGAGCGAGCTGTTGCAGGAAGCCAACAACAATAACGAACGCGGCACGAAGGAGCTCAAGTCCGTGAAGAAACAGCTCAAGGAAGATACTAAACAGATCGAATCTTTGAAACAGCGTAAGTCCCTGAGTCACATCAAGAAGATGACAGTAGTACTAATGTTGCCTTAGAAATCAGGGATTCCTCATCTCAGATTCAGTTCTTACTTGCAGAAGTTCAGCACCTGAGCCAAGGCATGGGCCCAATGTCTGCTGCCGACCAGGCTAGATTCAGGAAGATGGCTATCCAAGGAATTAGCATGGGTCTTCCTCAAACTGACACTGACCGACTTATCAGTGAACGTCTTGTCGTCTTCGCAAACATCAAGGAGCTTCAAGAGCAGAACTCGGAACTCCTTCGCGCCGCCCGTGCTGTCGGCAAGCAACTAGAAGATCACGAAGAGCAGATGCGCATGGAGGCTGAGGGTGCGAAGACCCGCGAACTTCAAGAGATGCAGCAGACGCTAGATGGCATGCGTGACGAAATCCGAAACCTTGAGAAGAGAGCCGAGACATTCGTTCGAGAGCGTGATATGTTCAGACGCATGTTACAGCATCGCAATCAACTTCCTGCCGAGATGCAAGCCGACAATGAGACCAACCCTCTTCGACAGTCGACCAGGACCGAGCCCGACACAACCGACAAGACAGACTACGGTCAGTTGCTCCGAGAACTCCAACAGTCCTTTGATCAATACAAGATGGAGGCCTCCACCGACCAGAAGACTCTACGCGAGCAAGCGAATGCTGTCCAGAATGAAAGGAACGAATTGCAAATCCAAGTCACGAGGGTCAACGGACAGCTTGAGTTGGCTGCTTCTCGATACGAGATGCTAAATGGTAATCTTGAAATGATGAATAACGAAAACCGCGAATTGCGAAAGCGCAACCAGGAATTGTCCGACCTTCATGCCAAACTAGACCTCCGCAGCCAGCAAATTGAACAGGAGTTGGTCGAGAACCGCTCGATTCTCGATAGTGTGAGAAACGACAATGTCAAGCTGAAGGCGGAGAAGGATCTTTGGAAAAATATCGAAGAGCGTTTGTCTAAGGATAACGATAGCCTTGTCTCTGAACGCGCACAGCTTAAGAGTACGATCAGCAGTTTGCAAGCGATGCAGACTGAGAAGGAACAGCTTGAGATAGAGGCGAAGAGACGACTCACCACCCAACTCGGAAGGCTTGAGGGCGAACTCGAATCCACAAAGAAGCGACTAACTGACGAAGTTGAGGAAACTCGGAAGCTTCAGTTGCGCCGGGATACCGAAGCTACCGCAGCCCAAAAGAAGATCGATGAAGTTAATGCCGCCCTTGCATCTGCTCGCGAGGGCATGGTTGCTGCAAAGACTACCCAAGACCATCTTCAATCTAGGGTTGATGAGTTACAGATCTCTCTCAAAGCCGCCGAGGAGAAGATTAGCGTGTTGCAACCACAAAACAATCCAAATGCTGAAGAGGAAGCTCTTAGTCGGGAACAAGACCTACAAATTGAGATCAGTGAACTCACACGAAACCTCGAGTTGGCCCGGGCAGATCTAGAATCGGCTCGCGCGGATGTCGAGAAATACAAGGAGATCAGCCAAAGTAGTGAGGATGCCCTCGAAAGCATTAACGCGTCCCATGAAACATACGTCCAGGACACTGAACAGCAGCTTGAGGAAAAGAACGTAAGTCACGCCCGATATTATTCCAAGGTGGGAAATCACTAAAGCTAATGTCATAACAGGCCAAGATCCAGGATCTCGAACAACGTGTGCAAGAGATTACTACTGAACTGCAGACATCTAACGAGGAGCTTTCCAACCTCCGTCAAGAACAAGCTGAGAATGTCCGCATCAAGGATGACCAACTTAAACTCCAGGAGAGCGAGATCACTAGCCTCAAAGAGGAGGTTCAAAGTCAAATGGTCACAAGCAAACGGCATCAAGATGATCTCAAGCGACAGGCTCAAATCGCCCAGGAAGCCCAGCAATCATACGAACAAGAACTCATGAAGCACGCCCAGGCAGCCGATACTCTCCAGAAGATTCGTACGGAATACACGAATCTTAAGATGCAAGTTCACGGCTTCAAGACAGAGGCAGAGACCGCTAAATCTATGCTTGAGTCGTCGACTAGCAGCTGGGAGACACAGAAGGAAACATACGAAAAGGAGCTCAAGGATGTCCGAGCACGTTGCGATGACCTCATCAAACAAAACAAGCTTGTCCACGACCAGTTCGAAGTCGTCAGCCAACAGATCGCAGATCTCCAAAAGGATCGTGAACGCGCGATTGGCGAACTCGCAGTTGCTACCTCCGATCAGTCATTGGAGGAGCTTAGGGAGGTCATCACCTATTTGCGTCGCGAGAAAGAGATTGTCGATGTGCAGCTCGAACTTCAGACCCAAGAGGCCAAGAGACTTAAAGTTCAACTTGATCATACTCGCAAGCAACTTGATGAGGTTCGTGTTACCTTATCTGAGGAGCGAGCCAAGGAGACTGAAGCTATGCGCCTTGCCGCCCAGAATGAGGAAATCAAGCAAAAGATGGGAGAGTTGACCGTAATTCGTGAGAGCAATGTCACTTTACGTGCTGAGCGTGACAAGTTCGCTGGTATGGTTGAACAACTGAGGAAAGAGGCTGCAGATTTGAAGGCCAAGATGGAGCCATTGGAGGAGAAGATTACAATGTTGGAAGGAGATGTCGAGGTCAAGGACGGACAAATGAAATTACTTCAAGAGGATAATGAGAGGTGGAAGGCGCGGACAAACCAGATTCTACAGAAATACGACGTAAGTATCCAAGGTTCACAGGATAAGCATAGTGCTAACGCAGTAACCAACAGAGGATTGATCCCGCTGAGCTCGAGGGTCTGAAGGACCAGCTTAAATCTGTCCAAGAGGAGCTACAAGAGACACAGGCTAAATTGGTTGCCTCTGAAGCTCGACTCCAGGCTAGTGGCACGGAGATCCAGACAAAGAGCGCAGAGGCGGCAGAACTTCTTGCCAAAGAAGGAGTTAAGTGGAAAGCAAGGCTCGATAAGCTCGTGACTGAAACGAAGGAGAAACTCGCTGCGCGTCGACAGTTGATTGAGGAGCAAAAGCGAGAGATTACTGATCTCAAGCAGGCCCTCGAGCAGACACAGGCCGCTGCAACTTCTTCATCCGCGAACTCTGAAGAGGCATTGAACCAAGCCCGCGCTGCAATGGAAACAGAGAAGAATGCCCTACAGCAACAATTCCAAGCACAGCAGGCACAACAGGCACAACAGGCAGCAGAAATCCAACGGTTAACACAAGAATTGGTATGTTCATGTTTAGGTGCACCATTTCATACAGTAATACTGACAGGGGTTTAGGCCAATTGCAATACACGGCTGGAGGAGGCTCGCAACCAAGCTTCTACGCTCGAAGCCCAGCTAGCAGCTGCTCGTGCAGCCCAACCACCATCCACAGAGGCACCAGCTGCATCCACGGAGCAAATCGAAGCTGAGGTCGAACGCAGGATCGCAGAGCGATTGCCAGAAATTGAAGCCGCCGCCGCAGCAACAGCCACAGCAGCTGCAGCCGCAACCGTAGCTAGCAATACCGATCAACAAGCTAACAGCGAAGTCAACACTGAGGCAATCGTTGAGCAGCGTCTCGCCGAAGAGAAACAAAGATTTGAAGAGGAGAAGAAGCGACTTCGTGAAAGCTACACTGCAAGTGCGCGCAACCATGTGTCCAAGATGACAGCCGCCAAGGATAAGGAACTGGCGGATGCAACAACTGCTAGGGACAAGGAAATAGCGGATTTGAAAGCAGCTAACGAGCAACTTGGCACCCAAGTCTCTGAACTTCAAGCCAGCGTCGAGGCTGCGAAAGCAGCTGCGCCAACTGCGGAAGGTGCGCCAGCGCCGGCACCAGCGCCCTCCGGCGATCTCTCAGAAATTGAAGCTCAGCTGCGTGCTGAACTTCAAACTGCCCAAGAAAAGATTGAGGCCATCGAAAAAGAGCGTGCCGAAGTAGAGAAGAAGCTCGAGACCACAAGTGCCGCTCAGAAGCGTCATGAGGAGAACATGAAGGCTATTATCAAGAAGAATGTTGAAGCCCGTGTTGCCCAACAGAGAGAGAAACTGGACAAGGAATTCGCGGAGAAGCTTGAAGCTGCAAAGAAAGAATTGCCTCCTGCTGCTGCCCCCGCCGACCCATCAGATGCCCCTGCCCCCACCGCCCCTACTGCCGGTAATGAATCGAACGAGGCTGAAATCAACACCCTCAAGGAGCAACATGCTGCGGAACTTCTTGCACGGGATCAAGAGCTTACGAAGAAGCTCGAAGATGCCCGTGAGTCAGGCCGCAAGGAGATGCAAATGAGGACTCGTGTCCAGGTATCCATGCTGGAGAAGAAGAATAAGGACCTAACAGAGAAGGTCAAAGCTCTCGAAGGTGTTCCCGGAGCTCAGCTTACTTTGCAATCTCCCGGACATCAACCTCCGAGCCAAATACCCCAACCTGGTGGTCCAGTTCCTGCTTTTGCTATGCAGCGAGCTAGCACCCCCAACCAATTAGCACCAGCATTTGGACCGCAAACCACCCCACAAATTGCACCTGCCTTTGGACAACCGCACCCTCAACAACAAGGAATCCCACAACCTAGTGGTATTCCTCAACCGGGCGGTAATCAAGGCACAGGTCCTGGTGTTCTTAAGAACATGCGTGGTGGTATCCAGTCTGGTATCCCAAGAGGGGGGGGGAACATTAGAGGCGCATTCGGTGCTCCTCGCGGCGGGATGCAGTCAGGCATCCCACAACCACAAGCTCCCCAGCCCGTATTTGGTGCTGCTCCTGCAGGGCAGCCACAATCACAGCTGCCACGTGGTGGGGCAGCGGGACGCGGCGCCTTCGGTCATAGACTGAGCCGAGGCGGACCAGGTGCCATCGCTGTCCAACCACATCCGGCCCCTGCCCCATCTGGGATCCCTGTTCCGGGGCAAAACGCTCCGAATGCCCAGTTGAGCGCTCAGGCTCGGGCCTTCACCCCCACCATTGGCAAGCGAACGAGAGAGGATGGAGAGGTCGTGGACGATGATCCACTGAAGAAACAAAAGAGCGAGGAATAGTATACTCGCTCTAAGAGCACTTCTCCACGCAGGGCTAGAAAGAAGAAGTCGGGCAATGGCCAGACGAGCTAGAAGCCCCCCCCGAACCCTCATTCTGCCCATCAAACACCTCGACCACCATGTATTCCTTGCTTTGATGGGGCATCATCAATTTCTCCATCGCCAACCCGCAATAATCATCAATCCCCGCCTTCGCAGTTCGAACAAATCCCCCAATTCGAAAGACATCATGATTTACGATCTTGGATGCGTCCACCGTTGCCTCCTAGTAAAAGCAAAATTCAGGCGCGAAAGGAACGCTTTGGCCCGCGTCCACCTAGTGACTAAATACGGCGTCCTCAAATCCTTGTTTTCGTTCAAACAATTACCTGCTTTTTTCTATCTCCTTGCCTCATATAATGTACTCTAGTTAGTTTTCCCCCATGCACCCTCCAAAATCAAAGAGTGTTCTTTTTTGTTTTTTTACCACGGACGTAACAAACGGTCAAGGCAATCTCATGCATTCAGTCAGCTACGCATTTTGATCATGGTGTTCCTTTCTTTTTTCCTATGCTTTTCTTTTTTTTCTTTTACGAATCGTTTTTGTTTTACCTTTTATCAATTTCGCGTCACTTTTTTCTTGTACATGCATTATCAAATCAAGGGCTCTTCAGCTTCTGTTCCCTCTACTGTTTCAATGCTTCTTTTCTTTTTTCCTTTTTTTATATAGGATATTAATGGAAGTGCAGGGAACATCGTGGGCTCATGGAAGCCACCGATTGTTTCCCTTTTTAATGTGGACCTACTATATTACTTTCCCCGCTGTTGCACTTTTTGTCGGGCCAGACCCGCCGTGCCGGCTCTCGATGCATCGTAAACCATAAAATTACCGTAATTGGAGCTGTGTATCTGTATATACCTAGGTATATATGCAAATGTGAATTCTCAACCGAGGATCAACCTTGTCAGGTCAAAGCACCCGGGTCCTTTCCCATTGGATCTCATTAAGAGCACGCGTTCATAATTTTATAAATTCTACGGATACGGGAGTATAATATGCAATCCAAGATTGTGCGGGGCCAAATTTCCGACCGTGCGCGTGCAATTATCCGAGCGTTTTATAATTTTTTTTTTTTAAAAAAAAACATGTATTGAAACTACGTGCAGGGGTATCTGGAGATGGTCACTCAGCTAGGGCACGATGAACTTCTGTAAGTGGTTTTAGCAATTACTGCTGCTGGTACTATTGGGGTTTAACAATAAACATAGGGATCATGACCGTTTCTTTAAGCTGCATGTATGCGTCGATCAACTTCACGATATAGGGCCGGCCCTGATTTTGCTCAAAGATCTACAAGTCTATTTGAATAAAAAATAAATTTTAATTGGAAAAAGAAAACTCCTAAGGGACATGCATGTTCTAACTGGTATCATCGTATTGCTAACCAACAGACAGGAAAAAAAGTACATGTGCATGCATACAAAATAGTTAAACTCAAACTCCGGCTAATGAATAAAAAAAAGGAAGAGAAAAGCCAAAGTTGAGAACTCCTCGACTACCAGATACCCACCAGCAAAAACGAAACATACCCCAACCGCAAAAGCAGGTCCGCAAGCACTAGCACTCCCACCACCACCCCAGGACTCAACCCCCCAGCTCTATTCAAGCGCCCCCAACAGCTTCTCATACTCTCTGGACAGGAGAGCCCCGAAGAGAACTGGGTCAATAAACCCTACCCTCTGCAGAATGCGTTCTGCAAGCCACTTCTCAATCCCCAGGTCAGCCAGTGAATTTCTGATGGATGCTGGGGATCCGGGGCATTGCTGCAGCATCTTGAGTCGGGAGATGACCAACATGTTCAGAGCGTACTCATGTTCCTCGTTGGTCAGGACATACTTGTCGACTAGACCTGGCTGTGGAGGAAGCATGTACGCTGATGAGGTTGGTGACGACGCTGGCAGTGTCTCGTCGTCAGAGTCCTCATATTGAGAAGCTGCTGGGAGGGTTGATGACGAAGCTGATATCGTTTCGTCGTCATCTACTTCAGCTTCCAGGGTTGGTGGTGGGGATAGCAATGCATCAGCTGCGGTTGACGCTGATGCTGGTTCTGCTATCTCCTTTGATTGTGCTTTCCCAGCACTGCTTCCTTTGCGACGTCGATTTGCAGGTCCTTTCTTGGTCGCGGTTGGCTTTCGGACCCGCTTCGGTTTCGCCGCATTTTGCAGCTGTGCTAGGTTCTCTGCGGCCTTTCTCGAAGGTGCCCTTCTCCGAGAGGCGCTTAACGGGCAGTTCTCCGACCCGCTGCCACTGGAGGAGGGTCCTTGAGTCTCGACCCCATGCCCTATTATTACCACTTTGTTAGAAGCAGCTTTCGATTTGGTGGGACCCACCTCCTCTGGAACGCCCGTTGTCGGATTGTATCTGACACGTCTTCCCTTGGGTGAGGGGGTTTGCTCACCTGCAGGACCTGCCGAAGCGGCAGTTGCGATGACCGCTATCATCGGGTTTGATGCTGGATGGGCAGGCATCTGTTCTACGGCCCGCAGGAGTCTCGAGTCCAGGCGTAAAATGATTCGTCCTTTGTTCTCCATTTTTGATATCGTAGGAGATTGGGACGGACGGACGAGAGAATGGGATGCTGTATATAAAAAAAGGTTTTGTTAAGTCTCTGATTAACAAGAGACGAAGAAAGGTTTTGATATTCAACAGTGTGGTTAGACAAGCTGTTGAATATTGAAAGTAACGAATACAAGCTGCTTGTAGATGCTTAAGCTAGCTTGATCGATTGAGGAATGTTATGATTGATATAACTTTTGATGTTAATCAATCGTAGAAGCCTTCGAAGTATGGAAGTGAATTGAAAGAGGGAGAGTCCAGAAAGGATTCCGGGGGGGGGCCTTCTGTAGACGTTTTATAGCCTTTCTTTGGGGTTAAGCTATTTGATTGAGAAGCACTCGATCGGCCAATGTCATAATTCATAAATCAATGATCTACAAAATCTCTCCATAGATTTTACGCCTTTTAGGTACGATACTAGGTGAATATCGCGGCGAGAAGTTACGTTTAGGAGTATCCTAGGCCCCAGATGCGCGCAGATCCAGCTATACCAATGGAATATCATGTATATAACAATGCTTTTGCGCATGTGGAGGGCAAGCACGACAGGTGGACGATCTTGTATGTTGAGTTTATTGATTTATTTAATTATTGATTAACCGCGGGACAATTGCTTATGTACGTAACTGGGTTTAATATAACAAATAAAATGTATAATGATCGATATACGATCAAAGATCGATTTTGTAGATGGCAGATCTATAAATCTAGTGCGGGAGCTTGTTCGGATTGATATGTATTGGTCGAGGGATTACCTTCTCTGTACTGAATGCTAACTTTCTACTACTATTGCTACGAGGTAGATGTCAAATATCGTATCCCTATGACATGTAATAAGTTCGACTTGTTCGAATATTGTAGTAATATTATAATACAATATGTATTACCTGTTATGACAAATAGGACTGAATCAAAGACGGTTGCACAGACCGTAAAAGAAGTTCTGGGTCTCAGGCCAGGCGTAAGTCTATGCGGCGTACTATCTATAATGTCGGTATGTCGGGAAGATCGATTCCGAAGAATTCCAGAATTCAGAATTAAATTTAAAGATCTCCGTAGAACTTTCCATCCGACAACGATGCCACGTGAAAAACGTGTTGTTGAAGGTTGCACAAGTTCCCGCAAAACAAGATGCAACAGCATCACGTGATATCAAAATAATTGTCTCGGGAACAAGTTCTCCCAGGGCCCCTTCCGTTCCCGCTCAACCACACACCATGTAAAATCGAAATTTCTTTCTCCTAAAAACTCTGAAATCCCTTTTTCTCAGCAATGTTAGGGCGGGCGCTACGGGTCGGCGCGCACCTACCCCATTCCTACCGATATACAACTCTCAGAACGCTTGGTCGATCTTTACCTACCACCACTAATGTCCTCGTCCAGCAACCAGTCTCACGCGATGCAAGGCACAACTCTACGTCAGCATACCAAGGGATTGGAGGGAGCCCAGGTAGTCCGAACGGTGGAGGCGGAGTAGACCCAGTTGAGGTGTCACATTTCAATGCCCTTGCGTCGAGCTGGTGGGATGCACAGGGGCCGTCTCGACTCCTCCATCTAATGAACCCGATGAGAATCGACTTCGTGAAGCATTGTTTGTCTATGGGCATTCCTATGGAGGCGGCTACAGATGCAGGGGAAGGGGGGGGATCGTCGAGAGGTCTGACCGTTCTCGATGTCGGTTGCGGAGGTGGTATTTTTTCAGAATCTGTCGCGAGACTGCCCAATACTGCCAAAGTTATCGGACTTGATCCATCCGAGCAGGTTTTGGGAGTCGCTCGAGCACACGCCAAGAAGGATCCAACGTTATCCGGGAAATTGCAATATGTTAATTCGTCAATAGACGATTATACGCCTGACCAACAGTTCGATCTGATTACTTTGTTTGAAGTGGTGGAACATGTGCCATACCCCGCCGCATTTCTGCAGACCTGTATGCGGCATGTGAGGCCAGGAGGGTGGATCGTGCTTAGCACTATTGCCAGGACTTGGAGCAGCTGGATGACCACCAAGCTTATTGCGGAGGATCTCTTGCATATCGTCCCTAGAGGGACACACGACTGGCACAAATACATCAACGAGCCAGAGATGAGATCGTTTTTTGAGAAGCAACCTGGTTGGGGGTCACAAGGGATGCTCAGCATGGGATGTCTGTATGTTCCCGGACTAGGTTGGAGAGCGATAAAGGGCAGCGAAGATTATGGAAACTATTTCTTCGGGGTACGCCGGGATCTCTAGATCGCGTGCGGAGACCTGAGCGAGCTGGCATAAATTAAAAGCATGAAGACGCAGGCTGAAGCTTTTCCTCAAAGAGAGGTATATTATCAGCTCGTAAAGCTTAAACCCGCCTTTATCGGAGGATGAGACATGGGGCCTGTGCTCTCGCGCTTGCAAAATATCTTCCTCTCGGATTTTTTTCTTCCTTAGGTGCCGTCATGGGGGGATATTATTCTGGATGGAATGGGTTCGAAATTATCTGTTTTCGGTCGAAAATTCACAAATGCTGGGCTGTCAGCGCTGGTACCGAGGGCGGTATGCTGTCCCACATCCAATACGATGGTGAAAATGGCTTAGCTACATGTACATACAACATTACTCGGACATGAGGTCGCTCGCGAAAGTACAGAGACGCCCTAGTTCAACCAATGAGACGGAAAGAGAAAGTCCTTTCCTCTCGATGTATATAGTCAGAAAATAACAGGGAAGCACCATGAAGATGGTGTATCGCCAGCAGGCCCCAGTCCATTTTACCTTCGATGCAATTATATTTTATGTAATAACACTCAAGAAATATAGCCCAAGAGGAGGGGGTTTCGTTTTACATTCCTTTCTTTTCTTTTTTGTTTACTCCGTCTCCTGGATATCACAGAGAGTTCAGTTAAGGTTAAATTCTCGCTCCGTAAGCTCGGGATCAAACCGTTACCAGGTAAGAAACCCTCTTTACGATCTGCGGGGGAGAGGAGGCTAGGAAGAATTATATTTTTTTTTCTGTCAGGGAAGCGGAAGAAGTTCTGTGGAGTGTGCCTTGACCGGGTGAGGTTTTAAGTGGCAGCGTTACGATAAAACATCCACCAATCAGATGCCACGCCGTATCTATAGTACTCTGACGGTATGGGGTTTCGGGAAAGCGAAATAAGTGTCCCATTTAAAAGGTTCCATGGTTGCACAATAATAACGAGTTTTGCTTTTTAATAATAAAAGTGTACATCTGTCTCTGATCCATAGGTGAAGGGAAGGCCAGAGAAACGGCTAACCTGGCAGTATTTTGAACCGATGGGCAGATGCTGTCCCACTTTTGGCTGGGTTTTAGCATGGCTTAAACAAGTTTTGTCAGCCAGGACGATACACTCCTTGCCTTATACTTACCTGGTTCAGCGGATTGGATACGAACCGGTCAACCTTTTTTTTTTTTTTTTTTTTTTTTTTTTTTTTTTTTGTCCATTTTCCTTTTCGACCGTTCATTTCCAGTCTTCGGCTCATAGATGCATAAACTTTGTAAGGGCTAATTTGCTAATTGGTTGATCATGAGGCGGCTCGCACTTATGCAAGAGGCAAGGAATGTTAGATCACGGGGAGGATTACAGAAGAGAAAAAAGACCCTCACATTGTCCAAGCTCACGAAAACCCAAATTTCAAACAGCGATCTAGGAGCGTCCCTAGCCTGTTTGAGCGTAGGTTTAGTGGCCGTTATACCTCGAAAGCCAAAGCAAGGAGGGCGGAGAACGATCCAGACAAGAATATGTTAACAATATCAACAGTTTAGCGTATATGCATCCAACAATTTCCTCCGACAACAAGCTAGTCTGAAGGTCTCAGGTTCGAAAAAGATGTTGGAGAGTGCAAACTACTACCACGGCGGGGAAGGTCGTCATTTGCATTGTTCTATCCTGGAAGTTCGGGTACCAAACCGTAGAGGTTTCTGAGACACATCGGAACCAGCGTGCCAGACCGTGCGCTAGCTCTATTGAAATAAGCGAAATGTAGGCAGTGACGCTGAGGAAGTATCCAATAATTGAGATCTTGGTACGAACACCCAGGTCCTAAAGTCCGTTTGCCGAGGTGTCTTTGACAAATTTTTTGGTCAGCTTGGGAAATCCGAATAGCCAAATATCGATACTGTAACCTCTCGGTGCAGTCAGGCCGAGGCCACACTACAAGAACCCTAACACCAACACCCTTCCTGAATACCCTGCTTTGTATGACCAATTAGCTGCTGTCGGCTTGAAAAAAAGGTGGAGACGATGTGGAGAACGCCTCGGGAGCCCCGTAGTAATCCAGTGGTTCACTTCGAATTTTATTTCTTGACCTGTGGATCGACTCGGAAAAACTAGGCTGGGCGGACCATAGCCTGGCCTTCCATCGACCACCCTGGAAGCTTTTCGGTGCAGAGTACGCTCTGTACATAATACTGTGGATGTTATGGTAATGTTGCAGCGGGGGGTGCTAGTCCCGATTCTCCTGTATGGTACCGTTTCGTTTCGAGCATTCCACCGCTTGATTTTCGAATTGAGTTACTGAAATGGCATTTGCCGGGCGGAATCCATCACCAGATTTGCATCGGGAGAAATCTAGAATGAAGTCTTTGGCAAGGACACGCCTAAAAAAAATAAATATAAAAAAAAATGACAGATCATATATGATAGAAAGGAAGGAAGAACAAAAAAAGAAAGAGATAATAAAAAAAAGGAAAGTATTGCTGCAGCCAATTTCCGTTCTCTCCTGTTAGGCATTTTAATGGACATCCATGTAGATATTGACATAGGAAAGTGGCCATCCGGAAATCCTATTCATCTCGATCGAGAGGATCCGATATCCTATGGCCTGATGTCCCGTTCAGCTGTGCCTTTGCGTAATGCAAGCTGCACACCCAACAAAAAAAAATTATAGGAAAGGAAGACTAGCGAATTCGAAGCTGAGGGTGTGTGTGTGTGGAGCAAGCTTAGACCATCTGCCATCCCTTTGTCGACTCGTTTGCGTAGTGCATGAATCGATGGATCCATGCAAGTAGTATTGACGACGAGACGGGGAAATCTACGAACTTCGTATACGGGTCCCGAGATACCCGAAAGCGTATCGAATCTAGAAGCCAAAACCAAAACCGGTCTCCACATCTATACCTTTCTTCTTCCTGTTCTTCTGGTCTGGTGATATGCTAAACAGGGGAGTAGAAGTTCCCCATTAAAACCCGCAATGTCCAGAGCATTTGGAAGGTTCTTTCCTCCCTTCCTCCCTTCCTCCCTTCTTTCCTTTCTTTTTTTCCCTTGTTCATCCCAAGAATCTCAACCATGGCAATCTACGAAAATGTGTTTGTCCTTTGCGGTTGGCCCCCACTTCGACTGGACCCAGGCGTCAAATGCAAAATGTTGGCTGGTCCACATTTTTTGTCTCAGACCAACTGGCTCGTTGGTTGCTGTTCGTCTCCAGACCCCAAGAAAAACGTGGTTTGGGAAAAATTTTGGTATGGGACACGGGAATGTGTCCGGTTCCAAGTACCTTAAGCCACTTTGGTGATACGCTAAGGCTCTCTGACTTGCATGAAATCGACCTTTTCGTTGACTATTACCGTCATAAATATACGAGAAAGGGGAGATTGTTGCATCAGTGTGGTGCGTGTGTGATCTCGTCCGCAGGATCCAGGAAGCTAGTTAAGTGACCAGTTTCTCAAGCTGGCAGCTGGCCTCCTTCGTTCAATAAATTCTGAAATATCATGAGCAAGGGCAAAAGGAAACTACTAGTGCAGCGGTCCCTTCCTCTTTTTTTTTTTTTTTTTGTTGGCCTGCATGGCGTTTTGTATCTGCGTAATGGAAGCTGCAAACGGTTTTAATAATTATGGCGGCTACTTAATGCCAAATATATGTTCATAGTCGCATACATCTAGTATGTACAGAAGGTCCCTCCTTGGGGGCATGCGGGGTAAGAAAGAAAGGTAAGAAGAAGAAAAAAGGAAAAGAAAAGAAAAGAAAAAAAATCCTTGACTTGTTTTTTGGACAAAAGAAATGAAAATGGGAAATATCAAATCTGGTATCTTGTTCGTATATACTATATATCATTGTGTGCAAACATCGGCGGGGACGACCTGGTTCCAACCACAGTAAACGCCTGGTAAATAATTTTTTCTTGAAACATGAAAAAGCAAAAGAAAGAGTGAAATCTGGACAGGGTGAAATCTGGACAGAGTGAAATCATAAATTACAAGACTCTAATGTAAAGTGGTAGGCGATCTTGTAGTAGGTACTACCCGCCTCGCCAGCAGGACCGAAGAAGACCCTTGCAGGGAAATATGCAAAGACAAAGCAAAGAAACTGGTGTTTAACGCCTTAAATGCTTCAATCGGAAATGCAAGGGAAAGCAAAAACGGAAAAGCAAATTCCAGTGCCGGGTCCCCGGTTTAGTGACCAGAAGCCGGTTGTCGTAAAATCGAATTTTCATGTAGCATAAGTTTGGCTAACAGCTGAATCAAAAGAAATCGGGGGACCAGGGGTCTTGGTATGCGTTTGTGTTCTAGATCCGTGAGGCTCAGACAAGGGAGGTAGCTGCAGTGGGGGCAGGGAAATCCCTGACTTATATGGCGATGGAGGTTGTGCTGCCATCGTTAGCCCTCTTGATGTAGAGTTCATTGGTGAAGATGTATGGGATGCCATGGAACCGGATGTTCTTGATAGCCCCGGTGATGGAAGTCCTCCGGGTGGCGAGTGAACCGAGCTTGATTGTGGTGCCGCCCGATATGGTGGTTGTTTGCTTGTAGGTGCATCTTCGGGGTATGATGGCGGGTACCCTGCGGAGGAAGCCGAATTATGCCTTTCATAAGTCTTGTACGGCCCAGATCCCGCAATTGGCGATCTAGAATTTTGAGCCGATGGTGGTAAACTAGGCGATTCGTAAAGTGGAGAAGGCTGCTGGGTGGGGTGGATAGGAGAAGGGCCAGAATAGGATGAATGGCGGCTTTGGTACTCATGTGGGGGGTGTTGAGAATGGGGAGGATAATGTCCATAGCTAGAACTTGAATGAGAACCATGATGAGGAGGAAAGTACCCTCCTGGAGTAGTTGGAGAGCGTTGTTGGTAGGGTGGGTAGTTTGGATACCCAGTGTGGTAGTTCGTCTGACTTGGTGGCGGGTGATTTGGGGGATATTCGCCATATGGCGAACGTTCACCGTACGGCTCGCGTCCATGGGGTCCGTATGGAGGAGGGTTCGACTCCATTTTCATTCGCTTATGGGCATCGTGATATGGGCCATACCCGTAATCGACGGATGAGTGAGGGGTTGGGTATCCGTGTGCGATATAATGGTTGTCGGGCGATGATGGTCTCCTCATCTGTGCACTGGCATATGCCTCTGGTGGAGGGCGATATGCACGTTTTCTTCTAATAGTTTATTAGCCCAAGGATACTTTCGGTGTTAAAGGTTTAGGTAATTACTAACACTAAGGTTCGAGGTTCCTTTCTGATCCTGAGGCGAACACCTTGGTCGCCAAAGGATCTGGACAAAAATGTCGACTCTGACATCCCGGGGAAATTTTTCATTGGGTAGACTACGTTATTTTGTTAGATAGAGATCAATTTAACGAATCTAGGATGTGATCTGGGCCCATACCAGTGAAAGGTTCCGAAGTAATGGATTTAATATAATGAACTTCGCTGCTACGAAACATTAGCATAACGTAAGAGCTTGAAAGGGTCTTTTGAGGAGGTTCTTACGATGAGATCTCAAACAGACTGAACCTTAGTCTGAACTGGCCTTCAACCTTGACGGAAAGGTCACCAAACACAAAAAAACCGCCATCTATGTAACAAAGGAAAATCAGGATTAGTAAATCGATATATATCAAGTTTTCCCAATAGGTTTCAGGGTTCCACCTACCAGTGTTGTCAATGTCCTTGAGTCTGTGCAACGAAGATACAAGAGTACCAGCCAGGGCCTGGTTGTACGATGAACTCGCACCAGTATTATCCTTTGGGATTTCTGTGGCTGGGTAAAGGTTTGTACACATGAAGTAGTACGGGCTCTGCAAGTAGTTCTGCTGGGGGTCGCTGTCATCTCTAATCTTTAGCTGAATAATTGGGGGCGGGTCGACAGGTTTTCGGTCTGTTAGTTCAAGCGAATGTTAGCATACGAAGGTTATCCACGATGCCTCATGTGCGTAGGCATATATGTATGGGAAATACCTTTTTCTTTTGTGCCCGCAACCCTCGCTCTTTCCGGGCCCTGTCGAATATAAAGCTCATAATCTTCACTGTATTACAGAGAGCCGGGTTAGCACACGATCAATGGGAAACGGTTGCATTTTGCAGACTACCTTCTTAGCCTCGACATTCTCGAGGATGCATCCGCAAAGGAATGATTTTGCATTTCCACCAGTGCGCCTTAGGTCCTGCAGCCAGAGGTATCCCAAGATCTTGGGGTCTGAAAGGATATATATAGAAGGAAGTGGCAACGAAAGCAGCGAAACCAGAAGTGTCAAAGCCGGTCCGAAGTCAAGATAGTAGGTCTCTCGTCTATAAGTATACTGTGTTGTATAGGTAATGAATGGTATATAGCGGACGTCGATGTCTAGGAATATGGCCGGCGAGATCTCGAGCGTAGATTACATATAATATGGTCGGCCGAACTCTGTTTAGCTTCCGGAGTAGTTGGTAACGATCTCTTTCGAAGGACCAATTTTTCCAGCCGAGTTTCACTATTTTCCAATAAGAGGAGGCAGCTGAGCTAGTCCTGTGGAGTTCGTCGGTCGAGAGAGCCAAAGCAATGCTGTGTGTTGAAACTAGTACCAGAAACCAACAGCAGTCAAGGTCAAGTTATTCCGGGAACAAGCTTGGGTGCTGAAATTTGGGGGTTCTGGAAACAAGGAAGCTCGGACCCAGCAGGAACCTTTTCTTGGACGGATTTTGATATACGACCAGAGATACGCAGTTGGTATAGCCGCGGACTGATATGACCCGAGGTCTATAGGGTCCGACTGTGGAGTGTGCGCAGGGAAGGCAACCAGGTCGTCTTGAAACAAAGGCAAGGACTGTTACCAGTCTTTCACCCTTCACCGATAACGTGGACACCGCTGCAAGATTTAAAAGATGCTTCGAGGAAAATTCTTTTCGGATCCGAAGAAGTTTACCAGGAAATCAAAAGATCGTTAAGTTGACGCCACCACGCAAAGAACAAAAGTTTTTGGCTGGGGAGAATTTTAGCGGGTTGGCAGGCGGCAGCTCAAACTTCTGGTCACTAAATTGCGGGCCAGAGGCAGCTAAATAAGAACGACTGACTGACTCGGGTTTTTGGGTCGTATGCAATGCCCTCGAAACGGAACCAAGTTGTGAAGCCGGTGGCGCAATTTCCACAGGCGAACGGTGGTTTAGAAGGCTTGGGATTTTTCTTTCGATCCGAATTTCCTTTCTTAAGGCAAAAAAGGCCAGGAGATCAAGTGCAAGTTAAGAGACTGAAATGCGAATGAGACGGTAATACATATAATCCCGGCCGGACGGGTGCGGTACTGCTAAGTGTCCCAAACCAAAGGGAGTGCAAAACGCAGATTTGTGCGGTGGAACCAGAAAGAAGTTACGCCGCGTGCTCTAGTGGCGTGCTAAAGCGGCTGCAAGTTTGGAGAAAATGTGACGGCTATGTTTTAAGACCTTTCGTGTAATGTTGATGATATTTTGTGTGAACCTAGTAGAGCTATTCAATTGGTAGATTAGCTTCACATTCTGCGGTATGAATGCCGATTGCTTGTTATTATTTCTAAGATGGTCCAGGTTCCGAGACGAGCCTGCATTGGTTCCCGGGTCCCATATGAATTCCAATCATCGACAAGCCGGCCAGCAACCGGTGCGACCAAGCACATGCGATACAAAGTTTAAACCGAGCACCCGCAGAAGGAGAACTGGAACCAGAGATAATGAATAAATGAACGATGCACAAGGCCGAACTTGGTCAGAGCCATTTTATTTCCTAAAAGGAAATGATGGCTTGTCAAAAAGCAAGGCGCCGGTGCCGCGTACTGCAAATCATAAAATCTCCTTTATGATCAAATAGGTACGATTACTGTATCACAAGTGGCCGGAGTTTGCCTGCGCAGTTGCATCGCCTGGATTTCCGTTGCGTTATGGATGCGCTGGAGTTTTCCGGAAAGCGAGACTGGCTTATACCCGTCAAGGGGATAAGAAATTTGAAAAGAGGGAGAGAGAGGGAAAAAAAAAAAAAAAAAAAAAGAGAGAGAGAGAGAGAAAGAGGGAGAGAGAAATAGAAAGGGAGGGAAAGCATCATGTAGGTAACCAACTATTCACATGCGGGCAAAAAAAAAAAGTAGATATTATGATGATGGTAACGATGATGTAATATCCAGAGGGATGTGTATATACTTACATCGAAGTCGATATATGCTGCAAGTAGGCAGAGTTTTATCGAAAGTCGACAGATGACGTTAAAGTTAACGTTTGTTGGAATGGTTGGGGGTGGGTTTTTGGTTGGTTGGAAAGTCGAAGTTGAAGTAATGTAAAATGTCCTTATATCACAGATACCAAAAGGGCTTCGATATGAGTGCGAGAAGTTCTATCAACACAAGCACGCAGGACAGGGCCAAGTTTAAAAAAGGTCCTGGACGGGTAGGTACTTGGAGTTATATAAATATGGAGTGGGATGTGGAAGGGTTGCTCCTGAATGGTCTCTCTGCAGAACCAGAAAGTCCGGGCCCGCTTGCCAGCACTAGTACCAGACGTGGCCTGTGATTATATATATATATGTGCGGTGCGTATATATAAAAAGGGAAAACGGGGAAGAGACAAGACTCGGGGGGCGGGATGCTACAAAATATATGCAAGATCTCCCAAAAGGTATCTGAGGGAGGGGGATGTAGGGACAGTTATAGCTGAGACTATAGTCTGCTGCGTCCTGGGGAAAAGGCTAAAATATTGAAATAAAAAGTTGAGATCAGGTCCGCCGTAAAGCGAGGCCATGCACCTTCAGGATGAATTGGAGGGAGCCTGGGTTCCGGTTTGAAATGCTGGGGAACCGAGTGTTAATATGTGTTAGGAAGATTGCTAACAATAAGCTCCGACAGGAAGAGCAGGAACGAGGTTGACCAATTGTAAGGGCAATTGGTCCATTGCATTGGCATCAGTCGACCGATCAATCAAAAGTCACCAAGGAAGCAGTAGCCGGAAAGGTGGGCCAGATAAACTATGGTGTGTAAACGAACCCTCGCAGAAAAAACCACTTCTGAGTACTTCCTAGTATGCTAACTACGGTCCTTCCTGGCTTCTTGAAAGATGTGAGTACTTTTTGTTTTTTTGCTTCGCGATAGTTCGCTTCATTATAGTATGGTATGATTTCCCTCGATCCCCAGGCCAGGCCCTGGAATCTGATGTTATTGCTTTTGCAAAGCGCCGTCAAAAGAACATGGAAACATGAACATGGCAACCTCTGCCTGTCCGTCGGTCTGTCCTATTGGAACGCAAAGTAGTGTGGGTGGACGGATGGGGTGGAGGGCTCTCTTGCTCTTGTTCTTTCGCTATCTGTGGTACCGACCCGAACCGGCTTCCCATGGAAGGCAGGTAAGAGGGTCGCGCTTGACCTTGGTCCACGCAGAACGCAATGTGCCACCACGCCGCTTCTTCGATGGCACCCATCATTGGTATTGGCATTTTCGCTGAATACCGCCAGTGGAATCAAGAATTATACGATACTAGGCAGCTTCTAACCCTCCTGATACGGGTTCTGTCCACCTGTGGATCGTTTGGGAAAGCTAGCGAATCAGCACTCCTCTGACCAAGGGTTTTCTGGACAGAGACATCTATCGGCTTAGGACTATATGGAAGGTCAGTCCTCAGAGTCCGGATGATAATATTCAACGAGATCGGTGGACTCCAGGCTGATCTACTTTTTACAATGAACCTTGTCAAACTGGAGAGAAGGGAACTAGCATTTGGCTTGGCTCTTGGGAAAGAAGCCGTTCCTTTTTCCCGCAACTGGGCCTTCCCCCTCAGAGCACGGGTGCAGCGTCGAGGGGTAAGCCGATTGAAAGGGACGAGTGAATGGCAAAAGTAGATGTTCGAGATGTGATCCGAGGAGGGAGGAAAAAGGAAATGTGATGTTCGGGGCCATCCTTGCACGACATCGCCATTGCCTCCCAGGGAGGAAGGAACTTCATGCAGGCTCCACAAGAAGGGCACGACCCACAGGCATCACCCTGGGACGCCTGGTCGTACGCTTACCAGGCTGCAAGCTGGTTGTGTCTCTGCTGTCGACAGGAGTGGAGAGTGGCAGCTACTCTACTTACATTCAAGAGCATTTTCTTTTTATGGTTCTTGGGCGGAGAATACCAGGGGCTAAACTAAGTTGTGCAGTAGGCAAGATTGCGACGTTTTTTTAAGTATAGCAACCAATTCTCTGCTAAGTTGGAAAGAGAGGGTGGCATGGCTTAAGGACCGATCCGGTTGACATCGTCACCAAGCTTTTCCCTTCGTCTCAATTATATTATGCCTGGCACTTACGTAGCACAACTGTGTGTATACATACATACATGTGCGGGTCACGGCCGTCGACAGCTAGATACCACCTACAGCTAGCTGTGCAGCCGTGGCTTCGGTCAGAAAACCCCCCACTATAACACTCGCACTACTGCTCTGCAACCCTTAGACATTGTATTTAAGGAACCGAGCATACCATTTTCATCGGAGCATTATGCACGCTATCCAGCTGATAGGGACATCGCCCGCTTGACTTTTTGGCAGCATTATTTTCTTTTATTGCATCGTTCATTTCCCACCACGCCCTGGAATTAAGTAAGTAGATTTCTTGGTTTATGTTTCATTGACTCCTACGGGTCATCTACCTTGGACGCCGGCGGCACTCTGGCGCCTCTATTTCATATTGTCCATATGCAGGGAACAAGGATGTGGAAGTTCTTTGCGCAATTGTCCCGTCGACCTCAACTAATTACCCCAACTGGTCGCTGGGTAGATACCCATCTTTTGGGCTGTCAAGTTTCGTGCGAAACAAACGAAGTCTTATTTTAGCAGCCGGGGTCAACTTGATGTTCGAGCACAAGACCTTTTTTTTGTTTTTGTTTTTGGCCAGCAGCTCCCGCATTTTGATACTGTCAGTCCAACGGTAGCTTGAGCGGAAGCGGCAAGAATTAAAACACTTCAAGACAAAAAGGCTGCAGCTCGCCCCGCTCGTGCTCAACCGATGAGGTAAGTAGCGGTCATCTTGGTCCAGATATCGCCAGGTTCCGTTGGCGTCCATACAGATCACCGTTACCTGGTCGCTGCATGGGACGTGTCCAACCTTTTCGGATTGATTAAATACTCAAAAACACTAAGCGATTTGTCAACATTGCGAAATGCTGTAAATACTATCAAAACGAAACATTGAGGTCCAGTTAATCGGGACTCGACTCAAAATGAAACCTAAACAGCATCTCTATCGGGATCTAGATTTCGGATTTGAAAATAGAGTTGTTTTGTACCCGGTAGGTAATTAATAACCAGACTCCCTAACTTTTAAAACCTATTAAAGATGGCACAAAGGCAACCGTCCAGATCTATGATACACCTTAAAAGCACGGAAATATAAGCTGCCAGATGAAGTTACTATTAATACAAAACATGAGGCATACGTACCGGCCTACAAACCTCTAAGATTGCCCATCGGATCTAAAAACCTCAGTAATTCAAAATGCAAACTAGCCTTAGCCAGCAATCCTTGGGAAATCCTACCTCCCGGGATTCTCTCTTTCATTTCCTAATTGAACGAAACCCGAAATCCAGTTTTCCGTCGAACTCATTACATCTCTGGAGTGGGCACGATCGGCTCGGGGTTTGGATTTTAGATATTTTGTCACAATAGCCCGCCCGCCCTTCGGCTTCAATGGATCTGTTTAAAAAAATCCAGGCAATCTAGCTTCGGATGGCGAAACGTGGCGTACAAATGCGAAACAAATCTTTACCTCTGCACCATGCATAGGAGTGGGGACCTTAGCACCACAGGCGTATATCTCCACCGCTATATTTGTCCATTCCCTGAGCTTCAAATAAATAAAACCGACTTGCATGTGGAGGCTAAACGAGACACCAGGTTGCACAAGTTCTGAATGTCTAGACCTCACAGCGGTAGCACAGTATTATTAGCCCAAGTCCGGCACCGACAGCTAGCTGTACCTGAATCACTGTCTGCCATGGCGTGGGCGGTGTTCCTAGATGAGGAGGAGACAGAAATCTAAAACCCAACGCTACCAGACATCTATTTTGCGTTGGCGAGGTTTCTCCGGTTTTCCTCGAAAGATTTTCTAACTTGAGCATGTCCTGTGGACTCCACCGCAGGCTGCAGACTATGCCAATACCATCTATCAGCACGCCCCTCCACGCTCTATCACAAGCCCTGCCTTAACATTAGCATGTGTATCTTTCAGATTCCGAAAAACGGCACGACACCGCCAAGCGGCTTCCGTGGATCCAGGGATCATAGGTATTTCTCTTCCCGGCCCTGCCCAGGGTCTGGGGGCATGTGAATACATCTGGCAGGCAGGCAGCAATCAAAACTTTCGGATCATCTAACGCCAGATTTTGAAAAAAGCTACCTCCTTCGAATCGGTCTCTTGTATGCGAAACCGTTCGTCAGACCACTTCCTACTCGTTTCTACTAAACCTATATTCGCCTGTTTGAAATAGCCGAGTCTATCTTGGTCTAGAAAGTGATTTGGGGGACCACTGAAGTATCACGGATAACTCTTCCAAACTCCCTGTTTGCATGATAATCTACAGAGGTATGATACAATCATTGCACCGACCCCATTTTGCTAAAATGAAAATATAGCAGAAACGTTAATAACAGACACAATAATTTTTCTAGGGTTCTACATGGGGTACTCTCAACAGTTCAATGCAATGACCCTATAGGATCTCATGCTAGTCGCCAGTTTATTTTATTATCCTATTATTTATTTGCATGCTCTGATGTCAATTGACCTCGTAAACCCAGGAAGAAGTAAACATATGTGAGAATCGGAGCTTCACACCCGTAAAGGCTTTTTACCCTTTCAGCATACTGTTAGAATTCTGACTAACGTTCTTCCATTGTGTTTTTTTTTTTTTTTTTTTTTTATCGCTCTTCGAGGTCCTTCCTAGTGAGGACTTCCTGGCGATGTCTTAAACAAGACATACACACACGTGGTGCCTGGTAAGAACCTGCTTCTGCAGCTGGAAGCGACAATAGAAGTTACCAACTCCACTCGCCTTTTTGAAAGATATTTGGCTTTGGGTCGCTATCAGTGGAACAAACTTGAAGACGGCAGGTATGTACATGCACCCCACGGACAGCTGTCGCAACCATACCTTGTCAGGTGCACTGGAGATTCTAGTTCCTCCGGATGACCTGGTTCAATGAAGGAGGGCGTTGGTACCCATTAGCCCATCGGGAATATGTTATTACCCTGGGGCATATGGTTGATCCGGAAAGTCAGCTCGCTGGAACCAGTGAAGCCGTCCCCGCTTCTGTAAACGGCTGCTCCATCTCTCTCAGCGAAGCGCCAATTCGACTTCAATGCTAACGTAACCCTTGCGTGTAATTCTAGTTTGAGGTTAACGTCAGTATGTGACCAGGCTCTTCGCGAGACATTCCATCTGGAATCTCGGGTCGTTATCAAGAAACAAATTTTCAGTCTAGAAACGTATCCGACTTCTGCCTTACCCGAGTGGTGGTCACTGGTGGCAACGGGACGAGCGATTTTGTCGATGGTAGCATCATGCCTTTCAAAGTCACTTTCCTGCTTTGAGGGTGTCCTCCTTGCCGTTGGTGGGTGCCAGGTCACAAACCTTTTACCTACTGGTTCCCATAGATTGTCGACAAATATCGACCAGGCTTTCAAAGCAGACGGTTCCTTCGGGAAGGATCCAAAGATTATCCTGACCTCGGTGGTGGCACTTCTTTCCAGAACAGAAAACTCGCATAGTTCCTTCGACATGGCGGACGGCACGGTTGACTGACCAAGCCTCTTAACTCTCCGAGAACCTAGACCTTGAAAGGTTCCATGGGTTGTGGTCCGGATACAGCCTGTCAAAACCGTTCTTATGCGCAATTTGCAATATTTGCGAGTCTTTATTCCAGTGCCTACTCTTTTGAACCAATGAAGAACCGACAAACTCCACACCAATTCGTTCTTTGATGTCTCTCAACGACCACGGCGATGAGGTGCATGCAGACGGGTTGTGCCTGCACGAAGAATCTGCCGCCCCGTCTTTCCAAATTTCATAAGACCAAGGAAGAAAGGGAAAAAAGAGACAGTCCGATTGCCACCAAGGTAAGTCTCTAGGTGAAACCTAACGGTCCAGTGATCCAGTGGGTCCTCGTATCGATATCGTATCAGTAATTTCACTTTTTCGAAAATTCCAGCATAACACAACGCTAGTTCTCAATCTGGAGATAGTTTAGCTGTGGTCTTTGGTTTCTATAACTTCAAAAATCAAAAAAATTAATCAATTTTCGGACGAGCCATTATGCGAAAAAAAGATTATGACGTGCTGTTCCATGTCGTAGTTTCCAATTTTAAATCTCGAAACATTTATAATTAAGTGAGCATATATAAAAATTCAATCCCTTTGTCAAGATTATCCAGGGTTGACTGTGGAAACCTAGGCCCGATTATTCGAGATTCTGTTTACTTGAAACATCTATAACCGGGAAGCGGGACTCAAGCCATATATTCGAGCCACTCTCTCGCGTTTGTAGAACACCAAAAAAACAAAAAGGCCAGAGCTGAGGTGCTTTTGGTTTTGAAAGCGGTCTTTCCGAGCCTTGGAAGATGCTCTATTTGACACTCTAATCCATTTTATTTTATTTTTTTCATCTCGCTGGGTATATACCACAGGATCCGCTTTTAAATTTCGGTTCATTATAAAATTGACGCGAATTTTTATGGCGAAACAAGGATGATCGTCGTCTTCGACAATGGTATAAAAAAGTCATATTAAGATCTCGTCCTGGGATTTCGGGCAAGACGGTTTGGCGCTGGAGATCATACGTCCCACCTATGGCTCAGACATCGGCGAGGCTCGCTCGGTGCCTCTGGTAGTATTTTGCCAATATTGATCCTGAGTACGAGTTTTGGCGAAGCTGACGGGTCTGTGCAAATATATCTAGTGACCCACTGATCCACAGCGTCTGAAAACAATATGGAAGCTTGGACCCGTATCTCGAGTCATAGTCCGGGCAAATGCGAGTCCATCCCTGAGAGAGAATTTGTATCTTCGGGAAGGCTAACCGGTGGGAACTATCGATAGCACTGGGGAGGACACTTCCTGTGAGCTGTTTCTGTGAAGAAATGATAACCTCCCTGGGCATTCCCTGTTTCGCGATGCCATTCCGATAAATTAAATTAAATTAAATTGGCTCTTCTAGAGCTTCTGGAGGGTGCCCTAGGCGGCAACATGGGCGGGGTTCTAACTTAATATCCATTGACAGCTCATAGCATAGGGGGCACTCGGACGTTATGCATGAGAATTGGCTCACATCCATGGGAGAGAAACTCCCACACTTATTTGAAAAGCTTCGGACTGAGGTTCCTAAGTTAAAGGCAGAGTTTTTATGAGGGCCGGATTGTTACTGGTCTGGTTCCGCTGGTATTTCCAAAGGCAGTTGCCGGCGATGCCATTGTAGCCATGGGAATGGTGCTCCACAAATGCAGAAACTTTCTATCGAGCTCTCCTGGGCTGCAGTCTCCGTAGACTTGGCCGATGCAAACGAATGCAACTACGTTCGAATACCACGCGAGGAATAGCCCGAGAGTTTAATCTCCTCCGCTTTTTTTGCCTTTCGAGAAGCTTTCCAAATAAAGGATCAATCTTTCTGTAACGAGGGCTGCTGCAGTGCCAATTCGCAAGTTTAGGGTCCAAGCTCAACGTTAGAGTTATCATACTATCACGGCTCGTCGCTACTAGCGTTTCAGCCATACATCTGGATAAAAGAGCCTCAGACGTCATGTCAGCAGGTGCAGTCACGCTCCAATCAAAATGTCTTTAGGTTTTCTAACACGCAGAAACCCTGAGGGGTGCTTATAATTCAATGCTGCATTTCCCCAATTACACAACTTTTCCACAGACCCCGGTTAAAAGGACGGTTTGTGCTTCGTATCATTTTATTTTATATTTTACCAGCCGTGGATATATATGCATTTATACCAAATTAGGGCAACTGCATCAGGGTGGGGAAATCAAAAATGTACAGTCGCGAAGGTTCGTTCCACAGGTTCGTGATCTGATCTTTTTTTTTTTTTTTTCTTCATCCTGTATTTTTTATTTTTCCTCCTCCCTTCCTCTGAATTCCCACACCAGATATATTTCTTTTCCTGGCAGTTTAAAACCGGTTATATAGGTTTCCTTTTACATGAAAAAATGGGTTTGCAACCCTTCCGTTTCCCCAGCCTGCAGCCGAAGATTTTTAAACAAGAACCAGGTTGCAAACTGAGATTTGGTTTATGTGATCCCTATATCTGGCTAAATTCGATCGCAGGATCTCATTGGCCCCGTGGGATTCAAGATTCCAAGCCCACCCCTTCCTCCCCTTATTAGCTTACTTAACACCAGATGCAAGAGGCGTGATATGTTATTAAAGATTCGATCATAGACCACTGGCACTTGTCTTCCGTGCAATTCCCCACAAGTGGGTATATAGTTGCACAGGGCCAAACAATAGCATTCTTCTTTTTTTTTTTTTTTTTATTCTTTTGATCTCGTATGTGAATTACCATATAGAGTATGTATGAAGGAAGTTAGGTTTACGTTTTGCCCCCCAAGACCACTGCAAAGATAATCACAAAAAAAAAGGTGATTGATTTAATTTGGATAGATGACAGGCCCGTGCGGCAGTGGCAGTCTTCTGGAAGACAGCTGCCATTCGTCAGTTTATAATGGCAGAACCTGGTCAGTCGCGGGACGCCGAGTCTTGGACAATTGCCAACGCAAACGGACGGGCCAAATGCAACACCTGGCGCTGTGCTCAAGAGGTTCTAGAAATACGAACGAGAAAAAAGAAGGAAAGGGAGAAAGGGCGGTATCAAATTAAACCCAACCCTTACGTCTTTTTGGCACAGACATCTACGGATCCAAAGTTTCGAGCTTGGGCCACCTAACCATGGAACTCAAGGTATGGAGTAACCCTGTTCAAAGGCATTCGACATTGCATGAACCCGCGAGAGAGATGTGGAAGTGGGTTTTCCTATTTACCCGGCGCTACTGAGGTAACCAGTATATGTAAAACCTTCTTGATGTGTAACGCGACAACAACAAACATGTTGACATATATTATCTTAAGACAGGAAAATATAGCCAGATTCAACAGCCTGCGCCTGCGCTGCTGCGGTGGTAATAAAACATTAACTGTCACCTGACCGTTCGGAATATCGAATTGGTTAGGCTCGCAAGGCAGAAGGTTTGCTGTTTCTGCTTCGTAACGTAATGTCGCACTCTTCCTGGCTATAATGGACCCGCTGGGTTTCCGGTCGAGGCAAAATGCAATTGGCAATTGGCACAATTGCACATTTTGCGGATTACTAGATCATAAAAAGCCAAGCTAAAAGAAAGTTCAAATAGACCTTCGGCAAGATAGGCTCGGGTCATGTTACCATAGTTCAAGCAAAGGGGCTAAATGTCAATTTACAATGCTAAGCCGGTAGTTCTCAATACAAAAAAAAAAGGCGGGGATTCAACCGGCTGCTGAGTTAAGTTACGAGGCCGCAGCACAGTACTAGTAACAAGAAAAAACAAGTTGAAACAAAAAAGGCTCCAAGAAGTGTTTCTTTAAGGCCGCACTTTTTAATATCATGCTAAGGAGAATTGCCGAGAATGAAAAATTCGAGTTGGGAAAATCGTCGAGATATACTTTTCTTCAAAAGCCGTTCAAGTTCAGACCACCGGCTGAATGGGCTCTTTTTACCGAGATCCCACGACTCGCTAGATATGTTCCGGATTTTCCCAATGCAAGATGCAGGCAAAGCGCCCACGTTTTTTCCTCATGCCTTTTGAATTTAACCTCTCTGTTACAATTCCTCAATGGGAAATCTCCTAGTCTTCCGACCCTTCTACCATCTTTTGCTTTCTCCAGTTTCCCCATTTTGCCTGGCGCAAATCTTCGGATCCGATTCACGTACCACACTGCGAACCCGAATCCAGTAAAGCAGGCATCTGGATAAATTGGATGAAATCCAAAAACCGGAACCCCGCATCGAGGGGGGGAAGGAGAGGAGCCTCGAACGAATTGGAGAATAAACGTATTCGGGTATCGGCATGGGTTCTTTTTCTTCTCCTTCATGCTTCCTGCCCACGAGCTTTTGAATTTAGCAAAAATAAAGGATAAAAGAGAGCTTGAGCCTACTAGATCCCTTGAAATTCCCCGACTCCACTTCCCGAATATATGTGAAGGAAACAGGAGGTACCTTCTACCACAGATACTGTACCAGTCTTGCAGCGTACCAGTTCTAGTTCTATAGTGCAGGGGAGAAATTCCGGAAATCAGTAGGGTAAAAGGGAAGCATGGAGCGAACGAAGCTGCAGGAAAGTATCGTGGGCGTTGAATTCCTATAATTGGTAGCATATATTGATTAAAACTATGGTCTGTGCGTGAAGATAATCACCTAGAGCTATCAAACCTATACAAGGAAACCCCCATCTCGAATTGTCACAGGCCTTGCTTGCTTCCGGTTGGCCGTCAGGCTACGGAAAAGACACACTCTCGTATCAGACAAAAAAAAAAAAAAAACGGAGTTTGCAACTAACGGTGGCTCGGAACGATTTTTCTTAAACAGCTAGCAAATTGAACTGCGCTTTCCGAAGCTTTCGTATTTGATCAATCTACAAAAAAAATTATATCCTCCATAGTCTTACACATCACGCTCCTCCCGGCTTTCCAATCCGCATCTCCAGATAGACAAAGATTGACGCCCGGTACGATGAACAATGATTCCGGTTGAGCAAATTTCAAAGCGGAAGCGCTTGCAACATATCAATTCGCCCGATAGAACATATTACTATAGCTACTATATGTTATATCTCCTGCTGACGGGTCTATCATGTATGGATGATACCATGCATGCATGGGAGTGGCAGTCATTATCATAAATTCCTTTGGATTGGAAAGGGAATCAAAAACATGGAACAGCTGACATATATCTCTCCCATGGAAACGCGAGAACAGAAACCAGTGGAATGAGACGGGAGCGAAACAGTCTCTTCCAAAAAAATTAAAATAAAATAAATATACGCCTGCATCCTATGTATCCAGGAAATCATTGTATCAGAATCGATCCTGTGACCTGCCAAAGTAATTGAAAGAAAAAAATTTGGGTCTGGGGGGTGGGTGTGTGAGTGGCGGCGGCATGCCCGGCCCAGAGTTATGTAGCCAATAGCTTCAAAATGCCCCCCAAGCACAACAGCTTGCATTAGTGTGGAATGAGACACCCTTGCTATCAAAGCTCTGCAGCTGTCGTAGCTCAGGGCTAGATGCTTCTCAGAGAGGTCGAAAAGCCCCCCCAACGGTTAGGACCTCCTCGAAACTAAAACGTGTATCGGAAGAAAAACCCTGCAGGACATGAACTCAAAAAAAAGAAAGAACTCTACCCACGGTCTCCTCAGTTTCGCGTGATACCATCCGCTTATTGGTTCTAGTCCTCACATCTCGAGATACTAACCTTGTTTTGTCTACATGTATGTACGTGATGATCCCGCCGCCACCATATGTAATGAAATTGATTCTGTAACGTCTGGTGTTATGTTGCACTCATATACACTTAATATTGCCAACCGGGCTTAGACTACTTCGTAATTACGTAGTCTAGAAGGATCTCGGGGGGGGGGGGGGGGGGGGGGCGTATTGTTCAAGAAGTTTTCCATAAGCGCACTAGTGTTTTGCAGTCCGTGTATCGACTTGTCATAGATTGGTAATATCAGTCAATTGATCATCTCTGCATAATCTTGACTTGACAAGAAAATCGATCGAGAGTTTCGTGGTCAGCTCAGGCAGTCATGTAATGTTGTACCCTATTTTCCCTCTCAGGGATTTTGGCCCATGTATTAGCGCAAGAAAAAAAGAGAGAGAGAATTCTATAGTGATTTTTTTCAGTGGAAATTTTTTGAGGGATTCTATCGCACAAGCTAGACATGAGTTTAGCTAGTCACCCTTACATGGGGATTGACATCTTCGAACTGGTAAGCGACACCAATCAGGACTTGAACCGATTGGAGCGTATCCTTCAAGATTTCCTAAAACAGCGACAAAAATACCACAAAAACAACTCTCAGTTTAAGAATACTCCTAGTTATATCAGTGTTCGCGTAAACACAGCTTCTTCGAGGTGTTTATCGATATACAGGCAACCAATGTATCCCGTTTAACGTTTCTGCAACAATATCATAGTGATGGAACATCATCATCGTGAAGACCATGCATGCAAGACCGTAAAACTCTCGTAGTATGTAATGTAAATATTAAATCAATCACAGTATATAGATGCATATACAGCTAAGATATCTCTTACTAAATATGCAAAAATATCGGTATCTATTACAAGCCGATCGCCAATCATGCAAACAATCATATCTTTTGCCCTTCCCATGATATTATAGTGTTACTCGCTCTGCGGAAACTCTAAAGAGCACTGCGCGAAGAAAGAAAAAAAAAAAAAAAAGGAAATCTAAGGGAGAAATGCGGATATATTCATTACTAATTGGAACTATAGATTGAATTTCTGCATCGATGCATCCCCATGAGAAGTATAACAAATGACTCAATGGAAAAAGGGACAAAAAAGGAATAGAAAAAAAAGAAACCATTTAACAATCCTGATCTTTAGACAGAAAGATCCCCATTACACAAGTGAAAAAAGGAAACAGCTTAAAAAAAATTCACCGTCTTCATAGACGCCGGCCAGACAAAGTGAGAGTGGGGGGGAGTAGAGGCCCCCACTTGAAGTAAGAATTGAGAATGTGAAACGATGAAAAAAGGCGAGGGTAAGACGGATATGCAGATAAGCAAGAATTGCGAGTGTTGTACAAAAGGCGATTGCCCGTCAACCCGCGCCGGCATAAGAAAATATAAAAGTTGTTACGGCGAAGATAAGTTTTTGTTTTTAAAAAAAAGAGGTTAGAAGAGTAGACAGGACCGAAACCAATTATCCTAGCCCGTATAGGCAGGGCCCGCAAGTATTAAAATTATTTTTAACTGCGACCTGCAAAGTAGAAGAGAACGAAAGCAGCCGATTGGAGAATACATAACCCTATACTCCAAAAATGACACACTTGCTCACGGCTTTGCACCTGGCAATTCCGATTTGACAGATTTGACAGAATCGCTCATCTGATCCGTAGAGTCGTACCCACCCGCACCCGCACCGGTGCCATTGGTTATGACCGTTATTTGGCCGTCCCTACTCGGGGCCGGAGACGGCACAAGACCTCTAGGAGCAAGTGAGACTCTTGTTGATTTGCGTGAAGACTGCCGAATAATGGTCATATTATGGGGTTCCCTTGCCTCTTCAAACAAGCTAGACCTCGCCTTTCGAATTTGTTGCTGGGGTGTTGGTTGTGGTTGCGATTTTCTCGATGATGAAGATTTTGTTTTAAGATCCGATACGCTTTGTGCACGAGCCGCGACGGGAGGAGCAGATACCACCCGCGAGGGTTGCGAATTCTTGGAGTTCGAGGAAGCGGCAGACGGGGATCGATTGAACTTGGGCTTCTTAAGCCCTGAGCCTGGAGTGCCCGATACCAGCTGGAAGCGGCTTGGTGGTATGTAGTTAGGATCAACGGCAACCCTTGTTGGCAAATCTTTCGCCGGAGTTGAAGCGGCTCGCCGGAACGGATCATCGCCGAGTCTAATAAAGGAGGTGTTGCCTTTTCTTACACTTGGAGGGTCCTCAGGCGGGGTAAGTTTCGTGGCAGCAGCCGGGCTACGCGACTTCTTTTTATTGGTAGCGGACTTTTGAGGCATCCCGGAGTCAAGGTCCATGGGATCTCCGCTCTTTCCACTGTATGCATAATCTTCGTGATCCATGGTACTATCTTTTGGGGTGTTCATGCTTGTAGCGGCCGGGGTGCTAGCTACCGTCTCGTCCACCAGCACGCCCTCTTCAAGGTTGGGTTCATCTTCCCGGGGCGCGATCGTGGGCGGAGCGGCCTGGAGAAGTGATTGCCTTCCCATGACAAACGGTACCCACACAAGAGCACGCGGGTTCAACCTCACATACCCCTTACTCTCCCATTTGTCGATGATCGCTTGCATTAGCTCCCTATCAATACGAAAGGCGTACGTCTTCGTGATGGGATCACGAATTAGCACCTGAAGGTTTTCGAGCGCACTGATAACATCGTCTGCAGTCATCCCGGTTTGGTCGCACATTTCTGTCACAAGCTGCCGTTAGTTTGAGTACGCACGGATGATGGGGACTCGAAAATCCTTACCTTGAACACTTGTCGCTCCATCAAAGTCTCTGAGCAGATAACACAGTGTAAGTTTCCAGTAATTGCGGTAGGAGACCAATCCAAGGTCCGATAACGGCTTTTCGGGCGAGCCCAGCCTTCCTTCTGTTCGTGTTAGAAGGTACGAGAAGTCGATGAGTAAGTGACCGTATCCCTTTCTCTGGTGGATTGGTAAAGTCAAGATGCAAGAGACGTTGTTCGAACTCGTTGATCGTTTTTCCTAATATACCCCGTTAGTGTCACCACAACCACCACGTGCTGCGCTAGCTGGGTAAATGCTTATATTACCTTGGAAAAATACCCAACGAAATGGCTCCCGGTCTCATTATACTCTGCCATAACGTAGAACAAAAACTGGTCTACGTCATAGTAAAGTGTTTTAGAGCCAAGGAACAACTTAGCCAGTAAGCACAGGTTCTGGCAGTAAGCCGGCTGTTTTCGCCCATCAACTTCAAATATTGAAACTGTACCATCACGATAAATTTCGTCGCCTGGTGGGTGCTTATGCGGGCATTTTAACTATAAAATTGCACAAACGCTTAGCTAAACTTCCAGGCCAACCCAAAATCATTGGCGGAATTTTGCACTTACCCGATGTCTCCACTGTACGAACTCCGAATTCATGTACTTGAGGCAAAACTCACAGAGATACAGTATTCGATTCCTACTGTACTCTTCTGGGTACGGTGCCGCATACCATGTATCTATCTGATGATTTCCAAAATGAACGGACTTGATCATACTAGCATGGCTGCTAGCTCTCAGTGCCTGATCATGTTTTCTGCCTGTTTTCGGCGTAGGCATCGCAGCAGCGAGCATAGCCTCTCTTTGTGCTTTCTCTTCATCTGCTTCTTGTCTAGCTTTGTCGAACTTGATTTTGTCGGCAGCCAGGGGTAATGTTTTTGATGTATCAGCTTCCGTCTCATTGAGGATCCCACCGTAAGGCTTTACGTTCTCATCTGTAGCATTTTCGTAATACGAGAGGGTGTAGTGCGAGTATTGAACTTGGGGTTGTGGTTGAAATGGGTTATGAGCCGGTGTCATCCAGGGTTGCGAGGAATTCCTCTGCCCTTTCTTCGGGAACTGAGCAAGAATAGATGAAGACGTAGCAATCGCATAAGCCAGTTTTTCTGGTTTAAATTTCAGTTTCAAGATGAGCCCTTGAGTCGACTTTTGGATACTGGCACCTCTCGAAGACCCTTCCGGGAACCGGGTCCTCCTCGCGCGACTGGATATTCTAATCGGGGTAGAGGCATCGTGCTCGGGCTCCACGCTTGCAGCATCCGTCCGATGCCCAAGATAATTTGTCCTTTTAGCCTGTCTCTGCGGTCGTGATTCGGAAGGCGTTTTGAACTCGTCAGAGTGTCTTGTCCGCAGTCGTCTTGTCGGTCCATCGGTATTTTGACTGTTAGCTAGAGCCGAAGAAGCTTTGACCCCAGAATTTCTGTTTTGCGAGGGTGTGACTTTGAGTTTTAGACGAGGTGTAGTTCTCTCCTCAGGTGCATCTACAGCCTCTTCCTCGAACGATAGACCTGCGCAAGTTGAGCATCGCCAATTCGAAATAGCTATGACGTATTGTGCGTTAGCACGCCATTTAAACCTATACGCTTGAAGCTTCCGAACGAATATCTTACCATCATCGCTTGTCAATTGACCAGGCCCTTTGTGGTTACGGGCACACTGTCGGTGAGCTTTGGATACACAAAGTTAGTCCGGTCGAACTTGGTACCATCCCGTAATATAGCGATCCAGCCGAACTCACCAGTATTATCGCATATCTTACATTCCAGCGGTTCTTCAAAGGTCTCATTCGGATCCTCGGCTTCCTCTCCACCGCAAAACCTACAAACTATATCAGCCCCATACGCCCCCCAGAAACCATCGTCACACCATTCCCAGAGAAGAAATCGAAGTGAAGCACTCACATGCATCTATTCGGCGACGGATCCGCTACCTCCTCACTATCCTCCGACTGTCCATCCCAAATCTCATCACCCGACGAAGATGAATCGTCGCTACTGCTGCTACTGCTCGTAGTATCGTCCGTTGACCCGCTATCATCGTCGTCATCGTCGTCGCTGTCGCTATCACCGGATATACTTTGGTCTTCACCACTCCCACTCTCGCTCCCGCTGCTATCTTCGCTACCGGTCTCGCTCCCAGTTTCACTGTCGCTACCAGTTTCGCTAGCACTAGTGCCGTCGCTCGTACTCGAAGCTCTGGATGTAGCGCCTCGTGGGACAGGTGTGGAGGGTGTATCCGATTCGTCGCCTTCGTCGTCAGAGTCCCGCTAATCACCAAAGGGGGTTTCCAATCAGTCAGCTAATTCTCTGGAGCTCGAGGAGGAGAGGGAGGTAGATGAAGCACACACACCTTTCGCTTCTTAACCGCCACAGTCATCTCTTTTGTCGAATACGATTGGAATAGATCTGAAGTGGTTTTCTCTCCTTGTCTCTCTCCCTCAAAAAGAGTAAACCCCTCCCCCAAAATATCAAAACTTCCTGCCTTCTTTTTTTCTTCTCTTTCCAAGCCTCCCCTTGCTTCCTTTGACCTTCAGGCACGAGTTTCTCCAAGACCACTACCACCCTATCTTATCAAGGCGAAAACCCGCAAAAATACTGTCATGCGGCGGCCGGAATGGTTATCGGAAAACAATAACGATAACTTTAAAAAGATGTGTAGCTTCTGCCGACTACCAACAAAACCCTTCCTCCCGCCGTAAAGCTACCACCGATTGCTGAGGTCGAAACCTAGGAAGTTTATCGCGTTTGAGACTTCCTTCCTTCCTTCCTTCCCAAAAATAGCCAAGACCCTCCTACCTAGTCCAAAGCGGGTCCTGTCCACACACACACGCAGGTACACCCACTAAACCGATCCTATCCGTGACAATCGAAGCCCTGTTATCGACGCGTTTGCTCGAAAGTTGTATCGTAGTCGCCAATAAAGGGGGGAGGGGGGGGAAAGGTGGCCGGTTTTTGTTGAGAGTTGTTGCAAAGAAAAAGTGACGACAGGGAAGCCCGTAAAAAATTATCCGATCGTGAGTGTCTACCAGTGGTATATATAAGTTTTCCGGCAAAGAGCCCCAAGCGGTGAAGCTCAAGAGGTGGGATGGAAGCCGAGGGGAGGGGTGGAATCGGATGGGATGGCAGCTCTCCCTTTGCCGCGATGCGCGCAGAAACGATGCAAGTTTGTGTTATATGTAGTAAGTTCTTAGTTTGGTCTGTTTGTCCGTCGCGATTAGGTAGCCTGGACGTTGGGGCCTGTGCTCACCAGCCACAGTCGTTCCCTGGATACACGCTGTGGCTGGTGCACACTGTGTGGCGGTCCAATAGGCTTTACGACATTCCCGAACAAACAACCAAACCTCCCCGACATAAACCAACCACCAAGAAGACCCTCCTCGATATCCTCCATTCCGAACCAACGATATACCCCCATCGAAGACCCGCCCATCATGCCTGTTCCATGGGAAACCCTCCTCCCCTTCGGCTTGGTCATTGCCGTACGTAATTGAACCCGGGGCTCAAGAACTCGACCGTCGTCCATACTATATATACACATCCGACTAACCAAAAGACCTTGCCAAATCCACAGATGTTCACCGTCTCCGGCGCCGGTATGTCCACGGTTTCTTACATCGCCGAAGGCTATAAGCCCAGAAGATACAATACAGATATTTGGGATCATGTAGGTTCTTCCCTAATCTCCACAACGAAGAAGTCACGCAGATTGCTAACGTTATACACCCGGAAAATTATAGCAAAGTAAATAGATAAAAACCCCATTCCGTTACGCCGAATCTCCTTCTCCCGAAGATAATTTCGCTGACTGAACCCTTCAACCGCTTTTTCTTTCACCAAAAACCAGTGATGAGACGAGACCAGCGCCTTACAAACATCCATAGAGGACAATCAGACGCACCGAAAGCGCCGAGGGGGTTCGAATTGAGTTCGCAATGGAGGGTATGTTATTCCTCTAAACCGAAGTGTATTAATGTGCTAACCAACATTATCCGGGTCGGAATAGCTGGAAAAACGTATATCATAATCGAGGAACCCCGATTCAGGATCAGGATCAGGTTTTATACAAAAAAACAAAGAGAAAGTGTCTCCACTGCGGCCGAAGGTTTCTTTTCTTTCTTTTTTTTTTTTTCTTTTGTGGCGAAACAGGTGGGAAGATTTTGGAATGTACATATTGCCGACATTTTATATCGAATAAAATCAAGCAGTTGCCCTTTTTTCTCTATCTCTCTCTCTCTCTGGAATGGAAAAGGCACAGAACCGACGCTAGACTTGGACTAAGGCCGACAAGTGGAAGAAATAGAGGACTTGCTTTATAATTGATGTCGCGGGTATCCTTCTTCTAATAAAAGACTAAACAAAGCAGAGCAGAGAGGTATACACGGGACAGAAATGAAGTTTAAAGAATACAGGATTTCCTCTGGCGGTTTCGTTCCTTCGACAAAAAAGGAAAAACGGTATAATATGTAATAAAAAAGGTCAAAACGAGAAATATACAAAGAAAATTCGTCTCTGGTCGTGGGGATTCTTTTAAAAGAACAAAAGAAAAAGAGAAAGAGAAAAGAGAAGACAATCGTGATATCGATCGGGAGAAATTGGAATAAAGAGGAAAGAAAAAAGAAAGAAAGGGAAAAAAGATTTATATCTCAAAGATCTCATCGATAAAGCCCCTCCTCGTTCTCCTTCTCTATACTTTTTATATCAAAAAGCACCAACCCACCTCCTCCTAACCACATATCCAACCGCTAACCCCAGAACCAGAGTCCCCAGCACCAACCCCACGGCCAGTCAATCATTGTTGCTCATGACGATAGTAGGATCCGCCAGTTGTTCATCAATCTTATCCAGAGTGATGATATTGACTTCTTCCACTGCATCCCCTACCCCTCCACCCCCACACCCACCCCCGCTCCCACTCCCGCTCCCACTTGCTGTATTACTAGAACTGGCACTGGCACTGGCACTGGCACTGGCACCACTACCTGAAGTACCTCCAGCCGCCGCCCCAGTACTACTTCCACCTTTCCCACCATCCACCGAAGCACCCCTCATAATCCTCAACGGCAGCACACTCGGCAACTCACTCTCATCATCCGAATCAATCTCATCATCATCGTCATCATCCTCTGCATCCTCCAAATCATCATCGGACATGTGTAAACTATGCAACTCCTCCTGCGGCATAGACTCCTTGATCAAATCCACCACATCATCATCATCATCATCATCCGACGATGAAACCACATCGTCGTCATCGTCGTCGTCGTCGTCGTCGTCGTCATCTTCAAGCAACGACCTTCTCCCCCTCGGTTTATTCAGCATAACCGGCGAATTCGCCCCAAATTCTCCGTGATCTTCGCTACCGGATGACATCTGTAAAAGAATTTCAAACACCCCAGAACCAGGGTACACTGTCAGCCGACAAAATCACACTATACGCATACCCCGAAAGCATAAACATCATACTGGGAAACATCCCTTCCCCGCTGCTATCATGATGACGATCTCTCCCGTAGTAATAATAATAAATCTCCCCATTCTCATCTTCATCTTCCTCATCTTCATCTCCCTTTCTTTGTTTTTCTTTTTCTTTCACTATTTCTTTTTCTTTACCACGACCACCAACTTCATCATCCTTCTTTTCTCGAACAAGACTTTCAGACAGAGGCACACAACAACTAGCACTCACCCCATCATCCCCCAGAACCCCCCTCGTAAACTCATCTTCATCAAAAGCTTCCTCACGTTCCACCATAAATCCCTCCCCCTCGATATCATGGCTTCCGCCGCTGGGGCCGATAATAGTCTCCTCTGGATTTTCCGAAATCTTTCGCCACTTTAACGCAATCCGTAACGGTTTTATTCCGCTGCTGCTATCGGGATTTGCAGAACTCGATGACGATGACGACGCACTTTCGTTCGACGATATTGTGGATACCTGTGAAATTCCAGGGAAAAGCGTGCGGAAGAACGTAAACGGTGTCTGCATCAGTAAACATATTTCCTCTTTGATATTTTTGTGTAAAAAGAAGGGGAATAAGAGGAGGAAGAAGGAAAATTCAAAATTGTGCAAGATAGATGAGAAATAAACTAAATGACCACAGTTTTCACTCGAAAACTTCATTACCATATTCTCCCATGATAAAATGGAAGAAGGGTCGAGGATACTTCTAGAGGAATACGCCACCTCCCTCCCTCTTCCATCAACCAGCCGGAAGTTCACATCCTTTAAAAAGCCGATAAGATAGAACGCGGAGAGGGGGAGAGAGCGTATAAAAGAGCATACGGGATTGATTATACGAGGTCAATCGAAGAAGGATTTCAGAACCCACGTCCAAAGACATAGCAAGAGGGTCCAGAACGAGCAGCAGCAGCAGCGGTGACTTTCACCAGATATTTTCACGAATATAGAAAGCGAAGGCAGAAGCAGACCGATGGCTAGACTAGGCGGCGTGTTTCTTTCTTCGTAGTTTTCTTAAAATTGTTTTTTTTAGTACCCTTTTTTTTTTGGTTTGGTTTTTCTTTGTGTCCTATAGAACCCTTGGAGCCTAACGTAGGTCGATTGTGTGTGTGCAGCTTTTGTGTTTTGGGAATATGGACGGGTGCGGGACGCCAGGCAGAAAGAAAAAACGGATATGGGAAAAGAGAACGATTTGAAGATAAGATTTGGGGGAATCAGAATTCGAGCGGAAGGGAATAGTTGAGAAAGAAAAAGAAAGAGATGTAGTAAAGAAACCCCGTTGCCAGCCATAAGTTCAACTTCGCTCCCAAGAAAATCGTCTTTTATACATGAAATGCAACGGACCACGAAGAAGAAAAAAAAAAAATACAAAAACGCCGGATAGGAAAAAAATAACGGGAGAGAAAAGAAGAAGAAAAGGCTATGCAAGCAAGCATACCAAAGGGTTAAAAGAAGTGGAGAAAAGGGGAGGGGAGATTGTGAGAATGAAAAGGCAAAGATTCCAGAACTTTGGTATGGTGGCTGTCTATATGAGACCCAAAAGATAATCCAGGTAAAAGATAGCCTCTATCTTACGCTGAAAAGGAAAAAGAGAAAGAGAAAACATGCCGATTAATCAAGTTCAAAAAGGCCTGAACAAGATCAGTCGCTCACATAGTTCGTCTATTCGTAAATTAAAAAAAAGACTTTTCAGGGCTCCAAGGGTTCATGCTTCTTTTTCTTATCATCGTCATCGTCGTCACGTTTCGTCGTTTCCATTTCATGGTCATCGTCGCCATTCTTGTCCTTCTTTGTTTGATCTGCTTCAAGGTCTGCTTCTGTAGTCGCTTTCGTTGTCGTGTTCGTATCCGTAGCGCTGCTGCTGCTCTGGCCCTGTTCAAAATCCTCACCAATCCCCGCGCCGTGCTCATCCTCTTCATCCTCAATATCGTCCTCAACATCTTCTGAAAGCAAGAGTTGTAGGTATCTTACTTGATTACGGTCGCCCGTCAACTCCAACTTCATCTGATCGTCGTCATCGCTGTCCCCTAAGTTCATCTCCTCGTCTTCGTCCTCGTCCGAGCTGCTGCCGAATCCAGATAACGATTTGTCGCCGCCCTCAGGCGAGAGTCCTTCCCGGGACCCGATATCCGCACCTACGTCGCCATCATCACCGTCGAAGGTTTCCGCCGTTTGTGTATCTGCGCCGTCGCCGATTCCGCTGTTCTGTAATTCGATAGTGTCCAATCCTGTGTCAGACGTACCGCTGATTTGCCCAAGTCCACCACCTCCAAAAGTTTGCGTTACACTCATCGAACCACCCATCCCGGGCCTACCAGACATGATGTCGGGTCTTACTCCACCGAGGATCGCATTGTCCCTTTCCCGGGTTTCCGCAAGGGTGTGCTCCATATAATATACCCAGGCAGCATCATGGAGTTTTTCGTGAACTGTCGGGGTTAATGTCGTACCAGCTTGTCGCTCAGCAAACTTAACCACTTCCTCTGCAATCAGTGTTAGGTGTCCCATGTATCCCAACCGCATATTAGATTCTGCTTGCGCTTTGTCGGATGCTTTCTGCCCGTCAACAATTCGGTCTGTGATGCCTCCTTGGATGAAAAGATCGTTGGCGAGGTGTCTGTTGAATCCTCTGTCCATTGGTCCGTTGAAAACTTGCTGAACGACATCGTATACAACGTTGTGTAGGAAGTTGTTCCAAGGGAACCTGAAAAAGAAATCCTATAATCGGGTTAGAGTGTTGCGAGAAGAGGGAGGGTTTTTCAAAAGCTCGGTATCATATCCTTACCAGTATTGTAGGAACAACCCGATGCTGGACAAACATCATCTTCAAGTAGTCGCCAACGAGCGGTCTCCCGTCGGTGTCGATCTCTATGCCGGGTGCTTTCAGTAGTTCTGGATCCAAGAGCAAGTCCTTAACCGCCCTAGCCGCCGCTTCTTCTGCACTTTCCGGCAGTGGCGGGAGAGGCTTTTCCGTATCCTTTCCGCCCTCTTCGGCGACAACTTCGGGTTTGGAGATCGAGGCAGGGTCAGCGAGAGTCGCCGTTATTGTCGGTGGTGATGACATGGGCTCATCCGGTTTATCCCCATCGACTTTGTCGTCTGAGCTGTCTGGTTTATCGAGCGGGGCGAGTGGAGGCGGGGATTGCATAACTGTATCTTCATCCTCAATTTTGATAGCTTCAACGCTTTTAGCGGTTTCTGCGATTGGTGAGAGTGCTGCAACAGGTTGGGAAGACTTTGGAACATCGAGTTCTGTAACAGCCGGCTCCGAGCCCTCAGTTTCCGCTTTGTCCTCTTTCGGTGAGGCGGTTGGGTCTTCAACTGTCGATGGTTTGATCTTCTCCTGTCCTTCCGCAAATTCTCCATCGTTCACCTCTTCCAGAACGGTCCCCACCGCTACGGTCTCAAACTCCTCCTCATCCCTCTTCTCGGACAGATAAGCCGGACGATTATAAAGGGACCCTCGCAAATCCTGTCGACCAGCAACAAGAGTCGCTAAATCAAGCTCCCTCTGCCGTCGAAGTTGTTCCCTCTGCGCGTCCCTCCTTCTAACGTACTCATCGCTACCTTTTTCATTCAACAACCCCATGTTACTGCAATGCAAAAGCTCAGCCATAAGCTCGCAAGTTTTGAATCGGTCGAACCCTAGCGGTTCAATCGTTCCTCCGAAAGCGGCTTTCAACTCTCTCCTCTTAACAGTCCGGGTCCCATCTTCGTTCAAAACAGTTGGCTCGGAATTCAAGATTAGACCAGTAAAATCTGGGACATGTTTGGCGAATAGCCGTAAGAGGTTACCGAGGTAGATGGGGTCCCGACCAGAAGGGGTGGAATCAATACCACCTTGTACTTCAGGGTCGTAATCCGAGTTGTTCTTGCGAATGACTTCGATAATGATTCCGACACCGACGGTCAGGGGATTTCCACCTTTTAGCATAGCACCGATAAGGCTCTCCACGCTGTCCTCTGATACCAACTGACGAGTCAGGTTGTTTGGCCCGATACATGATTGCTCGTTTTGCGATGCGTTCGCAGAGATGGTGATGATAGCTTTTAGGAAATCTCCAGTAGAGGTTTGAGTGGTAGAAGAGTGCTCGGGGGAGAGAAAGGATAAAAGTCGGGGTATCAGTTCCTTCTCACATAGCCACTATATAAAGAAAGAATAATTTTGAAACGTTAGCTGAGAATCCTTCTTTTTTTCCCCAAAAAATAGGGAGGGAAAAAAATTGAAATAAGATAAGAGATGAAGAGCTCACTGACATCAACAATACCGTTCCCACCATCTGACTTCTCCATACTGATAATCTTCAAGATCAAATCCATAATAAGCGGAGTGTCGATATGCTTCAGCATCATGGGGACAATATTCTCAATCGACTTGAAGAAATCCATCATCTCCCCGGTCTTCTTATCGAACAGGGTTTCGTTTACTTTAGTAAAGTAACCGGCTTGAAGAGGATCCAACGGTGCCGGTCGTTCCAAAAACTTCCAAAACATTCGCAAGTTGTCGAGATTATCCATAAGTGCCTCGCATATCGACCATGTTTCGCTAGATAGCACTTCGCAGGAGACATAGGAATATTTAGCTCGAGTTTTCTCCGCCTTCTCTCGTTCCAAGTCATTAGTTGGAGGCGAGGGTAGTGCAAGTTCGAGAGCGGCAGCTTGTTGTTCTTCCTCCGGTGAAAGCTCATCCGATGGAGGGGTGGTTGCAGTGGTAGGATCAGTAGCAGTAGCATCAATAGCATCATCAACGGGTTTCTCGCCGTCTTCTTCTTCTCCAGTAGTAGTAGTGGTGGTGGTGGTGGTGGTGGTGGTGGTGGTAGTAGGAGTAGTGGTAGCAGCAGCAGCCTTCTCGCCTTCTGCATCCTTTCCTGCAGATTCTACCTCATCAGGAGTGGGCGGTAAGGCCTTAGCATCAGCAGGATTCGCCGTCACCGGGGCGGGAGGCTGTATCTTCGGAGCAATGACATATTCAAGGAGCTTGCGAATGACGGCATCTTCGCGGATGAATTCGATGAGTTTGGTGTTATGCTGTTTCAGCTCCTGAATGAGATCTGGTTCTTCGAGTAAGGTCTCGAGGGTGACATCAGGTTTGTCTAATAAGGTTTCTATGGTGCTGATATTCGCATAGCCACCGAATCGCCAAAACATGCTGAGCTGTTTGGGAGGAGGAAACCGAGTTTCCTTTTACCAAAAGAAAAGGGAGAGAAGGAGAGATGTTAATATCCTGTGTAAATATAAAATTTTGTGTAATGGTTTTTTTTCTTTGTTTCTTTCACTTCCTTTCGAGGCTAGTGGGGGGGTAGGGAGGGAGGGAGGAGGGAGAGATGGAACGGGGGACGGGGGAACGGGGGACGGGAACGATTGATAGGATGGAGTGGGTGAAAAAGTGGGAGAGTTGAAGTATGGAGGGGTAGAGATTATAGTGTGTTGCGAGCGAGGTGGAGCTAACAGAATCGATCGAATTCGGACTTGAATCCGACTACCACATACGAATCGAAACGTCAGAATCTCGACCGTGGTCGCCTGAGCTGAGCTGTGGGAGGAAGAACTATCCGGAGAGAAGTCCTTTCATACAGGGAGGGGAGGGTTTTTTAATTATTATTATTGTGATTGTGATTCGGAGATAGGGAGGTTGGAGGGAGGAGATAGGTGGATATCTGCGAAAGGAGGGAGAGGGAAAAGCGAGAGGGAAAGCGTGGGATCGTTGTCTGTCGGGTGGTTAGCATGGAGCATCGATTGTCCCATCCCAGACAGGTGTAGGTGAGTACTTAGTAGGTAAGTAGTAAGTAGTAAGTGTGTACGTACCCGTTCAGATTGGAGGCCGGAGACCGTGCTCGATGGGCTGTGGCTTGGAGGTGGCGATGATGGTGATGGTGATGGTGATGGTGATGGTGATGGTGGTGGTGATGATGATGATGATGATGATATTAAGCAGCAGCAGCAGCGGTGGGCTCTGAGGTTGACTGATGGCGGGAGGATGTTTCCTGAGCTGATGGCATTGGCACCTCCAACCACCACCCACACCCCCCCCAATATCACAGTATACGTCTAACTAACAGCTACTAGCTACTAGCTCTCCAGACCATCGATTGTCCCCGAACACCTCCCCTGCAAGAGCTCCAATCAAACCTCGCCCTCTAGCGAGAGACAATTTATGTATCGGTATCAAATAATATCCTCCAGTCTTCCGAAAGCTGGATCGTACCGCTATGGTACAAGCTACCGTACATGCATTACATTACATTACATCCAGCTTTATCCTAGCTATCCCTATCTTACACCGCTGGAGGAATCCTAGGGAAATCAGAGAGAGGCATGATGTGCTGTCCACGGAAGCTCACTGAGCTTCAGATCCTATCGATAGGATCTGAACCCAAGGATTCCCTCCCAGTGGCTTGAAACTTGAAACTCGGACCCTTTCTTTTTTTTTAAATTTGCTCTTGAAGAGCTCTTCGAACAATATATAATAGCCTTTTGTCCCGCGGCTTCCAATACGTCCAAAAAATAAAAAAAAATAAAAAACGAAAGAAAAAAAAAAGCGACAAAGGCGACCAAAAAAAATTAAAAGAAAACCCAGGTCACAATACAATAAACCCATTCAAGGATCATGGGGGGAAACGAAAAGGAAAAGAAGGAAAGGGCAAGGGAAAAAAGTGGGCGGCGCTTAAGCTCAAAGACCAAGCTTCTAGCTTCCCCCCTCCAGCGGGGAAGGGTAACAGGACAAGCTAGGACCGAAGAAAAACCACATATGCAACAGCTAAGCTAGCTATATAGCTGCACGGCTGCATTGGCCACTGCCACTCGAGCTCGTGATAAGAAGCAGAACAGTTAGGCAACCCCACCTTTTGATTGCTAATACCCAGAGCTATATATACCAAGCTAGCTATCATCTACCAAGCAAGGGAACAGGCGTGGCAGTCTGGCAGGGTCAAGATATCCCACGTTCCGCTGCACTGCATCACCCTCAACCGGCCTCGAACATTCCATGCAATATTATACCGAGGCAGCAATCAAGAGCTTCTCGAATCCGATATACGAGGCGCATCGCATATACTAATATTAATTTAACCAACTCTTTTTTGTTTACTACCTCCCGTTAGCCTGCTTATAAGACAGACTGACCAGTTTGTGCGCACGTGTCCAGCAAACAATCGAATCGAATCGAATCGGATCTGAAGGCTTTCCCTTTTTAAAACAAATAAAAAATAAAACCCGATCCGAGACCTACAGTTACCCAGTTGGGGCAACGTTTGTATCTCTCGGGTAGCCTCTCTGTAAAAGAGTAATGCTAATATTAATATTAATAAAGCTGCCTTAAACGGCTACCAAGAAGTCTTCACCAGGTCCTCACCAACCTACCCTACCACTGCTATATTATAATATCGGTCGTGGTGGCGGTGGCGGTGGTACATCCGTACGGGGTTTTGGCTGGCTTCTCAAGACGGCTTATGGAAAAAAGGGAACTTAAAACAGTATAAATAACGGTTTGAAAGAAAATAAGACGGCTTTTGTTCTTTTTAAAATCTCTTAATATTCAAAATCAGTCCTAGAAAAGTACTCAAAACCCCCTACGGGTGTATACACACTCAAGTACATATTTTATTGTGTGATCTCAATCTACATATTCCTGCAGTTGCATCATACACCTCGCATTCCTCGGTTCACACGTACACATTCCATAGATAAAGAGTCGATATCTAGTCTAACCCCTCCCCCTCAATTAATTCCACCGTGATACACCATGATTATAATACCACCAATCAGCCAGGAGAATCATCTAGAAAGTAGGAACCCCAGGTAGCTCTACAGAACACAAGAATGTTCCGTGAGACGGGGTCTACAGATCCGCCAGCTACCTCGGCATTACAGATATAACCAAGTACCTACCTACTACTTATACTTACCGTCTACCGGTCTAGCTCCCGGGATCCCAATTATAATCTTACCTAATCAACCTAGATCTCGGTCCCAGACGCCGGTACCGCGGTTGGCGACAAGTGGACTATTACTAACAGAACCGCCCCAAACCGCCCCCAAACCCGCCAACCTCTCCCAGAAAAACCTAGAATCAACCCCAAATATAAGCTCGTGCAATACCAATACACAAAAGATTCCATGCGCAGAAGTGTACAAGACCCCGGGGACAGCCGGATGGCGGCCCCATGCCGCGCCGCTAGTATAGCATAGTCACAGTTGATCACTTCGATTTCTAACTTCAAAATTCCAACAAAGCAAACTTAAAGATATATAAACCCCGTCCGTCTCGTGTAGTCAGTAGTATACACCCTTAACGTAGTATCCAGCCATTGCATCGATTGATATTCTCAAAAAACCTACTTGTATCCCTATACACTCTATAGTCTTATATACATAACATATAATACATCCCCCCCTCCACAAAAAATGGTGACCACAGAAGTCTGCGTCTTCAACATCCTCCCCACCCTAACCCTCAAAGACCTCCTCTCCCCCTCCCACACGCACCAAAAATCCCTCTCACTCGTCCGTTCCCAACCGGGCTGCCTTGCACTCTACTGGGGAATAGGAACCCAAGACCCCCAAAAACTCATCTGGTTCATCGGTAAGTCCCCCCCTACCCCCCCTCAAACCACACCCCCATAGCAACAACCTACTAACCACCAAACAAACACAACCCCCAAAAAAGAATGGGACTCCCTCTCTTCCCACCAGCTCTTCCAATCCCAGCCAGAATACCCAGACTTCACTTCAAACATCCTCTCAGCCCTCACCTCACCAACCATCACTGACCCCCCACCGGTCTTCTTCCTCCACTACAACTTCACACACCCCCTCTCCTCCCTCATCAAACAACAGACCGCCACCAAAAACCCATACCTGGAGTACTTCTCCCTATCCGCCTCCCCTTCTTTATCCTGTGACACCATTTCCACAACCATCTCGAACGTTCAGGCCGATTTAAATACCTACGATGGTGGGGTACCCTCCACCTTCAACTTCGCAATCGACGAAGGTCAGGAGCATAACATCTTGTGCTTGGTCTGTTGGAGGGAACAATCTCAACATGAGACTTTTATTCAGACGGAGGTCTTCAGGGAGAATGCACTGAAGCTGAATGAGCTTGCTGTTAGTGCGCCTGTGGTATTCCATATCCATTTGCAGGAGTTGGAGTAGTACATGCCTGCTTATCTAAGTATATTATATGTGTGATATATATTTATATACTCGAAAGAGAAGGAGGGAGGGAGAGCAGGTACAATTACTAAATTCTTTAGTCGCATTCGGTATTGAAGTTATAATACTACAAGACTTTAGATAGGTAGATAAAAAAAATACATAAAAATAAACATCTCATAGAATCGAAAATAATAAATATAATAGTAATAGTAGGTAATAATAGTAGTAGTAGTAGTAAGGAAAACAAACAAGACGCCATCCAGAATCATCCTCTTACGCAATCTCAAAATTCCACCGATCAAGAGCATATAAAGCTGGCATGGAGAAGAGTTGGGGTATGTCATAAAGTAATAACAAAGGAGAAGGGAAGAGAAGATAGAAAACAAAGACAAAAAAGGAAGAGCGAAAACACGTCCAAAAAAATATCCCTCGGGGGTCACATTTCTTTGTCTATAAAAGTTCCATGTCATAGGTACTTGCTTGCTTGCTTGCTAAAAAAAAAGAAACCAGGAAAAAGAGAAACGAAAGCGAAAAGGGGAGAGAAAATCAACTAAAGGGTAAAGATACCTCGAGGTATAAGTAATGACTTTTTCCCTTTCTTTCTTATCAAACCTTCCAGTATGCAATGCAATGTATGCTGACAGACATCGCCGTTCCCAAGCAATTGCAACCACAAAAGAAAAAGTGGAGGAAAAAAAAAAAGAGGAAGCAAGGAGAACGGAGAAGAGGGCAGGAATAACAATCGGGATGATGACAAGAATTAAAACCCGTCAAACCGACTCTTCGCCTAGAAGAATCGACTGGCTTCAACAATATCCGGATCGTTCGCCGCGAAATCCCATCCAACAATTCTCATATCCTGACTGCAGCACCAGACAAACCTCGCATCAAACTGTAGCTTGAATACCTTGTTCTGGTTCTGCGCAGCCGGAGCCGTCAATCCATGGTTTTGCGGGTTCCAAGGTTGGGGCAAGAGTTGATGGACGTTTGGTGGTGGGATCGGTGCGATGTTGAACTGAGGCGGGAGAGGGTGCAATGGCGCGGCCGGAACAGGGAGCGGGCCTGGTGCATTACTCTGAGCTCCAACATTGTTAAATGCATTTTGTGCGGCATTTAATGCTGGATTGTCATGATTCGGTGGTGGGGCTACAGGTACATTCTGCGGGGCAGCCTGTGGGGGTGGCTGGTGCATAGCCGCCGCAGCTGCAGCGTGAGCCATTGCGTGCGCATGAGGCCTAACTGGAGGCACCTCGTGAACGTGTCGTAGGATGCCCGTAGTTGTCCACCTCACACCATCCCTCAAAGACCCAAAGATCCCGGGATTCTCACCATCGTCGAGGTCACCATTCTCGTCCTCCCGTCTCCAAATCCGGATCGTTTCGTCATATCCACCGCTTACAATTCTAGCGTTTCTAGGCCCACCGGCTTGAACCGTTCTCACCAAACCGGTATGCCCTTCCAATCTCGCGATTTCCGCCCCGGAATCCTTATCCCAGACTCTAATGGTCTTATCCGAAGACCCAGAAACAATCTTGACGCCATCGTATTGGATACAAGCAATTCCCTTATGATGCCCAACATAAGTCTTTTCGCAATTTCCGGCCTTCAAACCCCACAATTTAATCATTCTATCTCCGGAGGCTGACACTACCTCCTCACCATTCAACTGGATCGCGTTAACGGCGGCATTATGACCGACAAGCGTGTGAAGTAGCGTCAGGGATGGTAGATCCTTAGTAGGTCGTGAGTGGCCAGCAAGTTGAATGTAATGCGGCAACTGCGAAGGCTCTATCAGCCTGTTGTTGCCCAGCTGAATCTGCCGCACCGCACAATCGAATCCCTGTTCTCCATAGTGGAGCTCATTCCTCGACCACACCTTGACATATTTATCCTTCGAACACGTGACAACGTACTTTTTATTGAATCGCAAGTTCAAGACAGATTCGGAATGGGCTTTCGTGATGGTCTTCAGTCGCTCTCCGGTCGAAAACCTCCAAACGATAACATTTGTATCAGAAGATCCGCTGAAAATCACGTCCTCCTGTGGGGAGTCATCGAACTGCAGGCAAAGGACGGAACCTTCATGACCCGTCAGAGATTTGACAAGCCGCCGTGTGTGGATGTTCCATATCTTGATAGATCGGTCACGTGACCCCGAAAGAAGGTATTTTGCGGAATGTTGGATGGTATAGATGCACTCGCTATGCCCTTCGTGGGCATATGCCGGATCGGGCATCTGGAATGAGACGTATCTGTTGTTCCGCCAGTTTTCTTCGAGTTTTTTGCGGTTTCGGAAGACGAACGCCCAGTTGAGTCTAGGGTGGGTTAGACCGTAGGTTGTTATGGAAGTGATATTTGCAGGGTCGCAAGAGGAAGACGCTAGGAAGGCCGGATTTGCGTGATGGGAAGGGAAGGGCGCGGGATAGAGGTCTTCTTCATCCGGGGTATTTGACTGGAAAGATGTGGGGGGAGGCGTAGATCGTTGGTTCGTTGTTGTGGAGAAACTGGACGTTGGAGACCGTGCTGGTGCGTCGCTGCCTTGGGTGGCAGCTGTCGATAGGTTGTCGGTGGATGATGCCGACGGACCAGCTACGAGCTGGGATGACGAAGATGGCGACGATGAGGATACCTGACCATTGATGCCGTATCTTTGTCTGACAAAGTTTTCGGTATCCTGCTGAAGCTTCCTTTTCCCTTCACCTCTCATCTCACGTTCGAATTCGAAGGATGCCTCGTCGTTCAAGGACCAGCCTTCGGCTCTGTAAAGACCCTTCCAGAGCCTCGGCTCCATGGCGAATTTCCGCCATGTTTTGGACGCGAGGGAAGCATTCAGGAGGGACCTGGGCGGTAGGTAGGATAGGATCTGTAGGGAGAGTTCGGAGGGGAGAAGGGCGACAAAGTCGAGGTGAAGGACGGGGATTAGTCGTTCCACGATGGAGGCGATTGCCGACGTGGGCAGAGAACGAACAAGTTTGTATGCAACTTCTGTATATATTTCACAGTGTTAGCCGTCATGAATCCTGGGGTGTATATAGTAATCAATCTGAGCTGGTATAACACCAACAGCAGGGATCCAACAGAAGGGATCCAACAGAGGCAAAAACGGGAAGAAGAAGAAGAAGAAGAAGAAGAAGAAGAAAAAGGAAGGAGAGAATGAAAACAAGAAGGAGAAGGAAAAAAAAAAAAAAAAAAAAAAAAAAAAAAAAAAAGAACATACCAGTTCGAACGTCGTCGGGAAGTTCCAACATCCAGGGCGGAATCTTAACGTCCAAGATATCCGGAGAAGAAGGACCAGGACCGGGATATCGAGAAGTCCGCGAAGGATGGGGAGGTTCTTCAGCACCCTCGCCGTAGCCTTCGTCTAGTTTGAAAGATTGAGCCTTGCGTAACAAGGGAGAGCCAGGTCGTTTTAGAGAAGAGGTTGACGAGGACGATGAAGACGATGGGATGATAGGTTCGGATCTTTGGAGAGCAGACGAAGAGACTGAAATCGCGTGCGAGGACAACGATGGCGTAGAAGCAGAAGACGGGGGGAAGATGGAAGACTGATGATGGAGATGGTGATGATGAGGAGAAGAGGAAGAGGAAGAAGAAGAAGAAGGGAGAGGAGGGAAGACAGGGGTGGGATCCTGGTGGAGCTGAGGGAGGAGGTTGTGGTGGTTGTGGAGGTTGTGGAGGTGGTCGATGGGACTTCTTGGAGCAGCGGCAGCGGTAGGGGAGGCTGTATGCAATGGATCGTGATGGGGGTCTGCCTGCGATGACATGAAGGGCCAAACAGAGGGGAAAAAAAAAAAAAAAAAAAAAAAGGAGTCGATACGAAAGGATGGCAGTAGATAATAAATACTCTTTTAGTTCCCTTTCTTATTCTTGCTCCGAACTAGAGAAATAAGAATAAGAATAATACAAAAAAAAAAAAAAAAGAGGAGGATGGAGCAGAAGTCGTCTTGATGGGGATACTTTTTTTGTTATTTGTTATTTGTTATTTGGAGGTGGAGTGGAGAAGGAAGGAAAGGTGGAAGGTCCGTGTGCAGTTGAGAAGAAGTCTGTTCGGCTGGTCACAGAGACCGTTTGAAACACCAGCCAACCAAGACACTTTGATCAATCAATCACATCACCATAAAATTGTATCTACACGCTGCCCTGTGTCTACAGAAATATATGTATAGGTATATATATATATATAAAATACAGACGATGGCTTGAGGGAGGATTCGATGGCAGTCAACTGCCAATTCATCCTTAGACTCACCTCCTCAGACCGCCCAAGTGAGTGCATATCCAATCCATGCATCATACATATTACATACATACATACAGACGGACAGCCAGCTAACCTCACCGGACCAGACCAGACAATACGATACGATACGGATGCAGCGAGCAGAAAGGCCGCAGACGCACACGCACACGCAAGATGCAAGATGCAGTCCACAATTCACTCGGTCATCAAGTCCACTTAATTAAGTTTCATCTACCTTAATATGACAATCCAATTAACTGCCCAGAGGTAGATACTTAACCAGCCGTGGATACTATCCTACCTCCCATGTGGAGATATATCAATATTATTACTATACCAGAGAAACATCGTGGGAAACGCGAAATCTAACAAGGTTCCGAAAGCTAAAAAATCCAAACCGACTAGTTCGAGGTCCGACAAGGGATAGCTCCCTTAAACCAGCTTAAGCTCCGGACCTCGCTCGCTCCACAACTGCAATTAACCCAACGCCCACGCTCACGCCCACTGCCGGGGCCGTCCAAAAAAGCATCCTGGTTGGAAGTTTTCCTAGTTTCTTTTCTTTTTGTTTTGTTTTCCTGTTTTCTTTTTGTACGAACTACTACTGATTGATTGACTTGACTGACATGCAGTGCGTCCATGCACTCAACTGCATTAATGTTCGCGCTTGCAGTCAAGTCGAGGCAAACGGAAAACGATGGAAAGAGGGAAGGAAGGAAGGAAGGAAGGCTGCCCCTTCGTCAGCCTGCTATGCTACTCCTCTGCAGGCAAACCGGTTGTAAACGGTCTGGGAAAAAATGCGGCTCGGCTCTCATCCATCCATTACACACATACTAACAATCTACGTTGTATACGTATGTCGACTCCTCAATACTGATCCTTCCACTCCATATCCGAGGCTACTGTTATTTCGGTCAGTCGAAAGCATGGCCACACCGCTCTAGGATTAACTAACCAAGCACATCCTCCATACAGAAGTAAACCCATGTAATGCAAGTGGCGAACAAAAGTCGGAATCAAATTAAAAAAAAATCAATTAAAATGTATTAGTACCAATAAAATCACATGCTCGGGCAAACGGCTGTTTTTCTTCCTTTTTAAATCTTGTCGTAAACTGAAACCCCAAAACGACCGCTTTCGTCCCGATTCGATCCCGTCTGGAATCCAACATCCAACATTTACAATTCTTCACACATCGATATCATATCATTCACAACCCGATAGATTTGATCGATCTGATATCAAAATGTCCCAAGACGACAAGTTCAGGGCTTTGGCGGCCTATAACGCCTGCGATGTTAGTTTTTTAAAAACTCTTGAATCCTTTTTGGAAATAATTGAACAATTTATAGTAATTAAGCAGATATTGTAATCCATAAAGATCTCGGATGCCCTCCTCAAACTGAAAGTCCCCGGCGCCGGTTTCTTAGCTGATATCTGTAAGTCCTCCTTTTAAATTTTATAATATAAATACATCTACAAACATAATTACCATATCAACATACATAAAACATATCTAACCCATCAAAATAAACCCCTCAGCCCTCCGCACCCCCCAAAAATCCTCAAAAACCCCTCTAATCGCCCCCGCCCACACCGTCCTCTTCGTCCCCAAATCCTCCTCCACGCCTTCCACGCTCCCCCCATCCTCTCACTTCGCAGACTTAACCCCTCCCTCCACAATAACCATAATCTCCCAACCTCCCTCCCAAAGGAACGCCGTCCTGGGTGGTCTCGTAGCCGCCAGGATTCAGAAACTTGGTAGCCTCGCGATTATAGTCGACGGGAGGATTAGAGATCTTTCGGAACTTGAGAGCTTGGGCGTGGATGTTTGGGCTAAGGGGACTAGTACTGTTGGAGCCGGTGGGGAGTCGAAGTGTGTCGCTGTTGGAGTTGAGGTTGAGGTCGAGGGGGTGAAGGTTTTGCCGGTTAGTATTTTATATACTCTTCTATTTTATATATGATAACTAATGGGATGAATAGGGAGATATAATATTCGCAGACCCAGTAAACGGCGTCGTATCGATTCCGCAGGATAAACTTGATGCTGTCCTCGAGTTGCTCCCCAGGATCACGGGTGCGGATGATAAAGTCCGTATCGACGTTCTCCAGAACAACAGTGGGCTCCAGGAAGCATTCAAAAAGCACCGTAGCAGCTTGTGATTTATACTCACTTGCGTATCTTAGATATCTTCGCCATTGGACAATTTTCTAGGAAATAGAAAGTTCCAAGAAGTGTCGCTTTTATATACACATACTCGACATTGTTCCTGTAATTACACATACATTCGGTAAAACCCTTTCTGATCTCGGGGCCAACTTCCATTAAGTACTGTGACGACAAACGGGGTGATATTACTACGGTAATAATCAAAACCTGTCGAATTATTACCGTAGTAATACGGTATATATATAGTCCTACAAGTTAGGTTGACACGCGTGAAGACGTTGAAAGTCTCCTCTAAACCCGAACTGCGTCTTTTGTTTGGTATATAAACGAAAATGCATGAAGCTAGCGAGTGTTTAATGCATGTATGACTCTTAGAGATGCAGAGCCACCTGCGTGTTTTTGAACCTGGATATTCCTCCCAACTTAACACAGTTCCGACACGAAATACATACACGAACCCCTCTACGAAGCTTATAAGCAAAGGAAGCTACTATAAGATCTCTCACACCGACCCAGTCTAGATATTCGAACTCCTCAACCCCACTTCTATCCGTCCAAACTGGCTCGAGTCAGCCCCCAAAATACCACAATGCAAACACCAAACCCTCCCCTCCCAGAGCTCGAGCCAAAGCCAACGAAAATGCCAACAAGAAACCCAATTCTATCCGTTCCATACGAGATCTTTAATATGATCAGTGACTACATCGACGACGAAGACGATTTCCTAGCATTGAGAATGGTCTGCAAACACCTCAACAAAAATTTCCAAGAAGCACACCACAAAAGCATCTACGGCATCCGTCGGCTTTTCTACGCCCTAGAAAGTTTCGAAAACCTACTAAAAATCTCAAGACATCCGTCCGGGATGAATAAACATGTTCGACGCATAGAAATTTGGTGGTCGACACCTTACTACGATAATTCCCACCATGATAATGGGTTCGTTAGGGCAATTAACGCCAACGTCGATGGCAAGTTCGACGCGATTCGAGACACCGTATTGGAGATCGTGAACACCACGCGCGGAAAAGCCGGCGAAGTCGCAAAATTCAAAAAATCGGGGGAGGAAATCGCACTTCTTAGTCTCGCACTCATGGGGTTTCCGAACCTACGGTCAATACACGTTAATCTGGGAAATCACGGATTAGGAGAGTTTTCTCGGTCCGAGATTAACCTCTTCTTCCCAACTGCAGGGCTAGCCCCTGGAAAACGTCGTGATATGCCTTTGGGACCAAATCAATGGGGGAATTTACATCCACCGGGTCCCGAATTGAGTGAGGACGAGCCGTTGCCTGGCTTCTTTTGGAACTTTGTGATGTCTTCCTTGGTATTATCAGGGATAACACACTTGGAGAGTTTATCCTGTGATAGTCGGCAGTCAATAACTATGGATCTATTCGATTTCTCTCCCAGTCGACTGTCCCAACTCAAAGTATCATTGAAAAATCTAAGGTCACTACGCCTCCACCTCGGCGGATTCCATGAAGAAGAAGAAGAAAGAGAAACCAAAAATCTCGACCAAAAATTCATCAATTGGTTTGACACCATCGGACCAAATTTACGAGTCCTAAAGCTCGAGGGAAACGGCTGTAAATACGATCAACGCAGGATACCCAGGCTCTCCGTCAAAACAGAGTTGCCAAATCTAAGGGATTTAACCCTAAGCCACACCACCCTTTCAAGACCGAATCTGACGGGATTTTTGGACAATTGCAAAGGACAATTAGAGTGTCTCAATCTCGTCTATTGTCTGTTGGAGGGTCATCAGTCCATAGAATGGTACTTATTGCTGCAATATCTCAAAAAAAATTGCCTCCGCCTACAAGATATCGACCTGTGGCCGCCTGATCACGAAGACATGAATACCATGGAAAACCCGCATCTACCGGAGCGACCAGATGAAACCGTGCCAGCTATATATTCAGGAACCGCCGCTGGGGGGTGGGCATTCGATGGGTGTCTGTGGACTGTTTATCATGACGTGGACGTGATGCGGCCAGTCAGCGATGAATTGGAACGCTGTTTGGATGCGGAAGCCTTTTGGCACGCTATAACTGATGGGAAGTGGAGGTCTACAGCGTTTATGCCCGACTGAAAGTCGGGGGTTGTATGTAACTACCTTTACCTTCCATTGGCAATGTAGCACTCAAAACCAAGCATTGTTGCATATTGTGTGTTGCCGTTGAAACTAGATCGTCGAACAGGCAGATGTGCGACCAAGATATATTAAAGTGCAAAATGCCGGGTATCATTTTTTTGTCTTCAGATGCTATACTATACTACCACAACATATAAATAAAAAATAATCTCTATCTATCATACATTTCCCAAATATAAAGTAAGTATTATGCGATATCGTAGCCTCATCGATGGTGATGATGCCCAGCCTCCACCCTCTGCACCACCTTCTCCAAGCTAATCGGCTCAAAAACCTCTTTCTTCTTCCTATCCTGCGCCCAAACCACATCCTGATTGAAATAACAAAGAACCCCACCGCTCCCGCTGGGACTATCCGTAATCCTAAACAACGGATGTCCAGTCCCTTCGTGCGCTTTCCTCAAAGGCATCAACAATAACCCTTGTTCCGCACACCATTCTTCCATATATTCTCTAAACGTCGTCTCCGTCTGTACCCCTCCTCCTCCACTACCCCCTTTCTCTTTCTTCCTATTCTTACCCTTCCTCTCTTCCTCCGATGTTGTCGGTGGCAACGGTTTGATAGGCTTCGCTGCCCCACTTTCCGGTGGTAGAACCTTGACACCCTTAACCCCATCCATAACATCAACCGCCTGTCCCATCATCTCAAGCGCCTTTTTGAACTCCCTCCTGACGATTACATACTCCCTAACTTCCTCCGGAAACTGTCCTTGCCACCATTTATACCACTCCCCAACTTCCTCCAAATCAACCCCTTCAGAAGTCAACCACAGATAAAGCGTCTGCATCCATTTAGGGAAGAATTCGGCTTCGAGTAATTGCGCAAATGTTGATTGACGGAAGAATCCATGCCATGCCATTACCGCTTCTAACGGTTCGATGTTCTGATCTGCTGGGTTTACTTCGAATTTCCGTCTTAATAGATCGGCTAATCGTGGGAGAAGGTGGGAGATTAACATCTTTTCTAATTCTCCGGGCCCGAAGACTTCCCTCCATGCTTCGAGGCCGTCGATTACTCCTTTGTAGAGTTCCCATTTATCTAGCACGCCCTTGAACTTCCTCTTAACTTCCCTAACCAGATCATCCATATGAACCGCCAAATGCGGTAACCACGGGAAAACCCACACATGCGGTGGCGGCGCCGTTTTGCGTCTCGATGAAACCCGCGGGTTCCATTCCGTAACCGCAGCTTTGACTTTCGGCAACACTAGCTGGTTCAGAATATTGTCACTGACGAACGGCGGTAATACACCAGCCCATGTTTCGAGGATTGTAAGTACGGGCGTGGGGTCATGCACATTCCAGTGATTGTTAATTGTGCTCCGGATTTTGGGCAGCCAGATGGTGTCCATCATGCTTTCGTAATATGTTGATTTTTTACCTGATTTTTCGGTGTAGCCTGTTGCGGCGAGCGAGGCTTGCATATCTTCGAGGGTGCGGATGTTGAATATAGGTCGGAGTTTGCGGATGTGGTCGAGGAGGTAGACGGGGTCCGTGAGGGGGTCCCAGTGTGCTAAAGCGGATTTGAACTACACAGGATGTTAGCAGGGAGAAATACATTATATATATAAGGGAGGGATAACCTACCAATGGATGGAATGCAGCGATAGCAACTTCCGAGAGATCGTAGACTTCCACTTCGTTCTTATATTTAAACTGCATAGCCTCAAGTTCGGAAGCCAAAGTCGCGATCTTGTCTTCATACTCATTCCGGCTGTTGACACCAGATAAATCGATGGACAACTTTTCAGTCCCATCGACGATACCCTGCAAGGCCTTCACAGTCTCCGCCTGCTCGTCTATATCCTCTGTCATCTGTTTCTCCTCCAATTGTAAGAATTTCTTTCTTTCCTGCAATCGCTTCCATTCCCTCGCAAAGTCCTCGAGTTCCTTCCTCGCCAACTTTGCGATTCTCACATTTTCATCCTCTGCCTCAGATTGTCCACCGGCCATAATCCCTGGGCTTCCGACACCGACGCCCTTCCCAGTCAAATCAATCAGATTCTTCAAAGCGGATGGAACCTCCACGCCATCCAATTCCTTCGCCATCTCTTCCGCTGTCTTAAACTGCGGCCGTCTTCTAGCTGGCGTGCTCGCCCCGCTCCCCTCTTTACTACTAACACCAGTACCCATAGCTCCCTTCTTCTTCTTTTTCCTTTTCCTTTCCTTCTCGCTGTCACTGTCACTCGGTACTTCCCCCCTCAAAATCTTCGCCCTTCTCTCTTCCTTCTTCGCCTGCTCTGTTTTCTCCTTCACTGCGCCCAAACCAATCCTCGTAGGTCTCAATTGTGTATCCACAGGTGCCAATCTACCTTCCCCGGTTTTTCCCAAACCCTGACCTGGTTTATACCCCATTTTTGCCATCATCCTTGCGGCGAAAGAATCTTGGTTGATGACTGGTGCATCGCCTTTTTGTTTTCTCCCTTTAGCACCTCGGACATCGGTAAATGACGGTCTGACTTTTTGTTTTTCGGGAACTTTTTCTTCTGGTTCTTCTTCTCCTTCTCCGTCGTCGCCTTTTGGAGGGGCAAACATCATTGCTTCTTTTCGTATTGATGACATGAATCCCTGGCCGAGGGGGTTCATCATACTAGCTTTGCTTTCCACTTCTTCCTCTTCGTGGTTATCGTAATCGGTATCCATCTTCTCCTCCCCAGCCAAATCCGTAGAATCAATAACCCCAGCCTTCCTAAACCCCAACCCAACCCCTCCACCCCCACCACCAGACCCAAGTCCAGCCCTTTTAAACAAAGGTTTCTGAACCTCAGGAGCAGGTGACTGTTCCATGCTACTCGTTCCAGCAGAATGAAACCCCAACCCACGATGACCATCCAATGACCCCGGCGTAGCAGTTCCAGGTGTAAAAGCCTTTCCACCGCCTAAAGATCTCGGGGCGAACAAACGAGGCTTTAAAGAGATGTTCTGGGGTGGGTTACGTGGTGGTTTGTCGTCTGCACTTTCGTCGAGTGACATTTCGTCGGTTGGTATTGTGGAGGATAATGCGGTCCGCAAGGAGTTTCTGAGACCGATTGTGGGTCGTGAGTCTAATTCTGACTCTGATTCTTCGGAGTACCTTTCGTTCCCTCTGCCTGTTCCTATATCGCGAAGACCGGCTGTAGCTTCCACGGCGAATGGATCTTCTTTAAGTCCTTCGTCCACTTCGTCTTCCTCATCTTCCTCATCGTCATCGTCGTCATCATCTTCATCATCCTCATACTCCTTCGTCCTCCCCTCCCCGGTCTTAACAAAACTCATCCCCCCTTCCCTCAAATTCCTAAACCCAGCCTTTCCCCCCTTCCCTCTAGAATAATCTCTGAAATCATCATCCTCACTATCGCTCCCAAACACCCCTAACGCAGCAGCTTCTTTCGCGTCATGTTTTGAACGTTTCTGACGTTTGCGACGGTGGGATGATGTGTCGAATTCATTATTTTCGTTATCGAGAAGTGATGGGATATTTGTGGCGGATTCGGGATCGGAATCGGTGTTTGCTAGGGAGGAGTCTGAGTCGTAGGCGACCTGCATGGAGAGCTTGGACCGTTTCATTGTCTCTTTTTTTGGGGGGCGATGGTGTATGAGGGAGGAAGAGAGAGGTGAAGTTGTGACGCGAGAATTGGATATCTGGAAACTGACTAACAGGCGATTTGGGTGCCAAGACTTTGCTTGATGACAGCTCCAACTTGGACTTATAATTAACTCCTTCGAACGTCAACAGCTTCACGGGATCTGGAGATTATAAGACCGGACTTATTGATTAACCGTGATATGTAATACAACCCTGAAAATGCCAGCAAAGATAATAATAGTGATAGCAATAACAATAACAATATAAAGACGAGTATCTAAAAGCCTCCCCGGAACTGATCCAAGATCTGAGTGCTCAAGGGCCTCCTCCCCTCCCCTTCTCCCTGCTCCTGACCACCAGCTCCACCAGCTCCCTGCTGTCCACCGGCACCTCCAGTCTGCTGCTGCTGCTGCTCTCCCTCTCCTCTGGCCATCCGCCTAAGCTCTCCATACCCACCATCAACCCCCCTCTTCTCAAACAACCAGATCGGCCACCTCCACCTGCCCCAGGGCACAACCTCAGCTCTCCAAGCATACCCAGCAATCCATCCTACCCCGGCAGCCACGAGACTCCCCGGAACCTGACTGAGCGCCAACTGAGCAGCAACTATATATACATAGAACTTATCGGATAAGGTAACCGAAGGTTCCGCTTCTTCCCTTGCGGCTTGTAGTGACGGGGTTGCTTCTGGTGGTGGCGGTGATGGGGAGACTGGAAGCAGGAGACGGAATTTGTAGGTCGAGGGGATTGTGGCGTGGAATTGGGCGAGGAGGGCGAAGATTAGAGGGGTTGGACCGGGTGGGAGGTAGTTCATTCGCCAGAAGGTGAGGGGGCGGAGGATCAGGGCCAGGAGGAGGGGGGTTACGAGGGAGGTGAAGATTAGGTTGTAGGTCAGGAAGCTCTAGATAATGATATACCCATCCGTTAGCCATCATATAACAATATCATCATCACCATCATCGTCACCATCGTCACCATCATGATCATAACATCGAAGGAACGAAGAAACAAAGGACCAAAGGAGCGGAGAGCAGAAACATACAGCAAACTTCCTACTCCCCCACAGCCTCTCCACCACCCTGAGCGTATAAACCGCCAAAGAAGCAAAAAGCACCTCCCCGGTATTCGCGTACGAAAACTGCCAGATCGCAAGCCTCCACCATTGGTTCCACCGCCACAGATGTGGGATTATCTGGATGTGGAAGAGATACTTGTAGTCACTGACTGAGATCACAACCGCAGCTATGACCAGGTAGTAGACGAAGAATTGGCTGATGGGCGTGTGGGTGAACCCGGGGACTTGCATTGTCGCATCTTTTTCGTCCTGCTGGTTTGGTGGTGATGATGATGATGAAGGTTTGGAGATTTGGAGGTTTGGCGGATGGGGAGAGTTAACACAGTGTGCTTTTATATCGGGATGACGGAGCAATGAATGCTGCTATTCTCAGCAGGGCTGCTGCTGGCCAGCCTCTGAACTTGTATGCATGTATCGCAAACGATGTTGAAGAGAACAGTTAAATATAAATAAAAAGCACGATTGAGAAACCAGGAGGTTTATATTTTTTTAAAAAAATCATCACGGTAATATAATATCGGTGCTATGTTTAACTATAATTAGCTCCAACCGCTGTCGGGTGACGTTTTGTCGCAACAGACGAATATTAGCTCTCTCGCCCGCCCCGCCACCGCTCTCTTCCTCCACCATCCTCATCCCATCGACATCGACATCGACATCGACAACCTCATCCCCGGTCCACTATCACACCTATACTCCACCCCGAGTACTTGCCATCGGATAATCAGTCCAAGAGAAGGAATAAACAAGCCAGCACGAACCGACAAGGACCGGAAGAAGAGACAGAAGAAGAAGAAGTAGAACAAAGGACAAAATGAACCGCCTCTTCGGCACCAAATCCACCACCCCGAAACCCACCCTCGACGATGCCATTTCCAAAATCGACACCCGCGTCTCCTCCCTGGACGTCCAAATCTCCAAACTAAATGCCGAACTGTCCACCTACCAGGCCAAGATGGCCAAGATGCGGGAAGGTCCCGCCAAAAACTCCGTCAGGAATAAGGCTCTTTCGGTATTAAAACGTAGGAAACAGTACGAGACTCAGAGGGACCAGTTGATGAACCAGAGTTGGAACATGGAACAGGCCAATATGATGACGGACAACTTGAAGAGTATGCACTATTGTTTTTGTTACTGTTTTGTTCTTCCCGTGGTAGGAATAATTGAGTAATACTAACTACTATCCATAAATACAGACGTAATGACCACCGTCGACGCCCTCAAAACCACAAACCAAACCCTCAAAAAACAATACGGCAAAATAAACATCGACAAAATAGAACAACTCCAAGATGAAATGGCCGACCTCCTGGAAATAGGAAACGACATCAACGCCTCCCTCGCAAGAGCCTACGACGTCCCCGACGACATCGACGAATCGGAATTGGACGCTGAACTCGAGGCTCTGGGCGCCGAGGCAGAGTTGGGATGGAGCGAATCGAATATGGAAAGCGAAGTACCTAGCTTTTTGCAGGAAGAGGTGCCGACTTTCATAGATGGTGGTAAAGAGGAGGTTAAACCAGTTAAGGAGGCGGCTACATGATCAATCCCTTCTTTTGCTTCTTTTTTGTTGAAGTTGACGACCTTGGACGAAGATATCCATCATAACTGTGTATAGCGTACCACCTTTTACTTTCTTCCTTTGCTTTTTAATATTTCGATCGCTGTTTGGCGTTATTGGAGGGCAGGTTATACTCTTACATTGCAGTTACTATCACACTTCTATAATTTGGAAGATCTCGATAATAGACCTCGAATACGATATCCTAAACCCGGGAAATATATATATGCACTAACATATATTATATATTCGACATCAAAAACCCATTTCGCTTTCTTCTCCTAAGGAAAAAGAGGGAAAGGGGAAGGAAAAAAAGACTATACACAATTCGGGGTTAAATAGAAAGCGGAAGAAATATGACCGAATCTAACCTATACAACCGTTGTTACAGCATCAGGTAACAGCAGCTTTTTATAATAATAAAAAAAGATAGAAACAAAAAAAATATACACGCTGAATCCAAAAAACCGAGGCCCTCTCTTTTTCATATAAGATAAAAAGATCCTCAAGGGAGCGGTGTAGAAAATGTACCCTTCAGCGCAGAGTCATGATCCCATCCACCGGGTCTCGCAGTACCACCTTGTAACTCAGCATATTTCTTCATCCGTGCCTCAAGTTCAGGCCTGAAATGTCTTATTAACCCTTGAATCGGCCAGGCGAAAGCCTCTCCCAAAGCTATCCTCAACGTTAGCATCCTAGACTCATAATTGATATTGGTATAGAAGGATACATACCACAAATAGAATGACCCTCGACCTGCTTTGTCAACTCCTGCAACATATCAATCTCCCTTACACTTCCCTGTCCCCTCTCGAACCTCTCCATGATCTGCTGTGTCCACTTGCTACCTTCTCTGCACGGCGTGCACTGTCCACAACTCTCATGTCTATAAAACACCGACAATCGAGCGATAGACCTAACCACATCCGCACTCTTGTCCAACACGATAACTGCTGCAGTTCCCAACCCACTCTGTGCATCCTTCAAAGCATCGAAATCCATGAGCACGTCGTCGCAGATATGCTTTGGAAGAATCGGAGTCGAGGAACCACCTGGGATGACGGCAAGAAGGTTATCCCATCCGCCACGGACACCACCGCAGTGCTTTTCAATCAATTCTTTAAGTGGGATGGACATTTCCTCCTCGACAGTGCAAGGGTTATTGACGTTTCCAGAGATACAGAACAACTTGGTACCGGAGTTTCGATCACGGCCGAAGCTATCGAACCACTTACCACCGCGACGGCAGATTGTTGGCGCGACAGCAATGGTTTCGACATTGGCAACGGTAGATGGACAACCGAAAAGACCGACGGAGGCTGGGAATGGTGGCTTTAAACGTGGCTTTCCGGGTTTCCCTTCAAGGGATTCGATGAGCGAGGTTTCTTCACCACAGATATATGCCCCCATTCCTCGATGAACGTAGACATCGAAGTCGTATCCACTACCGCAAGCATTCTTCCCGATCAGGCCAGCGGCATAAGCCTCCTGGATAGCCCTCTGGACACAAGTAGCTTCATGATAAAACTCTCCACGGATATAGATATACGCAGCAGTAGCATTCATGGCCCTACCTGCCACCAAACACCCCTCAATGAGTTTATGAGGATCCTTTCTCATAATCTCACGATCCTTACAAGTTCCTGGCTCTCCCTCGTCGGCATTGACGACCAAATATCTAGGCCGGGTGTCTTTATCCCACCCCGGGAAATTCATAAAGGACCATTTCATGCCAGATGGGAAACCGGCGCCACCGCGACCTCGGAGTCCCGAGGCTTTGATCTCATTGATGATCCAATCGTGACCCTTGAGGATGATCTCCTTGGTCTTGTACCAGTCGCCATACTTTTGCGCGGATTTAAGGTCAGCGCCGTGGTGCCCGTAGAGGTTTTGGAAGATACGGTCTTGGTCCTTTAGACCGCCGAATTGGGTCCGTTTTGGGGCCGGAGCAGGGTCTGCTGCCGGGGTAGCTAGACCGCGGACATGTTGGAGGGAAGAAGCGGTGGTGCGGAGGAGGGTGGTGGTGGGTGTCGAGGAGGAGGCAGCATTTGTGGAGAGACGTTTGGAGATGGCGCGGACGGAGGAGGAGGCGCTTCGTGAGGCCAGCATGGTGGGCAGCAGCAGCAGTGGCAGGCCTATAGGAACCGACCTCGATGATGTTGGTGACTCCCGTCAATTGGCTGGGGACGATGTCGGAGGGGCTTCGAGATTCGAGGTTTTGAATGGAAGTCTGTCGGGTTTGAGGTTGACTTCTGAGGTCACTTTTGGCGTGGCCAATCACAACGGTCTAATTTCAAGGCAACACATTTTCTGTTTCTATGTCGGCCCACGAGACTAAGATGTATATACTATGTATACATCTATCTAGGACGTAGTCTCGTAGGATATACGGATATACGGACATGTGGACATATAAATGGTGTACTTGGGCGCATTGCTTTTACAGTGTATGCAGCCGATACCTTGGAATTCGATATATACTATGCCTGTGGTCCCTGCTAACCACCAATCACCGTGATAATACTAACTACAAGCCTCTCTCTGCATCTCTAGTTAGTACCTAGTTACAGGTTATGAGCAACTGTCAAGTCAATTAATTAAGAAGAGAATCTCTTCTCTCCGGCCTGCCAGTTGATAACGTTCCAGATAGCCTTGAAGTAATCGGCCTTGACGTTCTTATATTGGAGACTACATTAAAAAAATAAACCCATTTAGCTCCTTTTACGAATCTGTATAATAACATTTCGGGGAAAGGGTGAGGGATAGACATACTAGTAGGCGTGCTCCCAGGCGTCGATGCCAATGATTGGAGTGTACTGGGCAGTGTTTACGGGGTCTTGGTTCTAGTAATTATCGTGACACCGGTTAGCTGGTTAGGTTTCAAAGTAATCGGGGTGAATTCAACCCCTCTACAAAGTAGTGTCAAGAAATTTCGACTCACTGGCAGAGTAATGATGGACAATCCACCAGTGGTATTGTCCTTCACAAGCCATCCCCATCCAGACCCCTGAATACCAGCAAGAGCACCACTATCCCACGGTCAGAACGTAAATTTCCTATAAGAATTCTCCAGTCTCCCCCCCTTTCTTTTTAAGAGGGATACATACTTCATCTTTTCCTTGAAGCTGTCCAAGCTACCCCAAGTGCACTTGATAGCTTCATCCAACTTACCAGTGGGCGGTGCACCACCAAGCTTATTCGTAGGGGACAAATTCTCCCAGAACAAGCTGTGGTTCACATGGCCACCACCGTGGAACTTAATGAGGGAGGTAAGCTCAACCTTCTTAGCTGGCGAAGTCGCAGATGCGAACTTTTCCTGCGCCTCATTGATGCCGTTGACGTAGGTTTGGTGGTGCTTTGTGTAGTGGAGCTGGTTTCATCCTCGACAGTTAATTTAGTCCCCACTCCATCATGCAAGAGTACACAAGCATCAACAGGGATAGATTGTAGTTTACCTCCATGATCTGGCCAGAGATATGCGGCTCGAGAGCACCGAAGTCATATTCTAGGTCCGGGAGGGTGTACTTGGTTCGGACGGCAGTGAGGCTTCCCAAGGCACGGACGCTGGACGCCTTGGACGCTCTAAGAAGCGTGGAACGTGCTGAAGCTGCAATCGACATGGTTGGATTCGACCTTTTTGATGGTTATGTCCTGTTGAAGCGGTGGTATAATGTCAATGTCTCAGATCTTGATATATATCTCGAAACTCGAGCTTGTGACATTTGGAAACGAAACCAACGACAAGGGAAGGAATTGCAGCGGGCAATATAAATACACGAACGTACCGAAGATATTAAAGCAGAGGTATCAATCCGATTCGGCCGGTTACCGGTGGTTGTTTCGAAGATGACACAGGTGCCAATTGCAGGAGTTTGTTACAAATTCGGTGGGATTCAAAGCCTGGCGCTGACAAAATATCCGCGGGTCTAGAATTATCACAATTACATCACTTCCCGACAGCCGGTCGTCATCCCTTGCAACAGTCGGAGATAACTTTTAATCACCGAATGTTTCCTTTCTGGGAAATAAATGCGGGAGAACAGCCCACTTTCCCGAACAGGCAATTTATGGTAGCACTAACACGTCCAGCCATGGATCCAACCACGCGAACAAACCACAACGTTGACCTTGACCTTGACCTTGACCGGACCATGCATATGCCATGAACTCGACAGCTCAAAAAAAACATCTGAGCTCCTGACAGTAGCCTCAAGCATAAGGCCCGCCGCCGCTCTTTGACAGCTCTTTGACAGCTCAAGCTCCAAATCCCAAAGTCATCAGCTCAGGACTCGTCCGATCAATTAGATCAAACCAAAGCACTACAAGCTTCGAGTCCACTCGATAAACATGGGCAGCAAATATTACGACATTGATGCTATCCTTACCGATGCGCAGGTGAATATCATCATCCCAGTAGATTCTACACCATTACTTGTTATATTGCATATTATATCAAATCAGCCCCTCCCAAGCAATTGTATATGCAAGCCATACATGATCGATCTATCCTGTCTCAATATGTCAAAAAACTGCTACTGGCTAGAGATCTCTGGCTAGGCTGTCGATATTGGGTTCCAATAGTAGGCTGACACGGATGCCCACATCCCCTATTCCTTCTTTTATAGAAAATACCATGCACCTTCGAAGTCGATGTACCGGGATTGGGGTACCTGGACGGGAACGATAGTTCCGATATGAAAGCTGGAACGAAACTGGAGTTGCCCATATGGTTGGCTGAGATTTTGGCTGTCAGGTACACACGCCGTCTATAACCATCCTATGCTTTGTCGCCTCCTTTTTTTTTTTTTTTTTGCAAATTTCTTTTTCGGATTCGAGAGTTTGAAAGATGAGACGAACGGGCCGTACTACAAACAATACTCATCCGAGGGGCTGGAATACCCGTTCGTCCCTATACAACATCGCATTGGGAAGATACCAACCACCGCAACAAAAATACAATGCCTCAGCCTTCATGCAGTGATACTTCACCTACAAAAGCCTTGATTTTCTTGATTGTTTATTTTTGATTATTTTATTATTATTATTATTAACTTACAAACCGTTTAGCGAGCAACTTGGAACGGAAACATTCATTCACACCAATATTCCTCACGCACTATCTGCACCAGTAATGAATGCACTCAAGGCCAACCCCCTCTCCGTCAACCTTCGAGATCTTGCCACGCATTACTATGCCCTCGGAGAGCGAATGGTCAATCTCGTCGAAGATGCAGAAGACGAGCTCGTAGACACGTTGTCAGAGACCTTCCGACGAAGAACAATTGAAATCGCGGATCATGCGGTTAATCCGAAAGGTGCGCTGGGCGAGGGTACAGAGTTCTTGATGGGCTTGGAGGAGTCGGAAAGACAGAGTATGTATAACAAACAACAACAGAGCTCTGCTGTTTTCTCTATGAGATAAGATTGTTTCAAAACAGGAGAGAGAAAAAGAATTCATTGCTGATCATGAGGGCTGCCTTCGTGGCATTGTAGTATTCCGTGCTGCTCATGAAAGTACGAAGGCAATGAAGAGCTGGCGACAGGAGAAGAAATAGTGGTAGGCGGCGCATTTTTGGCCTAGGGGTCACAAGGGAACAGTTCCCCACGGTTATACCGCAGAAAGGCCACGCTTGTTGTTCCACACTCACCAATGCATAACTGGTGATTTTTGTGCAACTCGGGCCCTTTTCAATTAAAGTAGTCCCTAGGCGGCCAGGGAGGATAGACCTTAAAACGGAACCGAAGTATTACAGACTACCAAACTTCTCCGAATAAGAGGAATCATTCCCAATTGCCGTGCATCAGGCAGCTCCTGGGTGTACATGCAGTTGCTCGTTATCACGAGAACATGTTTTCATTCTCCAATTCAGAATGACACACATAATTCTTTACATCCTCTCAGGTCTCACCAAAATTCCGTGATAAGACCCTTATGGAAAAAATTTTTTCTGTTATTTCTAATCTGCTTCAGAACCACGGCACCTCGCTCCGAATGACCCCAATAAGATCGAAAGAGCTGCAGAGCTGCATCCTCCCGTTTCTTTTCGGTTCCTGCCTACTGCCGTGAGACTGAGATAGAACAGTTTCGAGCCTATAATTTTCCCTTTTGGGAACAATTCAAAACCAATTTTAGGCCCCACAGTATTCACGAAAACGCCGTCGATAGATGAAGAACTCTGTGACCACTTTTTCGATCCCTGGATGAGTTCATGCAAGAGCGGGATATAGGGATAATTGGTTTTGTGACAACTGAAAGTCACCGGCTAATATTTTCAGTGTATATATCAAAGGAAGATACGATGCAGGTGTTGGGCTGTCTTTTTTGTGTTACCATGATTAACGTCTCTTCCAATCATCAGCCCCTTCAGTGCGAGGTGGCAACTATTCATTTCAATTATACAATAACTCGAAACTCGGCAGCGCTTCACGAGGGAACCCGAGAAAAAAAAAAATTTAATATGTCGGACTAGGTTTCAAGCTTACAGTCAGGCCTATCGCGGTGGCATGGCATCTAGTCTCATTCCTCCTTGTCAAGTACCAAAAACTCGGTGCTGTGCAGTGTGACGCTAGGAGTTCCCGGATATATCCAGCCGGCGCAAGGGAAAGGCTTTGAACAAAATGCCACAACCTGCAGCCTGTTACGAAGATTCCAGCAAGTGTTGATATTGCTGTTGCTAGCTACTTCCTGCGACGAGCATTCCATTCAAAACATCGGCGCTCGGTCAGAGTTATGTCCCCTCCCCGGGAAACGCCGCAGATTCGTCTATCGATCCAGTGTTTGCTTGTACAAGCTAAGAGACATGTTTTCGCGGAGTTCCTGCTGGCCCTCGAATTCCATCACCTCGGGTTGTTCCTTGGGGAGAAGAAGAAACGAGAAACTGAATGTCGTATTCGAAAGAATGTTTTCTTACAGTTTGGGAAGCTGCGCCAGATCACAAGGACTTTGAAAAAGTTAGATCGAAGTTGCGCTATATACTATTTCTTTATTTCCGAAATTTATTGGTCTACATCGAACTACAAACACTTGTTCTCCACTCCCCAAATGCCTCAATCGATATATGCAAACATTCGATCGAAAATTCCTCGTGTGCGTATTTGAATCACCATGATTACTCGCCTACGGAACATGTATAAAACAAATCTATTAATGCATTTGCCGATACGTTCGTAACGAGCGGTTACCAGTTTAACCCGTTCAGAATATGCTAATACCAACGGAGGAGGAAAAGGAGGAGCGCAGCAAAATATAAATCGTGGAATTATATTGGGTACACAAGCCAGCGGATATGCAGGCCGATGTCGATTTGTTTGCACAGACCCTCGTGCCGACCATTGGGGATATCTTTTGGGTAAAGTACCCCGTCATTTGGAGCCCGAATTCCCAATTAGAGTTTCAAGTGGGAGTTGCTGTGCCATATCAAACTTCGATTGTTCTGTGCATTGCATTTCCTCTTTTCTTGCTGCAAGAGGGGGCTCGTCGGAATACCCAGCTAGTGACTTTTGGTTCGCGACGAAGGCCGGTACTTCTAGCTTCTGCGTGTATACCCTGTACAGGAGGCATACAGAACTCTCACAAACTGCAGGAGAGAGTTCACTTCCTTTGTTTTATGTCGTATTGCTACTCTTTTTTTTTTTTTTTAGATAATGTTTGGATCGAGAGAGGGCTTGAGCTGTGTAAGCTTTGATTGCATTGTTTATAAATTACTTCGGGTTTCCTCCTCGATGTCTTCAGATTCTTTCTCAACAATACAACAGTCTGTCGTATACGTACCGTATGTATTGAGGATACAATACTAGTATCTAGATCTAGATAGATATGCCTTTTTTTGTTTCATACCCACACACCCACTTCTAGCTTACCCAGATCTCAGATCGATCTAAGCCGCCCGGGACGGAGGTACTTAGCCATAGCTCCCGCCCGAACTAGCTCCCGTATAACCCTTGTCCATTCCACATTTGGGTCGCTCAGGAAGGTAGTCTGCTGACTAGCCTCGATCCAATCCAACACCACTTTCCGCTACCACAACGCACACACAGGACCACCTTGTCCAATCTTTGCTACCCAGGAATTCCTGACCAATATTGTCTACTCCAAGATCATATTCAATCTTTGAAAGCAGGACGGAAAGGCTGGTTAGATAAAGCACCCGAGGCGAGAGGACTCAACTTAGCCAATCAGAAAAACCAAATTATTATATAAAGGAAGTAATTCCTGCTTCCCTTCCCCCAGAAGGTTTCCAGCATCATGAATCAAATCCAAAGCTTCCCAGCAGCAAATTCCAACGACTTGAGATACGATAGAGACACAGCCGCCCCACCTTTTTCCTCCATACCTCTCACCATGCTAGAAACCTTCGTCCCAACGGCTAATACGGGTTTCATATCCGAGATCTTTGATTTCCTTAGCTTGGCTTCTTATAACTGGATCTTTCGTTTCACAACCGCTACTTTTGCAATCATTAGCTCTACGACTTACATATGGGGCAGAGTGTTATACTACCTTTCATTGTACTACGAAACTTCCATAACTATTGACTATGACGACCCTATTCACGCTCATGTCATGTCGTGGCTTGTTATGAACGTGACGACGAGGAGGTTGCAGGCTAGAACGGCTAAAGCGAGTGGGTACACTGAGGATCAGACCCGGGTTATGGAATATAATGCTTCGGTGAAGGATGGGAAGTTTCATTTGATCGAATGGCAGAAGTTCACAAGTATGTAGACGTCATCTTCACGAGCCGTTTGGGGTTTCTTTTTATTAAAACCTATATATAAATATATGTTATGGGCTGTTAACATCGAGCGTTATTAGAACCAGATTTTGAACCACATGCCGGCGAGCATATCTTTTATTTTCGAGGGAGGAGATTTTGGATCACACGAAATAGTGAAGACAGTCTTGTCCAGGATGATATTTTTGGGAAGCAGTTCAATGGTAAGTGGGGTATTTGCCTATTTGTATTTTTTATTCAATGCCCCCAATCTTTCCTTTTAAAGAGAACCGAAAAACAAAAAGAACAATAGCTAATACGTAACCTCATTTCCATGAAAAAACACAGTTAGCAAGTCCGAATACATTAGAATATCCTGCTGGGGCCAATCCGCAGACCCCATCAAAGAATTCCTTCAGGAATCAAAATCCATCTACCTAACCCAAGAGTGTTCCAAAACTCGGATCTTCCGTCCCAAGGAAATCACCTGGAATCCCAAATGGTACTGCGCCGCCACTCGTGCCACCCGTCCGATCAGCACCATAAGTCTCGACGAAACCACCAAAAAGGCACTTTTACGGGATGTAAATGAATTTTTAAATCCAAAGTCCCCAAGGTGGTACGCTAACAGAGGGATCCCTTACCGGAGGGGTTATTTACTCCACGGGCCACCGGGGACTGGGAAGACTTCTTTGAGCTTCGCATTGGGAGGATTGTTTGGGTTGCCGATTTATTGTTTGAGTTTGGTGGATGTTGGGATGACCGAAGATAGACTATTGGCTTGCTTTGGGGCGCTGCCTCCTAGGTGCATTGTGCTACTTGAGGATATTGATACTGTGGATATCAGCCGGAGAAGAGATGGTTCGACTAGTGGGGATAAAGGGGAGCAGAAGACACAAATGACACTATCCGGGTTACTGAACGCTATTGATGGAGTCGCTAGCCATGAAGGTAAACAAAGATCGAACTATAACCATTCACCCCCAAATTTCCCTCAAAAGCTAACGTGTACACAGGACGAATCCTAATAATGACCACAAACCACCCAGAAGTCCTCGACCCAGCCCTCGTCAGAAAAGGCCGAGTTGACCTCGAAGTCCCATTCGGCCTTGCCACGAAAGAACAAATCGTCAATTTATTCACAATAATGTACTCTCACGACTACGATGACGAGGAACAAGGTGATGAAATTGCCAAAGAGAAGCTTATAGCGGCGGCTCTTCGATTCGGAGAGCTTTTGGACGCTGATACGTTCTCTCCTGCTGAAATTACGGAGTTTTTGATGGTTAGGAAGGATGATTATTGGAAAGCTTTAGGTGATGTGGTGCAGTGGAAGGAGGAGACGCTTGCTAAGAGGGAGCAGGCGGCGAAGAGGTTTAGTGAGTCGAAGGATTGATAAGACTAGGGTACACTGGTCTCGTTCCCAGACGTCACAGGGGGGGGGGGTTTGGAGGTACACAGATATTATGGGGCCGGAAGGAGGTTTAAGCTACTATACTGCAGCATCATTTCCATTTGTTAGACTTCTTTAGGTTGTGTTTTAGATCCTTTTATTTTTCGGTCGTTTTGCTAACAACTATCCCAGCATGAGAGGAGTACATCGTCCAGAAAAAAACAAAAAATATTTCTTTTGTCTGATCCTTTCCTTCCTTTCCTTAAGTACATATATCGATACCCAACCCCCTGCATCTAGCATCTTGTCCCTATTTTATGTTTCTGAGAGATAGAAAAATACACAATATCCCCGGTCGCCCAAAGCAAACAATCCCCTACTTAAAACTGACCCAATAAGCCGCGAATAAGGATAAGGTCTAAGATGTAAGTAATTTTTCATACATGTAACTATCCAATTAGTTGTAAACAAGATAAATTCTATCAATCCTAACAGCCCAGTACTGTACCCCGGGTAATAAATCCTAAGCAACCTTGAGAAATCGGGATATATATCTCGAGGTGCCCTTTGATACCACCTCCCTCAATATCAGCCCTCTGTCTCCTGAGAAATATACCCAGAGCAGACGCAAAGTATATAGTTAGGATGTCACATGATTGTTTTCAAGCTTTGAATTGCTTCATTTTTTGATGGGGTATTTTGGGTTTCAAGTTGTGACGGTTTCTAGGATGCTAACGTGTTTGCTTACGGTCTGGGTTTCTCAGCTGACCAGCTTCATAATGCTTTGGTATATGTATATACCATGAAATGCACAATCACCATCATATTCTGTCTATTACTGTATCTAAGCTGGACAGATAGTGGCTCTATTGGAATGTTATATAGATCACTAGCAGTAAATTTAACCACGAGACCCGATGGGAGACATTCCGTGCACGAAATATAAATATCTTATGGGATACATACCTATATAGATACTTGTACAATAGAGTTTCCCGGGTCGTCTTTTGCATTTTGTCTCGTACTTCTAAAACAATCAAGTAGCGCTAACCAGTCTTTTGATATAGCAAGTAGGTAGCTAGGTATCCTGAGTCTAGATAAAGAGAATCAATTGCAAGACCACCCCAGCCTCAGCTATCGGTCCTGTTGCATATTTCGCGTTGCACTCATCCCGGTCTCCAACCTCAACAACCTCTCCAAAACCAAAAGCTTCGCAAACTCGCCGGTTAAGCTATAATTTATCAAATTACTCGGCCCAAATCTCCACCAAAAAAAAAAGAATACCTCAACCAATCGAAAAAACTATCTACCGAAATCACAAAATCTCCCCCCTGGGGAGGGGTTTCACTCAAAAGCAAGTCCCATTGACCCGAAACCTAACTTCGCCAATCTAAATTATGTCCGTCTGTTACGTTTAATTTCGCAATGCGGATCTACACATGATGTCAGCTGCACATTGACATGACATGTCCAACGGCTCTGCAAACCCGAGCAACTCGCATTCACAAAAAAAAAAAAAAAAAAAACGTCCGCACTAGTAGTGTATAGTGTATGTACATGCCAGCTTCCCCGCGTCGGTAGGTATTCTAGGCGAGTATATTCCTCAACAATTCACACTTACATATGCGTTATGTGCTTCCCGCGCATGATGCAGAGCGACCTTCGGTTGTTTTTGACGGTTAAAAATAACACTTTTCTTTTCCCTTTCCCTCTCCCTGCTATTTCGTAAAAGAAAAAAATAACGAGGCGAGACCTCGCAGAGATTAAGCATATCTCAGACTATAAGTGCTTCCTTAGCGCCAACGTTTGGACGCCATGGACAAGGGGAGCTCCCTTTAGCCTTATTTTCCCTCTAAACTAGACTATCTCACCCTCTCTATCTCTCTCTCATTTTTTTGTTGTTACATACAGATTGCACAACATAACGAGAGGAACTCCGAGGAAAAAGTCTGAGAGGAGAAAAAAAAAAAGAACGAAAGTGACTAGGTAAGAAAAACTGGGGAATGGTGGCCCCGGGTGATGAATTTTATAATTTTTCTTATACACCTTAAGCTTAATTTCCCCCACGTGTGCATGCATCTCGCGCGGTTGGATCCCGAGTATCGGAGGCTGGGCGCGTGGTGTTCATTGCATATATCGTGTGTGCATATCAACGTAGGAGGGTTTGAAATCTATTTACAGTGACTATGTACATACTATTGTATATTTGCGGGGTCTGGCTTTAGAATATGAACCATGATGTTAATGCTTGTGTCTTTCGTGTACGAAATATGGAATGTATACCCCATACATGCATAGACCAGAGGATAAGCCGTAATATTTCTTACGAATCCTATTGGTGACCCACCCAGGGTATAAAATACGTATTATCGACCCTGTTCTAGCTAATCTGACCCAGATACATGTATATGTATCCAAACGTTCTTGGGTCTATCAACCCCATGGCATAGATGTCATTTGACTCTATTCCGATCAAAAGCTCCAATAATTCTTATTCCCAAGAATAACACACAAGGGATACACGAACGAGAATGGTATCTGACCGTTGCGTTCCTGCAAGCCAGGTATAACAAGGACATCCATCAAAGCTAGCCCAATACTAAATCCTCCAGAAGAAAATATTCCGTGATCCAGCATGAATGCCCCACAGTCGATGTCATCCAATACCCATAAATCCAACCCCCAAATTATCAGCCAAGGGGGATAATACGTGATACTATCCCAGACTAGTCTATCAGTCGGAGCCATAGGGCACGAATATCCAGGGCCATAGATAGAGAACTGCTGAAAGAAAAAATCTCAGTCCGAATCCCCTTCAAGACATTGAATGAACTCCTCCCATATTAGTATCCGAAGGACGAGAATAAAACCACATCGCCTCTCCTAACCTCGCCTCGGAGTCCACATCCTACAGTCAAATCGACCGAATGCATCTTCCTAAAGTGACCCCACGCCAATAGTCCCTAGATCTGCCTTCGATATCAACCGGGGCGGTAAAAGTGGGACCTTGAGGCTGGCGATATACTAGGAAGGAGGCATGTACAACCGCGACCTCAGGAACTTGATTATGAGGTGACGATGTGGCAAAATCAATAAATCCTTAAGCCTTGGGAATTGAAAATAAGCCTCATTGGTGTCATTGACAAGCCAGTTTACTATGTACGTAGCTACCTATTTTTTCGAAATCAAATTAGCATAAAAATAAATTCCTCATACTCAGAAAGTAGAGTGATACGTACCTCACATGTTTCATAACAAATAAATCAACCTTATCGAAACGTTCAGATACCCAATTAATGCACCCGTGTTTTTTTTTTTATTTGGATAAAATAAACGAGTCGGAAACAAAAGAAAAGCAGCAGGCGCGCAGGTTCCCGATAGTTAAGCTTCCCCGCATGGCTTGAATTTCCTCGATGCCGTTTATATCGAGCCAAGCTGTAGGCTTCAAAGGCCAAGCTGCCACGGGATGTCAACGGCCGACTATATCTTCTTCGTCTTCGGCCTTCGTCGGTAACCGGCAGATAGGCTTTGGATTCAAAAATCCGTAGTGATCACGAGGAATCGAAAAGGCCCAGAGCATCTATGCGCTCATCAGGTGAGATCTCGAGATAGGCAGCACATCTCGCAACAACAGTATCTATCGCAAGATAAACAACCCCCCCTAATACGATCGAAAATACTTGGGATAAATCTCCTACGGTTGTACTTACTCCGCTGGGCAACCTGCATCACCCAGAATGGCCTGACAAGCAACGTATACTTGCGTTAGAGAAAGCTTGTTTTTTTGTCTCCCAATACGCCATGCGGCGGCTTATGTATAGATGTAGGGGAGATATACCTCCGACTTTTTCCAATCCGTCGGCGAGTTCCTTTAAGCTAGAATACCAAACCCGTGTATTACCCAGTTACGAGTATGCGTGCGTGCGCCATGGCCCAGCTAGCCATGCATATGATAAATTCGAAAACAAAATGATGCCGACGTAACCATCCGAGGTGTGGTTGCCCTTCCTTGTTATCAGCCGGACAATCCGAGCCTATTCAACCCGAACCAAGACCAGCGAACCCGAACGGCCTCGGGATTGCTATTCCGACTGTGCCGTTGTTCCCGTGTGTGTCTGTACAGCGCATTCAACGCTTTCGGCATCGAAACAGAAGAAAGAGAGAAAAAACCCGCTTCCAGGCTAAGCAGGGAAAAAAAAAGAGCCAAGTCTATTCGATTCGAAACGCCCGCATTCCCCGCCCCACACCCACGCCTACGATATCAGGTCATTTCTAACGGTCTCCGAGGGCCTAGACGAGCTCTTGAGCTCGGAAATTGAGGCCCAAGCACGGTTTCTTCAAGCGTTTGACATTAACATAATTGCCAGATTCCACTTGTTCCAAGCGGGGAAATGAACGAAAGAGGGGAAACGAAGCTGGGACCTGAACCCGCATGTCAGCCTGTCAGAGAAACCGTGCATATTGCTTGGCTCGTCGCTGTCGTTGGTCAGAGCAAAGAAACCGATGGGGATTCCCCTGTATACCTTGTTCTCACGAAGGTGGAGACAAGATATCGCTGTGTTGCCCAGGATGGGTTGGCCGAAAAAAAAGCTTGATATGAGAATGCTAAGAAATGAGAAATGGAAGATCAAGAAAACCAAGATGCGAAAGCAGTCTAGGGTATCTGGAATTTTAAAATTTGCGGGTGTGCGAATGGAAGAGAGAGAGGAAAAATTTTTCGAAATGAAATCCCGTTGGTCCTAAAAAGATAATTCGACATGTAGGTATATATAGAAAATGGTAACTGTCTGCCTCAAGATACTCCGCTAAAACATCCAAAAGGTATAACCCGCCATAGCCCAGGAAAGAAAGAAAGAAATCATATATAATAATACAGGGTGTTAAAAGAAAGATAGAAGAAGAAAAAAAAGCATAAGGGGTAGGATATATCTCAGTGCAGCGGCTTGCTGTCGTTTAGGTTGTAGATCTCCGTAGCCTTATCATCTGGCACATCAAGCTTCCTGATCTTTCCATTGGCAACATCGTAGACGAAGCCGTGGACCTTGAGGCCGCGTTCCTTCATCGCGTCGATAACATTGGCATTGTGGAGAACGTTGTGAACCTGTGCCTTTGTGTGAAGCTCAACTAGCCGTCTGACTCGGAGATCAGGGTCCTTGATGTTGTCGAGTTCAGTCATATGTCTGGCACGGACGTCTCGAATGTTCTTCAGCCAGACATCAATGAGACCAAGCTTTAAAAGAGAGAGAAATATGATGTCAGTATGATGTATCTTGCACATTTTGTTGGGAACTGGAAGTCAACGGGTCTGAGGATGTGTTTCACAATGGATCATACCTTCTTCTGGGCACAAGCAGCGGCGACACCACCGCATCCATAGTGACCGCAAACAATGATATGTTTGACCTGGAGGACCTCAACTGCATATTGAAGGACACTGAGGGAGCTGAGATCGTTCGGCGGCAGACAATTGGCGATGTTCCTGTGGACGAAGACCTCACCAGGCAGCAGGTTCAAGATCGTGGTCTCGGGCACGCGCGAGTCACTGCAGCCGAACCAGAGGATCTGGGGCTTCTGTGTTGAGGCGAGCGACGGGAACAACTCGGGGTACTTTTTGCTGACGGACGACGACCAATGTTCATTTCTGGCGAGGAGAGCTTCAATTGGGTCCTCGCTGGCGAATGCTCTCTTGTTCCCTCGTTTGGGCAGACCGGTCAGGGGGTCGATGCCGGCAACGGCTTCATTTGGTGGTGTTGACGAGAGGGGTTCTTCGACCTCTTCTACCTGTGATGGGAAGGGAACGGGGGGAGGAGGAGGCATGGTTTTGCTGCGGGTCTGGAGAGGGTGAAGCATACTGAAGCTACGGGTTTGCAGTGTTTGAGAAGGTGAAGATGAAGGTGAAAGCGGAAGCGAAGCTGTTGAGAATCGTGGAGATAGTGAAGATGAAGAAGACGAAGAAGATGAATATAATAATGAATCCAGAGGAGAAAAGCGGAAGGGGACGAGGGGACGATGGCGTCTATTAATATTCGGCCAGCGCCCTGAGGAGCCCGTGCTGGGAAGGGATATAGACTTTCTGCCCCCACCCCCTCCACGGACCAGCAAGCCACGGGTTAGGAGATGTGCAACCGAAGAGGATGCCTTCTGGAGCATGCCTTGTTTCGCCCGGTTCATATGATGCGCCAGGCTACCGTTAACACTCGGGTCGTATAGATTGGAGCAATACTACCGCTGGATATAGATACAGATGCGGATACAGATACACACAAAATATGGGGGTATCATGCATCAGCAATAAGGTGGGTGGGTTATAATCGGGTGATACTTTGTTGAGCTCATTCGAGGGAATGCAGAGGGAAGGTCAGCTTTCTCGCGAAAACCGCCGTGGAAAAAACAAAAAGAAAAGGAGGAAAAGAAAAAAAAACTTCGATGGGCTATCTCCGGCGACGGCGACGTGCGGTACGCCCAAGTAACATACATTGCGTCTGAAGGTAAGCACTTCTTAGCCCAGTACCAAGTTCTTTCGTAGCTGTTGGCCTGTTTAGCTCGTGAAAAGCCCTTGTTCGGAGGCGTTCCTCGAGGGGGCCCTGGCTCAGAGGTCACTAGCGACTCCATGGCCACACCTTCCTCAACATATTTTGCTACCAAACCAGCCGACCTTTATCGCACACCCTCGCTGGCCTGTGACGACATCTGCATGGTCGGGGCAAATGGAGTTCGCCAGATTACAAAATCTGATCTGGGCTCGAATCGGAACTCCTTTCGGGCTAAGCTCAGCCCCCTCGATTCGGAAATCCAACGTCAACGCACCTTAACCTTATATTGGTTTTGTTCCTCGCTTAAAATTTTCCCTGGACAAAATTTTGTGCGATGCCTGCGGTGCAAATACAGGGACTGCTGCTGCTCTTGCATGGCGGCAGAATTGAAATAGTTCTGGTTCAATTCTGGTTCGGGTGTGACTCAGAATTGTGACACCAGTATCGATGCTCTGGCTCTGTTTGCTCTTCGCCAATTCGATCTTTTTTGAGCTGGCCATGGTGTATTGCTCAAGAAAAATCTTATATGCATATCAGAGGGTATATACGTCTAGCTGAACAAGCTAGCGCTTGAAGGCAGCTGGTATTATCACCAACTTCATGGTGGAGTGTTATGTCGGAAATATTTACACAAATATATCGATAGTTTATAAACATAAATCACTCAAAAATATTCCTGACACGGTTGTAGAAAAGAGATTAAATCGTTTAAAAATCATGTCGATTGATCAATCGCGTCCTAGTTTAAATTCTTCTATAAACAGTCGAATAGTGGACAGTAGAGGATCGATCTGGGGCAGATAGTACAGTTGCAGTCACTATTGCGTGCCTCACATTACTTTAAATATTTGGGGGGCTCACCGGTTCCTGGATTTCGAGTCGCAATATTGTCTTTTCAAAACGTCTAGACGCCATAATCGCATTGATATTTTAGGAGGAACAATACTACATTCATGTTACACCCACACATAAATACATAAATACACACAGGTATATGCGTATGTGCATGCATATGGTAATCCTGCCAACTGTGGTCGTACAAGTTGATCTAGAATAGCCCTTCCGTGAATTAACTCAGTAGTACTATACTAATAGTACCACGCTTACTAAACAATCAGCCAGACATAAAATATATCTCCACGTGACTTTGGAATATTTTAAATTTTCAAGAAACAACCAGTCGTAACCAGACGCCAGTCGGCCTCAAGTGCCCAGCGCTGCCCAGTCATATTACTCCCAGAACTGCAGCCCGCTAAGATTCCAATAGCTACTTATATAGACACAGCATTCATGTTGAATGGGATGCCTGACACCCCTGTGTTAATTAGAATTGTCTAGAAATCTATAATACCTTTGCCCCTCACTTCCCCTCAATTGATCAAAATTTTAGAGGCAGATCGGATTTGTTGAGTTGCCCGGACGGTCGGCAGACACTCAAGATGGAAGGTCCGACCACTGCCGCCCGAAGCCCTCGGCCTTGAAAATACTAAAAAAAAAATGTGATTGTCGGGTGTGACAGAAACCTGAATACCCGTGACCCGACTATTGTCCGGTATCGGTTCGGCAAGACGCCATTGCTGGGATAATGGTGAAAAAAAAAAAAATTCCAACGAGATCTAAGATCTCGCTTGAGGTCCTTGTTCGAGCCTAGCCGGATCTAGTCAAATCTTAGATCTTGATGTCAAATCGAAAAAAAATTAGCTTCAGGGCTAGATTATTTTTAGGTGTAGCGTGATTCCAACATTAACAGCTTCGTTGACGATATAGATAGAACGTCGAACGGAAGGAATCAGCCCCATAATTAGACCATCAGTTCCCTCTGTATTCCTATCGACCAAAGGGTGTATTTATTGCTAGATCCGAGAGTTTAACAGGCGCATGGAAATTATTCTTACCCAAAACCCGGTCATAAACAACATTAAAAAGAAAAAGCATTTAAAGCCTAAAATATTTTATCTTTTATAAATTTTATATTATAAATATGTGATAATGAAGAACACATGGGCTTCCCCAAGGAGAAAGTCCTGCTCACATAACCAAGTTGTTATATGTCAGCTTACGTATGCAGATTCCTGGGTGCTGGTTGGTGTCCATACCTTGAAGCCTAGAAATGGTGCATGTCCTGGCTACAACATTATCAAAAGTCACTTCCCAGACTAGGTAGGTGTCCATTCCAGACTTTGTTCCTCGGTCGGCTCTTTACCGTTATCATTTATATCTATCATATTAAAAAGAAGAAGAAGAAAAAGAAAAAGGCTTCGAGGGCGATCATTGCCATGATTCTTACAAATAAACTACACTTGGTGTGTGAGTTCGGATCCATGATTCAATAATGACTAGGTACGTACGGGCTACTAGTACCAACGTGCCTAACGAGCGTAACGAGCGTAACGGATGGATTTCATACCATGCTTGTCGACATGTCATATCTTTATGTTCCATGAAGACGAACCAGGAGTTCGTTATAGATTTGAATCCCAGATGCATATATACTAGTATTATATAACACAAGAGCAAAGTGTCGTTATACATCCTTCACACAAATCCCCCTTCCGTCGGCCCCGGCATTTTTCAAGGCAGAAATAGCCTTGCAAACAAAATGTACGGCCCTCCGAAGTTAATTACGTTTGCATCGAGTACGTACGTACAAACGCATGTGTGATACCGATCCACGAATAACGGCTCTTTCGGTAACGTTAGAGGATGTAACGCCGAGACCGCGAACCTGTGTGCTTGCAACCCGTCTGTGACTCGCCCAGCGATAGCATTCCCCGACTCAAATTAGCCCTGCGGAGAATTAGTCAACCAAGTACGTTTCAGTCATGAATCGATGTCGCTATCCAACGGGAAAGCTGCAGCTGAGGTCGCCCAGACCGCTGGGTCACACAGGCTGCCTCTTGGCCAGGGTTACACAAATCAAAAGACCTCCAGAACCCCCCCAAAAACCGCCCCAGACCAGACTGGTCTTGGCATAACAAAGGCAACACCAAAACCCCTACCGCCAGTAACATCGAAGTATTTGAGAAGACGGAGGAAAAAAAGGAAAGGCGTGGGTACGTAGTCAGACCTGCCACCTGCAGGTTCGGACTCTATTCTCAGCCTCACCGACCGACCCCAAAATGGAACAGTGCAGCAGCCACGGGTCTACATACCAGACCGGAAACTTCCATTATCATGCAGAAATCCTGGACCCTAGTCGTGGAACGGGGCCGGTGGTGGATTTTACGCCATCTGGTTCGCTGCCTCCATCCGTCGACTTGATCCCTAGATGTCGATACATGCAAAAAAAGATTCATATAGTTGGTGCTATCGACGAGGGGGCTGACGAAAACCTGGTTGGCGCACAAAAAGAAGGCTGTCGATATCAAGCCAGCCACGGGTGCCTCTCCCTTTCCAATATAGCCGATGGGGAATAAGAGAGACATAAGGGAAGATGTTATATTCAACGACTGCCCCCCGCTCGAAGAAATCAATCAAGTGGGTTCTTGGAGCTAGCTAGGTAACAACGATTCGGCGTATCCGAGACGAAGAACCCCTTCGTAGACTCTGTGGAGAGGGCACGCCCTTTTTGAGCGACGGCCGCTTTCGAAGTTTCATCCGATAACATCACATCCTACGCTATATCCTTCAATGTCCGACCAGAGCAGGTATGCCAACCCGGTTTTCGCTGGGGTGCCGGGGACGCACACGAGCGTGGAGGAGAACAAAATTCACGGCTACGTGCCAGAGACGACTACGGATCGATTCGTACGGCGATTAAGTAGTCTGAAAAAAGGACCAAGGCCGTCGAATGAAACGGTTCGCGAAGAATACCGACCAATCGATTTGGGGCAGGCCAGTAAAGAAAGAGATAATGGAACGGGTTTCGGGCCGGAGGAGATTCAATTAATCAATAGAGCCCAGCGGGCTCAAGAATATACGGGAGACCTCGACGGTAAGTTTCGAAAGCTCCAATGGATTGAGATTTCACAGATACGAGCATTTACGTTTTTGATAGGAGATGATCCGAAAAACCCAAAGGCCATTGAGCTAGCTAAAGTGCCGAAGTTTTCTGGGCTAGGAGTTATGATTCTATCACTGTCGATATTTTCGACATTGTTCTCCCTCTTGGTAAAACAATCACATATTTTATACTCTTCCTCAAGGACGTATTGTTGACAAGAGTATCATGACCCTAGTTCTTCTTCATAGCTGTAGCAAAGCCTCGTTATCAAAACTTTATCCATGCAACTGGACATCTATCTCCAACAACTGCATCCCTCCTATCTGCAATCTTTGCGAAGGCGATAGAGATATCATTTGTCACAGTTTTTACATCCTACGCCGGTCAAGTATTAAGCAAAAGAGCTCTCAGGAAGGATTCGAAGGGAATCATGATAGCGGATCTATTGATGAAAGGATGGGTGTACCAACCAGGCTCATTACTTACAACTATCCCGGGCTTAAAGTATGCTGGAAGAACAGTACTGGGAATTGTTATCTTGTTTGTTGTTCTATGTGTGACCTTTTATACAACAGGTAAGTTTAAGAATACCCTAATGGGAATTTATAAAATATCGGGATTCAAATTGATAAATTTATCTTTCTCTAGCTGCCGATTCCTTGGTTTCTCCCAAGCTCCATTTTGGCAAATATGTCGACAGGAACTTGGAAGGTTATGTTACTTTAACGTGAGTATTTTCTCTAAATTTGTTACGTCCGCTTTCACTATACGAGTATAACTAATGTAAAAGGCAGATACGCAAATTCAACAGCCTTGACTTCACGATGTCCTGCAATTATCAGTTCGTCTTTAGACGGCCCCATGAATGGCTCCCCGCTTCCCGTATCTCAAACAACCTGCTACAGGGTTCATAATAGCTACCAACCCCTCCGTGACTTTACCTTCTTCACAGACGCATGGAACGGATACCGAGCGGATCAATCCATACCAAGGGACCAATTGAACCGAAGACCCGTAGGGTGGACGACTGTAGGAAACGAAAGATACTACGGAGCATGGCTCGAAATATCTGGATCCGAGGGACTTAACAACGTAACACTGGCGATGCCTCACGGCAGTATCGTCCCATCGGTGCGGAACGTCACCCTTAATAACCTAGTCCAACCGGAGACGCAAAGCGATTTTGGAAATATCGATGTAACGGCTTCGGTACTCAGCCCGGCCATCAATGTCGTCTGCTATAAATTGAACCAAACGGCAGTACAATGGTTCATATCGAACAATTCATCAGATACCAGACAAGGGATCCTTGACCCGGAAGCCCAAAATGTCTTCAACTTCGACCCATCTTCCTCACAATCCCTTTCTATCCCATCAGAAGGCCAGTATCTCGCCCCATCATTCGTATCCCTCCCACCCCCCTTCAACGTCGCAATATTTTCTTCAGCCGGGTACACCGACCCATCAATGTACATCCTCACCGCCGCAAACGCCACAATAGCACCCTCCTACACCCTCTGCGCAATCCGCTCCCTCCTAACCTCCCGCTGCTCCACAAACTACCTCTCTGCCTCCGGTGGCGGTAACGTAACCACAAACTGCTCACCAGATAACCAAAAATCCCTATCCCGCTTCCTCCCTTCAGCCCGTGACACCTACCAATCCCAATTCAAGGACATCTCAACCGCACTCGCCTACGCACTTTCACTAAACGTCGCAGACGCAGCACTCTCCAGGATACTCGGAATCTTCGCCACATCCACACTCCCAGGATTCAACCCCTCCCTCCCATCAGTAGCAGAAGCCCTGGCGATCCTATACGCAAACGCCATAGTCCTCTCCTCGGTAGGCGCACAATTCGGCGCCGACGAAAAATCAAATTCTTACGCAGGCGTGGATCCATATCCGTATCAACTCCCCGCGACGGAGTCATTCTACGCAAGGACGAGAACGGTGGAATACGCATCCGGTGTGGCCGCCGGCTGGCAGGCAAGTTTCTATGTCGTGTTGGCCGGGGTGATGGTTATGAATGTGTTTTGTTTGGTGTATTTCTTTTTGGCTAGAGGGCTTGTGTTCGATATCACGGAGATAGAGAATCTGTTCTGTGTGGCTTTCAATTCGAGACCGGATGGAACTGCTGTGAGTTTTGGTGGTGGGATGGGAAGGAAGGATGGGTTTTATGGAAAGGGACCGAAGGGGAAACAGTTTGGTCTGGCGTTTCACGTCGACTGTGAGGAGGACGAGAGGTTTTATTTGTACAAAAGGGATTGAGTTATTCATTTTCAAAATTTAGAAGACTAGCCTAGGAATGTAGGCATTAATGAATATAAGAAAACTAGTATGTCAAGTTAACTTGTAAAGTAGGACTAGTTAATAGTAATTTCGCTGTACGGCATAAAACCTAGGCGGGCGGAAATGTACAAGGAACCTATGCTAACTAAATCAAATATTGCAATGTGCAAAGAAGGAAGACTGTAGTAGACAAGTTACTGTATAGGCAAGAGGCTTTTGGACAAGGAGGAAGAGGAGTATCCAGGCAATATAAAATGCATTCGACAAAGTACCTCGTTCAATCATCAAGGTATGCAATTAAAATAAACGCCAGACATGCAATGCTTTCGCTAAAGAAACCCCAACCAAGCGCAAGAACGAATATCGTGGGTGTTCTTAATGCTAGTAGAGTCGACAGAATGATTAGGGCTGCGAATGCATGACGGAACCCAAAGCAAAAGTAGAAGCATGTCAATGGCTGTAAAAAAAAGTGCAAGGCTTAAACATAAAACGCCTTTAGGAGAGCAAAAAAAAAAAAAAAAACAAAGCAAACCATTTCTAGACCATAAAACGCCGGGAAAGACCAATCATCTCTATTAATTAGTTGGGCTCGGAAATTTTCACCAACATTGCTGCAAATCTCACCCGGGCATTCGTAAATCGTTGGTGTGTTCATGCTCGGTGAAGTAGTCCTCGCAGCAGACGAAGGAGGGGAGTATTATTAGTTTGTGAGCGAGATGCGTCTTCTACGAAAGAAAGTTCGGTGGGGTGTGTGGATTGTAGAGAGTTAGAGGCAGCCAGGATCTTCAAAGCCCTTCTTCAAAGTCCTCATCGAGTATATCTTTCTCGCCTTCATAAAGAATCTTTTGAATAGTTATTTCATGAACGGTCCCTGAATCCCTGCGAACACGCTCGGGCTGAAACGCACTTGTTAGTAGTGATAAAGAGGGAATCCGTAGAGTGGTTTAAAAACTTACAGCTAGGATACCCTTGTCGGTATAAAACCCAGCTTGTTCCCCGTCATCCAACTCGTGTTCTAAGCTTTCATGCCATTTAACTTTCTTAGCCGAAGGCGAGACTTGGGGTGGGACGTAGTCAGATTCGTCTCCAGGCCCGAGAGCAACTCCGGTCTCCTCAAACACTCGTTGTCGTAGCTGGCGAGCCTCCTCTGCGGCCGCGGTCTGTGAGTCCCGGGTTGGAGATGGTGGTCGCTGCCGAGTAATCCGGACAACCTTTCGCTCGAATTTTGCATTTTTATAAACTCCGTTCCTCGTGGTATTGCGAGCGGTAACCTTCAATAGTTCTCGGTCAGATAAGTTTTTTGTTTGAGAAACCCGCTTCTGTCGAGCACTGGCAGGTGAACTCGGTAGGTTTTCGATAGATTTTGGGACAGGAAGCCGGGATCGCCGCCTTGGCTTTTCCGAGAGGGAGTCAGTACCATCAATTTTTTTGGGGGGCTCATGGGTCGGCGCAGCCTCGGTGTCTTCGTTACTGTCATCGGAACTAGTAGTAACAAGCTCCTCAGAGAGCTGCTCTTCCGGCATATCATCGAGGATGTTGCCAACTATTTCTGTTTCCTCGGCCTGAGTCATCGGGACCTCCTCTATCCTCAGTTCAGATATTTCCTGAGCTGGGTCGTAATCTGAGGCCGAGGCCAACCGAGCGAGAGGGCTGGCTATTTTGGGCTCCGTTTCGCTGCTGGCATCAAGGGCGAAGTCCACCGCATTCTTAAGCGGGGAGCTGCCGCAGACCGACCTACTACGGCCCCGTCTCCTCGGTCCGGGCGTTGAGCGCAGCCTTGGCGAGGGCTGGCTCGGCGATCCTACTGGGGTATTGCTATTAACTCGTTAGCGCATAGATGTAAACGAAAGAGTGGATTGGTGACCAACAAGTCTTTCCCTAAGACTTCCTCACTCCGGAGGGGGGAAGGGTCCCCATTGAGTGATATTATCCCATTCTCCGAAACCCTCCTCCGTCTCACAGGTGTAACTTCCGCTGGCGGCGAGTACCGGGCTCTCACTGGCGTATCTTCCTTTGGCGATGAGTATTGGGCTTTCACAGGCGTATCTTCCTTCGGTGGTGAGTACTGGGCGGTGATGCAGTATGATTTCAGTGGCGAGCTCAGTCTGGGCTGGTGTCTAAGGTGCCCCCATTGCCCCCACGCGGGCCGGGTCTGTATGCGTATATATATAGGTTAGGATATTGAAGCTCTTAGATTGAGCTTGGGTTACGTACCGGAGTCTGCGGCACGATGGACTCAGCCGCAGATCCTGCTCCATCAGGACCCACGCCATCTTGGGCAGTGTGGCCAGCATTAATGGCCGCCTGCGACAAGGGCGTGAGTGCTGATGGGTTGGCAGAATCGGGCCAAGCACCATCGGCTGCATTCCCCTCCCCTGGGGTATGCCCAGACCCCGCCCCCGCGTCCGTCATCTCCACATCCCCCTCGTTGAGATGGCCCCATTCGCTCGAGGTAACAGTCGACACTGAGTCCCTCGACCGGGCACCGTCGAGGAAACGAATCCTCTCGCTGCCCGTGAGGCTCAGGCCGCTGTCCCCACCGCCCACCGGCGTCCCCTCCTCACCTTGGAGCAGGTACACCTTCTCACTGCCTGTGAGGCTCAGGCCGCTGTCACTCCCCGCCTCCGCCTCCGCCTCTCCCTTCTTCAGTATCGACAAATCGAACACATCCAAACTGAGGTTTCCATCGTCCTCGCGAGCAAATGGCACCCCCTGCTCGCCGGAAACCACGTCTTCCATTATCATCCCCTCATCCCCCTCGTCCTCGTCCTCGTCCTCCTCCTCCTCCTCCTCATCTTCCTCCACTATCCCCCCGTCCCCCATAACCTCATCGACAACTTCTTCTTCCTCTTCTTCTGGTTCGGCGACTTCCCTAGCAGCCGCTGCAGCTGGGACATCCGAAACCGCCTCGACCTGTTCGACAGGTGCAACCAGCTCTTCGGCTGGCGGCGTGGTAGGTGCAACCTCCTCCCTGGCTGGTGTTGGAGGTGCAGCTTCTTCTGCGGTCGATTGTGTGGTGGGTGCAACTGCTTCTTCTGGCGTCGTGAATTCAATCTCCTCTACGACTGCTGTGGTTGCCGCAACTGCTTCTTCAATTGGTGGTGTCGTAGGTGCAACTACTTCCTCTGCTAACGGCGTGGTGGGTACAGCTAATTCTTCAGCTGGTGGCGTGGCCGGTGCAACCTCCTCTGCGACTGGTGCCGTAGGTGCAGCTTCTCCTTCGGCTGATGATGTGTTAGGTGCAGCTGCTTCTTCGGCTAGTGTTATGATATCTCCAGCTGCTTCTTCTGCTGATGGTGTTATGGTAGGCGTGGCTATTTCTTCTGCCGGTGTTGCAGTAGGTGCAACTACTTCTTCAGTTAACGGCGTGGTAGGCGCAACTACTTCTTCGGCCATTGGCATGATGGGTGCAGCCATTTCTCCTTCCTCTTCTCCAGCCTGTGGTGTGGTAGATGCAACAGGGTCTGGGGCAACTGGTCTGGCCCTGGGCGCACGGCCTCGCCGTTTCTTCGGCGCGCCGGTAACCTCCTCATCGTTTTGTACTTTCTGGCGCTTTGTGCGTGGCTGATCTTCTGCAGCGTCGATTGTGGGTTCGGTGGCCCTCTTGGAAGAACGAGTCGGTCTCTTGGAAGCTTCTGTATTTGGGTTTTCGTTTTCCTTAGCTAGTGGTGCCTTGCTTCTGGTTGACCTAGTAGGCCCAGAGTATTCGGCGACAGCAGCTTCAACAGCAGGTTTGGCTTCCTGGGATGCATCAGACTTTGCCCTCTTTCTGCCGCCCTTCGCAGCCATGATCTTCCTTGCACCGCGTTTTGTTGGAGCGGGCTCAATAGTATTTTCGTTCTGTTCTTGTCCGTCCGCTGGTCCAGCTTCGGACTCCTGCGACTGAACAGAAGTAACACTATTGCTTCTGCTTCTAGACGCTCGGGTTGAAGGTGGAACAGGAACCTTCTTCTTCCTGGTCTGTTTCTTCGTGTTCTCAACAGGAGGCTGTTGTTCGATAGATGTGTTTGTGTCTTCTCCAGCTTCGTTATCCTGCGACTGAACAGAAGTAACACTATTGCTTCTGCTTCTAGACGCTCGGGTTGAAGGTGGAACAGGAACCTTCTTCTTCCTGGTCTGTCTCTTCATCTTCTCGGCAGGCTGCTCTTGCTCGGTGGTTTGGTTTGCTTCTCCGGAAGCTTCATTGCCAGCTTTGGATCTTGTGGCCCTAGTGGCCCTGGCTCTGGTCGAAGGCGGGGCATCCTCGACAACTGACTCGGTTGGCTGAGGAGCAGCAGTGGTTGTTGTTGTTGTTGCTGTTGTGGCGGCAACAGCAGTAGTGGCAGCTTTGCCCCGTCGTGGCCTGGCAACGGGAGCTGTGTGTTGCTCGGGAGCGTCTGATACAGCAGCTTCGGGGGCTGCGACGGCTCCCCTCGATCTCTGGGACCTTCGAGATGGGAGCTCCTGCTCCGGTGCGGTTTGGTTGCCTCTTCTGCGAGAGGAGGCAGAGCTTGCAGTGGTGCTCGACGGCTCATCGGCCGGGACGGTTTGCTTGCGCCTGGGCGGCATGATGGATGCGGAATGTGCGATGATGTGATGACGTTGGTGATTGAGATGAAGCAAAGCCGACTATCACGAGCCGGGATGCCAGAAAGTCAGGTGACGTCGTCAGGAGGCAATTGCTTGGAGCAAGCTCGGTCGTGATGACAATGATGATGATGGCGATGATGGGGACGTCGGGATGACGATGGAGGCGAAGCTGATGGCGATGGTGGCTTGGAGATGGAGATGGAGATGGTGAAGGTCGTTGTGGAGATGAAGCAGTGGAGGTGGTTGTGGGAGGAGTGTAAGGGATCGAAAAAGCCGTTGCAGAGGTGGAACGCGACACAAAATATTGTTTGATTGCGGAAATTTGTTGTTGTTGTTTCTGTTTATGCCGATCGGGTTAGCGTGTGTCTTGGCAACGCGGTGTCATTGGTCCAGGGAAATAGGGCAATTCGCCCGAATAGGAAAGCACATGATGGCAAACCCACATGCTGCAACACATGGCCCCATAGCCATATGGTGGGATTCGTTCTCGCGTGGTGACACGAATATAATACTTCGAGACTATCACGAAGTCACGATTCTTCATTCCTCAACCCCAACTGGCGATAAATTGGCCAGCGCCATGACTCGCCGTGGATGGTTCTCAGACCAAAAACGATCGGACTGCGGTTGGAATGTCTGAGTACTACTACTACTGCCCTACGGCACTCCCCGAGACCAGCACCCGCTTCTTTGTTCGCTCATTATTACACCGTCTACATAGACATACGAGAAAGCTAGCACGGAAGCAGACAAGCAGGCATTCGATATTATATAACTCGGAACCCCCCATGGTCTGTGCATATTCCCAGCCTGCATCTATGCAAGCTTTATCCCAGAGGATCAGAATTGGATCGACATTGCTTTGACTTCAGCCCTCGAACAATGGCAAAGTTCTGCATTTCTATGTCTCTTGAAAATTAAGTTTTCGAAAAAATTTTCTTTGAAGTTTTCTTTCTCTTTCTCTCTGTCTCTTTCAAAACTTGAATCATCCCGGACGATAACCGGTTCCCGGCTTGCCACGAGGGATGAGGTCTTAAACTCAAGCTCGGGGCCACAGAACCAATACGTATACATGCTGCACGGCGGTATCTACCGTTGGTCAAAAACCTTTTTAAATTCGTCACGGCAAATGCTTCGGCAAGAGTGAATTCATAGCGATCACAAAGGGACGGATGCAGGCTCTTGTGGAACATACTCGAACATATGTCTATCGGTAGGTATCATCACATTCCGCGAGACAGATGCCTGCATTCATCTTCCCGTGCGAACGGGTTCAGGTCTATGATTTATCCGATTGTTGAATTTTTTTTTTTTATTTTTTTTTCTCTTGTCATTTTTTTGTCAAAATTTTTCGTCTTGTATAATTTAATTCACTCATATGATCATGAACCCCAACTGTTGAGCGTGTCCCTTGCGTGATGTGTGTCTGGAGAGGTGGGGTCGAATTTCAATGCAACTGTTCACGAGCATGTGCACAGCTGCACAACAGTTGCAATTGGATCGGACACAAATTAAACCGTGGCCCCTCGAGCTCCTGATGTCTCCCCCCCACGACCGAATTGTTTACCTACATACAATTCATAAAACCCCCCCTATACGATGCATTTTTTAAAATTCGTATTTACGTAGATGGCGTAGCGGGCTGTAAAATATGAACATAGTGCGGCACGATGCGGCATTTTGGTGGCGTCTTATTTCCCCTTGAGGCCAAAGGTTCTAGATCTCCACACTCGCTAAAACATGTCCGATACAGCCTTGGTGCCAAAAACCCACAGCCGAAAGCCCCCCAAGACCTTAAGGAGCTCACACCAACATCTTTGCTGTATCAATTCTGGAAGGACTCCTTTGGGGATGTCGGAGGTGTGGAATATAATATCAGATCGCATGTTTTTCTTTCTTCGAAATGTTTAGAACATTCTCCAGTTCCTCAGCTGCAAGTTCCGTCTGCACCACTCGCACTGGGCAGTTCGGCATCATCCAGACTGACCGAACACCTGCATAGTTTCAAGGTATACAGCCGTTACACCTTCTGACGGAGTCCTAGCACAATTGCACAAGCGAGCCGCAAAGACATGGCCTTGGATCCATCTGACAGCGGAAAAGCGGTGGGACCATTTCGCAAGAACCTTACGCATTCCGTTACCTCCTGTCCGATGCATAATAACCCCAAATATCGAAACCTAACTCTTGCAGCACTCTGCGTAGGAGGAATTTCCCGAACATGGCAGTTTTTATACGGGGAAAATTTACAAAACTGTGGCTGAACCGACGATATTATATTATATTACATACCTACTTTTTGCTGTGTGTATTCTGTATGCTCCGTACACAGTAAGACTTCATGCCTGCTATATTACTTTATAGTAGGAGTTGCATGAGGCTCCGACGGTGGGAGGGGAATAAGGCTTCACCTTTTTTCTTCAATAATATTAGGCCTCACATGTTTAGTCTATTTTTACTTTTGACAACAGAAAAGATATCATATGCCTCCGTAATCTCACCAAGACGGCTTGTGAAGCACTCAAACTATCCTGCACCCTGCATGAGGGCCAGAATCCCCAACCGAAGCCGTCGTGGACGCGGAGCGGCTCATACCATCAAAGAAAGAAAGAAAGAACGAGAAAAAAAAAAAAAAAAAAAAAAAAAAAAAAGAGCGCCCGGAATTTCCCAACGGCCCACGAAAAATACATGTGCCAACCTCGACCTCACACAATGGATCAGACCCGAAGAGATAGGAATTCACTAGTCTTGAGAGGAAATCTCTCTCGATCTTCAGATCTTTAATCTCAGGTGTGCTTCCCACCTTCCGCGCCACACTATTGGCCCAAGTCACCGTTGGCGCAGGGAAGAAGACTCTCTAATTTCACGGCGCTAACCTGCTCGAAGCATGAAGCCTCGCTGATCCTCACGGCCCACACTCCACAGTGAGGTTTGGCGAACCCGCGAGCATGGATGCTGGTTCTTACAGACCCCCATGGGCATTTGCTTGTTTTCGTTGCCTTCGACGACGAATTGGAAGGGTCCGTTTCGCTGCGAGAGAAACATCAATGAGGTCAGTAGCGGTCCAGGCTGGAGACTATCTTCCAGGGGTCCGGATCGTTCCCTTGTAAGACTTTTTTGAACGTACAAGAGAATGAATGCATCTGCCAGATTTATTAATATTCCTAGCGATCCGCTCCTACCACTTTGAGGTTTTCTTTTTGAACGGTTCACTTTTCCTACTGCTAAAAGCAGGACATATGCTTTTACTCCATTCTGTCACTCGTTAACGTCTTTTTTAGCCCACGTCAACATATATGCCGGCTATTGCCAATTGCTTGTCTCTCTGGTTAAGCGACAGCCCAGCAATTCGTGGCAATACTTCATACATACTCTCTTCCACACGCTCGTTACTAACAACTAAACACCAATATTGCAATATCAACTGATCTTTGGAAAGACATTTCTATTTTACCTTGACTTTATTTCCTTTTATTTCTTTTATATACCAGAAATCAGTAACATCCGCCCGTGTGAGACGCTTGCGGGTTCAAAAAAAAAAAAAGACAACAGTCAAAGGAAAGAAAGACAACATCAACTTCCAAAACCACCACCAGATCCAGGGCTCCTGTCGTAGCTTCGGCAGCTGGTCGAACAACTAGGTTATCCCCGTTTGCGGTTGACAGCTACCTCCCCAGCACCTGCTCCCCCCCACGGACACACAATAATTTCCAAGAAACCTCCCAAAATCTACCAACGGTCTTGATACGGAAACTGTGAAATCCCAGCACTGAGCCATTCCATTTTCCGTTCTAAATGGCCTGTTAATTGCTGAGAATTAACCTGAATGATTCGGTTCGATTCGGTTGTATAAAACTTGCTCACTCCCAAGGAAAACTTCCCCCAATCCTCTAAATTTAAAAAGAAGACCCGAAAATGTCACCAAACTTTAATTCGATATTCTACGACTCGGCCGTTTCAAGCCCTACAGAGCCTCAATTGACATCGCCGGATGGTTCCGTTGACCCAAAGGGTGGTCTTTCCTATATCTCGGTCTACTCCACAGTCATGGTCTTCAACCCCGACTTCAACTTCGGAAACATCATCAAACGGAGTAGCACAGGTCCAATAAACGGAAACTTCACCAGCTGGTTCGAAAGCGACGGGGAATCGTCACCAGTCAAAACTGCACCACTGGCTAAAATCGAAGAAATTCCGTTGTCTCCAAAGTCCAAGCCCAGATCGATAGCTACCTGTGATCTGGAGGGCAGTCCCACAGATCTGAATAAAGTATATCCTGGAACAAATGGGCCTCGAATCGGGTTATTTCCCACACGACCAAAGTCAAACCGTAAAGTTAGTCCCAAAAAGAAGTTGCCGCACCAGATCGAAGTAACGGTTCCAGTCAACGGCAAGCACAGTCAGCGTCTAGACCGACGTTGCATGCTGGACCGAAGCGATGCGCAGTACAACTCTATTCTCCTTTCCGAGAGCCAAGATGAGGATCAAGCTGGAAGATGCCGCAGCCGGGAAGCAAGCAACAGCACCTTGGACGATCAGGATGCTGATTATCAGAAGTTAATATTGAATTCGACTGTTTCTTTGCCTTACCTATCCAGCAATAATAGTTCTTCCAGCACCATAAAACCAATCGAAGCCCCAGCTGTTGTTTCGGCTGCACCGGCTGTTGCGGAGGAGCCTTCGAATAAAAATCTACGGATATTCCGACCAAAACTGCAACTTCGAACCGCAATTAGCAATCCAACATTTAGGACGACTCCGGTTTTGATCGCTCCTGCCAGTAGAGAGAGACAAAACTCCAAGGAGAAAGGTCTGACACAAGGCAAAGGACTCCGTGCTACATCCTCGCACTCTGTGGTTTCAAGTACCTCATCACCGGAACAGGATACTAGGGAAACGCCACAGCAATCTCGTACCAAACTTCCCTTGCACTCGTTGCTGCTGAGCCCATTGGGCGCCGTCGCAAGGAGCCGAAGCAAGAGCACAAGCAAAAGCCGCATTCCTAGTATATCCCTTTCGCTCTCCAACAGCAGCAACAACAACAGCAAATCCAACAACACCGCCCGATCTTCGTTCGTTTCAGTTATCTCGACGCAAGAAATTGACGAAGAAGACGAGGCGGTAGCAGAATTGTCAGACATGGTGTCGCACGGACAAGCAGTCGGTTCCGCCAAGGAGCAGCAGCCTAGCGGCTCTTCGAAATCAGTTTCCCGTTTTCGTAGATTCAGTCTGGCGTACCTTTCCGGATCCGAACATGACTATGACGGAGGAAGCGAACAGTCGTCTAGGTCGCCATTAAGGAGTTGGAAATCTTGGTCAAATAGGTCTTCCATCGCATCCTTTTCCTCCTCTAGTAATAGGCACAGTAGGGGGAGATATTCCGCTGCGTCTATATCTACTTCTCAGGGTTCTTCGTTGTCCTCGTCGTCTACTTCAGCCCTAGACCACCACACACATCCGGAAACAGGAATCCACGTGGACGATAGACGTCGCCCATCATTATCTGGTTCTTCTGTCGCAGAACTTCCTTGGAGACAAGTACCGCCACAAACCTACGCGCACCTGATGTCATCCAGAAGAAATTCGGTGGCCACACCCACTGTAACCCACCACTGGCAATATTCGCAAACACTCACGCAAACCTTTACCACTACCAAAGTTCCCTCACCGAATCTTACTGCCGCCACCTCAAGGTCCTCAGATGGATCATCCATTCATTCTCTTGTCGAAAGAGTGTACTCGGCGCAACCTACCCCTTTGGTGGAAGGAGAAGATCCCTTTACTGCCTTTTATATGGCAACGAAACCCAAAACTAGCCCACTAGAAATCCAAGCCGAAGAAATTCGTGCTTACGAGAAACAACAAAAGCAGGAAAAGCTCTTGCAACGTATCGCCAACGGCAGTTTCTTCGATTCAGATGACGAAAGTGACGAAGAAGACGAGGGAGCTGGCATCCTCGACGAGGACGAGGACCTGTTTGGCCACTCCAGCGCCCACGACTGGTGGATGTCAGGGATCGAAGAAGCTCCAGAAGAGGACGAAGATTGGGAAATGCCCCGTGTACCGTCACTGGAATTCGATACAAGGTCACAACAACGGGAGAGTAGTATATCGACAGGGACAACACTTACTACTGACGATTTACACCCATCGACCCCGACCGCCGCAGAGATCGCACATTATCGAAAGATAACAGAGCTAGCAATGACGGAACCTCTAGAGAAGAGGAGAAGGAGAAGGCGCACTGCAAGTTCAGAGTGCTTGATCGTCGACGCCGTAGAGGGTTTGAGGACTATGTATCTCGAAGGGCCCTCGGATGACTGTGCAGTCGAAGAAGAAGGCGATGACATCGTGGGAACTAAGGCACCGTCGCCAGGAGAGCTTCCCCTGGCACCCGTTAAGCCTTTATTACTTCCACCAGAGGCCGAAAGGGCTTCTAGACGCATCTCGATGTCTTAAACAAAAGTACCTACCGTTTTCGAGTTTTTTCATGCTTTTTTTTTTCATTTGTTTGTTTTGTCTGTTTTGTTTCTTCTAGCAGATTCTCTGCTTGCCTACTATCCTTTTTTCTACAACTTCAGCTCTTCTTTGTTTGGGAAATGATATCTACAAAAGGTTCTCCAGGGATTATGGCGTTTTTCGATTTTCAGAATTTCCTTTTGCAGTATACTAATAGCCTTTTACCATAATCTCCCAATCTCCTTTGTCTCAACTAGTAGCTATCTGGAAAATGATACCACGGGCCGTTTTTTCTTTTGTAATATTATTATTTTTTTTCTATTGTTCGGAGCTCTTCAAACAATCGATTTACAGAGAAGATGCAAAATCTATACTAGTATCAAGTCGGAAGTCTCAATCAAAATTCCAGGTCCCGCTTTTGAGGGGTAGAATAGAAAAAAAAAAACAATTTCGATCCAAACCAAAATTTTAAAAATCAACATTTCATGAACGTGAAAGTGAACAAAAAAAAAGAGAAAGTGTTGACGGACCAAAATCCAACAACCAGGGAATCCCTGCCCCGGCCCAACCAGCCCAAGAATTTGACCCATTTTTTTTTGTTTTTGGGCATCACGATGCTTGTGACACCCTCGTGAAATGTTCCGATGACCCCAACTATCCAATAAAATTCCCATCTTGATCGCTAGGCCCTGGCGATGGGGGAATCAGCTGAACTGCGAATTCCACCGAAACCGTCCGTCGCAACGGTTTGTTCCTTAATTCGCATATGATAAAATTACTAATTAATAAGTTTTGCGCACTGAAAAAAAAAATATATCAACAAAGAAAGTGGTGACTTTCGCGTCCTAAAACAAACTACTGGTAGTAATCAATTGCAAGAGACGAGAGGCCAGTCGAGATTAGTCGAAAGGTTATTCTTTCCAACGATGTCCCCGGTTCTTTCTGGATGTGTCTCAGTGCATTGTGGCATATCTAAGCATATATTAGTATCGATATCGGACGATCCTACGCTGACAGGTTGGGAAGGCCGAAATAAATATACAAACTTAAGATGCAAGTAATATAATACGGTTCTGGATGGAGGGGTATTTGTAGTGTGTACATAATGTACATATGTATAGTTCGACCGTCGGCATGGGATCCACTTGGTTGACGTTCCCGAGGAATATGTATGTACTATGTAGGGCCGGCAAACACGTCCTGCATGAACTCTGATCTTCACGTCCTTATTTTTCCCCGATGCAGAAGCCTTATATGCAAGTCGACCGTTTGTGATAGGTCGTAGATATATTGTTTTCAATGCACCCCTTTATTTCCCTCGACACTTATATAATTACAGTTCGTAAAAAAAAAAAACAAGATCCACCACTGAGCATGTATATGTACATGTATGTACCTACAAGCACACATGCGGACTCTGTATATGGGTACTATATGTAAATAACATATCAACAGCAGCCATGCCAGCAAACCACTGCAGCTTTGATTCGCCCCCTCTCCGGAACGTTGAGGTCTTATTCCCCTGCCCGATTCGCGCGGGATTCTGCATCATGGGGGCCTAATGGTGGTTTGTTGTTGTGGGCAGTGGCGGGACTTTCCCAAATTAGCGTCGGTTGCTGTGGGAACAAGCTGCAGGCCGACGGACCCTTGCCCTCTAACGACATTCTAAACAACTCGAGCTTTTGGCCGGAGCACCATTTTTGGCCCGGCAGACGACGAAGAGGCTGGCTGGGCCTGGGCGGGTCGCATGAACAGCCGGTATCAGGAAAAAGTAAGCTTTGGGCACAATCAACTGTTGACCCCACATCTGTGTTTGGCGCCGGTGGTGCGCTGTGTATTTCTCTTGTGCTCGCCTTTGTTATGACAGGGGGTTGGTGTGTATATTGTATTGTATTGGATTGTATTGGGTTTATTTGGTGATAAGCTTAGGAAAAAGAAGATAGTGAAGGGTGTGTGATATGTTTAGAAGCTGGGGAAGAGATGAGATAAATATCTCGAGGGGTGCCACTTTCAGCTTCAATCCGCTCCACCAGTATAGTTGGAACTCCATCAGGGCTGCTTCCTCTCTAGAGGCTCCATATCTCTCACATCTCTTGTTTCCTCTCTCTCTCCCTCTTTCTCTCTCTCCGGTTTCCTTCTTGACTTGGCTTGGACTTTGGCTTGACTATATTTTCTATTCTTTGTGATATTATTATTTATATTAACGAATAAACCTGCTATACTTACTATCAAGACCACATTAAACTACCACTAACTACCCTACGAGACTAAGTACCTAACTGTTACCTACTCTCGAGTGTACTTATTATTATTATTATCCCCTGGTGGCTGGCAACAGTCGCAATCGCAATTGTGACGTTTGCGACTTCTCGCCCGAACGGACCTGACCTCCCACACACCACAGCAACAGCCTCCAACCGCCAACTGCCAACAACAACAATTCCCCAACTTGCTCGACAGACCGTCGGCAGCGATCTCGACGCTCCCAGACATCTCCAATCCATCAAGAAAAGTGCCCAATTGGTAAGTCATCACCAGCCAGACCAGCTATTTGACCGTCACAATGCCCCCTCCGGCCTGTATCACCAGCTTCACCATCTCCCTCTCCCTCTCCATCTCCATCTCCACTCCAACCGCCCCGATTGGTCTGTTTATTCAGCCTATATCTCAATTGCCACGTCCCACAAGATGTCTCCAAATATGGAATCCCATCATCCCCCAACTCCTCTTGTTGCTCCTCTCCCCAGGCGACGCCTTCGGGTTTTTATAAACCATCTTAGATACCGGCTTATTAACAGGGCCTTGTACAACCCAGATTGCGCCACAACAACCATCCCCATGGCTTCGTCAATGGCTCCTCCTCCATCGCCCACGAAACGGGCCTCGCGGTTTTTTGGCGGTCGCCACAAGCGTTCCGAGTCCGCTGTCGATGGCCTGGGAATCGGCCTCATGGGCCCTCCCCAGCTGCCTCCGCTGGACTTCTCCTTTGCCAGTGGCGCAAACGCCCACCCGTCGCCTACCAAGACAGACCAGCACGGCTTCGGAGGCCCGTTGCCCAAGCCCAACCTGAAGTCCAGACACATAAAGACACCCAGTCTCATGGACCTTCTTACCGGCAAGTCCAAGAAGGACTCCAAGAAGGACTCCGGGTTCACAATCAGCACCGACGACGACTGTCAGGATGACTACAATCCACGGAATACCAGGCCTGCTTCGTCGCCCAGGGTTCTCCAGCCTGCTTTTGTCGAGCAATCCCAGTTCATGTCTGAGCAGCTGGATGCTTCATTCCTCAAGCTTAGAATGCAAAATGAATCCAACATCACCCTCGATCAGGAAAACGTCCGACCTTCTACTAAGCCATCTCGTATTTTGGCAAATACAAATAAGGCGCTTCCTCCCATCAAGACGGACATCCCAGAGGATATTGCTCGAGAGATCTCTCTCTACACTCCAAAGCTCTACTCTGCGTCTGGTCAGCGTAATTTCGCTGTCACGCCCGAGTTGAGGGCTCCACTCCCACGACCGACTACTTTTTATGGACAACAGGCTGGGGAAAGAAAGACCAGCTGGGGAAGCATTATCTCTATGGGGAAACGCAATAGTATGGGAGAGACGGATGGCGCTGGCCATGAGTTTGGTGGGTTCTTGTCCAAAGTCACTAGCTTCGGATCGGGTGGGAATAAGAGAGTCCACCCGGCAGCATTGGAGTCCGGCGCCCCATCCGCTGTTACTTTGAACCATGAGTTCGATAACCTTTTGGTAGGTTCTGCCCTTATCGAAATGTTGTGCAACATTCCAATGCTAATGTTATATGTAGTCCAATTACGGTCTCCCTCACAACATTAAGAATGGAGCAGCCGAAATGCCGGCACATGTCAAAGCGACATTGCTCAAATCCAGCAAGGCCATGTTGAGAAACCCGCTGCCACCACCAACCAGCCATGGGTCTCCACCAGAATCCGCCGGATTCCCTCCTGTAACACCCGCTCGCGAGAAGAAGAAGCGTCCGCTTAGTGCTTTTGGCGCTGCTTTATTCCGTGGCGAGCATACCCGTGCTAGGAGCAAGACTGCCAGCCATGTCGGCCTACCAACCAAGTCACAGGAAGATAAGGGACGACCTAAGACTACTCGTTCCGACAAGGCCTTCCGCGTGGCACCAGCCACTCCTATCACGCCGTCCGCTAAGAACACTGTTGGCCCTCTTCATGCGAACTCTCCTTGCGACTTCATTGACTATCTTTATGGAAGAGATTACAATGATGTTGATCTTGGATGGCTTCGCCGCCTTAAGAGGATGCTCAGAAACGAGCGTCTCGCATGGGTTGAGACCTTTTTTGAGCAACAGGGCCTCGATAGCCTTCTTCATTTGATCAAGAATATTTACGAACTGGAATACCAGTAAGTTATTGTACCCTTCCTTTGGATTAAAGTATATATTCTAATAGTTCATTTAGCGACCTTCAAAGCGGCAGAGTTATCAAAGAGGTCTTCTTGTGCCTCAAGGCTGCTTACACCGCCCCGATGGCTGATGCCCGCTTCGATGCCATCCATGTCGACCTCTTCACTATGATCCTTTCTATGATGTTTGATGAAGAACGAAAGAAGACACCTTATGAGTATGAGACCCGTGAAGCTGCTATCAGCCTCATGTTCACCTATCTCCAGCAAGCGCCGCTTGACCAACAAGTCAACCGTGCCCGCTCTCTGATTAAGATCTTGGAGAACCCACCTTTGGCTAAGAGCCAACAGGGACCTGCTTGGGTCGAGGCCATCAAACAGCCGCGACCCTTTACCAGATGGAGCAGTGAGGTTGCTCGATTGACTTACGAGACCGGGTGGGTTTGGTATCACCCTGGCAACCGAATTACCCTCCGTGAATACGATCCGGAGGCGCCTTTTAGCGTCGCACACTTCCCCACACCGCGCGCGTTTATGGCGATCGATGGAGGCAGTGTTAATTCTATTGAAATGAATGTTGCAAACTATGCGGCATTGCACATGGAGATTATGAATGCCATCATTGCCTATCTTCCAACCAGGTCAGAGAGGAATGGCTTCCGCATGGCGGTTGCTATGTCCGGTATGGAAAAAATCATGGGACAAGTTTTGAGATGTGCTGGGAAGGGCCATCACTATGAGCAACTTGCAAATATCCACTCTGCTCTTACTGATTGGGTCACTGCCGCCCGAGCCGATGGATGGGAATCTTGGGAACACGTTCGCACAGGGAGATTTCCAGCCGAGTCTCAAGACAAAGTCAAGGCAATGAGGAAGATCGAGGCGATGTACGGCCCTCAGTACGAGCTCCCCGATATGGGACTCGAAGATACAGTCGCCCAAAAGAAGAGAATGTCCATGAAACCCGAGGAATCCATGAGTGTCTTCCAAGTTACTGATGGCGGTGTTTCCTTGGAGTGGGAGTTCTAGGCCTGTGTGGCTTGTACGATTTTGATTCAAGAGGATAGAGGATGCCTCCTCAGATATGACGACTGCCAATACTTCATGCGACACAGTTTGAAAAGAATTCCCTTTCTTTGTCGATATTTTTTTATAACCCCTTTAAACCACCCCAACACCCCCCTTACGACCAGTTTCGACAATGAATTTACTACTACCACGACCACCGACTCGATCCTCATGACCGCAAACATATCCCCGAGTCGGTACGGCACACCGGTGCCTTGTATTCTAGCCTGTTTCCTCAGATGCTTCTTTGTTTTGAAGCGAACGGTGTTCGGATTGTACGATCTGATTGTTGAATGGCCAGGTCTTTCGACTGTTGTTTTGGAGGAGTTTAATTGATAATGAATTTCTTTTGTGCGAACCTGCATGTGAAGAGAGGGGAAGAAGATAGGGAGTCAGGATGTTGAGGTTATGACTTTGCCCGCGAGTTTCTGTTACGAATCTTCTTCTGGGCATCAATGTCGTGAGAACTAAGGACATGATCTTAGTCCTCTGGGTAGTAATTTCGCGCCATATCAATAGGGTGTCTTCCGTATCTTTCGGATTCCGCTTTTGTTGTTTTGGGCGATGCTGCCTCTTTTAACGTCTTTCCTTTGTTTTCCTTCTCTTTCCGTTATTCTCTGTTACTTCTGCCTGTTGTTCTCCTGCTGTGTTCATGATCGCTTTTGAGGACACTGTGCTTTTCTGCAGATGTCACTTTTGTTTTTAACATTGCATCGCTTGCCTGCCTGCTTTGCTTAGCGGCTTCTTCTGTTGTTACGATACAGGCGTTTTCCTTGTTTCCATGTTTTTCTGAGCTAACTTTGGGTGTAATGAACAAACTTAAAGTGTTACGATAGTTTTATTTTTCCATATTTTCCTATCTGCAGATGACAATGCAATGACCGAATTTTACATATCCCTTTCTCCTCTCAATCGTCCGTTGTTTATTTTTAAAGTTACTGGTGTGCTCTGAGGTGATGCCATGAGGCTGGCCTGCTACAGCCGGTATATTGCCGGCGGGATTTGCAGGGGGCGTTCGGCTGAGTCGGGTAGCACAACATCGCATCTTCCTGACCAAAAAAGGCCCTGAACTTCGGCCGACTAACAAGCTCGTGCTAGCCCGGTGTCACGTTACCCGATCTGGATCCACAGGTTCCCGCGGATTAGTAAGAGGAAGACGGTGGATGCGAAATGCTTCCATGATGAATTACTCATCTGCGGAGCTTACGTATTTTCGATATTAAGGTTCCAAATACCATGGTCATCATAATATGGAAGGAAGACCCGGCATTGATATTGACATCGATACATGTGCCCTTCACATTCCGCGGTCCCATTTGCAGCTTTTCACATTCTAGTTCTGGTTCGCCACCCCGCCGTCGATTTGGCTTGGTTAGCTCCACTAGCTTGGTTTTTTTTTTTTTTTTTTTTTTTCGTCAAGAGGCAGCTTTAGTTAGTCATCCGCCTCCCTTCAACCTCGATTCGAGCTCGAGAGCCGTGTGGGAAACCTCGGTCCAGATCCGGCAGTCGAACGGATGCCGTAGTCTCGAAGATCCTTGCCCGGTCGCAACTGCGTACCTGCCTTGGGCCAAGTCCACAGTCGTCCTTATAAGCCTTAAGCTTTTCCTGGGGGAACGTGGAGGGGGATCTTGCCGGCTCCTTTGTTTTATTCTATTGTACCTGTCTCCTCTCTGTTAAACCTACCTCCTGAGGACTTGAGGCGTTCCGTCGAGCCGCAATTCTTACTGGCTTCCTTCAACTTCACTGTATTATATCGACATATATTCGTTTACCTAATATATTCATTCGCATAGCTTCAACTCACCGAGTGCGACTGCCAACTGTTCTCCCTTGTGCGACCGCGATTCCGAGCTCGATCGATATCCATTACCAGAGCTTCAGAGTAGAGAGATCTAGATCCTACGCTCCAGACCCCTCTATAAAAAGGCCCCTGATATCCATATCAATCGATCGTACTATACATACATTCATCCTCCTCTCGAAGTCGTATTATCAATCCTTACTAAGGAAGCTTAATTATTTTTACTAAGCTTTTCTCCGGAAAGCTCTCTCCATTGCAACACTTCTGCATCGGCAAAAAAAACACCTCCATCCTCTCTTTCTCCCTCCATAAACCATTCTATCGGTTTGATTTGATATAATCGACATGCCGGTGACAATGACCACATCTGTTACAAACGGCAACGGCGCAAACGGCGCAAACGGCGTCAATGGCACAAACGGTTCGCACGCTCGGGACGAAAGATTCGACTCCATCGAGGAGTCGGTGGAAGCTTTCAGTATGTTACCAAACTACCCCATTTGCTCATTCATTCACATGCTCCAAGAAAAAAAAAGGGCCGTAGCTTCGAAAATCACAAGCGAGAAAAAAAAAAAAAAAAAAAAAGGCGGTTGACCAGCTTCGGCCCGAATGCCGCATCTTCGGCACAAACCCCGCCATCAGCACAAAAGTAAAGCCTGGCTGCGAGACTGACCATTGACCTCACGGTTGCTAGGGAGAGGAGAGTTCCTGGTGGTTCTGGACTCCACAGATCGAGAAAACGAGGGTGATCTCATCATTGCCGCTCAAGATGTCACTACCGAGAAGATGGCCTTCATGGTCCGACACACCAGGTAACCCCGTCCCGCCCATACCCGCCTCCCCCCAGCAACGGGGCAGGAAAACAATACTAATGGCGGCTTTTGCAATTGCCTGAAAACAGTGGCTATGTCTGCGTTCCCATGACTCCCGCGCACACCGACCGTCTGGAACTCCCCCAGATGGTCCCCAAAAACCAAGACAACCTCCTAACCGCCTACACCATCACCGTTGACTTCGCAACCGGCACCACAACCGGCATCTCCGCCCACGACCGGGCCCTGACCGCTAGAAAACTCGCAGACCCAACTTCCAAGCCGTTGGAGTTCAGGAGACCGGGGCATGTGCTCCCTCTCAGAGCCAGGAATGGCGGTGTGAGGGTCAGGAGGGGACACACGGAGGCTGCGACGGAGCTTTGCAGGCTTGCGGGGAAGGAGGAGGTCGGTGTTATCTGTGAGATTGTGAGGGAGGAGGATGGCCTGATGGCTAGAAGGGACGATTGTATTGCCTTTGCGAGGAGGTGGGGATTCAAGGTCTGTACGATCGAGGATATGGTGGACTATGTCGAGGCAAAGGAGGGGAAGTGGGTCGACGAGGTCTAGATCGATTTTGAACCTATGCCCTAAGGGCGGGGTCGGATATTTGGACGGAAGATTGGGTATATATATACGAGGAAGCGGGATATTTTAGGCCAACATTTCGGACGCTACTAATCGGCTCGGTACGCTGGAATTTGGATACTGCGCTGTTTTATTACATGAATTAGGTTAGGTGCTTGTTAGGATTTTAGGTATTTTGATATCGGGTAGTATGGATGAGGGATAGCCCGAGTATATCTTCAGAACCCGGTTTGTATGTTTTTCTTTTATTTCTTTTATTTTCATGTCTCATTTCCTATGGTATTTTGGACCCCCAGCATTGTTCTGTTATAGAGCTCGGGCTTCTTGGTTTTTTTTTTTGTAATCAAGTATCCAAGATGTACTATAGCTATACTGTATATTTTTTGGACAATCATATCTGTCTATATCACCTCCAAAGCAAACATAATACCCACAGAGCTCCCAAAGTCCAGGTCATCAGAAACCAAGCGATATAGATTCCATCTAAAAGGCTATATACATAAAACAGAAGAAAAAAGTAATATTCCTACACCCACCGGAAAACAAACAAATGAAAGATTGCAATCCCCGTCCGATTGCAAGGCCAAAATGCAATATGAGCGTTGACCATAGTATAGTAATTATATGTACAACATCACCCCCACCCACCCCTCATAACGGCCATAGAACCACCCCAAGTCTAGAACGGGGTGGTTAAATAGCATGAGAGAACAAAGCTAAGAAAGAAACAAACAACCGTACAAGAAAGATGGTAATGCGTATTGTTAAACGTGCGGTTTCTGCGGCCCCACAATCTTCGGGTATAACCTCGCCATGTGGTAGTTAAGTGTGCTCTTTTGCGTTTTAACTCGTTTCTAAAGTTACACGAAAAAGGATAATGTAGTTAGCATTCAAGTTTTCTGGTAGAATAAAATTGTACAAAGGTAGAATGAGAGGAAAAAGAGAGAGAAGCAAGGTATCACGAACATTGGTATCCATACAAGTCCTCAACGCCTGTTCGAATGCTTCACAGCCCTTGGCGGCATGGCCCTGAGAAGCCCAGCACCCAAGAACACTGGACATAACCAA